>CM042836.1:59876062-61227062 GCA_023653725.1 Bungarus multicinctus | reverse complement strand
TTTTATGACCTATTCCTCCTAATTCCTGATGCCAACTAGAATTATATAATAATGGTTAGTGGAACAAGAAGGAGCAAGCAAAGAACTCGCTGGCTTGATACCATCAAAGCTGATACTATCAAAACTGATGCAAAGATAGAATACTTTAGAATAGAATACTTTATTGGCCAAGTTTGATTGGACACACAAGGAATTTGTCTTGGTGTAAATACTCTCAGTATACATAAGGAAAAGATACATTCGTTAAGAATCAAGAATCATAACATACAACACTTAATGATAGTCATAGGGTACAATCAACAATCAAATCATACTAGGAAACAGTCAATATAAATTGTAAGGATGCAAGGGACAAAGTTATAGTCCTACAATCACAAGTGGGAGGGGATGGGTGATAAGGAGTGATGAGAAGATTAGCAGTAATAGTAGTGCACACTTTGTAATAGTTGAACAGTGTTGAGGGAATTATTTGTTTAGCAGAGTGATGGCTTTTAGGAAAAAACTGTTCTTGTGTCTAATGGTTCTGATATGCAGCACTCTATAGCGTCGTCTTGAGGGAAGGAGTTGAAACAGTTTATGTCCAGGATGTGAGGGGTCTGTGAATATTTTCACAGCCCTCTTTTTGACTCGTGCAGTATACAGGTCCTCAATTGAAGGCAGGTAGGTAGTAATTGTTTTTTCTGCAGTCCTAATTATCGTCTGAAGTCTGTGTCTGTCCTGTTGGGTTGCAGAACCAAACCAGATAGTTATAGAGGTGTAGATGATAGACTCAATAATTCCTCTGTAGAACTGTATCAGCAGCTCCTTGGGCAATTTGAGCTTTCTGAGTTGGCACAGAAAGAACATTCTTTGTTGTGCTTTTTTGATGACATTTTTTTTATGTTAGGTGTCCATTTTAGGTCATGTGATATAGTAGAACCTAGAAATTTGAAGGTCTCTACTGTTGATACTGTGTTGTCTAATACTGTAAGAGATCATAGTATGAGAGGGTTTCTTCTAAAGTCTACCACCATTTCTATGGTTTTGCGTGTATTCAGTTCCAGATTGTTCTGGTTACACCACGAGGCAAGTTGTATAACCTCCTGCCTGTATGCAGATTCATCGTTGTCTCGAATGAGACCGATCACTGTTGTGTCATCAGAAAACTTCAATATTTTAACAGATGGATCATTTGAGATGCAGTCATTGGTATAGAGGGAGAAGGGAAGTGGAGATAGCACACAGCCTTGGGGGGGCCCTGATTGTACAGGTATCAGATGTGATTCTGCCTAGCTTTACCTGCTGCTTCCTGTCTGTTAGGAAGCTTATGATCCACTTACAAGTGTAAGTACAAGATGAACATCCAACAACTGAAAAAAGCTGTCCTTGACAGGGTAGCATGGAGAGCACTTGCCTATAAAGTTGTCAAGAGTTGGATCAACTAAATGGTTAAATAAATATACATAAGCATGTACATATACATATTCATATGCATACACACATACACATATACATATATTCTTAAACATATGCTTTTAAATCCATATGTTATTAAAATATTGCCCATTATATGCCAGACATATTCCTGAAATATTTGGAAAATTTGTAATATGTGTGTGATGTTTGTGTGTGTGTATGTATCCAGAAAACCATAATAAATAGACCCTGGTTTTAAATATATATATGTATATAGACTATTTTTTTCTGCTCTGTTTGAAAGTTGCATTCTGATCCAGTGTTTTTTGGCATCCAGTTTGAATTCACATTGTACATAACTGACTCCAATTCCTGCTGTCAAATCACAGCAAATATGAGAGGAAGAAAGATGTTTGACTTCATAGAAACAAGCTTCTAAGTCATAAGAGAAAGCAGAAAAAGAAATAAGAGAGGTAGCTGTCAAAAGAGAAGCAAAATATAAGCATCCAAGATAATGTTGTGGTAGAAGACAGATGTGTACCAATGGTGGGATTCAAATTTTTTTACTATTGGTTCTGTGGGTGTGGCTTGGTGGGCATGGCAGGGGAAGGATACTGTAAAATCTCCAGTCAGAGGTGGTATTTGCCGGTTCTCCAAACTACTAAAAAATTCCACTACTGGTTCTCCAAAATTGGTCAGAACCTGCTGAATACCATCTCTGATGTGTACTTTGAAACCCCTAAGATGAGGAGCTTTTTCCTGCACAATTTTTAGCCCAAATACAATATTTATTTTTGCAAAGAAACAAAAGAAGCATAGAATGTATTAACTATATTTGGAATTTAAGTTTCAGCTGCCAAGATGCAGATGCATCAAACAGGATCAAAAATATATATTTCATGATATCAGTATTTACAAACAGCACAAACGTGTAGTTTGATTCCATCTGGAGTTTGAAGGAAAACAATTTGCAGTCTGTTTCTCTGCTTTGAAAATCTGTAATTTGCAGTTCTCTCAATATCTTCCTTTTCTCTTTATAGTATCAATTCATTTTATTTTCATAATCTTTTAGAATCTTCCTATTAATTAGGTTCCCAGATTTGGGCTGCTAAAAATGAATGCTGATCAAATAGCTGCAATCAGACACCAAAAATGCCTACCATTAATTTTTTCAGTAGCCTAGTGGGAAATTTTGCAATCTAGATGTTAGAAATTATATTTTAAAAAGAAAAAAATTGTTTACATTAAAATTTTTATGAATATGTTGCTATTTTGTTTATTCAGACAGTTTTTGCAATATATTAATTTCCCCAATATAATCATGCTTGTCTGTTACTTTTATGAACGCAGTACATGCATTTTTGCTTGGATTTTTCTTTTGTATGCACCCATAAAACTTTGTGTGGGAACTACATTGAAAAATTTTCAGAGCTGCATGTTTCAAATGATAACTTATTTTTGCCCATGTATTTTATAAAATGTGAAATTAGACAGGTAAAAAGGAATTAAATATTCAAATGTATGGCAAACAAATAACTTGCTAGCTTCTAACTGAATGTCATTAGAGATCTGAATTTCCTCCCAGAAAAGTTGAAAAGAAATTCATGTAAAAATGCACAAGAAATGCATTTATTTAATAAAAACATTTATATATTGCCACCCAACCCACACTCAGGTTCCTCTGGGCAGTTGTTTCAATATCCCATCACACATTTCTCACCAAAACCTTTTCACAGGGGAAAAAAAATAATATCCAAGAATTAAATATTCTGGGTGGTGCTCGAGATAAAAATGCTGGTCCTTGGAAATTGGTTTTCAGATAGCAATTGTCTCCTGGTATTGATGATAGAAGCCTAAATCCATCTAGTGGTTCTACCTTTATTGCTTTGGCTTGTGTTAACATTCCTGAAGTATGATGTTTTATTGCTATCGTTCATTCTCACTGTTCTTTTGTATCTAAGAATTGCAGTTGTTTTATAAGTGCCTTTGCCCTGGGCAGGGCTGATTGTCTTTGACAATCCAAGCACCAAGTCTTCCAGTTAATACAGACCACATTCAACAATAACACCATAGGCTGAAATCAAACAGGCCAGAAATAATTTATGTTTTAGCTCTTTCTGTCCCACCTGATTTAACAGGGCATCTATGCATTGTTAAAATACCAAGAGGCCTTTTGAGCAAGGCCATTTTTACTTGGTCTCCAATGTTTGTCTGAAGAAAGGAGATACAATTGTTTTGTATTCAATCAATTGAATCAACGATGCCAAATGCATGAGTTATCAGCAGCTGGCACACAACTTTTCAAGCATACATATTTACTAAGATTCAAGCGATCAAAACAATGCCATTTATTTCTTGTTTCAAACATAACAAGGAGAAAATCTGGAGGAATGAACTTCACAGGCAGGATCTGTCAGGAAGGAAACCCAGCGAAAACAAATGGAACAGTTACAGTTCATTTAGGCTAAGCACGCCAGGGAGAAGGTCATAACAGACTATGCCTGGGGCCTGTGTTGTGCTGAATTCTCCTTCTCACAGGAATATTTCAGGCATATCTTCTATTAAGACCTGATTGGGCAACTTTCTTACAGCAAGGGCCACATTAATTTTCCTGGCTCGTGGGACTAGTTGGATCATAAATGAACGAGGCCAAACTTTTTACCATCTGTTTACTGGGTTGGGAGAACCACAAGAGTAAGATGCTTTGAGCTTTGCACAAGAACCCCTTTTTTAAGCAAACGGAAGAAACCAATCCATTCTGGGAGCTGATAGATTTTTTTTTTTTTAAAGTGTGATTTGATGCCTCTGCAAGGCTTAACAACAGGGGAGGAGGTACTTTTACAAACTTCAAGCATGTTGACAATTCCCTCTTATTTCTCCATGGCAGTCTGTTTCTAGCTTGCTTGGCCTTACCATATGAGTTTGGAATTATAAGGAGTCATTTTTTAATTTCCCCAGACCTAAATAAAAATTGTTCAGATGCTTTAACAATTGGAGAACGAAAGTTATGAAACATATGGAGGTAGTAATAGGGCAGACCAAATGAATTTACTAACAACTGAGGCTGTGATGCCTAAGAGGCTTCTTGTTTGCTTTTTTTTTCACAGTGGTTTGCACTTTGAAAGAGATAACATGGCTCAGGGCATGTGTGGTTATCCCATCTTTGGCTGAGATAAACAGGTTTGGTAGCTTTGCAGTACTACAAACATACTGAAAATCTGTTTGGCCACCGGCAATCTAAGAAAGGAAACATTCATACATAGGAGGTAGCAATACCTCGCCACCACACTCACTTCCCCTTATGTAAGAAGGAGCTCAATACAACTCTTATTTTTCAGTCCCTGTGCCCAATTCCTCAGTGTTGAGTTTTCAGAGGATGGCTGAACACTCAACACTAAGGAAGAATTAAGGGTGGGGGAGAACACAATGTGGAAAGAGGTGAAAAGAATTAAGAAGGCAGCAAATGATGGTTCAATCACAGAAGCAACCATAAACTGTCCATCACTTTAAAATCAGGGTTTCCTTAGATATTATGCAACTTTGCCTACTTTGCTCACAAATCAAGCCATTATGTGTCTGTTTAGTTTAGTGTTTTTCAGACTTGACACCTTTAAAATGTGCGGACTTCAACACTCAGAATTTCCTAGCCAGCCTGCTTGTGAGGAATTCTGGGAATTGAAGTCCACATATCTTAAAGTTGCCAAACAAATCTCTTAGTATTTTGGCATTCAAATATTCATTTTATATGTAAAGTCAATTATTTTTATTATTTTGAATTGTTTCAATATTTCCAATGAAAATTTAATTTCCACCCATGAGAGAGGAGGGTAAAAAGGAGCTGAAGAGCTTTATTAAACCAACTATTTAGAAAAGCTCTAAAAATCCACCAAGGAGAAAAACTGCAAAATATTTTGGATTATAGTTACATTATAACTCATGCATCTGGAAGCATCCTCATTCTCTGCCTCCAATCTAAATTGCAATTTAAATGCTAGTTGTCAAAGAGATTAGAAAGATTGGGCAGGTAGGGAGGTTGAAGAAACATAACTGATTGTATGTCTCCATAGCAAACATTCCCTTCAGGCAGAAAACTAACAAGTTTAAGCATTCAGCTTAAATTACTATTTATTGTTTTTGTTTACAGATTGTTTAGTTACTATTTTACATCACATTTCCCATGTGGCTGAGAATCTCTTGTACAAAATGAGTCATTCCATAATGGCATGCTATAAGCCAGATTCAGGTTTATCGCCTCAATGAGAGTTAATTAGGCCTTTATTGCAAATATATAACTCATGATTTGAGCTCCTCCCAGTAGCAAGTAGTGTATCTTGTAAGTGCGGAATCTCTTGCTGTTGAACATCCTTATCATTTTCTTGGCAGGTTTGTTGAGCTATTTTCCATCCAACCATGAGTTTACTGGAGGTTTGTATCTGATGTGTGTGTGTGTGTGTGTGTCTCTCTGTGTGTGTGTGTCTCTGTGTGTGTGTTTTTGTGTGAGGGTCTGCTGTCATAGGCAATTGTGGTGGAAGAGTAGTTCTTCCTTGGTAGAGGTTGTCTACACCAAAATTTCTTCTATTTGTGTGCTATCTGAAGCATTTGATGCCCATATATGGTTCCAATAGAAGAGAAAATGTATATTGTTCTGCTTCCTAATAAATAAAATGGATTAGAACTCCATCACTATTTCTATCAGTTAACTGTTTATGATCTATGATGAATCTAAACTGGATACAACTACCCATATTTTCCCCAAAATAAGACTGGATCTTATTTTCTTTTGGGCCCCAAAATAAGAACTAGGGCTTATTTTTAGGGGGAGTTTTATTTCCATGTATGGAGGCCCACTTCTTCTGCTTGCTCATGGCCACAATGGAGCAGGAGAAGGAATGATGTGCCAGTGCTTGCATGCCCCAAGGCAAGTGTGGAGCTGCCCTATGCACCTCATCGGCTTATCTCAGGGCCCTCAGCCAGGCCATCCATGCCACATGTCTCACCTCATGGCAGCAGCACATCAATTGGTCTCCTACTTTGTTGTGGCTGCAAGAAAGCAGAAGTGGACCAGTAGCCATATGGCCTCCTGGTGCACATGGCTGCCGATAGTGCTACTATGAGGCAGCTGTCAGGGTTTGGATGGTCTGGCTGTGGAGGCCCTGAGGTAAGCTGGTGTGGGGTGTGTGGGGCAACTCCACCCCCCTGCCTCACCTTGTGACCATGGCAACATGAGCAACCAGACAGAATGAATGGGCAGCCAGCTCCTTAGGCTTTTAAGTAGGGCTTATTTTGGGGGTAGGGCTTATATTAGGTGCACATGTAAAACATGCTAGGGATTATTATTGGATAGGTTTTATTTTGGGGAAAATGGGGAAATATAAAGCATTGCATCTAATACAAAGCATTATCTTTTTATCATTGTAGTTAGCTGCAGAAGTCTATTCTAGGATTCAAAATAATATTTTCTCCTGGATTCCAATGTTAAGGTTAAGAACTGCAAATGGTGATGCAATTTTTAATAAGCTAATATGTCCTACTCAACAAATTGCATTTTGCATTATCCATCAGAAGTAAGCATTTTGAAGTTCTAATTTTAGAGATGGAATGAATCTGTAAACTTTCAAAAGCTACTCTCTAACCTTAATGCTGTTGTTTATCTCATGATGTAGAAGAATATTTGATTGAATAGATTTCTCCCTGATTTTTTTGAGTTGAGTCATATTATTAAATGTCCCCATGATCTTCTCTATCTCCTCTATCTCCTTAACCTTCTATTTTTCCTATATATCTGCTCACCAAATAAATAAACTCAGAATTTACTACAGCACTGGCATTCAACAGAGTGACAAAGGCTTATATTGTTTTAATGCCCTTCTCCACAACTCTTGAATTAATTAGTTTCATCCTGTGAGGCCACATGCCACAACTAAAGGAATAATGCTGCAGAAAAACTTTAGAGTCTCTCTACAAACATTGGAGTATTGGCATCAGCACTATTCTTCAGAATAAAAACCCGCATGCATTTCCACATATTTGAATAAGCAGAAAACCCTTATTGGCTTTTGAACTACTGTGTAGACTTTGACTATATCAATGACTGATACAGTTTCCTGAGAACACTGAATAAAGTATATCAGTTATTTGAATCAACTTTTGACAGTATTGGAGTAAATCTCAATTGACTATATGATAATTTTATTTGATCAGTTTGTTATAAAAGTAAATATTGTCATGAATATGATAGAGGTCATTCCCCCCCACCCCAACAACAGAGCATCAAATTCTGCCCACTTCATTCCCTTAACCCAAAGGGGACTAGACTAAAATGCTAAATCAATTAATTATTTTGGTTGTGCAGGTAATGTTAAGTATATATGCATATATATGCATGTGTATGTCCATGTGCATACACATATGCACACATACAAAAAAATGCAGTGTATTAGAACATACAAGTTAATACAAGACAGCAGATCATTTAATAAGATGTGTAGGATTCTGTCTATGAGAAGCTTCCTACAAATTACATACAAGCAGATATATCCTTCCTAACAGGAACTGCAATAAAAAAAACTATAGTAAGTACTGAATACTACTGTAATACATAGGAATTAAGGCTTCCAACCCTTGTGAACAATTTTTAAAAATGGAATATTGAATTTCCTTCAATTCGCTTCAATACATCAGGGATAAATACTCCAATTATCAGCAGGAAAAAAATGTACATTTTGGGGAAAGTGTGTGAGAATTTAGTCATCCACCTGTATTAAAATCTTCAATTTCTGAGAGCTATTCTGCACAGTGAAATTTTGTTTTGGACCTTAATTCCTATAGAAGATGGAAATCAGTGAACAAAAACTTCCAGAGAACAGCTAAAACTAGAAGAATACAGACATTCTTGAAGAGAAGGATTAGACTTTTCCTTTGGAGGTTACAGGGACAGTTAGTTTTTGTTATTTTTTCTTTTTGTACTGGAGGGGATATCTGGCGGCTTAACGTTGTTATGCTTGAAACTAAAATACAGTTTGTTCCAGTAATTGCTTTGCAAATTCTCTTGTGGCTTGATGGGTTATACTTAGAAATGGCTTTCCAGTCTATCAACTATAATCCTGCATGCTACTTTTATTTTCAGGTGACCACATCATTAGAATCTATATGTCAACTTAAATTATATCATGCTGACAATGGCCTTACCTATTCTCAATTACATTGTAGGAAATCTCAGCATGAATATCTCTGATAATGACCCACGAAGAATCACGCACTGACATCAGGACTGTGTGTGCTTCCTTTAAAAAAAAAAGTCTCAGGCAGTCTATTTTTTTATAGTAAGAAAAGCTTTGACCTGTATGAATAATGCAGTTTGAGTGTACTTTCTCTGATTTAGCATTATTTTTTTTCTGCATTTCCCATTTATTTTGCTGCAACAGAGGACCATAGGTGGGATAAAGGTAAACCAAGTCTCAAAACTTTCCTGCATCATAAATTATACAGTATTAGGCTTCTCAATACTTTGGGGAGGTATCAATGACCCCTCTTAATTTACTATTTAACCATTATCTGCATTATTATATTAAAAAAATCTTGCTTTAATGAAAACTGTACTATAATTGTAGGTTTGCTGAATTCAGTACTCACATTCTTCACAGTAATGGGGACTGTTGGAATATTATGATAGGCTTTCATTTCCTTATATTACATAAACCGATGGAGGGTTTCTTTCTACTTCAGATTGGATATGTGAGTAGGGTAAGTTGAAAAGGGATGGGATGACCTTGTTAAAAAGTTAATGTTCTTTTCACTTTATTATGTTTCTACGGTTCATGGTAATAATGACATATGGGGGAAAGTTCATCTGAGTTACAAGGGAGAGATCATTGCCAAGAGCAAAACAATCTATCTATCTATCTATCTATCTATCTATCTATCTATCTATCTATCTATCTATCTATCTATCTATCTATCATCTATCTATTGATCTACCTACCTAGTTACCTACCTACCTATATTTTACTTCCCTACCTACCTGCCTACCTACCTACCTACTGGAATATACTTATTTATTTTTGCACATATTAACTCCCCCCCTTCTTTAAAGACCTTATAGTGGTCATTCAAAACTGCCTGTTCCTTAACAACATCACCCATTAGAACAGAAAAGTAATGCTTTTGTCTACATATCAGTTTCTTATGAAATAGATTCAAATATCTTAATGAGCATTGCATTCAAACGTCACCTATACTTTTCTTTCTCCCATTTCTCCTCTTTTTCTTAGGATGGGATCTCATTAATGGTCTTTCTGTTAATTTATCAAATCTGATTTGTGGTTAGAGTTAGCCCTGCCAAGCTGATACTTTTTGCCTTAATATAGCTGATATAGACGTAATTTTTCCAAGTGCTTTATTCTAACAAACTTCACAGAGCTGCCCCTTCCTGATGACATCATTCAACTGGACAAAAGGTTAGCTTTTTTTTATTATAGACCAACTGCTTAGAATCCAGGAGTTCCTACTCTTGAGAACAACTAATGAGCTTTCTAAAATAAGCAGCCGATTCAGCATGAAAAAATTTTTTTCATTGGTAAATTGCAAGGAATATTATTTATCTCCTTGCCTAACTTGAAGGATTCAATATTTGTTTAAACAATATTTGTTTAAAATACTTATCACCAGCCTAAAAATAGATGTAGAGACTTTCTTCACTGCTTTAATCAATCCCAGCATTCTTGTACAATCATTTACTCATATAATTATGTATTTATATTCATTACTTTATCCTCTGTATTTATTTGCATTTCGATCCATAGCTTTTCAAGGGTATTCAGGCTACGGCATGGAGAACAAGATTTTAAACTAAAGTAAACCTTGCAATTTTATTTTTGAAAAAAGTCACTGGATTATAAAAACCAACGTAGTAAAAGTTGTTTTTATTGTTTATGGTAGGTTGCCTTCAAACTAGTTCAGATAGTCCACAATAGTATTCCTTATGCCTCCAGACTTGAAATTTTGGGCTTGGACAATCTAGAACTGTGCCGCCTGCAGTCTGATCTAAGCATCATTCACAAAATTGTCTGCTACAATATCTTGCCCATCAATGACTTCTTCAGCTTCAATCACAATAATACATGGGCAAACAACTGTTACAAACTCAAGGTAACCGCTCCAAACTCGATTGCAGAAACTACGACTTTAGTAACAGAGTGGTCAATGCCTGGAATGCCCCATCCGACTCCATTGTTACAGCCTCAACCCCTCACAGCTTCAACCTCAAACTGTCTACCATGGACCTCACCCCATTCTTAAGAGATTCTTAAAGTGGGTGTGCATAAATGCACCAGCGTGCCTACCGTCCCTGTCTTACTGTCCCCATTTATCTATATTTACTTTGTTCATGTTTATGTTCATACCTATATTTGTTATCTTGTACATGTTTGACAAACAAACAAACAAATTAATTAATAAATAAGATTTCTTAATTTAACACCCAGACATTCATAATTGGTGAAGAGTTTGAGGAGCTGAAATCTGGACTCATCACCAGAGCAGTCTTCCAATATTTGATAGCAGTCTTCCAATATTTGAGGGGTTGCCGCAGAGAGGAAGGGGTCAAGCTATTTTTTAAAGTGCCTGTAGGTCAGACAAGGAATAATGAATGGAAACTGAATAAGGAGAGATTTAACCTGGAAATAAGGAGAAACTTTTTGACAGTGAGAATAATCAACCAATGGAACACCATGCCCTCAGAAGTTGTGGGAGCACCATCTCTTGAGACTTTCAAAAAGAGATTGGACTGCCATCTGTCAGAAATGGTGTAGGGTCCCCTTGGGCAGGGGGTTGGACTAGCTGACTTACAAGGTCCCTTCCAACTCTGATTATCTGTTATCTGTTACCTACAGCTAACAGCTCATGTCATTCAAATGCATCTGGGCAATGAGACCTTGATACCAAATATATCCCATCAGAGAAATTGCTTATGATTATCATTTGAGATATGTTTTGATCTTTCTCACTCTGAGTAAAACAAAGTCTGACAAAATATCAGTTGCTCCATAGTTATACAAGTGACCCTTGAACAGCAGTTGCATAGATTAATCTATTCCAAGTATGCATTGCTAGAATGGATATCCTGAGGTCATGTTCTACATACTCACTGCATGTGGATCCTCATTGTAAAAGAACAACAGCACTGTCAAGCTGCAAGCCTTGCTATAACATGCTTTCTCTTATTTGAGATGTAAGCAAGCCATGCTCCAAAGTTCTTCCTTACCTCTCAGCTCAGGTGCCAATAAACAAAAATAAGTGACAGGACACAAAAGGATAGAGATCTCAACAAAGGCCAATTTTTATACATTTTCACTCACTGTTTATTGCCTAACCCGGCTGAATCATATATCCAGTGTTGCTTGTTAAAGAGAAAGACACACCTGAGAGCTATTTTAAGACAGAAAATGATGTAAGATACGGCATTGTTCTAGGGAAGGGCATTAAGTTATTGTATTCTGTTTAAAGAAAATTGGAAATCCCCACTGCTTAAGGGCATAGATCTGTATGCCTTGCAGTGTAGGTATTCCTCATAAGTGGCTATAGACAAATGATGCCAAGTTATCCTCAGGATAAACATGTAAGTTATATTAGGTTAAATAAGAATGATTACAGACAGCTCTACCAATATTTTACTAGATTGTTGGTCTTTGAACCAGATCTCTATGGACAGATAGTCTAATGTAACCTCTCTATCTGATGTGACAGAAATGCCTCAGTATTAGCCTGACTCATCTCCAAAGTCAGATTATGCATGTGACAAGAACATAGGCTATTTTAGGTAGGCATGGTTTCTCCTGCTTTTTACTTTCTCCAATTATTAGTAATGAAAATCCTGAAAGCACAGCACAATGGCTGCTAAAATATCCTATGGGAGATTGAGTTGGTGGCCTGCTACAATTTTAAAGAATATAAATTGATTTAGTGAAAAATTATATTTCATTAAAATGATTATTTCAACTTAATTTTAAAAACAGTTCTTATAAAGAGTCCAAATTCCCATTTTGGAAATTAAGTACAGACAGTCCTCAAGTTACAACCACAACTGAGCCTAAAATTTTTGTTGCTAAGCAAGACATTTGTTAAATGAATTTTGCCCCATTTTACAATCTTTCGTGCCACACTTGTTAAGTGAATCACCGCCGTTTATTTTATTTATTTATTTTGTCAAAATATACAATACAATAGAAACAAGAGTAAACATAAGTTTAAATATAAGAAATAGGATCTAATAATAGGGGACAACAGGACAAGGATGGTAGACATGATTGTGCACTTATGCATGCCCCTTACAAACCTCTTAGGAATGGGGTGAGTCAATAGAGGTTAGTTTGAGGGTAAAGGAATGGGTAAAGAAATGGAGCAGGTGACTGAACAGAGTCAGGTAGTGAGTTCCAGACATTGACCACTCTGTTGCTGAAATTGTATGTCCTGCAATCAAGTTTGGAGTGGTTTATATTAAGTTTATATCTGTTATGTGCTCTTGTGTTGTTGAGGTTAAAGCTGAAATATTCATTATCTGGTAGGTTGTTAAGTTAGTAACATGGTTGTTAAGTGAATCTGTCTTCCCCATGGATTTTGCTTGTCAGAAGGTTACAAGGACAATCACATGACCCTGGAACACAGCAACTATCATAAATATGAGCCAGTTGCCAAGCATCTGAATTTTGATCATGTGACCAAGGGAATGCTGCAATGCTTGTAAATGTGAAAAACAGTTATGTCAGTTTTTTTCAGTGCCATTATAACTTTGGTCACTAAATGAACTGTTATAAGTTGAGGAGTAACTGTGTTTATATTGTCAGGGGTGAATCTGTGGCATTCCAAAGATTTCTGAACTATAAATCCCAACATCCCACCCCATTGGATGATCCTGCTATTTTTTTTTTTTTACTGGCTTTCAACATGTGGTTAATATGGGGGAAGAAATTCCTTTTTCATGAAAATTAACTCCAATGCATTCAAAATGTCAGAGCCCCAATTCATCTTTGGTATTGTTTCTTAAATATGTCTAAGCCACATGATTTGGTTTCATCACTTCAAATCAGTTATTTAAATAGGGAAGGAAGTTTGTTGCAACAGTTAAAGTGTTGAATCAGGACTGGGATCACAGATTCAGTCCTGCGTTATTATTATTTATCTCCTCGCAGAGTTCTGTTGGAAGAAATGGGAGGAAGAGGGCTATATATGCCATAATGAGCTCTTAGGACAAACATTTAGGCATACATTTATCAGATAAAGAAAAAAATGTTATATACCAGCTTCTTTTTTTTCCTGCTGAATTTGGAAAAGTGGTAAGAGACACAGTTTCCCACATACTGATATTTTGTGGTTTTCACATCATTTTTGTGGCTTTATGATCATGAAATGGTGACCATGATTATAGTAAATGAGTTATGCCATTTTGTGGAAGCTTACAATGCCTGAAGAGCTGGGAGATACTCTGGGTGGCCTTGTTATGGGGCATTCTGGAGCCATTTTTTTAATCTCTCTCAATGTACCATATCAAGCATTCCAGAAGACTTACAGATGCATATTTTAAAAACATTAAATTCCATGTCCTCCAATACACACCTATTTCTGATGGCCCTTCAACTCAGAGACGTGAGCAATGATCTGAGGAATGGAAATTGAGAAACATTTCACCTACCAGGAGCAAGCTTCCAAAATTACAAAGATCAGGTCTCTTTAGGAATGCATGAATGTTCTTGGTTATTTTTCTTGAAAGACTCCCAAGCATAACAAGGTGGTAAGTTGTCACTTAGTAATGGGTGCTATGCAACATTTCCCCTAGTTTTGCAAATCTGACAAAGCTTTGTCCAAGGTCACATTTTTTCTTCCATAAACTTTTGCGAAATAACCAGTTTTTCTAATAATAAACAATTCAGACTGAAAAAAAAAAACATGACTGTGGTTTGGGTAAAAGTTCATTTAACAATAAGCATAACAAATTAGACAATACTATGATATACATATCTTGAGCTATTGAAGAAAGTAAAAAAATGTGTTGGCTTCTAAAACGTGCCCATCATAAAGTCTCATTGTTTTCATTTGGAAGATTCAAGCTAATCTGGCAAAACTGGAATCCACACTGCCACTTCTCAATAATGTTTGTAATAATTATTCTGAGCAGGATTTATTTTTATACATTGTGCTAAGCCATGGTTTGTTTAAGTCGTTGCTTGCTAAATAAATAACAATGTGAAATAAACCACAATGTTTATACATCATACTAAGTCATAAATCATGGTTAAAAAACCACTGTGCCTAAGTTCACACTAAATGGTAAGACAAAAAAATCAGCTTGACCACAATATAAATTCAGTGACTAAGTATAGGTTGCCTCCAATAGAGAGGGACAGAAGATTGATACAATAGCAAAAAACCAATATTGAAATGAAGAGCTAGCAAAGAAAATATTGTATATATGTATAAAACAAGCTTTGAGCTCAATTTTGAAAACAAATTCCATGCTTTATTTCTTAATTTGAAGAATATACCTCACTTTAAATCTTTTAAATCTAGCTTTTGGATCTTAAGGATCTAATAAAAACTAACTTTCATCTATCTGTCTGAACTCTTTTATAAAGAGCTGAAATGGAATGATAACCTCTATTGATATTCAGGCCATTGTTTTTTTTTTACTATTTAAATACACATCAGCAAATCATATTATTGTTGGTTTTTGTGACTATTTGAGGCAGCAAGCCATAGTAATATGAAACCTTACCCTACACAAATCCATAAAAGATACAATCACAGGGGGAAAACAAATGGCAGAATTACCCTGCACAATCACGGCATTTTCATCTTTTGATCAGGTTATCAACCACCTTTTCCAGTTTCTTTTTTTTGTAACAGAGTGAATGAGACCGTCTGGACAATATATAATATTTATGATCTCAGTTGATCATTGGGGGGGGCGGGATGATGAAAAGTCCATTGAAATGTTGTGTTGCAGATTTTACTCCTTTTGAATCACACGGATTTCAGCAAGACATTTTTAATCCTAGTTAGAAAAAAAACACAATACAGTATTGGGCAAATGCAAGCTACTCAATGCAAGAAGCCTTGCGAATAAAATACCTGAATTTCTCCTCTTACTAAATATGGCTAAATTCTATATCATATTTGTCTGTGAAACATGGCTCAATGCATCTCTCCCTGACTCCATTATCACAGTAAGAGACTATTATGTTTACTGATCAGATCATGAAATTTGTAGAGGAGGTGGTGTTGCTATCTTCTGTAAAAAGTCTTTACATCTAAAAAACATCCAAGTTACCCAGAAACGTGCTCTTCCTGAGACCATCATCTGTGAACTATCCTTAAATATCACATTTCGATTCTTACTATGTTACAGAGCACCTGATTATGACATCGAACATGTAAACAAGCTAAATTCACTACTAACAAGGGCAACTTCCTGCCCACACGCTTTTATCTTTCTTGCTGACTTCAATCTACCTCATATTAACTGGACCCTAAATGAATGTAACACTGAACCCATACATGCAACCTTCTACAATGCTGTTACAAATCTGGGACTAGAACAACTAGTAACCAACAATACTAGACTTAACAACTGCCTCAATCTCATCTTTTGCAATAGTTTGAATTTAATTTATAGAAAACAAACTAAAGAACCCTTTTCCAACAGTGACCACAATATGATTGACTTTTGTCTCAACATTCACCCACACAAAAATCATCATAATGATGTAATCCCCAATTATAACTTCAAAAAAGGCAACTATGATCTTATAGACAACGATCTCTCATCCCTTGATTGGCAATCTCTATTCACTGGATGCAATGCTGTTAAGATCATTACAACATATTTTTACTTGAAGTCAAAAGAGTCATCAAACTGTATGTACCAATAACAACTCCCAAAACAAAACAAAACAAAACAGATTACCCATAACAATAAGGAAACTTCAATCCAAAAAGAGATCACTCTGGCGGAAAAACAAATCTGGTCACGTTGCCAACTTCAAAAGCCGATACAAAAATTTATGCCACCAGCTAAAGATTGAATGCACCAATTATCACATTAAACAAGAGGAAAACCCATGCACCAATTCCACCCGCACTTTCTACAATTTTGTAAATAACAAACTAAAAGACTCAAGGTCCATCCCATCCCTGATAGGACTTAATGGTAAAGAGTGCAACGACGACACCATTAAACCCAACCTTTTTAACACATTCTTTGGCTTAGTATTTGTAAACAGCAATGGATCATGCCCAATATTTCCTAGCCGAACCACAGAAAACTACAATGATCTAATACATATCGATTTTACAGAAGACAATGTTGAAAAAGCACTACGCAATCTAAAACCAACTCTATCTATTGGACCGGACGGAATATGTGCCTACTTCTTAAAAAAGCTATCCACTGCCATATCAGAACCTCTAAGCATAATCTTTGATAAATCTTTCAGGACCAGCTCCTTGCCTAATGGTCATCCCCATCTTCAAAAGCCACAGTCATCCCCATCTTCAAAAAGGGAGACCCCAGCCTAGTTGAAAATTATAGACCAATCTCCTTATGCTGCATCACCTATAAAGTCATGGAATCAATTATTAACCAATCCATTATCTTCCACTTAGAGACAAACAATCTACTCTCTAATAAACAATTTGGTTTCAGAAAAAAACTATCCTGTAATCTGCAACTCTTATACTGCAAAAACATATGGACTACACAACTCGATCAGGGCAAAACAATAGACACAATCTACATAGACTTCTGTAAAGCCTTTGATTCAGTGGTACATGACAAACTACTCCTAAAACTAAAATCTTATGGTATCTCTGGACAATTGCATAACTGGATAGAAGCATTCCTGTCAAACAGACAACAAATGGTCAAAATAGGGAGTGTCCTATCAAATTCTGTATCTGTCAATAGTGGTGTCCCCCAAGGCAATGTTCTAGGACCAACTCTCTTCATCCCCTACATAAATGACCTCTGTGATCATATTAAGAGCGACTGCGTCCTCTTTGCTAATGATGTATAGCTGTTCAATACCACAGACAATACTGCTACCCTTCAAAAAGATCTTGACTATGTATCAGAATGGTCAAATGAATGGCAACTTCAAATCTCAACAAATAAATGCTCTGTCTTACATATTGGCAAAAAAAAAAATCAGAAAATAAAATACAAGACCTTGTTGATGATCCAAGCTCTGTAAAGGACCTTGGAGTACTCATCTCTAATGATCTAAATGCTAGAGCCACTGCAACTACATAGCCAAAAAGGCATTAAGAGTTGTTAGCATAATCCTACGTAGCTTTTTCTCTGGTAATATCACACTACTAACTAGAGCATACAAAACATTTGCTAGACCTATACTTGAATACAACTCATCAGTCTGGAACCCACATCATGTATCTGATATTAACACAGTTGAAAAAGTCCAGAAATATTTCACAAGAAGAGTTCTCCACTCCTCTACTCGTTGTAGAATACCTTATGCCACCAGACTTGAAATTCTAGACCTAGAAAACCTTGAATTATGCTGTCTTCGGTCTGATCTAAGTATAGTATATAAAATCATACATTGCAATGACTTACCTGTCAATGAATACTTCAGCTTCAACCATTACAACACAAGAGCACACAATAGATACAAACTTAAGGTTAACTACACCAAACTCGATTGCAGGAAATATGACTTCAGCAACAGAATGGTCAATGTGTAGAATACTCTACCTGACTTTGTGGTTTCTTCCCCAAACTTCAAAAAGTTTAACTTTAGACTGTCTACTATTGACCTCACTCCTTTCCTAAGTGTAGGGGGTGTGCATAAGCGCACCAATGTGCCTACGGTCCCTGTCCTATTGTTTCTTTTATTTTTCTTATATGTACCCGTTTCCTGTATTCATAACTATGTATATACTTATACCTATTATCTTGTAAGTGATTGACAAACCAAATAAAAAATAAAATAAAATAAATTGTGAACTATAAAAGTAATCCCCCAAGCAAACTTATAACAAGCTGGTTAAGACAGGATCGCTTTGAAAAATTTCTTTTCACAATCTGTACCTTGGGGATGTGCAGCATAATTTTGGTAGCCAGTGAACTGCTCTTCTACCTGGTTCCCACAATGTCTTACCCATCCCTGCTATAGCAAGAGACTAGCTATTTCGCTGCTTCACTGTGCTTCATATATTGGACTCCTTGATTCTTGATTTCTGTCTATTGTCTGAAAGTATCTACCTAATATTTGGCTTCTCTGTTAGCATCTCTTGGAGTGACAACCATAATTGATATTTTTTCCAATCCTGATTGCTTAACTATTACCGTGACCTATCCTTTGCTTGCCATTTTGATTTCAACTTTCTGCCTGAATTAGGACAGTATTCTAGCTCACCAATGGATCTTCCTCTTTGACTTAGGATTTTGCTGGAGCAGCAATCATTATATTTGATTCATCCATGATTCCTTCAGAAAACTTTCAAAAATATGGAAAGAAAAAAGGCAGGTTCCCTACACCTCTTTTCTAGTGCATGCTGGTTATCAGGCTTCATCCTCACTAAAGGTGGTATTCAGCAGTTTCTGACCAGTTCTGGAGAACTGGTAGCTGAAAGTTTGAATAGTTGGGAGAACCAGCAAATACCACCTCTGACTGGCCCCGCCCTCATCTATTCTCTGCCTCCCAAGTCCCAGCTGATCAGCTGGGTCTTCTTTTGTTGCCCTGCATAGGAGAACGGAGCTGGAAAGCAGGTTAGTGGGGTGGAGAGGAAATGGGACTTTCCAGTATCCTTCCCTTGGAGTTGGATGGGAATGGAGATTTTGCAGTATCCTTCCCCTTCCATGCCCATCAAGCCACACCATGTCCACCAAGCCACACCCATAGAATTGGTAGTAAAAATTTTTGAATCTCGCCACTGATCCCTACTAATTGCTTCTGGACTTGAACCGGTATATGGTGATGCACAGTCTCAAACTGGAGGGGTAAATAGGCTCCTCTTTTATGAATTTATCTAATATTTTTAAAAAGCAGTTAGTGGCTTTCTGGTTATGAATTGTACAAGTTAATTATGTGCTTTGTGAAGAAGTACTTTCTTTTGCAAATTCTAAATCTCCTTGGTGAACTGCTTCTCCTCATTCTGAAGTATGCTCCTGCTGTGTATTTCAGCTTAAGATTGAAAACAAAACTCTCAGCTGCTCAATTTACCATGGCAGCAATGAAGGAGGTTGGAGGTTATAATCCAGCCACATCAAAAAGGTCACTGTCAAATATTTCTCCTTTTCCTTTAGATGTGCTGGACTACAAATCCCACCAAGCTTAGCTAGATGGTGAAGAATGCTCAAGAGTTCCCATGAATTACATCAGGGATCTCCAACCTTGGCAATTTTAAGCCTAGTGGATTTTCAACTTGAAGGATATTTCTGTGATTTCTCTTAGTTGCCAGTCACAAAAATGAAATAAGCTAAGGGGAGTTGAAAAATTAGCATGTCAAGACCTGATATTATTACCAATCAGTTTAAGCTTCTCAGCATGAAACAATAACTGGGACTGGGACTAAGTTTGGGATTGAAGTAGTATTTAAGAAGTTGATTGGAACTATTGACAGGAATTTCAAACAAGTATTTCATTGAAGGTAGAGGGTATGGTGAGTGTGCCTTTCCAAAACCAATTATTTAAGCAAAAAGAACTTGTTTGCCCAAACAATGTTAATAGATAACAGATAATAACAGATAATCAGATTTGGAAGGGACCTTGAAGGTCATCTAGTCCAACCCCCCCACCCAAGCAGGAGACCCTACACCATTTCTGACAAATGACAGTCCAATCTCTTTTTGAAAGTCTCAAGTGATAGTGCTCCCACAACTTCTGAGGGCAATGTGTTCCATTGGTTGATTGTTCTCACTGTCAGAAAGTTTCTCCTTATTTCCAGATTAAATCTCTCCTTGTTCAATTTCCATCCATTATTCCTTATCTGACATACAGGTGCTTTGGAAAATAGATTGACCTGTGGCAGCCCCTCAAATATTGGAAGACTGCTATCATGTCTCCCCTGGTCCTTCTCTTTACTAGACTAGCCAAGCCCAGTTCCTGCAACTATTCGTTGTAACTTTTAGCCTCCAGTCCCCTAATCATCCTGGTTGCTCTTCTCTGTATTTTTTCTAGAGTCTCAACATCTTTTTTATAATTGGGGAACAAAACTGGATGCAGTACTCTAGGTGTGGTCTTACTAAGGCTTTATAGAGTGGTATTAGTACTTCCCTTGATCTTGATTGTATCCCTCTGTTAATGCAACTTAGGATTGCATTAGCTTTTTTGGCTGCTGCTGCACACTGCTGGTTTATATTTAGCTGGTTGTCCACTAAGACTCCAAGTTCCCTCTCACAGTTACTGTTATTGAGCCTGGTTTCACCCAGTCTATATGTGTACTTGTGGTTTTTCTTGCCTAAGTGTAGGACTTTACTTTTCTCTATATTGAATTTCATTTTGTTAGATATGGCCCAGTGTTCTAGTCTGTCAAGATCCATCTGGATCTTGAGCCTATCTTCTTGGGTGTTAGATATTCCTGCCAGCTTAGTATCATCTGCAAATTTGGTAAGTTCCCCTTCTATTCCCTCATCTAAGTCATTAATGAAGATATTGAAGAGTACTGGGCCTAAGACAGAACCTTGTGGCACCCCACTGCTTACTTCCCTCCATGTAGACTTAGACCCATTAAGGACTACTCGTTCACAATATAGAGGTGACTTTGATAAGCATTTGTGAATATATCTCAAAGTAGTTTTATATAAACAATTCTGGGACCAGGACATGATCATCAAAGAAGATGAATCTGCAAATATTCTACGTTAATCTTTATATCTATATTATGACAAAAATGATGGGCAATGAAGTATGCACATGTCCAGATTTCAACATTTGTCATTCTAAAATATACAAAGTCATTGAGAAAGTAGAACACCTTGTTCAGTTGAATATTTTATACACTGACATGCATAAACATTCAATTTCACATGAAGAAATAAAATTGAACTTTTTTTCTTGAATAAGCATAAATGTGTCTGTTATAGGACTCCAAAGTCATTGTCAATCACTTGGTCATTTTATACAATATATGACAACTAGGATCCAGAAAACCTGTTGTGGGTCCAGGTCCACAATTTGACACACACCCTTTTTGGGGATCTATATTTGTGACAGGATCTTTTCCCTCAAACAAAAGAGAACATGGTTGTATTTGCTTTTCCTCACCTGCTTTGGTAAAAGCAGCTGTCTACACAAGCTTCAGCACCATAACAGCACTGAACAACCTGAATGTGATTTATGTCTTTAGCACCCTCAACTCCCTCTAACAAAGAGGCCAGGAAGGAAGCAAGAAATGAAGGTGAGGGAGGGAAAGATGAGATGGTGTCCTTTCGTTCTTTGCATCAGAACAAGACTAAGCATGATTTAAACTTGCAATTTCACCAACTTTTCAGAACAGTGGCCAAAAGAGAAGAACATATGTGAAATAAAGATATGAAAGAAAATTGGCTGCATCTCAAATCCCACTAATATCAACTCAGCAATAGCTGACAAAGGAACTAATACTTCAGAACATGAAAATTGCTTGATAAACTAGATTCTAAAAATGATGCTTATTTTCAACTTAAGCAAATTTACTTATTTTCATGAGGTAGCAAACAGAGATGAAAAAAAATCTGATAATTATGAAGCTTTAGGAGTCATTAAGAAAAAATGTAAAATATTCTTACAAGAAAGGCTTGAAAAGGTTATGTTAGCTGCATATTCAAATGTGATTGTCATTGAGCAACAAAGCAAAACAAAACATGGAGAATATCTTTATCATTTATCAAATGTTTCCACCCATAATATTTGATACATTTTCCACTAACAATGGAGCAAGGAAGCAATAAATCATTATTTGCATGCTGAAGTACAAAGCAAGATATTGTGTTTCTATGGCATGTGGAGCAAGATTAGCATGGAGGAATGAGGTCAGAAGAAAAGGAAGAAAGATAATGACAATTAAGCCTATTGAAGGGAGGAACTCACAATCATAGAGAACCTCATTTCAAATTCTCAGTATTGGTTGGCATGGAATTGTAGCATGGCAGCCAATTGAAGGTGTTAACTTGTTATCTGTGGCAGCCTATTTCCATTTATAATTTCATGGATCAAATTAGTGACAGTAACTGAGAAATTGGTGAGTCAGTTTGGTGTATTGGTTAAGACATCAAACTGGAATGTTCCAGTGACATCCCAGTACAAATCTGCCCTTATTTATCTATGGATATTCTCGGTAATCCAGATCATGGTTGTCCTGAAGGTACTTTTTCAAAAGGCAACTGGACTTTGTTTTTCCTTGAAGATGTTTCGCTGCTTATCCAACAAATTTCTTCAGCTGCTACAATATCATTTTAAAATTAAAAGTAAAGGACTCAATCATCTAGAATATCCCTTTTAGGAATTAATATATTTGATTAATTATTTCATACCTCATTTTGTCTTGCAATAATTAATCCTAACAGTTTGTATTATATTATTTGAATCAATTATAACATAGTTAGTACAACCCTTTACAATATTTCCAGCTCAAATTAAAATTCTTCTTCATTGTACTAGCTGGTATAATGTCCCCAATATTTTTAATCTATGTAGAGCAGGGCTAGATTAACTACAGAGGGATAAATTTCACTTTACCAACATTTTGAGGAACTGAGAAGGTAGACCTTGGGGAAGGAAGATAGTTGGGTGCTCCAGAGCTTGAGGGATAGATGAAATGTTCATGCTTCTCATGAAATAATTAACAGTGCAGGATGATGCAGGCCATGTTTCCCATGGCTTATCTTCTTTCATTCTGTCATTCTCATGACCACAGAAGCAAAAGGGATGGGAAGCCACTAAAGACATGACTAGCATGCAAAAGGTCTCTGGTTCTTTACAAATTTGAATAGAGATTGATTTCTCTGAAGCCTATGCAGAATGGAACGTATTTGTCATTCAGAGTTTGGCTGTTCTTTTCTTTTTCAATTTTGCAGTGCAGTTCTCTGCAATAAATAATGTGAACACTGATAGGTTTTGTAGAAAATGGTATTTAAAATGAATAATTTAGTGCAAAGTGAGTAAATTTTCATATTATTAGTTTTAAATGGAGAGAAATATCACAAATTAATGAAAACATGCACATCATATCTTTATTCTGATCCCTTAGTAGCAGTTCCTCTCTTGCTGACATAACAAGAAAGGAGGAGATTGAGCTATTGGCAGAAATTGAAGTCATGGCTGAAAGGCATTTTCCTTTGGGATAGGAATGTTTTGGGGAAATGTTTATTTTTCTCTCTCTAGGGTCCCTGGTCAGATCCAAGTAATTTTAAACTTGATATTCCCTTTTCCAGCTTCTCCATTTACTCTAAATTTGATCATTTCTGGAGAGTTATTGTACCTATGGAATAACAGGGAAAACCCCTACCCTGTTCACAAATTTATTTCACAACATTCTGTTGGGTTGGAAAGAATGACAAGGTAAAGAAAGCACAGAGAGGAAGAACTTTCAAGTCCTTTACCAGCAGTGGACCAAGAAGAAATCTATATAATAAAGTAGTATGTCATTGTACATGTGGGCACACTTACTTCCTGGGTTTTAATCTGAGGGAGTATTACTCCTATGAGCTTCTCTTTTTGACTTCAGACCTTCCTCTGGAGTATCATGACTCCAGAGACAACTCTATTAAGAGTTTCAGAGAGCTGTGAAGATCTTGCTTTTCCAGATGACCACAGATGAGGTGGAATGTAGCATGAATTCAGCTTCAATTCAGTTGCAGTGGTGGGTAGGAAGGATATTTCTGATGTTGGTTTCTTAAAATGAGTTTATATGGCTATATTACCTGAATTACAGGATGGATAAGTTGAATACTATTCAAAGCAATGGTGGGATTCAATTTTTTTTACTACCAGTTCTGTGGGCATGGCTTGGTGGGCATGGCAGGGGAAGGATACTGTAAAATCTCCAGTCAGAGGTGGTATTTGCCGGTTCTCTGAACTATTCAAAATTTCTGCTACCAGTTCTTTAGAACTGGTCAGAACCTGCTGAATATCACCTCTGATTCAAAGCCTGTTTTGACTGTGGTAGCATAGAAGCTACAGTTAATAAACAACAGCTACAACTGTTGTTATTATGTGTTGCTTCTGCATTTGGGTGGGTGGGTGAGTGCAAATCCCCCATAAAGGTACAATGTGGGGATGGGGAATGGGATCTTTTTTCCTGGGAAATGTTTTCTCTTCAACTTTTGGATAGATCTAGTCCATTTTCAAGCATTTGGAACTTTTCAAACATTTTCAAACTTTTGCTGCATTTCCCTGCCATACCGAATTGGATACTGCTTATTCAGTTTTCAGAGACTTATCTTGCTGATGGATTGATAGAGAAAATTCTGGGTCTCTTTATATAATTTCTTTCCAACATTCCATTGGGTTGGAGAGACTAAATCTAGGACACAATGGAGTTGTGGGTAAAATGTGAATCTGAAATAGCTAGAAATTGACTGAATCCCTGCCCCCTTTCTCCTTGAATAATAGCATATTTAGATCCATACCACAAGCTTGCTTTTGGCAGAGACCGATTCATGGAGAGGTAGGAGAATTGTCATTACTGAAGCATCTCTATTGTTGAGGATTGGAAGAAAACTTGGAAAGTACAGTATGTTGTACTGTTACCATGTTTGTCATGGATTTGTGAGTGGAAAAAAGTTGTAGAGATTTTTTTCTGCTGTGCTGATTCTCCTTAATCTAATTCATGTTTTATGTTTTCTTTTGTATATTATGTATTCTTTTAAATTTGTAAGTTACTTGGCATCTTTTTGGAATTTGGTACCCAATCAATCAATCAGAGATTTTAGAGTACAACCTTGAAGTCAATCAATCAATCAGTCAAATAAATCCACATATGTTATGCTGCTATTTCCTATCCTAGGAAACTGGGAGAATAAAGTACTTTTCCAAAATGAAAGTATATATTTGAAATATTTTGTTAAAGAAAACAAAAGAAGGGTGGTTCAAGCAGATGGAAAAATAATATTATGGATTGCCTTAATAATTATATGCAGGTCCTGTACTACATCAACCTAGCTATATTGTTCTTGCTAATGATTCTCTCTAATATTTGTGTGTGTATGTGTGTGTGTGTGTGTGTGTGTGTGCATAGGCCCATGTGTCTGTCCTTCAATATATTATAGAAATTTTGCTATTAACTAGGAATTTCAGGATGAAAATGCTAAATTATGGCTTTTGACTATTCATTAATTCAAAGTTATTGTTCTGGAAACTTAAGGATGTTCAAAGATTAAGTTAATCACAACTAAAATTATCTTTCAAGTTCTTTCCAAATGAATGAATGAATGTGTTTTAGCTCACAATACTGTTGTTTTTCTGCATTATCGTTTCATGAAGAAATAACAGATGGACCAGTCATGGGGTTGAATGTTAGCATGCGGTAAATGTGGTAAGTCCAAGAAAATTGTAGATATTTCAATGTTAGCAGATTCACGGCTGGTCAAGTTCTAGCCATAATAGTCTACCTACAGTTGTCATTGCTTTCCTGTATTAAAAGCAAATCAAATAAATAAAAGCAAACATTGTATTGTTATGATTACTATTATAATTATGTGGATGATTATTTATTTGTATATATCTTGCTTTTCTATTGTATGTAGCACTTTCTCATTTGGAGCTCTTTATGTATAAATATTTTAGATAAATTACTTTTCAAAATAGGTTTCAAAAGGTTGAATGCCAATCATGTGATTTTTCTTCATTGCCTCAGTTGTTTTTGAAGACATTCCATTTCAAGAGTTAGATGATTGACCCACCTACCTAGAAATATATTCTTAATTACTTGTAAATGCTAATTTACAGGTTGGCTAGTGCATTGCTTTGTGAATAAACACAAATATGCATAGAATCTTTCAGAGATTTATCTGTTTTATTTATTAGAGTTAGAAGTCACCTGATTCAAAAAATGACTTTAGGGGGTTTACATCAAAAGAACAATAAGTGCAAAACAATAACTGCAGCAGCAGCAACAACAATAAACTGTAAGGAAATCCTGTGTATCTGGACAAATACACTTTCATTAACAAAAAATATCATTAATAGGTCTCCACAAATTCTGTATAGAATTATTATTGAACCAGTACTTGGCTTAACAGAGGCATATTTCACATTGAGAAGACTTTCCCATGATCTTGTACATTTCATGGGGAGAGCTGGATCTTGTACATTTCATGCTGGTAGAGAAGGAAGGAGGAAGGAAACAGTAGTGGGGCCAGTAAATATTAAAATTTCTTGTTTTGAAGACTACATGACATAATATCTGGGTTAGGCAAATGTGGACACTTGTGTGATCTCAAAAGCAGAAAATTCATTAACTTTCCAATGACTCTAAATACCTTGTCTGATGTGAGAGCAGACTCTGAAGTTGTAACTTCAATGCTTAAAATTGTCAGCCTTCAAGATTTTCTTCTTTTGCTTTGCATCTTTTGGCTGTCATAAGTAACGGGGAGAGGGAGTGGGCCATGATTATTATGGGAAGCGAGCTGGAGTTGTTAAGAAACGAAACTGTATAAGTTAGGGGGGGGGAAAGTCTTGCTTAGGTTTCTATTCTAATGTGCAACTGCAACTCTTTATCAAACTATGCCAAGGTCAACGGACAGAGGCCTCATCACCACCTGAAGATGCCCACATGATGTTATGCACCACTTTTAATTGGAGGAGCGAATTGAACTATTGGGGATGGGAACGTTGCCATCACTTTGTATATGTGTTTTACACGCTCATTTTCTCAGATTCAGAATTCTTTTATTGCTACCACTTGATTTCCAGTAAATGATATCTTTTCTCTAACAAATGGAGTCTAAGTATTTCTTTCTTGGATTTTGAATGGAGCATCATCTGACAAAAATGGATTCTTCTACTACTTTTCATTCCTAGGTCACTATGTCATCTATTTGGATTTAGTTTTTGTTTTAGTATGCAATATGAAAGACAACTTCAGATTATCCAGGCGACAGTGTTAACTACGGCTTAGTATAGGGTATAAACCTAGCCTTGTATCTCATATTGCGTCAGAGATAGTCATTGGCTTCACAAGGAAGGTTCCCTGAATCCACTGTCTCAATAATGGATTCAGCAATCAGTTGTGCTTTTCTTGTTGGCTTCCCTATTACTGCAGCTGTAACAGAGATCTCTTCAGCAATGAGATGCTCTTAGGACAAAATGCTTTAATGGCTGAAAGAATTGTCCTGTTAGCCAAAGGGATAGTGTATACGTTTTTGAACTTTGTTCTGACTATGGAGAAAATATTTGTTCAAATTACTTATTGGTTATGATTCTAATAGCAGACATAAACATGTCTTACAGCTTTTGTACTCTTTAATCTTTTGGTGTGTTCAGTACTGTCTGACCTTTAGATTAATCACCTTTTATGTCTGGTCTCTATGGTATTATTTCAGGTTTTGATCTGGTTTAGCGGAAATCCTGTTATCTCTTCGACTGGAAGTAATGCTGTGCAAAGCTTCAGTAGTCAGCTGTAATGACATTTCAGGTGATCAGGATCATCACTTAAGATCAACTTTCCCAATTCATAGCCTTACCAGCCAGTGTGGTACTCTAGTCCTCACACATTTGAAAGGCACCAGATGGAGATAGTGTTCCTTTAACTGCTGTGTAGGTACATTTTTGTTTCAGATTAAGGTAGAATAAAATCTCTAGCACACCATATGTTTTATCAGCATCCCTTAACAAGTCCAGGCTGACTGAGATGGCTGGGAATCAACAACTTCTGAAAAGCCACATCCCTCAGTTTAGCCAATGTAAATAGTTTTGTCTATCCGGAGAAACTGAAGAAATCCTACTTCTTCTGAGGCCAACTTAGTTGAACAAATACTGACTATGTAGTTGAGCTACAGTACCCTATTTTAAGTTTAATTCTAAAATTCTAGGAATTGTCCAAAGACAAATGTAAGGTCTGCTTTGCATGTTCAGATACAATGGGAAGATTGACACATTGCATCCTGTCATCCACTGTTTGTGTTCTCATGAGTCAACATTAGCCATTTCTACCTTCAAATAACCCTCAACTTTAAAAAAGAAGATTTCAAGTGTTAATTATGCTCATTTATGCCATGAAATAAACCAGGGTTGAATGGGAGTAAATATCTGGTCTGTTCTTCAAAAGACCAGAGTAAACATTGGATGACCTGTTAGCTGTTCTTTGCCTAACCTGGCTGAACTTTAGAAGAATGTTATAAACAGCAACAGCAGTAGGCGCCATCTCTAAGTATAACATTCCCACATCCTCATACCAGGTATTCAAAAGCTGGTATGGTTGAGAAATAAAAACAGTACATGGGCAAAAAGAAGGGATATCAAAGATCTGTGGCCTAGTAGAAGGCTCAGAATCATCAAAGTGGATACGTTTAAGACCACAAGATTTGATTTGTAATCTGATTTGGGGAGAATTTGAATGCTTACTGTGAAACCTGAATCTATATTTCCTATTGATTATGATTTTTAACTGCTTTACAGAACCAGATATTTATAGGAAAATATTTCTATTATGAAATAACATAAATATCATTGTTTTATACTAAGCATGTACAATTTTTTTATGTTTTTTTAAAATAATTGGAAAACCTTGATGAAATTTACTGGAAAAGTTGGGGCAAATCCTCATACCACATTTCATATGATTGTATCAGAGTGTATCAGAGTTATATATAGTTTAAAAGCCACAATTGGGACCTGCAATTCACTCATTAAGCAAAGTGGCTGCTGTGTGAAACCTCAGCTATACTTGTGATTTTACTTCAGCTTTCCCTTCCTTTACAGACCTGCAAAGGTACTAAATGTAAAAAATTGGTTGTAAAGTTACTTTTTCATCACCCTTGTAACTGCAAATGGTTGTTAAACAAGGCAGTCTCTAAATAAGGACAACCTGTATACATAGATACATAAACCTATAAATCATCTATTCCTTGTCAGGGTAAGAGATATGCAACAAGCAGAAAAAAAGATAAGAACTGGTACCCCAAAGAAATTAAAAAATGAGATAAGGATAAGGGGAATTTAGTTTCATATCCTGTACACCATTTTGTTTCTGCAAACCAACCTTTATTTTACAATGTCCATAGTAATTCATGCATTACCTTTCATTCCTTTAAAAATCTCATACTGTATCTCTCTTTTTGAATTCGTTATCCAATTTCCTGAAACTTTTCCCTTCTGCTCAGTCCATCCACTCCCTATTAAGATCTGCTAACAAGAGTTTATCTTGCAAGCTAACATACTGCTGACTGTATTCCACAAAGTAGGAGTACTAAGACGTACTGAGAATCACATTTTGATTTGGAAAATGGTTTTGATATTTTTCCTGTGGTAAAAGTTTATTTATCTTTCCACCCTTCCTCTGTATTTCCTTTCTTTTCTTTTCTTTCCTTTCCTGCTCCTTTCTTTGGCAATTTTAATGAAAATTACATGCATCCTAGAAGAAGGCCTAGGCATGAAACCTGCAAATTTTCAAATGGAGAGATGCAAAGATTAAGGAATTCTGGATGAATGTGAAAAAGAGGTTAAAACCTCTTCTACTTATAGGCTCTTCTGCCACTTTTTCTGATTTGAAGGAATTGAATCTTATCTGCAATTATCTTCAATTATGATGTCCTTGACATCTGAGAATATGCAAAGATCAACATGATTGAAGTTGTTGACCAATAGGAGTCTAAATGGCATTGTTCATTAATGCCCATCTCCGAGTAACCACAAGGGCTCAGAATAACAAAATCCCTTTAACCTCATTTCATATTAAAAAAAATAAACATGTGGCTTCCCCAGCCTACTGCTTATTGCTATGATGAAAAGCTCTTTAAGAAGCCACTTTAGCACCATTTCTTTTCTGCATTCAAGGATAAAAGGATGTCACATTAGCAGAAGGGAGAGATTCTAGACAAGTCAAGAGGATTTCACCAAGAGGATTTCACCAAGAGATTCACCAAGAGGATTTCACCAAGAGATTCTAGACAAGTCAAGAGGATTTCACCAAGAGGATTTGTAATACACAAATGGAAGGGAGAGAAAAGGAAAGGGACTCAGTGGTTTGTTCATTTGACATCAATAACTAATCTAAGAATCACTGATGAATGAGCAGTAAACAATAGGGGAGGCAGGGTGTAGATATCCAGGAGTTTGTAAATTTTTTTTCAGATTCTACCAAAGGTTTTTAAAATGGCAAACAGTATTGAACATTAGAGTTGTGTAATATATTGTTTCTATGTTTGTTTCTCAAACCATGATGATCAGAGAACTCTTGCAACACTATTCACTGTAACTACAAGCTAGTTGCTTCATTGCCTTTCTCATTGCCTTTAAAATGGCAAACAGTATTGAACATTAGAGTTGTGTAATATATTGCTTCTATGTTTGTTTCTGAAACCATGATGATCAGAGAACTCTTGTAACACTATTCACTGTAACTACAAACTAGTTGCTTCATTGCCTTTATCCCTCAGTCCTTATTATATCAGCTAGAGGGCTTGGGAAGAAAATCTGATTTTGTAATCACCATGTCTTGGCATTTTTATGTACTCCAAGTAACAAACTGTTTGCAAAAAGTTCCTGTTGAGTTTTTGTCTATTTTGACAACACCTTACTTTGATTTGGATATCCAACATCATCATCCTTATTAAGTTTGACATTTGGATAAATGGTTGCACTAAAGAACATGCATCTTCATAAGAACCAGATTTATGGTAAGAACCATAAATACTTCTTAAACTATTTATTTTAAAAATTACTTTAATCAATGGCATATTTGAAAGAAACAGATAATTTATAAGCTACAAACTCTAATAATTCCTCTTCCGTGTTATATTTTGCTTTCAGTGCAGGGGAGAATTGGCTCTCTTAATTTCACTGCTTTTTGAAGTGTGATAGACTTCTGATTCTTATCCTTTGCTACTATTCTTTTGCTCAAGCTCTTGATCTGCAGCACAGTGACAACTCATGCAATTGAGAAAACCTGGACTTAGTCCTCAAAAGAACTGCATCCTGACGGCATGCTTTGAATTTCATCTGTAATACAAGGAGCCACTGTAGAATCTTCCAGTAATAAGCAATCTAGTAACTATTTAAAATTTAAATATTCTAGTTTAATATTTATTTCAATTAAAATTTCTATTATCATACCTCAGGAAAACAATTTAGAAGGAAATAATAACTATCCTGTTTATTTTTGCAAAACCTCATCAAACTATTTAAAAAGGGATATCTTAATCTTTATATTTCTCCACTGGCAATCCAAAACAATTTACTTTTTTTCTGGTGATTTGAGGAAGTTTACTGATGCTCACAAGGCAATTCAGAAGAAACATATTAAATGTCTGTGATCACTTCAATGCTGTACGAACATTAATGGATTGGTTGGTCAAATTTCCTGATGGATATCCAAGTGACTGAAAATCTTTGTTCCCTTGTTAGGATAGTGAATAAAGAGATTTTAAGAGAAAACAGATTTTAAAAGATCAGTCATAACTAAGCAGCCTCTCCCAATTTAATGTTCTCTAGAGGTGTTGAATTGCCATTCTAATGTTTTTACTGGCTTAAGAGTCAAAGTAGTTGACCGACATGACTTGAGAACAGATACCAGGTCTGAGCTGCCAAAATGTGTATGATTCCTAGACAACAACTAAGAGGGAGAGGATACTCTGTTTTCTGCCATTTTGTGGTTATTCATATTGCTGTGGCCTACATTTGATAGCCTTTCCCTTTTCTGGGAGGGAAATTAAAAATAATATAGTCCAAACCCCTGTCCAGAGCAGAATGCATCCTTGACAGAGCTTCTGGTTCAAGGCTTCTTGCAAAGGAAAACTCATCACTTTATGAGATAGACTAGTATTTGAGAGCAATGGATTGGAATAGCTATCATTATATTTTACACCTTTCCCTAATATATGCAATAATATCTTCCAGATTTGTTGTGTTTCTGTAGGGCACAGGATGGGAACTTGTGGCAAGTAGGAAATTGCTGATTGGCCACTTTAACATCCTTCATCGCTGATCATGCTGAGGGAAACTGCTTAGAGCTGCAGATTTTTCATATCTCTAGTCTAGGATTTTGATATGTTCCCATATCACCTTTTAGCATTAAGTACTGAAGATTTCCAACCTGACAATACAAGATGAATGCTGTATCATGATCCATGTAATGGGACTCCAACTTGCTCTGCTTATCCCTAGCCACTCCAGAGTATTACAGACAAAGCCATTTGCATACCACTACTTTTTCCATTCTCCAATTTCTCAAAAGCAGGTTGAAAGTGATTCATAATTGTGTTAACATATGCAAGTCTCAAGAGTTTGAGAATGTAAAAACTCTATTTACTCCAAGTGAGACTTAACAGAAGGAAGAGAGCAATTAGTTTGTGCTTAGTTAACATGATAGGCAACAAGAAGAAATAAAACCCTTCAATTTATAATTCCTTTGGGAAATAAAAGTGATGGTTAAAGGATAGGAGACCGAAACTGCAAGCGTGAAGTTTATGGAACATTTTTCTTCCTTCCTGAAAAAACTTCAAGTGTATTTACTGTAAATAAAAGCTGCATTGGAAGATGTGTATCATTGTGTGTGAGATGCTGAAGAAGATGAACTATTGAACTGAAGTATTGGCCCTTCTAGAAAGCCTGACAGATTCTCTTACTAAACTTTTGCCCAGAGGCTGACATTGAACTCTTCTAGAGATGGGAATTGTAGAACAAAGTATGAGGGGGTGAGAAGGGGTGTTGAAGGTCCAAATTGAATGATACTGGCTCTTCAACAGTCTCTGACGTATGGTATCCCAAGGGGAAATTGGGTGCAGATAGAGTTAAGGATTTATTCTGTGCCTCTTCTATCACTCTGTTTGGTTTTTGTTTAAAAGATAATCTTGAGCCACTTCCTTCTGCTTTCCTTTCCAGATACACATGTTCACAAAACTAATTCTTGAATTCTCACCTTGATAGGTGGTCACTAGACTGATGCTAAGCTTTCCTATCACTGGAATATAATTCCTATAAAAAAATCTCCTTTATTGATATAAAGGAGATTTATCCTTTGCTAATCCTTGTTCGCATTGTATTCTGCTCTCAGGAACACTAATATGAATGCATCAAACTCCAATAAAAATACGGAAGAGGACTTAAAACCGAACTAAGATTAAGACTAGGATTTCCCTGCTGCATGCATCATTCCAATTAATTGGAATTTGAATAGTTGTGAGCTTGCTTTTATATGTATTGACTTGCTATGCCCCTTCCACTTAAATGACTTGCTCATCAGTCTGCCATCAAATATTTTGCCAAATATTTACAGCATTCCCACAATCTATTAAGGAAATGGCCATTAAAAAAAAATAGCAGTGTTTATAAAGAATGAGCCCATGACCTGCCCAAGCAGCTGTCAATTCTTCAGGGACAAATCATCTCTCACTCCAAATGAAAGAAAATCAAAATACATTATTATTATATCCTTTATCCCACCATCCATGACTTTTGCTCAGAAGCCACAAATTGAAATCCCTTTTATGAGAGAGCTAAGGGTGCTGAAATAGCTAATATCAATTAGCATGATGCCTCTTTTTTTCTTCAAGTAGTCTTCTATTTGCTTAATAAATACAGGCATAATCCATTGAATCTGTCTGCCAACCTGTCATCTGGGAAAGCTTAATTCTGAGGGGTAACATGTAACTTTTAAAACATAATTTTAAAATATTCCTGTGCCACTTAAGGTCAGCCTCCTGTGCATTCTGACAAGAGTGTACTTGACGGTGCAAGAGTGTCATCTAGACTGCAATTCCAGCTTTGACAGGAATTATTAGCTGATCTCACAGGCCAGTTGTTACTCATCAGAGTCTATTAAATCATGCCCCCCCCAAAGTATCTCAATGTAGTAATTCAGTCTATAAAATGTATATGGAAAAGACCTTGAGAGATTGGATGAAGAGACACTACCTAGGGAATGATCAGGTAAGAGTCAGCATAATCTAACTTATAGTTTCAGCAGAACTGAACATTTACTGGCATTCCCTACCAGGTTAAAACTCTCTAGAATCTATCAAGAATGGATTAAATCTCTACCTCTTTTTAAGAGAGAGAGAGAAAACACCCATTTGCTTCGATCCTCAAAGTTGGTGCCCCTATTCTCCAATACTTTAACTGTTCTTGGTTCAATTGTGAAAGGCCATGATTATAGTCAACAGTTACACAGTGCTACATCCAAAAACAAACAAACAAAAAGCAACCCATATCTAACAGTGTAGGAAAGAAGACAACATTTTGGCTATCTAATTTATGAGCTCTTAAAGAGCTTAAAAATCAGCAAGAAAGCCCAGGTATTAGTTAAGGCAAAGTTTGAAAAGATGATTTCAATGGTTGAGATTCTGTTGTTTAGAGGCACTTGTTTCTCAGTGCTGTTTGCAGGGCCAATTGCTACTCCCTCTGTCTACAGGCAACATCACAGGGGCCGGGCCATATCTCATGCATTAAAATGATTAAAAGTCTCTAAAGTGTGTGTGCTTTCCATTCTGTAATTGCTGCCAATAGTTAAGCAAAAATAACTCCCTTAATTAATATCTATGGACTCTTAGGGTTTTGTCAGTACTCGAGATTCCCACGGTTTCATTGGACACTCCCATGACAAATGGTCCATATAACATAACAGTTTTAGTGTAAACCAATTCCAGTTTCTGGGAAGGAACAGATTCCAGTTTCAAGTGTAGCAAGATCCATTTGTCTTTCATTATGAAGAGGAGAAACCACAAGACAGTACATAATGTGCCAGGACACAAGAAAAATGAAGAACTGTCAAAAGGCTGCAAAGCTTTTAAACTTATGTTCTTAGAGAAAGCCAACAAGATTGGGGAGGGCCTGGTCTGGGATAGCTCTTCCTTTAGAGATGCAGGTGTAGATGCTTCTTTCAAATCATCAGTGTGTGGGGGCAGTGCAGAAGTTGGCAGGGAGCCTATAAAAAGAAATTGCAGTTGCTTTAAAGGACCCAAAATATGTAGGAAACCTTGAATATGAAAAGACTCTTGGAGAGGTGAATCTATGCTAAGGTTACAGAGTTGCTACTCTAGTTGCAACTGCCAAAGGAAAATTCCATTTGTAATAGTAATTCACTAATACAGAGTAAAAGAAAAAAATAGAAAGTGCAAAAAATAGAAAAGAAAATATAAGAATGTAGAAAAGAAAATATAAATAAATTATTTCCCCCTTCATGACAAGTATAAATAATTTTAGCATCATTTTCTCTTACAATACAATCACCTCTTCTTTTCAAATCCAGTCTCTTATCTATAAACACATCCTTAAAGCCTAATCAGTCAATCCAATATTAAATTGTTAAAGCCTCACCCAAAGGAAAACTTCATGAAACAATAATGAAAGAATAAAAAATATGCCTTGAGATTGTAATGTCCATATTCAAATGCTTGCCACTTACGAAGCTCTTTGGGTAAGCATTGGCCTAATTACCTCACAGGGAAATTAAGAGGGAAAATCATTCTGATGGCTGTAATTTACCAGGCAAGTAAATTAACAAAACAATATGTAATGCAGCTAAGAGAGGATCTAAATTAAGTGTGACTAGGGACCATACAAATTCAGGGAGAAGAGAGTTCCAATGGTACTAAAGTTAACTGTTTGGAGATAATATCAGAGATAGATTATTGCCTTTAAATCCCAATTACAGGTGTCATGAAAGACTAACAAAATTCACATTCAAGATTACCTTAAACCATGGAAAATTGCTAAATAACTTTGGACCAGTCATTTTGTCTTCACCTAACAAATTATTTGTTGGTGGGAAAAAATGAATGTCAAATGTAGACTAGCATCACAACTGGAGAAGAGAAGGATATAAATATAAATAAATAAAGGATAGATGGATGGATGGATACTTTTATTTTACTGAAAGGACTCAGAACTGTTTCACACATAATGAATCTACTATGTAGATTTTACTTTCAGTATAATGAAAGATTTAGTGACAGAGGAATTGAAGCTAAATATTATTCTAAGCCATCCAAATGCAATTTTTTGGGGGGAAGCGTAGAAATAGAATACTTAATTGGCTCAGTGTGATTGGACACACAAGGAATTTGTCTTGGTGTGGATACTCAGTATACATAAAAGAAAAGATACATTTGTCAGGAGTCGAGAATCATAAGGTACAACACTTAATGATAGTCATAGGGTACAATAAGCAATCAATCATACTAGAAAACATTTAATATAAATCATAAGCATGCAAGTGATGAAGTTACAGTCATACAGTCACAAGTGTGAGGGGATGGGTGATAAGGAGTGATGAGAAGATTAACAGTAATAGTAGTGCAGACTTTGTAATAGTTGAACAGTGCTGAGGGAATTATCTGTTTAGCAGAGTGTTGGCTTTCGGGAAAAAACTGTTCTTGTGTCTAGTTGTTCTGGTGTGCAATGCTCTATAGTGTCATTTTGAGGGAAGGAGTTGAAACAGTTTATGTCCGGCATTTGAGGGGTCTGTAAATGTTTTCACAGCCCTCTTTTTGTCTTGTACAATATACAGGTCCTGGATTGAAGGCAGGTGGGTAGTAATTGTTTTTTCTGCAGTCCTAATTACTCTCTGAAGTCTGTGTTCTGTTGGGTTATAGAGGTGCAGATGACAGACTCAATCATTCCTCTGTAGAACTGGATCAGCAGCTCCTTGGGCAGTTTGAGCTTCCTGAGTTGGCACAGAAAGAACATTCTTTGTTGTGCTTTTTTGATGACGTTTTTGATGTTAGGTGTCCATTTTAGGTCATGTGATATAGTAGAACCTAGAAATTTGAAGGTCTCTACTGTTGAAACGGTGTTGTCTAGTATTGTAAGAGGTGATAGTATGGTAGGGTTTCTTCTAAAGTCTACCATCATTTCTACAGCTTTGAGTGTGTTCAGCTCCAGATTGTTCCAGTTACACCACAAGGCAAGTTGTATAACCTCCTGTCTGTATGCGGATTCGTCGTTGTCTCAAATGAGACCAATCACTGTTGTGTCATCAGCAAACTTCAGTATTTTAATAGATGGATCGTTTGAGATGTAGTCATTGGTTTATAGAGAGAAGAGAAGTGGAGAAAGCACACAGCCTTGGGGGGCCCCTGTGCTAATTGTACAGGTATCGGATGTGATTCTGCCTATTTTCATTTGCTGCTTCCTATCTGTTAGGAAGCTTATGATCCACTTACAAGTGTGTACAGGTACCGCTAGTTGGTTTAATTTACTTAGAAGAATGTCTTGAATGATGGTTTTGAATGCTGAACTGAAGTCTACAAAGAGGACCCTTGCGTAGGTATTTGGAGATTCAATGTGTTGTAGGATGTAATGCAGAGCCATGTTAACAGCATCATCTGTCAATCTATTTGTTCAGTATGCAAACTGCATGGGATCTAACAGCAGATCTGTGATGGTTTTCAGGTGGTATAGCACAAGCTTTTCAAAGCTATTCATAATTACCAATGTTAAAGCAACTGTTCTGTAGTCATTCAGTTCCTTGATGGATGAGGCTTCTTCTTTGGCACTGGGATAATAGTAGAGCTTTTGAAGCAAGAAGGAACATAGTACATATCCAGTGATCTATTGAAGATTCGGGTGAAGATGGGGGCCAATTGGTCAGCACAGACTTTTAAGCAAGAAGGAGTTATCTTGTCTGGCCCTGGTGCTTTTCCTGGCTTTTGTCTGTGTAATAGATCTTGCACTTTTTTTTCTGTGATCACCAGAGGTTGTGAACCCAATGGTTTGGGGCCAGTTGTAGGAGGCTTGGCTGTTGTTGGTGTGTTTGAGATGTGGGTTGTGGAGACAGGTGGCTGTAGTTTCTTTTCAAACCTATTATTAGCATATATAATATATAATACAATTATATATATATATATATATATAATTATATATATAATTATATATATAATTATATATATATATATATATATGTATATATATATGTTTTCATATATATATATATATGTTTTCGGAGATTTTCGCGGGTATTTGTATGTGGATCTTTGGTTCTTCGGGTTTTCTCCCGCGTAGAGTTGGAAATATTTAGGCGACGTTTCGATGAAGTCTCATTCATCATCTTCAGGCTTCTGTCTTCGGCCTTGTGCTTCTCAGAGTGATGTGAGCTTGCAGCTGCTTCTTCCTTTTAACTACTAGTGGGGGTGTGACTTGATTGGGTGGGGGCTTGGCTGTGTTCTGATTGGGTGGGGGTGTGTTCTCATTGGTTGGGGGTTTGGCTGTGTTCTGATTGGTTGGGGGGTTGGCTGTGTTCTGATTGGCTGGGGGTGTGTTCTGTTCTGGTGGGGGTTTGGTTGTACTCCGGTTAGTCTCAGTTGCTGGGGGATTTGAGCTGGTGAGCTGTGATCCTATTGTTTGGCTTCGCGTTCGTGGTCGTGTCACATCTTCATGGTGGGCATCAGTTCCCTTCATGTATGGGTTGGGGGGGTTTGAAGCAGGTAGTGATGCAGCTGTGGTACGGCTTCTGGTCCGTGGTCGTGTTTCATCTTCTGTGTGGGTGTGAGTCTGCTTTCTGCGTGGAAGTGTGGTGGTAGTTTCTTGTGTGGCCTTCGTGGGTGTGGGTCTGGTGTCCTTTATGTTAGGTACTCTTTTGTTAATGAGGGCGGGTTTCCAAATGGCTGGTAGGCGGGAGGTGTCATCTCGTTTATTCATGCTGTGTGGGCGTTTTTCTATCTCTATGGCTTCTCTGATTATTCTGTTGTTGAAGTGTTCAGTTTTGGCGATAGTTCTGGTATTTTTAAAGTCAATCTTGTGTCCACTAGTAGTTAAAAGGAAGAAGCAGCTGCAAGCTCACATCACTCTGAGAAGCACAAGGCCGAAGACAGAAGCCTGAAGATGATGAATGAGACTTCATCGAAACGTCGCCTAAATATTTCCAACTCTACGCGGGAGAAAACCCGAAGAACCAAAGATCCATATATATATATATATATATATATATATGTATTATATAAAATATTATATATAATATTAGTATTAGCATGATGTATGAATCCAGGCAGAACACACAGGAGATTATAGTACAAATGCAGAGAAGTTGCATTGGCGGGATATTAGAGATAGTGATGTCCAAAACTTCTGGAAGATGTCAGGTTGGAGAAGCCAATGTCACCACAATGATAAAAATCTTTTGGTAACCACTAAACTATATATTACATTAAGTATATAACATGATAGTTCAGCAGTGTCTCCCTTCCCCCCATTACAGAATAATGATTGGCAATGATCATAGAGAACCTGAAAGAGACTGAGTTCTTTCTTTCCTTTCTTTTCTTTTTTTTCTTTCTTTCCTTATTTTTCTTTCCTTCCCTTTCTTTCTTTCTTTCTTTCTTTCTTTCTTTCTTTCTTTCTTTCTTTCTTTCTTTCTTTCTTTCTTTCTTTCTTTCTTTTTCTTTCCTTTCCTTCTTTCCTTCCTTCCTTCCTTCCTTCCTTCCTTCCTTCCTTCCTTCCTTCCTTCCTTTCTTCCTTTCTTTCTTTCAAAAAAATCCTACATACCAAAATATCTACTTGGTATAGAATAGAAACTATACGTTTACTGCATTTGTTTCTTTCTTGGGCCAGATTCTAATTCCTGAATATAAATTTCATTTGGATTTCTGTAATTAGTTAAAAGCTACTGCCTGGATCAAAGTCCAGATTCCAACATAAAATCAGGTGGGCACTAAGATTAGTAACAATACAGACTTCTTTTTTCTATTTTTCTGGAGTTTGAGATTATTAAAATGTGATAAAGAAAAACAAAAGTAACCAATAAAAAAGGAGAGTTTGGAAGGCTTTTTACAAAATGAAAAATGGGTTTTGGACTTTAGAGAATATAATGCAACATATATGATTGGTAAGGGGGGGAAATGCTAAAAGCCATTTCTGTCAGACTCAGTAGCAGAGGGCTTTTCAAGTAAATTAATCTAGTTCAAGGACAATGCAAGTTCTTTTGTGAAGCACTTCAATGTTTTGGGTTCTGCAACAATGAAGATTATAAACTAGCTTAGGTATACAGAGGACTGATTCTGGGAGATCTGAATAAATGTGGTTAAACAGTTTTGGGGTTCCCCCTTCCACAAACTGACAAGCAGTCACATTCAAATTTGCACCCCTTTGAATGCTTGGGCAAATATTTGACATAGATTAATTGGTTTAGTTTGCATTTTAATTGACGTTAAACATCAGCTTCTATGTGTTTAATTGGTTGGCTAATTCGCTTAAAACAAAACCATTCAAACCTGAAATTCTGCTTGGGTAATAAAGGGAGACTGAGACTTCAGTCTTCAAACAAATATATTTAGAAGTAGGCTCCACCAATTACAGCCAAATTTCCATCGCTTCCTGTGAGACTTAGATGCATACAAGTAAATATATTCTTTGTGATTCTTTGTGAATAAGAAGGATCAGTCCAACCGGCTTTAGACATGTAGGGACCATTCAGAGGACTGACTCTCAGGCACGCAACAGCAAGCACAAAAATATCTCTGCAAGCACTAGGATATCTTGATTAAATGCAAGCATTGTGTCTCAGAACTTGACAATTTTAGCCTGCATTGATTTGTGTATTTATTTGTGTATTAAATTTATACGCTGCCCGTCTCGCTACCCAAAGCCATTTGATAACTGCTTAAAGCTTGTTTTCTTTCTTTCTGTTGAGGACTTCATTCTCTCAAACTGTTAGGTTGATAGCCATACGATAGGCAAAGCTGAAGCAAGAAGAAATCTTTTCTCCCTCTTCTTGGCCAGCAGATCACAAGAAAGAGAAATCCAAATTACTTGCTTTAAAAAAAAATTAAGACAGGGAACTGACAGGAGGGACTGGCTGCCCACCCACACCCTCTCCCTTCTTATTTCATTCCATCTATGAGCCTGTGTTAACAGCTCATCAATATGTCCAGTGTTTCCAGTTGCTCTTTCTCTTTTGACTATTCATATTTCTTAAGGATAGATGAGAGTTTTGAAACTTTGTAATAGCATTTCATATAGCAGGCCTGAAGGTTCTTAAGCTTGGAAGGAAAATGAGGTCCCATCTATATGAAACAGAGCTTGTTTCACTCATGTCATAGAGGTAACAGCAGTGTCTTCTTTGAATATCTCCCTTTCAAAACTATTTCATTGGGAATATATTAGTCAACGGCTTGAAAAGTAGCTTGCATTCAGCATAAGTGGAATGAATGGTTGGGAAAGTGCACCATTCAAATGGTCTTAAGCTGTACTGAACTCCTCTAACACACACACACACACACAAACACACACCCCAAGACATTACCTCATGAAGTATACTGGAGAGAATTAAAATTTGTCCTTGTTCAGTGTGAGGAAAATGGACCCTTGTGTTGTGCCTATGCTATTCAACTGCATTGCATATTGACGTCTATTGGTTTTTCCAGACGTCACTCTGCTTTCTCTATTCACTCTTCTGCTGCTCCTTTTGAAATGTGTATGCATGATTCCCCTCTCACTCCCACTGACACATACAATGAGGTTTTGTCTTTTGGGTGATACATACCTGTCTTCTCCAGGTGGATGGAGAAAAAGTCTCTGTCAACCGACAATTGATTGTTGCAATCATGGTAATTCTTTCACACAATATCAAAAAAAGATTTATTTTATTTTGATTTCTTCATTTCCACATGACTTATATCTTTATAACTTAAAATCTGATCTAAAATGTCATCGTCATCATCATCATCATTTTAGCCATTGTCTATCCGCTAGAGGATGAAGGCCTCTTCTGCATGTGTCCTGAGCTTTCTTTTGCCAATTGGGCCCACCATACTTGCTGATGGTGTCGCTCCAATTGTTTTAAATCTGTTTTGTGGACATTTTTTATCAAGTGGGATCCATTCTATGGCTGCCTTGGTCCTCCTGCCATCAGTTCTACTCGTTATGTTACCAGCCCATTTCCATTTCAATTCTTTTATTCTCTTGATGATCTCATATACTTTCATTTGTTTTCTATTCCAAGTGCAAGTCTTTCTAGCTTGTCTTGTGATGCTGAGTATGTATCTTCCATGGCTCTTTGCACCATACTAAGTTTTTGTATCAGTTGTGAGGTTAGTGTCCATGTTTCACTGGCATATGTTAGAGCAGATAGCACATACTGATGAAAAACTTTTCTCACTTAACATAAATAAAATATATATGTTGTACTGTAGATGATAAGTGGCACAGAAATATTTCAAAATAAATATAAATTTATTTGGATTGCTATATCATACATATTTACATTAATTGGAGAAATCATTTCCTTCTCATAATTTTCAGTAATCTATAGTAATAACATGTATTCAGAAATTTCATAACATAGATACTCTATATGGAAATGCATTTTTAGAGCTAGCCAACCCACTGGGAATCATACAGTTCACTGAAGTTGGGTAGCTAATACATTTACATAATAATATCAAGCAACAACATTTACCTATGCCAGATCTCGGAAGGATTCAATGGAGTATATAAAAATCCCAAATCCACTCTAAGCATCTGATTGATAGTAACAAACCATAATAATACAAAATCACATAGACTAGTTACAAACAATGGCAGGACAAAGTAGCAAACAATGGTGCATTGGAAGATCTGCAAGAAATACCAATTATTAGTAAGCAAGAACTAGTGGAAACACAAAACAGACAAAGTAATAGAAAATGAAGAAGCTCTGGAACTTCAGAATTCAAACAGATAAGCACCTGCCACCTAACATTTCAGACTAAACAATGATCAATAAGAAAAACAAAAAAGTCTGGATAGTGGATGTGGCAGTACCTGGAAAGAACTAGGAAAGAAAAAATAAATACAAAATAATGTAATAAAACCACTAACAGAATGCTGACAAAGAAAAAAATATATATATGATCAATTTCTACAAAAGATTGAGAAGAAAATGGATAAAGATAAAACCTGGCAATGGCTTAGAACTGGAATATTTAAAAAAGAAACCAAAGGCTTGATTTTGTCTTCTCAAGAACAAGTTATTCATACTAAGGCAGTCCAGGCCAGAATTGGAAAAAAATAATCAAATTATTCAAAATGTAATTGTCAAAAGGGCAAAACAAATAGTAGATCATATATTCTGCTCATGCAAGAAGATCACACAAACTGGTTGTAAATAACATAGTAAGTCACTAAAATAATTCATTGGAATATCTGTAAAAATTATCATGTCCCAGTAATAAAAAATGGTGGGAATATATAGCTGAAAAATAATAGAAAAGGAACAGGTTAAAATATTATGGGATTTCCAAATACAGACTGATACAGTCTTGACTCACAACATATCATATATCACTGTGGTTGAAAAGAAGAAAATGTGAATAATTGATGCAGTAACACAGGAAATAACAGAAGACAAAGAATTGGAGAAGATCATAAAGTATCAAGATCTGAAAATTGAAATAGAAAGATTATAACACAAACCATCCATGATGGTCTAGTGCAGGGGTCGCCAAACTTTTGGACCTCAGGGACCACCAAACTCATAATTTTAGATCCCAGGGACCACTAACTGGTTCTGTGGGTGTGGCCTAATTTGTGGGTGTGGCTTGGTGATCATGTGACTGGCTGGGCATGGCTTGTATGTAAATATTATAAATATTTATATAAATATTGATTTTTTTACAAAAAAAGAGCAACTTTTACCCAAAATCAGGCAAAGCAGGCAGGCAGATTGGGTTGCTCACAGAATCACAGATTCATTCAGAAATCTATCTATCTGCCATTGGCTAGCTCAGTCTGTCACATAAAATTTGCAAGCAAGCAAACTCACAAAATTAATTCACAACACACCATGTATGTAAATATTGAATTTTTATAAAAAAGCAACTTTTATCCAAAATCAGGCAAAGCAGGCAGATTGAGTTGCTCACAGAATCTATCTGCCATCGGCTAGCTCAGTCTCTCAAATTTGCTTGCCATGAATCTGCACTGAATTTGCTTGCAAGCAAACCTTCAGTCCTAAGGAAGGTTTGGCTGTGCTTAGCTAGAAAGCAAGAAATCCAACCATTTCTTGCTTCCTAGCTAATCTAAATCTCCTGGCACAGCAGAACAAATGATGGTCAGAAAAAGGAAAAATAGCAACTTAGCATATAAGTTTGCCGGGTAAGGAGTGAGTGGGCGGGGAGGGTTCCCACGGGCTATGTGGGCTGAGCAGCCTTGTGTTTCTTTGCAGTCTATATTAATTGCTTTGGGGGGGTGTTCTGGGGGTGAGATTTCTCTGCGGCCCACCAAATTTTCTCATGGCCCACCAGTCACTGCGGCCCACCAGTTGGCGACTGCTGGTCTAGTGGTTATCAACACATTGGATAATGTACAAGAAAATCTTGGACAGCACCGAGAAAATCTGCACATTGACAAAATTTCAATCTGTCAGTTACAAAAGGCCATACTGCTTGGATCCACACATATACTATGACAAGACATTATGACATCCTAGATTCTTAAGAAGAATTTGATGCATCTTAAGCTCAACAGCAACTAACGAACTGGCACATGTGAGTTCACATTTTTGTGTATATTACAATAATGATGGAAATAGCTGCTGAGAAGTTGTGAGTATTCTCAGGTACACACATTTTGTGAATTGTATAGGAATGTGTTTGAAATCTCTGTACTAGCCTCAGGATATACTCAAATCATATTTAAAATCTATATTTAACTGGGAAAGATCTTACTTTTTCAAATTTAGAAACTATAAAGAAAACATGCCGACTAGAATGTGCAGATTACATGATTATCTGAGATTTTGATAAGATTGTAAATACCTATCAGATCATGATACTTCATGTAAGCATGTGGAATGGCATATGAACTAAATAACTTTATGCCCACCTTAAAACTCAGATTTTCTCAGGGAAGTGAACTAGGTCAGGGATCGCCAACCTTTTGGATCTCAGGAACCATCAAACTTATAATTTTAAATCCCAGAGACCACTAATATGAATTTTGACTGACGGTGACTGACATTGATGGGAGAGGGAGAGAGAGAGAGAGAGAGAGATCTGATCTAACCTCTCTCTCTCTCTCTCTCACACACACACACACACATACACACACACACACACAGAGGCAGGGGTGGGATTCAAATTTCTTAACAACTGGTTCTGTGGGTGTTGCTTAATTTGTAGGTGTGGCTTGGTGGTCATGTGACTGGCTGGGCATGGCTTGTATGTAAATATTATAAATATTTATGTAAATATTAATTTTTTATTAAAAAAGAGCAACTTTTACCCAAAAACAAGCAAAGCAGGCAAGCAGATTGAGTTGCTCACAGAATCACAGATTCATTCAGAGATCTATCTATCTGCCATCGGCTATCTGAGTCTGTCACATAAAATTTTCTAGCAAGCAAACTCACAAAATTAACTCACAGAATACCATGTATGTAAATATTGAATTTTTTTATTAAAAAAGAAGTAACTTTTACCCCAAATCAGGCAAAGCAGGCAGGCAGATTGAGTTGCTCACAGAATCACAGATTAACTTAGAGATCTGTGTTTCTGCCATCAGCTACCTGAGTCTGCATTGAATAATAGAACCTTCAATCCTATGGGAGATTTGGCTGTGCTTAAAAGCAGAGCCAAAGATCTAAAGATTAGCTAGAAATCAAGAAATCCAACGATTTCCTGCTTTCTAGCTAATCTAAATCTCCTGGCACAGTAGAACAGCTGATGGTTGGGGAAAAAAAGGGAAAAATAGCAACTTAGCAGGCAAGTTTGCCAGGTAAGGAGTGAATGGGTAGGGAGGGTTCCCGCAGGACGTGTGGGCAGCGCAGCCTGTGTTCCTGTGCAGCCTGGATTAATTGCTTTGGGGGGTGCTCTGGGGGTGACATTTTTCTGCGGACCATCAAAATTTTCTCGCAGACCACCAGTGGACCAAATGTTGCTGTTCAATCAATGCTGATCTCTGAAAAGTTCCAAGCAACTGCCTGGTCCTTTTTCCATCCCCATTTTTCCACTGGGTTGGCTCTTCACTATTTACAGAAACTATGAATAATGCATTTCTGGCATTTGTGTCAAAATCAATGGATTTTATTAGAAAATGAGTATGAATAGACAATATAAAGAATGGCCTGCGCAAAGCATCTACCAATTAGGATACATCTCATGCTAATGAAACGATTTTGATGCAGAACTGACTAATAATGCAGAGACTGGGGAATCAGAACACTTGTAAGTTTATAGAGTTAAGAAGTAGGAGGAAAATACAGGTCCATTCTTGGCTGAGTCTGCCAATGCTGTCACATAAATTCCCCTGATTATTGAACAGCTCTCTGCATGGAATTAAGGTTTTTTCCTTCCATTAAGTTCCATACCTCTTGCCCATGTAAGAATCAACAGATTTGTTTTAAAAAAAGGATTATGAAGGATTATTATTATGAGTTCTTGGGAAACTACTTGCATCTTCTGGTAGTAGTTTCTGATAGTTTCCCAAGAACTGATATTTACCAGAAGATGAGAGAGAGGTTAAACATATTTCTACCAGTGTTTTAAAATGGATACAGAGCAATTTTAAGATCTTTATTTCAAATATTTGGGAAGGAAGTTCTTCAAGCTAAACCAAAGCAAAAATAGTGTGTATCCATGGGAAAACACAGTGTTTTACAATAACACAAAATACTATGTTGGGTTCCACTTGCTTCTTAATATGCTTGATGAATTATTTTGGAACTTCCATCTGGTCCTTTCTCCTGCAGTTCTTGGATACTTCTCAGAAGCATTTGCATAATTACCTTTCTAGAAAAGATTCTGGGTGGAAGAAGCAGGCAGAAGTTAAACCCACCCCCTGAAAGCTTTACCCCTCCTGCCACAAATCCCTGACCCAAGTTGCTAATGAATTCCTGTGGTGTTTTACTGAAGACAAATGCATTCCACAGGAATTGTCTCAGTCTCATCAGCTGTCTGTTTAGAAGGATACACACAACAAGCACATGCAGTGGTCACTCAGAACATGGGACAGAACCCAAGGCCATACAATGAAGTATACTAAGGCTAACAACTTTCTCAGACCAGTGGCTGGGACAGATCCAAGGAATGCCATGAGAATATGAATCTGTTGGGGAAAAGCCAAGGGTCTTGGGATCACATGCCCAGAGGATGCTTAATATTCTGCATGCTTCCTCTAGGTGACCATTGCCAAGTTAGGCCAATCTGTGACTTTAATATTTGAATTAGGAAAGACTCCAACCCAAAGAGAGCCTTAGAGTGTTTTTACAAAGCAAAAGATAGGCTTGAGGCATATTAATAAATCTTGAGTCATTCCTTTGCTTGGCTTGAAGAACATTTTTTGGCTCTAGGTCCAGAGGTTTCCTTGAACACTGTTTACTTGTTTTCTTATAACTGTGTGTGTGAGAAAAAAATGGCTGCCTTCTATCCTAGGCAGAAGCTGCTGGCTATTTTCTTTACCACAACTGGCAATTCCTGGCATAATTATCTCATGCTCTCAGCAAAAATCCAGGACCAACTGTGAATGATCTATGAATAAAAATTCATTAGAAGACCAACATTTTCTCTCTGTCAAGTGCACCAGCTCTTTCCATCTTCTATTCATTTGGTGGCAGTTAAATATTTGTAGTGGAAAATCAGTTATGATTTTTTTAAAAGTTGAATTTGAGCAATGCTTCCTGAGTGTGTGTCAATATTTGGTTTTTGGTAGTTTCTAGATTAGATATATTAGCATGTAGGGGATAGTGTGAACATGCATTGTATAGAACTAAACATTGGTTGCGATTTATACCATAGTAGCCTATATGTATCAAAAGTGACCAGTATTGTCCTTCAGGTTAGCATAGTTACATGTGGCAAGCATGAAATAAGTCTGATACATTGCTCTATACCATGGGTGTCAAACTCAATCATGTCACTTGATGTATCATGATATATCAAGACATTTTTGCCTTTGCACAGCCCAAGTGGACGTGACCTATGCATGACACATCTGGTCTGTGGGCTGCCAGTTTGACACCCCTGCTTGTTTGATACCTTTTCCAGCCTACTAAAAAACTTTGTGTGAAAACTTTGATTGTCCAAATACATGGAAGTTAACATTTATGGAGGTGTCTGCTGAAAACTATAGGATATGGAAAAGTTTTAATGTAAGAGAAATAAATGATAAATAACATGAATTGAACAATGAAATTGATTTTGTATTGTCAATTCACTTTCAATTCTTAGAGATGTGTTTTCTTCTTGATGAATTTTCTCTGACCTGGTTCTTCATGTCTTCCATTGTCACTGTAATTGAGGCCATCTATTGCTTGTACTTTTCTCTTCTGGCATTACAACTTTCTTCAGATTGTCCTTCTCTTGATTTGTTCAATGATCCATTGGTTTGTTTTGTTGGCTAATCATAGTATTCTTAGGCGTTTTCTCCAATACCGAAGTTGAAAAGTGTCAATACTTTTTTGATCCTGATTCTTTAAAGTCCAAATGAATTATCTTTTTTAAAAAAAAGAAAATAAATATATTTTGTGCTTTGGAGATAATGGGAAGTATGTAACTGAAGGACTAAAAATGATCTCAAATGAAAGTGTAGATTTAATGATAAACTAGAGGATTAAAATATATTTGGAAATTGTGAATTGGTGTTACCTAGATTTCTGTGACTTGAATGAAAGCAGGAATCCTCAGTCTAGTGATAGTTGCTTGTTATATTCCAAGCAAGTGATAATGGAAGAACCACGCATGAGCTTTAGAGAAAATGTTGAATGTTCTGAATTCAGTGAATGCTGTTTTGCAGCAATAGGGCATTATTCTACTAGTTGATGGATGGGAATCAGACAAGGGATGACAGAAATTTTTTTGGGCAATTTGGGGACTCCAAGATGAATGCAAATGTTACTGGTAGTCCCCCAAAGATATTTATTTCTACTATGTGCTTTAAACATAAGTTTATTCAGACATATACATGAGAAAAGAATGAATATACAATAATAAGATGAATTGTATGAATTTATGGAACTGCCTGTAAGCCTGAACTTCTGTGATTTATAGTATGATTAAAACATTGTCTACTTCTATTAATAAGAATTTTCTGGTTAACCAAACAACCTCCCCCTCCAAGTGCAGCGTGTCATCTTTATTGAAAAGTTTGTCAATGTTTACTGTGTTTTGTTATAAAAATAGGTAAAGAATATCAGCTTTCTTAAAAGACTAAGTTGTTAGATGTTCCAATCAGTGGGATGGCAATCAGGTTTACATTTCAGGGGCCCTGCCCTATAAAAACATGTACAGACATAATCATTATAGTCTACGTTAAAGAGTTCAATTTTTTACTTCACGGAATTATGGAAATGAATCATGTCCTGATCAAAAGAGATCTATGTAGTCCTCAGAAAGAGGACAGGACAATGTTCAGAGGACCAAGCAATGTCTACACAATTATTTGGCTATAATTTTTCAAACCACTAATCAAATGGTTAGGCAGATAGAGTATAAATGGAGAAAATGCAACACCACTGTTATTTTTCCAGGACTATCCAACAACAACAAAAGCCCAAGACTCTAGGAGGACACAGAAAACCCTAAAATAAACACAAAAATATTTGTAGGCAATTCTTGCATTGTCTGATGTCAATGTTCAAGAATCCACCATAAGAGTGGTATGCATGGGAAGATACCAAAAGGAAAACCATGGGTTTCCAGAAAGCACACAGCCACCTGTCTCTGGTTTGTCAAAGACTTCCTAGATGTTTTAGCAGGCTGATGGAAAAATATTTTGTAACAAAAATGGAATTGTTTTACATTGGGAATATCATGGTTTAACACTGTTTAAATGGCTCACAGGAATAAAAAACATTGGATTCCGGATTTGAATAACAATTCTGTGGGAGAATGTTAAAGTATCCATTCATAAACTGAAACATATGTGGATCATGCAGCACAACAATGTTCCTAAATACACAAATATATTTATAGCATAATGGCTGAAGCAGAAGAAATTTGATGTTTAGGAATGACTTACTTGATGGCTTGACTTAACTCAGTTAGGATGTTAGGATGAGACCTGTCGTTGGTTATCCATAAAAATAGTCCCGAAAGATCAGTTCTGAAACAGTTCTGTAAAGAGGATTTGGCTAAAATATCTGCAAGCTGGTGTACAGGATTGATCAAAGGATCCAGAATCATTTGATTGAATTACTTTTAATATAGAAAGTTCTCCAGTTACCAAATCTAAAACTTCCTATTCTTTTTTCAACACAGACAGTGAACTATTGGCTTAATGTATTCAATAGCAACATGACAAGATATATTCTTATGCAGTCTTTGTTTAACCAGAATTTATTTTATTTATCTATTCGCTTTATCTATTCATGGGAAGCTCAGAATACATTGTAGGCCAGAGTACTATAGGATTATGGATAGTTGTAAAGAGTTCACAAACTTTCTCTCACATTGTAAATCTAAAAACATGACTAAACTTGATTGTGATAAAAGACTGAGGAATGTAATGAAAGACATAATGTTCTGAATGCGGAACAGAACATTTTTTGATAGTGTCAAGAATGAATCTTAGGAAAAAATAAATATGGAAAGAAAGAAAGAAAGAAAGAAAGAAAGAAAGAAAGAAGAGAGAGAGAGAAAGAAAGAAAGAAAGAAAGAAAGAAAGAAAGAAAGAAAGAAAGAAAGAAAGAAAGAAAGAAAGAAAGAAAGAAAGAAAGAAAGAAAGGGAACAAATGAGCAAAAGTAAATGAATTGCTGGAAGAATCCTGTAAAGTGTGAGATGGGGGAATCTATTTAATATATTAAATATATCTTATCACTCTGGATCTTGCATATCAAAGTTAAATAAATTAAAAATAAAACAGAGAGAAAAGCAAACAAAACTGTATGTATATTAAACAATGCCAAAATTAAGTAAGGTTTTAATGCTTTTCCTTCCCAAATACATAGTGGGAAGATAGATTAATCTCCCAACAGAACCAGTGTTAAATGGATTTACAGAAAGTGGGGATACAGAAGCTGCTTGAAGAAATTGAAATGAGTTGTATTTCTGAATGTCACTGAAGTGCAGGAAGCAGTGGCCTTTGTGGAGAGGCGGGGATGAAAAAGTCTTCAATTGCATGATAAAAGCCCTGCCCCTTTCTACATGCATGAGATGTGGGCCAAGGCTTTGATTGCATGGTAAGAGCATGGTGGCGCAGTGGTTAGAATGCAGCACTGCAAGCTACTTTTGCTGCCTGCTGCCTGCCTGCAGTTCAATAGCTCAATTCTTACCAGGCTCAAGGTTGACTCGGCATTCCATCCTTCTGAAGTCGGTAAAATGAGGACCCAGATTGTTGCGTGCAATATGCTGACTCTGTAAACCACTTAGGGAGGGCTGTAAAGCACTGTTATATAAATCTAAGTGCTATTGCTATTGCTATGGCGTGTTATATAAATCTAAGTGCTATTGCTATTGCTATGGTGGCCATCTAAACTATTTTTATAGCTTCCCCCCTCCTCCATGGATGTCCCTGGCATGGAATTAAACTACCGTATTTTCCGGCGTATAAGACGACTTTTGAAACCAAAAAAAGACAACCTAAAATCCGGGGTCGTCTTATACGCCGGGTCGTCTTATACGCCGGAAAATATTACGGGCGTCGCCGGGAGACGCTCCTCCCCTTCCCGAAGAGAAGACGGCGGCCGCTCTGCCGGCCCATCATGCTCCGCGGGAGGCCTGGTCGTCTTCCGTGTGTGTGGGAGAGAGACCGAGAGAGTCGCCCTGGGGCTGGAGGAGGAAGGTTGATGCGAGCGCGAAGGAAGGTTGATGCGAGCGCCCTGGGGCCGGAGGAGGAAGGCTGATGCGAGCGCGAAGGAAGGAGAAGCATTTACAAATCCTTGCAGCTTAATTTTGAATACCCGTATTTTCTGGTGTATAAGATGACTTTGAAAAAAGTCAACCAAAAATCAGGGGTCGTCTTATACGCCCGGTCGTCTTATACGCCGGAAAATACGGTAAGCAGAAAAATAGGACAAAGGATACTTTATACAATGATGAAATAATATTAAACAATGATATAAATCAATCAATCAATCAATCAATCAATCAGAATAGAGCTGGAAGGGATCTTTGAGGTCTTCTAGTCCAGCCTCCTGCATAAGCAGGAGACCCTATACCATTTCAGATGTGACTGTCCAGTCTCTTCTTAAAAACCTCCAATTATGAAGCACCCACAACTTCTGAAGGCAAAGCTGTTCTACTGTTTAATTGTTCTCACTATTAGGAAGCTTCTCCTCAATTCCAAGTTGCTTCTCTCCTTGATTAGTTTCCATCCATTGTTTCTTGTCCTGCCTTATTTTGGAAAATAAATTGACCCCCTCCTCTTTGTGGCAGCCTCTCAAGAACTGGAATAGTGCTATCATGTTCCCCACAAATCCTTCTTTTCTCTAGACTAGCCAAACTCAAATCCTGCAACAGTTCTTCATAATAAATAAATGATTAAAGTAATAAATACACAATGAAATTAGAAATAAGAAAAGCCAGTTTGGCCTAGTGGTTAAGGTACCACGCTAGAAACTTTGAGATAATCAATTCTATTTTAGACATGAAAAGTGGCTGGGTGACTTTTGTCCAGCCACTTTCTCTCAGCCCAGCTCACTACACGCAATTGTTGTTGTGGGGAAAATAAGAGGAGAAAAGAATAATAGGCATGCTCATTGCCTTGAATTATTCATAAAAATAATATAAGCAGGACATAAACACTCTACGGATAAGAAAAACTATTATAATGGTTGTTTCCTGCAAAAACATAAGAATTAGAGAAATATATTGTATTAGGTGTATAATGAGAGATATTTAGAAAGAATGTAGTCAAGGAGAGCAAAGAATACTTTAGTTTATAAAGGACAGAAAACTAAGGTTTAATTTCAATAAAAGAATTAGAATTCTTCTAATCTTCAAAAAAGAACATTCTACAAATATTGGTGCATAAGGTAAACAAAGGATGAAGAAGTTCTCAATGCAACAAAATGTTGAAACAGTGCATAACTTCAGGTGTCCATGAATTAACTAGAGAAATAATTAAAATATGCTTTTAACTTACATAGGAATCACTTATGTGACCTGTTTGTGGAAAAATAACATCTGTGCCCTATGACTGGAAAATGCTGTAATTATTCCTGTACATATATGAAAGGAAAGGTAGCACAAAAATACAAAAGCATTACACAAGATTTGTAATTACCTCGGAAGGCATTTGATAGAATTCACCTAAAAGATTAAGAGAGGTGCAAATGCAGCCAGAGTTGTCTGAAGGTGCATGTATACATTTGTTGAGTGTGTGCAAATCAGATTTTTGTTATGCAGTAAGTTACTAAGAAGTGCATGAATGTGATAAAGAAATAAATTTATTGTTTCTGGAGGCACATGATAAAATGAATAGGCTTGAATTTTGCGTGAATATGACATTTTCTGTTGAATTTTCTAAATACAGTATAAGAAGGAAATTAAGCCTAGGTAAAAATAAATGAAATGCTTAGCGAAGGTTCCAGGAAAAAGGAAGACAACTTTATGCTATGATCTCTTCATTGTTTCAGGTATTTAGGAAAAAACAGGTAAGGAATACAAGTAGACATTGGAGGTATGTTGGTTAGAGATGTGAGTGTATATGCGATTTTGTATGTAGCCAATATCATGCTTAGGTATTAGGTCCCAAATGCACTGAACCCAAATGCACATTTTGTAAAAGAGTATATTAGGACAGACTTCAAAATTAAAGTTTCAAATAGTTGAGTGCAAAAAGAGATTGAATGTGAAGGAGTTTGCTTCTGTTTTCATATTCGTCTTTCTGTGATTGACAATATTTTATAGGGGTTCTATACAGGCTTTTAACCAGGTGCTTCCTCTTCTTGGATATCTCAACAAGAAAGGAGATCTTTTTGGAAATGGTATCTCCTTTACAATGTGCCTAACCTAAAGAGATATTCTCTTGCCACCAGGTGATAATGTGGGCATTTAATCAACTGTAAGTTTCATTGTATTACAATTGTGTTTCGGCATGAAACCAATTAGTATTTGCAAGAGACACCCATTAGGAACCACAGGTTGTATATTAGAAGTGAGAAAAGAAAATCCTGGAAGAAGGCAATGGTAAATTTCCAACCCTCTATATAGACATTTCCATAATACATGCTTACATACATACATCTCTATTTCTATCATCTCTCTCTCATCTGTCTGTCTGTCTGTCTGTCTGCCTGCCTGCCTGCCTGCCTGCCTGCCTGCCTGCCTATCTATCTATCTATCTATCTATCTATCTATCTATCTATCTATCTATCTATCTATCTATCTATCTATCTATCTATCTATCTATCTACACACACACACACCAGATATGGGAACATGCACACAAACACATAGACACCCTCTTATAGGCAGTCCTATTTTCCAATTTGAGAAGTGTAGCAATAGAATAGAATGGAATGGAATGGAATAAAATAGAATAGAATAGAATAACAGAGTAGGAAGGGACCTTGGAGATCTTCTAGTCCAACCCCCTGTTTTCAGATAAATGGTTATCCAATCACTTCTAAAAACCTTCCAGTGTTGAGGCATTTACAACTTCTGGAGGCAAGTTGTTCCACTGATTAATTGTTCTGTCAGGAAATTTCTCCTTAGTTCCAGTTTGCTTCTCTCCTTGATTAGTTTCCACCCATTGCTTCTTGTTCTTCCCTCAGGTGCTTTGGAGAATAGCTTGACTCCCTCTTCTTTGTGGCAGCCCCTGAGATATTGAATCCTGCTATCATATCACTCCTAGTCCTTCTTTTCATTTGACTAGACATACCGAATTCCAGAAACCGTTCTTTATATGTTTTAGCCTCCAGTCCCGTAATAATCTTTGTTGCTCTTCTCTGCACTCTTTCTATTGTTTCAACATCTTTTTTACATTGTGGCAACCAAAACTGGATGCAGTATTCCAAGTGTAGCCTTACCAAGACATTCCTCAATGGCTTGCCATCTCCTTAAGCATTATAAAAACCTGAGATCATTAGTGATGTCACCCAGTTGGCCCTGACCCCTCAAACCCACAGCAGCACTGGCCAGGGATGCCAATGGCTGCCACAGGTTAGTTATTGCATGGAGGAAATGTATAAATAAAATGAATACGCCTGAAGGCTCTTTCACGCCATACACCAAGTGGTTTAAAAATGGGGCAAGTGGTCATGACTTGTGAATAAAGGTCATGTGAATGAACTTACATAGAAAATATTCTTGGAGCCACTTTTCAAAGGAAGAAAACAACCAGAGAAGAAAACAATGATGAAATATATAAGTAGTAGCTTTGCCAATGAATCATATGAAGAGTAAGGGTAGCACCCTTAGCCAGGAATGTCATTTAAAAATAGAAGGCTGAATAAATGGACAGACTGAAATGGACTTTAAAAAGCAAATAAAAGGAGATGTCATTGCATAACTGATAGTGACATTCAGTGACCACACAAGCCAATTGGGTAAGCTGTAGCACAGAATTGGATGAAGGACAGGGTCTATTGTTAGGCCGAGCTAGGTCCAAATCAAATTATTCTAAGCAGAACAAAACAGGCCTTTGATAAATAATACAATTTGTACCAGGAAGCAAGCAAGTCCGCTCAGGTCCAGAGGGATTATTTTAAAAACTACAAATCCAAGGACTGCAGAGAAAATCTTCTCTACAAAGCCAGTAATGGAAGCAGAAGCCAGGGGTGGGGGGTGGGGATTGTACAAACTCTTGAAAACAGGAAAAACATAATCTAAGTAACCTTTGGAAAAGTGAATTAGGCAAAAAGAATGAGGAAAATGGAAGTTTTGCTAATGTCAAGCCATTTAAAACAAAACACAATGCTGATATCTACTGTACAAATATAAAACAGGCATAGTCCATCCTTATATAAATAAATCCAATTCTTAACAATTTCAAGTGTTGTTCAGTCACATCATGAGGAGGAAAGCCAAGAGGTGTTTATGGTTCCAATCCATCCATGGTCACTCTTTCACTCACCTTTGCCTTGCATGGAATGGAGAGTAGGTAGATAGGTAGGTAGGAAGATAGATATATAGAAATATAGACAGACAGACAGACAGACAGACAGATAGATGATCAATGACAGACAAATAGATAGATAGATGATAGATGATTGATCGAGAGACAGACAGACAGGTGTATGTCTATGGAGATTCTCAATCATCCAGGTCATGGTTGTTCCAAAGGCAACTGGACTTTGTTTTTTCTTGAAGACATTTAGCTTCTCATCCAAGAAGTTTCTTCAGTTTTGACTGAATGGTGAAGGATGGAAGGATTTATATTCTTCATATATTCATCATATGATGACTGCAAGGAATATAAATCCTTCCATTCACCACCATTCAGTCAGAACTGAAGAAGCTTCTTGGATGAGAAGCGAAAAACAAAGTCCAAAAACACTTTGAGATAGACAGAAAGAAAAAGAAAGCTGGGAAATATCCATGATCACCCTGTGCATTATTATCCTAATATTTTTTTTTGGGTGGGGGGTGGGAAGCTAAATAAAAAAACTTCTCAAAGCAAAAACTTTACAGTATATGAATTTCCTCAAGGACTGAGTGAGAGGGGGGAGGGCTAATCTAAAGGAACACATGCTTGAACAGATGCTGGTTCTTCAGTCCACATTGAGCCTTTCGATGAGCAACTTCACAATTCTTATTCTCCCTTCAGGAAAAATCCAAACTGAACTAAGATCAGCAATTTAAAAAAAAATCCCTATGTAACTTAGAACTATGGCTATCTATACAAGTATCAATTGGTCAATATATTAAAAGTGCTTTCTAAAAGATCAACTTTTTGCCCTTTAAAATTTCTTAACTTCTGATGCTAGGAATTCATATACCTGTGGGCAGAATACAATTAGTATTTTTCAAAAGAAATCACAAAATTCTAGAGATAGCTCTATCAGGCATTTCTGGAACACTTTAAACTCCTAGTTTACCAGACTCAAACTTTCAAACTGTACTGTACTGTTTTATCTTATCTGCATGCAGGAAAAAATACAAAACAAATGTTGTTATAAAGTATTTCCAGATGACTCTTTAATATATATTTGCCTTGTCTGAAATTCAGATTATGGGGGAGGGGAAATCAGATGTCATTATCCTCCATTTTTAATCCTTCAGTTCCTATCATTTTCATGTCACTTTTCTCATTGCAGAAAACTATTAAGTTCCAGAATACAAAGAAAAGGAAAAGGCATGATTGACACATAGATTAAATTGTCTCTGACACATTTGTTCCTCTTTTTGTATTACCACCTCCCCATTTTAAAAATTCTTGTTTGTTTATAATAAAAGTTAGTTGTGTGCCAGGTATTGCAGTTTATGTTAACAAAAGAAGTTAGAGTCAACATTAGAACTGAAGGGCACACTGGCACGAACAAAGCTCCTTACCTCTCTAAAAGAAGACATAGTGAAACTGAATAGATAGATAGATGGATGGATGGATGGATGGATGGATGGATGGATGGATGGATGGATGGATGGATAGATAGATAGATAGATAGATAGATAGATAGATAGATAGATAGATAGATAGATAGATAGATAGATAGATAGATAGATAGATAGTGTAGGAAGTTAGCACCCACCCCTCTCCTAGAAAATTGAAACAGCCTAGGAAATATTAAAAAGGCAGAATATTTCCCCTAAAAAGAGTAGAAACTCAAGAAACAGAAATTCACCCCAGAAGGACAATCTCACCCCACCTTTGTTAATGGGTGGGCCATTAAGGCCCAGGCCAGAATACTTTACATAAGAAGGAACTCCAGGTAAAGCTATAGAAATTGCCAAAAGCCCTTTTAAGGGCATAATCACCCAGCAAGGCTAGACCAAGCCTGGAACTCAGGACAGCCTACAGAGTTGCCCCTGGGAGTCTGACAACCAATAAAGCTCCAATTCAAATCCCAACAGAGGTTATAAAACCCAGGCACTCTCAGCACCTTAGTCCTTTTCTTTTTTCTTGACCTTGAAGTATGTGATCAGACTTCTCTGGAGCTCTAGGCCATGTGGTCCTGTATACCATTAAACTTTTCAAGCACCCTCCATGTTTCCAGTGTCTTTTTCCCCACATGGAACTGAACCCAGAAGGATATTTCTTTCAACAATAGATAGGTAGATAGATAGATAGATAGATAGATAGATAGATAGATAGATAGATAGATAGATAGATAGATAGATAGATAGATAGATAGATAGATAGATAGATAGATAGATAGTGTTGAAAGTAATATCCTTCTGGGTTCAGTTCCAAGTGGGGAAAAAGACACTAGAAACATGGAGGCTACTTGGAACATTTAATGGTGGACAGGACCACATGGTCTGGAGCTCCAGAGAAGGATGATCACATGCTTCAAGGTGAGAAGAGATCAAGGAAAAAGGAGAGAGGTGCTGAGAGTGCTAGGTTTTATACCCTCTGTTGGGATTTGAATTGGAGTTTGTATTCTAATTGGTTGTCAGACTTCCAGGGGCAACTCTGTAGGCTATCCTGAGTTCCAGGCTTGCTGGGTGATTATGCCCTTAAAAGGGGTTTTGGTAATTGCTATAGCTTTACCTGGAGTTCCTTCTTATGTAAAGTATTCTGGCCCAGGCCTTAATGGCCCATCCGTTAACAAAGGTGGGGGTGAGATTCTGTTTCTGGGGTGAGTTTCTGCTTCTTGAGTTTCTACTCTTTTTAGGGGAAATATTCTGCCTTTTTAATATTTCCCAGGCTATTTCAATTTTCTAGGAGAGGGGTGAGTGCTAATTTCCTACAATAGATAGATAGATTCTCTCTCTCTCTCTCTCTCTGCATCTATTCAATTTCACTACTCTTTATATTTATATGATGCTATTGTGAAATTAACTTAAAGAACATGCATTCTCAATGGGAAAGAAGCAGGATGTTTGGCTAAATATGTATGGAGATTCTCAATCATTCAGGTCATGGTTGTTCCAAATCATGGGACTAGAAGGATGTTTATTATTAAACAAATTTAGCTTTAATCCTGTGCTGCAGAAATACTAGAACGATGGATTGATATATGTTTTTTTAAAAGTTGCTTTTGCATGATTTTGTTGAAAGAATGCACAGGGGAGAAATCTTTTAAGGGCCAAATTTTGTGCAAACAGAATGCCAAATAAATTGGCAGCTGCTTCAAAAATCAGAAGAAAAGGGAGGGGCAGAAACAGAAGATGAGAACCCTGGCTATTTCTTAGTGTCAGAAAATAGTTAGATGTAGAATCTTTTTTTAAGTGTGGCAAAAAAAGTGGAACCAGGCTGGTTCCTCTATATCCTGCTTACTGCATGAGTGAAAGAAAGAGCATTGCCTTGTCATGTGAGATGGCTCACCCAGTTAGCTGTTTCCCTAGTATATGGACTGTTGAGTGAGTCTGATGAGATTCAGTCTTCCCAGCTGCTGTAAAGGACCTTGAAATTCTCCTTCTTTCACCTGTCAAAGTCGGGTGGGAAACACCCCACAGGGGGCTGATCAGTACTGGTGCCACTGTGAACAGAGTCTAGGGAATTAAAGCTGTTTATCACCATCTTGTATGGCTGTAAGCTGGAGATAGAAAGTAAAATGGCAACAGAGACAGAATGCCTAAAGAACCCCTTCTCTTTGTGAGCCCTCTCCAGCATTTCATCTCAAAAAAATGAGTAAATAGGACTGTACTTGCTTATTTTATTTATTTATTTTGGAAAAATGATTTGGACCTTGGTCAAATATAGCACTTCTCTCCTATTTAACTTACTTATTGAGTTTCAGGTTTCTGATCCACTGATTTATTAAAGTTGATTTTTTGTTTTTGTGCCTTTAAGTCAGTTTTTGATTCCCAATGACTGCCTGGACCAGTTCCTGCAGTTTTCTTAGCAAGATTTTCAGAGGTGGTTTGATATTGCCTCTTTCTAGGGTTGAAAGAGAGTGACTGGCCCTAGCTGACTTTTTGCCTAAGATGGAACTAGAACTCACACATTCTGAGTTTCTAATCTGATACCTTGATAGCAACACCAAACTATTAAAGTAGTACATCTTTAATATGCTTAAAGCACAAGTGTCTACTAAATGAATGTGAATTGTTAATTTTTCAATCCTAAATAGATACACGTAGAAATTTAGAAACATTCATCATATCTTAGCATGGTTTGACATTATCATCCAGCAGTTTTGATTGTGGAATTTTTCTGGTTTATGGAATCTCACCCCAAAATATTGGGAAATAAATCAATGTCCATTAAATGCTGCCAATGAACAGGTTTCAACCCTGACCTTTACTTGTCAAAATCTATTCAACAACCAGTTGGGGTATTAGAAAGATATCTTTAGGGCCTCTTTGTCAATCAGTGCAGACATTAACAGAACTCTAAAGAGCATGTCCTCCCATGGGAGGTAACCATAGTAACATGACACATTTATGCAGAAAAGGCCAAAAGGTGAACCTGTGTTTCCTTTCTCCAAAGTGCAAGAAGATGAAATATGAACAAGTGGAATGACCAAACAATGCTGGTGGTATATCAAGAAGTGGTGATTTATGTGTTGAAGCTTGCTCCAGAGCAAGAAGTTAATTTAGTCACTACCACAAGTTTGGTTAGTGGTACATGTAACCATACACCTTCCCATCTAAATTCCATTGTTTTAAGATGTCAAAGAAGGCACACAGATTAATATCCCAGATCCTTTAATAGACCAGCCAACAGGCTAGTTGGTGAAGGTGGGGGAGCTAGAAAATAATGATCAATCCAGTGATAATGAAACAGCAGAAACTCCCATATTTGCACATAGATGCAAAAGATTTTCTCTTTAATGAAATTAGTAAAAACTATTTGTTTTGTTCTCTCTGTTATGTTCTGCGTTCCAAAGGGCTGCCAGCATTTTACTGGTAACATTTTTTTCTGATCATGGAGATAAACTGATGAACATAACTTCCTCCATTTGGCTTCTGTATCTTAGATTGTTGTTAAAGGCACAGAAGCAAAGACAATAATGAAGCTTACATCCTCATCAATCAGACTATTGTCCAGCTCTCTTTAAAATGAATTTCAGAAGCAGGGGCCTCTAAATCTCCTTAGAGATTATCAGATCCAACACACCAAGCGAGTTCTCCTAGGCAGGGGTGTTTTGCCAGTTTGATAACAAGGGATTCTCCAGTCTCATCAGTGCAGGATAGGACAAGAAAAACCATTTCTTACTGCTCTGGAAAAACAGAGACCCCATTTCTCTCTCTTGCTTTCTTCCATGCTACTCATTCAGAATTGAGTTAATTGAAAGAGATGAGAAAGATTCATGCTGCCAGGTAGCCTTAGGTCAGTTTGTCCTCTTTCAGTACTTCCTCAAGTACTTATGCGCTCAGCATCCCTCATGCAGCTATTGTAGTATCTGCTTTAATTCCTTCACTTCTGCAGACCTGACCAGATGTTTGTGCATGGATCATGGATGGATACCCTTGCCATTCTTCTGTATGTTGTCTTTCCATCCTCCATGGTTGCTGTCTTAAATGTTATCAAATTATTTATTTTTAACAAGAAGCTGTAATGATCCCTTCTCTTGGTCTTTATTTCTTCTGTTTATAGCCTTTTATTTCTTCTGTTTAAAAAAGTAATCTCTGTGGCTGCTCCAACACTGGAGGTTTTTAAGAAGAGATTGGACAGCCATTTGTGAATGGTATAGGGCAGTGATGGCTAACCTTTTTGGCACTGAGTGCCCAAAGTGCATGTGCATGCTTGCGAATGACCATACAGATGTGCAACCTCCAAAAATGCAATGTGCACATGCCCCCCGTGCAGGCACCCCATCCCAACACATGCACCCCATCCCCACGCATGCACACATCTCCCCGTGCATGCGCAGCAGAGACCCGAAGACCAGCTGGCCGGCAGGAGGCATGCATGCATGCGTGACAGAGCTGAACTGGGCCGATGGCTCACATGCCCACAGAGAGGGCTCTGTGTGCCACCTCTGGCATGTGTGCCACAGGTTCGCCATCACAGGTATAGGGGCTCCTGCTTAAGGTTGGAATAGAAGGCCTCCAAGGTCCTTTCCAACTCTGTTATTCTGTTAATCTCTTAAAATTTAAACAACAGCTTTGGTAATAGGTATTATAATTCAGTGACATTTGGAAGCTATGGTTTCTGAACTTCTGGACTTCTAAACAAAGTTTTTTTTTTAATATGCATTTGTTTTTACACTGAACTGTATATGTAAATATGCTTGTACATTCAATTTACCTTTTTCACTAACAAAAGGTCATTGCGATCAGTTTTGGGTACATTTCCTATGACACAAATGATATACAATAACATCTTGCAAATGGCATGAACTGGAATATTTATTTATATATATATATATATATATATATATATATATATATATATATATATATATATATATATATATATATATATATATATATATATATATATATATATATATATATATTCCAGTTCATGCCATTTGCAAGATGTTATTACATTCGTTTGATCCCTTGTTCTTTATCCCATGGATGTCCAATGTTTTATGTTATTACAATTCACACATATCAACTCTCATTAATTCCTAAGGTTTGATTCTTTTCCAAAGTCTACTCCAAAACCAAAACTTTGCCACAGTAGAATCAGAAGCCTTCAGTAACTGAAATCAAGCTTTCTCTGGTCTAGTCCACAATGATTGTGTCAAGCTCACATTGTCTTTGTCTTATCTCCTCTCCTTTTCTCTACAGGCTTACTCTGGGCTGGCTCACTGAACACCCATTTTATCAATGGATACTTCTGCTCAAAGAAGCAGGATCATTTGCATCAGTTAAAGCCAAAGACAACCCGATGATAGCAAAAATGGTAAATTAACAAGCTTTCAACAGTGTCCTTCTCCCTGAAGTTGAACTCTGCCTGTTTTCACTGTATATCTTCCATACAAGTATTATGAATGAAAGAAAGGTTACAACCTATAAAGATGGCATTGTATTGATTGCGTTGTAAACCATCCAGAGTCACTTTGGACCATGAGATGAACAAAATAGACATTTAATTATTTATACATTTAGTAAAGATGTTTTCCTGTCTGTATTTTGTGGCAACCAGGTCTGGCTAAAAGAAAGAATTTTATTTCCTGGAAATAAATATTTCTGAATTCAGTTGGACTCAGACCTGAATGGGCGATGATCAACAGCTCCATAGAAAACCTTCCATCTTCCATAAAGGTATATTACAGTCAAGGAAAAAATGGGGAATAGGAGAACCTGCTATGGGTTTATCTGGCAATTTTGTTACTTGATTCTAATCAACGTGGCTGCAGATACACACATACCTGAGAATAAGCTACACTAAATCTAATCAGACTAACTTTTCTTAAGCAATCAAAGAGGAGCACTTTCAATGAAAACCCGTGCTTACCTCTGAGTAGTAAACTCTGTGTAAGAAATGTCTATGCAGCTGAAACCCTTGTTCATTTGGAATTCACTTCCTCCTTTTCTTTTTTATCTCTATTTACTTTCACTTTGACCCCTTCAAAATTGGAATACAGCTTTTGAAGCCATTCCCAGAATTGGTCTGGGTAAAGTGTAAATATAAGAAATAAACATAAATAAATCATGATCTGGATATCCTTTTTGGATGGACTAATGCAAAGACTATCCTTCTGAGGCTCAAGAAGCAAGAATATAAATGTTAACAGGCAGGGAAGAATGAAAAGAAATAAATTGAGCCATTCTGCACATTGAAATATCCATATTCCTATTTCTGATTCTAAAATGTTGGTAAGTACCTGCTTTTCAGCCTCAGCATGACATCCATTTAACAGATCCTCCATGGTGATTCATGACAGTTATTCACTGCTATATAAGGATTCCAGTTATAAAATAAGAACCTGTCTGCCTTAAATAGCTGCCACTGCTTTTTTTTTCCAGAAAGGCAGATGAAAGTGGTTTTGCATTTTTGGAAACATGGCTTGGCAGTTATATTTCTTAAGAATCTCTCTCCTTAAATGGGTACTGGTTGACCTCATTTGAGCTGGTCACAGAGGGAGGCCATAGTACCAGTCTCTGAAAATAAATGCAGTGAGCACGCATATTTTGATTTATGGCAATTTTGTGCACCAGGCAATCCTAAACTGCTACATTGGCTGCTGCCTATGTGAATCTAGAATTGTATCTCTGTATGGGTTTGAACAAATGAAAAACCAGCTTATGTTCATTGTGTGTGGCTAATCACCTCTCTCTCTAAAGCACACCTACTATGTTAGAACATTTTTGATACTTTGAGAATTATATTTTATTACTGCTTTGAGTTATCCTTATGACCTGGTTTCAACAGGATGCTAGGTCATTGTTTGTTTAACTATGGTCTCTTGAACAACCCATACTAAGTCAACTCAACAGCTCACCATCCACAAGTTGACATCTGAACTCTGAATCACATGTCTCTTTCAGAAATTTGTGGCACATTACTGGCTAAGCCTCAGTTCTTTCTAGGCTGTCAGTGTTCCCCTCCCCATCTATTTCTACCCTTCCCCTCTGTTCCAATAGAATATCATTTTGCTTCACGGAATTACTGGATAGCAAAAGCTTTCCATGGTTCTCTGTTGCATATATAAGATCATGGCTAACATTGGCTGTTGTTGCACATTCCTGTTGACAGATACTGTCCACTGTTGATTGCTGCCTATGATGTACTGTAGAGAGGTTGAGTGAGCTTCCCAAATTATTGGATGTTAAATGGTGGTGTCAAATGCTCTCTAATTCAGAGACAGTTTCTATTAAATGCAGTTTGAAAAGATGCAGAGAAGGACAAACAAATATGGCATTTGTTTAAATGGTTTTCAATGATAATGCTCTGTGTCAAGCTATGAGATCTTGTCTGGATAGCAAAATCACTCCTATATTCATAGCAGGTTTTCTGAACTTTTTGGAAATATCTAACCTTCTGACCACGCTAGGATGAAGTAGTTAGTGCAAATATATTGGACAATTAGAGAAATCCACAATCAATTGTTCATTCTCAATATTAATGTATCTATTTTTACACAGAGGTACATCTGGACAATTAAAAATAACATGATTTGGGGTAGAGTACAATGTGACACAGATGTAGGCATGCTTATACTCAGAAACATGAACTGAATATATTGGTATGGTAGCCTTATAACAGTCTTAATTAACAGAAGAAATTTAACCCTAAATTCTATCTAAATATATATACACTTTGAAATATTTGGCTCTCCTCAAATAATTTTTGAAATTGTTTCAGTGTACTAAAAATAATTCCAATACAAAACCCCTATTTCATCTCCTTTTAAGCAAGTCTAAGAGATTGCTTAACCATTAATATTTTAGCCAAACAGGCATAGAACAATATATTGCAGTATATCTTCACCTCTTGTCAGAGAGTATTTCTGTTCAAAACACAAGTCAGTCAACTAGACATCTATGCCCTCCATCATAACATTCCCTTCCAGTCATTTCCTCCCATGTTTCTTTTTAATTTCCTCAGTTATTTTTATACATCTATCAGTAGTGGCTGCCTGATTCCCTCTTCTCCCGATTTTAGTGAGAGAATCTTGAAAATTTCCCAAGCATGTTTACATCTCATTTTTCAATAACTCCATATTAATTCAACTCCGTTGGAACTCATTATCCCATTGCTATGCATCCAGGTCCTTGACAAATGGCTAGTGGGATATCTTTGCATGGGGGCAAGCACAATATGCAGATAAGCCCTTGGTACACTATTAATATTTTTCTTAAAGTGTAGCTGGAAGTGGATTTATGTAGTTGTTCAAATCTGAACTGCAAATGAACAAAACCAATGGCTAAAATCAATGATGTGCATCTACTTTTCCCATGAAAGTTGTTTCCTTTAAAGCAATAGAAAGCAGAATTATATATTTTCTTCTTAACCATACCATTGCTCTGCTCTGCTAATCAACCAGCTAATTGCTCACTGAGATTTTCTCTTAATGAGTAGAGCTAGTCAAAGAAAGGAAATATTGCTATGGAATTAGTGGACACTTTTAGAAGAGCTAAGAGGATTTTAAATCCATTGCTGTCATGTGCCCGCACCATTAAACTAATGGTAAAGAAGCAGCAGGAACCAGAGCAAATGGAATGCAACCAGGGAGGTAAGTGAAATCTAAAACCAGGGCGGTTTAGAGCACCATATGAGATCCAAGGCATATGTGCACAATGACCCTGAATAGACCTAAGCTCACTGCTGTTGATAAATGGTGAATTTCTGTTTATTTGTTTTACCTGCCTGTTGCAATATTGGCTAGGAAAACCTGCCCCGCCAGTGTTGTGATTCCAATTCCTCATTTATCCTTGGTTTCCAGCCTCTCAAGTAAGTCAACAATAGTCAATGGAACAATAATGGGAGAGGAGACCAGGATTAGTGGTAGAATTTGTCTCTCACCAAGAGACATGTGACTCCAGGGCTGAGTGCTGGCTCCTAATGATTATTAACAAAAGCAATGCAGAGGGTGGCAGGAAATGTGATCTTCCGGTAGGCGCACTTTGCAAATAGTATTCCTGACTAGAAGATATAACCTTTTAAAGGACCCTCTTTTCCCACCCCTTCATTTAAGCTCTTTTAATTGGCAAAGCAGAAAAGTCTTCTCTTTTCTTTGTTTATACCAAATGCAGCTTTCTCTGCATGTAGTTCAAATAGCTGTGAGGAAAACTGGTAACTTGAGCACAATGTCAAAGAAATCAGGCTGGATTATAAATTGAGGGCTGATTGAAATGTGGGTCAAAAGAGTCATTCTGTAGATTGAGGCAAAGCCAGGCTTGCTGCAGAGTTCGTACTTGGCTGTGCCAATTGCCACCCCTCAGGTGGTATAGAGGTATGATATTTGTTGCATTCATTCATTCATTCATTCATTCCATTATTGAATGTTGTGCAAACACAGTTGGTGTGATTAATTTATGATTCAGTGTATTGTGTGAATTTAGAAAGTTGAACTAATTCCCTAGATAAATAGATTGGGTGAACACACCCAGACACTCCCAAATAACCCTTGGATTCCAGCCATGTTTCCTAAGTCCAGTGCTGCTTAAATTTTACATGATACAGAATTCCTACACTTCCATCATATTGCACAAAGATGAGGTTAAGCGAACAAGAAAATCCAGAATATAAGGATTGCGGGGGGGGGAGACGGGGAGACAGTTTTAACTTAAAACAATCCTGTGGTGAGCCATTCCAGAAAAGAGATTTAATCTGTATTAATGTCTTCTAATTGGCTACAGAGAGATGAGTGCTGAGAATAGCCTTGCAGAAGGGATTAAAAAGAAAAACCATTGCTGCAGTTGCACTTGGAGGAATGGGAGTGAAATAAATGTTAAGGACTGATATTCTTTGATCAGGTTGACATAGATGTTTATTTATTTATTTTGTTATTTGTCAAAGTGTGACTACAGACCCTTCCTGCAAAGAGCCAAGATATTACTGGGAATTACTCAGAATTCTATTGAATGTCTCTGCTAGTGCATCATTTACCCAAAGTAGGAACTGACCAAATCGAATGTGTCACACTAATGCAGCCATTGTGTTTGCTCTGCTTTAGAGGTATTAAACTGCTTAGCAAAACAAATGTGAAGTTCACTGCCCTCTTTCATTCTCAAACTTATATGATTAAATAGACCAAAGTTACTTAAAAGTAGAAACTGGCTTCTTGTAATCAGCCTTCCAAATCGATGGAAAGTTCCTATGCTTGCTTAGACTCCTTCCTACCTGCTTTCAAGAGTTACTGGACAACAGGCCACCCACTCAATTTTCTCTAGAATGTAAAGATTATCTTTGAACTAGACATGCTCTACATCCTTGTGCATAGAGTGACACTGACTAGAATGCACTGTAGTGAAATGAGCAAACTGTTTAGTAAAAGAACCAATTCTTGGTTGACCAGAACATGCAGCAGAGTTGTGAAGTGTGGCAGGCTTCCATCTCATTGCTTGACTTTTTAGAGCAAGATTACAAGTCAAACTCAACTTCAAATCTGTAGGTATTTCATGAACATTGGCAGCAGCCCCTGAAGTCTACTGAAAGACCTTTTACACTTCAGGTGATTGCAGGTCGGCACTTAATTATTTGAGAGACTCCAAATAATTCTGTTTCTGGGGTGCCTATGCCTTTCAAACTTTGCTTTGCCTTTAAAGTTTTGGGTTGGGAGGGATTGCTTTAATATTAAATGTGTTTAGTGTTTTTTCAAAACCCAGGATGGGGACAATCAGATTACTGATTTTTAACAGCCACAGTGCCAAAATTCAACAGCATGACCATGATAGACCTGTAAGGATCATTTAAGACACATCAAATACATGGCTTAAATAGAATAGAAGTACTGTAAACAGAATACAGTGTACTGTATTGTATTTTGCATTTGCCTACCTCTATTGTATCTGCACAAATACTGTATTTGCATAACTGTTAGAAGTATGCAAAATGTTTTGCAATTAAAATTGTTGGCCCTCCAACCAGTCCATGGATGTTATAATTTTGGATGTTGAAACCATTTATACACCTCTGACTTGTATATACTTCACACTTTTTAGAATTGCTTTCCCACAACCTGAAGTTGTGCTGGACCTCAACTCCCATAACTCCCATAATACCCCAGTGATTAGATTAGGAAAAGATGACTATTCTGGTCTCTGTGTTGTGGCATAAAAACATCACTTGCATACATGACGGTAGTGCCATTGTGTTAAGTTCAAATGAGAAAACTGTTTAAATCAGCTACCCTTACCCCCAAGCCCCCTAAAATTCCAATTATATGTCTACTTACTTCCTAGTTCCCTTTACATACAGTATGTTAACTTTTAAAAATGTGCTAAGAGATTGGACTATAGGGTTTAAAATGTATTTCACTTGATTATTTGGCCAATTCATTAAACAGTATGCTAGAAAGGTACAGGGCCCTGAGCAGGTTTATAGTCTTTTGACAAAATGTAAATGAGGAGAAGGAGGTTGTTAAGGAAACTGAAACACTGATGAGAGACAAAGGAAAAGGTGAGAGAATGAATTTAATAAGGTTGGAAATTGAAAAGAGTTAAAGAAAAGATAGCAGGCCACCCCCGTGCTCCAAATTTATCATCTTGGACACATTCAATAAGGAATAAAAATAAAACAGAATGCATTGATGTGTGTGTCTACCAAAATTTTGTCTACTATTTTTTAATGTACTGTTTAAAATGGAGCATTGCAAAAATAAAATGAAAATCATACTATTCTCTTGCCAAGATCAATACAATTAAGAGATTGGCTGAACTATTTTTAAAACAATAAATAAATAGTCCACTTTGTTGGAGTCTTCTCTCTGCTTCATTCCAGGGCCTTTTGTCTTAACTGGTCTTAGGTTTTGATCCAAAAATACATGAGGATGTGCCAAACCACTAAATGCAACAAACACTAAGTTGAATGGCAACTGAGCCAAGCAAGACTATGTGCAGCAAGCAGCAGATTGATTTTATGATTATTTAAATCCCATTTCAGTTTCTGGAAATGAATGGCTTGACAATGTTTTGACTTGACATTCTATTTTCCGAAGCTGGTCACACAGGTCACAAATGGGTCTACTGATCGTGGAATAAAAAGAAACATTTTAAAGATCCCCACATAAAAATACTCTTGCTCAGTGACTCTTGCTCAGTGACTGTGGTGGGCAGTATCTAAATTTGACAAATAATAAATATTTTAATGGGGCACAGTTAATATTAGCTCTAATTTATGAATCTAGTGGTTGAGCACATTCAGTATATGATGCTACATCATGTGTGAACCAACAAAGGTATTTAATACAGAGGCAAGAAAGAAGTGGTTTGCGCAAAATGGTATTACAGGAAATTATGAATCAGTTGCTTTCCTTTGCTCTCCTATGATGTATGAACTGAGAATATGTATTGTATGGCCATGTAAAAAGATAAACTTATGCTTGAGTTCCACCAGAATTTGGTTCAAGTCTCATTATATTAGTAAGGCTTGAAATATTCTGCTCGAATGAGGATGATACTGGTCCATTCAAGTCAATGGATTATTCAATCAGAGTAACTGATCTTTAGTAACAGATTGGTGAAAAAAAATCAAACTGGAACGTACTTAAACATAAGAAACAAGACAGCATTTGTATCAGAACTGAATATAATTATAGCCATATCACATTCTTTGGATAAGTTCTAATGAAAAGATTTTCCCCATTAACTTCATTGGGAGAGTCAAAAACATATAGCCAAAGCCAAAGCATTTAATCACAAAACTCCAGCTCCAAGATATCGGTCTCATTTAAGATCCAGGCAGTAGAGTAAACAGTATCAGCTACATCTTCCTGGCTTCCTGTCACACAAATGCAGAACTCACAAAAGGAAAATTTATAGATAGGCATTGGTGAGGGGTGGGGGGCGTGTTTCAGCAAGAAGCAATTCAGCAATTGAATCAATTACCCACTAAAGTAATAAGTTCCCTTACACTTAACAAGTGGAATGACCAAACAATTCTGGTGGTATATCAAGACGTGGTGATTTGTGTGTAGAAGTTTGCTCCAGAGCAAGATATTAAGTTCACAAGTCTAGTTAGTGGTGTATGTAACCATACACCTTCTAAATCCCATTGTTATAACAAGAGAAATTTCCTGACAATTAGAACAATTAATCAATGGAATAACTTGCCTCCAAGAGTTGTAAATGCTCCAGCACCGGAAGTTTTTAAGAAGAGATTGGATAACCATTTGTCTGAAATGGTTTAGGGTTTCCTGTCTAAGCAGGCGGTTGGACTAGAAGACCTCCAAAGTCCCTTCCAACTCAGTCATTCTATTCTAAAAGCCAAAGAAGGCACATAGATTTATTGACAGATATCTGATGTTTTCATTGGATTTTTGCACTGTTGGATTTCGTGGTGTAAATAACCCCTTCCAATTCTGTAATTCTATTATGACCGTACAACTTCTTTGTTGTTGAATTGTTCTTCAATGTATGTGCACATGCAATAATTGCTGATGATGCAGCCAACTATGTTCTGTTGCACCAAGCAAAGGCTACAATAATATTACAGACTCAAACAATATGTGTTCAATTACAATTTCAGTATCTTTTTTACAAGTACTGTTTCCAAACCTGACATCCCCCTTCTTCACTCACACTTGATTCTTTTTTTTTTTTAAGAGATAAACTTTGAATTTGTTTCTGTTGAATTTAATTCTGTTATTTTCACCCCACTTTTCTAACTAGCATGAATATTTTGAATTTTATTTATCTCCTAGAATAGTGGTCCCTAACTTTTTGGGCACCAGGGATTGGTGGAGAAAGGTTTTTCTGTGGACCGGTAGGGAGGAGTGATTTCGTGTGCTGCCTGCATCCTGCAGATGGGGCTTTGCTTGTTTGTGTGGCCCAGTTTCTGGCATGTCGCGGACCGGTCCCAGTCTCTGGACCAGGAGTTGGAAACCCCTGTCCTAGAAGACCAGCTCTCCCATCCAGCTATTCCTTTTGAAAATTGGATAAGCAATCCCTCCATCTTTTGATCCAAGGCATAAGAGGAAATACATTAGAATACTAGGCGCAAGATCAAACTCTAAAATTTATTTAGTTTCCTAGCATGATTTTGATTGCTTATTTAGTATCCTATGTTGTATCTTATGATTCATGATGAATGTATTTATGACGACTATGATCATGATTCATACTTATATCTTTTATGTACACTGAGAGTTTGTGAGTCCAATCACACTTGGCCAATAAAGAATTCTCTTCTCTTCTCTTCTCTTCTCTTCTCTTCTCTTCTCTTCTCTTCTCTTCTCTTCTCTTCTCTTCTCTTCTCTTCTCTTCTCTTCTCTTCTCTTCTCTTCTCTTCTCTTCTCTGTGGCCCCAAACTTAATATCATATTCTAGTTTCTGGAAGACAAACACTGTGGAAGATTAATTAACATTTTCTGAATATAGTTTTCAAACCAAATATGGATCCCTGAACAAAAGTGCCATCTTGTCCCTATTTAAATAGTTTGTTAATCAGACTGTCATGAGATTTTTGTCAAATGAAATAGGGGGACAGCTGTTTGCTTGGAGGCATTTGCAGAAAACCAGTCCATGTGCCAATTATTGGAATTTGAATTATGGATTTGAAGATCCAACTGACACTCCTCTGACTTCTTTACAATGCCCCCCATATGCAGCTGCCCTTGAAGACTTCTTAGAAGCTACAACTGATCCAGAATACAGTAATCTGAATAGTTACAAGTGTACCTTGATGGTTTGTGAACTATAGTGACTACCAGCGGGGGTGGGTTTCTACTGATTCTGTCCAGCTCTGTAGAACCGGTAGCTCTGAAGAGCAGCAGACCAGTTCTATGTCTGCTGATATTTTTGCCCACATGCCTGCCTGGGCTCTTACCTGATCTTTATTTCCTGATTTTTCAACTTCAGCTGCTGAACGAGGCACAGCTGCAGTTAAAAAAGCAGGAAAAGAGGGCTGGTTCAAAGGCTGCTTCTCTGCACGCAGCGTGCTGATGACGATTTACAGGCAACCACTCACAGCTTGCAGGAAACCACATCATAAATCACCGAACCTTGTAAATCCCGAACCGGTAGTTAACCCTGTCATATCCCACCCCTGACTACCAGTAGGATTCTGGGTGCAATTCAAGTGCTGCTTATACAAGGATTTCCTTCAATTACATTCTCACAACATCTCTGAGAAAAGTACCCGAAGTCATTCATGCTACCATGGGTGGACTTCAGGGTGGACTTGAAGTTGGGTTTCCCTAATCCTGGTTCAGCAAACTAAATATCAAATACTGGCTCAGTTTCTCCTACTTGTACCTAATCAAGGGAAAGATGATATAGATATATTTTAAATGTAACTGCTGCAAATCTCATCCATCTTTGTGGGGATGAGACAATCAAGCTATGTCTCAACAAAATTCAGTTATCCTAACACTCTGCTCTCCAGACAATAGGAGGTTCTATCATTCTCACTCATCAATATCTCATTTCTCACATATTAATGTCTATATATTGTTTCAACTGTAGCCACTAATAGCAAACATACCCATGTGCCTTTGCTTTGTGGGAATCACAGTTTGGAGCCATGGCACAAACGGATGGGCTAAAGTTTTCATAGAAGAGTCAATATTTGCATGCTGCCCCAAAGGACGTCTCAATATGTATATCTATGAAAATATACGTAACTCATTAATATACTATGTGTACAATGTCAGCCAATGGCAATTAAGCCACATAAGGATAGGAAGAGCAATACAAATCAAGACGATTCTGGCACCAGATCAGCTTCCTTTATTCAACAAAATTATGGTCACTGAACAAAAACATGTTTCATGTTGGAATGGAAATCCTTTCTCTCCCTTTCCTTGGTCTGGACCTGTCAGTATGCTTAATTTACATATATTCCACTGAACACCATTTGAGAACTTATTCTTAACCAAAAGTGTTTTTGTGCACTCATAATTAATTAGGTATTAATTAAAGTATTAACAGATAAATTCCTCCCCAAATGGAATTCAAAGCAAGAATTCTCTTTCCAAATTCATTAGTAATTACTCTGTATTAATGGAGAATTCACACCCCCACTTTTATATCCATCCATCCATCCATCCATCCATCCATCCATCCATCCATCCATCTATCCAGTTTCTGTATTCATTTCAGGCAAATTTATGCCCATGTGCATTAAAAAATGAGTCCTCTCTATTCCTGCAAGACAAATGTATATTTCCAACATATGCCACGTTCTGCAGTGAGAAATCTCAAATAATGTAAAACAATACATATTATTTCTTCTGCAAAATATGCTTTCCCTCTCTTGGATTCTGGAACAATGGGGGGGGAGTGAATAGGTTAACACTGTTTATTTTGTAGAAACAACTGGACTTCTGAAAGTAATAAGAAAGTGATATAAGGGAGGAAGACATTTTATTTATTTATTTATTTATTTATTTATTTAATCAATCATCAATTCATTAGTTTGTATGGCCACTCATTTCATCAAGTGACTCTGAGCAGTGAACAAAATTTAAGAAGTAAAAACAATTAAGATAATGCAAACATTAAAAATATATCACAGCTGTGACTGAAACACCCATAGTAATGATTAGATGAACCAAGAGATGGATCCCTGCACACACTCAAGGCCCCAAGCCCAGGCAGAGGCACACAGCACAGGTTTTACAAAAAATCCAGCAGGGTTCGGGTCATCCTGATCTCTGGAGGGAGAGTGTTCTGTAAAGCAAGCACTACTACAGCAGAAAAGGAATGCCTTCTTGATCCCACCAACTGGCATTCCTTAGCAGACAGGATTTGAAGCATGGCCATTCTGCCTGAATAGATCCGATAGGTATAAACAACTGAGGACAGATGGTTCCCTTAACTCATTTTGAAGCTTTCTGCATAATTGATAGGAGTTCTTAATTTTTACATCACTGAAGATCGCAGGACAGACAGTATGCAGTGGCAAATGTTACTGGGTTTGTATTAGTTTGACTCAGTTATAGAATCATTTTACATTACTAACAATATTAATTTCATATACATAATGCAAGGTATGGTGTAAATCAGGCATGTCCAGTCTGTAGCCAATGAGCCACCTGTGGTCCCTGGACAGCTAGTAATGTAACCTCATGAGGTAATAAAATATATTAAAAATAAAGTTTGTTATTTATATACATTGGCTATATTATATATTTTATATGCAGCCTAAGGCAATTCCTCTTCAATCAGTGCCGCCCAGGCAGGTCAAAAAGTTGGACAACCATGATATAAACAGGGTGAGACTATATGTACCTTACAGGCAGAGAAATAAATTATTATGTAAGAAAAATTCAGGGGCTTTAGTACTGCCTAACTGCACTGGGCATTTATTTTCACAATGTTATGTAGCTTTGCATACAGTTATATTCCAATGTGAATGAAATCTACTTTTGCCTCATGATGATCATATGGATTCTCTGGTTTTCAATTTCCATTGAGAAATCCTCACCTCAGTTTATCTCATTGTGTATTATGGCAGTGGCAGAGTAGGAGACCTTAAAAGCAGTTTTCCTGGCAAGTAAGTAAGTAAGCAAGCAAGAATCTTTCAGTAGTTGGTTCAGTTCTGATATGTATACTGAACTTCAGACTTAAATATCCTAAGTGCAGGGTTTAATCCAGGATTTCAATATTATTTATACCTCACTTTTCACTAATGTATGCTTTAATTCGGCATAAAAGCAATACATTAGGTAATGGTCCATTGCTACAGAAAAAAATGCAATGAGGCCCAATCTCCTAGTGAAGAGTTCCATAAGAATCTTTTTAAGATTATATACAAAGCTGACATTCAAATTTTAAACTGCTATAATTCTCAGTGATGCACATGTAAAACCTTGCTTTAGCTATCTATTTCATCATCCTTGCAATTGATGCCATGGGCTATGCTTTGGGAATAGGGAAATAGAAATCTCCCACACCTGATTAAGAATTGACCCATGGATTACAAACATTCTTGGTTAATGATTATGAAAAGCTCATCTCTTTCCCAATAGTCCTCTGTTCGCTTCTGATGCTGGCAAATATTCACTAATAAATATTTGATCAACATGCAATCCCCTTATTGTATTATCTCAGTGAGCTGCAGTTCTCAGAAGCACTCATGACAGAAAGATAGTTGGAAATACCTCGACTCAGTTACTCAAAACAAACACAGCCAGGAATAGAAGGGATTTAGATGTGGAGGGAGGACAGCAAACTTATAAACATCTGAAAGAAACAAGAGACAGTGTTGACTCAATTAGAGAAGATATTCTCTATCAGAAGCTACTTATCTGAGCAGCTGCAGCCCTGTATTCACCTACCTGGGATTAAGTCCCATTAGATTCAATGGACTCATTTCTGAATACTGTAAAGATGCAAGGATTGAACTGTGAGCAAGCAAGCTCTCTTATTTCAAATCAGCCAAGAGCAATTACACTGAAACTAATATTAAAAATGTTACAGTTTAGGCATCACGAAGATCTCACACAGTTTCAGGCCCATCTATGGGAGTTACTCAAAAAACAAGAAATGTAACATTAAAAGATCTGCAAAACTGGCCACTGGTACTTGATGTGGCAATGTTGGCGGTTCATATGCAAAAGAACAGATTACATCTAAGCCAGCAAAAAATAGTTTGGGGGACATATTAATAATGATATTTGACATTAAAACTGGGCTCCTGTATATCCTGAAATATGCAATTATTACTTTAGCAATATTCGCTAGTGTTTCCCCCAATTTCTCTAATTAGGCATGCACATTTCATGTGCCAGCAAACAGCAGATCTGTTGGTGAATTTTGCCTATACTTGGATGGAAACACACATATAGCGGGTGAGAGTAAAATATCCAACCTTGTATTAGTTGTATCTAGTTAATTGCATCAGAGTGGCTTTCACCTAGCAGAAATAGCTAGGGAGGGTACCCAGAGGGGAAGGATTAGAAGGCTAGTTGTCAAGGACAGCCATGCATCACAGATTCTGGATGTGCCTGCTCCGATCTGTCGTCACAAGATTTTATGTTCATTCCAAATGTCTCCATGTGTACACATTCAGCTTCACTCTCCCCACATGCCCTTGAATCACTGTAGTTCATGTAAAGCCCTTTTGCACATTCTTGGAAGCAAAAGTAACCCTCCAATGATTTTACTTGTTTCAACAAGCTTCAAAGTTAAATTATTTTTGGTGGTCTCTCATGACTACTGCTTGAGTGACAAACAAAGAGTGATACTTCTTCTTTAGTTGGTTTGGTCCATGCCAAATGACTCTATATCAGACTCAGATGATGTTTGGGCACCTTGCCACAAATTGACTGAATAACTCTATGCCCAGTTAAGCTCAAATTGCCTCCAAGAGTCTGCTTGCTATAAAGAAATCATAGTTTGCATATAACAGAACATTTCTGCCTATATAAGACTGCTCACTTGTTTATGATATTCTAGAGATCATGCCAGCTTCTTGACCTAATCCAGCCCACCTCCATGTCTAGCTCACAAATATATTTGGAAAGACCTGAGGGCCTGCCAAAGACTTCCCCTCCCCTTCCAACCAATCTCTTAGTGCTTTCTAAGATGAAGTAACTTTTGTTTTGCCCAGGTGATTGTTGATGTATTGGCTTAATGGGGTCAAAATGAATTTGATTCTAAAAAGGGGAGAGAGAGAGAGAGAATGGGGATGGGGTAAAGAAAAAAAGACATGGCAGCTGCAAGGAACTATATATTCTCAAGAAAAGATTTTACTGCTTTAAAGAATGTTATGCTCTCAGGTGCTACTTTTTTTGTAAGTATTTCTGAAGTGCACTGCATAACCCACATGTTCCGGGGAATGTGGGCACTCCCATAGATGGAAAAATGACCCACCACAGAAAATACACTTTTTATTTTCAGAGAATAAAACTTTGATAACGTGAGCACTACTCCTAAAATGGGCTGAAGTAACTCAGCACAAGTCTAACAACCAAGATTATGATGATACTATCATCGTAATGATGTATGATACTGTCACTGGGAGAGAGACAGCTTGGTGATTACTAATAATATTGCGATAGAACAGATTATCATGAAAAGTGTAGTCATGATCATAGAATTTATAAGCAAAAAAATGTCATTTTTCTAATAACAGAAATACAGGGAAAATATCAGCCCAACAGAAGCCCTATATTTAAATAGCATGCAACAGAGAAAGAATAACTGCATTTGCTACACCACAATGCCAACATTATGTTATTATAGAAAGATATTTGTGTGGGTTTATATGCAGATTAGACAAATGAATTTTTGATAACCATGGAATCTCTAAACCAGCATTTTGGATTTTAAAATGCTCTTCGATTTCTTTCTCTTTGGAATTGTAGCATAGCTTTATAGCAGGTGGACAAGTATAGAGATACTTTGTTGATAGACATGTATGGATTGATATGTGCAGGTGTTCATTATCTGCATTTGTAATTTTTAACTACAGCTAAATGCTATCCATTTGGGTTTTCTTTCAATGAACCAGCATAATTCTGGAAATGGTATAGAAAATGATCATTTAATATATACTGTATATTTTTGTGTAACTTCTCTCTTTTGTAAAACATTGTCCAAGTAATCTTTTTCAATGGGTGAATTGGAATGGGACAGAATGTTATAAAGGAAGGAAAATGTGAATCTTTAAAGGAATGTTGAAAGTTTAGCACTACATTCTATATCAAGTCACTTATCTGAAATAGGTGGCTATAAAAATAATAAAATAAAATAAATAAATGTTGCCTTCAAACTAAGTCATTGCTCATGTAAAAAAATGAGCTCCTTCAAACTTCCTGCTTTCATCTTGAGTCATCCTCAGCGGGCAGAGTAGCAAATATAAAACAATGTATAAAATATAAGGAAAAACTATTATTTTTTCCAGACAATAGTATATATATTTATATTCTTTAGTACAAGCAAGCAGGTTGGGGGTTTTAAAGGAAACACTTTTATGTTTTACAGCGTTTGCCATTTATAGACCAGCTTTGCATATCTTTTCTCTCTTCCTCATATTACTCACACCTCTTCTAAACTGGTCCAGTGCAAAGGTTCACGTATTCCAGAAATGCCACCGCAGCTAGGGTTGTCAACATGGTGCCCATGGGCACCAGATGTGTTGGCAGCCATCCCTCTTGTAACATAGATTAAGTTAAACAAGTTGGAATGAATATGTGCTTGTGGGTGTAATACTGCAAAGCAACATGCCAGCTCCCAACATATAATTTAGTCTTTAAAAGGTCTCTGCACCCCAATTGGACTCACAGGCCTTTGGTAGCTTTTTTTTTTAAAAAAAATGGTCAAATGCCCAGAAAGATCAACAGATCAATAACCATCTCAGAATGACTTGTAATATTCCTGGGAAACAGGGAGAATAGCAGAAAAACCTTAAACACGTATTTTCTGGTTAAAAAAAGCATTTTAAACTAAATACAAAAACAATAAATAGCGGTTTGCTCACTTGGAGAGGATGTCTTGGGATTCCATTCCATACAAGACATGCACAAAAAGAGAAGGTCAAAGAATACAAGGTAGACCCAGAAGCAGATAGAGAGACAACAACATCAAAGGTACACCGTAACAGCAATCAAATAACAATGGCTGAGGCTGCTGAGAAGAGCAAGAACCAAAACTTTGTATTTCCTTTGACAGAGGAAGAGGATGAATAAGAAGAGGAAGAGGAAGGAGAAGAGGAGGAGGAGGAGCAACAGCAGCAGCAGCAACAACAACAACAACAAGGTTTTATTCCTGGGTACCTATATCCTGACAACTATTCTATTAAAAGCGGAATCCCCACATTCCAACACTCCCATTTTATTGGAATGCTCTTTACACTCTCAATAAGCCCATTGAAGTAAGAGGATTGACTGAGACTTCCTCCTGTGTCATTTGCCTAAATCCAATGATTTGACAAGTTTTCATTAGAATATTTTGAATGTTTAAGTTGCATGTCACTTTTTCCATGAAGTGGAACGTTCAAGAACCTATTTTCTAATTCCTATCATATCTCCCTTTTTCTGCCAGTAAGTGAATAAACTGAATTCAAGAGTCTCCTTGTCTTTCTAGATTTCTCTTGAATAAGCAAAGATGCCTGACTGCATTAGCTTTTTCTGACCCTCAAAGATTTATACCTCTTTAAAACATACTTAGAATACACCAAAAAAAGTGACAATTTAGAACCCTAGTGATTTTATAAAACATGTTTATTTATAACAAAACAGACCTGAAACAATATGTTATGTTATTTCTGAATGTATAATATTGAAATCATCAAAACTATTCATATATCTATGAACGGTATGTGTCACAATTTTTTTCAAAGACAAAACTTTTGTTTGAACTAAAGTAGTCATTCTTAAGGTCTAAAAATAGAGGTATATATTTGTAAAATCCAGGATAAACTTAAACTCACTTCTTGTTTTTGCACCTTCCCTGTAAGATGCTTAGACATTTCTTGGAAATGCTATGTGCTTTTTAAATGCAATTTTGATTTTATGCCATACAATGATGAATTTTGCACTAAAATAGTTCTTTATTTCTTTCTGAAATTCATATGGACATCCAACTTGAATAATTGTAATTCTGGGGACATACAAGAAACAAGCAAACAATGCAGTAAACAAGATGGAAACCCAAACTAACATTATAGGCAGGAACTCTAATCAACGGAAGAGGAAAGAATCAGGTTTTTCAACCTTTATAAAATCCAGAAAGATATTGTTCCAGAGGGCAGGTGTGACAGTGAAAAAGGCAAACCTCCCGAGTTCCACCAGATGACAATGCTTCAAGGAATGTTTGCCCACAGTGTGCCCAATCTACTAGAGCATGTGGGATGGGCAGACACCACAGGGGACAAGACTGCAAATAGAGTCATAGCCCTAACTTTGTGAAAAGAGGGAAAGGAACACCTAATCTTCCCTTTAATTGATAAAATAATAGATAGCTTCTAGATAGGTGACTTCTTCCACTACCAGTCAAGGGTCACTATGGAGTTATTTCATCTTTCCTTCTTTTATTTTGTGCTGTTGTTGTTGAACATTCAGAATGGGCAGTTTCTGAATATCCATCTGATAGCATGAGATGTCCATGAATTAGGCAACAATTTCATGCTGTTCAATTGTCCCAAAGGTGCTTTTTCAAAAGGTAACTGGACTTTGTATTTCCTTGAAGACATTTTGCTTCAGACTAAGTTTCTGGGATAAGAAGCAAAATATCTTCAAAGAAAAACAAAGTCCAGTTGCCTTTTGAAAAAGCACCTTTGGGATAACCATGACCTAGATAACTGAGAATCTCTATAGACATGCTGTTCAATTACATTTCAAAAGTGTCATGCTCCTGATGGAGACTGATTCTGAGGGAGAGGAGGAACTGCCGTCAGGGAGTGGAAGTGTGGCTCCAGCCCTTGTGGAGGACTCTGGGGAAGGGCAGAAGCTGGCTGGACAGTCAGAGGAGGACCCAGGCCCATCCCCTCTCCATCCTAGGGCACACAGGGAGAAGAGGATAAGGGAGAGACGTGGTCTACTGGGGAGGAGAGGGCCTTGATCCTCTTCATGGGCTGCAGCTGTGACAACTGGATAAAAGGATGGACATGTGTACGGGCGAGTGCTGGAAACAAAGCATGGAAATATCTCTAATTTATTGTTCCTCTCTGAGTTTGGCATCCTTGCCAGTGTGTGTTCTGATCTATGGACGTCTTCAAACCCTTATCTTACCTGGTTTGTGTTGTTTTTTACTTTTTATAATTTAAATGGCATTTCCTCTTGTAACTGCTTGTGTGGGAGTTTTTTGTCTCCAGTCAAGGATATTTGGAGCTTGAACGCAAAGTGAAGGAATAAAAGGGGCTTCACCTGTTTTTTGTGACTGGGTTTATTTTGTATCCCACCCTGGGTCATCACAAAAAGCATACAGTATATAAAACATAACAAGGGACTGGACTTTCTTATAGAGCAGTGCTATTGTCCTCACCAAGGGAAAATCCTCTTTTCAGAAATTGAATTTTCATCCTCTAAAAAAGGGGAAATAAAATTTGCCCACAAGTTCGGTGGAAAATTTCAAAAGGGCATTTGTATCCAGTTCCTCAATCAAATATTTAGGAAATGGGGGAATCTCTGTGCATCTGAAATGAAATTTGGATTACAGCCTTAGAATTAGACAATTTTGTCTAAAAGGTAGGTTCTAAGGTGAACTGCAAGTCTGCCTCTGGACCTTTGGTTTTGTTCTCTCTCTTTTGGTGCATAAGTTATACCTTTTTCCCCCTCTGCGGTTTGCTGGTCTTTTTTTGAATCATGAGCCAGCCAAAGCTTGGAGCAGAAATAGTCAATGTGAATGAAGTGGCAGGAAGGGAAATATATGAAATTTGATATTGCCATTTATAGAATAACACATTGAAGGTTGGTCAGTGGGGATGGCAAGCTAATTTGGTGGTTTTATGCCCCAAGTGGGCAGTGGATACACACTTGAATCTAATTCATTATTTGTCCCTTCCAAAATGGTTGCTTCATACTACCCTACTAATAGTGTTTACTCCTGAACACTGGAATGGAATGGAATGGAATGGAAGAATGTATCTGATGCTACTCCCTGAAGAGGTGATTAGATTAAAATATGCACATGTTATAGAAAGGGTATAAAGGCAATATGAAGTTTGTTTGTGTCATGAATCAGTTCAGAACCACAAAACCCCAATCATTTCTGTAAAATGACCAGAACACTTCTCCACACCATTATGTGACAAGACTAATATTTTTAAAGTGGCTAAAAGGAAGTTGGACATTAGCCAACCTCAAATAGGCAGCCCATTGGCTCACTGTAGCTTTTAACATCTAAATGTAGATAAGGCTTCCCATTCCTGAGGGGGGAGAAAAGAGAGATAGAAAAAGGGCAATGATGTAATCGTAGAAAAAATAAAACAAACCATCTAGCTATGACCTACTGTCCTGTTCATGAGGGTAGACTGGCATTATATTTTATGTAATATCATCCTTAATGACCTTTGTGCAGTTCCTAGGTTAAAGTAAGTACCTTTAGCTCAATGTGTTCAAATGGAGGCCTGACATCCATTTGTTTAAATGGTTCAGTTTAGATTGTTGTACTGAACAGAAACTTTGGTTTGATAATCTAAAGGGACCATTCTATCTTTGTGGCTATATTTCAGCAACCTTGGGGGAATTAGTCCCACATCAGCATCACACAATCATTCACAGCATGGTTAAATGAGGAGCAGCCATTTTTTATAGTCTTCCAGCAAACAAATAACCTCCCATTTTCCATGTAGACAATATGGCAGTTTTTACTGGAAAATTTTGTGGGTGAAAGTTATATGTGACTGCTGTCAGTATTTCAGTGTGGTCACTAGTGGCATGCTACTGAGCTGTACTAGGGAATCAGTAACTATTTGTATAAAATTGATCTCACATTCTGGCAGGAGATATTCAAGAATGGAGCTAGATACTCTAGGAAAAAAATTGTTTCAGGTCATACATCAATCATCAAGAAGCCATTCTTCTAAATTCCACTAGCAGTGTATGGATTTGGGAAGTCAGAAATTGTGAGTTCCATGATACACATTTACATGACATTTCTTAGTAGATTTATTTTAAATAAATAAATACATGCATAAATGAACAAACAAGTATGCTAAAGGTAAAGAAGTCCCTGCGGATTTTACTCCAGTAGTCATTGCCAACTATACAGAGTGCTGCCCATCTTCGTGTCAAGGCTATTGAGCCAACACTTTCCAAATACATTTCTGTCGTCATGTGGCCATCATGACATCACAGAGTGCTGTACCTTCCCACCGAAATGGTACCTATTTATCTACTCACATCTGCATACTTTCAAACTGCTAGGTTGGCAGGAGCTGGGGTGAGGAAGGGAACTTACCCTGTCACATGGCACTTGGGTTTTGTACCTGAGCCACCAGCTTTCCAGCTGACAAGCTTAACTGTTGAGCCTCCACGCCACTCCAATTGATATGGCTGCCCATCTCAAATTCATAACTCTGGATGCCTAGCAATTAAAAGTGATTAGGTGTCAGGCTAAAAACCAGGAAACTGTAAGTTCTAATCCTGCCTTAGGTACAAAAACCAGGTGGTCACCTTCAGCCAGCCATTCTTTCCCATCCCTAGGAAGGAAGCAATGGTAAACCACTTCTGAACATTTTGCCAAGAAAACTGTAAGGGTTATTCCAAGCAGTCACCAGGTGTCAACACTGATTTGCAGGCACAATAACAGCAAGACATAATAAATAAGAAGGGGATCCTTTAAAGTAACCTATTGCCATGCCACATTGTATGTAAAAATATACGGTTGTGTTTTGTAGTTATTTTTGTATACTTCTAAATGTTTGTCATTCCTCAGATTCAAAAGATCAAATCAGAAGACATTCTACATGGAATTTAACATCAAGATGAATATTTTGAGGTATATTCATCACTAGAAACATTGATATTAAACTCTCTAATTGTTTCCTGGGAACAGTGACCACTGCCAGAATCGTCTCTTGCTTTGACTTAAATGCTGCTTTGCACCCCACACATATATCTGAATGGCAGTCAGGCCTCCTCCCCTTCCAAAGTCATTAAGACTTCTCACTAATAGACTGTGAAGAAAATTTTTAAATTAACAAATGACTTTGGCTGCAAAACCATTTTCTCAGTGCCAAGGCAAAAACCAACGCTTTCATAATGCTAGGAACATACCAGAGTGCAAAAGATTTTCAAACAAAAGTCCACAATGCCTGCCAAAGAAGCAGAATTATGCTACCATTTATTTAGTTGTGTTGGCAGGAACAAATTATCCCCCGAAATCCGGGCCTGTTGATTTAGTTTATCCAAAGAGATAGGTATGCAGAGTAACTGTTGTCTATTGTTTCCAGAATGCAGGGCATCAAATAATGTTCTGAAGTTACCAAAAGGCATGTTTTGCTTAATAGTTAGGGGAAAAACCCCTTCTCAATAGGAATGGCAATTTGGCAGGGAATCCTTTAACGGAGGTGATGTTTCACTCTGTTGGATGTGTTTAAAAACAGGATTGGGCAGATCACATTAGGGGTGCTTTAATTTAAAATGCCTGAACAGGGATTTGCTCTCATTCTTGTCTATTTTATGATAGGTAGATGTATTAGATGGGCACATAGCAACAAATTTTCAATACTTGAAGGGCTGTCATAGAGAAAAGGGTGTGGATTTATTCCCCTTATAGACTAAGTATAGGAGAAGAACTACTGATTGGCAGCTTTACCAAGGGAGATCCAAACTGGAAAATAAAAAATAAAATTCTGACCTTGGGAGTGATTAAGCCTGCTTCTTGAAGTCATGGGTACTCCACCACTGGAGGTTTCAAGCAAAGTTTGGACAGTAATTTGGCTATGATGGTAGGAGAATTCCTGGAGATGAATCTCCAAGATCTCTTCCACTTTTATGATTTTATGATTTAGTCAATTTTGGGATTCATTCCTCAAAATTAAAAAGTAAACTGTCCTTAAAGTATACCTTTTTAATCTTTTGGGACCTGAAATTTAAGTTGATTCAAATACCACAGCTACATAAAGTATATTGAAATTGAGATTCTAGTAAATCTGACAAGTTGGGCAATTTATGCACCTTGCTAAAATAATATATATGGATACCGTGGAGGAAAGCAATTTTCTTAACAGAATAACAGAGTTGGAAATGTCCTTGGAGCAGAAGTGGTATTCGGCAGATTCTGACCAGTTCTGGAGAACTGGAAGCGGGAATTTTGAGTAGTTGGGGGAACTGGCAAATACCACCTCTGACTGGAGATTTTACAGTATCCTTCCCCTGCAATGCTCATCAAGCCACACCCACAGAACTGGTAGTAAGAAAATCTGAATCCCACCAATGTTTGGAGGTCTTTTAGTTCAACCCACTGCTCAAACAGGAGACCCTATACCATCCCAGGCAAGTGACTGTCCAGTCTTTTTTTAAAAGCCTCCAGTGATGCAGCATCTACAACTTCTGAAGGCAAGCCATTCCACTCATTGTTTTCACTGTTAGGAAATTTCTCCTTAGTTCCAGGTTGCTTCTCTCTTGATTAATTTCCATCCATAATTTCTTGTCTTGCCTTCTAGTGCTTTGGAAAATAGTTTGACCCCCACCCCCTTCTTTGTGGCAGCCCCTCAAATACTGGAACACTGCTACCATATCTCCTCTAGTCATACTTTTCATTAAACAAGACAAACCCAATTCCTACAACCATTCTTCACATGCCCCCTAATCATCTTTTCTGCTCTTTTCTGCACTCTTTTCAGAGTATCTATTGTACATTTTCTTTCTTCTTCTTTTCTGAAATTTTTTTCTTCTGCCCAATTATTATCTGTGTCTTTGTGTATATTGTAGCCTTTTGGCCTATTTTGTTTGGAGCTATTTCAATTGTCAGTGTCTTTTAGCACACAGCATCAATTAAGCATAGCATAGCAATGAAGATGGATTATGTTGGTGATCTGTAGTTCCCTCTTTGAGAAAAAATGATTTATTCCCTTATCAGTCATAAATGCTATGCCATGCTCGAGGTGCCTTGTAACCTGATTAATTTCTCCATGTTTATTCCTGGTCTAGAGATACATTGCCAGATGCTTCCCTGCATTCCTGTGGGGCTTTGCTCCAGTGCACAGGAATTTAAGTAGGCTATATTTTGTTTGTGCCCATCCAGGTGGGATACAGATGTAAACATTAGACACCTTTGTACACATCTTTCTGCTTCCCAAATGATTGATTTATCGCTTTCTCCCTTATTTGGCCTTTGTTTTTTATCCCAGAGGGTCAGCTTCTACACACCAACACTTCTGGTGTCATTATTTCTTACACATCAGCTTCATTGGTTTCCTATTATCTCAACCTGATTTGAATCTTTGTTCCTTTCAAGAGATAATTAAACTCAAAGCCAAAACAAATGTCACAGTGATAATGACAGATCAGCTGGAGAGAGAGAGAGAGAGAGAGGTGAGAAACCTGTATTGACTGACTGCCAATGGAAAGTTATTTCCAATATTTAGATATAGTTAAATACCATGTATTATTGGCATCTTCTATTTGTAGTCTTATTACAAGGTTATTATTTTGATTGTTAAATACTTATTTCTGTGCATCATATCACATTATTGTTTCTATTTTATTATCTAAGTTTAGTAACTCTTTGGAGCAGAGGGGAATGCAAATTTTATTAAATGAATGAATAATTCAAATGAAACAATAGAAATAGCAAATGTGCTAGCTACATATTAATCTTTATTTTTTTTTAACTAATTTAACAACTATTAGGTTGGTAAGCTATTTTAAAATTTGTGCACTCCACTACTCTTTATTAAACAGATTGGTTGGTTTAAACAACTGTTTCATGCAATGTATAAATCCAGATAGCATAAAATTGGACAATGCCTTATAAAGTTTTTATTTTGACTCTTTGCTTGGGTTAGGAAGTAGAAGAGCACTTCAAACACACAGTTTTTGGACATTGCTGAAAGTAAAAAATAGTCCATCAACTCTTGAAGGTTTGATTGTCAACAGCTCTAATTTGTGTAGTTTAACTTAATTTCTCAGTTCTGCATATTTGAAACATTTAACCACTCCATTGGAAGTGTTTGAGTTGACTTTTCCCAGAGGTGCTTTCTTAAAATGCAATTGGTCTTTGTTTTTTCCTTGAACATGTTTAGCTTGTCATCCAAGAAGCTTCTTCACTTCTCCAGAACTGAAGAAGCTTCTTGGATGAAAAACAAAATGTCTTCAAGGAGAAACAAAATCCAGTTGCTTTTTGAAAAAGCACTTTTGGAAAAACCATGACCTGGATGACTGAGAATCTCCGTAGACCAGGGCTGTCAAATTCTTGGCCCATGGGCCGGATGTGTCATCTGCTGGCCATGTCCATGCCCGGTTTAGCGAAGGGGGTGGGGAAGTCCCGATATGTCACATGATGCTGCTATGATGACATGAGTTTGACACCCCCGCCATAGACATTTGAGTTGACTTATTAATGCCACATGCTAGACTAAAATGAAGCTGGCTAGTTTCTAATTCAGTGCATCGTGAGAATCAAGACATCTGAGTTAATTCAATACACTAAAGGTTAGTTATTAATGCCTAGGGCAGGAATAGATAGAGACATTATAGAATCCAATGCTTTGATCAAAATGCCAAAAATAGCATTGGATCATTGAGATGCAGCTCTGCCCCTTTTACATCCATCTGATGTCATAATGCACCACAAAAGAAGCAGAGTTTGCATTATGAGAGCACAATGCTCCTTTTTCATCTGCCTTCTCCTTGATCACTACGCCCCCAACACTTCTGGGTGGACATTTATTTTGTTGGTAGGATCAAATGTCCAGGACTTTCCCACAAGATCTACTGTTGCCTTCATATAATCCATAGTAATTAAATGCATTGATTGAGAAGTGTGCAATTAAGGCTGCAATCCTGAGTTCTTTTAATTGAAATAAACCCTGCTGAACTCAGTGGGACTTACTTCTGAGTAAAGCTTTATAGAACTGGAGTAAAAGGGGTGAGAGACTAGTTTCCTAAGGCGTGTTTCTTACGCCTTCCTGATCTTTGTTTCAGACATCTGCATGTTCTAATTACAGTGATTACATACTACACTGAGATACTTATAAGAGGTAATACTACCTACAGTAATCCCACTATATTGTGGTGAAATGACTGTCAGAGAAGTGAAGCCTCTGGGTAATAGTAGGATTTGTGAATAGCAGGAAGCTACCCATTTTCTTTCCTTCCTTCTGGAGTGGGCTTGCCTATGTACTTATGTGCGGATTGTACAATTAGCGTAAGGTGCACTCTATGTGTAAATGGCAATCTGTGATTCATTTCCAGTACAAGTTAATGCATGATGGGTATGGCATGGCCAGCATCTGCTCAGACTCAATCTTGGTGAAACAATTTTTCTTCCCAGATGGAATGAGTTTCACCCACAGAGAATCAAGTATTTTCAGTAATTATGATCAGGAAAGAGAAATAAAAGGAAAAGTTACAACTAGCAAAGGACTGGCTCTTGACAGCCAAACGGGTGCAAGCAGAGGCCTGGGAATCAATGTGCTTCATGAAATGGGCACATGGTTCTGGCACCATGCTCCACCCTGGTTAATATTTTACTTAGGCACATGCATCCCCCCCTCCCCCACTGAATAGTTTTATCCCCTGAAATCTACAGGCTTGGCAGTTCAATGTAAATAAATCTTCATTTTTCTTCCGGGCTTGTTTACTGATTTGGTCAGATAGTTGCTGCTTACTGGCACCACTGAAAAATTGAACCTCCTACATCTAAGCAGTTAATGTGTGGTGTAAGACCACTAGCATGATTAACCTCAATGTTTTTAAAGAAAGGCTCAAATATCAAGAACATCTCTGTGTGTGTGAGGGAGAGAGAGGGGTGTGTGTGTGTTGAAATTGAAACTCCACATCTTAAAAAAAAAAACTATTGCACATATGATGTAAAAAAAAAGGTGTGGAGTTTTGATCTCAGGGTTATGGGCAACCTTACCTCACCCCTTGCAGGTGCTCATGATATAGAAATATGAACAAATTATGTGTGAATATTGTCTGCCATCAGTTTTTACCCACAGGCATCAGCAGCCAGGTCATATAAACAAGCAAACTTCTGAATTATATTTTGGTTTATCAGATCCCCAGAAAATGATTGTCTAATCCAGGGGTGAGCAACTATGGCAATTTTACAACCAGTAAACTTCAACTCCCAGAATTCCTGAGCCAGCCCAGAGGTCATGAAGCTGCCATAGCTACCCACCCCAGTCTAACTGAAGCAGAAAAGTCACACCCAGAATCCACTCATTCATATTTCGAACTGTTACCATCAGGGAGACGTTATAGGTGTCTTAAAATGAGGACTAATAAACAGTTTTTTTTTCCAAGGCAGTAATTGTCTTGAATCAAACAGTGCATTTGTGATTTAGTCCTATGTATATGGTGGCATTTTTAAACTATTTAACTTACTAAATGTTTTAAATAGTTTTTAGATTAGGTTTATTATTATTATCATTATTATTATTATTATACACAAAAATGACAATATACACAGCGAACGAGATAACTGTGCTGGGTTTCGTATCACAAATCACTAGTCGAACACTTCCCAAGTGTTTAGGACTGTGTGATGTATTGGCGGATTATGCGAGCAGATCCCAGTAAGGTGGCCTCTTGCAGCTGACCAATAGTGATCTTGTCAGCGCCAATTGCTTTTAAGTGCTTGCCTAGGTCTTTAGGCACAGCGCTCGGTGTGCCGAGTACCACTGGGACCACCTGCACTGGTTTATGCCAGAGTCTCTGCAGTTCGATTCTCAAGTCTTGATATCTGGTGACTTTTTCAAGTTGTTTCTCATCGATTCTACTGTCACCAGGTATGGCAATGTCGACAATCCACACTTTTTTCTTCTCCACAATCGTGATATCCACGGTATTGTGTTCCAAAACTTTGTCAGTCTATATTCGGAAGTCCCACAGTAGTTTTGCATGCTCATTTTCAATCACTTTTTCAGGCTTATGATCCCACCAGTTCTTTGCTACAGGCAGATGGTAGTTGTGACACAAGTTCCAGTGGACCATCTGAGCGATTGTGTTGTGACGTTGTTTGTAGTCAGTCTGAGCTATTGTCTTGCAACAGCTCAGCATGTGATCAATGGTCTCATCTGCTTCTTTGCGGAGTCTGCATTTGGGATCATCAGCAGATTTTTCTATTCTGGCTTTGATTACATTCGTTCTGATGGCTTGTTCTTGGGCTGCAAGAATCAGGCCTTCTGTTTCTTTCTTCAATGTTCCGTTGGTCAGCCATAAGCAGGTCTTCTCCTTATCTACTTTTCCTTGGATCTTTTCAAGGAACTGTCCATGCAGTGCTTTGTTACACCAGCTGTCAGCCCGAGTTTGCATCGCTGTTTTTCTATATTGGTTCTTGGTTTGCTGCACTTTGAGCAGCTTCCTCTTGTTGACCTCCATCAAAGCTGGTTCAACACTGTCTTTCATATAATCTGCCAGAGCATGCTTCTCTTCTTCTACTGTCTGCTTCACTTGCAAAAGTCCTCTGCCACCTGCTTTTCTGGGCAAATATAGCCTGTCGACATCACTACGCAGGTGCAGCGCATAGTGTATGGTCATCAGTTTTCTTGATTTCCTATCCAAGCTGTGCAGCTCTGCCTGTGTCCAGTTTATGATCCCAGCATTCTGCAGCATCTCATTGAATTGTTTGGCCATTTTTCTGTGCAGGCTGCTCAGGTATTTGAGCCAAAAGCCATGCAGTTGATCATTGCCAGGCGATGTCTAGTTCTTGACTTTTTTCACCCTGTTGCTTATTATTTCAGTAGTTATTTCCAGTTGATCCATTTTGTTCTTGGAGAATTTCACCTCAAAGTCTCTGATCCACCCAGCATTTTTGTTGTAACATTTCTCAGTCTCCCATAGGTCCTTCCAAAACTGAGTAGTTGCTGTTTTTTCAGGTTTTTCAATTTTTGTATCCCCCGTCTAATTCAGACTCTGATAGAACTGTCGTTGGTCTGATTGGAACAATTGATTTTGTTTGTACTGGATGACTCTGGCTTCGTATCTTTCAATTTTTCTTGCTGTTGCTGTTATCTGCTGCTTCACAATTTCCAATGCATCGTCAATTTTTCTTGTGCTGAGCCCATATTTTTTTTATCAGATGTTTCTTGATCTTGCTGTTCTTCAACTTTTTCTCCTGCAAATGCTTCAAGTTGCTTGTATCTGCTCGCAGGCTCTTGATTTTCAACTACAACCTGATTTTCCACTGCGGCTTTCCAGTCAATTTTCTAGGGGGCTGCGGCTGTTGAATCCCCAGTTCTTCTGTTAGTATGACTGCTTACTGTAGGCAAGCTGATTTGTTTTTTCAATTGATGTTATCTGGACTGCTGCAAGTGCATAGTTTGCATCTATCATCAGTGGGGCCAAATATTTTCTAGGCACAGACTTCAATGTTGGAAGCCTTCTTCTTTCTGCATTTGTTGCAGGGTGTGCCAAGATTTTAGCTTTCAGTTCTTGCTGCCTGGCATTGAGTACTCCTGGTGTTTCAATGATGACTTTAGGCCCTTGCTGATACTGTTTTGGAAAATATCTGCATTTTCTTCGAATTCAGGCTGTTCAGTTGCTCCAGATGTTATTGGAGTATTTTCTGCTGCCACCTCAGCAGTCTGCTGTTCAGCAGTCTGTGTTCCCATTTCACAATTTTTCTGTATTTCTTCAAGTTCGACTTCACTGAGCACTTTGTTCCGAGTGATGAATCGTCGCTGATTGGTTAATCGTAATTCAGTTATCCTTGAGTCTGGATATTCTTGCTTCCATAACTTGTACATCCTTTTTTGGTAGCCTCATTTTTCTGGTTCTGCTTTGTAGTAGCATTTCATTACAGTGCGGTTCTCTGACATGGTGTATTTCTGCCACTTCTGAGATTGTTCAGCTTCCAGTAGCCCTGCAGGCCCATGCCCTGGTTGCTCAGCTATGGGACCTGTGGCCTGCAGCCCACTTGTCGACGGATGCCCAGGTTCCCCAGCACTTGACGCAGTCCTTGTTAACCTGGGCGACGACCGAGCCGGTATAGGCTTCGTTTGGTTGTGTTTCACCATGATTCATTGCATGGGTTGTTGGGTGCACTCAGTTCTGCTCCTTAGCCTAGACCTCTCTGACATGGTTAGACCTGCTGGTAGTTTGCAATACATCAACACAGCTCTCAGTGTCATTGGAACAGTTAAGCCCCCCGCCACGTAAGGCGGCAGCCCGTGGGGGATTATTATTATTATTATTGATGATGATGATATTTTAATTTTTAAATACTCTGTAGTATGATTGTGATGTGGTGTTTGGGGGCATTGTGCTGGAGTAGCTTTCAAATTTCATTGTATTTGTGGAATGCAATGACAATAAAGGTATTCTATTCTATTCTGTTCTGTTCTGTTCTGTTCTGTTCACTTATAAAATTAGTGCTGGGTTTGCCATTGGAGTCAGGCTATGAATTATGCAATTAGATGAGTATCCTCAGGTAATTCCTAGCTGTGTCTTGAAGTAAAATCTTCAATGTTCTGAAAAATATTATTTCTCTATTTGAATAAAAGCTTATCACAGACACAATGGACTATTTAGAAATTTGGACTGCATATAATTCTTTTATATTCTTTTTTATTATTTATTTATTTATTATTTTATTTATATGTTCATTTAATTACCTTTTTAAATCTTATTAAATAAATTAATTTAAATAGTAATAATTTAGCTGCATAACTTGAATATATAAATCAGAGTTGCATATTTTTATGAGTTTTCCTTTTCTCTATTTTATCTTTCTCCTTTCGTTTATAAAATAAAAGTCACTGTGACTTAAAACAGGAAATGATATTATAAACCTCCAGCAATTTAAAATTAAAACTTGCTTTTAACCAAGGCTCTTGTTAAAGAACCTGAGCCCTTTTCAGAAGACAGATCACTTTTTCAAAAAAGCAGATTTATGTTGTTTGCAGTTACATTAAATCACAAAGATAGGAAAGAAAGAGCTTGTTATAATTCAGAATTATTTCTGGGAAGATTGTGGTTGCATTTCATGCATCATTTCATTGACCTCTTACAGGTCTCCAAACTTGGCAACTTATGCTGGCTGGAGAATTCTGGGAGTTGAAGTCCACAAATCTTAAAATTGTCAAGTTTGGGAACCCCTGCCTTACAGCAAAGTAAAACAAGTATAGGCAGTCCTCAACTTATGACCACAAATGAGCCCAAAATTTATGTTGCTAAGTGAGACGTGTTAAATGAGTTTTGCCCTATTTTGTGACTTTTCTTGACACAGTCGTTAAGTGGATCATTGCAGCCGTTAAGTTAGTCACACGATTGTTAAGTGAATCTGGCTTCCCTATTGACTTTGCTGGTCAGAAGGTTACAAAAGGGGATCCCGTGATCCCAGGACACGGCAATCGTCATAAATGTGAGTCAGTATGCCAATTGTCTGAATTTTGATCACATGACTATGGGGATGCTGCTATGGTCATAAGTATGCAAAAGGGTCATAAATCACTTTTTTCCAGAGTGTTGTAACTTTAAACGGTCACTAAATGAACTGTTGTAAGTCGGGGGACCACCTGTATTGTATCTAACTTACATCAGAGTAATGAGATGCATTACTCGTTGTAGAATACTTTATGCCACCAGACTTGAAATTCTAGACCTAGAAAACCTTGAATTACGCTGCCTTCGGTCCGATCTAAGTATAGTATATAAAATCATACATTGTAATGTCCTACCTGGCAATGAATACTTTAGCTTCAACCATAACAACACAAGAGCAAACAATAGATACAAACTCAAGGTTAATCGCACCAAACTTGATTGCAGGAAATACGACTTCAGCAACAGAGTGGTCAATGTCTGGAATACTCTGCCTGACTCTGTGGTTTCTTCCCCAAACCCCAAAAACTTTAACCTTATACTATCTACTATTGACCTCACCCCTTTCCTAAGAGGTCTGTAGGGGCGTGCATAAGCGCACCAACGTGCCTACCGTCCCTGTCCTATTGTTTCTTTTACATTTTATTTTTCTTATATGTATCCATGTATTCATAACTATGTTTTACTTATACCTATTATCTTGTAAGCAATTGACAAATAAATAATAAATAAATAATAAATAAATAAAAATAAAGGGGTGGTTGTTTTCCTCAGTCAGAAGAGAATTCAATTTCTCCTACATGAAAGTTATATAATACTATGGTACCATGAAGAATATTTGACTTCATAAAAGAAAGTATCTCTATCAAGCTAACCTAACATCTCTCTAGTCCTTAACTATACCTCATAGCCAGCAGCATACGTTCCCTGGCAGCGTTCAATTCCTGCCTTCTGTTCAATATTTGCTTTTCTCCAGGACATACCAAGGGTGATGTATCTTTCACAGTAAGGAAAGAGTGGAAAAACTACTCCTCCCCGCCCCACTTTCCCTAATAGCAGTACTACAGTAGTCCTCGACTTACAACAGTTCATTTAGTGACTGTTCAAAGTTACAATGGCACTGAAAATAGTGACGAATGACCCTTTTTCACACTGATGATCAGCATCAGCTGTGGTGGTGCAGTGGTTCGAATGCAGTACTGCAGGCTACTTCTGTTGACTGCTGGCTGACTGCAGTTTGGCAGTCCAGTTCTCACCAGTTTAGAATAGAATAGAATAGAATAGAATAGAATAGGATAGGATAGGATAGGATAGGATAGGATAGGATAGGATAGGGTAGGGTAGGGTAGGGTAGGGTAGGGTAGGGTAGGGTAGGGTAGGGTAGAGTAGAGTAGAGTAGAGTAGAATAGAATAGAATAGAATAGAATAGAATAGAATAGAATAGAATAGAATAGAATAGAATAGAATAGAATAGAATAGAATAGAATAGAACAGAACAGAACAGAATAGAATAGAATTCTTTATTGGCCGAGTGTGGTTGGACACACAAGGAGTTTGTCTTGGTGCAAATGCTTTCAATGTACATAAAAGAAAAAATACATTCGTCAAGAGTCAAGAATCATCAGATACAACACTTAATAATAGCCATAGGGTACAATCAGCAATCAAATCATACTAGGAAATAGTCCATATAAATCGTAAGGATACAAGTGACAAAGTTACAGTCATACAGTCAAAAGTGGGAGCGGATGGTTGATAAGGAGTGATGAGAAGATTAACATTAATAGTAATGCAGACTTTGTAAAAAGTTGGACAGTGTTGAGGGAATGATTTGTTTAGCAGAGTGATGGCGTTTGGGAAAAAAGCTGTCCTTGTGTCTAGTTGTTCTGGTGTGCAGTGCTCTATAGCATCGTTTTGAGGGAAGGAGTTGAAACAAGGTTGACTCAGCCTTTCATCCTTCCAAGGTGGGTAAAATGAGGAGCCAGATTGCAATATGCTGACTCTGTAAACTGCTTAAAGAGGGCTGTGAAGCACTGTGGAGGGGTATATAAGTCTAAGTGCTATTGCTATTGCTATCCCCATGGTGATGTAATCAAAATTCAAATGCTTGGCAACTGTCTCATATTTATGATGGTTGCAGCGTCCTGGAGTCATGTGATCACCTTTTGCAACCGTCTGATCATCAAAGTCAATGAGGAAGCCAGATTCACTTATGAACCTGGTTACTAATTTAACAACTACAGTGATTCACTTAACAACTGTGGCAAGAAAGTTCGTAAAATGGGACAAAATTCACTGAACTGTTTCACTTAGCAACAGAAATTTTGAGCTTCATTGTGGTTGTAAGTCGAGCATTATCTATACTGGGACACAACAGCCACTACAGTTAGCTGAAGATTGGGTCCTCTCCCCTAAATTTCCTCTTTTCAACCTTCATCACACTTTAGTACTTTACCTGCAAGCCCAAAGGTGCTTTTTTCAAGAGGCAACTGGACTTTCTGGTTTTTCTTTGCAGATGTTTCGCTTCTCATCCAAGAAACTTCTTCAGCTCTTCTTCAGCTTCTTGGGTGTGAAGCAAAATATCTTCAAAGAAAAACAAGGAAGTCCAGTTGCCTCTTGAAAAAACACCTTTGGGACAACCATGTTCTGGGATGGTTGAAAATCTCCATAGACATTTATCTGGGGAATGGAGAAGCAGGAGATTTCTGCATCAGTTCTGCAGTAAGATTGTTTCCATTAGACTCCTGTCTCCCTCAAGTAACTCGGTAATAGTCATTTCAACTGTTATTTGACAGAAGAGAAGCTTTCAGCTTCACTTCTTCTTAAACTGCTTCTCCCTCAACTGATCATTAGCAGAACTTTGCCACCAAAATCTACTATCAGACTTCCATTTCTCTCGTGTCCTAAAATTTTGCCTTTTGGGCTGGATGAAATATAGCTGTTCCCTAGTCTGAGCATAAGAACTGCTTTAGTACTGTATTTAGTAAACAGTTATAGGATCCTTTCCAACTGAAGAGGGAGACAAAATGAATATTTTAAAAATAAGTAACTAAAGCCAATTATTTTTCTATCTTCCAGCTGGCATGTGGTTTCAAGCAATCTTCCATGACAGCCCTACAAAACAAAACCAGCTTGACTTCAGTAATGTATCTGTACCATACACCTTCAGATTATTGTGTTATGATCAATGAAATAAGATCCATGAAATTGGGGAATACAAGAACTGAAGATTAAAGTTTAAAGAAAACCAGGAAAAAAAACATTAACCAAGAAATACCTTTGAATCAGAGGTGGTATTCAACCAGTTCTGCCAGGTTCTGGAGGACCAGTAGCAGAAATTTTGAGTAGTTTGGAGAACCAGTAAATACCACCTCTGACTGGCCCTGCTCCCATCTTTATAATTCTCTACCTCCCAAGTCCCAGCTGGTCGGCTGGGCCTTCTTTTGTTGCCCTTCACAGGAGAACAGAGCTGGAAATCAGATTAGTGAATGGGGAGGGAATGGGGATTTTGCAGTATCCTTCCCCTGCCATGACCACCAAGCCACACCATGATCACCAAGCCACGCCTACAGAATCAGTAGTAAAAAAATTTGAATACCACCACTGCTTTGAGTGTTACCTTTATAATTCTTTATTCTGGTAAGAACATATTTTTACACTAAAGAGATGTTGGAAGAAATATCCTTCTGGGTTCAGTTCCAAGGGAGGGAAAAGACACTGAAAACATGGAGGTCGTTTGGAAGGTTTAATGGTGAACAGGACACATGGCCTGGAGCTCCAGAGTGAAAAGGAAGGATGATCACATGCTTCAAGCTGAAGGAAGAGATCAAAAAAGGATTGAGGTGCTGAGCGTGCCTGGGTTTTATAACCTTTGTTGGGATTTGAATTGGAGCTTGTATTCTGATTGGTTGTCAGACTCCCATGAGGCCATGCAGGGGCAACTCTGTAGGCTGTCCTGAGTTCCAGGCTTGGTTGAGCCTTGCTGGATGATGATGAACTGAAAAGGGCTTTTGGCAATTGCTATACTTTTACCTGGAGATCTTTGTTATATAAAGTATTCTGGCCTAGGCCTTAATGGCCCACCCATTAACAAAGGTGGGGGTGAGTTTCTGCTTCTGAAGTGAGTTTCTGCTCTTGAGTTTCTACTCTTTTTAGGGAAAATACTCTGCCTTTTTAATATTTCCCAGGATATTTCAACTTTCTAGCAGAGGTGTGGGTGCTAACTTCCTACAGAGGTCAAGGGTAGTCCAGTTTTAGAAGCAAGAGAAGTCATTGTTATGTTGGCTGCAATTCTACTTGCAAGAATTAAATTCTGTCCTACCTAATCATCAATAGCTTTTATGTCCATAACGAATTATTGGGGAATAAAGATCTGCTGAATTCCATTAAGATGCTTCTTGTTATCAGTGGTTGGGAACACCCACAGGGGGAATGCTATTGCCCTCAGTGCCTATGGCCTAACTAGAAACATCTGGCTGACCTCTCTAAAGACAGAAGGCTACACTAAATAGATGCATAGGCTGCTGTAGCACAGCTGTTCTGTGATCTCTAACACATTCTGAATAAATGTGTGCATTTCTTGAAATGAGCTGAGGTCACCCACAGCCATGGGCGCTATCCTATAAAGTTCTTTGATGGTCTTCAGGCCTTAATTGTTCTTTGGTTTCAAGAGGAAAACATGGCTGTTCTCTTTTGCAGTGAATCATTCAGCATTTCTTACAAAAGGAACATGAAAGTTTGTATAGCACATTTTGCTTCAACATGTGTTAAAGGTGAAGCAATTGATTGGAGCCTTAACTTTCCCAGCACTTTTTTCTGTGGCATGTAAAGAAAGCAAAATCTCCAGAGCTTAAGGAGATCCCCAGATTTACAAGAGTGCTGATGCCATTTGGACGCTTGGGTCTAAAGATTTACAGGCCATTCCTGGCAGTGCTGATATCCTCTATGTCGTAAATAGTCTTCTTGCCTATCACTTGCATTTACCTAACAATAACATGTGTGTTACCTTCTCAGGCAGGCACATTCCACAGTGTAATGTCACTGTGATTTACTGCCTGTTAAGGAACTCCCACTGTGTTCTAGGAGATAGTATGAACCTTTCTATTGACTTTGTGCCCTTTACATTACACATCAGCATCAACTACATTGTCCCTTACATAGTGAGTTAGCAAAAGAAACAATAGTGAAGTGCTACACTATACTTCTTCCCAATGGGCATACCAAAGTATTGGACTGGTTTAATATTCTCAAATGTTCTTTGCCCCTTTTTGTTCAAGTTTCCTTTCAGCCAATATTCTTTCTTATGGGAGGAAAGTTATAAGGCTAGATATCATTAAAGGGAGTGGAAGTTAGGGAAGCAATTCTGACCACCCTGAACCAGTAACCAGCATTGCCAGTGATAACCACTTCTCACATTCTTTATCAACCCAAAATGAAGACCCACAAAGAGGAGGATGAACCCTAATGTCATTCCATAATTCAGTGGCAGATATTTGCATGCCGGGGTCCCAGATTCAGTACCCTGGAGAGCCGCTGCCAATGAGGGATCCTGGGTTAGATGGGCAAAGAGGCCAGTCTGGTACTTGGCAGCTTTCTGTACCAACAATTTAAAAGTGGATATATGAGCAAGTGGAAAGATACAAAACTATTGTCTAAATCCTTATGAGCAGCTGCCAAATCAGTGTTGACATTTCTGGACTAGTTGGATTAATGATCTGACCTCATAGAAGGCAGCTTCTATTGATGCTAAGAAATCATCGGGAGTTTTCCCAGCTGTGCTAGCTATCTAAAAAAAAAACACCTAGCTTTAGATTATACTTTGCTAGCAAGCATATTTGTGGAAATGAAATTTTAATGAAATGTTAAATTAGCAGTGATGCTGTTAGATTTGAAAACGTTTGGATAAGATGTCCTCGTGCACTCTAATTCAACTATTTACCAAGGAAGAATAATAGAATAGAATAACAGAATTGGAAGGGACCTTGGAGGTCTTCTAGTCCAACTTCCTGCCTAGGCAGGAAACCCTACACCACTTCAGACAAATGGTTATCTAATCTCTTCTTAAAAACTTCCAATATTGGAGCATTTACAACTTCTGGAGGCAAGTTGTTCCACTGATTAATTGTTCTAACTGTCAGGAAATGTCTCCTTAGTTCTAAGTTGCTTCTCTCCTTGATTAGTTTCCACCCATTGCTTCTTGTCCTGCCTTCAGGTGCTTTGGAGAATAGGTTGACTCTTCTTTGTGGCAGTCCAGAGAAATTGGACCACAGCTATCATGTCACTCCTAGTCCTTCTTTTCATCAGACTAGGCATACCCAGTTCCAGCAACCGTTCTTTATATGTTTTAGCCTCCAGTTCACTTGATCTACCTCTTACCACCACATCTAGGCTTCCTGGTTACCCTATTGCAGGGCTGTCAAAATCCCGTCCCGTGGTCCAAATGCATCATGTGCTCACCACACCCATGCACAGTTTAGGAAAGGAAAAAAAGTCCCAATACATCACATCATGTGATGCCTCGAGTTTGATACCCCTGCCCTATTGCCATTGTTTTAACATGGTTTCTAATTAGCAAAATGTCGTCTTCTTTTCTTTTGCCCCATCATCACAACCCTTTCTTCTCTACAAACTTTCCTGATTGCAGAATGCAAGACTTGTTCCTGTATATGCACATGGAATTGAGTCAAGCATGTCAAACAAACCCACTCCACCCTGGGACTCCCTTTAAAGTATCTTTGCTGGATACTTTCCCATTACACAGTGAAATGCCCCCCATTCAATTTTTCCATCTGTAGAAGTAGGGTGGAGAATCCTTGTTGCCTGTTGTTACACAGCCCTGAGTACTGGGGGAAAATGTTTTTCCAATAGTCTTGCTGGCCTTGACAGAGGACAAATGTCTTTTTGAGTTTAGATTTCAGCTGAAAAGAGACATTGGCTAATGATTTGCTAGCTGAGAAATCATGAGATGAGAAAAGACAATAGTCCCATGACACGATAAATTTGAAAGAGGTTCCTATAAAACAATGCAAGGGCTCAGATATATGGAATAGTTCATCCTTCTTATGTACCTCCACATGCTCCACGTGCTGAAACTGTAATATTGGATCTAACTGTTTTAGCAAGATATTCATAGTGACATTTTTAAAAGATAGCATCAATTAAAAAAAAAAAATCTAGATGTTCCATGTCTGTGATAAAATGCAAGTGATAAACTGAATTGCATAAGATAATCATTTGATTTTATCTTACCATTTGCTTTTGCAGTTCACATTTCTCTTTTCCTCCTCTCCTAGAGTTTAATTACCTGGCACATAACCTCTCACAGTTGCCATTTGCGCCAACAATAAAAGTGAAAAATGTGACAAGAAGAAACAATGGAAAAAGAATGTACAGGGCCCTGATGTGTACTTTGAGAAGTTATTGTTTACACAACTGTTTTACAATTGTATTGATGGACATGGCATAAGAACTAAAACATGTATTCTTAATTATTGTACTGATCATATTTTTGTGTAATACCACATTTAAGCATTGATGATCCTTGTCTATTCAATAGTGACCCTGTTCTAACTGGAACAAAGGGAGAGAGTTAGAGTAGAGTATTAATTGAACATCATAATCCAGAGAAGGGCAATCAAAATAATCAAAGGGATCTGAACATTTCCTTAAGAGAAAAAGTTGAGTGGGGGCAGCATAATAAAGGCATATAAAGCCATCTATCCTAACCTTCTCTGAAAACGTTAGGATCAAGGTCATCCAGTGAAGATGACTGTAAGAGGGTGAACTTTCACAGAATAACAGAGTTGGAAGGCACTTTGGAGGTCTTCTAGTCCAACCCCCTGATCAGGCAGGAAATTGTTGTTGAAATGGTTGTCCAATCTTTTCTAAAGAACTTCCAGTGTTGGAGCATTCACAACTTCTGGAGGCAACTTGTACCATTGATTAATTGTTCTGTCAGGAAATTTCTCCTTAGTTCTAGTTTGCTTCTCTCCTTGATTAGTTTCCACCCATTGCTTCTTGTCCTGCCTTCAGGTGCTTTGGAGAATAGCTTGACTCCCTCTTCTTTGTGGCAGCCCCTAAGATATTGGAAGTCTGCTATCATATCGCCCCTAGTCTTTCTTTTCATCACACTACACATACGCAATTCCAGCAACTGTTCTTATATATTTTAGCCTCCAGTCCCCTAATTATATTTGTTGTTTTAGAACAGGCAAAAAAAGTATTTTATATAACACATAATCTTTCAAATGACAAATCACAAAATATGATGACCACTAAAATTGATTGGTTCCGAAAGGTAATTTAGTTAATTCTGGGTGAATATTTCTCCCAATGACTGTTAGTTTTAAGTGTTACCTCCAGGTTGTGCAAGGGAGTGTTTCCAAATAGTAGCTGGAGAGTTAAAAATATGTGTGAGAGAAATATCACCATATCTGGATTAGAAGCATCTGGTTCCTTCCTGAGAAACTAAGTACTGGACTGAAAGGCCAACAGTCTGACAAGGCTATTCTTATATTCTTATTAATCCTAAGCAGAGCCATCTCTGTAGAGTTGAAAACATCCTGAAAATTTTTCACTGCCCTGTTCAACTCTTATAGTAAACTTAATGGTGCCCAGTGGGTAAAACAGTTGGAACCATTATATTAAAACAGGAAAATGTTAATTAACAGTTACAACGATTAATCTGTCCTTTTCCTGAACACTGCCAGAGGAAAAGATTCTAGAATTTGCTTCATAAGTCTTGCTCAATTATTGTTCCTTTAGATTAGAGGTGAGGAACGATGGTGCTTTTATGACTTGCGGCCTTCAACTTCCAGAATTCCTGAGCCATACAGGTTCAGGAATTCTGGGAGTTGAAGTCCACAAGTCATAAAAGGCCATAGTTCCCCACCTCTGTTCTAGATATTAACTTCTTCCTAAAAGTTAGTAAAAATTAGGCAACAGAGGGAAGAGGCCAACAGTTTGTCTATAGGTCACTCACAGTCTCCAGCCGCAGTTTTGCAATCCCTGGGACTCCCAAAATTGTGCTACTGAAATCTGGTGGCATATCACCAGGTTATAGCAGAAGCTTGCTTTGCTTTTTTTTCCCTTAGGTTTTTTTAAAATTTATTTTTAAATTTTAATTATGAGAATACAACACAATACATCCAACTTAGCTTTGTTTTATATATATACATTTTACTTCATCATTTATAATCTCCTTATTTAATATATTAATTACTAATTAATTTAATCATAACTATTAATATTTTGATCTTGCCTTCTGCTATATAACCATTGATTAAATTTATTCCATGTTTTATCTACATTTAGACTCTCCTTTGTCTTTTATTTCTAAAGCTAACCTACCTGATTCTGCACATGCCATAATTTTTCTTATTATTTCTGTTTCTGGAAGTATGATTTCATTTTTCCAATATTGTCCATATAATATTCTAGCCGCCTTCAATACATGTACTAGTAGATACATTATTTCCTTCTTAAAATTTTCTGATACTACCCCTAGGTTTTGTATACAGAAAGACAAACAAGTGGGTCATTATTTAATATATCCCAGCCCCTCGAACTGGTGGACACTGGTGGCCCTATCCTAGGCTTCCCTCAAATAGCCTCAACTCAAAGGGTAATCTCAGAAAAGACAGTCTGATTTAATGAATAGCAGAGTGAAATTGTTCATGTGAGAACTTTTGCTTCATTTTCAAAGCATACCTAACAAAGAGTACTACTTAGAGCATGGAAAATTGCCAAGCACATGTACCTTATAAAGATTATTCACAGGATATGAGTCCCTTTCACCTTTTATCAGAGTTATTGTTACATTCTAACTAGTCACCTGTGCAAGCAGTTTTTTTAAATACACATTTACTGGTTTACTTACTCAGTTTCTATTTTTAGTTCTTCATATCCTAGGTTCCCCAGGAACCTCTTTTATTTATTTTCTCTCAGACAAGTTTTATAATGGACATTTTAAAACACCTGGCTCTGTAAATTACCTGCTGTGTTGTTTTTTCCATGACAAACTCATCAGAACACAGTGTGACATAGGCCACTAATCTGTACTATTTCCCTATTTGTCTGGGGGTTGTGCCATCATGTTTCTAATTCTCTGGCAAGGCAACGCACAGGGATGTGTCATTCTGCTAATTCAAATAATGCTCAGATTTTGTCTTTTGATGGGTTGTTCAGTCCATTCTCTCATTGTAAGTATTCCAAAAATTCTGCCCAGCCTCACCAGCGTAAAAAATGGCCTAGAGCCAAAGGTTGGATCTAATGCCTTAGTATGGTAAAGCTGTAACCTTACTCACATGGAATTTAATGCTTACATCAATGCTCACAGGCTTGTGCTGTAAGAACTGCAATCCTAAATACCCTTACCTGCACACTTATTCACTCATAATTTATTTCTTAGTATGTTCCAAGCAATGCAGCAGAATAAATAAACATCTATTCCTCAGATAGAACACACAGACATGGGAAAATGTATGCCAACTTCTTTTATTTAGAAATAAATAAATCTTGTGTGATCCCATTGATTTCATAGATCCCCTGAGCATTAATTCTTTTGGAGTGCCTCCCAGAGATGAGCTTAATCTAATCTTTCTCCTTATTTGATGGGCTTTCCTGCCACCCAGCTAGGCAACAGCTTTCATAGAACAGTGAAATGCTATTAAAAAGTAATGAGATCACTCCGTGCCTGTGCCCAATAGATTGGCTAATGTGGACTTAGGACTTCTGTAGCCGCAAGTGTTGTTTTCTGGAAATTAGCTTGATTCTAAAGGCAGACCACCACAGCAGAGGTTGTGCAAAGCTTTTAGTGAATTTAGGAGTAGAAAGCAGGAGGATCAAGAAAATCCAGCAGCAGAAACTTTGGATTCAGGAGAAAGGCTTTGCCTTGATTTAAATCCAGTTAAATAATTTATGTTAGATCTCTCAGTGGACTTTGATACCATTCACCACAATATCCTATTGGGCCACTTTCAGGGATTGACACTTGGAGGACTATACTGCAACATTCTGTCTCATAAGGACTTTTCCAGTGCATGGGAGATTTGCATGTTATGCCAGGTTTACCATTTACACCCATTAACAATCACATACTGGAGGAAATAATATGCTGGTTCCTGGTACAGTGTCTTCATTATACTATTGATGGCCATTTGGACCTCTCCATCCAAGACTTAGATGATAGGAAAGTTCTGACCCAGAGTCTGTAAGGGATTGGCTGGATCAACACAACTTTCATTTTGTTAAAGTCAGTCCTTCCCTGTCTTGCTATATTTAAGATCAGTTCATGTTTATAGCAAAGAATATCCTAATCCTCTTTAAGCTCTAAAATGGGTGAAAATCACTTTTGGAACTATAATGAGATGAGGTACTGTTTCCAGGAGGTTTTGCCCCTGACAGTGGAAACATGGCTTTCTTTCAATATATGTTGATTAAATTTTCTAAAATTTATTAGGTATTTGCTATTGTCATAACATGGGTCATAGTGAGGTTGGGTTAATGCAAGCAAGTGCTTGGAATTCTGTGTTTAGTTACCTATCAATATAACCACTAAATGGAAGTTACAGGTAGAGAACTGCCCAGTGGTGGTGATGGGCCATCTGCTAAAATAAAGCCAGGTCATGGCACACACTTCAAAGTAAATCAGGAAGCCTGTAATTGTGGAGTCTGTCTGGCAAGAACAAAGAATGCTTATCCACAGGAGATATGCATGTGTAAATCTTGTAACAATCCTGGCTAATTGGAAAGCTGATAAAAGTAACACCAGTTAGCCAACTTGCAGGTCTCAGCTAACAGTTAGGGATAGAGATGGCCTGCAGCAAATCAAATGAGTATTAGAGTACTCCTAGGGCATTCCTTAGCTAAGACTTGGGAATAGGGACAGCTAGAGACCAATAGAACAAATTGTAGAATTATTATAAAAATGTTTATTAGATGATATGTCTTATTATCTCGCTTTGTCCCACCTTCTCCTTTAGTGAAAATGTGTAAAACTTGCTCAATCCTTTGTTCTTGGCTCTTGGCATTTTGACCAGGAGCCCTTTTCCTTGGAGAACTCCAATAAAAAGCAATCAGAGAACCTGCACCTCGTGTCTGGCGTCTATCATTGGCTTCAGCACCAGGCTCAGACCCGAATTGGGGACAACAGTGGGTTTCAAAATAGTTTACCACCAGTTCAGTGAGCGGGCTTAGTGGGCGCGCTTTGCATATGAGCACCACGTTTTGCAAACACACATGTCAAACGAGCACTTTGCACAGGCACAGAGGTTTTCCGACTCCCCTCCTGCAATCCTGCACTCTCCCTGGCATTTCAGCAGCTGACTCATGGCAATCTGCTGTGCCGTGCAAAGCAGCTGCACTCCAAAAGCAGGGAAATAAAGGTCAGTATGGGAGCCCGGGCAGGTGGGCCCAACAGTAGCTCCTCAGAGAGAACTGGTTCAGTCTCCGCTGATCTTCGGTGCTACCGGTATGCCAGAACCTAGCCGAACTGGTAGAATACCACCACTGCTATTATTAACCCTCCAGACAGGCTTCTCCTCATCTTTGGTGGCACCCTCTTACTGCCTGAGCAGACCCATCATCGCCATTCTTGGTGTACCACCGCACAGAGCCAGGTTAGTTGCAGGAATGTTTGTCAACTCCTCCCTGAACCATTGAGATGGTGTGCTCTGGGTTCCTTCCATTAAGCAATGCCATCCTATGGAATCCAAGAATCATGCATTGTCTATTACAGCATTTTCTATTTCTGTTACATGTGGAAAAACATCTAACCGGAGATCCAGATAACCCTGAACCTAATGTTCTTTCATAAGATATTAAAGACTTGGTTGTTCCTTCTAGTATTTCACCTGTAGTATTAGAAAATCTGTGTTGGTTTGGTTCTCCTTTATTGATACTTTGATTTAGTTGGTTTGAAATGGTTATTTTTTTATTTTGTTTTCAGCTTTTTTTAAAAAAAAAACCTGATTTTAAAATGGGATTATCTTTTTCAATCTCTGACACATGGTGTACTGATTGATTATAGTGTCGGGCTCCAAGTGCAGCATTGCTTGCCTCGGAACCTGGCAGCTCACCCGTAGCCAGAGAGTCTTCTTCAGTGGGTCGGTGTCACTTGCCTTGGAGCCTGCCAGCTCACTGGTGGTCAGAGAGGCTTCCCCTTCCCCAGTGGCTCCCAGACTAAATGCCGCCCTAGCTGTGGCTGGCATTGCACTATGTCTGATGTAGAATAGAATAGAATAGAATAGAATAGAACAGAACAGAACAGAACAGAACAGAACAGAATAGAATAGAATAGAATAGAATACTTTATTGGCCAAGTGTGATTGGACACAGAAGGAATTTGTGTTGGTGTAAATACTCTCAGTATACATAAAAGAAAAGATACATTTGTTAAGAATCATAATGTACAACACTTAATGATAGTCATAGGGTACAATCAGAAATCAAATCATACTAGGAAACAGTCAATATAAATCGTAAGGATACAAGGGACAAAGTTACAGTCTTACAATCACAAGTGGGAGGGGATGGGTGATAAGGAGTGATGAGAAGATTAGCAGTAATAGTAGTGCAGACTTTGTAATAGTTGAACAGTGTTGAGGGAATTATTTGTTTAGCAGAGTTATGGCTTTTGGGAAAAAACTGTTCTTGTATCTAGTTGTTCTGGTGTGCAGTGCTTCATAGTGTCATTTTGAGGGAAGGAGTTGAAACAGTTTATGTCCAGGATGTGAGGGATCTGTGAATATTTTCACAGCCCTCTTTTTGACTCGTGCAGTATACAGGTCCTCGATTGAAGGCAGGTGGGTAGTAATTGTTTTTTCTGCAGTCCTAATTATCCTCTGAAGTCTGTGTCTGTCCTGTTGGGTTGCAGCACCAAACCAGATAGTTATAGAGGTGCAGATGATAGACTCAATAATTCCTCTGTAGAACTGTATTAGCAGCTCCTTGGGCAGTTTGAGTTTTCTGAGTTGGCACAGAAAGAACATTCTTTGTTGTGCTTTTTTGATGACATTTTTGATGTTAGGTGTCCATTTTAGGTCATGTGAAATAGTAGAACCTAGAAATTTAAAGGTCTCTACTGTTGATACTGTGTTGTCTAGTATTGTAAGAGGTGGTAGTATGGGACGGTTTCTTCTAAAAACTACCACCATTTCTAAGGTTTTGAGTGTGTTCAGTTCCAAATTGTTCCAGTTACACCACAAGGCAAGTTGTATAACTTCCTGTCTGTATGCAGATTCATCATTGTCTCAAATGAGACCAATCACTGTTGTGTCATCAGCAAACTTCAGTATTTTAACAGATGGATTGTTTGAGATGCAGTCATTGGTATATAGGGAGAAGAGAAGTGGAGAAAGTACAGTCTTGGGGGGGGGGGGGGGCTGTCCTGATTGTACAGATATTGGTTGTGATTCTGCCTAGCTTCACCTGCTGCTTCCTGTTTGTTAGCCATGTGACATGGCTCCGATCCCGGAGTTTCACTTCCATGCTGAGGAAGTAACAGTTGAAAAGACAACTGACAGTGTGGTGGCTGTGGCGAGAACCAGCGGCTGTGGCAGATCAAATAATGGAAGCTGAGAGACATGTGGGAGCGGGTTGGAGCAGGGTAGCTCTGGGTGGTAGGTGGTTGGTGCACGAGGTGGGGATCTATTAGGTTGAAGCGGTATGAGATAGAGGAATTACAGTGATGTTCAGGTAGCAGCTGTAAGGGATAAGGGGCTAGGCAGAGCCAGGAGTATAGAGCCATGTAGATGAAGCTGTGGCTGTTGACTGATAAAAGGGAATGAGGAACAAAAGCTCTCAGTGCTAACCTTACTTGGCTTTGAGCCATTCTTGCTGGAAGAGAGTGTTTGTTGCTTACTTATCCTGGAATAAACCAGGATAAGTTTCTCTACCCAGAAGTTGGTGTCTTTATTCAATTTGGTAAGACAAGTCTTCAAGACTCAAGGACCAGCTGAGATATAGTTATAATTTTTTTCAACCGAATTCTGCAGTTTTCTGATTTTAATTTATTGTTCATCATCTAAAGTCACAATGATGTGGCCGTGTACCTATTTAACTGAATGACTGAATGAAAGAATGAATGAATAAAATGGTAACAGAACTAGCAGCACATGGCAGGCAACACCTGGCTTTCTTTCCCAATTTAAAACAAACTTTTATGTAGGCTGAGTTTAAGAAAATCCACAGAATATATGATGGATGCTACAGAGAGTGCCAGTCAGGTATCATGCAGGCAGATGTCTCTGGGCAAGAAAATCACCTAATCTTATCTGCTGCACAAGCAAAAATGTCTCTAAAGCCCAGATTTTAGTGACCAGAAAAGAGAGTAAGGACCACCTGCAATCAGAAGTAACCAGTATCTGACTGTCAACAATCACTATGCGTGCCAGATCACACCCACAGATTGGGAGAAGAGGGGAAATAGTATTGTGAAACTGACACAACTAAGGACAACTTTGACTACCTCAGTGATAAGATGGCAACATCATGAAGATGTGACAAAAAGATGGTTATTAAGGCATGTTTGTCCTGGGGGATGTGAGAAGTCAAAGTCTGCAGCTAAGAAAGAAGAGAATATTTTCAATTGTTTCTTGACCTAAGAGATGCAAACACAAAGAAATGGATTGAACAGTTCTCTTGCCAATGCTTTTTAGTTTGTATTATAATATTACACAGAAAGCAGATTTTTTAAAGCAATAATTTCCTTTGAATCAATTTATAAGTACCATCCTTTGTCTTTGGAAGTGGCAGAAAACTTCAAGAAGGAGAAAGTTATTAAGAGCTCACCATTAACTTCCTGTTGGTCAGCTTTCAATCATACTGCTTCCGAGGTCCTATCTGGACAAGAGTGGAACAAATGACAAAGATTGCCAGCTGTAATCCTTAAATGTGGGGTTCCTTATCCCAGTGGAATCTTCTGAACAATGTCTTACCACTGTCAAGAGTTCAGATAATTCTTATTTTACATCATATTATTGTGCTTCCTACATGGCATGTATGGAAGAGGGGGCTATGCAATTTAATGTTTTTTTTTAAGTAATAACTTGCTTAATGGTACAAAAATATGCTGAAACCAAATTCAAAATTGAGAAAAGGAGAACCTGAGTGAAACAGACTCTGATCCACTTATTCTTAGCTGTCAATCATGCATTATAAAACGAATGCTTCTCTATTGAGTTTATGTACTCAATTTCCAACCCTTCAGATTTTATACTTGTTTGATCTCTGCAGCACTTATAGTTGAAATACAGTGCAGACAGCCGGATTCCATGTCAGTGTTAAACATTCACCTTATGAAAGCTGAAGCTTATTTGGTAAAGCTGTTTGTTTACTCTAAGGAAGTTACTAATAAGTTCCTTAGCTTTTCTGACGCAAGAAACAATAGTTCCAGTTTCTGCAGCCAGGATTTTGTAGGTATGCATCAATGGCATTCTCTTAAAAGAAAATATTGAGGCCAGGAATTTGAGAAGTCTTATGGTCAGAATCCTTTGAGAGGATGAAAGTCCTTTCTGTTCAGCCTTGAAGCATATTTAATCTTAAAGAACCAAATAAGACCTCAGAGGGAGGGAAAGCAAATGGGAGAAATATCACCTACTAAAAATGATGTTAGGCTTCATTATAACAGCAGCTCAGAAAGGAAACCTCAAAGGATGTGACCGTAGGCAGACTACATCTAATCCAGGATTTGCTTCAACAGGCAGAAGTGCCACAGTGCTCTGGGAAGAAATGTCTGGGAAGAATTTTCGAAAAGATGTCACTTATTGGACATCTTATTCTGCCCACGAAACATGCATTTCACTGGGCCCACCATGTTCATGTCTCAGCCTGCTTTTAGTTATGATTAGATTGGCTTCAATACAGGGAATGTTCTACAGAAATATTTGTGTGCCAATTAATATTTGAAATTAAATTCAGGAAGATCCCCTTTCCAAGAAGGAACTGGGTCATACTGTAGTCTCAGTCCTACCCCTTAAAATGCAGACAGAGAGACATTTTGTTCTCTAACAATCTAAGAATGGATGGGATAATTGGGACTGAACTAAATCATTGCCCTTTACTTGTATGTCCATGCAGGACATAAAGTGAAAGTTAGACTTTTTCAATGCCTAGCCTAATTCCCCCAGACTGTAAAATCTGCAGTTTATCATGGCTTGGTCACTTATGATTTTCCCAAATTCAAAATCTGCAATTAATTGTGAATGCTTGATCACTTATGATTTCCTTAGCTAATTTAGTAGCTTGCTTACTCAGAAACCAAAAAAGGAGGTGGGGAAACGTTCTCAAAGTCTCTTCCAGATGGTGGTGCAGTTTCCACGATGATAGACAATTGATGCTCCATTCCAGACATTAAGTGTTTGGCGTGAGAGTTTATCCCTGTTATGCACTGAATCTGGCTGCAAGAGGTTATGTCATACAAGACCAGTGTTTCTCAAACTTGGCAACTTTAAGATGTGTGGACTTCAACTCCCAGAATTGGATGGATGGGGTATTCTGGGAGTTGAAGTCCATGCATCTTAAAGTCTCCAAGTTTCAGAAACATGACAATGGACAGTCTTGGCAGTTAAAGAAGGGGAAACTTAGTTCATCCCATCTTCAGTTCCCAGTATCCCAGATTAGTGGCAGAAAATTGGACACAATTGATAGGATAAGAGAATGGTTTGATGAAAATAATCTGAAATTCCTGAAAAAGGTAATGGAGAGGAAGGCAATTTGGAGAGTAGCTATTGTAGAATGTCAGTCCCTAGATTACTTTAACAAGTGTAACTTCTACTTTCAAGTGTTCATGGAAAGGTCTATTTATTAATAGTGAACTGGCAGAGTGTAAGAAAGCAGAGCCTATCGAAGTTTAGGCTGGGACTAGCAGTAAAATAAATAAATAGAACTGAGAAAAGAATGCAGCATATTGTTATAGTCACAGTTGCAGAGGCTATATTGAAATTTTCATTCCAACTTTAAAAAAATAAGACAAGAATGATAACTATAATTCAGAAAAAAATGTTTGAATCTTGTCTATATTCTGCCCTGCCTTGGTATGTGGGACAAATTCTATTTTATGTTTTGGGCTGCAGTTTTTGAACATAGTTTTCTTATCTTCTCCTAGTACTGTTTCTATAATGCTATTGTATTTGAACAATCCTTCAAAAACATCAGGCAGTTGCTTGTTTATAATACTATTCTCTCTGATATCCATCCATTTTTTAATGGCTATTATAAATTTTGGCCACATAAAATGAGAACTTTATTTTTTTGCAAAGTTTACTGCAAAGGCATTTTGCCTTTTGTAAATGTGTAAGTTCTATTCACCAAATCAATGAATTTAAATGTACAGACTGGGAATTTCTTTTTTCTTTTTTTAAAAAAAAGATTTTTATTTTTTAAGACAAACATGTACAAACAAAACATTAAAAACATAAAACCATCTTCCATTTTATATACATACAGTGTGTCAGTTGGTTACAAATCTTTTGTGCTATCCTTTCGTAGTCATCACTCACAGTTTATATAAATTCTCACATTGTCAATCTAACATATGTTTATATATTTATCAGTTATTAATCATTCATGACTAAATTATTTATTCCATCATTTATACAAGATATTATAGATTTTATTATAAAGTTTGTATTACACTTTCATCCAATGGTTATATATATTTGTATTATATTTTATATCTATCTATTAAACTTCTATTACAAAATTTGCTAGTCTATTACATTACCATGTCTTTTTATCCAACCATTGATAAAACAAATCTCATATCATATAAAATTGTTTATCTTCTTGTTCTCTGATTTCAAATGTCAATTTACTCATTTCAGCACCGTCCATAATTTTCTTAATAACTTCCTCCTGCATAGGTATTTTTTCATTTTTCCAATTCTTAGCAAATACAATCCTAGCCAATGTCAAAACATTTACAATCAAATATTTCAATTCTTTATTGTACATTTCCGGTATAATTCCCAATAAAAATATCTCTGGCTTAAAGTCTATATGTTGTTTTATCATTTTTTCCAACCATGTGTGGAATTTAGTCCAATATCTTTTTGCATCCAAGCACATCCACCACATATGGTAATACAAACCAGGTATCTGATGACATTTCCAACATTTATCTGATTTATCCTTAAACATTCTTGCAATTCTCATTGGGGGTAACTGCCATCTGTAAAACATCTTATACAAATTTTCTTTGTAAGCAGTTGACATTGTCATTTTATAATTTTGAGACCATAATTTTTGCCATTTCTCTAAATCAATCCCATATTCAAAAATTTTCCCCCAAGCAATCATCGTTTCTTTAACTTGTTCCTCCTCCAATTTAAATTCTAATAAATGTCCATAAAGTTTTTTAATTACATTTTCATCAGTACCTATCAAGATTTTATTTAAATCAGTCAGCTTATCATAAATACCTTCTAATTTAATATCTTCATCAAATCTAGATTGTATTTGCAAATATGAAAACCAATTCATTTTTATACCTTATTCTTCCAATGCTTGCATAGATTTAAGTTCACCCTTTTCATTCAATATCTCACCATATCTAACTGTTTGTTTCTTTTTATATATTATTGGATAAGAAAAAGCTTCAATGGTAGATATCCATAATGGAATCTTTAAATAATATTGCTTTTTTTATCTTCTCCCAATTTAAAAACAATGCCTCTCGAATATAATGTCTTCTAAAATACCCCTGTGTTTTAGTTCCCTTATACCAAAGGAAAACATGGCACCCCAACAGCAGGTCATGTCCTTCTAAAGTCAATAATCTACTGTTCCTTAATGTTATCAATTTCTTTACCCACATCAGATTTGTCACCTGATAATATAATTCCCAACTGGGCAAAGCGAACCCTCCCCTTATTCTTGCTTCTTGTAGCAGTTTAAGTTTTATTTTCACTTTCTTGCCCTGCCAGATGTATTTCAACACAATTTTATTTAAGTCTTCAAAAACTCTTTCCCTAGTCTAATTGGAATTGTCTGGAATAAGTATAAAATTCTAGGCAATACATTCAATACAATTGTAGATATTCTCCCAATCAATGATAATTGTAAATTTTCCCATTTTGCCAAGTCTGTCGCAATTTGTTGTTTGAGTTTAAGATAGTTATCCTCCTTCAATGTACTACATCTTGGTGTAATATATATCCCTGTGACCTGGATTTCTAAAACTTCCTCCAACTCCTTCTTTTGTCTTGCTAACATGTTCTTTGTTAATATCTTTGTTTTATTCTTATTTATTTTCAAACCTGCTACTTTTCCATACTCTTCTATCTTTTCTATTAATTTGGGTTCTATTTCCAATGGGTCCTCTAATATAAATACCAGATCATCTGCAAAGGCTTGCAATTTATACTCTTCCTTTTTGATTTTCATTCCTTTTATTTCTTTTTCTTCTCTTATGTTCCTATTCAGCATTTCCAATGTTAACACAAACAGCAGAGGTGACAGTGGACAATCTTGTCTAGTCTCTTTTCTTATATCTATAGACTCCATTTATAATTCTCCATTTATCATAACCTTTGGAGTTTATTTATGATATATGGTTTCAATGGCTTGAATAATTTTTTTACCAAAGCCCATTTGTACCAGTTGCAATAACATAAATCGCCAACTCACGTTGTCAAAAGCTTTTTGAGCATCTAGAAACATCAAGGCCATTTGCTTTTCAGGATGTGCCTCATAATATTCCAAAGTATCCAGAATTATTCTCATATTATATTTATTTTGTCTCTTTGGCAGAAATCCATTTTGATCAGAATGAATAAAGTTATTTAAATATCTTTTCAATCTTTCTGCCAGAACTGAAGCAAAAGTTTTATAGTGTGAATTTAATAGGGAAATAGGTCTATAGTTTTTAACTTGCTGTGGATCTGTGTCTTCCTTCGGTATAAGTGTAATATATACTTCTGACCATGTTTTGGGTATTCTTTTCTTTGACATAACTTTGTTCATGACTTCTAATAATTGAAGATTCAGTATTTCCTGAAAAGTCTTATAAAATTTTGCTGGCAATCCATCCGGGCCTGGTGCTTTTCCAATATTTTGTTTTTTTAAGGCTTCTGTTAATTCCATGATTGTTGTGTTCCCTTCTAACATTGTTTCAATGTCTTTGGGTATCTGTGGTAATTTTGCTTTCTGTAAATATTGCTTAATTTTTTCTTCTTGAATATTCTCTTGATAATACAGTTTTCCGTAATAGTCTTGTATAATTTTTTTTTTCTCCTCACTTCCATAGCAAATATGTCCTTCTTCATCTATTAATTGGCTAATCCTTCTTGATTCTCTTTCCTTTCTCAGTTTATAAGCTAACCATCTGCCTGGTTTGTTTGCATCTTTAAAGTAATTCTGTTTAGCATTTTTAATTTTTTGTGCTAATTCCTCTTTTTCCATTAGTCCCATTTTATGCTTAGTTATGTCCATTTTAATTTTAATGTCTTTTTTTGGCGGAAATTTCTGTAGTTCTTTTTCCAATCTCTTATAGTCATCTTCCAGTATTTTGAAAGTCTTTTTCTGTTTTATATTTCTTTTCTTTGTGTATTCTATTATCAAACCTCTTGTGTAGGCCTTCATCGTGCCCCAGATATTCTGTAAAGATGTATCCTCTTTTTTATTTTCTTTAAAAAAGAAAACCAATTATCTCTCAATTTTCTGTTTAAAGTCTTTTTCCTTTAATATCGTATTATTTAAAGTCCACCTAGAGTTCCTCTTTTGTCCTTTCCAAGTAACTGTCATTGGATTATGGTCTGCCCAAGCACTTGTTTCTATTTCAATTTCTTGTATATAAGAAAGTTCTACTGACATCCATATAATATCTATTGTAGACCATGATGCATGTCTATTTGAATAAAAAGTATATTGCTTGTATATTTCTCTCTCTCCATGCATCTTTTCCTCTATCATTCGAAAAAAGGATTTTGGTAATGTCTTTCTAATTTTCTTTGTTGATTTCTGTGTTTTATAATCCAATTGCTCATTAATTATTCCATTGAAATCTCCCATCATACAAATATTAACATAGTCCAGTTCAATTATTTTCATATGTAATTTTCTATAGAATTCTTCTTGATTATCATTTGGAGCATAAATTGTTATTAAAAGTGATTTTACATTATTGTCTATTATTTCCACCATCAAAATCCTTCCATCATCATCTGTATAGATTAGTTCTGCCAGAATTGTATATCTACTATATAAAACCACATCTTTTTTTACATTGTGTGAATGACGTGAATAATTTCCTTTTTTTTTTTTTGCTTCAATATATATTGATGTTTTTAATATGTACTTCTTGTAGGCAGATTATATCAAACTTTAATTTCTCTAATTTATGAAATACTTTTCTTCTTTTAGTAGCTAACTTAAGTCCATTTATGTTAATCGTAATCAATTTTCTTTCATCCATATTAAACTGTGTAAGAGGGTTTGTTGCTCTAGTACAGCAGTTCCCAAACTTTTTCAGTTCATTGCCCCCTTGGTGCTACAAACTCATCCTCAATGCCCCCCACCCAATTTCTGTGGGTGTGGCCTAATTTGAAGGTGTGATTTGCTGGTCATGTGACTGGGTGGGCGTGGTTTGGTGACTGGCAAACCAAATACAAGTGGTCCTCACTTAATGGTCGGTTGCTTAGCAAGTGTTCTAATTTATGACTGGCCTCCCCAGAACTACTTGACCTGTTTTTGGAGTTTTGACAGCCATGCACACACACACACACACACACACACACACACACACACACGCTCCCTTCCAGCCCTGCTGAGCATAGAATCGGCAAAGCATCTCTGATTAGATTCTAGTAGTGAATAGAATCTAATCAGAGATGCTTTGCTGATTCTTGTTGATTTGTTTTATTTGTATTTCTTTGTTTTATGTTGCTGAATTGTGTGTCCTTTCTTGAGCACAGCCCAGAAGCTTTTGTGATTCTTTGCAGCACAAATTACCGACCTCTGGCTTTGCTCTACTTTTCAAACGCGCCGCCACTGCCGCATTCTAGGTGCAGGTCCCGCTGGTCCCGCAGGTCCACCCCATTGAGCCCGCTGTACTGGAGGGACCTGCCCAAGCAAGTCCGAGCAGAGCAGTGCACCAAATCAATGGAGTGAGCTTGGGAGAGGGAAAGAGAGAGAGAGAGAGAGAGAAAAGAAAGAGAGAAAAAGAGAAGGAAGAAAAGAAAGAGAAAAGGGAAAGAAAGAAAAAGGGACAAAGAAAGAGGGGATGGAGGGATGGAGGGGGGAGGGATAGAGAGAGAGAGAGAGAGAGAGAGAGCTGATGCATCAGATTGAAATGAAGTCTCGTTTAGAGGCCCTTTTCCACATTGAAACATCTTTGCCAGCATCTTTGCCAGCACATTGAAACATCTTTGGCTTCTATTAATTAAAGGTTTTGTGGATGAAACATGGCCAAGACTATCAGGAAACTCTCACATTTTGTTGAGGCTTTAAACACAATCCATTGGACCAGATCTCCACTCTAAAAAAATACTTTTCCCAAATGTATTCCAGTGCCAATTCTGAAGAAGGCAAAACCAAAATGTACTGGTAAATTACAAGGAGAACACACACAAACACACACTCCCTTCTAACCCTGCTAGAGCAGGTGATTGGACTAGAATACATATCTCATTATATTTCTCCTCCCTCCCGCCCTCTTTATTTCTTTTTCTTTCTGTCCCTTCCTTCCATTCCCCCCCACTCTTTCTTTGTCTGTCCCATTTCCTTTGTCCCTTTTCTCTTTCGCTTCTTCCTTCTCTCTTTCTCTCTCTCTCTCTTTCCTCTCTCTCTTTCCCTCTCTCAGGCTCACCTCATTGACTTGGTGCATGTTCGGACTTGCTTGGGCAGGTGCTTCTGGTGTAAGGGGCTCAATGGGTGATCCTGCGGGGCCTCGCCCCAAACGCGGCAGCTTCGGGATGTTTGAAAAGGAGAGCAAAGCCACTCTGGCTTTGCTTTCCTTTCCCAACATTGCGTTCAGGGTGAGGCCCCGCAGAATCACCCCATTGAGTCCTTTGCACCGGAGCGTGCAAGTCAATGGGGTGATCCTGCGGGGCCTTGCCTCAAAAGCGGTGGCAGGGGGATTTTTTCTCACCCCTGAATTGTGCCCTGCGAGGGGCCCACCTCCAGTGCCCCCCTTGCTTCTTAGCACTCCCCTGATGGCCCCCTTGCCTCTTAGCGCCCCCTTAAGGCATTTCCACCACCCACCAGGGGGCGGTACTGTCCACTTTGGGAACCACTGCTCTAGTAGTTCTTATTTCTCATTGCTCTCTGGGTGCACCACCTACTTCACCGTCTTCTTTTTCTTTTTCAATTACTGCTATACACTCCTCTTGAAATTCAATTAGCGACTCTTCTTTTCTTGTATCTTCCTCCTTTCCTCTAAGATATTCTAGATAGAATAGCTCTGCATTTTCAACTGTATCAATTCTGTGCTTTCTTCCTGCCAGGTGAACAAGAGACTTTATGGTATCAACCATCTGTAGTTTACTCCTCTTTTAAGTAACTCTTTGGTCAAGAATAAGTACTCTCTTCTCATCTCTCTTACTCTTCTTGGTACCTGTTTCAGCACCACAATTTCTTTATCTTTGTACTTTAATATTTTCTCTCTTGCCACCTGCAGTAAATCTGATGTGAACTTCTCTTGATGGAAACTTCTCAGACTGGGAATTTCTGTAAAGAAATTCTGGCATCGAAATTATGTTTGTTGTTAATTGTAAGCTTTCTCTTTTTCATTTTTTTTTTATTCTAGTGTTGACTTCTTTTATATGTACTTAACAAGAATCCTGGGAGTGAGACCAAACCAAAAACCCTGATAAAGTAGGGGAGAAGGATATTAGCAAAAAGTCCTTGAAAGGAATCCCTTTCTTCTATCTTCTGGTGTTGCATCCTGCCTCAACAATTTGGCTTTATTTATGACTTCTTATACCCACTGTTATTTTACATAACTCAAAGGGGCATACATAATTCTTCTTCCTATTTTCTCTGCAACAACCACCCTGTGAGTTAAGTTAGGTCCAGAGTTACCCAATCAACTGGGCCTAAAGAGAAAGTAGAATTCATGACTTGACAGTTTCTAGTTCAGCATCCTAAACACTAAACTAAACTGGCTTGCTAACTCCAACAACAATGCACTCTTTCCTTTGGATGAGAGCAGATCAACTCTTCTCTGACAAGTGCCAAGTGGTCAATCAGCTTCAACTGGTGTGGCTGGGAGTGAAAAAGTAAGAACTGGGCCAAGCAAGCAGTGATGACTGCAGCACCCTGCCCCACTCCTGAGATTTCAATAGCCTTCATGCTGCTGGCATTTCAAAGGCCCTGAGCACATAGGTTTTCACCTAGGCTTTTGGCAAGAAAGTTTAATGGCCTTTTTTTTCTTCTTTGCATCTGAATTTATTTTAATGATATTTTGGTTTTGTTTTGTTTTCTGATCTTTTATGTTCCTAGTACTCTTATTTGTTTTGATTTTTTTTAACAATTTGTAAACCACCCAGAGTCTCTGGGAATCGGGTTGCAGATAAAGTTAATATATTACAATTGGCTGCATAGTCGCCCAGATGTTTAGACTGGATTTGACATTTTTGTCCATCTATTGAGTCCTTCCCAAGGATTTGGGGTAGGCAGATGTTTAATCATCATCGTCATCCTGCTGTTTAAACATTGAATTTATACCTAAGCAATTGACAGTGCCTAGTTGACGTTGGAATGAGAAGTGAAGTGAGATCAGACCTGGCAAACATTTTTATAAGGACCACCAAGGAGATCCTGAGCTATAGGCTCCAGTAGGAAGTTGAAAAACATTGTAGAATATGGCACTGGAAAACCATTCATGCGATTTCCAATAAAACTGCATGGACATTCTATTTACATACCAGAAATTGAGCTTGACTCTGAAGTGATTTTTTTCTTATTTTTCCAATTATGAAACAACTTAAACCAATCAGACATTGAGTCTGGGGGCAAAGAAGAACCAGAAGGGTAGGGGAGCAAGCCTCTCATATTCTAAACCACTCCATAGTGATGTACTTCCCAAAATAGTGCTTAATTGATTTAGCTCTCTAAAACCCTAAGGAACTATTTCAGTTAGAATGGTTGACACAATGCCATTTTCCTCTATTGGTTGGTTAGCATTACCATTGCCATTGTCTGGAGAGGTTATTTTGGAACACAAAGGGCCAAACTTTATGTAACAAAGGTTGGCAGATCCAGTGAACTGGCGTTTGCTGGAAAACCAGACATTCCTGGAATTATTTCTTATTTCTCATGGTTTTTAGCTTTGAAGTGCTCCTGGATCCAGCATTAACTTCACAAAGTCTGCCAGCAGCAGTCCCTATGAGACATCTGTTGCAAAAATCATTACCTTTTCTAGTTGATCAAGTCCTAGCAATCTCACATTTCTATTAGAATGCATTTTACAGGAATATAAAGCTTTAAGGCCACATGTGGAATAGTTTATCTAATGAACATTATGCTCCTGTAGCATTTTCCATGTGTGATCTTCATCCCTACTCATTATGGGCATTGTTGGTAGCAGGCAATAAGGACTGCAATGTATGACTTGTAGTTAATTGCAGAACTGCCTCATGTTTTGTATTATATTACTCTGACATATAGTACTGTATGTCTTGGATGTAGAAACAAAATCAGCTTTGGAATAGACAGGGTATTTCTTAATCTCAGATCATGATTTCATATGGCCAGGTAGATTTGACACTTTTTAATTTTTTTCATAAGAGCATTAGAGCTAATAAACAATTTTCTAACTTTGTCTCCCATGCACATAAAAAACAGGTGGTGTCCTAGCTGCCATCTTGATTTTGTTGCCACACTCTGAAGGTGTCTTCTTTTCAGGATACTTTTGGGCACCAGGGAGAGAGGTTTTTCCACAGACTGGAGAGGTGTGATTTTGTATGCTGCCTACATCCCATAGATGGGGCTTTGATTGTTTGTGCAGACCGATTTCTGGCATGCTGAGGACCCCTGTCAGTCCACGAATTGGGGGTTATGGACCCCTGTTTTACAAGGAATGATTGCTCAGAGCTGTGGTGCTGATGACCAGAGGCATGCAGAGGATGTTGCTGCTATGGACTGAATAATGATGTTCTGTTGTATTGCCAACATCAGTGTCAAGTCTCTGCTATGCCAGCTGTGCTCCTTTTGTATATGTGTGCAATGTCACAACGCATGTACAAAAGGGGTGGGGTTTGTGTGGCAACCCTGCAATGCTGCTTTCATCATTCTGACCCTTTTATTAAATCTGCTACTCCTGAGCTTTTTTCAAGAGGTCCAGTTGATCACTATGGCAAAGGTTGCTACAGGAAATAAAAGGAACTAAAAATTGGATAAGGATTCAAGGATGGAGAAATGGATGTCTGCATTACTTTAATATAAAAGACCCAGTTTCATGCCTCATTGATAAAGCAAAGGACTCAAACACAAAATCAAAAGATTGCATTACACTTTCAACTCAGCAAAAAAACAAAAACAAAGAGGCAAATGCATGAGTATATATAAAATGAGTTAATAAAGAAATGTAGATGTAATATTGCAGTTTTCAATAGAAAAAAATACTTGCCAAAGAGGGGTACAAAATACACAGAGGATAAATACTGTATTTTCTGACGTATAAGACTACTTTTGAAACGAAAAAAAGTCAACCAAAAATCGGGGGTCATCTTATACGCCGAGTATAATTTTCCAACTCGATCCTGCACCAATCACTGCAGGGCTGCTCGGACCGCCTCTCTAACTCAGCCAATCCAAGCAGGCTTTTTATGCATGCAAACGAATTTTCCAACTCGATCCTGCACCAATCACTGCAAGGCTGCTCGGACCGCCTCTCTAACTCAGCCAATCCAAGCAGGCTTTTTAATTAAAAAAGAACTGGTGTTGCCTCAGAAGTGGGGGGGGTAGTCTTATACAGCGAATATAGGCCTAAACCTATGTTTTAACTATAAAATTAGGGGGTCGTCTTATACGCCGGTCATCTTATACGCCGGAAAATACGGTACACATAAATATGCATTTGAATCTTGATTTTTATTTTTCAATATAATTAATATTATCAAACAATGTGTGAATTTGTTTGAAAGGCAATATTATTAAAAACAAAAATAACAGGCATGGTTATTCCTGTCCTTTTGATCTGACATATTAAGGCTCTTTTCATGTTCTTCGCACAATAGATGCACAATTTGGCCTGGGTTTAGTGGAAACTCAAATGTGTATATTGATTCTTTTTTTCTATTTGACTTTTTCCTTTTGGGACAAATTGGTATTGCACAAGCTGCTTATCACAGCTATATTCTGTTTTATGAGGTCCTCAATTTTTATGCATCCTCCATTGAGTGAAATAGGTATAACATAAGCAAATCAGTATTTTCAGTTCTCCAATTCTCTCTTTTGTCCAGAAACATAACACTAAGAGCCAGTTGGGCCAGTGATCAAAAATAACCCAGGTTTAAATCCACATTGAACCAGGGAAATTTGATCGGTGACTTCATGATGTTTACTTTGTTTTAACTCAACCTACATCAAGAGTCATGGTAGCACAGTGGTTAGAATGCAGTACTGTAGACTAATTCTCCTGACTGCCAGCTGGCAGCAGTTCGGCAGTTCGATTCTCACCGGCTCAAGGTTGACTTAACCTTCCATCCTTCTGAGGTTGGTAAAATGAGGATCCAGATTGTCGGGGGCAATATGGTGACTCTGTGAACCACTTAGAAAGTACTGTAAAGCAGTATGAAGCAGTATATAAGTCTAAGTGCTATTGTTATCACTGAGCTGGGGGATATAAAATGAAAAGAGAGCTCCACATAACTCATGGCTTTTTCCTGAAGGTAAAGCAGGATATAAATCTAGCAACTAAACATATTCAGCGTCGACTCTTGTTCCTTTTTTTACCTGCCTGTCAGTGAAAACTTTTGCCTGCCAGTGTATTTTAACCATTTATTTCAGCTCTTTGGTGGACATCGATCTTAGTAAATTCATGTACCCAATATCATAATCACAACAGGAATATCTTCAAATGCATTCTACATAATATATCTATGCAATTTTCATATACTTGAGTTGTTGATTAATAATGATGTATCAATGCAATCTTCACATAACTGAGTTATTGATTAATAAAAGTTTGTGAAACCTGCCTGTGCAAATTTATCTTCCATTAAGCCAGAACACTGTGGACATTAGATTAGTGCAAACAAAAAAGGAATAAAACCTCAACATCTACTTATTATACTTCTTTGCTATTGAATATAAGGAGAGAATGGTGATTGAAGAATGTCGAGATTCTGTATTTTCAGCTGATTTAAACGTAAGATGATGTAACCTATAAATTGATCAGCTGCTATCAAAAAGGGGAAGCTGTGGCACAGCCTTCATAGGAAAAGGGTAAAGAAGGATATAGAAACCCAAACTATACAAATCCTGCCAGATGCCAGATAGAATCAGCATCTACCATTGGTGGTTGGAAGATGTCCTTTTATCTGTGTGAATCCTTTGACCCAATTGAGGACTCTGGAATATCATATGGTAAGGTTGCTTCCTCAGTTTCTCTACAGTCATTATTGTCCTTTCTTTCCATTCCATTAGAATGAAAATATTAATGTTGAGGATTGTAGAAAGAAAAAACCATTGGTGTAAAAGGCTTGCCTTCATTTTTGTTTGTTTATCTTCTATTCCCTCGACTTACGACCATAATTGAGCCAAAATTTATGTTGTTTTTCTAAAAAGAAAAAAATAGAAAAGATCTGAGCTTTTTTTTTTTACTTTATATGTTTTTCTGTTTATAGATCTGGTTTTATTGAAGCCAGTGAACCAACCACATTAGGATTATTCTGAACCATATCCTGATTTTTTTCCCCTTAATTCTGTTGCCATTTAGAGATTTTCAATAATAGTAACCAATTCTATTCTGGTTCAAGAAAAAAAATTAAGATCTGACTGGTTTTCAGTTTATATTTGGTTTGACTCTCTGATGCAAATGAAATTCTATTGGCATTAAAGAATGCACCTGCTTATAGTCAGAGATTAGAAGAACATTCTGAATTATCTATTAAGATAATGAGATATGTAAGCTTTTGTTGACAAAATAAAGATATAGAAACAGCTGACTTTGGCTCCTTTAAAGGATCAGCCATTTCTGTAATTAATTAGGCCTTTTACTTTTATGAATGTGTGTAAATGTACACCAAGTTTATTACCATTTTTTAAAATCTAAGACTTAATCAAAATGAAGGGAAGGAGACTTGCTTGTCTTTGGAATAAAAAAAAAGTCTGCCAGAATGAGAATTAAATGCTAAAGAAATCAAACTGTGTCAAGCCAAGATTTCAAGTAAGGATATCATCATTTATCATGTCCCCCCCCTCCCCCCCCGCCTCTCTATTCAAGCTTGGGATCTTGCCCTGAGCAGATCTTTTGCAACAAAGAGCAATGTCTAAAAAAGGTTACAATTTTCAATAGAGTTTACTATATATAACTTCTTTGTGGCCAGGTTTGTACTTACTGTAAAAGCCATTTACTGAAGTAAATGGCAAAAATAAAAAAGAAAGAAAAGCAAGCATTAAGCTTGTGAAGGTAACATTCAGATAATGGTTTGTCTGATACAGAATGCTAGATTTTGTAGTACTATATCTGAATGTGCATCCTCCTTCTATGACTAATCTCATCCCTAATTATATCAGGAGTTGTATATAACTATAAAATGGATCCAAGATTAGTCTCATATTTTTTGAGTTTATACAGCCAACTGTAAATAGTTATGAAATGAATGGCCAAGTAAAACCCTTGATATGGTTACCACCTAGGTTTGCACCAGAGTTCTCAAAATGATGCAATTTAGATGTTTTGCATTACAACTCTCTTAAGACATGGATGGATTGGATGGTTGATTAGTTGGTTGAGTCAACTTATGCCAACCACAACTGGAAAGATTCAATTATTCACAAATACATCTATAAGAATACAATGAAATATATATGGAATAAATGAAAAAATAAAATTAAAATTTCAATGCAATTAAATTCCTCAGAGCTATCAGGGGTACATCAGCATAGAAAACCATTAATGAAGAAATGTTTAAAAATAGTACATCTTATAGAACTAAAAATAAGTAACCACTATTAACATTAGACCAGTACAAAACCAATAATTCAGTGACAAAACATCACTTCCCAAATGCTGTCCAGAAGAATTCTATTTTTAATAACTTTCAAGAAGCCAAGAACATGGCAGATGATAGAACTTCTGGAAGGACAGAGGGAGAGAGAGAGAGACTAGGCACGGTAATAAACAAGAAGCATCTGTGTTTCTCTGCCTTCCTCACTTTGCAACAAAGAGGAATTACTAGCAGGTTCTCCAAGGACACGTAAGGACACATACTCAATGGTATGATCGACTGGTTGCATTTTTCTAAAATACAGAAAAACACTAGGTACTTTTCAAACTAAAGTCTGAGCTATTCTTAAGTTGAAAGGGAATGGGACAAGATGCAGATCCTTCTTTTCTTGTTGTAATGAGATAGAATAGAATAGAATAGAATAGAATAGAATAGAATAGAATAGAATTCTTTATTGGCCAAGTGTGATTGGATACACAAGGAATTTGTCTTGTAATGAGTTACCATCCTGGCTATCCCATTAGATGACCTCCATTCTTCCTCAAACATTCTAGTCCTCCTCAAGTGACACTCTGACAATAGCTGGGGGGAGGGAATCTCATTCCTGTTTTCACAGAGCCATGCTCCTTCTTCTTAGTGTGTACCAGGGGACCCCACCTCAATACTTATACTGCTTAATTGACAAGTGCAAAAATAGAAATAGGGGTTTCAATAAACACTCATGAGACAGTATCCCACACAAGATCAGCTGAAAGTAGCTTCACTAGCCACCTGAACAGTTTAATTTATAGAAATGAAAGAGTGAGCTGGTAAGTTTAGAGTCTGAACTGGAGAACTATGATACACACATACCAAGTATATGTCTTGCTGCCATTCATATTGCAAGACAGTGAGTTATAAACGTCATTGATACTTAAGGTTGAAACAGCTTTTTTTTAGTAAAGCACAAGCAGGCAACTTTGTATGGCTGCAGCATAAGTCATCTGTCTTGTAAAGGTTGATTGCATAAGTACCAGCAACCATGGCTCACGTCGATCAGCCATTTTTGCAAGAGTTGGTTTTGCAATATGTCTGGTTCACAGTTGAAGCTGAGCTTGCATTTATTAAAGCAGAGGAAGAATATCACATCACAATAACAGAGCAAAAATATTAGTTTCAAAGATTACTAGAGTTCAAAAGTAAGTCTCCAATTCAAATTTGACTTTTGGATGCATTCATATAATTTCCTTGGCAATAGCAGGTGTTTGGACATTGCCACCTTCTGTGGATTTTTTAGATGTCTCAGTCAATTCAAGTTCTCTGTATTCTCTGGTGGATCCTCATCTAATTACTAACCAAGTTGCTTAACATAAGCAACCAAAAAAGATAAGCCAGATATTGCCACTTACTGAGATAAGACTAAAGTTGCTATCTTTTGATTATAACAAAACATGAAAGTTAAATGCTTACCTTCCTATTAGCTTGGTCAAATGAGATGGGATTTTATTTCCTAACTTCGAACAAAATATATGAGGTACATACATTTTAAAATGTATTAATTTGTCACCCAATCAACCCACCAGTTCATAGGTTATCAAAAATTTGAAACACTGGAAGTATGCACTGACATCATCTTTTTTTCCAGAGGTGATCTGTTGATCAGTCTATCATACCAATGAGTAACATACCAGTAAGGGATCTTTGAAATCCACAGGAATTTTAATCAAAAGATTGATCTTGCCCATTACATTAAAGAATGAAACACCATCACTTGGATGTTGTAGCCTTCTTGCATTTATTATCAGTCCTTTTGGTTAAAACTTGCCATTATATCATATAATGGTGGATATTTTTAATGCAAGTTTTAAATTTTGATTATTCTTGTAACTTTGTAATCTAATTCATTTAGCATGTCATGTCTTGTGAAATATTACTTGAACTACCACTCTGTCCATTTAAAGAAACATGTCTGTACTTTGTTGAATTGAACTAAAATCATTTCCAGATGCCTGGTGCTTTTTTACTTCTGGTAATTCCATATTGGTATCATAGTTTGAAAAAGTTGGCAAGAATTAAAGGCAAAGTGCTTTGTTAAAACCGCAAGTGGCATTTAATGCCAATAGCTAGAATGAAAATTTTCCTAATGACTTAAATCTTGTCTGGAGTCTCCCCTCCTGCTTGTGTAATGCTCGCCTTTTCTTGCTCAATTATCTCAGAGTGCTTTCCCTCCTCAAAAACCTCTACGTTATTCCATGTGTCAAGATCATTTGTAAGTTCATAACAAGACAGGAAATCTACATAGAAACAGAGCTGTAGTTCTATAAGTAGCTCTAACCCGGAATATCTAGATGTGGACGGTAGAAATCTCAGCTAATCATCTCACTCAGAAACTCTTTATCATCTACATGAAGTTGCTGGTGTGTGTGTGTGTGTGTGTGTATGTGTGTCGTCTGTCAGTTTGAGGTCCAGTATCATTAGCATGCAGATGGTACCCAATTATATACTTGACCACAAACCACCCAGGTAATCTTGTCAATATCCTGATCTACTATCTGGAGGTTGTTCAGTTCTGAATGTAGAGAAAGAGGGATAATCTCATTCCTGATAAGATTGAATCCTGTTCAAGAGACTTTCCAGATTTAGTTTTGGATGAGGTACACAAAATGAAGTCATCTTGGACTCACAGCTCCTGCTGAAGGAGCAGGTGGCAGCTGTCATCGAAAAAGCCTTTTCAATCATTCATCTAATATACATTCCTAGCAATAAAAGAGAATATTTCAGGATTGAAATGAGGGTGCTTGGTGATCTCTACACTTAGTTGTTTCCTTGCAGATGCTTCGTTACCAAATTAACTGGAAGTTTTTAAGAAGCAATTGGACAACCATTTGTCAGAAATGGTATAGGGTTTCCTGCCTGGGCAGGGGATTGAACTAGAAGACCTTCAAGGTCTCTTCCAACTCTGTTATTCTGTTCTGTTAAAATCACTGGTAGGAAGGAGTGGGGCTTGCTCTCAGTTTATATTCTAATGGTTTGCTCTGTCAGTATTGGTGGGAATGGTCTTGGGGTTTCTTTGGTTGGGCTGTTTATTATTTGCTTGTTTGGCGGTTCTTTGCTTGGGGCATTGTTTACTTCTTGTTGGTCTGATGTTAATCTTGGTGTTAATCTATGCTCATCTGGGTGTTGATTGTTGGTGGAGAAGTGTTTTGGCCTTTTTGTTCCATTTTTGACTTGTTGATTGTCTCTCTTTGCACAATATGTAGATGTTGCTTATGTCTATGTGTCTATTGATGGCCAATTTATCAGAGTGCCAGGCTTCCAAAAAATCTCTAGCATTTTTAGACTTGGCTTGGTCTAGGACAATCATAGTTTCCTAGTTGAAACTATGGTTAAGTCTGCCCATATGTCTTCTGACTGCTAGTTGGCATTCATCAGATGTGGCCCCTTCTGGATCGGGATGCCTTACACATGGTCACTCATGCCCTGGTCACCTCCCGACTGGACTACTGTAATGCCCTCTACATGGGGCTCCCTAATGGGAGCATCTGGAGGCTTCAACTGGTACAGAATGCGGCCGCGCGGGTGGTTATGGGGGCATCAAGGTTCTCTCATGTGACGCCCCTCCTGCGTGAGCTGCATTGGTTGCCAGTGGCCTCTCGGGTGCGCTTTAAGTTTTTAGTGTTAACTTTTAAAGCGCTCCATGGCATCAGACCAGGATATTTACAAGACCACATTCTGCCATTTTCCTCTCACCATCCGGTGCGCTCCCACAGGGAGGGTCTCTTGTGGGTCCCGTCGGCATCTATGTGCCGGCTGGTGACCCCGAGGAATAGGGCCTTCTCTGTGGGGGCATCTGCCCTCTGGAATGGGTTGCCTCCGGAGTTACGTACAGCCATGGACCTGGGGACCTTCAGGTGTGCCTTGAAAACCTGGCTCTTTGACCAGGCTGGCTTGGGCTGATTTTAGATTTGGGCATTTTAATTTTTGTACTGAATTTTGGGGTTTTAGGGAGGGGTTTTGATTGTTTTCAGCCAGGGTCTTTGATTTAATTTAGTTTTAACTTCTATGATTTGTTATTTTAATTGTATGGCTGTACACCGCGCCGAGTCCTTCGGGAGAGGAGCAGTATATAAATAAATATTAACATAACATTACATAACATAATGGCTGTTACAATCTTTGCACTGTATGTTGCTGGTGACTCCTGTTTTTGTTTACTTTGGGGCTGCTGGGTGATTTATGTTATGTTATGTCCCGTTCCCCGGGTGGTCTGAGTGATCGGGCCCTGGGCCTTCGGCTGATGTTATGTAACGCCAGGTCCGTCGTTAACAAGCGCCCCTCTCATTCATGATTTGATTTGTGAGGGGGGAGTGGACCTGGTGGGTATTACCGAAACCTGGCTGGGCCAAGAGGGGGGAGTCCCTCTGGTGGAGATGTGCCTGGCCGGGTTTCGGGTTTTTCATCGGCCGAGGGCCCAGGGGAGGGGAGGGGGGGTTGCGGTGGTTATTAAGGAGGATCTGTGTCCGAGGGAATCCACTGTTTCTCAGACGACCGGATGTGAGTCCCTTTTTGTGAAGTTTGGTCCCAGGGTTCAGGTGGGCTTGTTGGTCGCATACCTGGCTCCCTGCTATGTGACATCGGCCCTGCCTGAGCTCCTTGAGGTCATAGCCAGCTTGGCGGTTGGGACCCCCAGGCTTATGGTCATGGGGGATTTCAACTTGCCTTCTGCCGGCGGGGCCTCGGGGATTGCTCAGGAGTTCATGGCTTCCATGACATCCATAGGCCTGACCCAGTTAATTCGGGACCCTACTCACTTGGGGGGTCACACCCTGGATCTGGTTTTTGTCTCTGATCAGTGGCAGAGTGATCTGGGTATAGGGGATGTAGTTGTAGAACCCCTGTCATGGACTGATCATTTGCTCCTTAGGCTCGACTTCCGTTCCGCACCCCCTGGCCGCAGGGAGGCAGGGCCGGTAAAATGGTACCGCCCCAGGCGCCTGATGGACCCAGATAGGTTCCTGATGGAGCTTGGGCCATTTCCCGAAGCTCACACACACGACTCGGTCGAGGGCTTGGTCGCCACCTGGGATAGGGTGGCTGCTGGGGCCCTTGACCGGGTCGTGCCCTTGCGGCCTCTGACCCGGTGCCGATCCCAGATGGCTCCTTGGTTTTCTGAGGAGCTAAGGGAAATGAAGCGCCGGAAAAGACGCCTAGAGAGTAGTTGGAGGGCCAGCCGCTCTGGGTCTGACCGAACACTATTACGATCTTATATTAAGACGTATTTAGTGGCGATAAGGATGGCGAGGAGGTCTTACCTCTCCACCCTTATTGTGTCCGTGGAAAACCGCCCAGCAGCCCTGTTTAGGGTGACCCGCTCCCTTCTGGAGGTGGGAGCGCGGGAGGATCCCTTGCAGGGGCAGGCTGAGGAGTTTTCTAGGTTTCTGCAGGACAAAATCACTCAGATCCGGGATGAGCTGAACTCTGATTGGGCATCTCCGGGCGGGGTGTGCGGGGGTGGATGTCGGGGAGGTCACTTGGGTTGAGTTCGATCCTGTTACTTTGGAGGACGTGGACAGGATACTGGGGGGGCTCAATGCCACCACTTGTTTGTTGGACCCATGCCCCTCCTGGCTGGTCTTGGCCACTTGGGAGGTGACATGAGGCTGGTTCCAGGGAATTATAAATGCTTCCTTGAGAGAGGGGCTTCTACCCGCTGCCTTGAAAGAGGTGGTGGTGCGGCCCCTCCTCAAGAAACCATCCCTGGATCCAGCATTATTATCAAACTATTGTCCGGTCTCCAACCTTAGCTTTGTTGCGAAGGTTGTTGAGAGCGTGGTGGCACGTCAGCTCCCTCAGTACCTGGATGAAGCAAGATATCTAGACCCCCTCCAATCGGGTTTCAAGCCCGGGCACAGCACGGAGACGGCGTTGGTCACGTTGGTTGATGATCTCTGGAGGGCCCGGGACAGGGGTTGCTCCTCTGTCTTGGTCCTGTTAGATCTCTCAGCGGCTTTTGATACTGTCGACCACAGTATCTTATTGCGGCGGTTGGAGGGGTTGGGGGTGTGAGGCACCGTGCTGCGGTGGTTCTCCTCCTTCCTCTCTGACCGTTCACAATTTGTGTTGACAGGGGGCAGAGGTCGACCCCGAGGCCCCTACTGTGTGGGGTGCCTCGGGTCGGTGCTCTCACCCCTGCTGTTCAACATTTATGTGAAGCCGCTGGGTGAGATCATCCGTGGCTTTGGGGTAGAGTTCCATCAGTACGCTGATGGTACTCAGCTGTACATCTCTACCCCGGGCCACCCCAACGAAGCCGTTGAAGTGATGACCCGGTGCCTGGAGGCCGTGCAGAGTTGGATGGGTCATAACAGGCTTCGTCTCAATCCGACCAAAACCGAGTGGCTGTGGTTTCCTGCACCCAGATACAGCCAGCTTGTTCCTTCGCTGGCCGTGGGGGGAGAGGTTTTGACCCCCGTGGAAAGGGCACGCAATCTGGGTGTCCTCCTGGATGTACGGCTGTCTTTAGAAGATCATATTACAGCCGTCGCCAGGGGGGCCTTTTATCAGATTCGTCTGATCCACCAGTTGCGGCCCTTTCTGGATCTGGGCACACTTCGCACAGTCATCTCCGCCCTCGTCATCTCCCGCTTGGATTATTGCAATGCTCTCTACATGGGGCTCCCCTTGAAGAGTCTCCGAGGCTGCAGTTGGTTCAAAATGTGGCCGCGCGGGTGATCGTGGGAGCCCCTCGGAGCTCCCATGTAACATCACTTCTCTGCAGGCTGCACTGGCTTCCTGTGGCCTTCCGGATTCGATTCAAGGTGGTACTGACTGTATTTAAAGTGCTCCATGGCTCGGGACCTGGGTACTTACGGGACTGCCTGATGCCATCAACAGCCTCCCACCGCCCAGTACGCTCTCACAGGATTGCCCTCCTTGGGGTGCCGCCGCCTGATCGTTGCCGGCTGGCAGCCCCAAGGGTGCGGGCTTTCTCTGTGGGGGCCCCCTCCCTGTGGAATGATCTGCCCCCGGAGATACGGGCCATTACTGATATCCAGACCTTCCGGCGCACAGTCAAGACCTTATTCTTCCAGCAGGCCGGCCTGGCCCAGTGAATGGTTTATGGGTTTTAATTTCATTCAGTTTTTAAATTTTTAAATTTTGACTTTTAATTTAATCCCGGAATTTTAAATTTTGTATTCTATAATTGAAGGGATTCAGCCGGATTTTCGTATTTAATTTGTTTTTAAATTGTATATATTCTATTTTTAGTAGGCTGTACACCGCCCCGAGTCCCTTTTTGGGAGAGGGGGCGGTATAGAAATTTAATTTAATAAATAAATAAATAAATAATTTACATAAGATGTTTTGGAGGGCTTTAGTTGCTTTTTGGGCCATGCTGATTCCATGTGGTTGTTATAGTCTATTGGTAGTTTCTGATATATTTTTTATGTATGGCAGTGGTATCCTTTTTACACTTCATGTTGGTTGTGCTACATTGGGTTGAGTAGTCAGGCACTTTTAATTAAATTGCATGATTATCAATTTTGTTGGATTTATAAATGATCTTTTCCCTTTTTCTGCTGTTCAGGGTTGCTGTAGTGTTTGTGCTTGTCTGAATATCGTTCTTACACAGCTTCTCTTACAAGAGGTTGGGTTATTACTTAAGAAGTGAAAACATACCTGGTATGGGTGGTTTTCTGGTACATTTGTGCTTCTAGTTTGCTATTGTAGACTCTGCTATGTCTTCAGACATGTTGAAACTGGAAGGTGGGTGAGAATCTTTTGGAACTGAAGATGAACTTGATATCAGCCCTTTGTATTTTATTCAGTTTTCTCCTTCCACACACCACCCCTAAATATTTATTTTTTTCCTGCATGCTGTTACAAGTTGAGGAGAAAAAAAAGAAAAGAAAAGAAAGAGAAAAGGAAAGGAAGGAAGGAAGAAAAAAGAAAAAAAAGAAAGAAAGAAGATGTAATGCGTCTGAATGAAGGGAGTTAAAACTTGTGGAGTGGAAAAGATGCAACTGAAGGTGAAGGTTTAATTAAAAATGAAGGACTAAAACACATATTAAAAATTTGAATTACTATCATCTAGATTTTTGTGTATGTGAAAGTAAGCACCTACAAGTCGGTGATACTTGCCTGTCATGCTACAATGAATGTTGATAATGAAAGAACTCGGAATGCATTTAAGGAAAAAGTTGTGTAACCTTGAAAGAATCCAACTGGGGGGAAATGTTCTGTTATGTGAGATGAGTATTTGAATAAGAGTGAGAAAGTAGTACAGAAAAAGGTTTTGGGCCACATAGAGATGCAAGAATAAATTGGGCTGAGGATTGCCAAATATCTGGTTTTTTGTTTTTTTTGTTTTTAAAGAAAGCACTAGCAGCAATATGCTTTCACTTTGCAATCTCATCCAGCTTAGAAAGTGGTCTGTTTCTTACAAACGCAAATATGTATTTATTTGTGTATATCCATGTATATGCCAAATGTCTTCTAATGACTTATTTATTTTATTTACATAGTTAATGATTTCACAAGGTGACTTTGAGCAGTGTACTATTAAAACATGAAAACCATAGGGCAATTTATAGTATATTCAGCTACAGTATTCCATAAAATAACCATTTAGTGGCATAAAGGCAGGGCCTCTTTGACCTTAGACAACAAGCCATTTTAGAGAGAGGAAGCTACTACCGAGACTGCAATTCTCCATCTTTCAGATCTCCTGATCTTTTTTTAGAGTGGGCATTTGTGGCATCTTCTCTTCGCTAGAACCACACAGGGCAGGCATTTTTGTACAAAGGTGAAGAAAGTTCCACAGGGCTTGTAGGTATCAAAAACCTACTAGTAGCCAATGCAGTTTCTGCAAATTTGATTTTATTGTGCACCTTACTTAGTTCTTGAGAATTATATGATTGTGAGAAGCAATGATTATTGATTTAGGGGAAATGTATGATAAAATGAGTATCAGAAACCATGGTAGTTAGGTTCAAAAGGAAAAAAGTGGAAATAATTGAAAAATATACATAAACAACAAACAAAATCTTAAATTAAGTAGAGCAATTAATGTGCCTTTATAAAATGTTAGGCTAGGTAAGTCTACAGGGAAACATGGTATCAGCCTTCAAAAATTTGAAGGGCAATCATATAGAGGATAGAGCAGAATTATTCAGAATTGTTTCCAGAAACGAGAGAAGAACAAAGAAATAAGTTATGATTGAATATCAGGAAACAAAATCTGAACATTCAAAACTGTTCAATGGTGGAATAGATTGCTTCAAGTGGACTTTCCTTCCCTGGACATGGTTAAGAAATTCTAGAGGGCCATTTGGGAAGACTGGTACTGATTTCTTGCATAGACCACAGGTTTGGGTTAGTTGCTCTCCAAGATCCTGGGTCACATTTATATTCTATGATTTTATGATTTCTTGGCTGCCCCATTTGTTATAGAAGGATAGAATTGGAAAGTCTTTTCATATTGACTCATGTCTTTGTTCATAATAGAAATTACAATTAAAGCATCAGTGTGTCATAATAGTTTATTCAGTCTCTTCTTGAATACAATCCAAAGGAACCCACCATCTTACTCATTTGATTCATTGTCAAATTATCCTTATTGTAAGGATATGTTTCTTAACTTCAAACTGAAATCATTCATTTTATATGTTAAGACCATTACTCTGGGACATACTTCTGGGTTGATGGGGGAAAATGTTATTGTCTCATGATATAACTCCACATTTTTGAAGAATACTATCTCTGCTCCTTTGGGTGGTGGTTTTTTTTAAGGGTCAACAAACCTAATTCCCTCATTTTGTCCTTGTAGAGCTTTGTTTCTAGTTCTTTGATTATTTCCATTTCCTTTCTTTCATCTCTCTCTAGTTTGTTTAAATTCTTCCATAAGTATTCCAGTTTATCTAAACCTCAGTAGATTCTTTCCTTATCTGAAAATTCCTTCATGCTGTCTTCTGTCTAAATTCAAATCATAGCATGGCTAGCCAGGGAGTGAGAAAGATAATTGTACAATGAGAAATGGAACATTAACAGGTACCTGTTAACCACTTCTAAATAAAGAGCTAGAACCTTAGATAGCTGCTTCCAGAATTTCACCAAAATTTTATTTTGCTTTGGAAAATAAATCTTTAAAAAAATTCTTTTCTAGCAAACTTTTTGAGAATAGCTGGAAACATCAAGAAATTTTGAACACTAGATTAGATGACAACCTTTGCAGCAACCTTTGTTGTAATTTCTCTCATCCATTTTAAAGAATTGTATTTGCTGCCTTTAGTTTTAGTTTGTGTAAATTTTAAAGTTTCATTTCTTAAATAACTGGCTTGAAATGTTGTTTTACATACTGACTAGTATAATATATACCAGGGCCCCCAACCATGATCCATCTCCCGGTACCAGGCCGCAGCCTGTGGGGAACTAAGTGGGCAAGCAGTGGGTGAATGTGTGAGCACACGAAGCTGCATTTGTGCAAGCAGCATGCAAGTGTATGAAATCATCTCCTACACCCCCCACCCGAATGGTTGGGGACTGCTGATATATACCAATATGTAATAGTGTCTGTCAATATTTCTTGGCATCCCCTTTTTCCCCTTTTTGAAGATAATCCCAGAACACAGACTCCAAAGCATTTATTTTATGTTGGTTCATACTAATTTATAGTGGACTTCTAGGGATCTTTGTCTGCTATAGGGCTCTATTCAGCCCTGAAATTATTTATATTTATTGAAACTGTGAGGACAAACAGAGGAGGTAGCCATGAACAATACCAGAAACAACAAGTCCTTCAAGTGATCTTGTGACTCTTTTATGGATTATTTTGCTAATATAGGGTTAACTTCATTGCTGTAATTCTACTGTGTTTTAATGATATGGCTTAAAATGTACATTACATGTTCCCATCTAAAAAATGGGACATGTACCCAAGCTTGCTCATATTGCTATCAGATTCTGTCTATTGTTGATGGTTCTTACAAGATGGACAATGGCCATAAGTACATTTTGCCTGAAAATTTGCTTATTGCTTTTCATTTATAATATTTGTAAACATCTTCAGCCATATGGCCTCCAAGGCAGAGTTACAAATAAAGTGAGTCACATTCATTTAAACACAATAAATAATTTGAATAAACAATAGGCAGATGAAATGCTAAAAGAAACAGAGCACATGTAGCCAATAAAATGATTGGGAAAATTAATAAGTAAACAATAATATGATGCTGAAAACACTGTAAAACACTCTATTTCTTTAGGAGAATGTTCCAGAAAGATGCCCCCTTTCAGAAAGGACCCTGTTTGTAGTTCTCTAAAGAAACTACTCGGAAAAGACCTGGAAGATTTTAAGAGAGACCTGTCAAATCTGGTGTTTTTCTAGGGCAAAAGGTTCAAAGTTGGGAAGGTGGTTTTAATATGCTGTTTTATTTGGATGTTTGGGTTTCAGAGTTGCTGGAAGTCAGGCAGAATAATAAAATGATATTCAAGAACAATAACAACTATTTAGGACTCAAAGGGAAGAACTAACACTTGACTTGGTAATGGAAATAAATATACAACAATCAATGCAATCGCTAAGCTTGATAATATAAACAAATCTGGGCATTCTAATATTGCATTAATTAAAATTCTGCATTAATTAAAATTCTTCCAAGTCAATTGCCAAGGGATTTCCACCATGTGTCTCATTGTATATCAAGCAGGGTTTCTTCCTACATCCATGCACATCTATTACTAGGGAAAGTTATGGATGATCCATAAAACCAAATTTAGGCTAATGTCATTCTGAAAGGCAAAATTTCAAATCAAATAGCTTGTGTTGGGGGCAAATGTCAAGTTTTCTATCTGATTTTCTACTGGCCAGCAGCTCTACTACCCTTATTTTGGTAAATTCTTCAGGTCACAATAACAGAATAGCAGAGTTGGAAGAGACCTTGGAGGTTATTTCAGTGTCCAATTAAATTTGGATTACTGTGTTCCCAACCATAGGAAAGCTCATGATCTCATGATGGAAAGTTCATTCTGGTGTATTATGATTGGAACATACTATGATAATAACGTATTATGAATAAAAGCAGCAGCCAGTATAGAAACAGCCGACCATGGCATGGAAGGATGGTGCTGGCATAAATTCCTTCACCGCCCCTTCTAGAAAGGTCAATGGCAGAGAGCTGATTTATCTCCAACTATTGTGATAATGGATGCTGCTTTCAACCAGGTTTGGCTGTAGCTGTACACAACCTCAGTTATTTCAGTCTGGTTATATCAAGATCACAAAGTATCAAAGACTAATGCAAATACCGTGCCAATTTGGCGACAGCCCAGCTCCATATATTGCTGGAACCCCCTGAAAACCTTAGGAGAAATGAATGGCAGCAGGTGGTCTTTGGCATTGGGTATGAGCAAGACTTTGATAAAATGCATCACGCCCTGTTTCATCAACTCCTTTTTTAAGCCCATTCTTTAAAGAGCCAAACACATGAACAGAGAACAAAACTTCTGGGAAAAGGAGAGTTATCTTATGGCACCATTTTGTTCATGTTTACTCAGAGAAAAAATACTTCGTCTTTAGTGAATCTTTCTCCCAAGTGTTATGGGATGTCATCTGCATAATGATTTTTTTCAACGTATATTTATTGAGAGTGTAGAACATGGAACATTCTGTACTAGTTTGTCAGATTCTCTGTTCGGAAGCATTCATGTGCTTCTTCTGGGAAATGTCTTAATGTTTCCCAAATATATGTTTATTTCTTCAGGGCTGTAGTTTGAATGATATCAAAAAAGGATGGCCTCACTTATTTCTGTGAAATTATCAACGATTATTTTTAAATTATTTTTTATTTTGTATTATTTAAGTTGCCTTTTATTTGTTTGTCAAAAGCCATTTTTGGCATCTCACAAATTAAACTATAAAATAAATAAATAAATAAATAAAGATGATGATGATGATGATGATGACAACAACAACAACAACAACATTAATAATAATAATAATCATATAGCAGCAGCAAATGCTCATTAAATAAACGAAAGTTACATCACAATAATGTAATTTCCCTTCTGCTTATAGAAACGTATAAAGGTCCAAATTGTATGTTTGCTTTTGTCTATTATGGAATATATACCTGTCCTTATAAAGTTTTTTGATAATGACCTGGAGTGGCCAATGTCAAAAAAGGTAAATTAAATGAAAAGGTAACATTGAATAGCAACTGGATAAGCAGTACTATAAAACTATTTTGAGAATGTGTAAAACAAGAAAGCAAAAATGTTTCAACTGCTCCCTTTCAGTGGAGATAGCATTCCACAAATGTCATAACTACATACATGCATCAGATTTATGAATATGAGCATTGAAATATGAACATGAATAAAAGGTAATTTAATTATTTTTCTTAGATGAACTGCTACTGCCTATTCTTAAACTGTCAGAAATCTAGGCCAGTATGAAATTTGCTTATTATAATCCAATCTCTTCTGCTTCATTTCTTTCTTTCTTTTTTTTAAATAATTTTATATACCGCCCTTCTCCCAAAGGACTCAGAGCGGTGAACAGCCAACTAAAATATATATAAATTACAAATATAAATACAATTAAGAAAGAATTAAATTAAAGGCTGCCAATTAAAAATTTTAAACCCCCGGTTAAAATAAGCTAAAACTTTCATACCCCAACCAATCAAATCTAAAACCCCTTATTTAAAATCCCATTTGAAGTCAGCTCAGGCCGGCCTGCTCAAAGAGCCAGGTTTTCAGGTCACGTCTGAACGCCCTCAGGTCAGTGGTTGTCCGTAGCCCCAGGGGCAGCCCGTTTCCCACTCAGTGTCAATCACCAGAATTCTCTTCAACTTACTGGGTGACAAAGTCTGATACATTTTATGTATCATTTTATGCTCTTGAATGATGACAGAAGATAAGAGAAAATAAAACTTTAATTGGTACACTTATGGATAACTTAGAATCGACTCAATTATGAGCTAGGAACGAGATGAAAACAATGTTATAAATACATTGTAGAAAAAAAGATATTCCCAAGACATTAATGTAACTAACAACGCAATGGTCATGATCCAATAATATATTCAAAGCAAGACAGCATTCATTTATCTAGAAATGGTCTAGAGATGCTCTTGAACATCTTGCATAATGAAATCGGTTTGGAACAAGCCAATATGAAGAGATCATGAGTTATCATGGCAAGTTCCATCTGCTAGTGATAGGCTACAATTTGCATTTCAGCTGAACTTGTGCACTGGCCCCTAAATATGGTTTTCACCTGCTAAATGAGCAATTAATGAATCTAGCTTAACAAGAGACAACACTATGAGCAACAATTAGTTTTGATGCTAGGGTTCAGTATCATCCTGTCTCTTCCCATTTGCAATAGTTTCCACCACTAGCACAATCCATCAACAGAATCTCCAACTCAGTCCAGCCCTGGGGATTCTGATGATACCATTCTGATGATACCATATTGGTATTGATGGATGAGTCTCTCAGAGGCTTCATATAACTAACAACAAACTGGGATGTGGATAAATTTTGAGGTGCTCTCAAGAAAGTGCCAACCAACCTCTTTTGTGAACAATTAGTAAACAATTGATTTATATAATGACCATATTGTTTGTTTTACAACTGCTGAAAAAAGTTGCAGAATTGGGTAAGTCATGTGGCTTACAGCTTTGCAACCATCATGATATGATCATAAAACAGTAATAGTATTCTACCGGTTTGGACTGGTTCTGCCGAGCCGGTAGCAACAATGAGCAGCAGAGACCAAATCAGTTCTCTCCACCACTCTGCTGTTGGGCCCACCCACCCGCCCGGGATCCCATACTCACCTTTATCCTCTGAATTTGAAGCGCACCTGCTTTCGTGGCATAGAAGGGTGCTGCGCGGCAGCTGCCAAAAGGACCGGGATCGTGCAGGCTTGCAGGAAATAAGTTAGAATGCCCCTGCACCTATGCAAATGCCTCTGCACCTGTGCAAAGTGTGCATTTGGTGCACATGTGCACGCATGCAAAATGTGCCCACCAAGCCACACCCACCAAACCAGTGGTAAAACTATTTGAATACCACTACTGTCATAAAGGGTAAGCTCCATTATGATCCTAAGTCAAGAATTACCTATACAGATACTGTATTGCTAAAGCAGCTTTCATCCATCAGAAATTGTGGCTGAATATTGCATATGAACTTGGTATTCAACAACAGGAGTCTGAGGCAGAATTATGTATTTAGCAATCTTCTTCCTAGCCCAAGGGCTAGAAGTGAATACCTGCACTTAATTGCTGATCCCCCTTGTGTATTTGACATCTTCCTGTCTCCTGACATACCAATTCTCGCCATAATTGTGTTTTTTGGACTGTAATATTCTGTTCCTTCCATGAAGCCATCAGAGTTGGACATCATTTGAAGTATCCAAAAACTGTCCATGAGTGAATAAGGTAAAGATAAAGGTTCCCCCACACATGCATGCTAATCATTTCCAGTTCTAGAGGCAGTGCTCAACTCTGTTTCTAAGCCAAAGAGACAGCGCTGTCTGAAGACATCTCCATGTTCATGTGGCTGGTATGACTAAATGCCGAAGGCATATGGAGCACTTTTACCTTCCCCCCAAAGTGTTCCCTATTTTTCTTCTTGTATTTTTTAATGTGCTTTCAAACTGCTAGGTTAGCAGAAGCTGGGACAAGTAACGGGAGCCTACTCCATTATGCAGCACGAGGGATTCGAACCACTGAACTGCTGACCTTCTGATCTACAAGCTCAGCGTCTTAGCCACTGAGCCACTGTGTCCCTCTGTGAGTGAATACAGTACTGCAAATTCCAGAGTATAAAAGAATTCCATGATAGTCTCCAGATGTTGAGATGGTGACAAGCAACTCATGTAGTGGTCTGATCTATCTGTATAAAAATCTTTTGTTTAATTCCTATTTATTCTTAAATTCAGACTTTACAAAAGGGCAATCGTATTCATTCCTTTATGCTTTCTGACTATGATGAATTATTGTGGTTAATTGCACAGTAAGGTTGCTGCCAAATGCTCTCAAGCCAGTAAAATTTATTATCGTAAATTTTCTGTGCAACTAGAAAAGAGGGTTATGTTTCTATGATTGGATATATAAACGGAGGGTTAAAGAAATGACATCAAAGGGAATTGTTTTAATTGATGGTTGCAATAATTGTCATAACTTTTTTATCCAACTTTGGACTAAAGTTACACTGGTTTTGCTTTAGCTGCTGATTTTCCCTGGGGAAAAGCAATCCCCACCCCTAATATTAAATGGGCCAATGCCCAAATCATATCCTATACTTGCCAGTCCACATAGTTTAGACAGGTGCTCTTTGTAGCACTTTGGAAATGTGATCTGACTTTTTAAAAAGTCAAGTTGTCCTATTTGGAGCTTAGGAACAAGTCTCCCTTTTGCAAATACTGTCAATGACACTGAATTTGACCTAGATGCAGACTTGGTGCTAAGATTCAAGAAACAATCCTTGATTACCATTAAAACTGCTTCTTTTAAATTACAGAACTGGATATGCATTGACATTGCTTAAATTAGCAGCAGAGAATAACCAAATCAAGCTGATTTGTCTGAGGAATTTATGTAGATGGAATAAAGTCATTCATGCATTATTTTATCTGTTGATTGTATCAACCATGGAAGAAAAAGCTTAATAATATAGTATCAAATGGATATTGGGCTGTAAGAGATGTCAACCATCAAATCACCATCACCTGAAAGTCATGGACTATGTAAAATTCATTTGAAATTTTATTAAAACACAGAACATTTTTACAAGAGAAAGCACTACGTTGTAATCAACAGTGGCTAGGTCTTTGGATCAGACTACTAGATAATCAATATTAGTTTCATGTTAGCTATGGTAGTCATTGGACTTCATTATGTACTTCATTTTCAGCACTCCATCTGTGCAGGAGAAGAGTTACTATACTACCTTTCATTGATGGTCTAGTAAAAGAAAGATAAAAGGCAGCTTTAACATTCTATCATTGCATTGGCTTACATAAAAGTCAGAAAGAGAAAAAGAGAGAGAAGTCTCCACAATTTCATTGTTTCACCAGCAAGAGAATGGAAGTAGACCAGTCCTTTGAAGCTCTCCAGAGAAGGAAAAATCAGGACATCACCCACAAGTGCCCTGAATGGCAGGCTCCATAAAACAACCATTTTTTTAAAGGTTTGAAGTCCAGGAGCAGAGATGATAACATCTTTGCTGTGGCAGAGCATTTAATAAGGACATTAAGCCAGTAAAACTCGCTTTCTAATCATGTTTGGAAAAGTTCAATTTAACCACTTTATGACTATTAGAGACCTTCAGAATAGCAAGCTTAATTTGATATCTGGTAAGTTTTACCTTTTTTAGATTTAAGAAGTTTTAAATGGAAACTTAAGTATTTAAAATAATATTCAATTGGCAAAAAGCAAAAAAAATATTGATTTAAGAAAGTTTTAAATAGATTGGAAGATCAGAAACATTTGGAAGGAATATAAATTTGTTTGATATTTCTGGTAATTCCTAATGAACTTCTTGAATGACAATTTCTGGATTGCATATAAATAAAAGTTAGGCTATGGGGAAAGGAGTTCTTTTTTTATTTTCAAGATTAAAAGAAAGTGAAAAGTTACAACATTAGTTTCTGTTTGATGTGATGAAGATTGGAAGATCTTCGATGTGTTTTTCTTTTTCATTTCTACTTTTTTCTTTTTTTCTTCAATACCTTCTGAACTTTTAGTTTTCTTTTCTTTTTTCTTTTAGTTTGTATTAATTTTTAATGTCTGTTAAAACTTTTTCAAAAAGTTTTTTTTAAAGAAAAGCATGTCATTGCAATTTAGAGCATTTGCTAGGCGTTTGTAAACTCTTGCTAAAATATGTTTCAAAAATCAAACAACTTAAAGATTGCATGACTAAATGGATGCAGAGTTTAGAAATGGTAATAGATATGCCTAACGGGAATGTTAAAAGAAAAATATTTAATTTACACTAAATATTGTACTTGGATAAGATGTTTTATTGTTGGTATATGAGTCCATTGTGATCACTAAAACAGATGCTATCTGTGATGACCCAGAAATATAACAAAATCCAAAACATAACTAAAAATCCTTTCACTGTTTAATTGTTCACAGTGGAGGAGTCAAAATAACATTTCAAAGGCAAGAAACACAGTTCACATTCAAAGAGCCAATAACAAAGCAAAAACCAAAAACAAACCACATTGAATAAAGTTCCACGACAGACCAGGATAGATAATTGCCAACTTCAGGAAGATAACCAGGAACAGTCCGTTGGAAGAACGCCAACCAAGATAAACCTTCTTTAGAAATCAAACACTAATTGTCTCCAGTGTCTGTTAGCATGCAGGTCCCCATTCTTATCCAAATCTCTCATCTGCAATCCATGAAGAGGATCATGGCCCTCTCCTCCCAAGTAGACCACATTTTACCTTGATCCTCTCCTCCCTGCATGCCCTAGGATGGATAGGGGATGGGCCTGGGTCCTCCTCTGACTGCTCAGCCAGCTGCTGTCCTTCCCCAGCCTCTTCCACCACCTCTGGAGCCACACTTCCACTCCTGTTGGCTGTTCCTTCTCTTCCTCAGTCAGTCTCCACCAGGGGCATGACACTATCATGTTCTAAAAGGTGTGAAAAATGTAACATTCTTTCATATGTAATGCAATACTGTAAAGGTCAAAATTCTGGAATATGTTCCATATCTGAATGAAACTAATTCTAAAAATTAAATTCTTTTTCAAGATATAATACCAGGGGTGGGATTTAGAATTTAGAATTTATTTGATTTGCTTACAAGATAATAGGTATAAGTATATACATAGTTATGAATACATGAAATGGGTACATATAAGAAGAATAAAAGGAACAATAGGGCAGGGATGGTAGGCACGTTGGTGCGCTTATGCACGCCCCCTACAGACCTCTTAGGAAAGGGGTGAGATAAACAGTCTAAGGTTAAAGTTTTTGGGGTTTGGGGAAGAAACCACAGTCAGGTAGAGTATTCCATACATTGACCACTCTGTTGCTGAAGTCGTATTTCCTGCAATCAAGTTTGGTGCAGTTAACCTTGAGTTTGTATCTACTATGTGTTCTTGTATTGTTATGGTTGAGGCTGAAGTATTCATTGACAGGTAAGTCATTGCAATGTATGATTTTATATACCATACTTAGATCAAACCAAAGACGGCGTAATTCAAGGTTTTCTAGGTCTAGAATTTCAAGTCTGGTGGCATAAGGTATTCTTCAACGAGTAGAGGAGTGGAGAATTCTTGTGAAATATTTCTGGACTTTCTCAACTGTGCTAATATCAGATACGTAATGTGGGTTCCAGACTGATGAACTGTATTCGAGTATTGGTCTAGCAATTGTTTTGTATGCTCTAGTTAGTAGTGTGATATTACCAGAGAAAAAGCTACATAGGATTAGGTTAACAATCCTTAATGCCTTTTTGGCTATGTAGTTACAGTGGGTTCCAGCACTTAGATCATTAGAGATGAGTATCCTTTACAGAGCTTGAATCATCAACAAGGTCTTGACTATTCAGCTTTTATTTTATTTTCTGATTATTATTTTTTTGCCAATATGTAAGACAGAGCATTTATTTGTTGAGATTTGAAGTTGCCAGTTCATACCAGTTCAGGAGAACTCCTAGCTCTGATGATCAGCTGGCACCGAACCGGTTTGCTCCGACGATCATGTGGGCCCTCCCACCCCTGGATTATACTCACCGATATCTGCTCAGCTGATTCACGCAGCAGAGCGGATTGCCGCGCCTCAGCCTGTGTTACTTTCCCAAAGTAACATTGAAGGTAAGTAATTCTGAAAGCTGTCCATGTGCGCACAAAGTGTTTGTGTGCAAAGCACGTGATTAACGAACCGGTTGTTACACCAGCAGCATCCCTAACTGCTGCAAGGATACTATATACCTCCTGTGTGTATGACAATTCACCACAGCCAGCGTTTCATGGCCAACTCGCAATGGCTAACTCGCCACGGCCAACTCACTGCAGGGCAACTTGCTACAACCCTTTCACCACAGGATAATTCACCGTGAAATAAGAGTTGCACTAATATCAAAGAAATGGTGGAATAGAATCTGTCTGTTGTCCATGGTATTTCTATGTTGCTTAAAGTTTAATGGCAATTTTCAAGTGTTTAAAAAGATGAAATATACACATACACTTAATGAAACGTTGAAAAACTATCTGTTATAGTATTTATAAATCAATGTTTACAATTCATCTGATTCCACTTTTATGCTTTTCTTCCTACAGATCTATTTTCCCTTTTCAAATTAAGTGTTTTTTAAGTGTTAATAATATATATAAATTGATTATTGTTAATTTGTAATAGCTTTCTGTTTGAATTAAAATATATGCTGGCAATTAGAGACAGAGAGTTTATTCAGCATTAGTACTGTGAAAGTGAACTTCCAAAGGGCACTGAAGCTTTGATCAACCAAAATACTTGCATAGGTCAAGTCACTTGTCCAGCTGACAACTGACTCACCAGGCAATGGTGTGGGATTAGATTCTTGAAATAGTACAACTCCTGCACAGGATCCTTAATTCCCCAGTCACAAGTAGCCCAACAGTAGAGTTGATCCTGATTGCACATCTGAGAAGTATTCTTAAACTTACCTTACATGTCTCATCTTTCCAAATCCAACAGAGGCCCTCTGGAGAAATGGAGAGAGAAAGACTTGTGCTTTGCTTCAAGGTTATTGGAGGAGGGGCGTGTGAGTAAAGGACAGACAGGGAAGAAGTTTGGGATGGAAATGCCAGGAATGGGGTTAAGGGAAAGAAACTGAGGACCCGGTAGGAGTACCCTTCCCCCGAGGACATTTTGACTCAGAATTCCTCAACTCTAAAAGCATCATGGCAAAGTCCTTTGTGACTTCAAGTAAGTACTCACATGACAGAGCCAAACACTTTTACTTTGATCCTGCCTGCTCAGCAATTCTTTTTTCTTCATATATCTATGTCATTCTACAAATGAGATTTCTATTTTGAATTTCTGACTAAGAGAGAAAATTTCGGTGATGTAATACACACTCCTTTTTCACATCAGTTTTCTAGATATACATCTATGTTTATTAAAATACATTTTATTGGAAAATTGGTAATTTATTCCCTCCCTATGTGGAAAGTCATTAAAATGTCAGCCTCCAAAGTCCCAGCATGGCTGTGGAAGTCCTCATTATAGACAGAATCAGAATAGAGCTGGAAGGGACCTTGGAGGTCTTCTAATCCAGCCCCCTGTTCAAGCAGGAGACCTTCTACCATTTCAGACAAGTGACTGTCCAGTCTCTTTTTAAAAATCTCTCATGATGAAGCACCCACAACATCTGAAGGCAAATTGTTCTGCTGGTTAAGCTTCCCTTGTTGCTTTTTATTATTATTACAAGAATCCCATCAATGACACAGATTAATCCTATACATGTAGAATTATAATGGGTAACTACAGTTCCAAGGATGTTCTCTTCAACTCAGATTTTAGGACTTTACCCTTGCTTGTTTAAACAATCAATTTTGACAGGAAGCTGGCATAAGAGAAGGACAGGGATTAATATGACCTGAGCCTCTGTTTCTCATCATGACTTAGTACTTTACAAAGCTTTGGAGAACAAGAAGATAGTGGCACTTTTTGGATTTTTTTTTGAAGAATCAAAGCTCCTTAAGCATGAATTGTAACAGAAGCCTGATTTTTATGAAGTTTCCCATCTAGCATCCTTGCAATACCTCTAATGTATTCATTAGCTTCCAATTAGAGAGATATTTTTAGCATTATTTAACTGGCTCCATTAAGTAGATCAATTCCAGCATTGGATCTTGTGCAATGGTCACAAAGATATGGCTGAAGAAATCACAAAGAAAGAAAAAACTTTCCTTCTGGTCTGCTTCCTTTACCTAGTAAGGCAAAGGACTTCTTTGGTGGTTGTTTCCCTACACACATACACACAAAAGATTATTTGCAAGTTCCATTTCTATATCAGCAAATTTATCATATTTTGCAAGTGAAGTTATGGGTGCAATGCTGACTAGCAATGATGATGTAACTTTATTATAAGGCAACCCAAACCAAATAAGACAAGATGAAGACAGTAAATGGTTGTGGCCTTTATCAGTCTGGTATAAACAGTTATTGTTGCTCAGCCTCCAAGAACAAGGAATACAAAGTTTGTTTAGTTGATGTCTGCTTTATTAAACCAATGTTTGCTCATGGAGGATTTTGCATATCCTTACACAAAACGGGTGCTAGCCTAATTTCTTTTAAAAAAAGGATAATCTTACCTATTTTGTAGCAATTATTGAAAGCGCTTCTAGCAAGAGAAAGAGACTTCTTTTATATGTTACGATGCCAAGTGAATAATTAAGACCAGATGTTCATCTGGCATCAATCAGCTTAGCTTCCTAATAGGGAAAACAATGCCCACTGACACCGGTTGAGCATCTGGATTAACATTTCAGTCAGGGTCCAATATGCACAAATGTTTAAAACTGAGGGAAGGTTGTTCAAATTAAGATCAGCTGCACAAATCATTATTTTGGACTTCTGATATTGGCAATGTGGAAAACAGGTTGGACTTAGCTTGTTCCTTTTCCAAATAAACGTCTTCTCTAATAAGAAGGGTTACCGCAGCTCTCTCCAAATGCTCTTCTGATGCTAACCACATCCACCAATATTTCTGTTGAGTTATAAATGATAGAAAAAGACAAGCCATTTCTATAAAAATCTATAAGTTTAATCAGTAAAACCCAAAGTCAGTGTTTCATTCTTCTCAACATCAAGCACGAAACTCAGAAGTGGTCTCTTATAAAAAAGCTAAACGCTGTGATTTGATGTTAATGCCTTGTTTTACTGTAACAGAGAGAGTCAGAAGTCAATGCTTCTTTTTCTTTCTTATCTTTTCTCATTTCTTTTACCCCTTCCCCCCCACTGCTTTGCTATTTGTATTTGGTATTTTATAATACTTTATAACTCAATAAAAATGTTAATTAAAAAGAAAAAGTTGATTGTTTAAACAAGCAAGGGTAAAGTCCTAAAATCTGAGTTGAAGAGAACATCCTTGGAACTGTAGTTATCCATTATAATCCTACATGTATAGGATTAATCTGTGTCATTGATGGGATTCTTGTAATAATAATAAAAAGCAACAAGGGAAGCTGAATAATGGATGGAAGGAATAATGGATGGAAACTGAACAAGGAGAGATTTAACCTGGAAATGAGGAGAAACTTTCTGACAGTGAGAACAATCAACCAATGGAACAGCTTGCCCTCGGAAGTTGTGGAAGCGCCATCACTTGAGACTTTCAAAAAGAGATTGGACCGCCATTTGTCAGAAATGGTGTAGGGTCTCCCTCTTGGACAGGGGGTTGGACTAGATGACCTACAAGGTCCTTTTCAACTCTGATTATCTGTTAAAGGATCTGTTAAAGTGGGCAAAACTAAATCTGCAGCGAGATGGACTGATCTATAACTGAACTCAATTAATATGAGAGACAATGTTACTTTAGAGCTTCTTCCATTTCTGGCCCATTGCAAATGGAGGCATCACAGAAAGTATCAAAAGGGGGAGGGGGGACAGGAGTGAGTGCTTTTATTTATGTAAAATAAAAGTGGGAAGAAGAAGAAAGGGAAATAATGGATTTCTTGACTAACAAATCATTGGAATCCACATCTTGCAAATCATGAAACCATTGTAATAGTTTTCCCAAAGGTATTTTTCCAAGGCAACTAGACTTTATTTTTCCTTGAAGACTTTTAACTTCTCATCCAAGAAGTTTCTTCAGTTCTGTTCAGTTCTGAAGAATTGAAGAAGTTTCTTGGACGAGAAGAGAAATATTTTCCAGGAAAAACAAAATCCAGTTGCCTTTGGGACAACCATAACCTTGATGACTGAGAATCTCCATAGACATTGTAATATTTTACTCACTGCTTCTCAGTTATCTCACCTTCAGTAATTGTACGATTCTGTTTTATGCACTATGTAAATTATTGTTTTTTTCTGTTAGAAAAACTTAATGATTTAATGACAAGTTCCATTAGTGAAAGTGATGGGTGATAATTGATGAGTTAATCTTTTCTCACTTTTAGTCCTCAACAATCAGCTCCATTACATTCAGAAAAGGCTATCCTTTCTTACTCTTCAAAAGTTGCCACAGATTTTTTTGCACTACAGTTCTGTTGTGACTCTAAAGTTAATCACATTCCATTTTCAAACAAATCTACAAGCTAATGACACTTTAAAAAATATTAAGATTTTTTTAAAAAAGCTATAATTTAACATATTTAGCACCAACTTTCATGAAATATTGTATACTTCATTCCTTAATAATTCCCTACCTTTTCTAGAAATATCCTGATGTAAGCAAAAATGAACAAACTTACAAAATAAACCATTTGTAAAGGCAATGCCATATTCTATTTTCTCTGGAATATTTACACATGTTGGTGATCCTACATTCAGCAATCTGAATCAATTGGCTGATCTCTTCACAGTCTTACTCAGTAGTCCAATAATAGCTTTTTCCATGGAAATCATTCCCAAAAACTAATCAGCATGTACAGTAGGAGATAAAAGGCAGGGAGACAAAATCAGGGGATGAAAACCAGGAAGACAAAGTTTTCCAACAACAGAAAGAAGCATTTGGTGTCTATCTCTGCACAATGTGTCAAAGGTTGTACAAGTAGCTGGATGTTATAGCAAAATATTTGTTTGATGTATTTTATCACTTTTAATTTGTTTTGTTACTCCCTCCCCCTTTCTCTTCAGTTTGTATTTTAATGTTTATTTTTGAAACGCAATAAAAATATTTATTAAAAACATACTGACCACTGTTTTCCCCTCCTGGGACCTCAGTGTTAGGTAAATGTGCTTTTAGCAACTATTTGCCTCAGATACTTTGCTGCCTGGACTTTCTTCCCATTAAGTAAAGAACAATTCTGGAAAGGCTCTAAATCACATAGACACACACACAAACCAAGATTCTGAAGAAACACATGTGTATCAGAGCTAAAATGGTCTTTGGCAGACTTAAAGATCGATTCAGGGCCAAGTCCAAAAGTGACCTCCCTCCTCCCCTGGAGAAAATATGCACTGTCTCTTTCTGTCTCTGGGAGCATGGCAGGCACCACTGTTTGTTTTCCCATTAAGTACACCAATATTGGAGCCAGCTGGCATGCTGGGAAAATCCAGAATGCTAATCTCTTAACAGAAAGAAAAGTAACATATGAGGATTCTCTAAATCAGGATCAGGCCAGACACAGTGCATAATGTAACATAGCCAGTCTGAATCTGATCAAAGTTCTCTGTCTGCAGAATTGTCTCAGGAAGCCATGAACATCAGAGAAGTGAAGCGGGAAAGCTGAGAGAATGAAGATCATCCTTAAAGCCGAGACAAAGAAGTCCATTCTTAGCCTCAATTAAGAATTAACAGGGAACATCAGTCCCTTGATGATAGACAGAATGGACCAGTCATTTCAAGGCAGATTAATGAGAATCTTTCCCTAACACCAGAACAAAAATATTGATTTCTAGTTCTCCTATTGCCTTTTTTGATGGTGGTGTCAGGCATGAAATTTGGCAGCAATTTTGTCATGCAATGAGAAGAAGGTGAGGAATTTCTTTACAGCATTGTGACAACTTCTGAGACATGGACTCATCATTACAACTCAGAAATAAAATGTTGATCTGTGAAATATCAGCACAAAGCTTTACCTGTGGAAAAATAACCCCAAACCCAGACTTTATTTGCAGGGATTTTCTTGAACCTGATGCCACTATTAACTCAGAGCACTAGATTGCAAGACTCAAAAGTTGAAATGACAATTAAAGAAAGTTTAGGAGAACAAGAAGGTAACTTGGCTGCAATATAGCCTTTCACCTCATAAGTTATTCAAGAGGTAGTTGTGAAGTTTCATCTCACCATTTTATTCCATTTGCCAAACATTCCAGATTTCACTCAAGCAAATTCTACCTTTTCCCTGAAGGAATACTGTGAGTACCTGGTTGACTCAAATTAAAGTTGGAGATGGCCTGGCTAAACAGACAGTTTGGAGTCATTGTCATTTTTCAATGGCTTTTCATCTTTGGCACTATGTAACGAATTGTGGTGGTAACGGAGAAATAAGCGTGGGAAATAAAAGAGCAAAATTCAAGTACTATTTTCCTGTTTTACTTATTAAAGTAGCCCTTTTAAAATTAAATTCTAAGGAGAAGGAAGGATTACATTTCATTGAAATATTCATATTATGTTCTTACTCTATGTCCCTATGGACAAACCAAACACACAAACTGCCATTCCACCCTGAAAGAGTGGAGAGAAGTTTCCAGCAGAAACGAGGTAGACCTGAACGAGTTCAATATTTATTCTTTAATATACAAATTTTAAATAAACCAACAAAGTTAACGGAATAATTAAATTATCTCCTATTATTACTCTTCTGCAAGGAATTCCAGAATGGTTTGTGTTTTATAAAAAAACACAGTTAAAAGAGCAGAATAAAAATGTATAGAATGCTGAAACACATTATTGTAAGCACAAAGCCAAAAACACCAGCCTGAAGATGGCGAGTGAGATCTCGTTGACACGTTGCCAAGATAGTCTCAATCTTACACAGGAAAAGATTCGAACATTCCAAGACCTGCATACCTGTACCCGTTAAAATCTATGAAAACAAATACATACACACATATATATATACACACCTTATCTGCTGATAAGGAGAGAGCCAGTGGTGTAGTGGCAATTACAACTGCCTCACATGTAATACTTCCCTGGTTCGAATCCCAGTAAGGGTATGGCTAGCTGAAGAGAGCTAACTAGCTCGAAATAGATCTATACTAGTCTCCCTTATTTATTATTTAAAATTATCAGCTTAAAAACCTTACACACACACACACACACATATATATATATATATATATATATATATATATATATATATATATATATATATATATACTTTGTATTACAACACCCTGTTAAGCCCCAATTAAGGGAGAAAGCATACTGCTTTCTTTTCTGTCTTTCGGCTCATCACCAGAGACCATACCGACAGAAAGCTATTTGTTTCGTTGCCTTTTGTTTACATGTGTGTAAGGTTTTTAAGCTGATAATTTTAAATAATAAATAAGGGAGACTAGTATAGATCTATTTCGAGCTAGTTAGCTCTCTTCAGCTAGCCATACCCTTACTGGGATTCGAACCAGGGAAGTATTACATGTGAGGCAGTTGTAATTGCCTCTACACCACTGGCTCTCTCCTTATCAGCTCAGGCAGGGGAATAAGTATATACTTTGTATTACAACACCCTGTTAAGCCCCAATTAAGGGAGAAAGCATACTGCTTTCTTTTCTGTCTTTCGGCTCATCACCAGAGACCATACCGACAGAAAGCTATTTGTTTCGTTGCCTTTTGTTTACATGTGTGTAAGGTTTTTAAGCTGATAATTTTAAATAATAAATAAGGGAGACTAGTATAGATCTATTTCGAGCTAGTTAGCTCTCTTCAGCTAGCTAATTATTTAAAATTAAAATGATAATTATTTAAAATTATCAGCTTAAAAACCTTACACACATGTAAACAAAAGGCAACGAAACAAATAGCTTTCTGTCGGTATGGTCTCTGGTGATGAGCCGAAAGACAGAAAAGAAAGCAGTATGCTTTCTCCCTTAATTGGGGCTTAACAGGGTGTTGTAATACAAAGTATATACTTATTCCCCTGCCTGAGCTGATAAGGAGAGAGCCAGTGGTGTAGAGGCAATTACAACTGCCTCACATGTAATACTTCCCTGGTTCGAATCCCAGTAAGGGTATGGCTAGCTGAAGAGAGCTAACTAGCTCGAAATAGATCTATACTAGTCTCCCTTATTTATTATTTAAAATTATCAGCTTAAAAACCTTACACACATGTAAACAAAAGGCAACGAAACAAATAGCTTTCTGTCGGTATGGTCTCTGGTGATGAGCCGAAAGACAGAAAAGAAAGCAGTATGCTTTCTCCCTTAATTGGGGCTTAACAGGGTGTTGTAATACAAAGTATATACTTATTCCCCTGCCTGAGCTGATAAGGAGAGAGCCAGTGGTGTAGAGGCAATTACAACTGCCTCACATGTAATACTTCCCTGGTTCGAATCCCAGTAAGGGTATGGCTAGCTGAAGAGAGCTAACTAGCTCGAAATAGATCTATACTAGTCTCCCTTATTTATTATTTAAAATTATCAGCTTAAAAACCTTACACACATATATATATATATATATATATATATATATATATATATATATATATATATATATATATATATATATATATATATATATATATATATATATATACTTTTTCATATACAGCAAACATCATCATCTTTTAACAACTCCATAATCCTTTGCAGGGTAGTGTCTGGGCAACTGAATGGAGCTAGCAGAGTGTTTAATGGCCTGATATTTTTCCTGTCACCAATGTGGAGTTTTATTCAGCAGATATATTTTCATTATTCCCAGAGAGAGAAATATCTGCCTCTACCTAGGATTGAACTCACAATCTCCTGATTGTGAGGTGACAACTGCACCTCTAGGCCACCACATCACTCATTCATATACAGCAGACATACAAGGCAGCAAACATAACAATACACCTTCCTCCTCCTATTTCTCCACAACAATAACCTTGTGAGGCTGAGTTTGGGCTGACTGAGAGGAACTGGCCCAAAATCACACAGTCAACTTTCATGCCTAACTCAGGTCTCTTGGTTTCTAGACCAGTATTTTAACCACTACCCCTGACTTTTTCTCTCACCTCTACCTTCTGGTTCCAAGTCAGCAGTTCATCTCCAACTGCTATGTGAAGTGTATAACTTCAAAGACCAATATTTTGCAGAATCCTATCTCATCCCTGTAGGCATTATATACAGCTCTGGAGAATTCCATGATGAAAGGTGCCTTATGAATAAAAGGCCTTAAGCCCTTTCTTTACAAAATCCCAACTTGAGCATTTACTTTGGTTCCAAATATCCATTCCTGGTTACTGAAGCAAACAGCCTTGCTGTGCCTGATGCTACATAAAGGCAACTGGGGTTCAGTTGCTGCCCCTCACATCCCTTTTAAGAACTCACCACCCTTTTTTATGTTAATTGAACAATGGGACAGCATTTCTCCCCTAACATTCATTGCATTTGTATCAAGTAGATTGAACCCCACACTTCCAAGGATCTGAGCAGAGCATATATTAAATAAAAAGTCCCTTTTATCATGACAACCATGATAAAAGATGTCAGTCTCAGAATAATGCCTTTTGCTCGAAGCTACTTAAGAAGCTCCATGGTTGACTGAAGTTTGATTCTTGGGTTTTCCATTTCCAATGCTATATGCTTTATATGGCATGAGTTATATAGTTACAGCATGTAAAACCATCCCTGTGAAAAGTTATAGTGAATGCTAAGAGAATTCCTTCCAAATGAGGAGCATAGCTGTTTTTGAATTCTTAGAAGCCTAAATAGATAAATTATTCATTTAACTCCAGCCCCCCCCTTTTTTTTTCAATTTATACTAGGTGGTGCTTAATTAAATGTTTGTGAACTGACAATCCTAGAGGTTCAAATACTTTTGCCACACACAAATAATTGACTTTGGATCATATTCTTCAATGAATCAGTGAACAAAGTATATGCTTCAGACACATTTGTTTAATTATAGGACTTATGTGAAGGACAGATCACTTTTTAGATCATATTTATGTAGAAATATTGAAAATTCAAATGGGCTCACAAACATTTAAGCACTTGTATGTGTGAGTGTGTGTGTGTCCATTATATTCATACTATTTATCTATATATTTTCCCACTGTTTTTCTCTCCATTAAAGTCTGGAACACATTAAATTCCTATGTGTGGAAAAGTCGAACTATTGAAATGACTCTTGAGATTATATTTTAACTGTTCAATTTTACTTTCTTGAATAAAAAATGGATTGAAACCATTATTTTAAATACTGGCCTTCACTCTAAATAACTCCCCATATGCATTGCCCAGAACAATTGCTACTGTTATCTTCCCTTAAATCAAGGAAAAACAAGTGAAGCTGTATGATTCAGTCATTCAGAGCCGGTCAATGTTCCTTTTCAAAAAAAGGTAGATAGCCATGTTCATGCACAAGGTGCTAGTCTTTGAATTAGAAGAAAAATAGTACTGCCCCAAATATGTATCCTTATTGTGTTGCAATAATGAGCCTGGCATGTGGTGCTGTTGTCCTACAAGAAAAATTAACGAAAGCGATTCATTGTCTGACTTGCCATTTCCCAACTGACAAGCATCTCCTGCTAAGAGGAAAAGCAGCCACCAATCATGGCTTGGGCGAGTATAGGTAATTTCTTGGGATGGAAGATTTCACTATTTGTCTGAGGGCCAAGTCACAGACACAGAAGTGTCCTTTGCCTATAGCCTGACATTTAAACTATTTCTTAACCCAACTCTAGCACACTAGAGCCATTTTAAGAAATAGCAAAATTGAATCTACAAAATTATAGATAGGCAGACCAAAAAGTCTATCTCTCTCACAAAATAGTAACAATTTTAAAAAATTTTAAAAACTCTTTTTTGCAGAAGCAACAGAAAATCTGTAATGATGAAAGAACCAACAACCCAAAGCTGGTAGAACAAACATCTCTTTCTGACCTAAAATTGACCCCTCCCCAAGCATCTGAGAACTTAGGCATACTTCATGCAGGCATCATGCACTCTGAAAATGTGCCAGTCAGAGAACTCTGTGTCTAGGCATCTGGTGCCTCCTTCAGAGAAAGCCAATCAGGCCAGGGAAGATAGTGCCCAGGAAAGGAAGGGTGTGCCCATAGCATCTAGAGTGGCCAAAATAGGACCTAGACATACCATCAACCTCTTCTATGAATGAAATATGCCAATCTCATCCCAAAGTTACCAACCTGGGAAATTCTGAAAATAATTAGTCTAGCCCAGTCTGAACCTCTACTAAAAAAGTGGAGTGTTGTTGCACTTTTATAGTTCTACCAGTCGTTCATAGAATTCTTGGGCTTTTTCCACAGAATCTACTCTAATTTTCCTTTCTTCCCATAAAATTAACAACCCTTCTGGGATTAGCCATTTAAATACAATACCTTTTTGGTTTAATTGGGCTACCAAAAACCTATAGTCTCGCCTTTGTTCTCTCACTCTTCTTGGGATTTGTTTAAGCACCAAGACTTCTTTATCTTTATATGTAATTGTTTCTTCTCTGGATATTTTGTATATAATATCCTGGACCTTTCTTCTAGCAAACCTTATGTGTAGTTCTTTTGGACATTTGTGGTGTCTTGCATAATTTGTACTCACTCTATAAACTTCATCCAAGATATCATCTTTGTCTTTTTCCAACATTTCCGCTAGTATTTCTGCTATCACCTATTTCAGATCTTCTTCTTTTGATTCCACTATATTCTGGAATCTCAAATATGCTGTGGCCTTATCCATCTCCAAGTAGACCAGGGAGTTGTGATGACCCAGGGTATATCAGAAATATAACAAAATCCAAAACATAACTAAAAATCCTTTAATGCCTTCAACTTGGCTTCACTGTTTAATTGTTCACAGTGGAGGAATAAACTATTTTCAAAATAACATTTCAAAGTCAAGAAACACAGTTCACATTCAAAGAGCCAATAATGAAGCAAAAACCAAACACAAACCGCATTGAATAAAGTTCCTCAATAGATCAGGATAGATAATTGTCAACTTCAGGAAGATAACCAGGGACAGTCCATTGGAAGAATGCCAACCAAGATAATCCTTCTTTAGAAATAAAACACTAATTTGTCTCTAGTGTCTATTAGCATGCAGGTCCAATCTTTTATGCATACCTCCCACCTGCAACCCATGAAGAGGATCGTGGCCCTCTCCTCCCGAGTAGACCACATTTTATCCTAATCCTCTCCTCCCTGCATGCCCTAGGATAGATAGGGGATGGGCCTAGGTCCTCCTCTAACTCCTCAGCCAGCCTCTGCCCTTCCCCAGCCTCTTCCACCACCTCTGGAGCTACACTTCCACTCCCTCTTGGCTGTTCCTCCTCTTCCTCAGAGTCAGTCTCCACCAGGGGCATGACAGGAGTCTTCCATTTCTTTGCTCACATTCCTTAGATGTTCATCAACCATTTCCAGTTTCTTTTCAGTTTGTTCTGTCCTTTTCTCTACCTCTTTTATTGTTGATTTGTTTCTCTTTAATGCTTGCTGAATTGCTCCAATTTTTTCATCCAACTTTGAGATATCTACTTTCATTTCTGCCTTTAGTTTCCCCATCTCTTCTTTTAGTTTGTTTGTATCAGCTCTTGTCTCAGTATGATTTTTCGTCATTATTTCTTGAAGCTTCAACATAGATTCTTGTAAGGTACGGAGTGTCGACTGGATATTGGCATTCATGATAGAGGATTGCTTCTCCCCTGGTAATGTTTCTTCGATTGTCTTTTGTGCCGTCATTGAGAGTGATGCCCGCCGTGGTTGTTAATGTTGGAATAGTCTTCTTCCCAGTTTTAATCGTTGTAGAAGTCATTTCTTTGAGAATTTGTTTTTGTTTTTGTATTATACTATATATGTTATCCCAAATTAGCATTCAATATTCAATAATATCAGGTGAGAATAACCACTAATCTAATTGATTGGTTTCTCTGTCTATTAAATCCTGATTTCCTTGGTATATTGGTAGGCTAACACTCTTATAAATGTAAATATTATCCAAGGTAATTTCAAATTTAAATTCTAAATCAGATATACAAATATATAGAATCTGGTACTTGTATCAAAATCTCTATACTTAACTTCTAAATATTAATAATCCAAATATCTATGAATACTATGGAACACTTAATCTAAACATATATATTATAAAATAGTATTTTGAATGTTTATAAGTCTAAGTAGAAATAAGTTTATCTCACCATACAACAATTAATTATTTAAAATGTAAATATCACAATTATTTAATATAATATAATCAATAGATATATTCAAATATTGATATTTAATTAATTATAATTATTACTTAATTGATACTTATTGCTATTATCATTTCCCTTGTTTTCCCTATATATTTAAACAAGATATAAACCTCAGTCTTGCTAATACATCAACTAAATCAGATAGGCTTCACAGTTACCATAATCAATTATCTTCCTTTCTTATCTGTACCTAAGGGAAGAAAAAAAAAGAAAAAGAAGAAAATTGATATAGGAGGGATGGTTAATCCAAACAGCAGAGATTAAAGGGCATGAAGTATCTTAATGTAACGGTTCAACTCTCCGTCTCTGAAGTTAGAAAGTTCCATCTCCAAGCACACCAGAAGTGAAGAGTTGCTGAGTAATGTCTCTGATTTCACAGTCTCACAGCACACTCCGCTATAGCCATTCCTCCTTTTGCTCAAATCTCTTACAGTCAAATCTTCCAAATTTCATCACCTAATACAGCCTCTTCAATTAACACATTTCATCAACATATTACACCTCCAAATTGATAGTCCAAAAAACTCAAGTGAATTGTTAAATATCGTCTATAGTAATACAGTAGCTTTGCTTACTTCACCGCTTCCGATCTTCCTCCCATCTCCAATTTATTAATCCAGTCTTCCCAAATGAAAGCAATCCAAATTGCTCACACTTTCCAAATGTTAAACTTTTTTTCCCCATTGGTATAAATGAAACAAACCTCTCCGATGTTATTATCTTCTCTGTCCAATCGTTCGCGTCCTTACCCTTTTTCGTCTCTTGAGCCCTTTCAGTTTCACCACCACTTGCATCCGCTTCTTAGTGGCTACTTTTGGACTCCGATCCAACTGTTGTTACTGTCATCTACAGGACTTCTCCAATGCTCCACGCTCTATCAGGATCGTGAATTTCCTTACACACACTCTTCTTCATTCACCACAGTCTGTCACTCACTTGCTTCCTCCTGTAGGTAACAGTTCAGACTTCAGGACCTCCATTACTGGTTGGTGGTCTCTTGTTTGTTGGTCTCTACAGGGTCTCTCTACGTTGTGATGAGAGTCATCTCCTCCACACCGCAATTTAAGTCTCCCCACACTGGCACGTTTCTCTACAGGATACATGCACCCCTGAGGGTCCCTCCAACAGCAAGAAAAGGTAGCAAAAAAACACAAACGAGCTTCAGCACCTCTACTCACCCATACCTCATCACTGGAAGTTTCCACTTTTATAGTTGTAATGGCTCTTGCAACATCTAAACTACAACTACACTAAAAAGCAAAAACATTTGCCTTTCCAAGAGAAAGTTTTATCAGATTTTTTTTTCACTTTTAACAACAACAAGGACAAGAAAAACTATCTAGATTCTTCTGAAAATGCAGCTGTTTTAGATACAACAACGAGAGACTAAATAAACGTTTGTCAAAAGCGTGAGATGCAAATCTGCTTCCATGTAATCATTACCTGTCACAAATCTCCCCACATTCACATGGAGAAGGCAGTAAATCTATTGCCCCCTGCTATGTAAGCCTTCTATACAAGGGTTTGTTAATACAATCCCAGATTTTCACAAATGCGACATGAAAGGCATTTGTATCCTGATTACTTTGTGTGAACTGTATTAGCAGATCCCTAGACTGAGATCAACTGAGGACTGTCTGAACATCTCAAGGGATGATTATTTGCTTTAAAACAGTTCATCTTTTCTTTCACAGCTCATCAAGGATGAGCCCCCTCTGTACTGTCTCCAAGACTTGTGATGAATATTGTACCTCGACTGGTGATTACAACTAACCTCCATTTGTACAGCTGATAAGAGGAAATGCAAACAAGTCACTGGATTATAGCATAATAAACTATGGATGCCTAAATACTTTATTTAACTATAAAGTTGTGATCTGGTACAAAGATTACTTTGCTTTTATAAACTGTCCATTTTTAAAAAATGTTTAAGATAATATTGAAATAAAGCAGGCATTTTGAACCACTCTTGGCTGACCCGTTCGGATAATGGGATTAGGGATATAAAATGATTCCATCCCTATTTCCATAGGAAGATAATTTGGGTATTTTTCCGCCCATCAAGCTTCATAGTGACATAGAAATCAGAATAAAACTAAAAGGATTCTCTTTTCCATAAGCAAAGCACAACAAAATATTTTGAGAAAAAGGTGGACTATTAAAAAGTTGCACATAAACAATACTAATATTTCAAAAATAAATAGGCAAGATTAGTATTATCATATCCCAGTTCACTTTGATAATTCAAATATTCAGCCTAAGTAAACCTTGTAAATCTCACTCCCGATGTAGTCTGCCTGCTGCCTTATAATAATGATAGTGTGTTTGATAGGGAGAACAAAGTGACGACAACATCAAGCTAGAAACCAGGAGACTTTGAGTTCTGCCTTAAGACACAAAGCCAGCTGAGTGACTTTGGGCCATTCCCTGTTTCTCAGCCTTCAAAAGGAGGTGTTCTGAAATCTAAGAAAACTGCAGGAATGAACATGGACTTGAAAGCACACACAGAAAATAGATTGATAGTAGTTTCTGCTATTTACTCATCCTTAAGGTAAACATTCTTATACGAAGAATGGGCAATTCCAAGTAAGTGAGTTCATATGGACTCCAGGCCCATGTTGTAACAAGAGCTTTGGTGACACAGTGGTTAGCATGCAGTACTGCAAGCTAACTTTGCTCACATTGCCAGGAGTTCGATTCCTTCATGATCCTGATTGGCTCAAGGTTGACTCAGCCTTCCATCCTTCTGAAGTCAGGACCCAGATTGTAAAATGAGGACCCAGATTGTTGGGGGAGCAAATTGACTCTGTAAACCACCTAGAAAGGGCTGTAAAGCACTATGAAGCGGTATACACATATAAGTGCTATTGCTATTCCTAATTTCTCAGGATCTTGGCTTTGAAATCCAGGAGTAAAGCAAACAGCATTTTTAGCAATGTGATTTTTGCCTCTTTTATGAACAAATCAAGCATAGAATAGATGGGTGAAGATGACCTCAGTTTTTCCTGCCTTGAACAGTTGACATGCGTGAACCAAATACTGTAGCAAGGGAGAACCATGCTGATGCTGTTAAGTATGGCTGAGGAAAATCTGTGACTCAACTAAATATTCATTAAACCATTTGAAGATAAATGGTTTCATGAAATGGTTAACAGTCCTTCTGTTCAGTCCAGCATACTATGGGAGTAACTCTCATTGTACCCAGTGGGCTTACTTCTGATTAGTAAAGTAAATTCTGATTCTCAAGTCCCCCACCAAAGAAATACTCAGGATGGGATATACTTCAATTTTTAAACATGTATTTTAGAATACATGTTTAAAAAATTTAAACCTTGGAAACCTTACAAGAAAAAATGCAAACTTTCTTCTTTTATTTTAGTTTTTAAAGTATGTTTTATATTTCCAGCAGCTCTGCTTTTATTGTTCTTTGAAAGAAATATTTCACAATTAAAAGAAAGTGTTAAAAAGACTATCCAAGCATGCTACTTAAGATTTTGGCTTTATGTTATTTAACTGCTGATTGTCATAATGGCAAAACCCATTATATTATAATACATCTCTCTTCTTTCTATAATCTATCTTGTCTATTCACCAGAACTATAAATCTTTTTTTCCTGTTTTCTGTAAAAAGCCCTTAAGGGCTTTCCAGTTAAGAATAAATGAAGATATTGTCTTTAATCAAAGAAGCCAATTTGGTTATCTCAGTAAATTTTAACATCTTCACCAACCATTCTTCCACTGCAGGTATCGCCAAATCTTTCCATTTTTGCACATACAATAATCTCACTGCATTGTCATGTATAAAAATAAACCTCCATGATTTTTTTTCAACTGGAAGAGACTTTGTCCGATTCTTTGTCCATCATCCCAAAAGAAAGTCCTCTTGTCTTCATTGTATATTAATCCTTAAAATCTTCTGAATCAGTATACATATTTGAATCCAAAATTTTCTAGCTTTTTACCTATGCACCAAACATGATAAAATATCTTTGTTGTTTACATAAATAAAGGGGCTTTATACATTCTAGTCCATTTCTTTGGCAACATAAATTAATGGTACATAATTTTATAAACATTATAAAATTATAATTTTATAAAATTAGGTGCCATTTTCATATTATTTAATCTTAAAGACATTTATAAAGATTAAGATTAACTTAATCTTTACTTTTACTTTTAAGATTAAAGTATGGTGCAGATTTCAATCCTTTCAAGCACACATTTTCATATTGTTCCAAATATTACCAAAATATTTAGCTCATTTTATCATACACTCTTTCACTTGTGGTTCTTCTGTTTCAAATTTCAATAGGAGTTTACATTTTAGCAATTATCATGTTCTTCATTTGTGCATTATTTCATATCAAATCCATCCTTAAAATGTTCAAAACCATAAAATATTTGTTTGGTTTAAATCTTTCAATAGCTGTAAATATGAAAACAATGGACAACTATGTCCCTCTGTGACCAGTTCATCTCATTCTTTTATTTAGAAAACTCCTTGTCAAAATTCTAGTATATCATGATACATTAGCCACTTGTGTTTATCTATTAATTCTCGTCTCTAAAATGTTTCTTGTGCTAAGACCCACAAAGGTATTTTTAGAAACAGCCTGGATTTATTCCATATTCTCAATATGGCACATGTAACCTAATGATTTTTAAAATCCCTATTAACCTTGACATTATCCCTACCACAGATACCAATACCACTAAATCTCAGTTCATTCTAATTCCAAAAGCCTTATGTTTCTCAGCAACACCCATTCTGTCATCCAAACCAAACAGCAAGCTGAAAAATACAATTTCAAATCAAACAAACCCAACCACTTTTCATTGCAGCCAGAAGCACCTTTATAGTTACCTCATGGTTTTTTTCCCCCTTGCACACAAACTTATATACATCCTTCTGCCACGGTTTAAATGACACATACATTGTCAAAACATGTATCTGGGTGAAAAATCCCCCAACATTCTAGGATCCATTCATTTTAACACAGAATTTTTCCTCAACAATACAGTTGTAGTTTCTCCCATCTTAACATTTCTTTTTACCTTGATTCCATGTCTTAATGTAATATTTTGAAATAACATACACATTGTATTTGTCATAATGATATCCAGATATTTTATTTTCTTCTCAATCTTAAAACCCATGTTATTGGTCAATTCTGTTTGATCTTCTGTTTCCATCTCTTTTGCTAAATCTTCATCTTCTATTTTTTATCTTTAAACAAAATTTCTTTTACTATTAATTTCATTTTTAAAATTCTTCTACAATGCTCCACTATTGGTTTTTCCTATATCAACATTTAAAACATCCAAATTTCATTTGAACAGAAAAGAATAACAGAATAACAAGGTTGGAAGGGATTTTGGAGGTCTTCTAGTCCAACCTTGTGCTCAGGCAGGAAATCCTATACCATTTCAGACAAATGGTTATCCAATCTCTTCTTTAAAATATCCAGTTTTGGAATGTCACAACTTCTGGAGGTATGTCATTACACTGATTAAATTCCTCCTTCCTTAGTTATAGGTTGGTTCTCTCTTTGATTAATTTCCATCCATTCTTCTTATCCTGCCTTAAGGTGCTTTGGAGAATAAATTGACCCCCTCTTCTTTGTGATAACCCCTTAAATATTTGGACATTGCTATCATTTTACCCTAGTCCTTCTTTTAATTAAACTTGACATACCCAATTCTTGCAACTGTTCTTTTTTTAAAAAAATATATTTTTATTACATTTCCATAAATACAAATCTCAATCAGGGGTGGGATTCTACCAGTTCGCATCTGTTCGGTACAACCGGTTGTTAACATTCTAAGCAGTTCGGAGAACTGGCCTAATCCTGCAAGGAAGGCAGGAAGGAAACATTCTGGTGTTGCTTACAGAAACTATCTCTCCATTAACCCTTATTACATTATTAGCAGGACTAGACTTCCTGTCTCAGGAACGTCTCTGGAGTTTTTGTCCCCTCCTTTACTGGTACTTTGCTTGTGTGGAGTGACCATTCAAAGTTACAATGGCACTGAACAAAGTGACTTGTGACTATTTTTCACACTTACGACTGTTGCAGCATCCCCACAGTCATAAGAGGCCAGGTGAGGAGATGCATGCCTCGATGTGAGTGATATTGAGTTGGCCACACCCAGTCAATAACATGACCACCAAGCCATGTCCACCCAGTCACATGACCACCAAGCCATGCCCACCACCTAAGCCAAGCCCACAGAACCAGTTGTTAAAAAAATTGAATCCCACCCCTGATCTCAATCTTGTTTGTGACAGCGTTTTGGCATCGATAGATATGTATATCTTATAGTTCTTATTATATACATTATTATTTATACATTAACAAATATCTTGTATGGTTTATTATAAGTATCTATAATTATTTCTATCTTTATCTTATTGTCTATATATCTAGAATAATATTTTCTTAAGGTCTCATATTTTAATTACATTAATCCATTCTGCCTGCTTTCCATATCTATTCTCTAATCATTCATACCATTTGTCCCATATTCAGAGTTCTCTTTCTCTTTCATTTCTAATGTGAGCATGTTGATTTCCGCACATTCCAATACTTTGTGTATAATTAGATCTTCTGGTGGGGTGTTGGCTCCTTTCCACATTTGTGCAAAAGCTATTCTGGCTGCCATCAGAATATGTAAAATAATATATTTTATCTTTTTTGGGTATTGCTCTATAATTTGCAACTGTTCTTTATATGTTTTAGCCAGCAGTCCCCTAATCATCTATGCTGTTCTTCTCTTTCTAGAGTCTCAATATATTTATAATTGTGGTGACTGTTCTGGCAGCAGAATAACGAGGCGCACACAATCAATTGACTAGCTCTTTTTGTTTAATTCCAGGAATGCAATGGCAATGGAGCCGCGGCAGCCGTTCTTATATAGGCTGCTCGCGGCTCACCAGCCAATGACAGGGATACAAACTTCCCGCCGAAAGAGCAACCAATCGCGGGTAAGTATTTGAATACAAAACACCCCTCCCCTCTTGGTCCAGTCTGACCAATCAGGAGCTCCGCCTAGGTTACGTAATCACGTAAGTAGGCGGGGCTCCTGTGGGTCCGACTGGACCTGCGCAAGTCATTCACTCCTTCGCCAGCAGCCGGTGCGGACGGACCTGTTGGTTCTTCCGACCCTGGCTGTGGAACTGTCTGGAAGGTCGAGCTGGCCAGGCTGCTCCTGACGGGCCTTGCCCGGTTAGTTGAGACGGCTAGGCCGCTCCCTTCCCGGACTCATCAGTTCCTCGTCAGTTAGGTCCCCGTTGATGTGGAGTCCTTCAACCTCAGATGCGTAGTCGCGAACGTCGACCGGAGCTAGCAATAGGGGTGTTTGTGGTAGTGTCAGGTTGTCATTTCTTGTCTGGTGGTGGCGTGTATTTGGAGGGTCTCCCCCTTCTTGTGTAATTGGGTAATCCCCTCCCCCCCCTGGCTTGTCATATACTCGTGTAAGGGTGCGGGAACGTAATTGGTTGATATGCCTTTTCCAGTCTCTGTTGTCAGAGGTAGTCAGGCAGTATGACCGTGGGCCAGTGGCTTGGGTAATGGTGGCTGGAACCCATAGGGGGTGCCCCACCAGGTTCTTGGCATAAACTAGATCCCCAACTTTAAAACTGCGGAGTCTGCTAGATGAGTCTACCGGTTTTTCAGTGGAATAGTTAGGGTGTAAACGATCCAAAGGGGATCGTAATTTTCTGCCCATTAGCAACTCGGCCGGGGTTTTATTCGTGGTCGTGCTAGGCGTGGTATGCTGAATTGATAACAGTTTATCAATGCGTTCCTGAATGGGGCCAGGGCCTAACTTGTTGAGGGTTTCTTTAGTAAATTGAACCATACGTTCTGCTCGGCCATTCGCCGCCGGGTGGGCTGGCACAGTTAGGGCATGTCGTATCCCTAAACTAGCTAAATAACCCTCAAAAGTTGTGAAGGTAAACTGGGGCCCATTGTCAGAGACCAGCACATGTGGTAATCCGTGCGTGGCAAACAATTTACGGAGCTGTCGAATGACAGCATCAGAGGAGGTAGAATGCATAAGGCTGACCTCCAACCAGTTGGAGTAAGCGTCAACTAGGATCAAAAACATGCAACCTCTCATGGGACCCGCAAAATCAATGTGAATCCTTGACCAGGGGCCCCTGGGCAGTTCCCATTCAGCTATAGGTGCCTGCGGGGGTGCAGTCGGGACTCTTGGCAGGCTTTGCAACCAGCCACCCAATTCCCAATATCTTTGTCCAAACCTGGCCACCAAACATAACTTCTGGCCAAAACCTTCATTTTGACCACTCCCGGATGTCTATCATGAAGAAGTTCCAAAATCAGATCTCGCAGCCGTGGTGGTATAACAACCCGATCCCCCCACAGTATGCAACCCTTAAGTAGGGAAAGTTCGGTTTGTCTTTGTTTAAATGGTTTCATACAGTCCTTGAGGTCATATTCCGGCCACCCTTTTGTAACCCAGGTAGCCACTCTGTTAAGGAAGCAGTCCTTAGATGTTTCGCGGGCAATTTCTGCAGCTGTCATCGGAAAGTTAGGCAGGGCTTCGATTTGCAGGGTGGAAATGCTGGGACAAGGATCAGTGTCTGTGTCTGGTAATGGACAGCGGCTCAGGGCATCAGCGTGAGTGATAGAATGGCCCGGTCGATAAAGCAAGGCGTAGTTATAGGCGGCCAGGAATTCTGACCATCTGGTCATGCGAGGTGACAAGATGTTAGGGGTTGCTTTGTCCCCAGCTAGAATTCCCAGTAACGGTTTGTGGTCGGTTATGACAGAAAAAGGGCGACCGTAGAGGTATTCGTGAAAACGTTTAATGCCAGATATAATTGCTAAAGCTTCTTTATCGAGCTGGCTATAGTTGTGTTGGACTTTAGATAGCGTTTTAGAATGGAAAGCTATGGGAGCTTCCTTGCCATCTGGTAGGAGGTGGCTTAGGATCGCCCCGACTCCAAATGGGGAGGCATCACAAGTCAAAGTTAAGGGTAGAGTCTCATTGTATTGAATTAATACCTTGGTAGATGTAATAAGGTCCTTGATTTTTTGAAATGCCGCGTCTTCCCGGCTGCCCCACTTCCACAAAGCGTCTTTATCTAGTAGCCTATGCAAAGGTTCCGCAACTTTCTGCGGCAAAAAGACATGATAGAAATTAATAAGTCCTAAGAAGGCTTGAAGCTCTCCTTTATTGGTAGGGATGGGGGCGTCTTTGATTGCGCTGACTTTCCCTTCAGTGGGGTGAATACCATTGCCATCAATTAAATAGCCGAGAAATTCAATCTTGTCTGTAATTAGGGTGCACTTTTCTCTTTTAACCTTGAGACCGGCTTCAGTAAATTTAGTGAGGACCTGTCGTAGGCGGTTTCTAAGTTGAACCCTGGTCTTAGCCGCAATTAATACATCATCAAAGTAGGGAATAACCCCATTTATTCCGTGAAGAAGACGCTCCATCAAACATTGAAAAATTCCGGGGGCCACGCTAACTCCAAATTGAAGTCGGTTGCATTTAAAGGCTCCTCGGTGCGTGACAATCGTCTGGGCTTCGGCCATTTGGGAATCTACTGGCAGTTGTTGATATGCTTGGGCCAAATCAAGCTTAGCAAAAATTTTACCCCCTTTTATTGAATGTAGCAAGTGCTGAACAACTGAAACGGGGTATGCACTTTGCTGCAGTGCATGGTTCAGGGTAGCCTTATAGTCCCCGTAGATCCGGATTGAACCATCTGCTTTGATGGGGGTGACAATAGGGGTCTCCCATTTGGCGTGATCTATGGGTTCTAGAACCCCTTGTTTGATAAGTTTGTCCAGTTGTTCGTCAATCTTAGGTTTCAATACAAAGGGCACACGCCTTGCTTTAAGCCGAATTGAGGTCACATTTGGGTTTAGATTAAAAGAAATCGGGTTACCCCGGTACTTGCCTAGGCCGCCGCTGAAAAGATCTTGGAATTCCCAGTCTGTCTCTGCGATCTGGTTAACGCCTGTCATTCCAATCCCCAACGGCTCAAACCATTCAAGTCCCAAAAGGCTGGGTCTGTTTCGGTCGACGATGGTGAGCGGGAGAATTTTGGTATGATCTTTGAATGTGATTTGGAAATGTCCTACGCCAACCACTGGAATTCTGTTGCCTTGGTAATCTTTGAGTGTAAGATTTTGGGTTTCTAACTCGTCTCGCTGAATGTCAGAAATCAGTTTCTTGATGGTAGTCCAGGAAACCATTGATAGGAAGGATCCCGAATCTACCTCCATCACACAATCCTGCTCTTCAATTTTTACTTGGATGTGAACTTTTCTTACATTTCGTGTGTCAGAGTGGCCGATCATTACAGTTTGATGGGTTTCCTCTTTTCTGTAGGTAGTGTCTCTGTTTCTCTTGTTTCTTCCTTCCAGGCTCCAACGACTGTTTGGCTTCCTCTCTTTCTCTCTCTCTCTTTCTCTATCTCTTAGTGGTGGGCTCCAGTTCCGTCGCGGGCTGTAGTTTGTTCTGGACCGGCATACTCTTGCTATATGCCCCTTCTTATCGCATTTCCGGCAAATAGCGTCAATGAAACGACATTCTGATCGGGGATGGTTTCCGCCGCATCGGTTACATTCGAATTCAAATTTCGTGCCGGCCCGTTCTTTTCTGTCTTTTCCCACCTTTAAGTGGCATACGTCATCTTCCTCGCTACTGGTTTCCGGCTCAACGTCCTCATGATGTGTTGTGGTTTTTTCTTTTTCTCGTTCCGGTCTGGATGGCTCCCTGCTGCTGTAACCTGCCTGATTTATTGATTTCCTTCATTTTGGCAGCTGATTTGTGCGTGGCTTCGGCTGCGGTGGCTTCCTCCACAGCTTCTTTTACTGTTATTTTTGGACAGTTTAGTAGACGGCTCTGTAACGTCAGGTCTTTCAAACCTAGGACCACATGGTCTCTGAGAGCTTCATCGAAGTTCAGAAATTCACACTCACCGCCGATATCCCTTAAGGCTGCTACGAAGTCGGCAATGCTCTCATCCTCTTTCTGGTTTCTTAAGTAAAATTCATGCCGCTTGATCAGACTTGATACGGTTGGCGCCTAATGGGCCCGAAGAATCTTTTCTAATTCTGGCCAGGTCAATGTTTTTATATCTATGGGTGCCGCTAGCGCCTTTGCCATTCGGAAGACGGTCGGACCACAATGTGTCAGGAACACCGCTCTCTTTCTGTGTTCTGAGACCCTGTTCAGGTCACTGCTTTCTAAGAACATCAGGAAACGATCCACGTACGACTGCCATTCCTCCTTCACAGGATTAAACTGCTCGGGTGGCATATTGTTGCCGGACATTTTCCGCTCGAACTTCGCCGCTTCACACTCGATTGAATTACTAGTGTCTCGATCCCACCTTCGTCGCCAGTGTTCTGGCAGCAGAATAACGAGGCGCACACAATCAATTGACTAGCTCTTTTTGTTTAATTCCAGGAATGCAATGGCAATGGAGCCGCGGCAGCCGTTCTTATATAGGCTGCTCGCGGCTCGCCAGCCAATGACAGGGATACAAACTTCCCGCCGAAAGAGCAACCAATCGCGGGTAAGTATTTGAATACAAAACAGTGACCAAAACTGGATGCAATATTCCAAGTGTGGCCTTACCAAGGCATTATAAAGTGTTATTAACACTTCATGCAATCTTGATTCTATCCATCTGTTAATGCAGCCTAGGACTGCATTGGCTTTTTTATTTTTTATTTTTATAAACCAAACTCACAAGATTATGATCTGAAAAAGTCTTTGGTAATATCTCTACTTTACAAAACTTAGTAACCAAATTCTTTAAAATTCATATCATATCTATTCTTGGAAGGGATATATGTCTTTCACAAAAGTAAGTGTGCTTGAACTGTCATTTTTCTGATATCATATGCCCACAAGCCTTAAATTATCCATTAAATGAAAGAAAGTGTTTGGTCATTTGCCTTGAGTGATGTTAATATTTTACTTGGACGGTCTTTTGAATTGTGGAGAGATCATTCCATTCCAAACTCCCATAAAACAACAATTTTCATAAGAGAAACCTATTAATGTGAAAACCTTTATTAAGTCCTGTATAGAACAGTACATTTTCCTCATTTGGGACATAAATTCCCAATATCAGAGGCTTATTCCTATGCACATTAATTTCTTCCCCAAATAATCTTCCATGATCATCAGTCAAGTTATGGATTGTTTATGCACAAACAACTCCATTTCTTTCTTTCTTTTTTTAGTTCCTCCTGAAGTAAATTCTTCATTCAAATATTTTGTAAATCAGATAATTTATGTCCTTTTCTTTAATATGCATCTGTTTATTATATCTTTTTAATTTTTCCCAATAATTACATTGTTCATTGTTGAGGAACATTTGGTCCATTGATATTCCATGTTAAGCATTTGTAATAATCAAGCCAAATTTTAGAAAAGTCAATACTTGCTCCATCTAATTCACTCCTTTCAGTTTCCAATTGCACCTGTTAAGTTTTTATGTAGTCTCATCATATATCTTTGTTTGAAACCCCTGCAATTCCTCTTTAATTTTTTTTCCTCTAGAAATTTCCTTGCCTTCTGGACAGAATTCAGTCAAAATGTGTGCTATAAGAGTAAAAATACACATTCCAATTTATCCTATGAAATTGGAAACTTTTTTTGCTTTAATCTTTCATTCAGAAAATACCCTTTTCTCTTATGTAAGATTCTAATAGGAATTTCTTTAAGAATAATTGAAGAAAAGATATAAGATTATGTCTAGTGGTGTTTTTTTTTTTTTTTTTGCTATAGTAAACTAACCCAGCTTTCCTCCTACATTTGCAACTTCTATGGATTTTGAATATTAACATTAATAATTAATATTACTTATATCCTACATTAATAAAATTACTCCCAGAGTTTCAAAAAAAGTCCTGCAATGTATTAATTTGAAACGCTATTTATTCTGTGCTATATGTTTAGTTAATTATTTGTTTTTATTCTTAAGGCCACCAACATCTGCATAGAATGGCAGGGAGGGGCAACATCGGTATCATAACATCATTACACAAGTGACATAACTTATGTATCTGTATCAGGATCATTAATAATTTTGGTTTCTGTGCAATGATCTCTGTGATACACATGCCATTTTTAAGATGTTCCTGGGATTTATTGTAGAAGTCATAGCTTATGTCTACAACAATATATTATGCTATACACAATAATATGCAGCAATTGAAGTGAGATACTTATTAATCCAGGTACAGTAAAGCAATAGGCTTCAGCTGAATCAGTGTGTATTGAGCTTCTTCCTAGGAAGTCATATGGATAATTTCTTCCTACTAGGCCCAAAGGTCTATGTTTGCACGTTATCATGTAGCATTAATGGCTACACTGATAAAAATAACAGAGAAAGCTAGGACAAACATGTTTTTTTTTTTAACAAAAAAAAAATTTGTTATTCAAAGTTCCCTTTGTATCATTTTGTAAACAAAAATTGGAGGGTGGCATGTGATTCTGGAAACTGCTTATATAAAGATTAGAAGAATGGTAATATTCATTAGAATGTCTTTATAGTATGACAATGTGGTAAGGGAGGGAGTACATTACTAAATGTCTGTTCAATTCAGGCTTGTAAATTGGCTTTTATGGTCTGTGCTGATTTGTGGGAGAGTATTGCTGACACAGGATGAGCAAAAACATCAATCATGTTGGAAAATAGTATTTTTCTTATGCAGGAAAATAAGACAATTGTTTACCAATTCTGACCCTTCACAGAAATAGTTAAATCAAAACTAAAAACTCCAGATCCAAATTCATCTTCTGATGTCTTTTTCCCTCTAGGGAGTCAAGACCTAGCCTCTGGTGAAACCTATGACTTTTAATATATTCACTGTTATGTTGTCTATCTCATCTAGTTTCTCTGATGGATGAGGATGAAAAGACCTCAGTCCTGTTTGGAGGCCTCAGGAAAAACATCATTAACATTAGCCACCTTACCCTGAGCAATTCCAGCTGCTCCTCTATCTCTTCGTTATTTGTTTTTTTAAAATAAATAAAAATAACATGGTCTTCAGAAGCTATAATGAAAACATATCAGGGATGTTACACTAATTCATTTGCTTCAGACGAAAGATAAATTCCTTGCTTGAAATCTTGTTTGTTTCAGACAAGATGAGATTTGAACAGGGAACATTTTGTTTTCTGGTTGGGCATGAACAGTCACAGATTATGTCCACCTGGATGTTAGTTGGAGTCACTTCAGTACAGAAGAAAAACATTCTGGCTATAGTCCCCAGCTCTGAGTTGCAGTCTTTCAGCTTTTCATCTACTGTGTCCAGAGCAGCACTATGAAATACAGCACTGACTTTATGAACCGTCATCTAAGCAAAAAGAACATCCATTAAAGGGACCTCATAGATGTTTGGTGCTCCTGGATATGAGGAACATATTAACAATTACCTGGAAACCTGTCCTGTAAATCTATCTCACAGCAGCTTTTCATGGAGAGATATTTTCCATGTCAGTAGCTTTTCTAAATGTGTTATGCTGCTTTGTTCCCGTCAAACCCTGCTCCAATTAACAGCGGTGTCCCCCAAGACAGCGTTCTAGGACCCACATTCTTTATACTCTATATAAATGACCTTTGCAATCATCTTATAAGCAACTGCATCCTCTTTGCAGATGATGTAAAACTATTCAACACCACCGACAATGCTACTGCTCTTCAAACTGACCTTGATTATGTGTCTGAATGGTCAAACAATTGGCAACTCCAAATCTCAACCAACAAATGCTCTGTCCTATACATTGATAAATATAAACCAAATATAAACTAGGCGGATATGACCTCATTGATGACCCTCACTCTGCCAAGGACCTAGGAATACTCATCTCTAATGACCTAAGCACCAGAGCTCACTGTAACAGCATTGCCAAAAAGGCGTTAAGAGTTGTAAATCTAATCTTACGAAGCTTCTTCTCTGGAAATATTGAATTGCTAACTAGGACATACAAAACCTTTGCTAGACCAATACTCGAATACAGCTCATCTGTCTGGAATCCGCATTGTATATCAGACATTAATACAATTGAGCGAGTCTAGAAGTATTTCACAAGAAGAGTACTACATTCCTCTGCTCGCAACCGAATACTCTATATCACCAGACTTGAAATTTTGGGCTTGGACAATCTTGAATTACACCGCCTACGGTTGGACTTAAGCGTAGTACACAAAATTATCTGCTACAATGTCCTATCAGTCAATGACTACTTCAGTTTCAACCGCAACAATACAAGAGCACACAATAGATACAAGCTCAATGTTAACCGCTCTGAAATTGATTGCAGAAAGTATGACTTTAGCAACAGAGTGGTCAATGCCTGGAATGCACTACTTGACTCTGTAGTTACATCTTCAAACCTCCACTCCTTTAACCTCAAACTATCCACTATTGACCTCACCCCATTCCTAAGAGGTCTGTAAGGGTGTGCACCATTATGCCTCCTGTCCCTGTCCTATTGTCCCCATTTAATCATACCTATTTTCTGTATTCTTACTCATGTTTATACTTATACCTATTATTTTGTAAGTGATTGACAAATCAAATAAATAAAACTCAAAAGACTAGGAGCCATTTCATGGACCCATGTCCATTCATGCCTCATTGACTGCTTCATTGGCTGATGAATTGCAGATGGGAATTATCTATTCTAGTTTTATCACTACAACTAGATTGTTCCTCTCCCACTTGCTGCCTACAGTTCAATCTCTTTCTGATCTACTCCAAAATCTTCCTAAGTGATTAGTCTACAGTTCCCCAATTATCCTTTCCCCCCAAAGATGAAGACAGAGACATTTGCTAACCTACAGTCTTGCTCTCTAGGATTTCTCAAATGTAACTATATCACCAAGTTTTATCTTGTTCTAGAAATTTAAAGTCAATCAGAAAAAATCCTGAACATGTTTTTTTTTCAATCTCAAGTTTTAATTGTACTCCTTCATTCACAATATGAAAATGGAATGCATGACCTCATTTCCAAAGACTGAGCTAAAATAGAAGTTAAGAAGTCCCATCATTTGCTCATTAGATATCACTGTGTTGTCTTTTTGACTGAGAAATTGGTATACTAATTCTTTCTCAACTTTTAAATTGAACATATTGATGGAATACCTTAGCAGCTTTTGCCAACTTTATTTCATTCTGACCTTATCCTTATAATCCGGTGTGCACATGTATCACCTCTCCTGCAGGAGCTGCATTGGCTGCCAATTTGCTTCCGGGTGCAATTCAAGGTGCTGGTTGTCACCTTTAAAGCTCTTCATGGCTTGGGTCCAGGTTATCTGAGGAAACATCTCTTGCCAGTGACATCTACCCGACCCATTAGAGTGAGGAGGCAGGAATGCTGCGGGTCCCACCCCTGAGGGAGATACACCTGGTGGGACCTAGAAAAAGGGCCTTCTCTGTGCTGGCTCCATCTCTCTGGAACATAATTCTCCCAGAGATTAGAATGGCTCCCTCATTAATACTATTCCAAAAGGCACTGAAGACCTGGTTTTGCCAGTGGGCCTGGGGAACTCAGAGAGGGATGGAACACATCAAATGGCTAGTGTGATCCACTGTTGTCGGGGAGGAGGGTGGGAATTAGTTTTTGTTTTGTTTTGTTTTTTGTTTTCCCAAATTTTGTTCTATTGTACTTTACTAATTTATTTGATTCTTTTTGTTAGTTCTTATTGTTTTTTATTTTTTGTTTTAAATATGATTTTACATTGTGTAAGCCACCTTGAGTCACCATGGGTGAATAGGCAGCAATATAAATCAAATAAACCAACCAACCAATCAACCAACAAACAAATAATCACAGGCTATTATTATTGGTTCTAATTAACTAGTTCCCCTTTCTATCTCCTCCAGAGGTGGGCTTCAAAAATTTTAGCATTTTTTCTGCCCGATTGCTGGGCATGGATGTGGGCGTGGGCGTGGTGGGCATGGCCTATTCAGCCTCCTGCATCATGGAGGGGGGCACGTTTTTGCCTTCCCTGGACTCTGGAGGCTTTCCTTGAGTCTCCAGGAGGGTGAAAACAGCCTGCCTGGGCTCTGGAGGCTCTCATTTCCAGACTTCCCAAAATTCCGGGAGGTCCATTTTTCACCCTCCCCAAGCCTCCGTGCATGCCCTGTATCCAAAACAGACATTACCTGCATCCAAAACAGGCTGGGTGGGGACTCCTGGGAGGGACAGGGTGGGTGGAGCCAGCCAGGAGTGGGATTTAGGGGTTCTCAGAACTGCACAGAATCCCTCCTGAACCCCTGTAAACCCCCAGTAGCCCACTCCTGATCCCCTCCTATATGCTTTACCTGTAAAAAAGAACCCTGAACTTTTGTGGAACATCATTCCCCTTTCTGATATGTCTTGTCTTCTCATAATTGTTTGCAATTGTGAAATTCCAATTTTGAATTCTTCTTTCCAAGGAAATTTCCTCTTAACAGGCTTCATCTCAACCCGACCAAAACCGAGTGGCTGTGGTTTCCTGCGCCCAGATACAGCCAGCTTGTTCCTTCGCTGGCCGTGGGAGGAGAAATTTTGACCCCCGTGGAAAGGGCTCGCAATCTGGGTGTCCTCCTGGACGTACGGCTGTCTTTAGAAGACCATATCACAGCCGTCACCAGAGGGGCCTTTTGCCAGATTCGTCTGATTTACCAGTTGCGGCCCTTTCTGGATCTGGACACACTTCGCACAGTCACCTCCGCCCTCGTCATCTCCCGCTTGGACTATTGCAACGCTCTCTACGTGGGGCTCCCCTTGAAGAGTGTCCGGAGGCTGCAGTTGGTTCAGAATGCGGCCGCGCGGGTGATCTTGGGAGCCCCTCGGAGTTCCCATGTAACACCACTTCTCCACAGGCTGCACTGGCTTCCTGTGGCCTTCCGGATCCGATTCAAGGTGGTACTGATTGTATTTAAAGCGCTCCATGGCTTGGGGCCTGGGTACTTACGGGACCACCTGCTGCCATCAACAGCCTCCCGCCGCCCAGTACGCTCCCACAAGATTGCCCTCCTCGGGGTTCCGCCACCTGATCGTTGCCAGCTGGCGACCCCAAGGGTGCGGGCCTTCTTTGTGGGGGCCCCCTCCCTGTGGAATGATCTGCCCCCGGAGATACAGGCCATTACCGACATCCAGACCTTCCAGCGTGCAGTAAAGACCCTGTTTTTCCAACAGGCCGGCCTGGCCCAGTAAACGGTTCATGGGGTTTTAAATTATTTTGGTTTTAAATTTTTAATTACAATCCTTGAATTTTAAATTTGGTAATTTTATATCTGATGGGATTTTGGCCGGATCAATGTTATTTAATTTGTTTTTAATTGTACATACTGTTGGTTTTTAGTAGGCTGTACACCGCCCCGAGTCCCTTTTTGGGAGAGGGGGCGGTATAAAAATTTAAATAAATAAATAAATAAATAAATAAATAAATAAATAAATAAATAAATAAATAAATAAATAAATAAATATTTTGAGCTCATTTCCCAACCCTTCTTCTTCCATGAATTATTGATATCTGCTTTCTTGAAATTTAAGATGTAAATTAAATTACACTTAACTTTAGTTTCTCTTAACATTGGAAATCCCAATATTACATGGTCACTTCCCTTTATTTTCCTGCTACCTCCATTTCATGGATGTCTTCCCTATTGATTATTGATTAAAGGATAGTTGAGGCATTTGTGCCTTCCTTCACTCTCTGGAAAAGAAAAGCTGTCAGCAAAATAAACCAGGAATTTCTTGTAAAAACCATACTTGGCAGAATCTCTCTTGCAACAGATGTTGAGGTTAATTAGATTTCCCTACTGGTACTATTTTATGCCTCTTGAAAGGACCTACAGTTTGCTTCTGGAAAGTATGAGCCATGTCTTCCTTTCACTTAGGCAGGTGATAGTGTACACTAGTAAGATTATTGCTTTTATTTACCCCTCCAATTATTTAAACTTTCAACAGCATTACCAAATTCATTAGTTTTTGAGCAGGTCTGGATACTTTTAACACATGGTTTGCTTCTTCCTCCCTTTTTGTTGCTTCTGTTCTTTTTGAACACATAATATACTTCAATTACTGCATTCCTACCATGAGAGTCATTCCACCAGAACTGACCTATACCTATTAAATTGTATCTGTTCCCCTGTTCTGACAGTTCAAGCTCATCCTGTTTACCTTTTATATTCTGAGCATTTGGCCAGAAAGCCCATCAACTTTATCAGCCAATATTTTTACTGAGTAATTTAATTTATGGGTATATTCCCACTTCCTTCTACTGTGGGTAAGTCTTCAGGTATTTACCAAATGGATTATGGATATTTTGGGCAAACATATTTTTACTATTGCTTGTGAAGTTTGTATTCTTCATAGTGGGATGAGGAATGGTGACTCTCCAATTATTATTCCCTTTTATTTTTCATATAAAGTGCAATTCAGAGATCCATACTCCTGTCTCCCATTCATAAGCTCCCCAATTTCCCTGTTGAAAACTCAGATTCTGAACTTCCGGTTTGGTCTGCCTCGAAGATGAACCGAAATCCATGATCAACCGCGGTTTCGGTTTGTGCTTATTCATTGGAGTGCCCCGATCATCCTGATTTGGGGACAGAGCCATCTTGTACTGATGGCGAAGAAGGGGAAGACCGCCAGCTGGGTTGAGAGGAGCTGCATCTCCCCTCCTTGGTGTGGCAATTACTCCCCTCTGAAGACGACTGCAGTGGTGGTCAATAAAATGATCACCCCAAAGAGGTAAACCGACCGGGACAAGATAGTGCAGGACCGGTGAAGAGGACAGCATAGAAACCAGGAGAATTTGGGCACAAGGTACCCTGGATTGAAATTTTTCAAAATTGTTAAGAAAGTGGATTTGAGCAGCGGACAAAGAAGTTAAGAAAAAAATATCTGACAGCTTAAGTGGCTTTGTATCCTAAAAGGAAGAAGCCAGAAGAAGAAGCTTGTATTCGAATTAATTAAAGATATAACCCTAACATTAAACAGGCATAATTAAAGCCAGATTGGACTGTGACAAGGTGGAAAATAAAATTAAAAATTGATATTTGGATTTATTGATTTTGGAACTCTAAAAATCTGAACGAGAGAGGAAAAGTCAGGAAAAAGAAAAAGAATTGATTCTGAACACAGCAAAGAGTGCCATCTAGTGGAGAAGGGAATTGTTTACTTATATCCCTTCCTATTTTAAAGCTTGGATCTGCTAAAGACTTATGTGATACAAAATAACCCAAATTAGGATACTACAAAATAGAGATCCTGTAAAATGAAAATGGAATCTGAAAACAAAGGAAAAATTATGGGATTGTTTGCTGTTTTTGGCATAAACTTTAACTCATGGATATTGAAATGTGGAATTAATCTGAAAATCTTCAGAAGGGGAACTAATATGAGTTAAATATTGGAAAAACTTTATAGACATTATTTAGAGACAGCAGGAATGCTTTTGGAACTTAAATTGGAACTTAGAAATATGAAAGACATGCTACAAGAAGAAGGCAAATTGTTTGGTTTTGCTCTGCAATTTTTGGAAATGGTAGTTTAGAATATGAAGAACAACAAGAAGGGCTAGAAGAAGAGGAGCCAACTAAAGAAGTGGCCACCTTAAATGAACATTTGAAACAATGAAAACCTAAGCAAAGGGGAAAAAGAAAGGGAACTAAAAATAGGAGGTTTGAAATTGTAATCAAAAAACCCTTTTTGATTACAATTTCAAACCTCCTATTTTTAGTTCCCTTTCTTTTCCCCCTTTGCTTAGGTTTTCGTTGTTTCAAATGTTCATTTAAGGTGGCCACTTATTTTTATCACCCCAATTTCTATCCCCCTCCTTTTTCACTTTCATTTTATTTGGTTTTGAAAACCAACAAAATGAAAGAAAACAGCAGGAAAGGGAATTCCAGAAGGGAATAGTGAAAAAGGAGGGGGATAGAAATTGGGGTGATAAAAAAGAGGGAAAGAATGAAGCAGGATCAGGAAATAAAGAAATATGGTAAGCAAATAAGAATGAAAATGAACTGCTTATCTAAAAGGCATAGAGATAATGGCTAATTGAGATTTAAAGAAGGGGATTCTGCAAGTTCATAAGAGGTAGTTTAAACAAACTAGAAATAATAAATCATCTAGAAAATGGTAGAATATAGATTATTAAAATGGGAGATGGGAACTGATACTGGTCTGTTATTGTAATGATTGTAGGCTCCTTTTCTTTTTTTGTAAAAGATGTTAACAATGTTTAATGAATTTAAATGAAGTATGAGTATGGTTGATGGGAGAACAATATTAGTTCTTATGAAGGAATGAAGAGAGTAATTATGTTGTTTTTTCTTTCTTTTCAAATTAGATATACTTTTTATGTAACTAAAAGGGAAACTTGCAGACCCAAACTTGAAAGAGACATATGTAATGTAGTAATTATTAGAAAGTTATTATTATGGATTTTTAAAGTGTTAATTCAAAATTAAAACTATGGGAATCTTAGGGGGGGATTAATTATGTAATATTTTAACCACAGGGGTGGTATCTCGAAATTGGCAATAATAGGGGTGTTTTTTTTAAAATAAAAGTTTCATTTAAGTTTCACAAAACATACAAACACAAATAAAATATCCTTTTTTGAGAACAGCGTGCCCCTAGGTTATCACTTCTCCATACAGACATAAACTCAATACATATTTATCTTTTAATCCATATCTTATAACTATTTTCACAATTTTTTCAATAGCTTTTCCCTCTCTTTACTTCCTATAGCCTTATTTTAAATTATCTTATTTCTTTCTTAATTCAATTACATATCTTTTTCTAATTTTAAAAATCTTTCTAATCAATGTTTTTATACGTTCATCTGTCCTGTTTACAATTTCATATTATCTTTTCTCATAAAACAAATTTTCCCTGTAATTACTAGACTGGAGTGTAACACCTTGTATCTTTTTTCAAATCTTGTTTAAAAATTTAAGTTATACCTTTACAGTTACAACATTCATTTTCTAACCTCTATTTTATAACACATACCTATTTTCAATCAAATTCTGCTTGGTACATTTCCTTAAAAATACACACTAAGTTCTTAAAAGAATATATATCATCTTTCAACTGGTAAAAGTCTTCCATGTTTCTTTTCAGTTTTTTTTAACTTTCTTTTTAAATCTTTGAGAGCCTTATTCTCTTTACAAACAAATATTCCGTTACACATCAATAAAAATTTTTTCTATTACTTTAATCATCTAACATATTTTCTAACCCTTTTCTATTTCTAATATAACAATGCTATCCCATGCACGCTTGGAGAATCCGCTCCTTAAGTTAAATTTTAATCATTGTTTATTTTTTATTTTATTTATTTTGTCAAACAATTATTAGATAACAGATATAAGTATAAACATGGTTATAAATACATGAAATGGATACGAATAAGAAAAAAAAGAAACAATAGGACAGGGATGGTAGGCACATTTTGGTGCACTTATGCAGACCTCTTAGGAAAGGGGTAAGGTCAATAGTAGATAGTCTAATGTTGAAGATTTTAGGGTTTGGGGAAGAAACCACAGAGTCAGGTAGAGTATTCCAGACATTGACTACTCTGTTGCTGATGTCGTATTTCCTACAATCAAGTTTGGTGTGGTTTATCTTTAGTTTATATCTATTTGGTGCTCTTCTATTGTTTTGGTTAAAGCTGAAGTATTCATTGATAGGTAGGATATTGCAATATATAATTTTATGTGCTATACTTAGATCAAACTGAAGGCGGCGTAGTTCTAGGTTGTCTAGGTCTAAAATTTCAAGTCTGGTGGCATAAGGTATTCTGCTACGAGTAGAGGAGTGGAAGACTCTTCTTGTAAAACATTTCTGGACTTTCTCAATTACATTAATATCAGATATGTAATGCGGGTTCCAGACTGATGAACTGTATTCAAGTATTGGTCTAGCAAATATTTTATATGCTCTAGTTAGTAGAGTGATATTACCAGGGAAAAAGCTACGCAGAATTAGGTTAACAACTCTTAATGCCTTTTTGGCTATGTAGTTACAGTGGGCTCTAGTGCTTAGATCATTTGAGATGAGTACTCCAAGGTCCTTGACAAAGTTTGTGTCATCAACAAGGTCTTGACTATTCAGCTTGTATTTTATTTTTTGATTTTTTTTGCAAATATGCAAGACAGAGCATTTACTTGTTGAGATCTGAAGTTGTCATTTGTTTGACCATTCTGACACATAGTTGAGGTCTTTTTGAAGGGTAGCAGCATTGTCAGTGATGTTGAATAGCTTTACATCATCAGCGAAAAGAATGCAGTTGCTCTTAATATAATCACAGAGGTCATTAATATAGAGTATGAAGAGAATTGGTCCTAGAACATTTCCTTGGGGGACACCACTGTTGACAGGTACAGGATTTGATAGGACGCTCCCAATTTTGACCATTTGTTGCCTGTTTGACAGGTATGCTTCTATCCAGTTATGCAGGTATCCAGAGATACCATAAGACCTTAGTTTTAGGAGTAGTTTGTTGTGTACCACTGAATCAAAGGCTTTACAGAAGTCTATGTAACTTGCGTCAATTGCTTTGCCCTGATCAAGTTGTGTAGTCCATATGTTTTTACAGTGCAAGAGTTGCAGATTATAGGACAGTTTCCTTCTGGAGCCAAACTGTTTGTTAAAGAGTAGGTTGTTTGTCTCTAAGTGGAGGATAATGGATTGATTAATAATTGATTCCATGACTTTACAGGTGACGCAGCATAAAGTGATTGGTCTGTAATTTTCAACTAGGCTAGGGTCTCCTTTTTTGAAGATGGGAATGACTGTGAGTAGTGACAATAGATTTGGCAAGGAGATGGTTCTGAAAGATTTTTCAAAGATTATGTTTAGAGGTTCTGCCATGGCAGTGAATAGCTTTTTTAAGAAGTAGGCACAAACTCCATCTGATCCAATAGATAAAGATGGTTTTAGATTGCGTAGTGCTTTTTCAACGTTGTCTTCTGTAAAATTGATATGTATTAGATCATTGTAGTTGTTTGTGGTTCGAATAGGAAATATTGGGCATGATCCATTGCTGTTTACAAATACTGAGCCAAAGAAAATTGTCTCTGTGTCTTTTAAATATGTTTATACCTTTAATTTTTGTACACTTTTCCTGTACCTCTATATCTTGTTTCTGTCCTTTGTAGTTTCTTTTCCTTTCCCTCTTCCTTCTCTTCTTCTCCCTCCCCTTTTTATTCCCTTTTCTATTTGGTTCTCCCTTCTGCGATCCTCCCTTCTGCTTCTTCCTGATATTAGATTACTTTTCAAATTACTCTTTTTTGGGGGGTTGTTGCTTCAATGCTTAAGTTTTTAACTCTCTTTCCCCCCTTTCCCTTTTTACCCTGCTTAAAATTGCTTGGTCATTAAAGATGGCTTCTTCTTTGTCCCGCCCTTCTTGTTCTGCCAGCATTTCTTGTTGTTTTTCATAGTTCAAAATCTCCATTTGTAAAAATTCAAATACGAAGCCAAAAGATCCTCTTCTCCCTTGTGCTTCTTCTTTTTGTTCTTTAAGTCTCATTTTTAACTCTTCAAGGAGTGATGCCATTTTAAAAAAATTTAAACAACCCCCAATTGATTTTATTTTGTTCCATTAGGATCCACCATCCAAAATTCCAGGAATCATCCAATAATCCAAGTTTCTTGCTTCTTTTCTCACTTTCCCTTTCCAGGGGTTTGTTTTCGTGTAACAAAATTTCAGCTATAATGTATCTTTTGCAAGCCTTGTTAAAATTCCACTATCATTTTTTTTAAGTTCCAGGTGGTCTCCTCCATTTTCCAGATTCCACCCTCTTTTTTCCTTTTTCCCTCCTCTGCTTTCTTTTTTTTTAATTTTTTTTAATTATCCAAAAATCTTTATCCTTTTGACACTTTATTTTCAACTAGAAATAGCCTATTAATGTCAAAGTGGATTAGTATCGATTTCTTATTTGAATCTCTTCTTCTTAACGTTCCAAGTCAATTAAAACTGTCAATGTGAGAAGAAAAAAAGCCAATTCCGTTTCCATTCCCTTTTTCTTTCGCCGCTTAAGATCTTTTTTAGGAATAGTATTACTCTTTAAAATTCAGGTTCCAGGTACCTTAAATAGATGTTCTCCATTCAACCCAGTCAGTCAAACTTTCTCCTTTAAACTTCTTCCTGTATTATCTTGTCCGGTCGGGTTCTTCTTTGAGGTGGCCATTTCTTATTCCCAACTGCCTTTGGGAAAGGGAGCAATGGCCAGCCAAGGAGGAGAGATGTGGCTCTCCTCAACCCCGCTGATGGCTCCCCCTTCTTCACCACCTCTACGGGATGGCTTCAGCCCCGAATCCAGGCGGCTCAGGGAGCTCCAGCGGCAAGCATGGATCAAAATCGCGCATGGTTGTGGATTTTGGTCAGACACCGAAGAAGCCCGAACCGGAAGTCCCAGTTTCTTTGTTGTTGTGGTTATTTTTCTAAATGTTTGAATTGAGACTGAATTTTTGGAATGATGAATTAAGTATAGGCGAGGGAAATTGCAGATTTGACAGAAGAGAATATAAAATATTATGAATATAAAGATATTTCAAGAGGCATTAAGAATCTAAGGAAATAGATTAAGTAATATACTGGAAAAATTTATAAAATAAGCTGGAAGAAACTAGATGATTAAAATTAAAGAAAATATATAAAGTAATATTAAGGTATGTTATTAAATATGAAAGATGAGTAGAAAATGAAAGTCAAGTTTGTAATGGAAATGTGTTAAACTGGAATCATGCTGTTCACTGAAAAAAATGTTTTTTTAAATATGTGAAAATTGAATAAAACTTTTTCAAAAAAGAAAAAGATAGAAAGCTCAGATTCTAATTCTTTTATGAAGGCTCCAAAACTGTTTCTGAGTTCCAGGCCTTCAGATTATATTCTTGCTTTCCGCTGTCACTACAAAACTTGGTCCTTCATTCCTCTTCTGCAGGTTTCTTCCTGTGTTCTTTTAATTTGGTGCAATAAATATCCTTTCTTATGATCTGGAAGGTAACCACTTCCACTCTAATCCTTGCATATATATTTGTTTTACTTGTTTATTTAAACACTGCTGCAAGCTTGTAGTTGTTGCAAATGTATGCTTGGGCTTTTTTTGAACAGGAACACAATCATATAACAAGGATTGCAAATTAGGATAGCATGGTCTTGTCCATTTATCTTCATTTTTGTTTCTTAATGGAACTAATAGCAAAAAGCTTTTATTTCCTCTTTTTTCTGTTATGAGGCTCTTAAAAGGAATACTCCCTAGAGATTCCAAACCAAACTCCTTTTAATACTCTCTTATTCAGTGAGCTTGTTCTCTGAAAAGTGGAGGTCATCATGTATTCCTCCAATCTATGTAGGAAGAATAATGCTGTTAAGTTAAAAGAAGATAGATTTTACTTGACTGTTAAGGGGGGTGGACTAGTGACATTAATTATCAAGATATGTGGTGATGTTTAGTTGATATATTCAAGCACAAGTTGGACAGAGGCTGGTCAAGGAAACTTTATCCTGCACAGAGCAATGGATTGAATCTAAAGTTTATTTTATTTATTTATTTATTTGTCAATTGCTTACAAGATAATAGGTATAAATAAAAATATAGTTATGAATACATGCATACATATAAGAAAAAGAAAGAAAGAAACAATAGGACAGGGATGGTAGGTACGTTGGTACGCTTATGCACACCCCCTACAGACCTCTTAGAAAAGGGGTGAAGTCAATAGTAGACAGTCTAAGGTTAAAGTTTTTGGGGTTTGGGGAAGAAACCACCAAGTCAGGTAGAGTATTCCAGACATTGACCATTCTGTTGCTGAAGTCGTATTTCCTGCAATCAAGTTTGGTGCGATTAACCTTGAGTTTGTAGTGTTAAATGATTCTATTCTACTTTCTGATTCAACAATTCCATATATACTCTGAAGTTCTAAAGAAAACTATGGTGATTCACTATGGGTGTTCAAATCAAAAATATGGTATAACTGTTAATAAAGTAGATTAAAAACACAATGAACACTTTCTACATCTATCAAATTCACTGCAGTGGTAAGATTGCACCATAACTTTCCCATCAAGTCTAAAAGCTAACAAAACTAAGCCCCAAAAATAGAACAAGTCCCAATTAATATTTAGAATGGGCTTCTGTGCAGTTATCATAAGTTGATTAAAAAAAAAACTTAAAGGACAATGTTCTAGCAATTCATTGCTGTGGGTCAGGAAAATAAAAGAGATAGATGAAAACTGGATTTGCATTTCATACCTTTAATCCATCATAGAATTAGCGGATTATATAGGGAAGCTTTAATCTCTAATCTCAGATATTTAGATCCATGTCAGTGGTACTGCTATTTTGTAATTCCCACAGTGATTGGCAAAGGGATGCAATCATATTGCCACACTGTTATTTCAGGCTTTTCTGCTGTGATTATTAAGAGGTTTGGACTCCCCTTCATTCTGACAATTAAGCTAGGCCAATTATTTTCCAGTGATGTCTTTGCATCCCTGTCATGCACTCAACATGTTCTATAAGAGAAGGTACTAAAAGTAATATATCAGTCAGAATCCTATATAAAAATCTACCTCCGCCTACCAGATAGCAACAATTCTATGAGTACTCACAGTTTCCAACAATCATTAATTTACAAGTAGTCTCCAATGGTTAAGTTTGAAAGTTAGGGCCTATGTTTCCACATTTCATTTTTTTCCTTTAATTGTATTTTGGCAAGATCATATTGTCATTTTATAATCACAGAAATTTCTATGCTGGACTGAGAGAGGAAAGGCTGAGTCTCAGAGAGTGGTGGTATTCTACAGGTTGTGCTGAGCTGGTAGCGGGATGAGCAGCAGAGACCGAACCAGTTCTTTCCTCCGTGCTGCTATTGGGCCCGCCTGCCTGCCCAGGCTCCCATACTCATCTTTATCCTCTGCTTTCGAAGCACAGCTGCTTTGCATGGCATAGCTGCATGCTGAAGTGACCAGGAGAATGCAGGCTTGCAGGAAGTGAGTTGGAATGCCTCTGCACCTGCACAAAGTGCACACTTGGGATGCGTGCATATGCAAAGTGTTTGCACACGTGCAAAGCATGGCCACCAAGCCACGCCCACCAAACTGGTGGTAAAACTTTTTGAATCCCACCACTGGTCTCAGACCTCTGTTCAGTTATAAAGGTCATTACATAATTTTGGACAAATTATAGAACTGCTGCCAAATCAATTTCGTACATTACTGTTGAGATGAAATTATTAAACCAATATGGGTGGCTGTGTGTAAGTAATGAATAAAATATGGTACACATAATTGGTTTTCTTGCTAAGGGCTTTTTTTCTTAAATGTTACATTATAAATATATTATGGACTCAGAACATATCCTTTCCATACAAAAGAAACCCTCGTTGTTTGAAAAAGGCATGTATTAATTAAATGACAGGAAGGGATTATGAGCTAGAGAATCAAATTCCAAAACAGAGAGTTGAAATATTTTAGATTCCATCTATTGTCTTTATTCTTGAGTTGATGGAGGGAGAAAATGTACGGGTGGGGTATAATCAGAATCAGAAGAAAATGGATCAATTGATGGGAAAGGTCTTATGACACAACAAATTAATATACAGTAAAATATAAAAGAAATACTATAGGTGAAGACGAACCTTTAAATGGGAAGTCCAAGCTTTCACAAGTCTTGGTAATACAAAATCTATAGGCCTTGATTATTTGATCATTATTTCATTAAACTTTCCTACCAGGAGCATTCCTACAACTTGACAAAGTTTTCTATCTATCACATATAAAGGACACAGAGGGAAAACTAAAGCCATGGGAACCTATCTTTTATTTCAAGTTTTAGTACACAATTATATTAATATGTATTCTTGCACTCCTTGAAGTGGCATAAAACTATGCTTTTTAGAGTCCTGTCAACTGAACTTTAATTTGCCTCATAATGAAACTTCTAAATGGCCTTGTTCTAACAACTTATTGTGGGACAATTTAAGGGCAATATCTGATAGATTTCCCATGGTTTTGTTTCCCCCTCTATCCAGTGTCACTATCCAGCAGGAAAACCACAATCAACCATTTTACTTTAGATAGTAGGAAGGTTTGGACAAGTATGAGAATATTCCTGGGAGAGACATTTAATCTGCCTTTTAAGATGCCCAAATGACAGGTTGCCAACACAGATGTGCTGTTTGCCAGTAGTCTGCCCCGCAGGCTCTTCCAGAACAAGGTTTATTGGAAAGCTGGTGTTAATATATTTTGTTGATTCCAGGGTTTGGTTGTGCTTGTGCCAATTCTGCTGAGGGTCTCATATGAGGCATCTCAGTGTCCAAAAGGAGAGTTTTATGGTGTTGAAAGGACAACTTTGGTGGAACAACCAAATCCAATGGGTGTCACAGAATATTCTGTGTATTTTTATACATATTTTCTCATCTCACACCACAGTAGGAAAGTTGGAAATCTGGCGTGCCATGCCAAATTAAGAGATCTACATAAAACTTTATGCTTGATTGTCTAAGACTTTATATAAACAAAATTGCTCTGTAATAACTCATAATTTGTTTATCCAGAAAGCCATATATTTATACATACAGAATATCATACAGAAGTCATGGAAATTTCCTAAAGCATTACATAAGCACACAAAGATAATCCTCAGAGGCTTAAGGGGTTGATATTTAAAATCTTGATTGGTTTAGATTTCTGTATGTATGTTCAACAAGAGGCATTTAGTACACAAGGATACATGAGTTCTTTCAGTCCCACATTATCACTGCCAAAGATAAACTTTCCAGTGACCTGACTTTGCTTCACAACAAAAACACACAGACACTTGAAAAGAATAAAAGGTATAGTTCCATTAATGTCTTCTCAATCTCTCTGGTTTCTTCCTGTTCACCCGATTTATTATTCCTGGCAATACGCAGATGTCCCTGGCTGATTTCAGAAAAGCTAAGTAGAATCAGAGCTGGTTAGTGACCATCAGAAAATATCAGAGGTGCAGGTTTGATTGATAAGTCAAAAAATTCTCAGAAAGAAAACAATGACAAGTCACTTCTGACCTGTAGTCAAAAAAACCACACAGATATGCCCATGTAATCATTTAGATTGAGTTTGATACCACGGCGTATTTATTATCATGTGTGTAAATATCCATTAGGTATCTGTATAACAAATTCATGAAGAAGAAACTGCTTATTAATATCTTGAAGGACTAACATCTGCCTATTCAACTCCTAGAAAAACACTTGATAAATAGATAAAAATGCCAAATCCAATCTAGACATCTGGCTGATTGTGTGACCAGCCATAATAATTTATTAAATTAACATGCTGCCCATTTCCCAGCAGCTATGAGTGATTATGAGCTCCTGTTTACATGCAGCTTACTGCCATCTCACTTGTACAAATACATACACTCAAAGTAATGGGGGAGGGATTCATTTTTCTTCCATTTGGGAACTTTGCCAGACATCAAGGCGCTCTGTATTTCTTGAAAACCTCCCCAGAATTGGAGTGGTTTTTCCACTGGGGCCAGCTAAGGAAATCTTAACTATTATACTCATCCCTGCATCAAACTCTAATTGCTTTTTCTAAAAAATAGATCTCCTAATTCACCCCCAACCATTTTGGATTTTGTTGCAGTCTCTGGACATAAAAAAGAAATATAATCTCTTCCTAAAATGGGGAAAAGGAGGATTTCAAGGTGTGAGAAGTGAACAATGAACTAAGAAAATATAGATACTAATCAGAATCAGAACACAGCTGGAAGGGACCTTGGAGGTCTTCTAGTCCATCCCCCTGCTCAAGCTAGAGATTCTATACCATTTCAGACAAGTGACTGCCTAGTCTCTTCTTTATAAAGTGATGAAGTACCTACAACTTCTGAAGGCAAGCTGTTCAATTGGTTAAATGTCTTCGCTGTTAGGAAGTTTCTCCTCAATTTCAAGTTGCTTCGCTCCTTTTTTAGTTTCCATCTATTGTTTCTTGTCCTGCCTTCTGGTGCTTTGGAAAATAAATTGACCCCCTCCTCTTTGTGACAGCCTCTCAAATACTGGAATACTGCTATCATGTTCTCCCCAGTCCTTCTTTTCTGTAGACTAGCCAAACCTAAATCCTCCAACCATTCTTCATATATTTTAGTCTCTAGGCCTTTAATCATATTAGTTGCTCTTGTTTGCACTTTTTCCAAAGTCTCAATATCTTTTTTTGTAATGTGACCAAAACTGGATGCAGTATTCCAGGTATGGCCTTTTTTGGTGGCTGCTGCACACTGCTAACTCGTGTTTAAGTGATCATCCACTAATCACCTAATCTGTACTTGTAATTTTGGTTTTTCCTGCCCAATTGTAAAACCTTGCTTTTCTCCATATTAAATTTCATTTTTTATAGGGCTCATTGTTCAAGTCTGTCAGGTCTTCTAGAGTGTTGGATATTCCTACCAGTTTAGTGTCATCTGCAAATTTGATGAGTTCTCCTTCTATTCCCTCATCTAAGTTATTTATGAAGATATTGAAAAGTACTGGGCCTAAGATAGAACCTTGTGGTACCCCAATGCGTACTTCCTTCCATGTAGAAGTAGATGTGGTACCATTAAGGACTTGAGTATGGTTTTTCAGTCAGTTACAAATCCATCTAATGGTGATGCTGTCTATCCCACATTTTTCTAACTTACCATGAAATAGATTGTGGTCTACATATATTATGTCCACAGCATTTCACTGGTCTACTAATTTATTCATTTTGTCAAAGAATGAAATAAGATTTGTTGGCATGATCTGTTTTTAACAAATCCATGCTGGCTACTAGTTATAACTTTATTTGCTTCTAGATGTTCACAGATATAGTTTTTAATTATTTTTTTCCAGTATCTTCCCAGGTATTGATGTTAGGCTGATTGGTCTGTAGTTTCCTGGGTCTGTTTTTTTCCCCATCCCGTTTTTGAAGATTGGAAGTTCAGTATTTCATTACTAATTGTTTCCATCATCTGCAAAACACATCTTGGTACTTTCCATAATAGTTGAGAGCACCTTGATAATTCTTTTACAAATTCTCCCAAGGTCACATATATTACATGCACAAAGGGTGGAAGGTAGACAAGTTCTCAGAATAACCTAAAACCTGTTTACCAACATGCAGAGATTTTCTGAAAATCTGGTCATTGGCATCAAGGCAGCAGTTCCTGTCTATTCAGGACCTAGAAAATTTATTATAATGTTAAATTATTTCAATAACAAATACACATTTGCTTCAGAACACAACCTCCAAAGGGCCTTGCATTTGAGCTATCATGAAAAGAAATGAAATATAAATATAGCCATTTACTGCTACCTCTGCACTTTCTTGTTTAAAAGACTAAACTTTAGTGTAACCTTTTGAGTTTGTTGAACCTTATCAGTGGAATGCTCTAATTTCTCATCTCCATCTGGCTCATCCTGTTATTGCATTTAAACACCTAATAAAAACTCATTTGTTCTCCCGCCAAAGCCCTTCTGCATTCTCTCCTGTTTTCTTTTTCTGGATATGTCCCACTTTTCTCCAAGTTTACAAAGCTGAAATCAAAGACTGGCATTTTATTATTAATTTATACCACATCTGGTCATTGCAGGCTCCTTAAACCAGCCTGAAAATTGGTGCCTTCCTGATGATTTTAATGTGTCTTCTATCATTCCAACACTGGCCATTGAATAACCTGGCTGGGGTATAACAATAACAACAACAACAACAACAGACAGTACATGCTGCATATGCAAAGAAGGTGAAGAAACAGTGGCCCACCTGGTAAGCGACTGCAAGAAGATTGCACAAACTGATTACAAGCAGTGGCATGACAAAGTAGCAACAATGGTGCATTGGAAGATCTGCAAGAAATAGCATTTGCCTATAAGCAAGAACTGATGGGACCATAAAACAGAAAAAAATCATAGAAAATGAAGAAGTTAAATTGCTCTGAGACTTCAGAATCCAGACAGACAGGTATCAGCCACATAACATCCCAGACTTAACAGTTGTTGATAAGAAAGACAAAAAGTCTGAATAGTGGATGTGGCAGTGCCTGGAGACAGCAGAAGAGAAGAGAAAGAACTGGAGAAGATAACAAAATAGAAATAGAATGACTATGGCAAAGGCAAGCAAGGGTAGTACCAATAGTAATAGGCACCTTGGGTGAAGTCCCAAAACAACTGGAGCACCATTTGAACACCATCATTGGCATTGACAAATTTGCCATCAGTCAATTGCAGAAGTTACTTGGAACTGTCTCCATCCTGCGACAATATCTGTCACACCATCAAACATCCAGTTTTGCCTATCCCAGATATTTGGTAAGGACTCGATAGGTAGACAAAAATGTCAAACCCAGTCTGAACATCTGGCTGACTGTGTGATGATTAATAATAATTACATTTGTTTTTAAATGTTCAGTTGACTGAGTTTCATGTTTAAATAATAATAATAATAGTAATAACAACAATAATAATAAGCCATGAAAGTGAAGATACAAAAATCCACAGACAATCCAAACTGCCGACTTTGCAATGACAAAGTTAAAATTGTTTCACACTTAATACGTGAGCGCAGCAAAATAGTGCAAACTGATTACAAAGCTAGACATGATCAAGTTGTTAAATTAATCCATTGGTCATTATGTAAAAAATACGCTCTACATGTATCCAAAAGGTCATGGAAACATAAAGTGGAAAAAGTTGTCGAGAATGAGATGGTGAAGATCTTGTGGGATTTTTGAATACAGACGGATTGCCATTTGGAACACAACAAGGGCTGAAGCATGCAATTTATTGATATCACTGTAGCAGGAGACGCCAGAGTTGCTTGCACTCACCAAACCAGTTGTTATACCGGTTGAATCCCACCACTGGTTTGTTTTTTTTAAATCATGAACATTATTCAAAGAAACAAAAAAAAAAATGAAAGACCAGATTAGAAAAATGAAAAATATAGAGCTAAATCCAGTTTGCATTAACATGGTTTGCTGTCTCCATATCTTTCTATGCTTGTAACCATCCTTGTTTCCACCACATCATTCAACTCTTCATGTTATCTTTTGTTCTTTAAGCTTCTCATGTCTCTTTTTTTCAGAATAACACCAACCACAAGAGTCTTCTTCCTTTTCATGCAATTGCTCTTTCTTTATGTATTTCTCTTGCAATTCAGTCCTCATACATTCTCTCTCTCTACAGAATACACCCACGTTATTTTTTTTGTACTGATCATTCACACTGATATTCAATCTGTGGTACTTCAGTCTCTATCTGTTCTTGTTTGTTACCCATATTTCTTAAGTAAGCCATTCCCCTCTGGTTTCAATTTACTTTTATATTTCTCCTGACACATCCAATTCTCCCTTCCAAGTAACAAGGTGGGCAAAAGCTTGCTCTTATACACAAACATTTCCTCTTCTTTCAGCAAACATTCATTTCTCATAACAGATTACCCACTACCAGCATTTGTATATCTTAAAAATCTCTTCACTCACTTTCCCGTTCTAGTCAATACTCTGTCAAGATCCCCAAATTGCTATAGTATATATGTGCTATAGTTTTTCACAATGTTTGTATAACTTTCAATCATGCATTCCATTTTCCTTGTCAAACTCAATTACTTGATCTTTGTTACATTTTCAAACTGTGGGATTAAACACTCTATTAACTGAAAACAATTTAAGTTCTCTTAACCGACAATAAGGCACTTTCTGCATACAAAAGTACATACACATTCACAACCCAGCCAACACATCTCCAAATTATCCATAAATGCATTAAACAAAAAAGGGGACCTCACATATTCTTGTCATACTCCTTGGTCAACCGGTAAACATGTGCCTTGGCTTAATTTCATTGGGGCTTTCTTGCCAAGCATTAACCTACCCTATGTTCCTCTGTTTTAAGACATCTTGCTCTGCCCTCACAATATCAATCCTGCCAATATTCTCAAAGCTTGAAATATGAATTGTTGGAGTATTTGCAAATAGGCCCAATTTTCTCAACCCCAAATACCAGAAATCTCATTGTCTATAAATATAATACAGTATGGATTCCTTTATCATACAAATCCAGGTAAGCATTTTGCTCACTTAAAAAGTTCTCTGATTGTGTGTTATACTAAAAATATTGAAACAAGAAATCAAGAGATTGCTTCATAATAACCTATTTCTTTTAAAAAATGATATCTGACCTGGTGAATCTAAATCAAACATTCAAGAAGCATTTGATGAACTAAAATTCTCTGCTCTTTTAAAATAAAGTTGCTCTCAAGTTGAACTCAGTCCCTGGTGACTGACTATCTGGACATGTTGGGATAGTTTCATTGGCAGCAATATGGAAATGGTTTGCTATTGCCCAAGTTCTTCTCAATTTCTCTATCAGGTCTGAAAGTTTGCTAAGTGTTTGAGATCAACTAAGATTGCCTCTGACCAGAGATTCTGACCTTCGAATAGCAAAATACTTGTAGACAACCACAGAAATAATCTTGAACAATTTAGACAAAGGCAGTGATGATTTATTTTATTTATTTCATTTGTTAATCGCTTACAAGATAATAGGTATAAGTATATACAGCTATAGTTATGAATACATGAAATGGGTACATATAAGAAAAATAAAAGAAACAATAGGACAGGGACGGTAGGCACTTTGGTGCGCTTATGCATGTCCCCTACAGACCTCTTAAGAAAGGGGTGAGGTCAATAGTAGACAGTCTAAGGTTAAAGTTATATAAACAAAAATTATATAAACAAAAGTTGGACAATAATAAAAGTATGAGAAAGAAGCTCCCAAATTCACTCCAGTATAAGAGGAAGGGAAGAGAGAACTCAGTCAGGCTTTCAACACTGATGTCAACCCTTTGAGGTAGACCAGGTCAGGAAGCGCTCCACAAATCCAACTGGAACTCTATTTTATTGATAATGACTCTTGTAACAGAACCTTGAAAGTCTGAATTCTCCCGTTCCCCACTCTATACACCAGAGAGTTAGGGTGAATTCCGTCTTTTTTAAATGTTTCCCTCAATTCCTGGGCTTAAGATATGTTTTCGTAAATGTCATTTCATAATTGTTCCAAGGTCATCTCTGTGGCTTTCTACAAATACAGTATACAGTTTGCATTCCTCTTTTGATTTTTTTTTCTTTATATATTTTCATCCCTAATGTTTGCTTTACTTACTTATTTGCTTGCTTATTTATTTTATACCCACAATTTCAAAGAGGATTTTGCAAAACAAGTGGCTTCAAGACGGAAGTCCCAAGCAGAGTCAGTTCCCAACTTACATTAGAGCTAATTAAATATGGAAAGGCAGCTGCACACAATGTGCCTTTTGTATTTAGCATAGTGCATACTTCAATACTATGGTTTACTTTCTGTAACAACCAATGCTAAATCCCACTCAACATGAAAAAACCATTTATATAAATATTTCAATTCAGCTCTTTTTTTAAACAACTGAGAAACTCAGGCTACATGTATAAGACTCTATGATAAATGTCAATAAAATGAATGTCACTAGGGAAAACCTGTAAAAATGCAAGCGGATCCAGGTGGAAATGTTCTCTGTCAGTAAAATAAGAAAAATAATAAGCATCCAAGTAAAATAAAGGAATAGAAAAGAAACATTGACAGTGCCAAGGAAGGAAGAGGAAATCATCAAACTTCTGGAAACCAGCCTGTTATGTATACTTGTAATCTCTTGCATTTAGATGTCAATGACACCATTAATTTCATCAATAAAACTCTAAAAATTGGACAATTAAAACTTCAAATTACCATCAGTATGTGTACATCTGTGTTCATATGTTTGTCTGTCTGCCTGTCTACCATGTATCAATTTGTCATCTGTTTATACATCTGTATATTTATATCACACAAATCACAGAGACATTAGATAAGTTTCAGAGCAAGATAAGGGCGGTGTAGTGGCTCAGAGATTAAGGGGCTGGGCTTGTTGGCTGGAAAGCCAGCCACCGAGGTTCAAGACCTGAATTCCACATAATGGGGTGAGTTCCCATCCTCACCCCAGCCTTTTCCCTCCAGCAGTTCGAAAACATGCAAATGCAAGTAGATAGATAGGTATCACTTTGGTGGGAAGGTAACAGTGATCTGTGATGTCATGCTGGCCACATGACATGTCTTTGGACATTTTCCAAAGGAAAATTGGACTTTGCTGGCTCAATGGCCTTGAAACAGAGATGAGCACTGCCTCCTATAGTTGACAACAACTAGTAGAGTAAAATCCTTTACCTCTATATAGCAAGATTGAATAAGAAGTGTTATCAAATCAATTACATAGCTGCGTGACTCATTGACTCTTCATAACTAGGAAGATCCTGAATGTTTTATTTCAATGGGCCTTTGGTTAAAGCATGAGAGCCTGCTTAATTATACCTTAATGTTCAATTCTTCATCATCATCATTCTAGCCATTGTCTATCCACTGCAGAATGAAGGCCTCTTCTCCATGTTTCCAACCACACAGTCCTGAGCTTTCCTTTGTCAGTTGGGCTCACAATACTTGCTGACATCATCAACCATCTTGTCTTTGGTCTCTTCTTAGACACTTTTTAGCAAGTGGAATCCATTTTATGACTGCCTTAGTCCACCTGCCATCAGTTCTTCTTGCAAAGTGACCATTTAATTGTTATTATTTAGATAGATGAATGAATATTATTTTCTATATTTTTTGCTGTGTAGCTTTCAGAGTTCTGTGATAGGTGGCATGTAAACACTGGGTACATTGGATAAATTAAATAAATAAATATTGTGTGACTAAACATGTGCTGTGACATCCTGATGCAAATTTCACTCTTTAGGTGCTGCTTGCATAAAACATCAATGACTCAAGCACAATGGGAAGACATGTGTCATGACATCACATTAATTGGTTTGGGCACCACCACAGTTTGAATGTCTATGTATAGATGTCATCTAGATGAAAGCAATAAAATAGGATAAAATACCTGAGGCAATTAATATTACTTAATTACTTCTTAAGCTAAAGAGTCACTTTTCAAAGTAAGATTTTCAGAGTGAGACAGGCAGCATAAATAAATAAATTCTTGGCCTTCTCCCACCTGGTGATTATCATTTTTTTTTAATTTACTGTTAAATTTGTTTGTTGCCCATCTCATCACAAGGTCCCAACATCTGCAGGAGATGATAAGAATTGAGATTGAATTTACCCCCACCCCACCAGCCTTCAGAAAGGCCTTGAAAACCTGGGTGTTCTCTTGGCTGTTGGGGGTAAGATGTTAAAGAAACTCATCCTCCAAAGTGGAATCTGTGTACATGATTATTATTGTCTGTTTAGTTTGGTTGTGATGCAATTTGGCTTTCTTTTTGTATGTCCTCCACAGTTGCATTTTTGCATTATGAGATACCAAATGAGTCCTTTAAATAAATAAATCCTCCATATTTGGAGAGCACCAAGCTTTTGCTACAATCAACGGTTACTGCTTTCTAGTCCTTCCATCAATGACTACAATGGTTATAGCAGAGTAGAACCAATAGACAGAAAAGTGTTCCTGAAATCAGGATTACTTTCCCACTAAAAACGTTAATTATATTTTTCTGAGATGCAAATAAAGAGACAGAGTTTCAGCCCTAGCTGCAGAATATTGCTTTTAGACCTTCTGTTTAGGAAAGTAGCATTGCTTTTGGACCTTCTCTTTTCAGGCAATTTAGTTTTCATTCTGGAAAAGATCAGAGAAGGTTAGGGAAGGGTATTAAATCACCAGGATGAACCTAATTCTGATAAATGAGGAGCTTCCGAAAGAAGACAATGACATTCTCTCACCAATTCCTCCAACTGCAAAGTAGCAAACCCCTATAGGTTTCATTTTAATATGTGTTCTGCACATGGATCTGATTTATTTCCATGGAACTCAATCAAAAGGATTTTTCAGCAGGTTGCACCAAAAGTTTATTCAACCACAAAAATGGTAACCAAAATCTAATATCTGAGCCAGCTAAATCACTCTACTCCAGGGAAGGCACATGTTTCAGGAATTATAGTCAATAGCATGATTATAACCAAGATTAAATCCATGACAGTTATGGTTGACTAGATCTCTTATTCATACCACTACAGATAATCCTTGACTTACAACCATTCATTTAGTAATTATTCAAAGTTATGATGATGCTGGAAAAAGTGATTATGATAGGTTCTCACTGGACATCACAATGTCCCTGTGGTCATGTGATTGTGATTGTCATTTAGCAAACAGCATGTATTTATGGTGGTTGTAATGTCTTGAGGTCATATGATCACTATTATGATCTTCCTAGCTAGATTCCAACAAGCAAAGACAATGAGAGCAGATAGATTTGCTAAACAACCGTACGATTTATTTAACCATGGTAAAAAGGTTGCAAAATCATGCATTATTATGTTATTGTTCTGGATTGGTTAATATTTGAAATACTTACTGTTCATTGGTCTACATTCCGGCGGGAGATCCTCGCCCCGTCATTGGTTGACTTAGGCGCGGGAGTCCTTTAAAAGAAGGGCTGCCGCGCCACCGAGTCAGTCGGTGTCCTGGAAATAAACAAAAAGACTGAATCACTATACGTGTGTGCCTCTTCATTGCCGCCTCAAAACACTGGCGACGAGGGTGGGATCGAGGCAACACGTTTAGAGAGTGCATAGCGGCGGAGAGCGAGCGGCATCATGTCCGGAAGCAACGCACCGCCTGAAAAATTCAACCCGGCCAAGGAGGAATGGCAGACGTATGTGGACCGATTCCTCATGTTTTTGGAGAGTAGCGATCTGAGCGGAGTGTCGGATCACCGAAAGAGAGCGGTGTTTTTGACCCACTGCGGCCAAGCCGTATTTCGGATGGCAAAGGCACTAGCGTCTCCAATCGATGTCAAAACGCTAACTTGGCCCGAACTAGAGAAGATCCTGAGGAAACACTACGCGCCCACAGTTTCCTGCCTGATAAAGCGCCATGAGTTCTACCTCCGGAACCAAAAAGAAGGAGAACCTATCGCCGATTTCGTGGCCGATTTAAGAGAAATAGGTGGAGAGTGCGAATTCTCGGATTTCAATGAGGCGCTAAGAGACCGGATCGTTTTAGGCTTAAAAGATCCAATATTGCAGAGTAAGTTGCTAAACCGACCCAAGATAACAGCCACAGAGGCCATTGAAGAAGCCACCGCAGCCGAAGCTGCTCACAAATCGGCAGCAAGAATGAAACAGATTAATCAAGCTGCACACCACAAATCCAAAGAAACCACCAAAGCTGATGATGAACAAGGAAAAACCTCAACTCACTACGAGGATATTGAAACTGAGACCAGTAGTGAAGAAGACGAGGTTTGCCACCTAAAAGCCGCGAGAGGAAAAAAAGAGCGGGCTACCAGGCGGTTTGATTTTGAATGCAACCGTTGTGGTGGAAACCACCCCAGATCAGAGTGCCGATTCATAGATGCAATATGCCGAAAGTGTGAAAAGAAAGGGCACATCGCAAGGGTATGCAGAGCCCGATCAAGCTACAGCCCCAGGCGAAGAGAAAGCCCTCCCCCAAGAGAGAGAGAAAAGAAAACAAACAACCGTTGGAGCCAGGAAGGAAGGAATAGAAAGTTTAAAGAGTCATCTTACAAGAAGGAAGAAACGCATCAAACAATAATAATTGGTCACTCTAATACAAAAAACGTTAAAAAAGTCCACGTGCAAGTAAGAATTGAAGAAAAAAATTGTGAAATGGAAGTGGATTCGGGATCATTCCTTTCCATGGTTTCCTGGGACACTATTAAGAAATTGATCCCAGACATACGGCGAAGCGAACTAGACAAACAGAAATTAACACTCAAAGACTACCAGGGAAACAGAATTCCGGTAGTAGGGATTGGACATTTCCAGGTAACCTTCAACAACCATACTGAGATTCTTCCCCTAACAATCGTGGACCGGAACAGACCCAGCCTCTTAGGACTGGAATGGTTCGAACCGCTGGGAATAGGGATGACCGGTATCAACCATATCACAGACGCTGACTGGGAGGCAGATCTCATTCAAGAATTCCAGGACCTGTTCAGCGAAGAATTAGGCAAGTACCGGGGTAACCCGATTTCATTTAACATAGACCCCAAGGTAGCCCCAATTAGACTAAAAGCTAGAAGGGTACCGTTTGCCTTAAAGCCAAAAATAGAAGAACAACTGGATAAACTAGTAAAGCAAGGGGTCCTCGAGCCAGTTGACCACGCTAAATGGGAGACCCCTATAGTGACCCCTATAAAAGCAGACGGGTCGGTTCGTATTTGTGGGGACTATAAGGCGACCCTCAACCATGCACTACAACAGAGCGCATACCCCGTGCCTGTCGTGCAACACTTGCTACATTCTATCAAGGGCGGAAAGATTTTCGCTAAACTCGATTTGGCTCAGGCTTACCAGCAACTGCCCGTTGACAAAAAAACAGCTGAAGCCCAAACTATTGTGACACACCGGGGTGCATTTAAGTGTAATCGCCTACAATTCGGCGTTAGCGTGGCACCAGGCATTTTTCAATCTCTTATGGAACGCCTCCTTCAAGGAATTCCTGGAGTCATCCCGTATTTCGATGACGTCCTAATTGCAGCTAAACACAAATTGCAACTGCGAGACCGCCTAAGAAAAGTGCTGACCAAATTTACTGAGGCTGGGTTTAAAGTCAAAAAAGACAAATGTACCCTTATCACAGACAAAATAGAGTTTTTAGGATACCTAATCGATGGAAATGGCATCCATCCAACAGCAGGAAAAACCCGTGCCATCAAAAATGCCCCCACACCAACTAACAAGGCTGACCTACAAGCTTTCCTAGGGTTGATAAATTTTTACCATGTCTTTTTGCCCCAGAAAGCCACGGTGGCGGAACCCTTGCATAGGCTTTTGGACAAAGACGCATCGTGGAAGTGGGGACATCGGGAAGAAACAGCATTTAACAAAATTAAAGACATGATCACTTCAGCTCAAGTGTTAATTCAATATAACGAAACTTTGCCATTGTTACTAACTTGCGATGCCTCCCCCTTTGGAATCGGAGCTGTCCTGAGCCACCTTCTACCTAACGGCAGAGAGGCTCCGATTGCCTTCTATTCAAAAACCTTGTCCCAAAGCCAAAGGAATTACAGTCAACTGGACAAGGAGGCACTAGCCATAATTTCGGGTATTAAACGTTTTCATGAATACCTGTATGGCCGATCTTTTTCGATCATCACCGATCACAAACCCCTACTAGGTATCCTGGCGGGTGACAAACCCACTCCCCACATTCTATCACCCAGAATGACAAGATGGTCAGAATTCCTGGCCGCTTACAATTACACTCTGTCGTACCGCCCGGGTCCGACCATCACGCACGCCGATGCTTTAAGTCGTTGCCCGTTACCAGACTCTGATCCGGAACCAAACCCCAGTTTTTCAACCTTTTTGATTGAGACCCTGCCCGACCTCCCGATGACAGCAGCAGACATCGCGCACGAAACCTCTAACGACCACCTACTGCATACCGTGAGTAGGTGGATCATGAAGGGTTGGCCTGACTCTGAGTTACAAGAACAGCACAGACCGTTTAAACAGAGACAAATGGAACTGTCAGTACTAAAAGGCTGTGTACTATGGGGGGATCGAGTGGTCATTCCACAAAAACTGCGAAATTCCATATTGAAACTATTGCATGAGGGGCACCCCGGGGTGGTAAAGATGAAAAGTCTAGCTAGAAGTTACGTATGGTGGCCTGGGTTAGACAAGGATGTTACCGACTGGGTCGCGGGTTGTCAGCCCTGCCAGACTTCCCGGCCCTCACCCCCAAAGGCACCAATTACTGTGTGGGATCTACCTAGGGGCCCTTGGTCTAGAGTCCACATAGATTTTGCAGGCCCGACTAAGGGACATACCTTCTTGATTCTGGTAGACGCGTATTCAAACTGGTTAGAAGTGAGCCTCATGAAATCAACCTCTTCTGAAGCTGTCATCCGACAGCTCAGTCACTGGTTTGCCACCCACGGTTTACCAGACGTCCTGGTATCTGACAACGGCCCTCAATTCACGGCTACAGAATTTGAGGGCTACCTAGCCAGTTTGGGCATACGCCATGCCTTAACCGCGCCGGCACATCCGGCAGCGAATGGACGGGCCGAACGCATGGTCCGGTTTACCAAGGAGACCCTTCTTAAGTTAGATCAGGGCCCTATACAAACACGCATCGACAAACTATTGTTCCTACAACACACTACACCCAGTAGCACTACTAACAAAACCCCTGCTGAATTACTTATGGGGAGAAAGCTACGTTCCCCTCTCGATAGATTACACCCCACCTACACTACAGAGAAACCCCTAGATTCTTCAACCAAAGTCCGAACATTCCGAATTGGGGATTTAGTTTACGCTAAAAACCTGGTAGGGCACCCCTTATGGGTGCCAGCCACCATCACACATCTAACCGGGCCCCGTTCTTACCGGCTTACCACCGCTGATGGCAAAAGCTGGAAACGACACATCGACCAACTTCGAACTCGCACCCATCCCAGACCTGGCGATTTTCCTGGGGGGGAAGGGGAACAACCACCAAACAGTCTGGATAAGGAAAGCCCACTAACAAACAATGACGCCCTAACTCACACACACACACCCTCAACTCTAGCTCCGGTCGGGTCGCGCTGCTACGCACCTGATCCTGAAGAACGTCCCGCTGAAACATCTGACAGGGTCGTCGATAATCCAGGCCGAGCAGGGAGCGGCATGGCCACGTCAACTAGCCCAGTTAGGCCCGTTGGTAGTGACGCAGCCGGCTCGACCTGCTCGAAGTTTCCAGGGCCGGAGGCGAGAGGAGCAACAGGTCCTTCCGCACCAGCCGATGGTAACGACGCAACTGAGCCGCGCAGGTCCAGTCGGACTCACAGGAGCCCCGCCTATCTACGTGATTACGTAACATAGGCGCGGCTCCTGATTGGTCAGACTGGACCAAGGAGGGAGGGGTGTTCTGGATTGGTTAATATTTGAAATACTTACTGTTCATTGGTCTACATTCCGGCGGGAGATCCTCGCCCCGTCATTGGTTGACTTAGGCGCGGGAGTCCTTTAAAAGAAGGGCTGCCGCGCCACCGAGTCAGTCGGTGTCCTGGAAATAAACAAAAAGACTGAATCACTATACGTGTGTGCCTCTTCATTGCCGCCTCAAAACAGTTATGTCTTTCTTAATGATGACAACCCTCAGCAACAGAAATTCTGGTTGCAATTGTAGTCATAAATCAAGGATTACTTACATTAATTTTAGGCAACTGTCAAACATGGTTGTTCCTTTTCAAAACAGCTTTCAGGAGCAGGAAAGTCTGCATGGGATTTATGAGGGGGCATTGGAAGAAATGTGCATAGTCAACATCTTCCACTTATGTACTTGTCTGTTACATCACAATTAAATATGAAAGAGTGGAGCTTGTCTTGTGATGTTATAAACTATGTTTTGTCATTGGGTCTGGATAGCTATGATAGCTATATATATTGATGACTTGTAGACATTTAATCTTGCCAATTGTGCTATGATGAATGCCATGAGCCTGCTCTCAGAAAATCCACGTCCTTTAACATTATTAGTTAATAGAATGATCAGTCAAGTTCCAACTCAAATTCAAGTTTTCAAGATGGTAAGATTCAACCCTTTAGTGAATATCAGAATTGGATGGGACTTTGTTGGTCATAGAGTTCAATCCCCTTCTCAAGTAGGAGATCCTATATCATTTCTGACAAGTGGCTATCCAGTTTCTTCATGAAAGCTTTCAGTGATGAAGCATCCACAACTTCTGAGGGCAAGCTGTTCCATTGGTTGATTGTTCTCACTGTCAGAAAATGTCTCCTTATTTCTAGGTTGAAGTTCTCTTTGATCAGTTTCCACCCATTGCTCTTTGTCTGGCCTTTGGGTATTTTGGAAAATAGGTTGTCCCACTCCTCTCTGTGACAGCCCCTCAAATATTGGAACACTGCTAATATAATATGAGATCTGAAGGTCACAAATTGAATTCAAATTGATTCAAGATTCAAACTCAACAAAGATTCAGCCATTGATCTACTGACTGAAATGGCAAGTAATAAAAGTATTTTGTCACAATGAAGAGGGAGTCAAGCTATTCTCCAAAGCACCTAAGGGTGCAATGGGTGGAAATTAATCAAGGAGAGAAGCAACTTAGAACTAAGGAGAAATTTCCTGACAGAACAATTAATCAGTGGAAGCTTTTAAAAAGATGTTGGATAACCATTTGCCTGAAGTGGTGTAGGGTTTCCTGCCTAGGCAGGGGGTTGTACTAGAAGATCTCCAAGGTCCCTTCCAACTCTGTTATTCTATTCTATTCTATTCTATTCCATTCCATTCCATTCTATTCTCCATTCTATTTTCTAATGTATTCTATTCTATTTGTAACTGAAGACTGTTCACATGAGAGAGAAAAAATATTAGGCATTCTTTGTAAATTGAATTTTAGCTTGCTTCCTCTCATGTAGCCTGTAACTATTTATTCCAAAAGCATGTGATAGGATTGAAATGCCCTTTAATAGAAAGGGCAGTTTTGAATCTTTTCATGAATATGTATATATAAGAATGGAAACTCTCCTTCCTCTTTGCTCTACTAATGCTAACATTTGTGTCTTTTTGTTTATAGTATCTCCAGAAACAGAATTGCAAGTATACCATTGCTAGTATACATATAAACATTTGCACAGGGACAAATTACTGTGGAAATGTTGAACCATCTCAGACTTGCAATAGTGTTGCAAAGCAACTTGATATTGCCATTATGTGAGTTCTCGTGTTTTGTTTTGTTTTTAATTTGCATTTATATGCCGCCCTTCTCCGAAGACTCAGGGCGGCTTACAGTCTATGGAGCACCATGCTAAGTGCTCAGCAATAGCCTTCATTCCATTGTATATGCCTGCTTATTACTAGGGCTTTTTTGGCCCCCCAAGCAGCATTTTACACCCAAGGCTTTGGAGAGAGTATGTGTGATTCTTAGGAGTAAGTTGTGCAACCTTGATTTAGGGGCACCCAAGTCCAAGATCATATTCATTATTACGTCAATATATTTACTTAATTAAAGAGTGAATAAAAGAATTCACCATTTCCTTTTTGCAAAGAAATTTTGAAAATATTTTTTCAATTACCACAGTACATTGCAAGAGGGCATAGTATTATAGATATAGATTATATGCCATAAATTAAGAGAAAAAGGTGCATAAATTCAAGAGTTTAAGAATTTAACATGACCTAGCTGCACTTCTATGATCACTTATACTAATTAGGGGGCAATTTGCTTTTGATGATATATGGGATATAAAACTATGCTGTGTCACAATGAAGAGGAGAATTGGTCATAATGTTCTTTAATCAAAAATATTTCTTAGATGAAAAACTAGAGTTGGGGCACATTCCACTGTAACTCAAATCTTTTTCACCTGCCGTTTTGCCAATGGAAATATAAATTACAGATTCCTTTTCCTGCACTCCAGTTACTTTCCCCCAAAAACTTCATGTAAAGTGAATTCCCATCTAAAGACATTTAGCTAGTAGGAAACAGGTGGTTGTGGAGTACAATGTCATGTTTTGTAATGCAAATCCATTGCTAAATGTGGTCAAACATTTCTAGAGCTTTCTTCTTAAGCATCATGTTACACAAACATGTTGTCTTCATTGGCTTATTTTTTCTGTACATGAAAAACATTTTTTTCAACAGCTGGATTTCTAACATGCGTGGTTATCATGGAGGACAAAAAAGTACCATGTGGCTACAGATTTTATTAGCCTTCTTTGTAATGTTATACACAGTAAATTTATTCTGGTTAAAAACTCAGCCTACTGCTATGGAACTTTCATCAGATTCACTGTGATATAATATATCCATCTTTGTTTCTTGTATTAAGCAAATGCTTTTGATTTTTATTTTGGGTTGGGGTTGAACAAGATGTTGATGGCTTTTTCGATCCCATAGTAATAGTAATCACTATTGCAGGTAAAGGAAGTACATTGGAGTCAGGTCACATAACTTGATCCCTCCTAATACATATCCTCTTGTTGCTGGAAAGGAGCTTGTGTGTTCTGTTAAGGTTGAGGGTTATGCTGGAGGTATACCACCAGAAAGTATACCAGAAGGATCACCCAAGCCAGACAAATCTTAACTAAGGAACCAGACTAAAACTATCCACAAACCCATTAACCATGATGCTTGAAAGAGTTAATGATAAAAGGAAATCAGGCCATTAAAGAACAGAGTGACTGGACACCATCAAAGCTGACCCCAGTCAGAGTTTACAACTCAAAGAAATAGTGCAAGATTGGAAGTTATGGAGATACTTGGCCAACAGAATCATAACTGTGACAGGGATCTTAGAATACTAGTGGATAATCATTTAAATATGAACCAGCAGTGTGCTTCAACTGCCAAAAAAGCCAATGCAGTCTAGGCTGAATTAACAGAGGGATAGAATCAATATCACATGAAGTATTAGTACCACTTTATAATGCCTTGGAAAGATCACATTATATCTAGTTTTTGTTGCCATGACATAAAAAAAGATATTGGAATTCTAGAAAGATACAGAGAAAAGCAACAAAGATGATTAGGGGACTGGATGCCAAAACATATGAAAAACAGTTGCAGGAATTGGGTGTGTCTAGTTTAATGAAAAGAAGAACTAGTAGTGACATGCTATCAGTATTACAGTATTTGAGGGGCTGTCACAAAGAAGAGGAGATAAACCTATTCTCCAAAGCATCTGAAGCCAGGACAAGAAGCAATGAATGGAAACTAATCAAAGAGAGAAGCAATGTAGAAATAAGAAGAAATTTCCCAACAGTTAGAACAATTTATCAGTGGAATTACTAGCCTCCAGAAGTCCAGAATTTTTTAAGAAGAGATTAGGCATGGAAAACCATACGTTTTCCTGCCTGAGCAGGGAGCTGGACTTGAAGACCTCCAACATTCCTTCCAACTCTGTTATTCTACCAAGAGTTCCACATTACTGAATGGATACTACCACCACCATCATAACTAGAACAACCACACAACATAAGGTTTCCCATATTCTAGTGAGAAAAATATTGGCATATTTCCAAAACTGTGGTGCAAATTGACTAGGCAGGCTCAAACTGTGTAATAGTATTTTTTTAAGCATAAAACAATTGATCATATAAGGTTGAATTTGTATAAAACAAAGGAAACCTATGTAAGGGTTAAAGGCAAAGAGGCCTGGGAATTCTAGGAGTTATCAGAGAAGTGGATACAATTGGCACTTGCCTGCACAGCTTAAAGTTTTCTATCCTTAATTCTTTTTAAAGTTGGATGAAGCTTCCAATAAACTTGTGCATTAGTATTAGAGTCAAAATGCAGGGCTGTGAATAATTCATAATTTGCTTTGAGAGAATCTAATGTGCAGCTTAAATATAGATATCTGTACTAAGAATAGTACTATATAAAACGCTATGTTGTATTATTAAGAATAGCTTTTTCCTCCAATATTGCTGTGAGCAAAACTTAACAATGTTAAGTAATTATGGACATGAAAAGAACAGTTCAAGACAGAAGCAGATGTTCCCATTCATATCAACACAAATGTTTGCATTATTCAACATCTCTAGAATTCCTACCATCAAGGTCTCCAGTAGAGATGCCAGGTGGCCATAGAAGCTAGAAACAGATGTCTATTTATGGCTTGGGATAATCTTGCTACATTTTTTATTTACTGACCTTTCATGATTGGCTGCTATTTAAATATTATACACTGCTTTCTCCAACTAGGTGCCCCCTCCAGACAGTAGACTTCAAAATCCCCTGGCCAATCAGTCATGCTAACTGTAGGATTATGGGAATTATAGTCCAACACACCTTGAAGGGATCTTTTAGAGATATTACCACATACTATAAACAACAGAAGAACTTCCATTAAAACCCATGCAAGTCCATCAAAAACCTGATGGAGCATATTTTATTTTATTATTATTTTATTAATTACATTTATATACCGCCCTTCTCCCTAGGGACTCAGGGCGGTGAACAGCTCGTCTAAAAACCCCACAAATACAAAAGTTAAAAAGTAATTAAATATTTGAATCAGCTGCAGACTAAAATTAGGAAACCCCCCCCCCCCTACCCTTAAAACCCAATTTAAAGTTAAAAATGGAGATCAAATTTAAAATCATTATCTCAGCCCAGGCCGGCCTGCTCAAAGAGCCAAGTCTTTATCTCTGAGGGTTTCCATTAGTGTTTGCTGTAGCTTTGAAAACAAAACAACATATTTCATATGTTGACCTACCTCATCATTCAGAAGATGTATCGCTATCATTCGGATGAACTCATTCTCTGAAGATGGTCCTTGGGTTATGACCATTTGTTAAGCAACCATTCAAAGTCACAACCGCACAAATAAATTGTACTTATGAGGGGTCCTCATAGGTCAGCTGCTGCAATCATCCCTGTGATCATGTGATCAAGATTTCTGACATTCCCTGCCAGTTTCGTACAAGCAAAGTCAATGGGGAAACTGGCAGGCAGTTGGAAGTCACAAATCATGTGAGGTCCTTGCTTAACAACTCAGTCCTTGCTTAACAACCACAACCAGGACTGTCATCACTAAACAACATGGTCATGTGATTGCATGCTTTATGATTACATCACTTAGAGATGGCAATTCCCATCCCAATTGTCATTATAATCTGAGAAACACCTGTAGAGAAAATGATATGTTCATACAAGAGGGAGATAACAATATATTCAAGTCAACTCCAATATTTGCAGAAATATAATGTTTGTAGAAATATAAAGAATCTATGGTGGGGAAAAACTTTCTCTAATAGGAGTTTTCTAAATTGCTCAATGAATGATAAGAAAGGAATATTGGCCATTACATAAGAGAGCCAGTTTGGTCCAGCAGTTAAAATACCAATCTCAAAACCAGACTACTAATTCCACTTTAGGCATGAAAACTGGTTGGGTGACTTTGGGCCAGTCACTTTCTCTCAGCTCACTATATTAGGCCTGGGTGAAAAACTGCTCACTGAGTTCCTGTTGTGACCAGGAATTGTTGGTTGATTTGGAAAAAAAAAGCAGATCCTGCATTTGCAGGAAAACACTAGGAAGAAACTAAACTGGCCATAATATATTACTGATTGTAATGTGAGTATGAGGAGTTACACTAGCAGGAAATAAGAAACAGGAAGCTTGGTAGAATGATTCCATGAACAAGTCTGTGGATGATGGAACAGATACATAAAACAGAATGACTACTGCAAAAAATAAGAATAGAAATATACAATGTATATGAAAAAAAAAAGGATGGGGCAAACCTATTCAAAGAGATCAGGAAAGAATTAGGATTAAAAGAAGAAGAGGAAATGTAGAGTGAGGTATCTGAATGCCATATAAATACCTGATAACTGGAAAAATATCATTATACTGTATATTCTCTATAGGAAACAGAAAGATAGAAGACTAAATGAAAAGAAATTTGGTAGGCGAAAAATATAATTTAATTAGTGTGCATAGGAATGTATTTCACAGAATTCTGATCAAAAGGATACAAGATGAGACAACAAGCAAAATTTGGGAAGTTTGATGCTAAGAAAAGGGTGGGCATATACCAGAGTTTTGCTCTTTACTGAGTCATTAAAAATATGAATGCAAAATAAATCTTCCTGTATTTAAGGGCAATATTGGTTTAAAGGCAAGGTACAAAGCAGTGCATTGACATGATAGAAGCAAAGATGACTTGCAAGAATAAAGAGGAATGACTGTTGATGAAAATTACATGTAGTTAATTTCTTTTTATTTCTTATTCTCTTTTCATAAAGTTCTTTATCCCCACCCCCGAAAATAACACACACACATAAATACATATAAACATAAATATACACAGACACATATGTAATGTATGTGAGAACACCTAATGCTAAACTCTTTTCTGTGTGCTGATTTGCATCCAATGGTTATAATATTCTTTACATAAATTGTTTTTTTTCTTCGGGGTATGTATTAAAAACACAGTAGGCCAAATGAAATGGAGGCAGAATTAATTGTGCAAAATACATATATATCCCCAAATCCATCATTCATATACACAATCTCATACACAGTTGTGTTACAAAGTACACCTTCCTGTGTTTTATCCATGTAATAGAGCTAGCAAAACAGGTTTGCTTTGCAATGATTTTTCTTATGTTATAAATCATACGATAATGATTTTAACCATGACTCAGTAAAACTCATTCTAGGTAATAGGAGCGAATATCATCTTTGCAAGGTGATGTAATCTTCAAGTTGCCCTTGAAGTATGCTTGTCAGGAAGGATGCTAGAGAACTCCAAGTGCAAGCACTAATACCAAAAGCCTGCTGGACCCAGAGCAGTAATCCATACTGAAAGGTTGAACAAAATGTTATGCATGAGAACATTTACTCGATGCCATTTTGCTAGGCTCTGTTTCTGTAGAATCAGATTCATCATGAGGTCACCATAAAAGGAGAGACAGCGTGAACACTTTCTCTGCTTTACATTCTGTACAGAGGGCAGGAGCAAATATCAAGAGATAAGTTGGTTAATATCAATTACCTAAATTCTCCCAGGGGTCAATGAGGCCAAGCTCTGTTAAATTGCATTTCTTGTCTTGGAAATCAACATTATATTTTGTATTTATTATATTGAAGCATTATTTACTTTAATCATGGCAGCTTTATTCAAGCACCTCTCCCTCTCTCCCGCCCCCCCCCCTTTTTTTTTCTGAACATCAGATTAATTTTAAAATAGAAATAGTTCGTAGTTTAAAGAGAGCAATTGGTGGCATTTGGGGACAGATGGGATATTAGTTTCATTTTTCTAATTAATTTGGCAAGTTTCTTTCAAACTTCTCAGCAATATCCACACCAACAGATTTTTGTAGCTTTTTTAAAAATTTGGTTTGCAGTCATCTTCAGTAACTTTTCCCCTTAAGATTGTGCTTAATTCCTTGGTTCTTTGTTCAAGGTCTCTTAATCAGGAATCTTGCAAGTCTGGAAATCCAGAATATCTACTGCCACTTTTAACTGCTTGCTCTATTAAGGCAGGCCCTTGTTCCTCTAACAGTTAAGCCACTGGAGACTTCTCCTTGTTTTGTCTCCTCTTTTCATAGGCAGCATCTCTTCTCCTCATCCCCCAAGGTCATCCACATATTCCATTCAAGATATTTGGAGCAACACCTGCAGGTTTAGCCATCTCTGAGAATTCCAGTTTTGCACAAGCGTTTTTCATGAACGGATTCAAAGCCTGATTGTCAACTAATGTCATTTTGACAGTGTTCAAAAACTGCTGTCTCTGAAGGGCCAGCCTGCTTCCCAAATACTAGCAGGTATTCTTTCCCTCTTGGTAGTTTCCTGTTGCTCTCTGCAGAACAGTGGGGATATTCAACAGGGAGCAATATTGCATTTTGGAGTGTTCATACTCAAGCCAAGGTTTTGATTCTTCTCTTCTGTTGTAGGAAAATTCTTAATGCATGATGTATTATTATTTTTTATTACCGCTATTGGGGCTACACCTTTAAATGAGGCGCTCATTTAAATGGATAAATTAATGTCCTGAAAAACATGGTGACTTGAACTACCGCAACGTGTCTTGGAAATTATTTATTTTCTTGTGGAAACTCAATGGCTCCAGACTTCCAAGGCTATAGGATTACACCAGTTTCTACTGCTATCTCTCATAAATACAGTTACCCTTGAAATTCACTGTTTTGTTCAAGTGTTACTTTGCATGGGTTGCTTATTGGACTATGTCATAAATACTTACTGCTATCTTACTGCATCTAACACAAAAGCTGGAATTATATTATATTATGCAGAAGAATGCAAGTAAAAAAAATGTAAGGAACAAATTAGTGTCTCTTTATAAAGCAAGACATTCTTTAACATTCATTTCATCACCTGCAATAAAGATTGTTATGTTTAGTATCAGAGTCACACATTCTGTTTCCATTTTAAATGCCTTACAGTTTGGGCTTACAAAAGGTGTTTACTTATTTTCCTTTTTCGGAAAACAAAAGAACTGTACAACAGAAAGCAAGGTTTGAGAAAAGCTGAAAAAATACATTCTTAATGAGGAAAATGTAGTTCTTTCTCATGGTCATTTCTAATGAACTTACCACATCTACAGCCATTTCACATGTTTCTGACTGGAGTCAAAACATTCAGAACAAGTTGTAGATTTAAACAACTTGCAGCAATTATATTATAATTATTTTGTGTTCTAAACATATTCTTTGTTACTACTATACCAGGGGTGTCAAACTCGATTTCATTGAGGACCACATCAGGGTTGTGCTTGACCTCGGGGGGCTGGGATATGCGTGGCCAGGGTGGGCATGGCCAGCTCGACATCACTCCTGTTGGGAGCACCTGTGATGGCCCTAGCGTTCTGTCAGTGAAAATGGGCTCCTGAGCTCCATTTTTGGCTGCAATGGCCTCCTGCAACCCTCAACCAGCAAAAACAGAGCTTGAGCCCCCCCCTCCACATAGCCTTTCTGAGCTCTGTTTTCTGTGGCAGAGGCACCATGGGCCAGTCCACTATTTCCAGGATGGCCCATGGGCCAGATCTAAGCACCGTGCAGGCCAGATTTGGCCTACAGGCCTTGAGTTTGACATACCTGTACTATAATGACAAGTATCAGAGGTGAAACCTACAGGATAGGCTTGTATTGACAGTGTTATCTCACCTCTGAGGGCTTTTTTCATAAAGTATTAAAGGATTTATCGAAGCAAGAGATATAGTCACACAAACAGACAAAATACCTCAGCCCTGGAAATGATTGGTAATCAAGATAGACTTTATGGATGGAAATCCAAGACCCTACTCAGAACAATGAACAAGAAACCATATGCTGAAAGAAAAGAGGAAACATTTAACTACCATGCCCACTTTAAAATGGGCACCTCAGTAAAACCCAAGTCAAGGGTTTCAAATAATCTGTGCTATATTCACAAAATCATTAATAACCAAAAGTTCACCAGAAAACTTGGTCAGGAAGTAAAACCATCTATATATTGTCTCAACTTAGTCAACTTGCACACTAAAGCGTTCCCCAATCTGGGTCCTTCAGATACATTGAATACCAACATTTATCATCATCACCCAGCACTGACAACAAAAAAAGAAAGAAAGAAACAAGGTAAGTCCTTGACTGAAATAACAAGACATCAATATTAAGAAGTAATCTCATGCGAAAGCACTACCACTTTATTCATGCAACACTGAATCCATTTGAGATGAATAATGAATCTATTTTTTTAAAAAAAAGATACAACTTTTTTTTTTGCAGAAAAACTGTTTAGAAAGAATATAAATGCATAAGGAAGGTGTGCATATATCTTGATTGGGGTGTTACTTTCCTTTTTACCCTTTCCCCCCCATTTTAACTCTCTTTTCTCAGAAAGCAAAAATGGCTTCTGAAGAGAGAAAAAAATCAATACAATCTAAAACTCAACCACATTTCCACTAAAAATGAAGTTTCATGAAGCTTTGCTCTTCAAAAAAGTAAAAAAGAAAAATGGAGTGTTACACACATCTGTGCTACAGGCCAAGAACATTAACCTAACTTACACATTGTCTCCCTTGGTCCTTCGAAGGGCTTTGTGTATTGTTTGTTAAACAAATGTATATCATCTTTTCATTGAAGGATGGCCAAAGTAGCTCTTACATGTTGATAATATCAGTTTAGAAATATTTACTAGACTTTGTAGAACAATGCTACCAAAGAAAGGTTCACTGAGACTTCATCAGGCAATTTGGGAAGAAACACTATCCTGGTTGTCAAGGATTCCCTTATAAAGAAATCACTTTACTTGTGTTCAGATGTAACAAGAAAATGGCTACTTCTGAGTGCAAATGGAAGTTTTAAACTCCTTCCCCATGCAAACAAAAGATGATGAGCAGGAAATGAAGGCTGTTCACATTGTTAAACACAGCTTAACATTGTGTCTGAATGGACTAATGAAAAGTCAGAAGGGGAGGGGGGAAGGAAAATTACAGCCTTGATGATGCAGTAGTTACAGTGCAGTACTGCAAACTACTTCTGCCAACAGCTAGCTGCCTGCAATTTGGCAGATCGAATCCCACTAGGCTCAAGGTTGACACAGCCTCCCATCCCTCTGAGGTGGGTAAAATGAGGACCCAGATTGTTGGGGGCAATATGCTGACTCTATAAACAGCTTAGAGGTGGCTGTAAAGCACTATAAGTCTAAGTGCTATTGCTAAACTTCACTAAGATATAGACAGATTGGCAGAAAACCTGGATCTGAAAGATCAGGTACCACTGTACCTTATGAATACTATTTTGACACTTAAATGGATTATGATAAAGTGGCACTAACTCATAAATCTTGCAACAGTGCACACAATTTCCACAAACCCATGTTCCCAAACTAGCTTACTGTATAGTACAAATGGTGAAACAGGAAGTTGCAGAATATGAACTTGGGTAGGATGAAGATGCTCTTGAAATCCCAGGTAGCCCAATGATATTTGCCAGTAGCTTTAGGCCTTTTGGCTTTTAGGAGAACAGATGGGAGAAAATCTTGTTTAAAAATGTGGCACAGAGATCGAGTTGGAGATAGGCATCATCTCTTTATTCCCATGAGCCTGTTTGATTACTAGGATAAATGGTGAGACACATTGGTGGGTGACTCTTAGTGTAATCTCCTCTGTTCAGGGGCATCCTTTGCCAACAACATCAAAATGGTAGACTCAACTGGGCAATTGGCCCCATCCTTTTTTATATGTAAATGATGCATACAAAGGAGCAGAGTTTCACTCATCTAGCCATGCCTGTCATTTTAATCACATACATAGATAGTTTTTCTTTGTTTGCCACTTAGTTTTGTGTTAGGCTTCCCTCTCTTGAAGATTTAGTTTAGGTAGAAATGAAGCCATTTTGTCTTCGGGTATTTTTAAATCTAGCTTTTACTTCAAATATATTGTAATGAAAGTCTATGTCCACACTCTACATCCAAGAAAACTATATTATGAACGTATTTTTAACAGGATGTTCAGTCACTTAATTACCCATTTAATTCCTGCAAATAAGATGTAGGAAGGTGTCCTCTCTTTTCTACGAAAAGGAGTTATTTCTCATGTAATTCCTGCTTTCAAATCTATAGTTCTTGCAGGTTTCACCTTTGAGATTCTTTTCTTTGTCTTCTCCCTATCACATACTTTTTCCCCATTGAACCAGATTTTTCTTCTTCAGTCTTTGGTTTCATCATTTTTGTTGCATTTGAGTTTGCTGTAGTGCAAACTTACTGTTCCAAAGTCTGTATAATGTCGAGAGTCATCTCACACTTTGAAAGCCATTTGTTAAACTATAATTAGTTAAATAATGGCTCAAGTCTGGAATGTTACAAATTAGACATTATTTTGGATCCATTTCTTTATTTACTCCTTTTCATATGACCTGTTAGTTAAGGCATTTTTATTACCATCCTTCTCTTTGCTGATTTCTTTTTTTTAATGAGTTCCAAATGTTCTTAAACAATTTTGGTCAAATCTTCTTCAAATGATTACTTAATGTCCTGCTGCCCAGGAAAGCAGCTGTCATTAGCTACAAAGGCAACATTTAATTTAGAAGGTTATTTGTTTAATTGATAAACCAGGAATATAATCATGTTGTGGAGATTATAACTTTCTAATATTCATTATGAATTCTAGTAAATAATTACATATTCTATGCATATTATATTGTGCCAAATGACCAAGAATCATTGTTAAACTTCATAAATAAATTTTGTTGCTTTCAAAAGAATAACAAAATAACAATAAATAAATAAATAAAACCCAAAGAAAGATACATTTAAAAAAATAAATAACAGGTTAAATATATGTGAAAAATGCATTATAAAAATGAAAATAAAGTATAAGATGGTTACACAGTTATAATTCTAGAATATATATATATTACAATTCATACATACATATACATACACATACATACACCCACAAACACACATACACACACACATATATAATTCTAGAATTGTATATACCGTAGGTATACTTGTATATAACTATCATGCTTTTTAAAATTACTTTATAAAATATGTCCCATATTTTATTATACCTGTCCATACAAAGTCTACATTTATATGCAATCCTCTCATAAAAAGTAAAAACTGTTTGTGAATCATGCAAAACAGAAGGAGTGGACATGTGCCACAACCAGGCCTATAGAAGTCAAAATACTCTCTTGTCTAGGCCATATACAAACCTCAATTCTTCCATTCATTTTCTAACTTGAAAAAAAAGAGATTTCTTCAGATATGGACAGATAGGAGACATGATCTAACTTCATCCTTTGAGGAAAGGTGAAATAACTTTTGTTCTCAAATTGATTTATATTGTGAGAGGAATTCATGTTCAGATATTGGAAAAATTTTCAGAAAACATTTCAGAAAAGTATATGCTTAATGTGATTCTTTGAGAATATGTTTACCAAAATTGCAATAACCAATTAATAAGGGAGAATTCAAATTTCTAAAACTGGATGGACAATATTAGGATCTAAATACAACAGAATTCTAGTATCTCTAGAAAGTATTATATGAATTAGAAAGTTATGAAATGTAATGTCAAATAAAAACAATTTCAATCCTTGACTTTATGGGGAATCCCACATTTACAAGTGGGGAAAAGATGGTGATATGGAAAACAATGGATAAAAGTGGGGTATTATTTTGGATAATTGATAGATGATAAGGATACTCTTTTAACATGCACAGTGCCAAGAGACAAATATCATCCATCAGATATAACTCAATGGGAGTATTTATCACTACAATATTAATAAACAACATTGTTTCGACCAACAGTTTCTGAGATACCCAAGATACTAGAACAAGTTGTAGAATAATTGTGAAATTGTTTTGTGCTAATAATTACACTTTTTTTAGTTAATGAGCTTATAGCCAAAACATATGGAGGGTGAAGTGTATAGGAATAAATGGCTTTCCATTAGTGATGGAGAACCTACACTTATATAGGGAAAATGAAAGAGAAGCAATTCTGATAAAGCTGAAAATTGTTGTAACTGACCCAGAACACATAATTTTTCAGGAAACTTTAAATCAAGCAGCTTCTTCCCTTAATGTGTGCATCAGCAGGATTGTGCCAAACATTCTTTAAGACAATTTTTCCTCTGAAAGTAGTATGTTGAAGGCAATACATACTGCCCCCCACACACAAAAAGAGATTACTGTTGCAACATGCACTTATTTATTATTATTATTCTCCTGGCAGTTTCTTGGCATTCTCACATCTCTTCTTTGCTCTATAAATCCTTGGTAACATATGCATTCTAACATGAAATATGCTTTTCCAGATGCTCAATTACTTATGACCTCTAAAAATTGGCCTTTGGGGTCTAACATGTAGTTCATATAGGCTTAAAAACGTAGGTCATTTCTCCACTAATTATTTATAGTACTGTATCTTTTAAAGTCATTCAACCATATTGTGCCAAAATAAATGTACTAAGGGCAGTGTTTTTATCATTCAACAATGGGTGACTGGTGGTAATGGCCATAGAATAGTACACTATACCAATTCACTGGTCTAATTGTCTACCTACACCAGTCTTTCTTAACCTTAGTAACCAAACTTCATGTGTTGAAGTCCATATGTCTTAAAGTTGGTAAGGTTGAGAAACATTGATCTACACTATCTAGTTGATATTGACAGTGGTGGCCCTGCCAGCAAATGAATATATGAAACAAGCTTTTAACTTATGAGCTATGAAAAGAGATTAAAAGGAGTGTCAACTGATGAGAACAAATCCAGATACTGTACTTCATTTTCCATGGTTTTTCCACAGGCTTAGAGGAATTTGGTCAAATCATATTTCAGCCCACTCCATTTTTCTCCAGGGGAAAGAAATCAGTTGGATAACAGGCATTTCACTCATTATCCAAGTATTATGAGTTAATACTTGAGAGGTTTCTTTTATGTTTTTTTTTAAATCTGTGCTTTGATTGCTAGGTTCTGCTATTAGCACATTCATTTTTATATCATTTTAAAAGATAAAATGACCATCTCATAGCACTTGTCAAATAAATGCAATCCTCATCTACCTGTAGGTTTAATAGATGAATTTCTGTAATTTTCTTTGATTATAGACCTTTATCTATAATGAATATCATTCATTCATTTTTCTGCTTCACCTACTAAAACACTTTGATAGAATTGAGATATTATGCACCTTGACTTGGCTAGATGGAGAAATAGCTGAAATATCATTTATTGCTCCATCTAGGACGGGTATCTTCCAGATACTTTGAATAAATATCTATATATATAAAAGTGAAATACCACTCATGCATCATCACAAAAACTCCAGAACCATAAAGCCTACAAACTTGAAATTTGGCACGTGTGTTCCTCTTGGCTTCTAGGTGCTCACTAAGAAAGGATTTTTCGAAATGACCATCGGAGCATTAGTATTTCCTATATTATTATTAAAACATTTTGATGCTAAGGAATTGTATTCCCCTTCCCCACCTGAAAAGAAATATATTCCAAATGCAAAACACAAGCAGAGGATTTCAGTTTCAGTTTTAGTTTCACAGCACCTAGCAGCTTTAGTACAAAACAGTTGAGCTAAGCCACGCCCAGGCTCCTTGCTGTCTCCTTCTTGCTCACACAGCAAATACTGCTTCAGTTTCTAAACAGCCCTGAACCCTCTCACACACTGACAGATGCTAGCCAGATGAATACTGATGGATGCTTTTAGAGGCAGAATTTTTCCCCCTTATTTTCCTCCTAAAAAACTAAGCCCAATCACATAGTTTTGTAGCGAAGCATGAGTATCCAGCTAGTATAGGATATATGAGAGAAGTGGTTCAATCAAGAACATAGTCAGAAAAAGGTCTACATATTTTTCCTATCATTTCTCATTCAGTTTGAAATTTTCATGGGCAATGCATGATGTTCTTGCACTTGAGTTATGAGATTGCCAACAAGAATGTGTGAATGTTCTTTTCTTTCTATTTCCTTTCTTTTCCTCATATAGGAAAAAAAGAATATTGAACTCCTACTCCCATGGTTTTTTTTTTTTTTTAACAGTCATGCTATTATCAGCACTGAAAGGGAATCCTATCTTTGAGAAATTGTTAAATAATATTTATTCATCTGTAGAAATTCAAAGAAATTGCTTGCCCAATTTCTTTGCCCGTAAAAATGCACACAGCTCCATCTAAGAAAGCAGCAAAGGCTGGCTGGCAGGGTGACAAAAAGTATGAAGTGTATGTACAGGACAGAACAGGGAGGACCATCACTGTGATATGGAAGATCCAAGTTTAAATATTTTACCAACGTCTAATATTTTTCAGTGTATCTAAACTTTATCTCCAGGTTCTTACCGATCCTCAATGTTCTGTAGCTAGGATTACCTCTGAGGATTCTGTTATTTTGGTGCTCTGTTGCTTGTTTCTCAGCAACAGAGCACAATTTTGACAGATAGGTTATTGCATGGAAAATGACATATGAGAGAAGCAGCAAGATGTGTAGGAGCAACTATCAAGCTTTTGCTTTGAAGATTGAAAGGCAAATATTTGCAGAACAAAACACTCTCGTTAAGCCCTCCCTAAGCAAATTTTCTTGTGTGGTTAATGTTAAGTGCAGCCACTGATTCATAATCATGGTTTTCCTACTTGTGCAGCACTTCTGCCTTTACTTGGGTTTCATGTTGTTACTGCTGTTTTTTTGGCAATCAGTCACAGCCCCAAGAACCACAGGCAAAATGAGAGGGCTGTTGTTCAGTCACAGGACAAAATGGTTACAGCTTTAAAGTCTCTCCGGCAAAATATTACTTTATTCCTTGTCCTCGGACTACCCAGGTTTTTGCTCTTGTCTGAAGATTATTTCAATTCACCAATTGTGAGCTGCAGAAAAATGTGTGCTGAGAATTATAAATGGATAATTGTGGAGCTTATAAACAAATCGCATTAAGAAAAAAATTGTTCCAAGAATCTCTTATTGTGACATCACAAATGAGCTCAGTTTCACATTCAACTAGATTAAAACGTAAGAACTAGGCCCCATACTTCTAGATTAGCTTAATTTGTTCACATCTTTGAAAGGATTTATAAAGACTGGAAGAACTAAAAAAGTTTGGGAAAAAAATAGGGATTGTGATAAAGAGTTCTTCACAAGGAACCTTTGAAAATGTGTTATAATCCTGGAGTAAAATTCAAGGACTGAAAAATGCACAGGGCAGCAATCAGAAAAGAGGACATAATAATGAAATAAGTGTCAAACATAACAAAAAACTAACAACTAAAGACTTGCAATTGCAATTATTTTTACCAGTAGAGGCAAAAGAGTTTTCTCCACCCAGAAATATATCCAGTAAACTTAAAGTCTCTGATTAAAACTTAAAGGAACCAGGTTATGTCAGTGGCCATTTTTGAGGGTATCAATGATTATGAAAGAAGTACTCAATTAGAAAAACTTTACACCATTTTTATTACTAATAAGGCTACAGTGGAAGACTGTCTCACATCTTAGACCAGAAACCGCCATTTCAAACATTCCCAGGAGGTGTATTCCACAAGAATATTGCAAGTTCACAGACTCTGTTCTGACTTTCCAGTGAATGTATCACTGGTGTGGTGAGCCCATTTACCAACCCTTATCAGATACAATTGCATGAATAGTGAACATTTAAGCATGTTCAGATAAAAGTAACCAATCTAATAAAGGAATTACCAGTAGAAGAAAAAGAAAAAGGAATAGTTGTAGACATTAAGCATATTTAGCCTGGAGAAAAAAAGACAATGGAAAGAGATAACAACTGTCTTTCAAATATCTGAAGGATTAACCTACAGAAGATTGGGTAGATTTGTTCAGTATAGGTATAGAACATCTTTCAAGAAAGAGATTGAAAGAAAGAGAGGGAGGGAGAACTTTTTAAATGTAAGAGCTATTTAACAAAGGAGCAGACTTGGTAGAGTCTCTTTGCAGCAGGTCTTCAAAGAAAAGTTGGATGGCTATCAGTTAGATTCCCGGATTAGGCAGGGAGTTGGGAAACATAATCTCAAAGATTTTATCTAGTGTTTATATTCTGAGAGTCTGTGATTCCGTGAGCAGTAAACAGTTTTTGTGATTTTGATTTCCTAAAATTCAAAAATTATTTGGACTAGGGCAGGAGTGTCAAACTTAAGAACCCACGGGCCAGATATGTCACATGCTAGCCCCACCCCTGCCCAGTTTAGCAAAGAGGAAAAAACGCCATGTGACGCCATCATGACAACACGAGTTTGACACCCCTGGACTAGGGCTTTCTGAGGAAAATGAAGAAGTAGTACTTCTCCTTCCCATAAAAGAAATTTATTTCATTTTTTAAATATATATAACTAAAATGAAGTTGTTGATTTCAAGATGGGAAAAACAGCTAAAAATTATTCTCAATTTTATGAAATATGAAACCCGTGTTTAATTTCATAAAGAACGAGAAGGCAGAATTGGCAGGAAGGATGTGAATTATGAAGTGGAAAATTGCAGAGGGATTCTTAGCCTTTCTTTCCGTGGCTCTACTCAAACTGGTAGCATCTTGGAGTGGTTTTCATTTTTTTAAAAAAAAAAAACTGGCAACTGAGTACAAGGCTTTAGGTGAATATTAATAATATCAAAAATATATAGATCTGAAAATGCCTTATTCCAGGCCATTCAGTCATTTTGATCTTATCTGTTCTGATAGGCAACAGCTTTTTGAGCAAGGGCTCCTAGAATGACAACTTTATCTGGAATGATAATAGACTGAAATTAAAAGAATTGTTGGAAAGGAAGTATTGTAACAATATTTCAGTGTTCCTGGTTACATGACTGGGGGCAGAGCACCTGTAATCAACTTTTTTTTTGCAGCTTTGTACATCCCATTCCCAAACACATACAGAGCCCAGAGAAATACAGGTTTCTCTTGGCCTTCTCACTGCTAGAACAGATTGGGCACATGTCAAAGTTGCTTGTGATATGCATGATTCAGATAGCCTGACCTTCTGCAGCCTGCTTGTTTTGGCTGAGGTGTTCCTGTTTATATTTGGTCTGAGCTGGCTTTTCTTTTATATTATCAGACGGGAGGATTTTGTGAGGGATTTGGGAGTTGCTTTTTCCTCCATTATGGTATCTCAGACTGGGTCACCCTGGTGGCCTGACATCAGGAGATAGCATAAGCATTGCAGAAAGCGCTCAGTTATTGAATGTTTTCTGGTATTTTAATGCTCTTTAAAATTCTAGGTCACCGCAGAAGATAAACAGACATAAGGAAGATTTCTGCTTCTCCAGAACAGTGATCTCCTTTTGGAAGGAGGGAAATAGGGAAAGCCAAAATATGCACTGAGACTCAAAAGGAGAATTAAATGGATTTCGTTTTGGTCAGAATGCCATACCTATTTTAAAAAAGCCAATGCCCAAACTTTATAATTGGAGGGATAGATGAGCAGACTACAGAGCACTGTTGCAAGCCAGTATCAAGACTGGATTTAGACCCAGATCAGAGGAAGACACTGAAGCAAAGTCCTCTTGGACCTTATAGTCAGAGAAATAAATGTCTTATATTTGTTCAAGCCAACCAGTGGTGGGATTCAAAATTTTTTACTACCAGTTCTGTGGGCGTGACTTGGTGAGTGTAGCATGGCTTGGTGGGCATGGCAGGGGAAAGTTACTGCAAAACTGGGAGACCCCAGCCTAGTAGGGAGACCCCAGCCTAGTAGGGAGACCCCAGCCTAGTTGAAAATTACAGACCAATCTCTTTATGCTGCATCACCTGTAAAGTCATGGAATCCATTATTAACCAATCCATTATCCTCCATTTAGAGACAAACAACCTACTCTCTAACAAACTGTTTGATTTCAAAAGGAAACTGTCCTGTAATCTGCAACTCTTTCACTGTAAAAACATATGGACTACACAATTTGATCAGGGCAAAGCAATTGATGCAATTTACATAGACTTCTGTAAAGCCTTTGATTCAGTGATACACGACAAACTACTCCTAAAACTAAGGTCTTATGGTATCTCTGGATACCTGCATAATTGGATAGGAACATTCCTGTCAAACAGGCAACAAATGGTCAACATTGGGAGCGTCCTATCAAATCCTGTACCTGTCAACAGTGGTGTCCCCCAAGGCAGTGTTCTAGGACCAACTCTCTTCATACTCTACATTAATGACCTCTGTGATTATATTAAGAGCAACTGCGTTTTTTTTGCTGATGATGTAAAGCTATTCAACACCACTGACAATGCTGCTACCCTTCAAAAAGACTTGGACTATATGTCAGAATGGTCAAACAAATGGCAACTTCAGATCTCAACAAGTAAATGCTCTGTCTTGCATATTGGCAAAAAAAATCAAAAAATAAAATACAAGCTGAATAGTCAAGACCTTGTTGATGACACAAACTTTGTCAAGGACCTTGGAGTACTCATCTCAAATGATCTAAGCACTAGAGCCCACTGTAACTACATAGCCAAAAAGGCATTAAGAGTTGTTAACCTAATTCTGCTAGCTTTTTCTCTGGTTATATCACTCTACTAACTAGAGCATATAAAATATTTGCTAGACCAATACTTGAATACAGCTCATCAGTCTGGAACCCGCATTACATATCTGATATTAATACGATTGAGAAAGTCTAGAAATATTTTACGAGAAGAATCCTCCACTCCTCTACTCGTAGCAGAATACTTTATGCCACCGGACTTGAAATCTTAGACCTAGACAACCTAGAACTACGCCGCCTTTGTTTCGATCTAAGTATAGTACATAAAATTATATATTGCAATGTTCTACCTATCAATGAATACTTCAGCTTCAACCATAACAATACAAGAGCACAAAATAGATACAAACTAAAGATAAACCGCACCAAACTTGATTGCAGGAAATACGAGTTCAGCAACAGAGTAGTCAATGTCTGGAATACTCTACCTGACTCTGGTTTCTTCCCCAAACCCCAAAATCTTCAACATTAGACTATCTACTATTGACTCACCCCTTTCCTAAGAGGTCTGTAGGGGGCGTGCACCAAAACGTGCCTACTGTCTCTGTCCTATTGTTTCTTTTTTTCTTATTCGTATCCATTTCATGTATTTATAACCAAGTTTATACTTGTGCCTGTTATCTAATAATTGTTTGACAAAATAAATAAATAAATAAATAAAATCCCATTCCCTCCCCACCCCACTAACCTGCTTTCCAGCTTTGTTCTCCTGTGCAGGGCAACAAAAGAAGATCCAGCCAATCAGCTGAAACCTGGGAGGCAGAGAACAGATGGGGGCAGGGCCAACCATAGGTGGTATTTGCTGGTTCTCCAAACTAATCAAAATTTCCACTACCGGTTCTCCAGAACTGGTCAGAACCTGCTGAATAGCACCTCTGCAGCCAACCATTAAAATTGCAACAGTGATGCAAGCAGAAATATGCTGGCTGCTGGGTTATCAGGATTACATTACAATATATCTGATGATTGCTAGGTTGGTAAAGACTGCTTATGAGCATGTGAGATAGCTTCTTTTTCGCTAGGATCTGTATAGTACAGAGCACAGTAAAACTCAGACTCAGAGGATTACCTTTTTAAAGACTACACTTTTAAGATCCATCAACTAAAGCCTACCACAAAAGGCATCCTCAGATTGGAATTTTAAAAAATTTCTGGGCCAAAAATTTGTTCTGAGTATCAGAAATGAGAGATCTAATGCAAAATATTACTTTTGATTTCATGCCAAACTTTCTTAATTTCGGAATTAGATATTATAATTTTCTTGTTGCCTGTGTTTAATGATTCAGGAGTCAAAAGTCGTTGCCAATCTATTGTAAACCACTCAAATGTCTATGGGTGTATTCAAAAATGCCTTTCAGCCCATCCCTGGCCTAAACAATGTTTTTCTTCTCTGGGTGATGGTGATTGATGATGATGATACTGGATGTAAGAATGGACTCAGGATTTTACTAGCATTTCAGATGAGCCCTTGCCAATACCTAGCATAATATATTAATTTCCCTGGCTCTTTAAAAAATATTCTGTTGGTTATATGCAAGGTTTGAATTTCTTCATTCTTATATAAAATGTAACAACAGGTTCATAAACATAGACTTGTTATATATCAAAGTTTCTTAATTCTTCCCATTCTTGATATATAGCCAGAGCATCTGCATTCATTTAGGGGGCTAAAACATTTTTATTAGTTCCCCCAGATTATTTCATTCTAAAATTCCATTCATTTTCTATTACTTCATGAAGTCATTCAGTTCATTGTTATCCAGTTCAATGACATACAGAAGTTGGCATTTCTTTAAGCAAGTGTACTTAAATCTCTTATAAGATAATTTTAAAAACATTTTTTTCTCCATCTGCAGTGTTTATGCATTGGTGTTTTGGTGATCAAATCTGTAATATTCTTGAAAAAGGAGTGTTTTTTTTTTAAAAAAGAAGCACTTTGTAGTAAATGATTATTATATAAGCAAAAGGTGTTATGTCTTCTAGAACTGACTTAGCTATTGCTGGCTCGATATAGAAACCAGAATATTCTAAGATAAATTCTTAGTGTCTATAATGGGCAAGGTTGAGTAGAGATTCTTCTTTAAAAAAAAAAACTCACCTGGAGGGAAATCTGTTTAGTATTAGTCCTACCCCAAAATCTGATGGATGAGGATTGGCCAATCAAATTTTAAAAAAATTAAAACTTTTTTTTAAAAAAACCTTAATCTTTCAAGTTGAAGAACTTTGGAGAATGTTTAACAACCCTTTTGCCTACTGATTCTTTTTGTACAAAAATTTGCCCATCTGTATATTACCCCACTCTCCAACCCCATGGTGGACAACAGAATTGTTTTTCAAAGAATTTAGTTAGCATTGGAAGCATTTTGAAATGAAAAATCAACATCCATAGATTTGCAATCCTTATTCTACCAAATGCTTCTGGCATGCAAGGGACTCCATGCTGTTGTTGGGATATAAAGATGGAAAACAAAGTTTCACTTCAAAATATTTCATTTCCACCTTCCAATGAGAAGGAAGAAACAGCTCCACTGGAAAGTGGGCTGAGAGAACTAAGAACTGATTTGAGGGAAAGATGATTAAATATTAGGAGGAAATGGCTCAAAGGTACCTTATATGCTGATTATGTTGGCAAAACTCACAATTTCACTGCAGGCAGCAATTTCAATGGAAGCAGCAAAAACAGAAGAAATATGATGACCTCTGCAAATCAAACTGTAGAAGGAATTAACAATGTCAAGTTATATGTTTGGGCTGAAGCTGTTGACCTTAGCAACTTTAAGATATGAGGACTTCAACTCCCAGAATTCTCCAGCTGGTATGTTGGCTGTTGAAGAACACATAACTTAAACTTAAGGCTGAGAAATCTTATCTTAATGTTGCCAATTGTGATGACTAGGGAATTATGGGAATTGTATTCTAGGTGTTTTAAAGTGGCCAAGGTTGAGAAACATTGGTTTAGGCAAAAATCAATCAACTATACAGTTATTGGATGGAAAAAGCACTTTTGCAAAGACTCCTGAAACTAAAGTTGTTCACAAATGGAATACGAGTCAGTAGTATGAGTACAGAAGTAATTTGGATTACCTATTAACTACAGAATGGCAGTACTGTAGATGAAATTAAAAGATATTTTGATTTCACATGTGGACCAGATATATTAACAGAAAAGCTCCTAAATTATTATTTAACACTGAAAATCTGTTTAGATTTTTTAAAATATATAACGGTTTACAAATAACTAAAGTTAGACAAAATTAAAATTTAGACAAGAAAAATCAAATGCACAGGTATAGTGTAGGTGGTACCTGGCTCAATAATAGTAGTATCTCTTAAATAGACAATCACTTAAATATGAGGCAGCAGTGTGCGACGGTGGCAGCCAAAAAAGCCAACACAGTTCTAGGCTGCATTTACAGAGAGATAGAATCAAGATCATACAAAGTGTTAATACCACTTTATAATGTCCTAGTAAGACTATACCTGGAATACTGCATTCAGTTTTGGTTTCCATAATGTAAAAAAGATGTTGAGACTCTAAAAAGAGTGCAGAGAAGAAAAGCAAAGATGATTAGGGGACTGGAGACTAAACATATAAAGAATGGTTGCTAGAATTGGGTATGTCTAGTTTGAAAGAAAGACTAGGGGGTGACATGATAGTAGTATTCAATATCTAAGGGGCTTCCACAAAGAAGAACAAGTCAAGCTATTCTCCAAAGCACCTGAGGATAGGACAAGAAGCAATGAGTAGAAATTAATTAAGGAGAGAAGCAACCTTTCCTGACAGTTAGAACCATTAATCAGTGGAACACTTTGCCTTCAGAAGTTGTGAATGCTCCAACACTGGGAGTTTTAAAGAAGAGATTGGATAACCATTTGTCTGAAGTGGTGTAGGGTTTCCTGTTTAAGCAGGGGGTGGACTAGAAAATCTCCAAGGTTCCTTCCAACCCCTATTCCATTAAAATGGTTACTGGCCATTTGTATGAACTTTGGAATGAAGTGTTGGAATATTCCAATTTACAAATTAATGCTTAAGAGATTTAATAGCTATAAATTTGTTAACTTTGGAAAGAGGAATGAGGTGCTATAATCGTATGCTGAAAAATTAATGTTTATCAATATATGAAGAATTTAGGATTTATCAAGCATGGGTTGTTGTCGTTTTTGAAGGGAAAGTGCCACTGCAAACCTACAGTAGTGATATGGGTTGTGTTTTTGAACAGGTTATCAACATAATGATGAGACTGGCTAACATTGACATCATTGATTAAGGTTTAATTAATGTTTAAACAACTGAGTTGTTTTCTTTATAGTATTTTTCCCCCTTTCCCCCTTTCTTTTTCTGTTTTTGGTTTGTTTTGATTTTTTAAAATTTGTATTTTGGGGAGAAATTTATTTTCACCTGGATTTCCTGATTTAACAATCAACTTGAAAAGGGAAAATCATGTCTAGTAATTAATTTCACAATCAGGACTCAAAGGGAGAAATAACTAGTGTTTAAATAACTGAGTTTAAATGAAGCTCTTATTGGTATACTGATCACAAGGTCTTCAGAGTCTCCCAGGAGGTGATATTTTGTCATCCTAAGGCTTTCCCTCTAATATTTATTTGATATTTGAATAGGAGACATACTGCTGAGCACGGTCACCTGTCTGTACATGATATGTACTGTGTGATCGAATAAGCTGCTAAAGCACCTGATTCAAAATATATGCTATTTGTGGGCAAAACAAAATATATGCTATTTGTGTGCTAAAATAGAAAAAAGGACATTCTATGAAAACACATTTTGTAGAGTTGTACGTCTCATTCCTCAAATGAAATAATATTAAGCAATAACTTAGAATTTGCAGGAAACATGCACAGAGACAGGAAGAGTGATAGCAAGAGTCTTAGCAAGATAAGTCCCTTTGTTCTGAAGGACCAACAGGCAGAATTTTTAACAGTAGCAGGTGAAATCCAAATATCACACCAAGCTTCTCTTCATGCAGCACTAGCCTACCATGAATCACTGAAATCACAACATAGAGCACTTTCCTTAATGGGAACCCAGCAAAATCACTCATGATGGCAGGAAGTGCCAAAAAGCCAGCTCCGCAATATACTGAGGAAAGTTGACAAAATATTGCCAATTGGCTGGCTAGTTTGGGAGATGACCCAAAGTCACCACTGGCTATGGAGGGTGGAGTTACTGATGTCTTTATGTCCTCTAGCTAACTGGCCTAGCCTTAAAATCAAATATTGTCTGTTTTGATAATATCTCTTCCTGAGCAGCTTTTCTCCATTTGGTAACACTTCTCTAACAAGTGCTAACCCCGAGTTAACAAGCTCCACTCTGAGACCTTGATTAAGACCTTCCACCAACTTGCTCTGCTGCCTGAAATTGACAAATATAAAGCTATTCAACACCACAGACAATACTGCTACCCTTGAAAAAGACCTTGACTATGGATCAGATTGGATTGACTCTGCTAAACAAATAATTCCCTCAACACTGTTCAACTCTTTACAAAGTATACACTATTATTACTGTTAATCTTCTCATCACTCCTTATCACCCATCCCCTCCCACTTGTGACTGTAACTTTGTTGCTTGTATCCTCTGTTTCCTAGTATGATTTGATGTTGATTGTACCCTATGACTATCATTAAGTGTTGTACATTATGATTCTTGATTCTTAACGAATGTTTCGTCTTTATGTATACTGAGAGTATTTACACCAAGACAAATTCCTTGTGTGTCCAGTCACACTTGGCCAATAAAGTATTCTATTCTATTCTATTCTATTCTATTCTATTCTATTCTATTCTATTCTATTCTATTCTATTCTATCAGAATGGTCAAACAAATGGCAACTTCAAATTTCAACAAATAAATGCTCTGCCCTACATATTGGCAAAAAAAATCAGAAAATAAAATACAGGCTGAATAGTCAAAACCTTGTTTATGATCCAAACTCTGTCAAGGAGTACTCATCTCAAATTATTTAAGTGCTAGAGCCCACTGTAACTACATAGCCAAAAAGGCATTAAGAGTTGTTAACTTAATCTTACGTAGCTTTTTCTCTGGTAATGTTACCCTAATAACTAGAGCATACAAAACATTTGCTAGACCAATACTCGAATACAGCTCATCAGTCTGGAACCTACATAATGTATCTGATATTAGCACAGTTGAGAAAGCCCAGAAATATTTCACAAGAAGAGTTCTCCACTCGTCTACTTGTTGTAGAATACCTTATGCCACCAGACTTGAAATTCTAGACCTAGAAAACCTAGAATTATGCCGCCTTCAGTCCGATCTAAGTATAGTACATAAAATCATACATTGCAATGTCCTACGTGTCAATGAATACTTCAGCTTCAACCATAACAATACAAGAGCACACAATAGATACAAACTCAAGGTAAACTGCACCAAACTTGATTGCAGGAAATACGACTTCAGTAACAGAGTGGTAAATGTCTGGAATACTCTTACCTGACTCTGTGGTTTCTTCCCCAAACCCCAAAAACTTTATTTATTTATTATTTATTTATTTTATTAATTACATTTATATACCGCCCTTCTCCCAAGGGACTCAGGGCGGTGAACAGCTCGTCTAAAAACCCCACAAATACAAAAGTTAAAAAGTAATTAAATATTAGAATTAGCTGCAAACTAAAATTAAGAAACCCCCCCCCACCCTTAAAACCCAATTTAAAATTAAAAAGGAGATCAAATTTAAAATCATTATCTCAGCCCAGGCCGGCCTGCTCAAAGAGCCAGGTCTTTAACGCGCGCCTGAAGGCCCTCAGGTCCGTGCCGGTACGAAGTTCCGGTGGCAGAGTATTCCAGAGGGCGGGGGCACCCACAGAGAAGGCCCTACCCCTTGGCGCCGCCAGACGACACATAGCGGCCGACGGCACCCGGAGCAGACCCTCCCTGTGGGAACGCACCGGCCTGTTGGAGAACGTTGGTAGAATGCGGTCCTGAAGGTAACCTGGTCCCATGCCATGAGTCGCCCTAAAGGTCAAAACTAGAACCTTAAAGCGAACCCGGAGAGCCATCGGCAACCAATGCAGCTCGCGCAGGAGAGGCGTCACATGGGCGCTACGCGACGCCCCCATAATCACCCTCGCGGCTGCATTTTGCACCAACTGGAGTCTCCGGATGCTCCCCGCAGGGAGCCCCATGTAGAGGGCATTACAATAGTCCAGGCGAGAGGTGACAAGGGCCTGAGTGACCGTGCGCAAGGCGTCCCGATCCAGGAAGGGCCGCAACCGGTAGATCCGACGGATCTGATGAAACGCCCCCCTGGAGACGGCCGCGATGTGATGTTCGAGCGACAGCCGTACATCCAGGAGGACTCCCAGATTGCGAGCCCTCTCTGTGGGGGGCAGAACTTCCCCCCCAATAGCCAGCGAAGGTGTCAGCTGGCTATATCGGGGCGCCGGAAACCACAGCCACTCGGTCTTGGATGGGTTGAGCCGAAACCTGTTCCCGCCCATCCAGTCCCGCACGGCCTCCAGGCACCTAGACATAGTCCCCACAGCATCGTTGGGGTGGTCCGGAGTGGAGATATACAGCTGGGTGTCATCTGCATACAGATGACACCTCACTCCAAGACCACGGATGATCTCGCCCAGCGGCTTCATGTAAATGTTGAACAGGAGGGGAGAAAGGACCGACCCCTGAGGCACCCCACAAACCAGGGGCCTAGAGGTGGACCTCTCCCCCCCCGCCAACACGAATTGCGAACGGTCAGAGAGGAAGGAGGAGAACCATCGGAAGACGGTTCCACCAATCCCCAACCCCTCCAACCGTCGCAATAGGATACTATGGTCGATAGTATCGAAAGCCGCCGAGAGATCTAATAGGACCAGGACAGAGGAGAACCCTCTGTCACGAGCCCTCCAGAGATCATCAACCAACGCGACCAATGCCGTCTCAGTGCTATGTCCAGGCCTGAAGCCCGATTGGAACGGATCGAGGTAAGTTGCTTCCTCCAGGTACTGGGGGAGCTGACGTGCCACCACACTCTCAACAACCTTCGCCACGAAGGGAAGGTTGGAGACTGGACGATAGTTGTTTAAAATAGCTGGGTCCAGGGAAGGCTTCTTGAGGAGGGGGCGCACCACCGCCGCCTTCAATGCGGTAGGGAGCACCCCCTCTCTCAAAGAAGCGTTGACAATCCCCTGGAGCCAGCCTCGTGTCGTCTCCCTGGCGGCCGAAACCAACCAGGAAGGACACGGGTCCAATAAACAGGTGGTGGCATTCAGACCCCCCAGCAACCTGTCCACACCCTCAGCGGTCACAGGATCGAACTCCCCCCAGATAACACTCTCAAGACCTGCCCCGGACACCTCCCCCGGGACCACCCAATTGGAGTCGAGCCCTTCCCGAATCTGAGCGATTTTATCATGCAGAAATCGGGAAAACTCCTCTGCTCTACCCTGCAAGAGGTCATCCCGCGCTCTCGGTTCAAGTAGAGAGCGGGTCACTCTAAACAGGGCGGCAGGCCGATTTTCAGCTGATGCAATAAGGGCGGAGAAATACGAAGATTTCGCCGCCCCTATCGCCACAAGGTAAGTCTTAATATGAGATCTCACCTGTGTTCGGTCAGACTCAGAACGGCTCGCCCTCCAAATGCCCTCAAGACGTCTTTTTCGGCACTTCATCTCCCGTAGCTCCTCCGTATACCACGGAGCCAAATGGGATCTGTGCCGAGTCAGAGGTCGCATAGGCACAACTCGCTCTAGGGCCCCGGCGGCCGACCCCTCCCAGGTGGCCACCAGGTCTCCAGGCGAGCTGAGAGCCAGAGATTCAGGAAATGGCCCAAGCTCCCTCTGGAACCGATCCGGATCCATTAGGCGCCTGGGGCGGAACCATCTAAGCGGCTCCGCCTCCCTGCGGTGGGGGGTAGCGGAACAGAAATCCAGCCTCAGGAGGGAATGATCTGTCCATGACAAGGGTGTAATAACTAAATCCCCCCAATTACAGTCATTCAACCACTGCCCAGAGACAAAAATCAGGTCCAGCATGTGACCTCCCATGTGAGTGGGGGCAGAAACTAACTTTAACCTTAGACTGTCTACTATTGACCTCACCCCTTTCCTAAGAGGTCTGTAGGGGGCGTGCATAAGCTCACCAACGTGCCTACTGTCCCTGTCCTATTGTTTCTTTTATTTTTCTTATATGTACTGTATCCATGTATTCATAACTATGTTTTTACTTATACCTAATATCTTGTAAGCAATTGACAAAAATAAAAAATAAAAAAATAAAATAAAGATGAATCGATTACATTCTGAAAGCTCTAACTCAGAATTTCTCAAGCTGAGCAACGTTATGATCTGTGGACTTCAGCTTAGAGGTGGGCTGCACTTTCATTAGCAAGGGATTCACTGGTTGTGAGCGTGCACGCACGCACGCACTGCTTTGGGGCTGAAACACAGCTTTAAACAGGCAACTCCATTGAGTATAGCAGGACAGTGCAGAACTCGCCTGGGCAGCCTGGGCAGGGGAAAAGCTAGTTATTTAGGGAAAGCATCGCACAAAGGTGGGTGGGTAGGCCCAACTAAAGATCAGAGCTTGGGATTTACCCAAACCTCGCCGACTACACCAACAGCCCACCACTGCTTCAGCTCCCAAATTTTAATTCTGGGAGTTGAAGTCCACACATCTTAAAGTTGCCAAGTTTGAGAAAAACTATTTCAGTCCATTTCTGGGACTTCTTTTTTGATCAGTTTTTCACTGTCATTGTTGTCATAAATGCCAAGAAAGTTAAACAATTTAGTGTATCCTGCTTTCTCCCCATTTGTCCTCTTTCCCAATAGTCTGCATCCTCCTTTGCCTGTTGAGCTAACTGATAACCCTGGGTGGGATGACTTTACTTCTGCTTTTCCAGCTGGTGGAATTTTCACAGCTGTCACCACATGGACAATTTAGAATGAGTTTATATTTGCCTGTGTTCCAGGACTTTGTGTTATGCTACAGCTCGTAAATACCAAAGGGGGAAACCTCCATTCTGGAAGGACCACAAACAAGTCCAGTTTTTAAAATATCATTAATGAAAGTAACATGTAGTTGTACAGTATATTTCAGAGATAATTGGTAGCTAACTACTTACAAGGCATTACAAATATGCAGGGAGCAGAAGGGCAAAGTTGAAGCTGTACCAATATCATACTGCACTCATTCACCTCAACCCAGACACATATACATGCACTCAAATTCTACCTCCTGGCAGAATTCTTTTGAGGCTGGACAAAATAATACGTGAGATGAATAATTCTCTCTGCATACTTTCTTTCCCAGGACAGATAAACTTCTGACTGTCTACTAAATGCTGACCCCGTTTTGAAGAAAATGATTTCTGGGCAAAGGCATCCTTGCACATTCAATTCAGAAGCAACAGGATTGCTGGGGTACATGAGGTTAGGGTGTCTCTCCAACAATGGTCATTAGGGGAGAAGACCTTGGGCCCTGGAAGAGACAGAAGTCCTGCCAACATCAGGAGAAAATAATATGGTTGTCCATTCAAATCCCTTCTCATTTTCAAAGTTTCCTCCCATAACTCAGCAGCCCTAATCAGTATCAGGAGGTCAATGAAAAACACTATGAAATGCCTATGTGATGGAGATGGAGTGCATATTGTGTGAGGTTTATGTTTTTTTCATCCATCAACTCCATCCATGCCAACCACTGGCATCCAAAAGTCATCATTAGGGTCATCATCAGCACCCTGCTTCAGATTCTTCCCCAGTAAAATATCTTATCCTCATTGACCTCTTCTCAGTAGCCCTCCAGAAATAGTGACAGAAGCCATTTCTGATAGCTGCAGAAGCAGGAGGAGCCTTTCTTATTTTCAGAGAAACCTAGAAAATTGCACTGTTCTGGAACATCCTGAGAGAGAAATAGCAACCCCCAATGTCTTAGAAAAAATATTACGCATGGGGCACTATGGAGAAAAAAATGCCCTCTTCCAAGTGGTACTCCTTATACCTGCTTCCCTTCCATGCCAAAAGCATAAACAGAAAATCAGGAAATTGGAGAGCAGAGAGTAGAACAACATCCCAAAACAAATGTGAATACCAAGATAAACAAAATGCTAATGAATAAAATTAAAAAAACAAGGCTTTGCCAAAAATAGCAGTGTTCTCAGCATGAACCCGGACAGATTCCAAGGGGAAGTGGGTCTTTTCATAGACCCTTACTATCATGACTGTATAATGCTGTTCTTCTTTTATGCAAATAAAGAATAAAATTAGTTATACCAAGATATGGGTATAACTGATTTTATTCTTTATTTGCATAAAAAGAGAACAGCATTATACAGTGGCTTTGTTTGTGTAGTGGGGTGACAGGCCCTCTCATATTTCTGTTTGTCAGACCCCCCTTTTTGGCCAGCCTGGGCCTCTGCATTGCCTCTACCTACCTGGTGAGCAAATAGTAAGTTCCAATCTAATGTGCTTCCAGTCCCTCACCTTTCACCAGGAACAGTGGCTCACGTATTGTTCCTGCCCTGTGGATAAACATTCGGTAGAGCCCCGGGTATTATCAGTCTCTCACCTTTGAATTCTGTGTAATGGGAGGTTAGAGTCTAGAATTTCTTAAATATAGTTCATAGTAGTTGTTAATGCAAAACAAAGCCGATGGAGAAGGCACAGGGTGGGGTAGAAGAAAGAAAACGGTTGCTCTTTTTTTGTATGATGGACTCATCTTTGGATCAGCTGATTTTACAAATGAAACCATGTAATAAAAACAGACCAAAATATCACCTATTAGGATCTGGATTTATAGGAATTAAATAATAGACTTTGGGTTGTTGGGTTGGGTTTTTTTTTTTAAGTATTGCACTCTTTTTAAGTCTCGGACTATTAGACTGGTTTTAATTGATTGAATTAACTGACCTTTGTAATTGTTAACTAACCTGCGTAAGACATAAATAATTATATTATTCAAGTGGTTTAGTGTATATGTGTTTAGACTGATCCTCTATTCTAGATAACAAAGGAGCAGGAAACAGAAAACCGAACAGAAATATATCCATTATGGCACATTATATGCTGTAGCAGGTGAAGCTTGTGAGAGATTTTTTAAAAAATGCCATTCATTGCTAAAATCACAGTACCGAGAGACTGATTTTTACTAGTAATCTAAAGGGCAACTTAAGTTGCTTGTTAGATATATGAGAACCAGAGTGTCATAACATAAAAGTCCTGTCTTACCCTTGTCTAGAAGATAAGACACCTAACAGCAGAGTACCACAAGAGGTGGGAAGCAAGAAGGAAAAATGATGAGGCATGTGTCAGTGTCATTATGCAAATGCCATGGCTTATGACTTACAGACTGGTGTCAGACACTGATACACACAAGTGCATAATAGTGGCATTTGTGTGAATGTATCACCTCACACATGTCATCATGTCAGTGTTGTCATGGTTTGCTGCAGACATCATTGGAGAACTTCAAATAATGAACACATTCTTAACTCTGGTTCATATATAATACAAGGAAACCATTTTTTCTCTCTTTTTGTATGCTGTTCAAGCACTTTTTGTTTCTTTGCATAAGTGAGTCTTTGAATTGTACTGGAACCTCACTACTAACTCTTGCTCCTCCCCTCCACCATAACATGTAATAATCACACTTACATCTTTGCATTGGTTTCTCATATTAACTAGTTCACGGATTTCTGTTTGAAAATGAAACAGTATTGATTGCCCTCTTTCCTTAATATTATATTGTCTTATTTTGTCCACATTCCTTATTTGGTTCTTTAATTTTAATTCAAGAACCGTCCCTTGCAGAGGCTGACTGCTACATCAGATAGCCGCAGATAGCTGTTTTAAGTGGGCAATACTTCCCAGCACCTCCCTCTCATCTGTCCTTAGTGTGAGAAATGGAAAAACTATTACACTTTGGCAGGCTGGAAAGATGTTTGGTTATGTGGCTAAAACTTTGGGAAGTAGTTATTGCAAAATGTAGGCCCAGATCTCAGAGCCAAAATAGATTTTTTTTTTAAAAAAGAAGAAGCAATAATCCATGGTCAGAACTCCTGTGCTTTTTATTTTTGGAGCCAACTGAAGAATTTGTGTTTGGAAGGTGGCCTCATTGGGAAGAACTAATCTCTGACCTCTTTGCAGAATTTTGCCAAAAAGCATCTCTTCCCTGTATTTACCATATTAGTAAAAAATTATGAGTACCTAGGTGACTCATAAATCTTACAATTCTCGGGCTGCTCACAGCACCAGCCAAATTGTGGTTTCTAAATCAATTTTGTGTAAGTAAAAGTTTCACACAGTTTTCTCAGCCTAGAACAGTCTGCTCAAGACCAAAGGAATTGACCCCAATTCCTAAGTATTCCTGGTCTTCTCAGGAAGCAGAATACAGCAAACTGACACATAGCTGTGACTCTTTCATGTTCTTACAAAGAAAAGCCCACTTTAATGAATGGAACTGGGCTTGGCTAGTCTAGTAAAGAGAAGGACCAGGGGAGACATGATAGCAGTGTTTCAATATTTGAGGGACTGCCACAGAGAGGAAGGGGTCAAGCTATTTTCTAAAGCACCTGTATGTCAGATAAGGAATAATGGATGGAAACTGAACAAGGAGAGATTTAACCTGGAAATAAGGAGAAACTTTCTGACAGTGAGAACAATCAACCAATGGAACAGCTTGCCCTCGGAAGTTGAGACTTTCAAGAAAAGATTGGACTGCCATTTGTCAGAAATGGTGTAGGGTCTCCCGCTTGGGCAGGGGATTGGACTAGATGACCTACAAGGTCCCTTCCAATTCTGATGATCTGTTATCTAATGGGATGAGAGAAACGGACTAACTTATTAATATGGCAGAGCCAATCATCCCTCTTTTCATTAAGGGAAAGGTATATAAGGACCTATAACTAATCCACATCAATTTTATATATGTTCATTCATATGTCCATTTTTAGTGTGCTTATTTTTTATTCCCTATGAATATATAGTGTATTTTTATATTTGAATTTTTATTTTTTTAAAGTAAAGTCAGGCATTTTTTAATCTCAAACATATCTTTTTTAAAAAAACTAAAAGGTCTATCATTTGAATCAGGATTGTTACAATATAAAGAAAACATACAGTATACATCCTTTCAATTTATATCAGAAATTTCAAATTCTTCAAACATCTCTATTTGCCTGTTGCTTTTTCTCCAATAATAAGCCCCACATGTTTGGAGGCTGCTCCATTGAGATACAGAAATATAGTCTACCAACTCGTAGAAAGCAAGCTGTGTAAGGAAAGGATCCGATCTAATGTATTGGTTTTTAATTAATAAATAAGATACTTTTAGGAGAAAGGAGGAAAAGATATGGATGAGTATTCCATTACAGGTACATTTTCCCTGGTCAGAAATGATGTAATTCACAAGATATAGCTTTAGTGAGAACTGAGTTTGAGCAATTAATCCAGGGGTGTACTAGGGTCCACTGGGAGAAGCTTACTACATTTTGGGTGATGCTTGCTTAAACAATAGCTTGATAAAATTTAGCATTGTGACCTTGGTGGGCAACCAGGCAATGCCAAGAGGAATGTCAAGGAAGGTACTCCTCATCACAGCCTGGTGGCTGTGACATAGGTAAAGACAAAAGATAGGTGCCACTCATGTTGTAGCTCAACAGGGGGTGAGGGAGGCCAGGTGAGTGTTTGAAAAAGATCTAAGAGAAGGGGGCTCACCCATTATTATGTGGCAACATTAATCACTTCCATCTCTCTGGAATAATTCAGTTCCACTTGAACAGCAAGAAAGAAAAAATGAGAGAAACAGGATGATTTCCAGATCACCAAGTAAAGACTTACCTCATTCCTCCTTCGCTCACTCTCTGTGATTGGAGGGCTCCTTGATAACAAATTGACAGCGCACCCCTGGACTAATCCATGTCACAGAAAAATGCTTGGAGGGGTGACTGGCAGCAGGTGAGCATGGGGGATGATGGTGGAATTAGATTCAGATGTGGAGGTTAGAAGGGATGGAGTGAGACAAATTGAAGAAGAATTAGAGGAAAGTTGTAGGGGGGAGAGAGAAAGGAGGGACAAATGTAAGACTGATGACAAAAATGAGGAGTTAGGTTAGTTTTGGATATTAAGGCTAATCTTCTTTATGCTTTATCAAATAACAATTTGTTCTGAATACTATATTCCATAACTAAAATATGTTTATTGAAAAATTACCAGTGTTCTGGTCTGAATGGAATTGGATAACGTATCTCAGCTTATGCTATGACCTTGTTTTGCTCTGCTAAACATGTAAAAAGCAAACTGTAATGGTCCTTGTAAACCAGCTAAGTGGTAGCAACAATTCATTGAGACAGATTAGTGGAGGAAGTCTGCACTCAGTGGATAAGTGACTTTCCCAATAACTTGGAAATTGACTTCTACGCTGTCTTGATCTTGGGCAAAAACCCAAGAAGCAATGAAATGGACCCCTGGAACTTTGTAACTCATTCCTATAATGAACAGTTAGAATGAAGTTGACTTAGCTATAAACAGTCTTAATTGATGAGATTTATATCTGTAGCATTAGAACTTCATCACAGTCTGTGGCACACAATTATTTACAAAACTCTGCTAGATGCAGACAAGGGAAGAGGAGAAAGGTAAAGTTTGCATTGTTGTTGATTTGCTCAAAAGATAAAATGGCTGGTTGAAGAATTCCCTTGGGGCAGTGGCATAATTGTTAGCTGAAGAATTCCTGCCACATTCTTTGCCCAATTCTATCACACAAATTTTGTGAGTCTTTTCCAAGATTCAGATTTCTCAGCTTCATGGAGGTAGGCAAGAAGTCAACGTAATATTAGATTCCATTGTATTAAGAAGCTGATTATGTACTGGAGAACTTCCAATTAAATTTCAGCCATGGAATGTGCTTTAGTTCAAGCAACCAATAAATCTATACATTTCTATTAATCCACTGGAAACCTTATGAAAGAATCGCTCTAATAAATTTATGAAAGTTTATAGCTTTTCAGTTGTATCAAATATTCAACTCAGAGTTATAAATTTTAATTTTTTAAAAAAGCCGATTGCTCATGAACTGTAAAGCCAAAAGATTTTGATGGAGTAGAGTTGAAAAAAACCCCCAATGAAAAATATGAGGAAGTTGAATGAGAGAATCAATGTAAATATTTTGAAGTGCATAAACTTATAACTAAAGTTAATACCCCTTAAGTGTGTTAAGTGTGTGAGAAACAGCATTTTTGTTATCAAAAGAAAACTTCTATTGTACAAAAGATAAAACCAATTAGAAAAGCATTATATTATGTATTGAATATATATAGTTATATATAGTTATATAGTTGCAGAGAGAGTTACCCAGACAGCCATGCTCCACAGAGCAAGCAACTCACTCACAGAGCTGTGCAAGCTGTGAGGCAGCAGTTGCCCACCAGTGGGCCGTGGCCCACTGGTGGGCCTTGAGAAAATTTTGGTGGGCCTTGAAAAAATTTTGGTGGGCCTTGAGAAATCTCACCTCCAGAGCACCCTCCCCAAAGCAATTAATCCAGGCTGTGCAGAAACACAAGGCTGCGCTGCCCACATGGCTCGCGGGAACCCTCCCCGCCCACTCACTCCTTAACCGATAAACTTGCCTGCTAAATTACTATTTTTTGACCATCATCTGTTCTGATGGAATTAGAAAATGGTTGGATTTCTTGCTTTCTGACTAGTCTTTAGATCTTCGGCTCTGCTTTTAAGCACAGCCAAATCTCCCTTAGGACTGAAGGTTCTATTATTCAGTGCGGACTCGGGGCAAGCAAATTTGAGAGACTGAGCTAGCCGATGGCAGATAGATAGATCACTGATTGATTCTGTGAGCAACTCAATCTGCCTGCCTGCTTTGCCTGATTTGGGGTAAAAGTTGCTCTTTTTTAAATAAAAAATTCAATATTTACATACATGGTGTGTTGTGAGTTAATTTTGTGAGTTTGCTTGCTAGCAAATGTTATGAGTTTGCTTGCAAGCAAATTTTATGTGGTAGACTGAGCTAGCCAATGGCAGATGGATAGTTCTCTGAATGTATCTGTGATTCTGTGAGCAACTCAATTTGCCTGCCTGCGTTGTCTGATTTTGGATAAAAGTTGCTCTTTTTTATAAAAAAAATCAATATTTATATAAATATTTATAATATTTACATAGCCATGTCCAGCCAGTCACATGATCACCAAGCCACACCCACAAATTAGGTCACACCCACAGAACTGGTTAGTGGTCCCTGGGATTTAAAATTATGAGTTTGGTGGTCCCTGAGGCCCAAAAGGTTGGCGACCCCTGTGTGGGGGACAACATGAAAGAGCAAAGTGCAGATTCCACATAGCTGTATGCCATGCCTGTGGAAAGCAAGGGCACATTGCCAGAGTTTACAGAGGTCGTCAATGGGAAACAAAACCTGTGACAGCAGCACAAGTGGAAAACGTGCCCAGGACAGAACAGAATTGAATAATGCTTGGGAAGGCATAGCATCCAATGCACAGGGGCCCAATGCTCCACAAAGAAAAGATAAAACTCCAATTAAAACTTCAAGGGGTCCCATGCTCCATGGAGCTTGATACTGGATTGGCCAGTATTGTCCATTATATTGTCCACGACTTTCAACTACATTTGCAAATGTAGCTGATGGCAAGTCCTGCTCAAATCATCGAGTTTAGTGCTAACAGACTTCCAGAGTCATTGTGTTCCTGTAAGGGGCAAAGCTAACATGAGGGTATAATTTAGAGAGTTTGAGGGTCCTCTCAGCATAGTGGTCATGGGATGGGTGATAAATAGAAGAAAAAGGAAAAAGGAAAGTTTGGAAAGTGCAAAAACAGAAAAAGAAAAACGTAGAAAAGAAAAAAGCAACAAAGATTATAATAAAAATGTGGCTTCCAACTTTAATCACATATAATATGCTAAATTTTCTCCTTAAAGCTACAAATAACAAGACTTGTCTTCTCATAGCCCAACTTTTATTTGTACTCAAACAGAAACCATCTTTTCATTCATAGTTCAGCAAAAAGTCCATTAATAGTTACCAGAAATTTCAGACAAATAGTTTATCCCCGATCAAACAACCCAACTTTATATTCCTTCTTTTTGATTCTCACAGTCTTGATCTTTAAATCATTACTATGGCATCGCAGGATTTGATCTTTCATCATTCTCAGGTATCTAAAAAAAGTCTTCAAAGCTTTCAACATTGTACTTTGTAAATCCCATAAAAAGGTATTGGCTAGGAATTCCTGTTACAGCTCTTCAATGGCTAGATCCTTTTCTTGATTAGTTTTTTGTACTCCTATTTGGGTAATCTCCTTTTGTTGTCTTCCATGCCTTCAAACTTCTATGTCAGATAAAAGTTTTTTCTCATTATCTTCAAAAAGTTTATCCATTGAAATCTGCATCCTGTCTGAAATCCTTTCTAATTATTAATATGTCATTCCATTTTTCAAAGGACTCTTTAAGGCAAGAAAAAGTTATACCCAGTTTAGCATTGTTAATTCTTATCTGCTTGGTCTTTTAGTTCCCCCTAGTGTCCATTTGTATGGCTCAGTTCCTAAGATGGATTTAGTTCTGTTCCAATCGTTTTCTATGATTATATTATTTAATTATATAGTTGTTTTTTAACCTTACAGCAAAAGTAGCCAATATTCCAAATCTGTTTGGTCTCCCAATCTGTTTAAAACTTTCTTAGTTCAAACTTTTTTTTTTGGCTATTGCATTTATTTTAAATGCTTATGAATCTATGTAAATTTTTCTGCCTTTGGATTATGGATTTCCTGTCTGGCCGCTGACAGAGGGTCAGATTAGGTAATCATATCTCTTCAGCCCTTATTCTTAACACTTGTACACCACAGGGTTGCATGTTGAGTCCCTTACTCTATACTCTTTATGTGCATGACTGCATTCCCACTCATGCTAGTAATACTATTATTAATACTATTATTAAATCTGCAGATGATACAACAGTGGTGGGACTCATCTCCGGGGGGATGAGTCTGCCTAACGAGATGAGGTGGACTGGTTGCTTTCATGGTGTGGAGACAATAACTTGGTCCTCAACACCAATAAGACCAAGAAGCTTATAATGGACTATAGAAGGAACGGATCAGACATCCAGTCCTTGCTTATCAATGGAGACCGAGTGGAGCAAGTGGCCAGTTTTAAGTTTCTGGGTGTTACCATAAAAGAGGATTTGACCTGGGTGCTCATATTGCAGCACTGGTCAAAAGGGCCCAGCAGAGATTATACTACCTGAGACTTCTCTGAAAACAACTGAATGAAAAACTGCTGGTGACCTTCTACTGCTGCACCATAGAGAGTATCTTAACTTACTGCACCTCTGTATGGTTTGCTAATTGCAGAATAGGCAGATAGGAAAGCAATCCAGAAGGTTAATATCATTGCCCAAAAGATCATTGGTTGCCCGCTCCCCTCTTTGGAAGAGTTTTATAGTTCCCACTGCCTTAAGAAAGTTCAAAAGATCCATCTCATCCTGGGCACCCTTTTTTTGAACTATTACCATATGGCAGACGGTACAGAATATTAAAAATAAGCACAAATAGGATGAAAAACAGCTTCTATCCCAGGGCAGGAATTCTACTGTTTAGTGCAGTGCTGCAGGTTTTCGGTTCAATGTATGGTGTGTGAAGGATGTATATTTGTGTTTATTTTCATGGTCATGATGTGCACTAAAGATGGCATTTGATTTCGTTGTACGAGGTGCAATGACAATAAAGTAAACTAATGTACAGCAAAAGCAGGAACAGTGAACCACTGACTACTCATGAAGAGGCGGTCTCATCCCTCTTGGTGAGATGCATCAGAAGCTGCTATTTAGTACAGCAGATAGATGGAGAGGATGCTGGGAACAATGTGTTTATTTTCTAGCTGTGTTTTTCCTGATCATTGTGACACCATGCCTTGACTTTGGATCATGCCTTGTGAATTCTGGACTTTTCTTGCCTCATGAACTTTATTGTAGTGTGGATTTAATTTTGCCTGATGGGTTTGACTTGTTTGGGAAACTTTCAAGTGCCTTTTGGACTCATTGGCCATTGCTCTGTGGATTTGCAGTGGTCTGCTTTTGGCTGGATTTAATTGGGACAGTTCTGCTGGGGAATATTAATAAAATCACTAAGCCACTGTTATGTGTGTGACAATGAGCAGGCAGCACAGTGGCAGATATTAGAATAGAGATTGGATAGTCATCTCTTATGGATTCTTTAACAATTGGGGGGAGGTTCTCAGAATTTGGTTCTCACCTCCATTCTGTTTAATATCAATATGAAATTGCTTAGTGAGGTCATGATACCAACTATATATCTCTACCTGAACAAAACAGTAGGTTCCTGACCCAATACTTGGAAATTGTGAGAGTTTAGATCAGGGTTGTGAAACTCAAGGCCTGTGGGCCAGATCTGGCCCATGGGGTGCTTAGATCTGGTGCACGGGGCCAGTCTGGAAACAGCAAAGCACCAGCCCGCAATGCCTCTGCTAGCGAAAATGTTCCCCCGGGCTCTACTTTTGCTGGCCAAGGTCTATCGAAACAAACTAAAAACAAAACAAAAGGAGAAATGTTTCCCCTTTTTGCATTTGAGAATGCAACAAGGGACAGGAAGGGAGAAAGGGAAAGAGGAAAGACAGTAGTGGGATCCTACCTTAGTCGCTACCAGTTCAGTGGGTGATCGCACGTGCATGCGTATGTGTGCGCTGCCCCCAATGCACACACCCCTAACAAGCCAATCAGCTGAGAGGATGAAGAAACAAAAAGCTAGGAGCAACCCTCCTTTGTGCTTTTTGGTCTTTTATCCTCTCAGCTGATAGCTTGTTTTCCTCCTCCCAGCTGACCAGAGGCTTTTTAAAAAATTATTGGTTCGGTCGAACCGGTAGCATACCACCAGTGAGGAAAGAAAAAGAAAGAAAGGTAGGAAGAGAACAAGGAAGGAAAAATAAGGAAAGAGGGGAAAGAAGAAGAAAGGAGGATGAAGAGGGAAGGAAAAAGAAGAAAAGGAAGGAAGGAAGGAAAGAAGGAAGGAAGGAAGGAAGGAAGGAAGGAAGGAAGGAAGGAAGGAAGGAAGGAAGGAAGGAAGGAAGGAAGGAAGGAAGGAGATTATAGTGAGAGTGAGGGAGGATCTCAGGGAAGTCCTGCCTTAGCACTTGGCCACCACAGGTGCCCCCAACATGAGTCCCATGTCATGCCCATCATGGCCATGCCTTCTAGCCATGCCCACCATTGCTGTCCCAGCCACATAACTCCGGCCTTCCGAGGTCAAACATGACCCTGATGCGGCCCTCAATGTAATTGAGTTTGACACCCCTAGTTTAGATAGAACAAAGGAGCTTACATTGAATACCAACAAAATGGAACTATTGAATTATTGTTTGTGTAGAAAATGTCTGGTTCAAGACAATCTTCATCTTTAGCTCTGGATGGGTGGCACTGTAACTGAAAAAGAAGTACATAATCTAGGGAACATCTTAGACTTACAGTTCCAAGAGCTGTAAAACAGACTTACCAGGACCTAGATCTAAGATGCAGATGTAATTCTTCTACCCTAAAGCCTTGACAAAAGTAGAATTGTGTCAATCTAACTTTATTATAACTTAGTTCAGACACCTAATTCCTAAAGTGCATATTTTTATATATTTCATTAAAATAAAATCCTTTTTCATTGTTGCTCTAGTGTTGGTTTGTTCTAGCAGCACTCCAAAATTACTTGGATATAATCATCCTGTTATAAAGGATGTTTATAATTATAACAGTCTGTTTATAATTACAACAAACTATTATAACAGTCATCTTGTTATAAAGAAGACATTTATTTCAGAACTTAGTCCTTGGAAAGAGGAATTTCCTGTTCTGCTTATCCAGATGCCAGGTAAAGGGAAGGAGATATCTCCTCACTCAAGAATAGCTGTTGCAGGTTAACCATTTGCTCCAGCTACTTTGGGGAACAGCTACATATAGCTCTTAGCTGAGAAGAACCTCAGGTGAGATCTGCCTTCTGTCATGTGACCGAATTTTTCCATAAACAATATCCCATTGTCTGTTAAATTAGTTCAATTTTAAACATAAGCATCTTAATATTTTTTATTCTGAATTTGCAACTATTTCATGTCTTCCCCTAACAACTATTACAGAAGATTGGTGTGTGCCAACTATCCTGACACTTCACATTTTGCCCAAACTGCATAGCCTTTAATCTGTAGCCAGGAGAGTGCTTTTCCTTCAAAAAAGGGGAAAAAAACAGACCTAAGAAACTACAGACCAATCAGCCTAACATCAATACCCAGGAAGATACTGGAAAAGATAATAAAAAAACAGATCTGCCAACATCTAGAAACAAGTAAAGTAATAAGTAGCAGTCGGCACGGGTTTGTTAAAAACAGATCATGCCAAACCAATCTTTATTCATTCCTCAACATAGTGACTAAATTAGTAGACCAGTGAAATACTATGGACATAATATACTTAGATTTCAGCAAGGCATTCAACGAAGTAGACCACAACCTACTTTTTGGTTAGCTAGAAAAAAGTGGGATAGATAGCACCACCACCAGATGGATTTGCAACTGGCTGACAAACTGCACTCAATGAGTAGTCCTTAATGGATCCAAATCTACATGGAGGGAAGGAAGCAATGGGGTGCCACAAGGTTCCGTCTTAGGCCCAGTACTCTTCAATATCTTCATTAAAGACATAGATGAGGGAATAGAAGGGGAACTTACCAAATTTGCAGATGATACTAAGCTGGCAGGAATAACTAACACCCAAGAAGATAGGCTCAAGATCCAGGTGGATCTTGACAAGACTAGAACACTGGGCCATATTTAACAAAATGAAATTCAATGTAGAGAAAAATAAATTGCTACCCTTAGGCAAGAAAATCAAAAGTACACATATAGACTGGATGAAACCAAGCTTAATAGCAGTAACTGAGAGAGGGATCTTGGAGTCTTAGTGGACAATCAGCTAAATATGAGCAGCAGTGCACAGCAGCAGCCAAAAAAGCTAATGCAATCTTAAATTACATTAACAGAGGTCTACAATCAAGATCAAGTGAGGTACTAATACCACTCTATAAAGCCTTAGTAAGACCACATCTAGAGTACTGCATCCAGTTTTGATCACTGCACTATAAAAAAGATGTTGAGACTCTAGAAAAAATACAGAGAAGAGCAACCAGGATGATTAGGGGACTGGAGACCAAAATATATGAAGAACAGTTACAGAAACTGGGTATGGCTAGTCTAGTGAAAAGAACAGAGGTATTCAGCAGGTTCTGACCAGTTCTGGAGAACCAGTAGTGAAAATTTTGAATAGTTTGAAGAAGCGGCAAATACTACCTCTGATTGGAGATTTTACAGTATCCTTCACCTGCCACACCCACCAAGCCACGCCTACAGAACCGGTAGTAAAAAAAATTGAATCCCACTACTGGAAGAGAAGAACCAAGAGAGACATGATAGCAGTGTTTCAATATTTGAGGGGTTGCCACAGAGAGGAAGGGGTCAAGCTAGAAAGTGGCTGTAGGCCAGACAAGGAATAATGGATGGAAACTGAACAAGGAGAAATTTAACCTGGAAACAAGGAGAAACTTTCTGACAGTGAGAACAATCAACCAATGGAACAGCTTGCTCTCAGGGAGCGTCATCACTTGTGACTTTCAAGAAGAGATTGGACTCCCATCTGTAGGGTCTCCTGCTTGGGCAGGGGATTGGACTAGATGACCCACAAGGTCCCTTCCAACTCTGATTATCTGTTATCTGTTATCTGTTATGTTCAAATGTCTTATCTAATGTCACCCATAAATCTAATCTTCAGTTTTCTTCTGTTGAACATGTACTTTTTCTAATGTTTACAATGTTCTTCTAACACTGAATCTGATTTGAGCCACTGATATCCAAGTAATGAGGTGAGGTCCACCCCTCTTGGCCTTCCAAAAGGGCCTGAAAACAACTGGCTTGGGGCCCCAATGGAGATGTCTCATTTTGGAGGTTGCTAGTAGATTCGCCGAAGATCCCACCAACAGCCCTTTTACGCATCAGTTCTTTTATTTGCTTTACTGTTAACGTTTTTAACTTTGATGCCCAATGTTTTAATCTTTGGATGTTTAAATTGTTTTATATCATTATTTATAACATTATAAGCCACCCAGAGTGTCTTGAAAGGGAGAAGGGTGGCATATAAATTTAATAATAAAATAAAAATAAAGAATAAATGATGGAATTCAGCAGTATGACAGAAAGGAACTTTATAACTTCTTTAGGAAAAATGAGTAAGCAATGCCTCTGTCAGAGTACAATATAACTTGCAAGAACTATAAACCAATACTTACACGGAAGATCTACAGCTGAATAAAAGCTCAAAGAGTTTACTTAGAAATCAATAGCCATTCCATATTTAGCTACTCAGTAGCACTCTATAAAGGGCAAGGGCTAATATCATTGACTACATTGATACAGCTGCTGTGATGTCATGGCAATGGTTCTGGGCCAGACAGCATATACATTGATGCCATATGAAATTCTGATTCTTGAAAAGAACGCATACTACATTCATTCATTCATCCATCCATTCATTCATTCAAAGTTTGTTTGTTTGTTTTGTTAAAAGAATGGCAAATTGTTCTCAGAACCTGTCACTGGAAATAGTGAGAAGGCACTTCCTGCTTACCTGGAATGTGTGCCAGATCTACCAAAGTAAGGTTTAAGCACACGCATTAACAACACTGATGAAAATAATGGCAAAGTGAGGAAGGAGGAAGAGATAAAGAACAAAGAATAACAGTGAAAACCCTATTCTGCTTAAATTAGTTGTCTAATGTTTTTTTGAACCAATCTTGGGTGACTCTGTTATACATTTGAAATGTGTACGTTCAACAAATTATACCATGTAGGATGCAAATGCTGTATTTGTAATATATTATGTATATGTCCTGCATAGTTGCAAAACCACAGCATGGAAAACCCAACCTCAGCTCTCTAAACATGCTGAATGGAAAGGAGGGGAAAAAAACTGCAGAGAGGGAAATCCTCTCTAACTTTGTTATGGAAATACGATCCAGCTTGACATTTTAATTGTGATTCTTCCTCCTTGTGATTTGGCACACATTCACAGCACCCAAGATGTTGTTTAGTAGATCCAGCTGCCTCCCATGCTCTGCCTGTAAAATCCAGTGACTGAACAAGATAGGAGAGTGTGAGAGTCAATGTGATTTGTGTATGCAGAAACATAAATATGTCACAGGAGTTTAGTCTTATAAATTTGGAGAGTTTATACTTGCAACATTTGTTGTGCCCTTGTTTACACACAAGGATCGAAAAACCTGACACACCCTCTTTGTGGATGGAGACCTTCCTTGTAACAGAATTGCTTTTAATGAGTATGCTTCAAGCCATGTGGATGATGTTTAGCCACAAATTAATGTAAACAGAAAAAAAGGGATTTCAGATGTTCAAAGAAAGCTTTAATCAAAGATATTCTTTACAAATAGCAACCAGGAGCACATGTAGGGCTCCAGTGCCTTATGGTCAGAAAACACATTGGCAAATGGATGTGCAAAGTAAAGCAAAGCAAAGGATTTAATATGCTCAAATGTAGTTCTATATAACCCTGAACATATGGTAGTGATGGATGAGGCACTCACTGACTTTAGAGGTCTGGAGGAAATTTACTGGATATCTCAGAGAGTTGTGCAAAATTTTGGATTTAATTCAGAACATGGTATGAGGCAAACGTTGTACTTTTTTACATCTCCTTAAAGCAACTGCATCTTTCCCCTCACAGCTGCTCTGAAGAGTTGAATTCATCCCCATTCACCAGGAAGCATCCTTCAGAAGTTGAAGCTGAAATGCTGCACAACCATGATGTCTCATTTGTACTGCCCCACTGAGATAGAATGCCTTTTAAGGTTTCAGTCTAATTGACTTAGGAAACTGCTTCTGCCTTTGTTGCATCATTATTAAGGTGACCAACTTTTTTACAATGAGAAAGAGGACACAAATACATTGAAGAAAAAAACCAAAGCCACTTGTGCATTGGCGCACTCTTGCACGTGGTGCATTCTTGCGCACAGTGCACTCTCTCAAAACAATTCTTCTGTGTGGAGACCATGCGTCTCATAATTGCATCTTGCCACACTCTACCGAGCCTTGACGAATTGACATGTCAAATACAAATACGTCAATCAAAAATACACAATGGATCGGATCGGCATCGATCAAATACGGAGATTTACAGATTAGTCTTCAAATATCAAAAAGGAGGACATGTAGGGGGACACTTTTCGAGGGAGGACAGAACTTACAAAAGGTGGAATGTCCTCCCTAATGGAGGACGATTGGTCACCTTTTCAATATTTTAAAAATTAATGGTTTCAACCTTCCCATAATAATGTGCGCAAGGATGCATTAAAAAGCCTCCTTAAAAAACCCATAAGAGCCTGTTCCAGATATTTCACCTCCAGTTATATACAAGGTACAAGACATGTATCTTTTTTTTCAAGTTCCCTTTCATATTTTAGACAATTATCTGGCTATCCAGCGTTTGCCTGAAAACCTCCAGTGGTACTCATGACTCCTAAAGGCTGTTCTTAATAGCTCTCTCAGTTAGGGCATCCTTCCCAATTTCAAGTTAATAACACCCTCTGTGAGGTTTCTACCACTCTTGAGAGCTATAACAATCCTTCAAGTATTGGAAGACTGCTATCATGTCTTCCCTTAATCTTCCCTTCTTTAGGATAAATATACTCAATTTCTTTAAATGTTCTTCATAAGCCTTCAGGCTCTTTACCTTCTTTGCTGCTCTTCTATACACTTTTTCCAGTTTGTTAGCATCTGTCTTCTATTGCAATGTATTGCAATCCAATGTATAATTGGATTCAGTATTCCAGATGGTAGTCTGACCAGTGCAGAGTAGAGCTTTTTTGGCAGATGTAGCACCCTCATGGTTCACATTTATTCTGTGATATTCCAGAATACCCAGATCCTTCTTACAAATACTGCTGATCAAACCCTCCAGAAGAACAAAATTCAGCTTCTTCACAACAGTCCTATCACTGACCTTGGACAGAAACCATTATCAAGGGAACAATTGCAACCAGACTCAGTGTTTCTTACAGCCAAAGACCTCTGCAGCTTGCAGCAGCTATTTAACTTATGAATTCTTCCCACTGATTGGCTGCTTCCCTAGTTCTGCATGAAATCTTGCTGCCACCAAACAGTTGATCAACAGCATCTCCATCTCTGTTTAAAACTTCTTTGTGATGTTATTGCTGTTATTAGTTTTGCCACTCCACCATTGCACCTTGGCCTGTCTGCTCCATTGCATTGTCCTATCTGACCATCAAGACCTTCTTGCTCACTGATTTAGTTACAGCAAACTGTCTAATCAGGTCACCATGAATATAATCACTTCTAAAAAAACTTCATAGGCTTCTTCCCTGTCAGTCAGTAGTGCCTGCAGCAGCATCCAGTGACACCCTTTATCTGTGATGGCAAACCTATGGCATGCAGAGCCATTTGTGCAGGCACGCGAGCCCCAGGCAAACTTACCTCACTGCGCATGCATGAGCCTCCCAGCTGATTTTTGGGCTTTTTTTGGGCCACCCAGAGGCTTGAGGGAAGCCTCTGCAGCCTTTGGAGGCCAAAAACCAGGCCCATTTTGTCACTTCTTATATTTCTGGAAATACCGGAAGTGATGAGACATGCCTGTTTTTTGGCCTCCAAAGGCTGCAGAGACTTCCCTCAAGCTTCTGGGAGGCCGAAAAAGGCCCAAATATCATCTGGGAGGCGCATACATGCACAGTGCAGGTAAAGGGGCAGCGGGGGGGAGAGATTGTGCACGCATGCACAGGGGGTGGGGGGTGGGCCGCATGCATTGCCTTCTGGGTGCACAGGAGCCCAAAAAGGTTAGCCACCATTGCCCTATATATTTCTCCCACCAATATAACTTCACAAACTTCAATAATATAATGACAATACAAACTATAGTGATCCACCATCAACATACAATATTCTCTGGTGCTAAAAGGAAGGGAAAAAGAAAAGGGAAAAAGGAAAGGAAAGTGGAAAGAGGAGAGGAGAAGAAAGAAGCCTTGTTAAGCAAAGAAATAATTATTTTTGAATAAAATATATTGACATCCCAAAAATCACTGGAAAATACCTTTGAAATTGCTTAAAAATCCTGAAAATTTGTTCCTTTCCTTTCTTATTTCCATAACTGGAATGGTGCCAGAGACCAAGTAAATGAATTGTCTTCTAACTTCTCCAGCAGCAAATTTTGCCTCCTGTATACCTATTAAATGTGTTCATTGAAAGATCTGTTTTCTTATCTTGTTTGTTGAACACTTTCTAATTAGCTCAGTATATCACAAAGGAATGCCTATACTGGTTTCTCACGCTGTATGCAGAATAAATTTATTTTCTTACTTCTATATTAAACTTGTCAACTAGAACTATTTAGCCACAATTCAGTAGCCAAATTCCTAACCTTTCTTGAATGAATTTGTTATTGAAAAATCGGTTGGTATTTGAAGCTGTATTTTTTTTGTTATGACAGATATCCAAAAGTATCTTGGCATTTATTTACAATAGAAATGTTTATTCTAAAGGCAGCCCAAGATATTTTGCTTCCAAAGGTAGAATGAGAAGAAGTGTCTTCTCCAAACAAGAATATAATAGCAACCAAGGCTGGCCAAGTTATTTTGGCATGTGAGATGGAAAAGTCTCATGAATGCCTTTTCCTGGTATGCAAACATACTATAGCCATTCATTAAACACCTTGCTGCCTTTTCATACCACCCCAAATTAGCTGCTTCTGTAGTCTGCCATGCCCACTAAAAACTAGCACTGGTTGAACCTATAGTAAGCTCTTAAAGCTGACAATTCATGTTGTCACATCCATAGGACCCCCAATTCCCTTGGTCTTTCATCAATGAGACATTATCACATCTCTCCAGTCTTCTCCCTCCCTTTCATCTGTCTTCCCATTAAAATTAGCATTGCTATATTTAGCTGCCTTCAGTGCACATGGGCATTCTCATAGGTTCTGAATCAGGATAGGGAGGGCTACAGTTTTTCACCTGCAATGCAGAGAGACTTTTTTTTTTCTTTGACACCAGAGCCTTGGAAATCTCAACTAAACCAGAAGACAAGAGCTGGTGAAATGTTCTTAAAATAGTTCCAGTGACCAGCTTCCATCTTAGCTTACTGAAGGCCCTTGGTCAAATGAGCAAGCAGTATCTCTGCAAAGCAGCACAGCTGGTGAATGAAGTCATCCTAGCTTTCTGATAATATTGATGAGCAATCAGAAGAGCCTGATTTAAGTATTTTTATTTATTTTTATTTATTTATTTGTCAATTGCTTACAAGATAATAGGTATAAGTAAAACATAGTTATGAATACATGGATACATATAAGAAAAATAAAATATAAAAGAAACAATAGGACAAAAAAAAAAGATGAAGTGATGAAGTAGAGGAAGCTAAGGAGCTAGTACTTCTGGACTGAGTCTTTCTTTTTACTGCTGAAGAGTCAAGCACTTTGGCCATGCAAGTCCAGCTGAAGGACTGCTTTAAAAATCTTCTAAATGCGGTCAGACAATTTTATTTCTAGATAACATATACAGCCATGACATTCTGTGGCATCTCAAGAAACCAAAATGAATAGCTGGATGGATGGATGGATGGATGGATGGATGGATGGATGGATGGATGGATGGATGGATGGTTGGATGGATGGACAAGCAGACTACAAGCAGGTTAGACAGACAGGCATCCTCATCAACATAAGCCTTGAAAATATTATTTGTTACCTACATAGATGTTCTCTTTGGCATGCGCTGGATGATTTTAAGTGTTCTGGCTGGACTTGAGTTTTTTTCTAGGTTTAAATCTATCTTGTTTCTTCTAAATGCCTATACAACTCCTGAATGAAGTGAGACAACAGAGGCAAGGAGGAGAAATGAATGTAAGAGTAAATAGGGAAAAAAGAAGGAACAGGAATAAGATTGCACTTGCATGAATATGAAAACAAAGGAAAAGATACATAATAAAAATCAGTCCTTCTGAAATAGTACTGGAATGTGAGTGTAAAACATTATAAATTTTCCCCTTGAATTGCTCACTTTCCACTGAACAAGCAGGTTGAAATGTTGTGCAAGCATTGAAAAAGGGCTTGAAAATGATTTGAACAAGTGCTCCAGGTTCACCCAATTGTCAGTGTCCCTCATGGCTGTTCATTAAAGCCCACACAACTTTTTTCAGAGTTCCATGTTATCAGGAAATAAAAGGTTGCCACTTTAATAGTCATATTAAAGAGGCAATGCTTTAACGATTTCATTCATTAAACTAGTACCTTTTTCTTTCCAGATCCCACATGAAAACCTAAAAAGAGATGTGTGTGCTTATACAGGGCACAGAAGAGCACTTCCAAATTATTATTTTCAAATTGCCTTAATCAATCTGTCTCAGAAAAGATGCAGTACTGAATAATAATTGTACCCAGTCATGTTATAAGAACAACTTCATTAATTTCAGCTAACCCATTTGGCATGTCTAGTCCTCCAGGAAAAGGTTAGAGCTAAAACATGGTTCAAAAAGCAGGCTTTCTGTTAGAAAATCCTAGGCTTTTAACACAGAACTCAACCCTCAAACCATTAATTGGAGATAGTGGCAAAGTCATACCGATGGCTGCTGGTTGCCCAATGGCAAAGAGTTAATGAGATTATGAAATCTTACCAGTGTTTTCTAATGTAAGGGTCCATTGGATACTAGTACCTCTAGAAAAAGATGGGGAACAATACTGATTTTTTAAAATTTTGTTAACATGATTATGGAACACGAGAACTATCAGTAAGGAGATTTGACTGAATTAATGCTTGGCTGGATGAAGCATAACATGATCCTCGTTTAAGGACCACTTGTTCAATGGCTGTTTAACCCTACAGCAGTGGTGAATGAGTGGTACTTTAACTGGTGCTTGTACTTATGATGTTACTTTTCCTCTGCACTCTAAAATAAAAACCCACTTACTTTATTATTTCTGTAGAGGCTGATTGAAGTGCTGGGCTTATATAGATATTGCTGTCATTCATTAAAACTTTATCTGAAGAACTGAGCAGATTAGTTATTTAACATTTGTAGCAATAATTAATATTCTGCATAGGATAAATAGGAACAAAAAAAATATGACCACATAGCCACAATACTGAGATCCTTATCTGGCCATCAGGACATAATATTTTGTCTACCATTTCTTTCCTAGTTTGAGTAATGAGACATTTGCAAGAAAACAAGCAAGCTCGGAGAGCACCAAGGACCCCTCATGTCAGACCTGAGCTACAGATATTCTCCTTTATTAGTACATAATATTTTAAATGCTTTTTCCAGTGAAGATATTAATACCTATATTGAGAAAAGTAACTTGAGCAGTGTCCCTGAGAAACATCCAGAGAAAGATTCCATGGCTTCCATGGGAAATATGCCCATTTGTTCTTACAGTTAGAGTAGGTCTGGAGGAGAGGCTGTGCTACTTTTCTTAGTGCCTAGGTGACCCTTATACACAGCTGTTTTCCATCTTTCTTATGTCTGCCTTTTAAAACATGAAAGCTGTTATCATGAAAGAAGGGAGGAAGGGAGCATCATCTCACAGAAGGAATTTGCTCAGTGAAGAATAGAGGTTATTCCACTGGGGTTCTACTCTGTGCTATCAATCAGGCTAAGAAATGTGGAGGCACTGGGCAGTGAAGGTTCTCATAGCTGTCTTGACTCAGCAATTGTATAAAATAAACTGCACACATGGCTATTATGAAGAGTTGTGGGGGAAGAAGAGAACAACTACTCATAATTCTTTAGGATAGCCATCTGCAACCTGGAGCCCTCCATATGTGTTATGGAATTATAGTCTCAAAACATATGGGAAGGAGGCAGGTTGGGAGCTTTACCACATTGAAGCCTCTGTACAATTTATTTTTCACGATATTCAAGAGTCTATGACCCAAATGTGCTTCTAGGCAAAGGGGCGGATACATACAATAAAATAGGTCTACTATGCATTCCATCCAGAAACTTTCACCAGAAGACAAGATGCATGAATTTCCCTTTTCCTGCAGCCTCTTCCCCTCCAAAACAGAGGAGAGAGGCAGGCAGGGGAAGCTACAAGGGGAAGAAAATGTTCTAACTGGGTTTTTTTTTTTCATATGACTCCAGTTTTTGAAACTGTACCAGAAAAATTTCAAAATCAATAGTCAAATGTTGCAGGGTCAATGAATGAGGAAGGGATATTCTGTTTTGCAAAAAAAAATATTGCCTGATTCCATAGCAAGACTTGCAAATTGTAGTTGTAAATAGTCAAGTTGAGATTTTAATGTCAGACAGAAAATTTATGAACATCAGAATATAGATTCTGAGATTCAAAATTTATAAAAAACCCCAGTCATCCAAACAATCATTGACCAACCCTCTGGATGTCATAAACTAAGTTAACCATAAGCAATGGACTCTGACTTCCAAATGCCAGTGTAGGGCTAGTAGTTTGTCAGTGGCATCCACAAAGTAGAATAAGAAGGAATGATAATAAACTGTAAAGCATAGAAAAAAAGGAAAAGAAAATCTCAACAGTGTTTCAGTAAAACTCGAGACTTGTTGCATTGGGACCATTTTCACTATATTTTTTAAAAGGTGAAAGAGGACTTGTAGCATGTTAACAATACCATCCTTTTGCTGCCTGTTTTTAAACAATTTCATTCCTGAAATACTGCTTCTTGCATTTCAGTTTGATATAAATTTAATCTTCTAATTTGATACTATTTTAGCTCTGTATCCTAAGAGTGATTATCAAAAAAAAAAAAAAAACCAAAGCTATCTTATTGCTATTTGCTTTCCTGAGGTTTATTTTTTAAAAGTTTAGCAACTCTTATATTGTTTAACACTGTCTGGGGTTTAATTTCCTTAAAGAGAGAAGATATAAATAATAAATGAGTAGAAAATTCCCAGAAATATTAGCTAAACAAGTTAGGACTGGTAAAACTGTCCTTTTGCCAATGACCCAGTACAAGACACCCCAATCCAGAATTGCCTCATCTCCATTTATTTTCTATATATGTTCCCATCCTGAAACCGGGCACTGAGGCAAATCAGAGGTGGCTTTCCAAATACAGTTATTTCTTCCACCCATGAACATATACCAAAAATCATCATAGATTTAAACAACCTTATGAAGATTCATTGGAAATTACATAATGAATGAACCAGAGATTATCATAATCATGGGTCTATTTAACAAGTCACATGGCGCATTGGAGGAAAAAAAAATGTGTCCTTCCATGGTAACCGATGCAAAGATATCGCCATATCCACTTCAGTGCTGCAGATCAAGATGTGGTCTACCATCACCCTCTACGCAGGCGGCTGAGATGATGCTTCACAAAGAGCTGGCTTTATTTATTAGACAGATTAGGAGGCATTAATTGGTTGCTCTCATAGTTTCTGCTCAGAAAGGTACAGTAATCACAGGGGCATTTTTGGCATTGCTGACATAGTTTTCCAGCCCTCCTGCTGAGAAACAGGGACCCTTGCATACTTCAAAGGGGCTTAAAGGCTTGGGTTGTGCCACCACAGTAGCAGTGCTGGTGTAGGACTAGGGTGTGGGGAATTTGCAGTAGAGGATTAAATACCAGGGCTATTGTGGAATTTTAAACACTGGTTTTTCCGACTGACCACAGGCCCAGAGCTTGTGTGTGGCATGTTTGAACCTCTAAAGTGCTTGCAGTCCTGTGATCTTTGATTTCATAACATTTCTTTTCTTCCCCTCCCTCAAATATATTTTGGTTTGTTTGTTCCACAGTCATAGCTTAGCAAAAGAGACCCATGAATTGGTTAAACCTGGCCTAACTTAAGGGAGAAGAAACTAAGGATTTCAATCATGCCATTTCTGTGTGGCAGTCTTGCATGCCTTCCTTGCTCTTTCTTATATGCTGGGGCTGCAAATATTTATACCCATCAGTTTGCAAGAATCCTGCCCAAGGTGGGCTCTGCCAGTCTGTTCTCATAAAGATTTTGAATAGGTTCATGTATAGAACTGGGGGATTCTGGCTTCACATACTCATGTGTTCAGTGTCTTCTAGAAATCATTGAGTGCGTTGGTTGTCTAGCCTAGATAGAAAGGATCCAAGGCGCAATAACTCAATGGCTTCCTGACATTGGAGAAGGTCTTTGTTCCAGCAGTTCTAGTCCTAACATCATGTGGCAAGGTGAGCTCCGTTCCTTGCCTCAGCTTCTGCCTACCTAGCCATTCAAAAGCATGCTTTATGTGAGTAGATAAGTACCACTTCAATGGGAAGACAAGCCAGCACTTTGTGCAGATAGTCAGAGCCCTGCCAGTGCTGGGCCCTCCTGGATGAAATTCCCATTTGCAAGGTGGTTTTGGTGAAGGGAAAGAGTCCTGGATGATGCTGCAGGATGCCATTCTTTTTCTTTCTGGTGCAGAGCTAGCTCACCACCTGTGGCCCACCTTGAAAAGTATGTGAGCATGAACTGAGCATGGGCTAGAAGTCTTAAGAAGCCAAATAACTGCTCTGAATTAGCATTGTAGTCTCCTGGCTAATGTAACATCACCATATACTAAATAAATAAATAACAAAGCATCCAAATTGAGGAGTTACCTGTTACATCTGAGCAGGGAAAAAAGAAGCTGGTCTAAGGATAGCAGAATATTTAAGTGGAAAACAAAGAAGCAGATCTTTTGATTATTGAATAACATAATTGGAAAGGACCTTGGAGGTCTTCTAGTGGAATCTTATTTATCAATAATTGGTATCTTATTCTCTAGCTTTTACAGTGTTTCCAATATAAATTTATTTTACTATTCTACCAGAAATCTGTTATATTAAATGAGCATCATGTGGAGAAAAAAAAGACATTACTTGCCAACTAAGACTGGCTGGCATTCTTTTTCTTTTGCAGAGAGGTAATTCTATCGCAATTTGTGTTTAACTGCAATCCTGTCATACGATATGCATCATTCTGAAGAAGGCATCTGGTTTGGCTTGGTGGAAATCACAAGCGTCTTGGGGTTTGGAACTACTGAGCATAGTCACACACAGTCACAAAATCTGACTGCCTACAATGTGGTCAGGTTACCCGCTGCCACTGAAATAATTCCATTATCACCAGCTGCAGTTAGAGATAAAATGCTCTCAGTTGTCAAAAGGAGTAGAGGAATGGGAAGGCCTAATGACTGCCCAAAATAATCATGACTATATCTATCTTATCTTTTTTGCTTACAAGAGTTATAGATTTTCTCCCAGGCCAAAAGTTTACAATGATAGCAATCTAGATCTCATGAACCAAGCCTGGTAGCAAATAACAGGTTTGGAGGTTTGGAGCCTTATCAAGATTATTGTAGTGGTAGAGCTAATATAAGATACAGGATCATGAATAGCATATTCTAAAAAAGAGAAGGATCCCATTTCATTAGGAGAAAATGGAAGGGGTGATCTTCACATATTAAGAAAGAAGATTCAGACTGGATTCCAAAGAAAAAGCTAAATACTTTCTTCTCAAACACAAATGGATTGTGGACCAGACACAAGAAGCAAGAACAATAGAGAATACACTTAGTCCAGACCAAAATCAAAACCAATTACAGATAGTCCTCAATTTATGCCTACAACTGAGCCCAAATTGTCTGTTGCTAAGTGAGATAGTTGTGCTAAGTGAGTTTTGCCCCATGTTACGACTTTTCTTGCCACAGTTGTTAAGTGAAACACTGCAATTAACTTAGTAACACAGTTTTAAGGTGAATCTGATTTTCACATTGACTTTGCTTGTCAGAAAGGTGCAAAAAGTAATCACATGAACCTGGAACACTGCAACCATCATACATACATGCCAGCAAGTGTCTGAATTTGATCACGCAACCATACAGATGCTCTAATGGTTGTAAGTGTACAAAATGGTCATAAATCACTTTTTCCAGTGCCGTTGTATCATTGAATGGTCACTAAACAAAAGGTTATAAGTTGAGGACTACCAGTAGTAGACTCTGAAAAACAAGAAGAGGTGGAAGAGGTAGCTGAAAAGATTTGGAGATGATCTCAGCTCCTGAAGATTTCATGGTCATGTCTGTACAGTTTTCTAGCAACTCTCTTTCACTTCAGTATAACTCTGGGTGGCCTAGATAAGCTGTAAATTGGGAGGAGTCATAGAAATACCTGTCTCTCCTAAAATATTAACTTCTGTTAACTCCCCAAAAAGAAATTTAAGGAAGCACTTGATCTAGGATGAAGTTGAGAATTGGGTCTAAACTACTCAGTTTAAAAATAAGATGTATTGAGAAATTCTTGATGTCAGGGCCTTTCACCTGAATGTTGTTTTAGACAGCAGAGTGACAGTAACAAGATTCCAGAGTAGAAGGATGGATGAAAACAAAGTGGGAAATGCTGATTGAAAATTTAAGCATGAAACTTTTCCTAGACAATTGTTTTTCATATTTGTATAGGGAAAAGTCAAGTCTAAGCTGGGCAAGCAATCAGAAAAGACATTTAAATGGCACTGATGCTATTTCTTTGCTAGGATTTGCTAAATATAATCTGAAGTGGCATTGCCCTTGTCCTTTTTATTTTAAAGACCTCTGCAGAAAGAAAACATTCATGCCTGCCTATTGAACCTACAGGGGGGGGGGAGGCTTTCCTTAACCATGGGTTCAAATGTGCCTGTTTCTAAGTCTTTCATAACATAATCGCATATAACCAAATTTTAGTAACAGCCATCTCAAAAGAGAAAAGCCCATAGGAAATTTCCTATTGCCTCTGTGATATGCATGTCATACAGGGGTGGGATTCTACCAGTTCGCACCTATTCACTAGAACTGGTTGTTAACATTCTAAGCAGTTTGGAGAACCGGTGGTTAGAAGAAATTACTGGCCTAATCCTGTAAGGAAGGCAAGAAGGAAACATTCTAGTGTTGCTTACAGAAACTGCCTTTCCGTTAACCCTTATTACATTCTTGGCAGGACTGGACTTCCTGTCTCAGGAATGTCTCTGGAGTTTTTTTCCCCTCCTTTGCTGGTACTTTGCTTGTGTGGAGTGACTGTTCAAAGTTACAATGGCACTGAAAAAAGTGACTTAAGACCATTTTTCACACTTACGACTGTTGTAGCATCCCCACAGTCATGAGAGGCCAGGCGAAGAGATGCGTGCCTCGATGTGAGTGATATTGAGTTGGCCACACCCAGCCAATAACATCACCACCAAGCCATGCCCACCCAGTTACATGACCACCAAGCCACGCCACCAACTAAGCCACCCCCACAGAACCGGTTGTTAAAAATTTTGAATCCCACACCTAATGTCATAGAAACCACAGCCCATGTTCTTCTGAATTGCCAGTTCTACAGGGACATTCACCTATTGATTATCCCTCTTTTATTGAAATTTCCTAGGCACTCTGTTTAATATTTATTTGCAGCTAAATAATCAAGATAAATGTATTGCTCTAAAAGTAGCAAAATTTTGTCCACAAATGGTTGCTAATAGTTCTTATTGTTAGGGAATAGCTTTGCATTACTCTTTTTATTGATTGAACTTTTTATTAGTCAATATAGTTTCTGTGTCTCTGTTTCTAGAGATTCAAAACTATATTTCTTGCATGTACCTGTGCATTCCTGTAATTGTATATTTCTCTTTTCCTTCTTTAGCTCAAAAGTATAAGTGTAAAAGGCACCATTTTATATTGCCTTCATTATGTTTACTCAAATATATAGACAATTTCCTTGGAATTTTTCTTTTATTTGTTTTTCTTTCTTTTCCCAACACATCATTTTAACAGTAACAGATGTGCAATCTAAATACAAAGTAGATATTTTAAATTGTATTTGTATTATATTGTATTTGTATTTAAATTGTATTTGGATTCTGTAGTCCCATGACAGTGTAGGAACTAAAAAAGAAAAAAGAAGATTCAGATAACTAGAGTCTCAGCTAAACTGAAAAGCTAGAAGTAAATAGATGTTTAAGCCAAAAAGAACTGTACGACAAGCTAGTAAGGGATGAAAGTCAGTAAATCCAAGGGAGCAGTTTATGATCAAAGTTTCTGATTTTAGGAAAGCAGAACAGATTTTGATAGATTTATCTCTAGCAACTGTGTCTTTTGCTGGTATTGCCTTATAGTTTGTCACCTGCCGGCTCCTCTCAAGCTCAGCTGATGTTCTTCATAATTCTGACACCCAAGGGCAATCTTTACCTCAAAGAGCTTAACAGGCAACCTAGCATCCTTTGCTGTTTCTTCTGTTGTGGTGGCAGCAGCAAATCTGCTCACAGCACTGGGAAGGTAGATCAGAGAGTAGAACTGCAAAATTAAAAATGTCACCAGGACTGGTCCTGCTTCAGCCTCCAGTCTCTCACTGGCCTGTCCAGGTTTCTCATTTTTATCCCCTCAGATCATCTCCTCATTCAAATTGGAACCCATAACAGTCATGCCAGGGATTGTCATTTGACATAATATCAGATTACAGTTCAGCAAAATAATTACTTTTTGATATTATTTATTATCACTATTTTATTCTTGCTATTCATTCAGCTCCTGGAAGAACTATGCCATGAATATGCATTTTCTAACCAACTCACTGTCTGGGAATGTAGGATAGCTGACTGGTTGTATGGTTGAAAAGCTGGGTATTGGGACCAGAATCAACATTTGCCTGCATGAAATTTTGTGAGAGCTTTCAGACTCTAAATTGTCAGATATGGAGGTATCTGAGAAAGTAGGAGATTGCTTGGACTTCTGGGAAAGCAATGGCAGATTGAAGGCAGTTCCAATGAAATAGGAGCCAATAGAAAGATTAGCTGGTGAATGGATCAGTTCCTCGGAATTCCACTCTGGAGCAAGAAGACGACTAGGGTAGCTCATAACCATGCCATGCAGAGGTTTCCCACAAGGGGATTAACTTAACTTAACCAAAACATCATGAGTTCTGGGGACACCAAAAATAAAATAGAATAGAATAACAGCATTGAAAGGGACCTTGGAGGTCTTCTAGTCCAACCCCCTGTCTAGGCCGGAAACACTACATCACTTCAGATAAATGGTTATTTATTTATTTATTTATTTATTTATTTATTTATAACATTTATATACCGCCCTTCTCCCTAGGGACTCAGGGCGGTGTACAGCCGAATCAGACCCAAACAATACAAAAGTTAAAAAGAGATTAAATAATGGCTGTTTAAGCTAAAACAACCCTCCCCCAAGAATATTAAAACCCCAGTTAAAACCAAATTAGAGGAGACATTTAAAACTGTATCAGCCCAGGCCAGTCTGCTCAAAGAGCCAGGTTTTTAACGCACGCCTGAAGGCCCTCAGGTCCGTGCTGGTGCATATCTCAGTGGCAGAGTATTCCAGAGGGCAGGGGCCCCCACAGAGAAGGCCCTACTCCTGGGGGCCGCCAGACGGCACATAGAGGCCGACGGCACCCAGAGAAGGCCCTCCCTGTGGGAACGCACCGGTCTGCTGGAGATCACCGGCAGAATGCGGTCCTGCAGATAACTTGGCCCAATGCCATGGATCGCCTTAAAGGTCAAAACTAGAACCTTAAAGCGAACCCGGAAAGCCACCAGCAACCAATGCAGCTCGCGCAGGAGAGGCGTCACATGGGAGCTACGCGACGCCCCCATAATCACCCGCGCGGCCGCATTTAGCACCACTTGGAGTCTCCGGGTGCTCCCCACAGGGAGCCCCATGTAAAGAGCATTACAGTAATCCAGGCGAGAGGTGACAAGGGCGTGAGTGACCGTTCCAACAACTTTTCAAAAACTTCCAGTGTTGAAATATTTACAACTTCTGGAGGCAAGTTGTTCCACTGATTAATTGTTTTAACTGTCAGGAAATTTCTCCCTAGTTCTAATTGTTTCTCTCCTTGATTAGTTTCCACCCATTGCTTTTGTCTTGCCCTCAGGTGCTTTGGAGAATAGCTCGATTACATCTTTTTTGTGGCAGCCCCTGAGATATTGGAACACTGCTGTCATGTCATCCCTAGTCCTTCTTTTCATCAGACTAGACATACCCACTTCCAGCAACCATTCTTTCTATATTTTAGCCTCCAATCCCCGAATCATCTTTGTTTATTTATTTATTTATTTATTTATTTATTGAATTTCTATACCGCCCTCTCTCCCAAAAAGGGACTCGGGGTGGTGCACAGCCTACTAAAAATGAACAATATATACAATTAAAACAGATTAAACAATTAAATCAAGGCCGAAATACAATTTAAATATAAAAAATATAAAACTAATAGATTTAATATTTAAAAAAAAAATTTAAATTTAAAAACCTAGTTAATTAAAACCCCAAAAAACCGTTACTGGGCCAGGCCGGCCTGTTGAAAGAACAGGGTCTTTACTGCGTGCCGGAAGGTCTGAATGTCGGTAATGGCCCGTATCTCCAGGGGCAAATCATTCCACAGGCAGGGGGACCCCACAGAGAAGGCCCGCACCCTCGGGGTCGCCAACTGGCAACGATCAGGCGGTGGAACCCCGAGGAGGCCAACCCTGTGGGAGCGCACTGGGCGGCGGGAGGCTGTTGATGGCAGCAGTAAGTACCCAGGTCCCAAGCCATGGAGCGCTTTGAAAACAATCAATACCACCTTGAATCGAATCTGGAAGGCCATAGGAAGCCAATGCAGCCTGCGGAGAAGCGGTGTTACATGGGAGCTCCGAGAGGCTCCCAAGATCACCCGCGCGGCCACATTCTGGACCAACTGCAGCCTCCGGACACTCTTCAAGGGGAGCCCCATGTAGAGAGCGTTGCAATAGTCCAAGCGGGAGATGACGAGGGCGGAAGTGACTGTGCAAAGTGCGTCCAGATCCAGAAAGGGCCGCAACTGGTAAATCAGACGAATCTGACAAAAGGCCCCCCTGGCGACGGCCGTAATGTGATCTTCTAAAGACAGCCGTACGTCCAGAAGGACACCTAGATTGCGGGCCCTTTCCATGGGGGTCAAAATTTCTCCCCCCACGGCCAGCGACAGGACAAGCTGGCTGTATCTGGGCGCAGGAAACCACAGCCACTCGGTTTTGGTCAGGTTGAGATGAAACCTGTTAAGACCCATCCAACTCCACACAGCCTCCAGGCACTGGGTCATCACTTCGAGGGTTTTGTTGGGGTGGCCCAGGGTAGAGATGTACAGCTGAGTGTCATCAGCGTACTGATGGAACTCTACCCCAAAACCATGGATGATTTCACCCAGCGGCTTCACATAAATGTTGAACAGCAGGGGCGAGAGCACAGACCCCTGAGGCACCCCACATAATAGGGGCCTCGGGGTCGACCTCTGCCCCCCTGTCAACACAAATTGCGAGAGGAAGGAGGAGAACCACTGTAAAACAGTGCCTCCCACTCCCAACCCCCCCAACCGTCGCAATAGGATACTGTGGTCGACATTATCAAAAGCCACTGAGAGATCTAACAGGACCAGGACAGAGGAACAACCCCTGTCCCGGGCCCTCCAAAGATCATCCACCAACGCGACCAGTGCCATCTCCGTGCTGTGCACGGGCCTGAAACCGGCAATTGGAGGGGGTCTAGATACACAAGCTTCATCCAGGTACTGAGGGAACTGATGTGCCACCACACTCTCAACAACCTTCACAACAAAGTGGAGGTTGGAGACCGGACGATAATTCGACAATAATGCTGGATCCAGGGATGGTTTCTTGAGGAGGGGCCGCACCATCGCCTCTTTCAAGGTGGCGGGTAAAAGCCCCTCTCTCAAGGAAGCGTTAATAATCCCTTGGAACCAGCCTCGTGTCACTTCCCGAGTGGCCAAGACCAGCCAGGAGGGGCACGGGTCCAATAAACAAGTGGTGGCATTAAGCCCCCCCAGTATCCTGTCCACGTCCTCCAGAGTAACAGGATCGAACTCATCCCAAATGACCTCCCCGAAATCCACCTCCGTCCCCCCGCCTGGAGATGCCCAGTCAGAGTTCAACTCATCCCGGATCTGAGTGATTTCGTCCTGCAGAAACCTAGAGAAATCCTCAGCCCGTCCCTGTAAGGGATCCTCCCGCGCCCCCACCTCCAAAAGGGAGCGGGTCACCCTAAACAGGGCGGCCGGGCGATTTTCCATAGATGCAATAAGGGCAGAGAGATAGGACTGCCTCGCCGTCCTTATCACCACTAAGTACGCCTTAATATAGGATCGTAATAGTATTCGGTCAGATCCAGAGCGGCTGGCCCTCCAACTACTCTCTAGGCGTCTTTTCCGGCACTTCATCTCCCTTAGCTCCTCGGAAAACCAAGGAGCCACTTGGGATCGGCACCAGGTCAGAGGCCGCAAGGGCACGACCCGGTCAAGGGCCCCAGCGGCCACCCTATCCCAGGTGGCTACCAAGCCCTCGACCGAGTCGTGTGTGTGAGCCTCGGGAAACGGCCCAAGCTCCATCAAGAACCTATCTGGGTCCATCAGGTGCCTGGGGCGGTACCATTTTATTGGCCCCGCTTCCCTGCAGCAGGGGGGTGCAGAATGGAAGTCGAGCCTAAGGAGCGAATGATCAGTCCATGACAGGGGTTCCACAACTACATCCCCTATACCAAGATCATTCTGCCACTGATCAGAGACAAAAACCAAATCCAGGGTGTGACCCCTCAAGTGAGTAGGATCCCAAATTAGTTGGGTCAGCCCATGGCTGTCATGGAAGCCATGAACTCCTGAGCAATCCCCGAGGCCCCACCGGCAGACGGCAGGTTGAAATCCCCCATGACCATAAGTCTGGGGGTCTCAACCGCCAAGCCGGCTATGACCTCAAGGAGCTCAGGCAGGGCCGATGTCACATAGCAGGGAGCCAGGTATGCGATCAACAGGCCCACCTGAACCCTGGGACCAAACTTCACAAAAAGGGATTCACATCTGGTCGTCTGAGAAACAGTGGATTCCCTAGGACACAGATCTTCCTTAATAACCACCGCAACCCCCCCCCCAGCCCTCCCCTGAGCCCTCGGTCGATGAAAGACCCGAAACCCTGTTGGGCACATCTCCACCAGAGGAACTCCTCCCTCTTGGCCCAACCAGGTTTTGGTAATACCCACCAGGTCCGCTCCCCCCTCACAGATCAAATCGTAAATGAGAGGGGCCTTGTTAATGACGGACCTGGCGTTACACAACATCAGCCGAAGGCCCAGGGCCCGATCACTCAGACCACCCGGGTAACGGGACATGACAAGGGGGTCGGAGTGCGCCACCACACACAAACAGCGGGGGCGCGCTCCCAATACAGGATATGGCCCCCTATAACTGCCCTAATAGATTGTATTTCACCCTCCCCAGAACAACCCCCCATCCTCAATATGGCCCCACCCGACCACAGCACCTCCCGGCAATGCTTGACTCGCGGCCTGGCCCCAGCCCCAGGCGGGTTGTCCTCCAACCCCCGCCCGGCCATCCCTAACCCCAATAAAAATCTAGATAAAAATTTACAACAAAAACCTTCCCTCAAGCGCTTCTTGCGGCCATACCATCTCTCCGGATCCCAGGATCCATCCTTGAGAAATGTCTTTGAAAGTTTAGAGGGCCACTTCAGAGAAAGGGGGACATTTCTCAAGGCCCACAAGTATTCCGAGGAATATTTTAATGGCGTCTTCAACTGGGCCTCCCCTGACCGACGCCGGCAAAGCAGGGGCCCCACTAGTCAGGACCGAGGTCTAGTCCGAAAACGTTCGGGTAGTGTCCATGTTCCCCCCCCCCCAGTCACCGTCCTCGCCTCTGCTGTTAACACCGAGGGGACAGCACCGAACGTCGTTCCCGTACCCAGCTGGTCCCCATCGTCGTCGGAGCCACCGAAGCCACAGCCGCTGCCACTGGAACCGCCACCACCACCATCGAGTCAGAAAGACCCAACTGCCGAGGGCACCAAGGGCTCCAAGCCCTCTCCCACGACCGAGGCCAGATATCATCCAAGGCCGCCGTGGCACCACCCACGGCCACCTTGGCAGCCAGGGGCAGGCTCCTCCCCATGCGACCTCCACAGCGCCACCCACAGCAGTCACGACGGGCAAAGCCCGTCCCATGGCCAGAGCCCAGTCGGGGCAAGATCTGAGTCGTGGCTGCCCAGACCTCTCCTCTGCAGCCACCGCTGCCCCACCCTCGGCCGTCGCAACACCCCTCACAGCCGCTGCGGCGCCACCCGCGACAGCCGCCATGGCGAAGTCGAGCCATAGCAGGGCCGTCCACACCGCCGCCGTCCACACCACCATCGCCCAGACATCGCCAGGGCAGCCACCGGGGCGGCCCGAGCGGCCATCCAGCGGCCCCGTCTTTCCGCACTCCGTGGCCTGCAGTCTCATTCACGCCCAGCCATGGCAAGACCGCCGTCACCCGACTCCAACCGCGGCGGTCAAAAACTGGCTCCGGCAGGGCCTCCGACGCCTGAAGCCCGCCCCAGCAACAGCCAGGGCGGCCCAGGCAGTTGCAAACAATGGCTCCACCGACGGCCCCACCGCAGGCTCCATCGTCGCCTCCGACCTGCCCCACAATGGTCGCGGCGGCTAAAACTCGGCCGCGCAGGGCCTCCACCGCTTGAAGATCGTCCGGGCGGCTCCAGCTTCGGCTTCGGCTCCAGTCTCCAGCCTCCGACCTTCGGCGCCAGGCTCAACGTCCTCATGCGGCCTCTCCGGGATCGCCAACACCCCCCCCCCCCGGTTCTTTAGCCACCCCTGCCACTGGTGAGGACCTGGGGGGAGGGAAACCTACCCCGAAATTCGGCCGCCGTGACGGAGCTCCTCCGAGGCACATCCTCCGGCCGCCATTTTAATTGTTGCTCTTCTCTGCACTCTTTCTAGAGTGTCAACATCTTTTTTACATCGTGGCGACCAAAACTGAATGGAGTATCCCAAGTGTGGCCTTACCAAGGACTGTTAGACAGACCTCTGGGAACTTGGGGAAAAAAATCATCTCACCTGAGCTGTGGTTTGACACTTTCAAACAGACACTGAAAAGAAAGTAGGAGACAATCTCTGCTTTTCTTCCATGTAAGAAGGTTCTTTATCAGCATCATAATAGCCAGATACCATCATCCTAGTAATTGTGACTCCCATCCAACGTGTTACTGTGTCCAATAGGGTTAACTGAGCTTGCATCCTTCCTTATATGGTCCCTGCCTTATACTGTAACTCAGTGAAAGGTAACACCAATCATGGGTGGAATACTTTTCATCAGCTGAGCTTTATGGTGTTGGTTTTATAACCTTTAAGACAGCTGCATCCTCCCTAAATGCCAACTCAGTGGGCATTACAAAATGTTTATAGTGTGTATTTGTGTGTGTGCATATCATGTTTGTGGCACAAACAGTGACAAGGAAGCAAGAAACGGTATTGATTGTTGCAAGAAAAAAATATTCCATTAGCCAGTTCAAATCACAGGGAACCTGGAAGAACTATAGGAAGGAAAGTAAAACTTGCCTTTTTTTCTCCACCAGGCTTCAGATTTAATTATTACTATTCCCTATTTGCTGGCTGGCTGTCCTTGAGGTTGCTGTGAAGGTGAGTGGGTTTACAAAGGTCACTGTATTCTTACCTTTGTAGCCAAAGGAGGCGCAGTAAGCAGGTAGGAAGGGAAGAAGGGAGGTTATTACTTTTACAGTAGGGCTTTTGAAGTCTGCTAAGTATTTTGGGAAGAGACAAAAAGATTATCTATCCAGACATCTATTCGGAGAAATTTGTGCTTTACTTTCTATTTAAGCAACTCCGGTGGATGAGTGGAATCAGTGGACAAGATGAATTAGGAAAGGACAGGGCAGTCAGTAGTAATGTAATATGCTGCTGACATTTCTAGTCTGGCGATGAAATAACTTTTATTTCAGCCACAACATTCCCCACCTACTATACCCTCTGACTCACAAAGACATTCTAAGAGATGACCCTGATTCTGTTGGCTGTGAACTCAGAATGTTTACTCCAAGCAGTTATGGCACCTGTCATTTAGGGTAATTTTCCTTGATAATCATATATGCTTCATTGCTGTTCTTCTGAGTTGTGAATGCCCTTAAAGGTTTGCAGTACTTGAATTAGATTTCTAGAAACAGAAAGTAACTAGATTTAGTCCAAAAAATAAGAGGGCTATGCACTCAGACTATCCTGAAATTCAAGATCTTAAATGAGCTCCTTTTTTTAGGTGAAAAGACTTAAATACAGATGAGACAGGGCGTACCACAGCCTTCCCATTTCTAAAAATGTTCTTTATAATGAATTTGAGTTTGGGATGTATTGCTCTTCGGTTTATTGATGGAATTTTGGAATTTGGATTTAGTATATGTATTTAGTATAAGTATTTAGTATATCTATGTATTTCAATACACATTACAATACACATTACATTGCACATTACATATATACATACAGCTTATCAGTCTGGAACCCACATTACGTATCTGATATTAACACAATTGAGAATATCCAGAAATATTTTACAAGAAGAGTTCTTCACTCCTCTACTCGTTGCAGAATACCTTATGCCACCAGACTCGAAATTCTAGATCTAGAAAACCTAGAACTATGCCAACTTCAGTCTGATCTAAGTATAGTATATAAAATCATACATTGCAATGTCCTACCTGTCAATGAATACTTCAGCTTCAACCATAACAACACAAGAGCAAATAATAGATACAAACTCAAGGTTAATAGCACCAAACTTGATTGCAGGAAATACGACTTCAGCAACAGAATGGTCAATGTCTGGAATACTCTGCCTGACTCTGTGGTTTCTTCCCCAAACCCCAAAAACTTTAACTTTAAACTGTCTACTATTGACCTCACCCCTTTCCTAAGAGGTCTGTAGGGGGCGTGCATAAGAGCACTAACGTGCCTACCCTCCCTGTCCTATTGTTTCTTTTATATTTTATTTTTCTTATATGTATCCATATATTCATAACTATGTTTTACTTATACCTATTATCATGTAAGCAATTGATAAATAAATAAATAAACAAACAAACAAATAAAAATAAATAAATAAACATTTCTTTATAGTTTTCTAGCTTCTCTGGTGGTCATAAAATGTGCCATAGAAGGAGTTCCCTTCAGTTAGAATTAAATAATTGGAAGCTGGTGAAGCTACAATGTTCTAGTAGTGAGATTCTTGCACAATGAGAGATAAAACAATCACTGCTGCCTAACAAATGAAACTAATACTCTACGGGTACCTATATCAATGGATTAGTGGATCTTTCCTAGTTGGGACTCAGACTAGGATATGATATTGATATAGTTTTGGAGATGCTGTCAATGAACTGTGGTGAGCTCATCCTGGCTCTTTCTTAGTATCTTTCAATATTATTGACCCTGCTATCCTTCTGAACTGAATGTTATCCATTCATCCATGCAGCACACTCCCACTATGAAGGATATGTTGAATTATTAATATATAAAGATTAGAAAAGGCTTCAATATAATTTAATCCAACCCCCATCCATTGCAGGAATCTACTACAGGTAATCCTTGTTTAGCAACTGCTTCATTACGCAACTATTCCCAAATACCACTATAATAAATGACAATAAAAATTATTTTTCCAATGGCTGCACCTGATAACAACATATGCTGGAGTAAGACTAATGCTGGCATTGCTGCATAGGAGAAATTTATCTAAATGATATTTGGTATCCAAACACGTACACAAAATCAGGCTGCCATTCACCATATTTCAGCTTGCAGGTGCAGTTTTTGGACATTCCTTTCTCCAGGATATTGTTAATGTCATCATTTATTAATAGATACTTGTTCCTGCCAGCAATGTGTCCTATGCAGTGTAATACCTTGAAGACATGCTCTTCAGAAAGAAGTCCATATGTGCTAAACAGCAGAGGAGAGATTCTCAAATGATATGTTGTAAACATTAAATAACTTTACCTTTCCTGCTTCTAAAGGTATATGATGCTTTGTTTAATGAAGAGTTGGCAACATGTAGACTACAAATAAATGCTTTTATATATTCCAATTGATTTTGTTTTGTTTTTAAAAAAATAGGCTTGGAAAAGCATATGAGATAGCTGAAAATAATGCATAATGTTTCTTTTTATTATTATTATTTATTTATTTGTCAATTGCTTACAAGATAATAGGTATAAGTAAAACATAGTTATGAATACATGGATACATATAAGAAAAATAAAAATATAAAAGAAACAATAGGACAGGGATGGTAGGCACGTAGGTGCGCTTATGCACGCCCCCTACAGACCTCTTAGGAAAGGGGTGAGGTCAATAGTAGACAGTCTAAGGTTAAAGTTTTTGGGATTTGGGGAAGAAACCACAGAGTCAGGTAGAGTTTTCCAGACATTGGCCACTCTGTTGCTGAAGTTGTATTTCCTGTAATCAAGTTTGGTGTGATTAACCTTGAGTTTATATCTATTGTTTGCTCTTGTGTTGTTATGGTTGAAGCTGAAGTATTCATTGACAGGAAGGACATTGCAATGTATGATTTTATATACTATACTAAGATCGGACCGAAGGTGGCGTAGTTCTATATTTTCAAGGTCTAGAATTTCGAGTCTGGTGGCATAAGGTATTCTGCAATGAGTAGAGGAGTGAAGAACTCTTCTTGTAAAATATTTCTGGACTTTCTCAACTGTGTTAATATCAGATACGTAATGTGGGTTCCAGACTGATGAGCTGTATTCAAGTATTGGTCTAGCAAATGTTTTGTATGCTCTAGTTAATAGTGTAATATTACCAGAGAAAAAGCTACGTGAGATTAGGTTAACAACTCTTAGCACCTTTTTGGCTATGTAGTTACAGTGGGCTCTAGCACTTAGGTCATTTGAGATGAGTACTCCAAGATCCTTTACAGAGTTTGGATCATCAACAAGGTATTGACTATTCAGCCTGTATTTTATTTTCTTATTTTTTTTGCCAAACAAAAAGAGAGCATTTATTTGTTGAGATTTGAAGTTGCCATTTGTTTGACCATTCTGATATGTAGTCAAGTCATGGTAGCAGTATTTTCTGTGGTGTTGAATAGCTTTACATCATCAGCGAAGAGAACACAGTTCCTCTTGATATGATCACAGAGGTCATTTATGTAGAGTATGAAAAGAGTTGGTCCTAGAACACTGCCTTGGGGGACACCACTGTTGACAGATATAGAATTTGATAGGACTCTCCCAATTTTGACCATTTGTTGTCTGTTTGACAGGAATGCTTCTATCCAGTTATGCAGGTGTCCTGAGATACCATAAGATTTTAGTTTTAGGAGTAGTTTGTCATGTAGCACTGAATCAAAGGCTTTACAGAAGTCTATGTAGATTGCATCTATTACTTTGCCCTGATCGAGTTATGTAGTCCATATGTTTTTGCAATGTAAGAGTTGCAGATTACAGGATAGTTTTTTTCTAAAACCAAATTGCTTATTAGAGAGTAGGTTGTTTGTCTCTAAGTGGAGGATAATGGATTGATTAATAATTGATTCCATGACTTTACAGGTGACGCAGCATAAGAAGATTGGTCTGTAATTTTCAACTAGGCTGGGATCTCCCTTTTTGAAGATGGGGATGACCGTGGCTTGTGACCATAGGTTAGGCAAGGAGCTGGTCTTGAAAGATTCTTCAAAGATTATGCTTAGAGGTTCTGCTACGGCAGTGGATAGCTTTTTTAAGAAGTAGGCACATATTCCATCCGGTCCAATAGATAGAGATGGTTTTAGATTGCGTAGTGCTTTTTCAACATTGTCTCCTGTAAAATCGATATGTATTAGATCATTGTAGTTTTCTGTGGTTCAGCTAGGAAATACTGGGCATAATCCATTGTTGTTTACAAATACTGAGCAAAAAATGTGTTTAAGAGGTTTGCTTTAATAGTGTCATCGTTGCAGTCTTTACCATTAGGTCCTTTCAGGGGTGGGATGGACCTTGAGTCTTTTAGTTTGTTGTTTACAAAATTGTAGAAAGCACAGGTGGAATTGGTGCATAGAAGATTTTCCTCTTGTTTAATGTGATAATTGGTGCATTCAATCTTTATCTGGTGGCATACATTTTTGTATCAGCTTTTGAAGTTGGCAACATGACCAGATTTGTTTTTCTGCCAAAATGATCTCTTTTTGGATAGAAGTTTCCTTATTGTTATGGGTAATCTGTTTTTTCTGGTTTGGGGAGTACTTATTAGTACATATAGTTTGATGACTCTTTTGACTTCAAGTAAAAATATGTTGTAATGGTCTTCAATAATATTGCATCCAGTGAATAGAAATTGCCAATTAAGGGATGAGAGATCGTTGTCTATAAGATTGTAGTTGCCTTTTTTGAAGTTATAATTGGGGATTATGTCGTTGTGGTGATTTTTGTGTGGATGTATGTTGAGACAAAAGTCAATCATGTTGTGGTCACTGTTGGAAAAGGGCTCTATAATTTGTATTCTGTAAATTGAATTCAAATTATTGCAGAAGATGAGATCAAGGCAGTTGTTAAGTCTAGTATTGTTGGTTACTAGTTGTTCCAGTCCCAGATTGGTTACAGCATTGTAGAAGGTTGCATGTATGGGTTCAGTGTTACATTCATTTAGGGTCCAATTAATATGAGGTAGATTGAAGTCACCAAGAAAGATGAAAGCGTGTGGGCAGGATGCTGCCCATGTTAGTAGTGTATTTAGCTTGTTTGCATGTTCGATGTCATAATCAGGGGCTCTGTAAGATAGTAAGAACCGAAATGTGATATTTAAGGACAATTCACAGATGATGGTCTCAGGAATAGCAAGCTCCTGGGTAACTTGGATGCTTTTTAGATGTAGGGACTTTTTATACAAGATAGCAACACCACCTCCTCTATAGATTTCACAATCTGATCGGTAAACATGATAGTCTCTTACTGTGGTAAATGGAGTCAGGGAGAGATGCGTTGAGCCATGTTTCACAGACAAATATGATGTCGAATTTAGCCGTATTTAGTAAGAGGAGAAATTCAGGTATTTTATTTACAAGGCTTCTTGCATTGAATAGCTTGCATTTAAGGCCAGTTGTAACTGGGATAGAGGTAGTTAGGGGCGTGCATGCCTAGTTTTGAGTGATGTTGGATTGGATGGGGTGGAGTTGGATGCAGAGTTGTGGGTGGTGTGACTTTCTTTTGATGCAATCAGCTCTGTAGTCAATGTATAGGTCCTTTTCTCCATTGTCTAGACGGTTTTTGAGTTCAGCGCAGAGTTCACAGGAGCGGATTCTTTGCAGTATGGATAGGTCTGGTCTTGAGCGAAGTTTTTTGTGGTTGGGATTGGTTTTTGCAATGGTATTTATTGTATGAATGAATATGCATTTGCTGGACTCATTTTTGCATACAACTCTACAAAATCTTGAGGCCACAGAGCCGTCATTGTATTTGAACTCAGGGCCATCTCTGGTTATTTCAATGATATCTTCAGGAGAGATGTTTCTTGTATTTGAGTTGCTTATGATATCATGAACTTTGGTAATGTCATCTGATTCATTGGTGTCTTCGAGATCAAATAAGATGGCATTTGGACGTTTCTGTTCACGTTCCATGGTGTCTCTGATGAGTAAGGAGATATTATTCATGGAATTATTTGAAGGGATAGTAATTGTTTGTGGCTGTGGTTTGGTATTTATTTTTGGTTGTAGTGGTGATTGTAGTTGAGGTAGTGGTTGTGGTTGTTGTGGGATTAGATTTTGAGATGATAGGTACTCATTTATATGTGCTGTATTTTTTTTCAAAAGAAATTAGGCTTGCTTGTATAGTTGTTTCAAAACGTGTTGCTAAGCGTTCTTCTATTGAGTCAATGAGTTTTTCTATGCTTTCAACTCTGTCAGGTAGGGTACTCAGTTTGTTTAGCTTAGGAGAACATGATGGACATAGAAAAAAGAATGTAACTGAATTTTTAACCATATCATATATAATTATATATATACATATATATATAATTATATATATATATATATATAATTTAAGCATATCTTGTCCTCCCCTTTGGCTTTGTTAAAGAAATAATCCAGCTTCTTTGGCTTTGCTAGGGAAAAATCCACTTTCTTCTAATCAAGAAAGTGGCTGATGTTCAAGAACTCATTAATTTTTGAGTAGAAGAGTACAATGCACATTCAGTTGGAATTCTACTTGTCTCCACCTTAAGTATTTTCCCCTATAAGCCTGGCTTATAGCACTGCTTATAGCGCTGTTTCACAGCTCTTATTTCTTTAGCTGCTTTGAATCCTTCCCTTTGGGTCTGCATCTAATAATGATATCCTCGAAAGCCATTGAATAGAAATGTAAATGCTTTTACAATTTTCATGAAACCTTTCATTAAATAGCCATCCTCATCACAGTATTAAAAAAATCACATTGAGTGATAAATCAAAATATAATTCATCCACCCTGCTGCTACGTTATTATTGGTTTTACTGTCTCGGCCATGTAAGCATACGTGCACATTACAAGGGTGCATATGGCTTCCACATGTACCCATATATATTCCTATTCAGTCAAGACCTAAATCAGGGCTATGAAACATATGCACTCTTTGGCAGATGTTTTCCCCTCTGTGCATGGGCAGCATGGATGAAATTTCAATCAAGCCGCAAGGCTTGAAACATTGTGATGGATGCAGTGCTTCCTTGCTTACCTCAGGTTATCTGTTCTTTCTTTCTCACCATAGCAGCTATTTAAAATAATACAAATGAAACTATCCAATTTGTTTTCAGAATCCAGACAAATGTTCCTATTTTAATTTGGATAAAAAATTAAGGTGCCAAACAGATGTTAAGAACATCTGTCAGCCTCCCATCTGGCACCATGACACCTCTGGCAATATTCCATCCTCTCTTTAATTGTTCAGAAAACATAGTGGATGCGGGACAGTCCTGCACTATCAATGGCTTTGGTGGCCTCATTTAACTATTCTGTTTTGTTTGTTTTGGAATTCTCCTGTGCCAGACTTCCAAAAAGGATCCAGATGCTTTTCCATAACACAATGATTTCTCCAATGTGGTCTATTCAGTTTGAGGGGTTGTATGTAACCTTTTCACAATCTGATTATAATAGCATCTGCCAGAGATTGCAGAAGCAACTCTGGCACTCATTATAGCAAGAACTTAGCTCTAAAATGTCCATCAATAATAGAATTTAATAGGATCTAGATCTATCGCTGAAATTTCTGAGAAGCATCCTACACTAGTATTCAGGGCATACACATAGGAGCTGGTCATTAATGATGGAAAGTTGTATACCAAAAATAAGCTGTAACACAGCTACAGATGTTCCATATAGTTGAACCACCAGAAAATAGCAAAGGATGTTATGTAATAAGTAAGGGAAAAGATGGACTTTGAGAAAGTTGTCTAATATTTTTCTCCATTTTTTAAAACAACTTATCTGATCCATTTTTTTTGGATTCTTGAAGAGCTCTACCTTCCATATCACACTCTTCTTCAAGTTTTGCACTTCAGCTTACAAGTTAAAAACCCATTCCTTGAGTGAAAATATAGTGAAAAAAGCACTATGATTACTACTTAGATATGTATTTTTAAAACAGTACATGAAAATTTCTTCTTAAATAGCTTATGTATAGTGTGTAAACAAATTACAAAATACATATAAATGAAAACCTGAGAAATTGATGCAAATTAGAAGTAGACTGCTATACCAGTGTCCATCTTTGAACAAATCCACCTACATTTAATCTGGTTTGGTTTCATTTAGTCCACATCATTTCCACATTGTACCTTTATGTAAGACAAACACAGACAGTTCCCACTTATTTTTGTTACACAACTTTTCCGAGCATAGGTATTTGAAACCACACACTAATTAAAGTAGTAAGATTCAGTAGTAAGAAGAGGCATTTCACTTGACCTGCATTTAAATACATTTATTTTTACCTACTAATATGTCAATATCCCTTGAAATGTCCATCTTCTCAATCCCTGCCTATAAGCAGGTGCATCTTTCAATATTTAGAAGAAACAGACCTCTAGATAAGAGAACAACATAATAACAGAGTTGGAAGGGAGCTTGGAGGTCTTCTAGTCCAACCCCTGCTCAAGCAGGAGCCCCTATACCATTCTAAACAAGTGGCTGTCCAGTCCCTTGTTAAAAGCCTCTAGTGATAGAGCACCCACAACTTCTAAAAACAAGTCATTCCATTGATAATTGTTCTCACTGTTAGGAAATTTCTCCTTAGTTCTAGGTTGCTTCTCTCCTTGTTTGTCTATGGAGATTCTCAGTCATCCAGGTCAAGATTGTCCCAAAGGTGCTTTTTTCAAGAGACAACTGGACTTTCTAGTTCTTCTTTGAAGATGTTTTGCTTCTCACAGAGCTGAAGAAACTTCTCAGATGAGAAGCGAAATGTCTTCAAAGAAAAACCAGAAAGTTCTTTGCTTGATTAGTTTTGATCCATTGTTTCTTGTCTTTCCTTCTGGTGCTTTGGAAATAAATTGACTCCTTCTTTTTGGCAGCCTCTCAAATATTGGAACACTGCTATCACATCATCCATAGTCCTTTTTTCCATTAGATTAGACAAACCCAATTTCTCCAACCCATTCTTCATATCTTTTAGCCTCCAGCCCCCTAATCATCTTCATTATTCTTTTCTGCACTATTTCCAGACTCAGGTTGCAGAAAAGAATACATACTGAAGAGTACATACTAATCAAGCAATTGAAAACAAACAAAACCAAAACCATGGAAAAAACAAAACTTTACATTGGGTGAGCTTGAAATTAGCAGTGTCAATTTAGTGTTGGTTCCTTTAGTTTCTCTTCTCATAAATGAATGAAAATGACAGAATTAGATAGATCCTGCTGGTTGATTTTTTTTTTATTTATTTGATTTATCAATCACTTACAAGATAACAGGTATAAGTATAAACATAGTTATGAATACATGAGATGGATACGTATAAGAAAAAAAAAGAAACAATAGGACAGGGATGGTAGGCACGATTGGTGCACTTATGCACACCCCCTACAGGCCTCTTAGGAAAGGGGTGAGGTCAATAATAGACAGTCTAAGGTTAAAGTTTTGGGAGTTTGGGGAAGAAACCACATTAATACATACCTTCATGCATTTATGCATTATTAGGAGTTTTCCATATTAACGAAAAGGCATTGTTTTCATTCTCCACTGGCCACATTATATTGCTTTTAACTGCTATGTTGCTCTTGACAAACTGAGCTGTGCGTTCATCAAATCACACAGCTTCCTATAGTCAACAGATTGCCTGCATAGAATAGCAACAAAACAGGAAAATTCCTTCATTTTCCTAGCTGATTTTGTAGAAACTAAGATTCTTAAGCAAGTCTGTAGTAGTTCTGAACAGCACACTCTGAGACTGGAGGTTCAATCAATTTTAGTGAGGTTTTTGAAAACCAAAAGAAGTACAAATCTTCTTAACATTGATATTGTATTTGATTAAGATATAAAACAGAAATCATTTTACAATAAATAAAATATTCCTGGTTAGGATTAAAGCAAATAATTATACTTCAAAAGTTCCAAAATGTTCCTGGGAGGAAGACTGTTAATTTGATTACTGAGAAATAATAAATAGAATGTAAGACAACAAAATTAAATCAAGATTCAGCTCATTTGGAACCAATTCACCAAGCTATTTACTTCAGGAGCCAAAATTCTATATCAATCAGTGTTTTAATTATATTAAGCTCTTTGGATAATCAGTAGATTTATTTTATTTATATTTATTTAAATATATTCTTGCTGCAAAACAGTAGCCACAGTGGCTAAGAATAAATAAAATATAAAATAAAACAATACTATCCAGCATTCTTTCAAACAAGATGTATATACACGCAGCACCAATTAAGAGCTGGATATATGTATTGACCAAAGAAATAAAATAAAGGCTAGTACAAAGAGCAAGAAAATGTTATAAAGAAGAACCATTCCTCACAGGAATGAATAACAGAATAACAAAGTTGGAAGGGATCTTGTAGATATCTCTCTCTCTCTCACACACACACACACACACACACACACACACACTCTCACACCGCCCAAGCAGAAGACCCTACACTATTTCTGATAGATGGCAGTCCAATCTCTTCTTGAAAGGTTCCAGTGATGAAGCTCCCACAACTTCTGAAGGCAAGCTGTTCCATTGGTTGATTGTTCTCACTGTCAGAATATTTCTATTTATTTCTAGGTTGAATCTTTCCTTGATCAGTTTCCATCCATTATTCCTTGTCTGGCCTTCAGATGCTTTGGAAAATAGGTTGACTCGCTCCTCTCTGTGGCAGCCCCTTAAATATTAGAACACTGCTATCATGGTCCTTCTTTTCACTAGATTAGACATGCCAGTTCCTGCAACTGTTCTTCATATGTTTTAGCCTCCAGTCCCCTAATCATCTTTATTGCTCTTCTCTGCACTCTTTCTAGAATCTCAACATCTTTTTAATAGTGTGGTGACCAAAACTGGATGCAGTGTTCTAAGTATGGTCTTACTAAGGTTTTATAGAGTGTTATTAGTACCTCATGTGATCTTGATTCTATCCCTCTGTTAATGTAATTTAGGAGTGCATTGGCTTTTTTGGTTGCCGTGATAATGAATTCAGAATGTCATCAATACTAAAAGTGAATAAAACCCTTACCTGCTCTTGTTCATAATTACAGGAAACTTTCTAGCTCCTTCTAAATTATCCCTGAATTTCTCTCACTTTTATTGAAGAGGGTTGAATAAATTCACCATAATCCACACCAATCCACTTCATTAATGCTGCACAATTATCAGAGGATAATTAGTTGGTAATTAGTACCAACCTGCCTTCCATTGAGGACCTGTATACTGCACGAGTCAAAAAGAGGGCTGTGAAAATATTTACAGACACCTCACCTCCTGGACATAAACTGTTTCAACTCCTTCCCTCAAAACGATACTATAGAGCACTACACACTAGAACAACTAGACACAAGAACAGTTTTCCCCCGAAAGCTATCACTCTGCTAAACAAATAATTCCCTCAACACTGTTCAACTATTACAAAGTCTGCATTACTATTACTGTTAATCTTCTCATCACTCCTTATCACCCATCTCCTCCCACTTGTGACTGTATGACTGTAACTTTGTCACTTGTATCCTTACGATTTATGTTGACTGTTTCCTAGTATGATTTGATTGCTTATTGTACCCTATGACTATCATTAAGTGTTGTACCTTATGATTCTTGATGAATGTATCTTTCTTTTATATATACTGAGAGTATTTGCACCAAGACAAATTCCTTGTGTATCCAACCACACTTGGCCAATAAAGAGTTCTATTCTATTCTATTCTATTTTATTCAAGTATGAGTTACGTAGGAGACTTCTTATGTCAATTGAAAGACTAACAGGAAAACACTGGAGACTGTTATTGTAACTGTTCCACAAATGTGGTTGCATTCACAGCCAAGTATTTTTTTTGTTGTTGTTGTTTGGAAAATGATACTTGTATTCAGGAGTACAAAATATTTTATCTTGAAATTAAAAGCTGTGTTTGCTTTATTTTTATAAGGAAATAACGGGTTTGTGGTGGCCTAACATATACAGTAATACATTCTTTGATAAGCATGACATCTCATCAAAACTTGCACTTGGTTCCAGAATTATTAGAAGATGTATAAAAAAAAGTAGCTGAATCTATGAGGATATGGGGGATGCTTTGGGATTTGCAACATCTGGCTAAACCCTTGACACTGTGACATTTTCAAAGTGTGAAGAAGATTACTGTTCAAATAATGTTCTGGTCAGGTAATTTGCAGTATTGAAATATTTATATAATTAGCTTTTGAGGTGGGTAAGTGTCAGCTTTTAAATTGTTGTGAGACATTTCTATATAAGGATTCATCACTTCTCAATGAGCTTTGGGCATATGAGATCCCATTTTATTGATTTTTTAAAAATATTATTTTAGATGTTTTATATCACCTTTATTATTTTTATAAATAATTCAAGGTGGTGTTCATACATAAAACTCCTTCCTCTTCCAATTTTCCCCATAATAACAACCCTATGAGGTGAGTTGATTTGAGAGAGTGTGACCAGTTCAAAGTCACCCAGCCAGCTTTCATGCCTAAGTGCAATGTTAGAACTTACAGTCTGCAGGTTATTTTATTTTTTTATTTTACTTTATTTTGTCAAGCGATTATAAGATAACAAGTATAAGTATAAACATAGTTATGAATACATGAAATTGATACATATAAGAAAAAAATAATAGGACAGGGATGGTAAGCACATTGGTGCGCTTATGCACGCCCCCTACAGGCCCCTTAGGAAAGGGGTGAGGTCAATAGTAGACAGTTTAAAGTTTTTGGGGTTTGGGGAAGAAACCACAGAGTCAGGTAGAGTATTCCAGACATTGACCATTCTGTTGCTGAAGTCGTATTTCCTGCAACCAAGTTTGGTGCAGTTTACCTTGAGTTTGTATCTATTGTGTGCTCTTGAATTGTTATGATTGAAGCTGAAATATTCATTGACAGGTAGGACATTGCAATGTATAATTTTATATACTATACTTAGATCGGACCGAAGGTGGCGTAGTTCTAGGTTGTCTAGATCTAGAATTTCAAGTCTGGTGGCATAAGGTATTCTGCAATGAGTAGAGGAGTGGAGAGCTCTTCTTGTGAAATATTTCTGGACTTTCTCAACTGTATTAATATCAGATACGTAATGCAGGTTCCAGACTGATGAGCTGTATTCAAGTATTGGTCTACCAAATGTTTTGTATGCTCTAGTTAGTAGTGTGATATTACCGGAGAAAAATTAACCTGGTGCCTTAATCCCGGGTCCAAATTGGCTCTCTATCAATGTAAAAAGTAAAGGTTTCCCTGTCCAGTCATGTCTGAGCACAATGCTCATCTCTGTTTCTTGACTGAAGGAGCCAGTGCTATCCAGATATTTTTCATGGTCATGTGGCCAGCATGACTAGACATCAAAGATGCATAGAACACTGTTATTTTCCTCTCAAAGTGTACCTATTAATGTACTTGCATTTGCCTGCTTTCAAACTGCTAGGTGGGCAGGAGCTGGGGCAGGAAAGGGAGCTCACTCTGTTGCATAGCACCCGGGTCTCAAACTCAGGCTGGCAGCTTTCCAGGTGACAAGCTCAGCAAAGCTCAACATCTTTAGCCACTGAGCCATCATGGCCCTTTCTCTCTTTCTCTCTATATCTATATCTATGGTATATCTATATCTACGGTATATCTATATCCATCTCTCTATCTCTATTACTATCTTTATCATTATCACAATCTCCCTCTCCCTCTCTCTCTCTCTCTCTCTCTCCCTCTATCTCTCTCCTGTCTATGTCTATGCCTATATATCTATATATCTATATCTACATACATACACACACATGCACACACACACAGATATACAGATATATAGATAAATAGATATATAGATATATTGGTGTTGTTCTGACCAAGGCTTCCTGAGACACCAACAAACACACGTTAAATCCAAAACCCTTTAATTTTAGTTCAACGGCTGTGAATTATTGACATTCATAGCCTATAATGAGTGTCAACCAGTTATAAATAATCCCATGGAAGTCTGCCAAAGTTCTTAGGGAGAAGTCTGATAAGAATGCACCTTTATCTTTCTTGAAGTGCTGCCAATGACTAAAGTACCAATTAGTCTTTCAAAACCAAACAGAGCACAAATTCACCATAGAGCTTTCAGGTTCCAAACCGACCAGAGCAAACAACATTGCTTCCTGCAAAGGTTCCTGTCCCTTTGCACTTCCTTTATATCTTATGGGAGGGGCAATCATCTCCAAGCCTTACTCCCCAATCGCCCCTTTTGTCTTAACTGCTCTTGCCTTCTGGCAGCTCTGTGCACACGTGCACTGGGAACAGGGTCCCCTTGTTCCTCTGCTTCACTGCTGCAGTGAAGAGTCTTTTTCAGAGTCTGCAGGCTCTGGTGTCAGCACATAACTCCCAGATGGCCCTGGCCCCATCTCTGTATCAGATGCAGGGCCATCACCTGAATCCTCCCCAGATTCCCGGACTTGCCCATGTTATTCCCCATTGTCCGATTCTGCTGCCGTCTCTGCAGGCTGCCGATGGACCACAATAGATATATTATTTATTTATTTATTGCACTTTTATACCGCCCCCTCTCCCAAATAGGAACTCGGGGCGGTGAACAGCCATTGATAAAAATACAGTCAATAAAAGTTAAAATAGATTAAAAAGTTATTAAATAGTGGCTGAAGTAAAATACAAAAACCAATAAAATCCAATAAGAAATTTAAAAAGTTACAAATTTAAAACCCCTTCTAAGAACACTAGGCCAGACCGGCCTGCTGGAAAAGTGCGGCCTGCTGGAAAAGTGCGGCCTGCTGGAAAAGTGGGTCTTTAGTGCACGCCGGAAGGTTCGCAGGTCAGTAATCTCCAGGGGTAATTCATTCCAGAGGGAGGGTCCCCCCACAGAGAAGGCCCGCACCCTCGAGGCCGCCAGCCGGCACCATCCAGCTGATAGATATATGATCAGCATATGATAGATATATAGAAGAGACAGCTATACCTGGAACTCATATTTTTATATATGCTTCATCCTATCTCCTGGATTTCAGGACTTTCACAAGGAAAGCCAGCTTGACAGCTTTTCAGCTGCCATTCACAGGAAATGCCTATTTTCCCCTGTGATGGACAGTTATACACAGCCTAAAGCAGGGGCAATTTTAAGACTTGTGACTTTCAAGTTCCCAACCAGCAAGTATTAAAATTGTCAAGGTTGATCTAATGAGAGAATGCAATCTGGATTCTTAGCAAGTAATAACAAAATTTCTCTTCTTTCAAGTGAACTTTCCATATGACCAGTCATTTCATTCACTATCCCCTCAAACAATAATTTTAATTTTTTGAAAGAAGTACAAGAACTTTTAAAAAGCCCACTTGAAAAATGGGGGCTATTTCTGAGCCTAAATTCATGAGATCAGAATTTGTAATCAGACAACATATTTCAAAGTTGGAAATTTATATGTTAAATTCCTGTTACTGATGTTGAAACAATCACTTTTCTGCTTAATAAATATTAGAAAATGCAATGAACCTCTGCAACTAACAGTCAACATATTTAAGTCTTAAATCTTTTCTTCATCATAACTTAATGGAGAGATCAGTTTCTACAACATTAAAAAAAACAGATTACACCATCTTATCAACTATATAGATCCCATCCCAAGACTGGAATTAATATGCTACAATAACTCTCTACAAAACAACTGGCATAGCTTATCATAACCTTCTCCAATCTGATACCATTCAGCTAGCATACGAAATCAATTGGATATGATGGAAATATAGTGCAAAGACATCTCTAGAAAACAAAAATTTCAGGATAGGCAATGATCTAAGAAATGGCTGGAGAATGCTTTGCGAAGTTGTAAATCTGCAACATGAAAAGAAGATGTCAGAGATCAAATAAATTATCTACAGGCATGCACACACACACACACAAGCCAAAATGAAGGGAAAACTTCTTGGCTGTAAATAAAGAAATGCAATCAAGAAACATGATTTCAGGTTTTAAAGCAGGGGGATCCAACTCAATGCCAGGTTATAATTGACTATGGAAGAGTGATAGCCGAAAGACTTTCCAGGAAAAAACTTGTCTAACATGGTTTCATTGGCATCCTTCACTATGCCTGCATGTGGGTGTGGGCACTTCTGTGTTTGCCTCTCATTCTAAAACATAAAATTTTAGACTCAGGTAAACTAAGATTTCATGATTAGGTAGATCCGCAAAACCTTTAGATCATTTTGTTACTCTTAGAACTTTTTCTCATGGTTGCATTATTATGAATTTCTGTGTCCTTGAGTTGGCAGAAAAACAAATTGCCATGTAGGCCAAGCTCTAATCTGTCCCTCTAACAAGGCTTGCAAGTGGTCCAGTCCTTAAAGCTTTATTGTGGTTAATATTGTAGCCATAGCACTTAGTCTTATATCACACTGCTTTTACAGCCCTTTCTAAGTGGTTTGCAGAGTCAGCATATTGCCCTCAACAATTTTGGGTCCTCATTTTACTGACCTTGGAAGTATGGAAAGCTGAGTCAACCTTGAGCCGGTGAACTGCCAAATTGCAGGCAGCTGGCAAGCAGCTGAAGTAGCCTGCAGTACTGAACTCTAACCACTGAGCCACCATGGCTCATTAAACTTAAACTGTCTCCTGGTGGGTTGGGAATGAAATAAAGAGTCAGTTGCCAGGTGTCTGAATTTTGATCACATGACCACGGGGCGGTTGCAATGGTCATAAGTCACTTTGTCAGTGATGTTGCAATTTTGAACAGTCACTAAATGAACTAATGTAAGTTGAGGACTACCTGTATTAGACTTACTGTGGAGGCTGTGGCCAATGTATAAGCCTTCAGACTTGAACCACTGCAGAGTCACCAGGAATGTGTTGGAAAATTACAGAACAAAAAACTACTGAGCATCCCAAGGACAGGGTTAAAAATTTGGAAAGAACAAATACGTCAGTTTGGATTATTTTATACGAAAGCTATTTGTTTCATGAACTTAAATCAGATTTTCATTCACAGTACCAAGACATTGCCTTACATTGACTTGTGCACTTCCGACCAATGGAATTAAATGCAAGAGGGCATCCATCCTTAAACAGGGACTGGAGGGAAAAAATATAGATAAAGCACATTAAAAATGTCATCAAATAGAAATGGGGACAACATAGGGAGTCTAACTAAGTTACCTCTCAAGTTATTACCGTTGGAAAGGAAAGAGTTTAATTGAATATTTCTTTCAAATTATTCATCCATCTTCGTTGTCCTATCTTTTTTATCAATACCTGCCAAGCAACACATATACCTAGGACATCCAAATCCAATTATGTTCTCATAATTTTCAAAACCTGTTCTACGAATGTTACAAAGGAAATTAAGTTATTTAATCACAAGTTATCTTATTAAAAGTTTTGGGAATGGGAATGTGTTACGAAAAGTTTGATCTAACCTTGCTGGAAATAATGGCTACATTACTTCCCCATTAAACTACTTCCCATTTAAAAAAACAACTTTTATTTTTTGAGACCAAAAGTCTGGTGGGGAAGTAGCTCTTGGAGTGTTTAGCCTAGGGAATTCTTGGCCAATCAAATACTCTCTACTTGTGACACAATCTAATTATCACTATCATCAGCCAGAAAGGTCTTATCCATACAGGTCGTCCTTGACTTACAACAATTCATTTAGTGATTATTCAAAGTTACAACAGAACTAAAAGTGATTTATGACCGTTTTTCACAGTTATGACCTGTGCAGCCTCCCCATGGTCACATGATCAAAATTCAGATGCTTGGCAACTGATTCATATTTATGACCGTTGTAATGTCCTGTGGTCATGTGATCATCTTTTGCAACTGACAGTCAATGGGGAAGCCAGAGTCTCTTAACAACCAGGTTACTAACTGATCAGTTAAAGTGATTCACTTAACAACTGAGACAAGAAAGGTCATAAAGTGGGGCAAAACTCACTTAACAAATGTCTTATTTTAACAACATACATTTTGGGCTTAATTGTGATCAAAAGTCAAAGATTACCTATACTGGGCAGGGATTGAAGTAGTCTAACACTTCTGGAGATAACTGACCTAGTAAGATACCTAAATAAGTATATTTCTCAATATATATCTTTCCATGTCTTATACACTTTTGGCAATCCCACTGTCTTTAGATTGATACTATTTTTGAATAAAATTATAGTCACTAAATTTTTCCTGGCAAAATGAGGCACAAGTTTGTCACGGCAGTTGCTATTTATTTTAATGTTCAGAATTATTACTTAATTTAAGCCATCTGAAGGTAAATTCTGTTTATTGTTACACTCTGTATTATAATATTATATCCCACTGTAACATCCCCTCTGGGTTAAAAAGCAACAATGTAGCTATAAATTACCCTTCCACAAACCTAGACACTCTAGAAAGGGGTCTCCAACCTTGGCAACTTTAAGCTTGGAGGACTTCAACTCCCAGAATTCCCCAGCCAGCAAAATTGCCAAGGTTGGAGACCCCTGCTCTAGATATGCTTGGACTCAGCATTCCAGGCCAACATGGCCGTTACCCTATTGGCAGGTAAGTTTGAAATCTGTAGCTTAAGAACTTCAGGTACGCATAAGATTAGCCGAGGTTGCCATAAAATGACTATAATTTCAGGAAAAAAAAGCCAAATATCAGGTATTTTGGCCTTAGCTTGGAAATCGTGATAGAAATGTAGGGTAGTCTGATACAAGTATCAAAGGCAAAGATTAACTTAGAAAGAATTTAAAAAAAAACCACACTCTCTTTCATTTGCCTTTTGGGATGAAATTTCCCTCACACAAGGCAAATGAAAAAGATTGCTCCATAGAATAACAGAGTTGGAAGGAACCTTGGAGGTCATCTAGTCCAACCCCCTGCTCGAGCAGAAGAGTCTATTCCAAATATTGTGTGTGTTTTTACTCATTTATTTTCTTGTTTACTCTTTTCTCATTTGCACCGAGAAGAAACATTGCACTCAAGTGCTTTAATCAGACACGGTCAGAAGTACCCAGTGTTATGTTCAGTGCTATTTGTTTTTACACACAGCTCTTATTCCCAAGAGTTTCTTTGTTATTATGGAGAATTTTTATCATATATTGGCTTCTTAATGCAATATTAAGAATTAATAGTTGAAATCCAGGTCTCCAAAATCTTAAACGTATCAACACATATTTAAATTAGCAAATCAGTAAAGTGCACTATTACTATGAGCACCATAGAGTTTTCATCATAGAATTTTCACTCCTTTCACTCACCATTTTAAAACTGATCTTTGTTCATATTTTTCTGTATGGTACAGATGGTGAGCCCAAGACCCAACTAGTGTTTCCCCTAAGGCCAACCACTTTCACAGAAGCAAAAGTTCACATCGTTTAATAAGATCTGCAGAGCTTCAGTGTTACAAAAAGAATGCTTTCCCCCCCAATTTCAAAAAATACTGCAGCTAAAGCAAGAATGATCTAAATATGCATTAGCATGAGAATGTAGTAGACTAGGGTTGATTCTGGAGCAGAGCAAAATTTGTGTGCAACTGTCTTAAAATTTCTCCTTTGTCCTCTTCTTTTGCTAAGTGAGCTTCATCTACCTAAAAAAATCTGCAAATTTAATTTTTGAAATCAGGAAGTCCATACTGATGCTGCTGCTACACACACACACAAAAAAACCTGCTTCCAGAATACTTTCCTAAGACCAACTTGGTGATATTTGCTAGAACATTTAAATCCGTTGATTTACTGCAGACATTTGAATGCCTTTGCTTTTTGAGAAGTGCAAAAACGTTATTGTCGTCATCATTATCATCCCCAAATTTCTCAATACCTGCTCGTTGTGTGGTCATGCAGGAATGGCATGCCATACAATTGTTTCCTGAGAGAAAAGCCAGTTCTGTAAAACTGTAATAATTAATCCTGTTCTGCACGTCTCACTCTTGGTGAATATATACACAATTGATTCAGTAAGTCTAATGTTCCATAACCAAGTAGATGCACATTACAGTGTTTATTATTCTGGGATATTGTTCTCTTTGTTCCCTTTCACCTGAATGAAACTAGGCTCCTAAAGTGTCTCTTTAAACTGCTCTTGTACTGGGATTAAATCTCAGAGAGCAGTTATACATCTTAAATCCCTGGCTGTCATAAATGCTCTTCACACTTTCCCACCCTGCATTGTCCTGTAAGGCCCTCATGTGCTTAAGGATAAGTTCTTTGGCACCCACAGTTTACTTTCTCCCCAAATTTCTAAATATCCTTTGTGTGACATCTTCTCACAATTTTAGCATTACAGAGCTGCTTATATCTCAATACCTCTTTTCCTTAGTGCTTCCTTTCTGAAAGGAGTTCATAACAATATGAAACTGGCTCCATTCCTTTTCTAGCCCATACATTTTGTGTACCAAAAATTAGGCCTCTGATCACAGTTCACTGTGGACTGCCACTTTTCTCAACTGCCCAATTTAAACGTCCCTCCAAGTTATTTCCCCATAATTACATTTGCTTCCCAGAGCCCATAGAAATAGGTGCAATGATAAGTCGAGGTGGGCCCAAATTCGCTTTTAGATTAGAAGGATAAATGCAAAACCAAAAGAACTGCACCCTCAGATTGATAGGGCTAACAGATAAGCTACAAAACTCCAGAGGACCACTAGATGGAAGCAAAGAGCTGTAGTAATCTCCAGGTCCTGGCTGCCATTTATCATCTAACCCTCACTAATACGCTGCTCATTTATCTTAAATATAAAAATAACCCCAGAAATGAGTCCATGACCCCACATTATGAGTCCACAATGTGGATGAGTTTTTTAAGGGAAAGTTGCTAATGCTATGAAGAAAGTGATAATTTGATGATATCTGCTAATACTCACTGGGACATATTTCATAAGAAAGCTATGCGCTGGCTGTGCTAATTACATGGTTGTTTTCTTAATTCTTTTTTCCCCCTTAATTCTCTGTTCTTTCAGTTATTATTTATCAACAACAAGCCATTTCATCCTTTTTTACCAGTGCCATTTCAAACTTAATTTTGATTATGGATTGAACACTAAAGTGAATGACCAGATTTTACACCATAGAACATGCAGAAGGAAAAATGCTTTGCAGATGCAGTTTGCAGTGGTGTAAGAGTCTGAAGAGAGATATTAGCTAGTATAGATTTAACTATATTTTTATTTTCCAGTCATATAACATTAATTTCCTTAGCTTACTATTTTATATTGCATCTGTATTTTGAATAATGTTATATACTCTGAAAAGGTAGTGATATATATATATATGTAGGTGCTTAAAAAATTAATCCTGTAAGAAACATTTGAAAGAGCTGGGCATGTTTATCTGTGGGGAAAAGAAGATCAAGGAATATATTATTGAGATTCTCCCAGATTAGTGTATTTGTTTTTTTTAAAGTCTCAAATTCTTTCCAATTTGTTTTATGAACAAACCTGCTGTCGGATGACAACTTCCTTCAGTTCACGTTGTTTTGATAGGCTGTTATCAAAACATGAACTGAAGGAAGTTCTCATCCAGCTACACCTACCAAATTCATTAGGTTCAGTCACTCCCAGCATGGAGGATTATATTTTGAATAACTGCCATGTAGTGGTTAAGAATGAAGAGCTTGTCAGAAAGAACAACAGGACAGCAAACATAATTAAAACCTCAGTGTATCAAAGCCATTTTCAACAGGTAAGCATTCAGTGTCTTCTGCCTTCAACTTCTTTTTTTTCTCCCTCCCCCCATCTATTATGCAGAGTTGGGTAAATTCTTTTTTTTTAAGTGACAGGAGAGATAAAATTCTCACCAAACCCAAAGACACAATAAGAGTCTTCAATTAATTGAAAGATTGGTACAACGGCAATCAAATTGTCTTGTTTTCTGCTCCAAAATATAGGCCACAACTAGTAAACTTTGGGATAAACCTGCTAACAGTAAGAGCTGTTTATCAATGGAACTGGTTGTCTAAGTCAAGGGTCTTCAGACTTGACAACTTTAAGATCTGTGGACTTCAATTCCTGAACTAACATGCCTGGAGGAGGAATTCTGGGAGTTGAAGTCCACAAATCTTAAACTTGCCAAGTTTGAAGATCCTTGATCTAAAGAGTCAAAAAGTTTTCTTTCGCTGGACATTTTTGTTGTTCAGTCACTCTGCCGTCCACTTCTCCTTTTGCCTTCAATTTTGTAGAGATTCTCAGTCATCCAGGTTATGGTTGTCCCAAAAGTGTTTTTTCAGGAGGAAACTGGACTTTGTTGTTTTTTCTTTCAAAGACATTTCTTGGGTGAGAAGTGAAGCGTCTTCAAAAGAAAAAACAAATTAGTCCCATTGCCTCCTGAAAAAGCACCTTTGGACATTTTGCCTTCAATCTTTCCCAACATCAGGGTCTCTTCTCATTTGGTGGCCAAAATATTTGAACTTCAGTATCTATGCTTCCAAGGGCCAGTCAGGGTTAATTTCCTTTAGGATTGACTGATTTAATCTCCAAGAATCTTCTCCAACACCACAATTCAAAAACATTCACTGGGCATATTTCAGCATTAAGGGAAAGTTAAAACAGAAAGGCCATCTGAGAAAGACGATGTATTTTCAGATTAATGAATCAAAAGAAGCGATAGATTAAATGACCCCCCAAGACCTTTTGAACTTTGGAAATCTGCATTTCTGTACTTAGAAAACATCTCTGCCCATCACCATTCTATACTCTCTCTCTTTGCACTTCGAATTACTAATGTGGGGATCTCACAATTATACAGGCCTGAACAGCAAACCTCTAGCTCAGGGGTCTCCAATCTTGGCAACTTTAAGACTTGTGGACTTCAGCTTTGCTGGCTGAGGAACTCTGGGAGTTGAAGTCCACAAGTCTTAAAGTTGCCAAGGTTGGAGACCCCTGTTCTAGCTCATGGTTTTTGAGATATATTAATATTGTTTCCCCATTTTCAAAAAAGAAGATTCTACAAGAATATTTCAAAATGTAATAAGTGTACAATAGACAAAGCTAATGAAATATGATGCCTAGAAAGACAGTTTGCATATATATTTTTGTGAGAATTTGAGTTGTTAACATTCTAAGCAGTTTGGAGAACAGGTTGTTAGAAGAAATTACTGGCCTAATCTTGTAAGGAAGGCAGGAAGGAAACATTTTGGTGTTGCTTACAGAAACTGCCTCTCTGTTAACCTTTATTACGTTCTTGGCAGGACTAGACTTTCTATCTCAGGAACTTCTCTGGAGTTTTTTCCCCCTTCTTTGCTGGTACTTTGCTTGTGTGGAGTGACCATTCAAAGTTACAATGGCACTGAAAAAAGTGACTTATGACCATTTTTCACACTTATACTGTTGCAGCATCCCCACAGTCATGAGAGGCCAGGCGAAGAGATGCATGCCTTGATGTGAGTGATATTGAGTTGGCCACGCCCAGCCAAAAACATGACCACCAAGCCACACCCACCAACTAAGCCATGCCCACAGAACTGGTTGTTAAAAAATTTGAATCCCACCCCTGCTCAATTGTAATAACAAAGCAAGGGCCACCTGTATATGTTTTTGTTATTGTTGTTTATCAGATTAATTGAAAACAAAACCCTTTTCACCTTTATCATTCTTTTTTTTTTTTGTGAATATGGTGCAGTAAGGGTCTAATTCCTCTAAAGCTGAGATTATCTGGAAATGAATAGGAGTGTCCCAAACACCTCCCTGAACAATCAGAAACAAAGTCAACAAAGTTACACTTGAGAAATATGTGTTCCAAACATTTTGTCTTTGTTTCTCTCTTTTTCATTAATTTTTCTTTAATTTGCCAGAACCTATTTCTGTAGATTCATCAAAGCCGCTTATAGCCCCGAGGAGCTCAAGCAATGCCCTTATGCTGCAGAGGAAGATAAAACCTATGAAGTCAGAAGTCCTTCCATGGGTGCAAACATACCAGCCTAGGTAAATTTACCCCAATACTTTAGAATTCTCTTGTTGAGATAAGGGCTGTCTCACATAAGTTCCTAACAATCCAGGCCAATTCCAGCAGACTATTTTCTTATCAAAGGTCATTGAGGAAATTGGAGGAGAAAAATACCACAACAATTACAAACAGAGATCATGAGGTTTACTTATTTTGTTAATGTTCCTAAAGCCATGGCAGCCCCTTTCTGTTTGCAGAGCAGAAAAATGGAAGCGGATCTGTAGTTTTCCCTGAAAACAGAATTGCTCTTTATTTGGCAGGGCATGGTTTTGAAAGGTTGTTGATTAACTGAAGCATGATCAGTGACTACCTGAAAGACAAGATGCAAATATAATTGCTTTTGTTCCCACAAAATGATGGTGTTCATCCATCATGTTCGAAGAGGACCTTGACATCTAACGGGTTGCGGGCTGTCCACAGTGTGCCCACAGGTGGCTAGTAAGGCCTATATGATGGAATGTTCTGCTTCCTGTCAGGCAGAATGTGCGGACACCATTGTTGCAGCATTTGCAGCTCTGGCTTTGCAGGTTTCTCACTTCTTTTGTGCTGTAATAGTGCTTCAAATGAATCAACATCCACCATGTGGATCAATCTGGTACCAGGGTTTCCCAGGAGGTGGTGACGATATCCAGGGACTTGAAGGAGGCTTTCAATGTGTCTTTGTATTGCTTCCTTTGTTCCCCTTGTGATCACTTTCCTTGAAACAACTTTCCATAGAGGAGCTGTTTAGTGATGCGATGGTCTGGCATCCTTGCAACATGACCTGCCCAGTGTGTCCGGGCTTTCATCATCTGGAGTTGACTTCTGTACCTGGCACCTTGTCCTGCCACCGGATCCTCAGAAGTCTGCAGAGGCAGGTTGTATGGAGGTGGTTCAGTTGCCAAGTGTGCCCCCTGTATACAGTCCAAGTCTCACTGGCATACATCAAGGTAGTCAGCACTACTGCTTGGTAGACTTTGAGCTTTGTAGCAAGGCTTATTCCACAGCAGTCCCACACATTGGTCAGTAGTCTGCCATATGCAGAGCTTGCCTTGGAGATTCTGCAGTTGATCTCAATGCCAATTGTCACTGCGTGGGAGAGGGTACTGCCAAGGTATGTAAATTGGTCCACTGCTTGCAGCTTTTGTCCCTTCACTATGATGGTGAGCTCTTGGTATTGGGCTTTCAGAGCTGGCTGGTGCATCACTTTGGTCTTGTTTGTGTTAATGAGGAGGCCTAAGTTGTCTCATGCTGCTGCGAATTTGTCCATACTGGCTTGCATTGCCTGCTCTGATCCAGCATTCAGGGCACAGTCGTCAGCAAAAGAGAGGTCTCGTAGCACAGTCTCCTTTATCTTGGTGACAGCCTGGAGTCTTCGCAAGTTGAACAGTTTTCCATCAGTCCTGTATCTCAGGCTAACTCCCAAGGAACTGTTCTGGAAGGCACCTGACAGTATGGCTGATAACATTATGCTGAACAGGATTGGTGCCAATACGCAACCCTTGCTTGACACGGTTTGTAATGGGAAAGCCGTCTGAAGTTTCTCCGTAGTCCAGAACATGAGCCATCAAGCCATCAAGGAACTGACTTACCATCAGGATGAATCTGTCAGGGCACCCAAACTTCGACATGATGTGCCACAGACTTTCGTGACTGTCAAATGCCTTGGTGAGTTTCACAAAGGTGCTGTACAATTCATGATTCTGCTCTTGACACTTCTCTGTGAGCTGTCAGGCTGCAAAGATCATGTCCACGGTGCCACGCACTTTGCAAAAACCACACTGGGTCTCAGGTAATAGACCTAGTTCCAGGTGATCAGTCAGGCAGTTCAGCAATACTCGTGCAAGGCTCTCGCCTCCGATGGAAAGCAGTAATATTCCTCTATGATTACCGCAGACTTGTCTATTCCCTTTCCTCTTGTAGAGGTGTATGATGGGCACATCTTTCAGTTCCTGAGGAATGGATAATTGATTCCAGAAGGATTGGAAGAGCTGAGTGAGTTTGTTGACAAGCTCTGCACCCCCATCCTTATAGACTTCTATTGGGCTCGTGTCAGATCCTGGGCCCTTGCCACTGGACAGCTGGCTGATGACCTGTAGGGTTTCAGTCTTTGATGGTGGGACATCCAGCTGTGGTTGATATTCACCTGGGGCATTCTGTTGATCGCCTCATTGTTCATGGAAGATGGGCGGTTCAGTATGGATTGGAAGTGCTCAGCCCAATGCTGTAGAATCAGAGACTTCTCAATAATGAGAGTTGCACCGTCTGAGTTCAGTAGTGGGGAAGTGAGATCCATACAAGGATCTGAGAGCTTCATAAAAACTTTTAGCATCATTTCTATCAGAAAACTTCTGCATTTCATCTGCTTTGGCACTCAGCCAGGAATCTTTTTGTCCAAGATGGTATGAGGATTCCTGCATTGTCAGGGGATTGGTCTGAAAGAAACCTCCGTGGTCTCTATCTTTATAATTCTATGACTTCTACCAACTTATAAAACTACATTGATCTCTGTTGAAATACCATAACTACCTTGGCCTCTGTCAAAAACGGGCACACATTGGAGCAGTGGTATCCATGGGAGAGAGAGAGACAAAAAAAGTCAAAATAGTGGATGCAATCTCATGATTGAGGTTTGTACCTATAAAAAAGGGCCAGACTTTAATCACATCCTTGCGGGTTTAATGAATTCAGTAGATGTTCATGTCCTTCATGTCAGTTGGTTGCAACCATTTCCTCGTGACATCCCTCCTTGCTCTGGACATTGGGAAAGAGTATCTGCATAGTGAGTAAGCTCCCTAAGTCTCTTTTCTTGGTTACACTAAAAGCAGGTCTAAAGTGAACTTGTAATCTTTTAAAAATTAACTTACCAGCTAGATGATAATTGGTCAAAGGAGATGGTTCTCTGGGAATAAGAAATTGATTTTGGCCTACAATTGCTAACCCTAGTCCAGAATACACAAAACAGAGCAATTCTATTTATTCTGTTCGGTGACCACTGCTATTTTCTAAGATTTTTTTAACTCCCATTCTAGTCTGTGGTCCTGATAGTTAAATGATGCTGCAAATGAGATTTATTTCTAAAGAAACATGCCTGGCCTATAAGGTTTTAAGTGTGATTTTTTTAAAAAAGAACAGGCTTGTACGCATGTATGTATGCATAGTGCACTTGTTTAAGCTTTCTTTTTTTCTTCTGAAACCAGATTATTTTCATCTTCAAAAAAGAAGAGGATCCAGAAAACCCTGTCACCTTAGCCACTACATATACAGTAGCAAATATTTCCGAGGACAGATTGTCAGCTAAATCCAAAAAAGGGCTATTAGGTAAAATATTTTTCTATCAAATCCATTTCTATTTTAACATGCTTTGTGGTTGGTTGGTTGGTTGAACAAGTTAGTTGTCCATCCAATAAGGCGATAGGTGGTGAGAATGGATGCAGCACCTTCAGCTCTTTGTGCTTTTTAAGAAGTTACGGGTGGTCCAAACAGAACATAGGTCTAGACCAGGTGGGAATTTGCCCAGGGTCCTCCTGGATTGGATTTGGCAGGGGAGAGTGAACTCTTTTGGACTAGCCCAGCAAACCCAAAGTTGGTTGATACAGTCAGAAGAACCTAGTGGATGCCCTGCAGAAGCCCAGTACATGGTAGTTCATTGGATCAGCAAAGAGACTGTACCTGGCCAGTTCACAGAGCTCAGTCCAGAGGCAATAGTGCTAGCTGGTTCATAAATGTGCAACAGCCAGGCTTGACTTCTGGGAGGCTTCTACAAGGCAGCAGTGCTAAACTGTATAGTGGAGGCTGCAGGAAGGAGACAGCCTGGTGTTTGACAGACTTGGCTTTTTGAAGCCCAATCCTTATGGTGGGGTGGTTGTTGGCAGTGGAAGGAGATGCAGGCTGCAAGAGCAGTCAGGGCCTGTATCCTGTGGCTGTTTCAGAACACCACCACTACTGCCCACTGTGGGAATTATCTTACTTCCCTTCTTGTATTCTCTTGCTCTCTTCTGTATGCTACAGAAGGGCTGTGGGGCAACTTTTTAGGTTATTTAACTAGCTTATAGATGTGAATCGTGTATGTGCACAATTTGCCCTTGCTTGTACAGTAAGGAGCTGGCTGTCCTTTTTGCTGGAGGAGAGCCAATTACGGGAGGCCTCGATGGGTGGATAAAAAAACCAAACCCAGTCTAAAAATCTGGCTGTGAGACCAACCTTAATAATATATATTTTTAAAAAATACATTTGCTATCTTTCCATAATTTCCAGTCAAATGAGATCAAATGTAACCGGAGGGCACAAGAGCATTATTTTCTGGGCTGACTCCAGATATTTTAATGCTCAATGTTTTATCTCTCAGCTCAATGTGAGCTGTTTGCTAATGGGCCTGTACTCTCCAGGGGCTATGAAACATGATTTTAAAAGCTAAAAAACTGGGCAATAGGTTCTCAATGAAAGACACAGCAACATTTTGAATAATAACACAAATGCCATTACTTTCTTTTTCTGTCATACAAGGATTTGTATCTTGATGACAGTGCCATTGTGATTTGCTGCAATTTTGACTGTTATAATAGAGAAAAGAGTGGCCATTTACAAATCAAGCAGACAAAAGAATACACCAACGTGGATATGCTGTTTTATGGGCAGATATACTGTTAGAAATATAGACAATAATGTTCATAAAATATAGCTTACCATAGTGAACATGGGCAAAATTACAACCAGCTGGTCTGTGTACCAACTGCTCAGCCTACATCTAAGTGATTGGCAGTTGGTGGTTCTTGGTCATTATTCTGGAAATGTTTTAAGACTGTTCTCTGAATCATTTTTCCAATAGGATGTTTTTAAAATATTTTGTAGTTCCATTTCTATCTTGCACCCCCACACTGGCTTAAAACTATAGGAGATCGTTGAATCATAAAATCATAGCTGCTACCTGTCCTAGGGGTTTGTTGAAAAGGATATTTGCTTTATGAAGTTCAATGTTGCTATATTCTTACCCCCAAAGCCAAAGGAGATACAACAAACAGTAGGAAAAATAGAAGAAAGGTTATTATCTTCATAAACGGAGCAACTGAAGTCTGCCAAGTATTTGGGAAAGACTACTCATCCAGGCATCCATTCTTGCTGTTTAGGATGCCTCTTGTTGATATGTTTGGGATCCTTATCTTAAAAAAAATCAGTGGTCAGTTACTCATAGATGCTCCATTGTTATCTTCCTGTGATCTTCATGATGAGAGTGATGAAGAGCCTGAGTATTAGCAAGGAACACAGCAGAATACATGTATGTATTCCCATAGCAATTAGAAGGTCAATTTGGTGTAGGCACCAGGCTAGAAATTGGGAGACAGTGAGTTCTAATCCCACTTTAGGCATCAAGCCAGGAGTTAAGACTTATTCAAAGCATCGCCTTCAAATTTGCAACTGCAGAATGAAAAGCCAGAGTTACAATGAGGGCACATAGTACTCATGCACCAACAATGGTCTCATTTTAGATTTCTGTTTTCTTGGTTTAGAAGCCATTCCCATTTGTAAAAGGAATAAAAAGAATTGGATGGGATTTTTTATATATAGAATCACATTTGTTCCTATTTCCAATGGTTCTATGCATACATTTTGATCCAACTACACTGTTAAGTCTTCATTCTTCTTTGAGTATGACCTCCCCCTTCCTAAAGATAGATCTATTTTCCTAATGACTTATTCATATTGTTCAGTTGCCCATCATCAGAATGGGTAGGCAACTCTTTCTTATGATGCAGCAATGGCCATCTTACCCTTTATTAAGCTCCCTTTCACCACCAAAATGACCTCAGACTGTGTTTTTCTAATTACATTTTTCCATATTGTGTTACCTTATGTGTTCCATTCCATTCTGAATAGCTCACATCAGTTTGTTGCAAGCTAATCCTGGAAGTTCATTGGCTACTTTGCAGAGGTCCTTCAATGAAGTCAATACTTACCACTCTAATATCCTTCAAAGCTTCCTTTTTACTATGAGTGCTATAGTAGCAAAATGGCTATAATTGTTGCCTTGCTAATAGAAGATTGTTAATTCAAAATCTAAAAACAAACATTTTTAAATTATTTTTTTCTTTCCCTGATCTTCCTAGTTTTCCCCATTGCTTTCTTTTTTAAAGAACAAGAAGCAATATACCGAAAGTCAGGGCAGGGCATAGACACTAAGTGTCTTCCAATTTTCCAAAAGTTTTATTTAATCTGTGAAATGGACTTCCATATTCAGAATGTATTATAAGAGCCATGGTGTGCAGTGGTTACAATGCAGTACTGCAGGCTATTTCTGCTGACTGCAGTCTGCCAGCAATTTGGCAGTTCAAGTCTCACCAGGCTCAAGGTTGACTCAGTCTTCCATCCTTCTGAGGTTGGTAAAATGAGGACCCAGATTGTTGGGGCCAATATGCTGACTCTGTAAACCACTTAGAGAGGGCTGTAAAGCACTGTGAAGCAGTATATAAGTCTAAGTGTTATTGCTCTAATTCCACTTCAACTTATCGTTATCTTTCTCAAGCTTATAATGTGTATGTGCATTTTATGTTTTTCTTCATTGTTTTGTTCCCCTGGTGACTAATACTTCCTGACACCAAAATGCGCAATGGGAGGAGTTCTCTTCAGATGTCTTGCCTTCAGTTAAAATTAAATAATTGAAAGCCGGTGAGGCTGCAGTGTTCTGGTAAGAATCTTGCACAATGAAAAAAGACTAGTCACATTTCATAACAAAGTAAACTCGTACTCCACCCATAACAATATTAAGGACATTTTCTTCCTTTTTAAATGTTCCTTAAAACAACTTTTTTTTATAAAAAAATATCACACTAATGGAATACAAAGACATTCTTAGGAAGGAACAATACCAGAGTTCCTTTCATGAGTGGGATACTGCCAGGGCAGTTTGTGAAATATAAACAGTACTCAAAGGTCCATATCAATGCACAGTATTACAACTGCAAGAAAAACAGGCAGTTTTAGAAATGTTAGATACTTTTAATTAATCTGCAGTGTGGCTTCCTTTTCTTCTCAGATTATGGATTTGTTCGTTGGTTTGTTTAAATCTAGCAGGAATCAAGTTAAAATTAATTGTGTTCACTTTTCCAAACTTTTATATTTGTGCATTGGAATTCCCTTAGATTCCCTGTTTAAAAAGATCATAACATTTAAGGGTTGGAATAGACTTGGATAGAATCTAGTCCAGGCCTCTACCCAATGCAGGAATTCTCTGCAATAACATTCCTGCAGACTGCAGTCCAGACTCATTTTAAATATTTTCACTGTAGCAGAGTCCACCATCTCCTGGGCAGTCTGTTTCATTACTGATTACCTCTTATCACTAGATATTTTTCCCTGATATCTAATTGAAATTGAAGTCTTATCTTCATCTTGACTTTCCTTCTTCTGTTAATGCAATCTAGAATTATATTTGCTTTATTTTCACTTACAACAAACTGTTAATTTATGTTCAGCTTGTGATCCACAAGACACCCAGATCATTCTCACATGTGCTGGTGACTTATATGGCTTCCTCCAGTCAATATATCTGTCTTAGCTTTTTTTTTTCCGTTTAAATAACAGACTTTGCATTTGTGCCTGGTATGAGTTATTTTGCTGGTTCCTGCCCAATGTTTAGTCAGATCCTCCTGAATCTTGAAAGTGTCCTCTAAAGTATTTGTGATCTTTATATGATCCGCAAATCTGATAGACATATTTTTTAGTTTTCATTCAAGTAATTTATTATGTTGAACAAAACTTTTGGATGCCATTCAATATTTCCTTCCATGGATATATATCCATACTTACTGGATGTAATTGGCCAGTCAGTTCTGAACCCATCTCTTTGATTTCTGCTTCTATTACATCTTGTCTGTTTTCATATGGGCCAATGAAATAATCAGCACAAGGAGAAAATGGAAACAAACAGGATGTAAAGCAAGAGTGAGGAAGCACCAATTTACCCTGAAAGGGTTTATAACTTCAGGATGTAACTCCAGATTAATTACAAATAAAAAACAATTTGTAAAAAAAAACATGCAGATATCTAATTCCCCTTAATTAATTTTAATTTTGGGAAACATGATATTTCCTGAACTCTGATTTTACTATTGATTTGATTTTATCTAATTGTTAATGCCTTCCTCAAATAAATGTCTGCTGAGGGAAAGGATGGGAAGGTTTTTACAAAAGAAATTTAGTTGCTTACTCCAAGAATTCAAAATAAAGACTTGTCTGACTGTTAATAAAATGGCATAATTCTCATCCCATTAAAATGAAGATAGAATACTGCAGATGGGAAACAAATTGAAGCAACAGAAGCTACACCAAATTAGCAGGGTGCAATGAAACTTCCTGTAGTACTGTCTCATGTAAGAAAAAGAAGACATACAATCTAACTGGCGTGTTACCAGGTATTCTTGTTTAAAAAGCAGAACTGCAAACCTGAAGACTTGAGTAATACTGACAATTCCTCCATTCCCCGTGTTATATTTATGTGTGTTCTGCTGCTTGAAATGTTTAGAAAAGTTGGGTTGGGACAGACAACCAGGTTAGTTTTTTAAATATATCTAGTTAAAACATTACAAGGTTCTAAAGCTATTGAATGAAAGAGAAGCAAAAGGTAAAGCAATATAGTGTACTGGATAAGTTGCACTGAAAAAAATTGCTGCATATCACACACCTTATTTCATAATAGAATAATCACTTAAAATCAAACTGAAAACAAAACAGTAGAACTGCCTGGAGAGACAGGAATGTTTTTTATTGATATCAAAAAGACATTAAGATGGATATCAAGAATGCTTTTCTATTAAACCACTCTGCTTCAACCTACCACATTTTATATGCTTTCGGTTCTTCCATGAATGATAAGAAATAACTTTCAGCCAGCATTGTCTTTAGCAACAATTCTGTTGTGCAATGCAAAATGTCCACTCGTGTCTATATCAAATATTTGGAATTGCTTTGGATGGGAAGCATTCTAGAACCGTCAGTAAATAAAATATCAAAACTAACTGAGTGGAGACCTTTACAAAATATTCTTCTCATAGCTATGTCAAAACAAGCATTGCTGATCTGGATCTTTCAGAAGTTTCTTCCTCACCTGAAATTACAGGAACAACAAAATAGACAAAAGCAGCATTTGTGGGATCATGCATAATGTTCACACACAAATATAAATCTACACAGTCTGGGAAGTATAATGAATTGTGATTCCTATGTATATAAATGCAGTAAAATATGCTTATATGCCTTACAAATAGACAGATTCATAGTTCCAGTCTATGTTTTAGATTAACACAAATGCACACACAGAATTAGATATCTTGCATGGAATGTATTCTAGAACTGGACACAAACAGACAAACAGACTGTTCAAACCTCAGAAGCATTTTAAAGGAAAATCAATTGAGTAGAACAGCGCCCCCCAACCTTTGGGGCACCAGGGATTGGTTCTGTGGAGAGAGGTTTTTCTAATCCTAACCCTAATCGGAGGTGGCATCGTTTCACATGCTGCCTGCATCCCATAGATAGGACTTTGCTTGTTTGTGTGGCCTGGTTTTTGGCATGCCATGGCCCAATACCAGTATACAAACCAGGTTTAGGGTACCCTATAATAGATAATGTCTTCATTTTCCACCTCAGAGAAAGGGATTTATTTAGAGGTGGTATTCAGCAGATTCTGACCAGTTCTGGAGAACTGGTAGCAGAAATTTTGAGTACTACCTCTGACGAGATTTTACAGTATCCTTCCCCTGCCACGCCCACCAAGCCACGCCCATAGAACCAGTAGTAAAAAAAAGTGAATCCCATCACTGATATATTCTGCAAAACATTCTCAATGGCAATATTCTTCTTTAGCAGTGACAGTGGTTTTGTTATTTTAAAAAAGGCATATGGGAGACATTATTTCCTATTGTCCTTGGGATTTAATGTCAGCCTGGGAATTCAGCGGCTTTCATTTATGAAAACCACACAAGATAAGGTTAGTCTGTCTATATACATTCACACATACATTTCCTGGCCACCTTGTAATTAAAGAGATGCAATCACACAAGATAAGTAGGAAAGGCGTGCCTATTACAGCAAAGTGTCTGTTAAATCCAAATGCCAATTTATACAAGTGTGTTTTATAGATTTTATGCATCTCTAAAAGGAAAATAAAATTTTACACATATGTAGTTTATGCCTTTTATATATGCATTAAATGATGAACAGGATTTTATGCATGCATAGAAGCATAAAATATATGCAAAGATTTTTTTCATTTTTCCCCAAAGCCTACTTACACTAAGATCCATTAAATCAATGTTTTAGTGTATTTTAAAATAAAATCCACATGTAAATGGTGTCTAAGCAAAACTTAGAATGGAGACATTTTCAAAATAGTTTACAAAAGTTATCCCTAAAAATGATGCTTTATCAGAGTCCATTTTACACTTTTTCAGAAGCTTCTTTTCTGTTCAAAAGCAATTTCTGCTTTTCTCTTTTATCCATGGCGTGCTTGAGAATCCCTCCTGATTCTCTCTTTGTGCTAACTTTATTATTGAACAAGGTAGCAAAGGTGCCATGGTATTTTGTTACACTTCTTCCCTGAAGCCTCTTTATAACTGCTTTAAGTGTTCAAAAATGGCTAAGAAAGTTGAAATTAAATTCACATTCATAAAATTGAGAATTGATCAGAAAAAATGTAGAATAAATTTCAACATATCACTCATCACTATATTCATAAAACCTGAAGGAATCTTCTAGGTATTCTAATCCAAACTTCTGTTCAGTGCAGGATCTACTAGGATATTACTGACAGATTGCTATCCAACATATGTTTGAAGACCTCTAGCAAAAAAGAACTTACTACTTCATGTAGCAGTAGCATACATGGGCAGAAGTTCCTTAATGCCTTCACTTTACCTTACCCTTTGGATACTCAAATTGCATATGGCTATTGACTAGGAATAGTAAAAAGGCTTAGGGTCTCTTAGACTTATACATCCACAAAACTTCTGCACTGAATATATGTATGAACATTAAGCAATGAAAGGATATAAGATTTCAAACCATCTATTTCACTGTAACCTATCAATATGTTCTATATAATTCGTACATCTTTATCCCCCAAATTTCTCATGTTAGCAGTAATTGAGAACCTCTTCTAGTTGTACTTGAGAAGAAAAATGTCCTGGCACTAATTCTATAACTATGGGGTGTGATTCCATGTATGAGAACAGCATACACTACTGGTGTAAGAAAACAAAAATTAGCAGAGTTTTTTTAAAAAGGCCTTGATTATTTGCTGTTAACATTTCTTTAGGTACTTGCCATAAGGTCATGCCCAAGGCTGCATGGGAAATGCAAAACTGACCTTAATTACTCCACTGAAATTAACAAAAATTTTCCCTTGATTTTTAGTATATAAAAAGTGTTAGTGTGCCTAGAGGAAATAGTAAGACAAAACGTTTTCTAACTGATTTGATATGAAATTAATGCAAAAACCAGCAGTAAAACAATTCTACAAGTGTTGCATTATCTCTCTAGTAGGAATTACATCTTGGTTAGAAGAATATACAGAAGAATATGCAGAAACGTTATCAGAAATGGGATATGACAAGCCTTAAGTGATGGAACATAGTAGACAATAATCCCTGCCTTGTCTTCCTTGTACTTCCTTGTACTTCTTCAATATAAGAGGGCCATGGCAGACATAAAGAGGTTAAGAGATGCTTTCATTTCAACAAAAAAGGATGCCAACATACCTGGCTCAGTAAATTTACACACACATACTTGAAGTTACAGTCGATGACTCTTCAGTGCGATAAAGGCAACTTATAGGAGTCTAAGGAACCAAATCATTCCAGAAATTCCAATTATGTTGATAGGAAGAGAGCCAAATAACAAAGTTCCAAAGAGAAGATTAAAAAGAAGAAGAAGCTGATGCTGAAGGCTGGCAAGCAGATGATGCCAAAGCAATTTAGAATGGCAAAAAAACCAGGTGTTGCTGACCATATCATGTTTAGAATCATAGACTTGGAAGAGGATCAATTAGGCCATCAAATGTAATCTCTAGCCTGGTGCTAGAATCCAAATTAAACAAACAAATGGTTGTTGAGTTTCTTCTAAAGAGATCTGGTGAAGAGAGGCCCTCCCAAGTGTTTAACATTCAAACAAAATCTGCATTCCTACAACTTCACACCATTGTTTCGACAAACTGGACTGACAGAGAACAGATCAGGACTATCTTTTGTGTGGAAGGCCCTATATACTATACTATATACTGTGCTAAAGACATCAATTCATTCAACTTCCCTTTGCACAAGTTAAGTTTCTAATTCCCCTGAACGTCCACAATGCCCTTCTCTGGACTTCTTCCCATTAGTCTGTTTTTTTTTTTTTTTTTTACCACATGGCTTCCCTGAATTTCTCACAACTTCAGTGGCTTGAAATCATTTTTGACTGGCAGTGCCTGAGATGTTTGGTCTTCAAAGCAGAAGCTTAACCAGGATAGAAATGAAGTTACAATGTTAGCATAATGTTATTAAAAGTACTGTCGTAATTGTGTTCCACAAATACTTGAGGGGCAGTTGGGTCCTTCTCGTAAGAAACAATCACTTCTATCTTTCAACACGCTGGTTTTTTTGAGGGGGGGGAAGGGGGAGATTTGTAAAAGTATCAGTTTCTATAGAAGGCCAAGTTCTGTTAAAGAAAACTATGAAGCCGCACCTCTTGAAAAATTTAAACAACAGTGACTGCAAAGTGAGAAGCAGGGTTGCTGGGAGTGGGGAGGGGTTCCAAGATCCTTTTCTTTCTCCCCAGGAAAAACATGCCTTCTAAACAGATTTCTAAAATGAGATTTGTAACTTGCCCTTCACAAGATTTTCTGCCTGTGGATTCAGGGCCAGGATAAACCATTAACCAGCTTTGACTAAACCTTCAGATGAGAGGAAGCAAGGAGAGATTATGATCACACTGCTGAGCACAAAAGGAAATGATAGGCCAAAGAATGAAAAGTGGAATGACATATTTCACAAAATAACGCTGATAAAATATTTTACTGTATTAGCTAACGTAATCATTCCCTCCCTGGCCCTTTAAAATGCAGTCTTTCTGACTCTGGGTCAGATAAGGGAGTAAGACGAAATGCCTGTGCGTGCTCTTGAATTATCTTAATTAACTTGGTTTTCTTCATCTGATTGTTTTCCCCTTCCCCCATTTAATACATCCCCAAATCAGACAGACAGAGATTCAGTATGGAAGCACATACTTTTGTATTTATTGACTTCCTCTCATATATTTGTTATGCAGTCTTGTAAAGCCCACCTGCCACATGAGAGGGAGCCTGAGACATGACTAAAGAGCTGAAGGTATATAATTCAAAATCTTCAAGCCCAGGGAACAAAATAGGTCAGAGTTGATAGGAGACTTAAAGGAGAGGAAAAGCAACAGTTAAGAGGGAAGAGAGGAGACTCAGCTGGCTAAAAAGCCAAGCTACTCACACTTGCAGGAGACAGAGGACAAGTTTCTAAGGCCTGGCTCTTCTCATGCCAATTGAATTAGGCCAGTTGATCTTTTATTTAAAATCAAGACTGCATTGTTAGAGTTGTTTCATGTCAGTCTCAGAGAAAAGACATTTTCTGCTTGGCTGGTTTACGGACTAATTAATTGCATTCCCAAATCGTGTGACTGGTGGTATCGAGTTGAATGAATGAGAAGATATTTGCAAGTAACTGAAAAGGCAACTGGACTCACTGCAAACACAAAATCAGCAAACATCTTGACTAGTGTTTCTCAACCTTGGCAACTTCAGGATTTGTGGACTTCAACTCCCAGAATTCCCCAGTCAGCATGGGAATTGAAGCCCACAAATCATTAAATTGCCACGGTTGAGAAATATTGCACTAAGGCACTAAGCTGACCTTGATTTGGATTCCAAAGCACTAAACAGGATTGGGAAATCACCAGGAAACAACAGGGGTCTAGATCTGTCAAGAATTGTCCACCACCACCTAAAACAAAAATCATGTAAGAATGCAAAGGCAAATAACTTCTGCCCTGTTGCCAAGAAAATTGCATAAATGTATTCATGAAGTTAACCAGGAATCAAACTTGACATGGTGATCTTATTTTTTTTAAGTCCATTGAACTCAATTGTGATGCAGTGGGCTTACTTGGCAGCAGTTCTCATTGAGTTCAATAAAACTTATTTTAGAGTAGATACATACATATAACTGCATAATAAATGTTACAATTATATTCTGGCTAAACAGCTATTAACAGGCAGGACAGTCACCACGATTACAAAATGAAATATATGTGAAATGTTCAAAGCGGTGAAAAATCTGTGTTTAAAAAATAAGACCAGCACCCATTTGCTATGCATGGAAAATGGATTTTAAATCAGAAATGAAGAGTTGATTCTGTCTTCAGCACATATTTTAGAGAGATTCTGCTGTTTCAGTCAGAGATTGCACCTGGCCATACTTTTTATTGGATTTATTACTTGTTGTGGAGGGTATGGGATCATTTTGCTTACTCAATATCATGTGTAGGATCTCTTTCTGAGTGCTGCCAGCCATAGTCAATCCCTAATCAAGTCTAGAATATACTGACCACTCTCTTCTCTTGCAGCTGCCATTCAACATCTGCAGCTTGTCAGCTGGACTAATTTTAACACATGTTCAGTGCTATTTCAGAAAAATACTACATCCATATCCACAAACAATTCAAATGGCAGAGCATCTCTGCATCTGCAACCTGTTTGTTGAGCAAACAGACAGGTGCTTAAACCAGCTTTTATGATACCCACCCACCCAGTTTTCCCTGTCCCAGTCCCTTAAGGACAGTGTTACATATTTGTTTGGTTTTTTTTGTCCCTTGAAGGCAAGTGACACTGAATGGGAGTGGAAGAAAGCCAAGGGGATCTATCAATCATGTTTCTTAACCTGTCCTGCATGAAAACAGTAAGTTAGGAGCACTTGCCAACCTTGATTGAGGTGAATTAGGAAATCAACTTCACAATAAGGGCAGTGCAATTTATGCTGGCAGACTTTTGTGCCAGCTCATACACTGGAGGAAAGGACTTTAATGCCGCCATCTGGCAGCACCTTGAATTAAACTATCATTTTCTAAACAATAATGAAGTCTTAGAAGGAACTTTCCAAACTTAGGTTCAACCATGTAGCTTGGATTATATCTCACCCTAGTGAGGAACAAGGTGAATTTTGTGCCTGTTCCATAGTTTCCTTATTCCAATTCTTCATCTTTAAGATGGATCACCCTTTCAACCAGGGAATGCCTTCAAAGGGAGGAGTAGCCTATATAAAGTAGGACAGCGGACTAATTTGCAGGAGATAAAATAGCTTTTTCACAGGAAGATCAATGGACAAGCCAAATGGGAAGTGAAATTGCTTTAGATAAGAAGATTGGCAATCCACCTTTGATTCTTCGCCACAAGAGGATATTTGGGTAGACATACTGCACATCTGAACTTTCTAGTTTGTTTTAAAGTAGTAACTTCAAATTTTAATAAAATAACCTGTGAAGGCATGGCCCCTTGAATTTTATTTTTCTCCTTCTGATAAATGTACAGAAAAAGGGCAGCATCCAACAACTTGCACATAAGCCCCATTCAGTTATTCAAATATCAAAATATGAGACTTTCTCTGTCTACATATCTTCTAAGAATACCAAAACATGGCTTCATCAGGTAAAAGGTAGCATGGCATACCAGACACAGCAGGAGAATTCACAGGGAAAGTCAAAGAAGTCAAGATGGAGGCCGCAGGCAGAACTTCCCTGGGACACAGCCCATCATTTCATCCTTCATCATGGACATTGGCAACCGGTCCCGCAGTAACATCTCTATCCTGTTCCAATAGGGAGCCAGATTCCAGCTCATTTCTAGGCACAATAGAAATCCTGATTGTATCTTCAAAGCCCTGTATAGGTGGCATGAACTTATCAACTTCTTGCATCATCTACTGAAGCCTTGCTTTGAGACTTCATTTACAGTGGTTTTTCTAAAGCCCCACACCAGTGTAGGCCATTCCCTGGGCTAGGAAGCCTGGGTGTTATTTGACCGGGCTTTTCAGCTGACCAGATTGCTCTTGCTTTGGCATTTTTATTGCTCTGTTTATGTCTCTTTTTTCCTGTATTGCTGCAGTTTTATTTTTATTGTTTTATTCCATTGATGTTTGTAGTTATCTGTTAACTCCCTTGAGGCTTTTGAGCAGAAACACAGTGTAAACAGTTAGTTACTCTAAGTGTTTCTTAACTTTCAAAAACAGATTTATCTTAATTTATTTAAGATAAAAAGAAAACGGCGTTAGAGGAATAGATCGTATTTACGTAGTTGGAGTTGTTCTCTGAAAATAAAGTCAATTTAAATGAGCAAGAATCAAAACATGGAAACATCAAACTGTCAAATACTTGAGGTGGGTGCTATGCAAATCTAAGCAATAAAAAAAATAATCTGTCATGAGAAATGCTTTCCAGCTTCATAGGCAAAGACATACATGTATATGCAAACACACTTATACATACATGCTATTATTGGCTATTTCTTTCCAGGCTCCCTTGAATTTTGGTTCTCCTGGAAAATATATTCTATTCTCTTTCCTTTTTTTCCCCTTTTTTATTTAAGTGGGGCCCAGCTTTCTAAAGGTTATCTTTGTGTAAATACATGTACATACATGCCTTAAATAGGCCATTGCTAAAGCAGCCAAGTGTACCTTCATGATTACCTAGGATCCTAATCTATCCAGTGAGGAAAGGGGGCCTTCTGACGGATCTATTCCCAGCATGATTTTGTCCTTTCAAATGCTGCCTTTTCTCCCCCTAAAATCTGGCTGCCAGTTCTCACAGGCCAACCTCTGAAACAACAGGGCTGTGCTCCAGTGAGTAAATGATGTAATTATGCCCGGTTGTTACAAGGCACAGCTTTCACCAGCAGAAAGGGAAGGGAAGGGTGTCGGAGGCTCCGTGCCAGGAGGTGTGTTACGATGACAAGCTGCTGGGCCAATCACAGAGCAGATGATTGAACTGTAAAGAAAAGAAACTGCTTTGGCTCTTGAAATATTGCTCCCTCTCCTTCCTCCCCGAATCTGCAACTTTGCTGGTGAGCTTTTCCCTCCTTGCATCAAACAGAGTTTGATCTGCTCCTGGCTGGAATTCCTCTTGCCTTCTCTCATTTATTTATTCTCTCCCATTCTTTTGATTCTGAGGCTGAAGATTGCCAACATTATCATCATTTGGGGTTCCCTCCCCCCCCCTCGTGTTTGCCAATCACACCTCAGCAAGCCCCTGGCTTTCTTTTCTTTGTTTTAAAGGATGACCTCCTTATTGCATAACCAGCAATATTGTTTTTTTTTAAATATATATATATATATATATATATAAATGAATAACACATTTAACTCTTCATTTAACTCACTCCCAAACGGAGACTCAATAAAGACGATACATTTCTCCTGGGTCAATCACCACGGGATTATAATTGCAATCTTACAGAAGCCTCCTCACTCCATGTCCCACTGATTAAATATTTACCCACACCAGCCACCAGCTGTTCATGTCAGGCTGTGATCTTAGCTGGTTTGCTGTGTTACAGAGTAGGAGGGAAAGCTGGTTGAGCTTTAACAGGGGGCAAATGGTCAGATTTTAGAAATGCTGAGGCATCAGAAGGAAATAGAATGAAATTTTGTTTCTCCTTGGAGAAGGAGGAGGAGGGCAGGGATAAGCAAGGATTCTAAATCATATGGAACTTTTTTATTTATTTTTTCCCAACCAAACTGAACGTTGAAAAGAAAGTCTGAAAGAGGGATAGGGGGTGGTTGGAATCCTATCTGTCCCTTCAGACTGTTAGCATGACGGTGCTCTGGAAACTAAACAAAAGGGGACCAAATTTGATGGGTAGAGATGGGAGAGAGCAGCTGGCACAGGAAGTTTTAAAATGGTCTCAATCAGCAAAAGAAGACATTCCCCCCTCCCCAGCATTCCTAAGGAAAAGCAGTGGGACATGTGCAACAGAATACAGAACAGGATAGCAACTTGAACTGTGCCATCCTAAGCTCCTAGGTCACATGATCCAGAGAGGAGTATATAGCAATAACACTTAGACTTGTATACCACTCCATTGTGCTTTACTGCACTCTGTGGGCTGTTTGCAATATCAGCATATTGCCCCCAATAATCTGGCTGCTCATTTTACTGACCTCGGAAGGAAGGAAGGAAGGAAGGAAGGAAGGAAGGAAGGAAGGAAGGAAGGAAAGCAGGCAGGCAGGCAGGCAGGAAGGAAGGAAGGAAGGAAGGAAGGAAGGAAGGAAGGAAGGAAGGAAGGAAGGAAGGAAGGAAAGCAGGCAGGCAGGCAGGCAGACAGGCAGGCAGGCAGGAAGGAAGGAAGGAAGGAAGGAAGGAAGGAAGGAAGGAAGGAAGGAAGGCAGGAAGGCAGGCAGGCAGGCAGGCAGGAAGGAAGGAAGGAAGGAAGGAAGGAAGGAAGGAAGGAAGGAAGGAAGGAAGAAGGAAGGCAGAGTTAACCTTGAATAGGTCAGAATCGAACTCTTGGCTGTGGGCAGTTAGCCTGCAATTCTAACCACTGCACCACCAGGGCTCCTATAAAGCCCACCCTCTGCCTTGCAGTATGCACAAACGCACAGAAGCAATATTAAGAGAAATACCCTCACCACATTACCCAGAAGAAAATACAGAAGCTTCATAGAGCCACTGATGGTAAATGAGTTGGAAAGAATTCCGGAAGTCATGCTCTGCAAGGTCTCCCCATTTTACGTGTACTGCTACAGATAACTGTATCCCATGGCCATCTTGGAAAAAAAAACCTAACCTCTGCATTCTTGCTCGTTTGAAATCTTTTAGGCTACATTGCAAAATTAAGCATTTTATTAGAGGCCATTTCCCATGTGTGCCTAACCACAGCAGAAACATGCCCTGGCAAACTTCGTTTGCCATGGCCTCGTTAAAGTGTGTCATCTGATCCCCAGCCGTGCCGTATCTGAAGCAGCCTTATGTTGTAATTCTGTAATGAAATGTTGCATCCGTGTAGGTTTCCTTTAACCCGACCCAGGTTTCGCTGTAGATACAATCTAACGCACTTCACTAGCTCTACAGTTGGTGGGACGGTCAGGTGACTTCTGTGAGGTGAGCTGAGCCCAGCACCTATTGGCCATTTTAGGCTGGTGAGGGCATAACCCCTCCCATCTTGTCCTTGGGCACTATCATCCAAGGATAGCTTTGGGCAGTGGAAGAGACGGATTCTTTCAAACCAGCCCTTACCTGTCAAGTCCCAACTCTAAACTGATCTTCAGCTGAGATACTTGAAGCAGCCTGAACAGTAGCTGACCAGCATTGGCAATGAGAAGGGTGAAATGTGAAGTTGGGAGAAAGAGAACCTTTCTTCTCTCGCTTCCACTTTCTCTCTGCGGCTTCACATTACAAGTCTCCTCATGCTCCTTTGTAATTTATTGCTCTTCTGGAATAACGCTGAAGGAGCCTGATAATCAGCTCTGGTTGGAGGCAGGTGCTTATGTTTTACACAGTTATCCTTCAAAAGAGCCTGACATGCAGTTGATACCAGCTGATAAGCAGGGCTATTTGGGGTGGGATATTTTCCGGAAGGATCCAGAATGAGCTCAAATGTCTAGCCAAAACATGCTTAATTCACCAGAACCCAGCGAGATCCATCCCGTGTTAGAGATAACAAGTGGCATATACTTTCTGCTTGGGAGGGAAGGTTTTTTTCAGTTTCTCAGCCCTCAGATTTCCTGATGTCTCCTCCCTCCCCGAGTATTAAACAAATCTCACCTTCCTTAGCTTCTTCAAGATCAGCCAGGAGTTTTCACTTAGTAAGGACTGCTAAGGTATTATTAGAGCTCTGTTTTAGTTCTTCAAGCCCTCCTTCACTCAGCTCATAGAGAAGATAGTCCTGGACTTACAACAGCTCATTTAGTGACCATCTGAAGCAGTGGTGGTATTCGACCAGTTCGGCCTGGTTCTGGAGAGCCAATAGGAGCGATGAGCAGTGGAGACTGAACAGGTTCTCTTCGCTGCTCTGCTGTTGACCCTGCCCGCCCGCCTGGCCTCCCATACTTCCTTTTATCTGCTGAATTTGAAGCGCAGCTGTTTTGCACGGCACAGAAGAGTACTGCGCGGCAGCTGCTGAAGCAACTGGGATCATGCCTCTGCGCCTGTGCAAAGTGCGCATTTGGTGCATGCGTGCGTGCACGCAAGGTATGTGCCCGCACGCAAAGTGCGCCCACCAAGCCATGCCCATCAAACCGGTGGCAAAAAAATATTTGAATCCCACCACTGATTTGAAGTTACAACTGCACTAAAAAAGTGACACAATCATTTTTCACACTTACGACGGTTGCAGCATGATCATGTGATTGAAATTCAGATGCTTGGCAAATTACTCATATTTATGACAGTTGCAGTGTCCCAGGATTGTGTGATCACTTTTCACAACTTTCTGACAAGCAAGATTCTGGGAAGCCACATTCGTTTAACCATGTTACTAACTTAACAACTGCAGTGGTTCACTAAATAACTATGGCAAGAATACTTGTAAAATGGGGCCACTGTTTCATTCAGCAACAGAAATTTTGAGCTCAATTGTGGCTGTAAGCCGAGGACTACCTGTACAGTATTTACCCTAACTAAATAAAAGGATGCAAATTACCAGCTGTAGGTAATATAAATCCTTCCATTCCCCACTATCTTGTCAGAGCTGAAGAAGCTTCTTGGATGAGAAGTGAAACATCTTCTAAAGAAAAAAATAAGAAAGTCCAGTTGCCTCCTGGAAAAGCATCTTTGGGCCTAACCCAAACTGTAATCCTATTAACGTTTTATTTGCTAAGGGATTGGTTCAAAAACTTGAAGTCAGCTAGTGTGGAGGACAGAAGGAAAAGCAAGCAAGTGAATTGAAGAGTTATCTCAAATTAGCTATAAGCATTTCCTTTCGTAATGTCAAAAGATAGGAAGCTGGAAGAAGCATGCACTAAAACACTCTAGCAATTTCTAGAACATTTTAGTTAATCTGAGGGCAGTACAAAATCCTCATGAGGGGCTTCTTTATATTATCATGGGCCCTACTGTAGCTTCTATCTTTCTTGTACATACATACATTTAAAGAAAGAGTAGAACTGTTAAGCAGAAGGAAAAGGCAGCACTTCAGCATAAAGATAGCTGATGACAGATACCTGTAGGACTCTATACTTTCCATAGCACACAAGTGAGAAGATATTTAGATCTCAGATTCTGAAAGAAGCTGGTGATCACCCATGCAGGCAGATACCCACATTAGTAGCATGCTGATGTCAGCAGTTTATAGCATCTGGAGCAGGAAAAGGCTTTTTCTCCAGCTATGAGTGGACACCCTTTCCTTTTTCTCAGTCACAGCCGTTACTGAGAAAAACTCGAGATAAAGATAGAAAAAAGCTGTCATGCCGAGAGATTTTAAAATATCCCATCTGTACATGCTAAAGTACAGTCCCGGTGGCTCTACATCACTGACTAATAAAGCACGCATAAACATGAGGAGCTGGGGATTCCTATAAAAGGCTCCATTTCTGATATGCATGCCTGTTTCAAAACTCAGTCTCTGCTTAGCTGCTTAGCACTCTTGTCCCTCCATCATATACCAATAAAACAGGCATTCATTCCTGCCCAGAAGGCTAGAGTACACTAATCTCAAATGGAAATGAAACTTCACCATAGACAGCATAGACTCTTGATTTTGTAGCTTAACTTCTTCGGAGTCTGTGTTCTGTCTTTTCCTGAATGATGGAAAAATGCTTCAGTATCTTTTCCAAGTTTTGGTGCCTGCTAGATATCTTTGACTGTCCCTAGCTGGCTTTACTAGCACGATTTCTCCTGATGGCTGAAGCTTTTTAAATTACATTTTGCAGAACCGAGATCCTTAGCAATTTGAAGGAAGAAGAGCCTTGACCATCCAGAACCATTGATTCATCTTTAAAACATGTATGTGTTATATACCCCAGGTTCCAGCAAAGAAAAAGTTACTGCAAAAATTAGTCCAAAGTGCAGGGAAATATATTGAGTTCCATATGGATTTCATAGCCGTTTGATGATGTGATGTCTGGCTGCAAGTGTGAGAAATAAAAACTGGGACTGTTTTTTATTTTGCTCAGACTAAAACAATTGCCAGCCAAGGCCATAATCCGTTCATGCATTTTCCAGCAGCTAATCCCAAAGAAAAGAGTTTCGAAATCAGATGCCAGGACTGCTAAACTTTTTCTGCAAATCATTCTTTTCTCTCTCTCTCTCTCTGACACATGTCCTTACATGAAATTTGGAATGGAAACATGTTAAAACGTGTTAGGCCAGCCACCTATTTTGGGAAACCTCAGGCATAGAATTGGACTAAGGCTTTGGTCTTTGATGTGTTTCTTTTTCCAGGTTAATCCTTGGTATGGGGCAATTCCTGTTAAAACTCCATTTTAATTATCTTTTTTGAATATGCACCTTTGTCTTGAAAAAAAAAAAGACAGGGTTTTTAAAACCTCAGCTCTTGAAACACAAGACAAAAGGTAGGGTGAGATTTTAATAACATCCACAATCTGAAGCCCTCTGGTTTTAATCTCCTGCAACCTCTTAAAAATGGGATCCAACAGCAGTGGGGGAGTTACAACCATAGAAGGGGAGGCAAGATTAAGGCCTAGTGCTATTGCAAGACAAGAAGACAAATGCCTGGGGAAACAGCCAGCTGGAGAAGGGCAAAAAGGCAGGAACAGATTGCTAAAGGACTATAATTATGAGCACGAAAAAGACGAGAAACAGGCAGGGAGTGTCCCCAGGGCTGGTCAAAAAAGTCAAGATGACAGCTGTGGCCATACAATTGAAGCCATGCCATCTGGGTTTTTTTTTTTTTAATTTCCACCCCTTACCCTTCCAAACACTCTTGGCAGAGTGAAGGGAGGACAATTGGAGGGAATGAAGGGAACAACACAAGCATCAAATTTACGACTGTTCTTAAAGTCAATGTAGATTTTGTTATATGTGCCCTTTTAAAATATAGTTAGGATTTGCCAATTTTCTTTTTATAAAGCAATAGGGAGTATTGTAGAGTATATAAAGCAATATCAGAGTATTTGGTCTGTCTCCATGTTGTTTCCTTGCTGAAAATCTTCCCCAAGTTAGTATTTTCCTTCAAATGCTACTGTCTGGAAAATAGAATGTTAATCAAACTTTTTTCAATATGAGCTTTGTCCCTTAGTAATCTTTCCTCTGTGTTAATCCTAGGTTTAAAATAATTCCCCTTTCTCTCACTGACAATTAAGAGGCAAGCAAAGAATCACATTAAAAGGATGTCCACAGCTACCTGTAGTAGTTCTGGGTTGCAAAATCCAGATGACCACCAGATGGCAGAAAAAACTCTCATAGCTACCATCTTGTGGTCATCCAGATTCTTGCAGCCGAAAAAGGCAGCCTATCCATGAACATCCTTGGCAAAATGTGATATGAAGAAAGTAGCACCTTCAGCAATATATATGTATGCAATTAAAAACAGCAGTAATTAAACAACTTAGTGGAAATGTTTGGGGGTCTGTTCTTTTTTTAAATGTGGTATTGCTTTTTGGACTCCATGGAGGTCGAACAATGACAATTTCACTCAAAGGTCTATTCTGCCACCTACTGGCTTGCAATGGCCTTCACCATTAATTAGTGACTTCCTCTTGAGATACTGAAGAATTAACAAGCCTTCTGGGCTTCATCCCTCTGGTTCTTCTCCATATGACATTTTCAGTACTGTTGGGGTCAAAGAAAAAAAGAGAGCACCGGAAAACTTCTTTATAATCAGCCCCTTGTAATTTCTTAGCTCTGGTTTTCTTTGGGAGTATTGCATAACATTTGTGAAGAATGGCAAAACTTTCCATAAAGGTTGAATATAATGTCCAGAGCTTTGATACTATTGCAACTAAATCATAGTGGATTTCCTGCATATACAGGGATTGAGTAAATCAGAGCTGGCATTACAATAGCTGCAGATTGCAGTACATCCATGTCTCTCAACATTAAATTAAAAATCAATAGAATTTAAAATTAAAATCATATTATTGAAGTTGTACTCATCTTCTGTTAATATATCAAAATGTCAGAGAATGCAAGAATGCTGAAACCTGATGGGATTTAGAAAACCTTGCAGAAATGTAGGTATGAGATATCAAAATTAAGAATGTCAATATCTGCCAATTATATTTTATTAACTTGTGATATCTGGAACAATTAATATGTTTTTGGGGGGAGCCATTCAGTTGAAAAAGAATCCAACTTCAGGATTAGATAACTTCAGGCCCTATGATGTCCTGAAAATGATCTCCTTCAGCTAAGGAGGAAATCATTTCTCCTCCAGGAATGCTGCATTAGAGAAGGAATATAATAAGGCAGATGATTAGAACATTCTGTAGCACATGCATTTATTTCAGTAATACTCTTCATTTTTGTTATTTTTTGATCCTCAAATAGTTAACAATAGTTCGCTACTAAAGCACAGTGGCAGTCAGTATGATAAAAATATGACAGACATGGATGTCAAATAAGGTCATAAGAAAACAGAAGCATAGTACAGTGGTTAAGCATTGAACTCTTCTACCAGAGGACGATTATCACTAGATGGTGTTCCATGATTGCAGGTGGGCAGACTTTGTTCTGTCAAGAACTATGATGGAAGCCTACCTAAGAAGTATGTTATTACTATATATCTTAGCATCATCTTAGTAACTTTGTCTGTTTATATCCTGTAAAAGTGGGTGTTCCTTTGCAATATTCAAAGATTGGAAACTTTAATCATACTCAAGAATTATTAAAAGATTTCTTATGATTAAGTAACACCCTAGAGTAACTTATAATAGCTAATCTAAAGCCTGAATAGTACCTCCATTGTGAAGCATCTCATTTCAAGCAACACAGGAAATAAAACATCATTTGGACACTCATTGTATGTGGTAGATATGATGATGATGATGATGATGATGATGATATTTTGGTTACTGAAAGCAAGTGATTTGCTATCGAAGTCCATATAAAGTTTGGGGAAAAATTATTTGTTCATATTTTAAAGATGGTGTTATCTGCAATTCATCTAAGTTTTGCAATGTAGTTCTCCAATCAAGATGTCATATTAAATGTATACATTAGGAGATTGAGTATGTATACAAAAATGAGCAAATCCCTGAAAGCTACATCTAGAAAAATGCATGTCTACCAGCTAGTGTTGCTTCTAGAATTGTGTCTATTAAGCAAAAATACATACAGTGCTGCTTATTTTAAACAAAACACAGAAGAAATTTCAGGTATATTATTTATTAAAATGCAAAGTGAAATGGAAACAAGTTCAAATGAACAATTTTCAGAAAAAAATAAGAAAGTCATCCAAACAAAACTGATATATTTGTCTACCTCTAATTTAAAAAAAACTAGTTTGAGTTTGTTTAGCTAACTCCATCTGTTCCTAGCACATTCTTTTATAACTTCTGTTATTGTGCTAAGTATTTCTGTGTATCAAGTCAAGTTCAGTTACAGACATACTCTTCCTTTCCTCCTACATCTCTTGGTTCTTTTGCTTCTACTTTACTTGACTTTTCCTTTGGTTAGCTATTATCCAAAAGGGGGTATGCCCGACACTCATTATTCTGCCTTTTGAATTGCATATTTGCTTTTTGTTCTGCAACATAATTTTTTTAGGGTTAAGGTTATTAGAAAAACAAGTAGCTGCTCAACTTTGGTTCTATGAAGATCAAAGCCAAAACAGGTATGCAAAAGCTGAAAATGGTAAAAATCCATGATCAGTCAAGAAAAACAGCCCTTTATGTTCCTTTTTTTCTGAAATGAGATAATAGACTTCATTTGATGATTCTTCTCTTCTCCAGAAATTAGCTTCAATTACTTATTCTGCTACTTAGATGTCCACATTTTTGATTCCGTCTTACATGCAATTCTCCAACTGGTGCCCTGCTGTTTCCCAAGTGCCATCTTTATTTGACAAATTAACAAATTAACTCCCTGGCTATATTTTTATACTGAATATTGGGGAGGGTAGAATGGGCCTCTTAACAAATTACCCATGAAAGTGGGAGCCGTCCCCGTATCTAGATAGGCTCAGGCATTGGCTGGAGATGTATTTATTGTAGATGCTCTGAATTAGATCCCTATCCTAAGGAGTTCTCTTCAAGGATCTTTCATTCTCTTTTCATGATCTATGTGTTTCGGTGCTTTGGGGCACCAAGGATGGCTCTGTGGTTAGACTGTTGAGATTATTAGAGAGATTTTAAATATTAATAAATAAATTTGGAAACTAGCAGAGCATGTAGGAGGAATTGTGGCAACACAAATGAGAGTCTGTGGTTTTGTACCTCTGGTAAGAACTGATGATGATGATAATAATTGAAAATGATGATGTTGATGATGATATTATTAGTTGGACAACATGTATGAAAGTTCTTCTGCAACTCCACAATAGCTTCAAGAAGAGATACTTACGACATTTAAAAAGTAGCATCTATCCCTCATTCATTCTTTTTCACTGCTTACTAAAGAAAGGAAATAATACAAAATTCATTTTGGCTAAACTTTAAATTAGATTTTTATTTTTACGTTTTTAGCAGGAAAGGTATTTTGGTCCTCATTAGTTTCCTTTATCTATTCCTCCCTATAATCTTGGACACCTTTCATTCCTTCTCCGGCCATTTGTACTTACTTTAGGAAAGATCATCCTCACCAAATTTGTAAGAGGAGTGAAGCCTGCCCTCCCCGCTCCCTTCCCTCCCCTTTGCCTTCATAGAAGAAAGAACAGAGCCATTTGCACTCAGGGTTCAAATGACAACCCCAACAGGCTGGCAGAAGTGCCTGGTGGCAACACAAAACAAACAGCATCGAAATATAGAGGAGATGTATGTGAACAGTACTAGTGAGACTAGTGAGGTTTCTATGAGACAGAGTTAAGGACTTAGAAAGTAATGAAGTTAAGAGCATGCAGCAACAGCAATCAGCTAATCTGATGAGTACTAGCTCTGCTGGCACAGAAACAAGGCCTTGGCCTGAAAGATCTTTTTATTAATAAAGGTTGGGGAGTGCTTATTTCCCATTAATAGGAAAACAAATTGGGTGAAGCTCATACCACAATCGTTTCTGTTCATCTTCTCCCTATATCCGTACTGATCGTTTGAATCTGTGCTTCCTGACCATCTGGATAAAACCTCCATGTCTGCACTGCATGGAGGAATACAATTTTGCATCCATAAGAGAAAATAAGTGTCAATTGGTGTTAGAATACACAGGATACTGGACAATAGTTTATAAAGCTGGGCAGAAGTCCCTAAGGATAACCCTGTTCAATAACAATAAATCAGAAGACAAGGGATTAGGCAGGACTACCGCATGCAAATGCACGGCATTGTAAAAGACCCTGGATTGACCCAGGATACAGGATACTGCTTGTATGCACAGGAAAGAACCAGGATGCTGCTTGTATGCAGCAATATCTGACTATTTTGGTGCAGTAATTCTTCCTGCAATGGCTGGCTTAGGTCAGCTGTATTTCAAATAGGCTGTTATTAAGCCTCAATTAAGATGATAGAATGGAAACAGGTCGGCCTCTTCCATAAGATTAAGAGAACTACTGCTGTTGGAAACTTGTGTATAAACAAATCCCAATTATTCCCTGTCACGTTACTCAGGATCTTCTGATTGTTCGGGAAGTAATTTATAGCGAATCAGAAAGGATTTCTGACACTCATTTGACACTAGAAGCAATAAAATGAGTCCTTTTTCTAAAATATATTCCTGAATTTTTTTAAAAAAATCTTTACAGGAATGGGCTTTTTTATTCTTTTCTTTTTTTGCATGAAAGAACTTCCATTCAGCTCTGCTATCGATTCTATCTATCCATCTTTTGCTCCACATTCAGGTTGGTAGTTTATAGAGACCTCATCAACAGTAGATCAACCAAGTCAAAAGTTAATCCACCTCTGTTCCAATTTGATATGATTTTCTAGGTGGGTAAGACCTAGTATATTGTGTTGAATGAGATGGCAGAATTGAAGAATACAGCATTTGTGAGAATGGAAATATAGTGTTTAATGTACTGCTATTTGAAAACATAATTAAAAGCAAAATAAAAGGAATGTTCAGGAATTCAACTCTTCAGAGTAGTGCTGGAAGTTAAGAATTTATACGTACAATCAAGCAGCCTGGACACAATACCATAAAATATTTTGTAGGGTTGTGCAAAAGAACACGTCTTAATGAACTGTGCACTTAATCAACTTTGGGTTAAAAGAAACAATCTCTAAAATTGGCTCTGTTTTTAAACAATGGTCACACGATATCATATTGATCAGTCTTTCTGTTATTTCAGTTGAGAACCAATTCAAGGCTAAGACTGAATACATTTTTTCATCCAGGACATTTAGTCCTGTGTGAATTTTTTTTCCAACCATGCAAAATGATCTTGTTAACTATTTTCCAAGTTAAATAATTTTAAAATGCATCATAAATCAAATACATTCCAGATTTTGGCATACAATTCAACATGGGATTAACTTTATTAAAATTGATTTATCTTCCCAAATTCATTTTAACAATAATGTGAATATTTCTTCCAATTATATTACATCTCCAGCATGAAAAGTTGACACCCTGGCATTTTAAAGCAATCTCTTAGGTGTTAACTAAATATGAGAAAGAATATTGATAAATTAGTCTCATCTTAAAGTCATAAACTATGCCCCTGACAAATATTAAAAGGGTCATATTCTGTTCATAATGGTTTTTGAAGCAAATCACTTCACTTCACTTTGAATCACTTCACATGTACACACAAAAAGTCAAAATATAAATAACTTTTAATTTTTTTTGTAAACCACTTAATACCTGAAGTATTCTAAGTGGTTTACAATAAAGACCCTAAATTTGAAAAATTAAATATTTGCAATTTACTTGCATTCACAATTTATTTATTTATTTATTTATTTATTATAACATTTATATACCGCCCTTCTCCCTAGGGACTCAGGGCGGTGTACAGCCAAATCAACCCCAAACAGTACAAAAGTTAAAATACAATTAAATAATAGGCTGTTAAACTAAAAACAACCCTCCCCCTAAGAATGTTAAAACCCTAATTAAAACCAAATTAAAGGAGACAATTAAAACCTATGTCAACCCAGGCCAGCCTGCTCAAAGAGCCAGGTTTTTAACGTGCACCTGAAGGCCCTCAGGTCCGCGCTTGTGCGTATCTCAGGTGGCAGAGTATTCCAGAGGGCAGGGGCCCCCACAGAGAAGGCCCTACTCCTGGGGGCCGCCAGATGACACATAGAGACCGATGGCACCCGGAGAAGGCCCTCCCTGTGGGAACGCACCGGTCTGTTGGAGATCACCGGCAGAATGCGGTCCTGCAGGTAACCTGGCCCAATGCCATGGATCGCCTTAAAGGTCAAAACTAGAACCTTAAAGCGAACCCGGAAAGCCACCGGCAACCAATGCAGCTCGCACAGGAGAGGCGTCACATGGGAGCTACGCGACGCCCCCATAATCACCCGCGCAACCGCATTTTGCACCAGTTGGAGTCTCCGGGTGCTCCCCACAGGGAGCCCCATGTAGAGAGCATTACAGTAATCCAGGCGAGAGGTGACAAGGGCATGAGTGACTGTGCACAAGGCATCCCGGTCCAGGAAGGGCTGTTATAAATCAGGCGAACCTGATAAAACGCCCCCCTGGAGACGGCCACAATATGATGTTCTAATGACAGCCGTGCATCCAGGAGGACACCCAGATTGCGAGCCCTCCCTGTAGGGGGCAAAGTCTCTCCCCCAATAGCCAGCGAAGGTGTCAGCTGGCTATATCGGGGCGCCGGGAACCACAGCCACTCGGTCTTGGATGGGTTGAGCCGGAGCCTGTTTCCGCCCATCCAATTCCACACGGCCTCCAGGCACCGGGACATAGCCTCTACAGCATCGTTGGGGTGGTCTGGGGTGGAGATGTATAACTGGGTGTCATCTGCGTACAGGTGACACCGCACCCCAAGACCACGGATGATCTCGCCCAACGGCTTCACATAAATGTTGAACAAGAGAGGGGAGAGGACCGACCCCTGAGGCACCCCACAAATAAGGGGCCTAAAGGTGGATCTCTCCCCTCCCGCCAACACAAATTGCGAACGATTGGAGAGGAAGGAGGAGAACCATCGCAGGATAGTTCCCCCAATCCCCAACCCCTCCAACCTAATTCTTGTAAATGGTTCAACATATTTCCCAGCAAAGCTATCTGAGTTGTAAATTGTATTATATGAAAGCATGAACCTATCCTAAAGTCATTTGGCTAGAACTTTAGTTAAATCAATCATGTTAGCATAGTTTCCTAACATGTTTCCCTCTAAATATACCAAAGGCCATAACAATTCTGGGAATCGCTATCCCAACATACATCTGGAGAGAGCCATTTAGAAAGAGGCTGAATGTTCAGTTGGGACTGATTGTAAATTGAACTTAAAATATACTGTAAATTCTACTCTTGTGCCCAATCCATGTTTCAAGATTCTCTAGTACCGCTCATTCCGAAGTTCTGGATGAACTATTTTGTTTCATTGGGGGGCGGGGGGGCACCATAAGCATTTCTTATTTCCCAGGTCTACTTTGTAGCAGGCAAAATGGCCTGCATGTACTTTCTACAAGCAGGAACTAAAAGCAAAAAATGGCAGCAGAAACTTCCAGCATCCAGAAATGGAGTTTAAAAAATGGAGGAACTGGGCATTTAGCCAATGCAACACAAGCTACAAATAATAGAATTATGGGATCTTATGATTCCATAATTCAATCTTATCAATTGAAACAGGACATTCACCCAAGAACTGTGTTTCCCTGAAAATAAGACCCTATCTTATATATTTTTGCCATAAAAAAGGCAACAGGACTTATTTTTGGGAGATATTGTCCACTGACTCACCTCACTTGTGAGTGTAACCCCCCGGCCTCCTTTTCACTGCTAAAGGCCTTCAGGAATTTCTTCTGTGGCAGCAAGGCCAGCAAGGCTTTCCTGAAGGCCTCTGCAACTCATAACAGAGCTCCGGATCAATCAGGAAAGTATTGCCGGCCTTGCTGGCTGAAGAAGAAATGGGCCAGCAAGGCAAGTGTCGGAGTGTGTAAGTCCTGGCTGCAACTGTCCAAAGGGAAATAGTAGGGCAATCCCCCATTCCTACCTTAGCTTAATGTTTACCTCTGCACCCTGGAGTGGGTGGGGTCTTAATTAGGGCTTATTTTGGGGATAGGGCACATGTATAAAAATCAAGCTAGGACTTACTTTTGGGTTAGGTCATATTTCTGGGGGAACACTGGAAGAAGCCTTGTTCCAACAGCCAATGTTACCTTCTCCAGTCACCAATTCCAGTTCAGTTCAGCAGGCTGCTTAACAAAAGAGAAAAATTATATTTAGTAAGAAATATGTCCAAGATTGTGGCATATGGGCATTTTTTTGTTCTGCCAAGCTGTTTCCCTCCTGAATAGGGATGTGGCCAGGGGCTGGTCCCATATGCATTCCAATAAACACCTTCAATAAGGAGGAAAACTAGCTGCTAATGTGAAAAACAGTCAATAAGTAATGCTATGTTAGTTGGATCATCCACATTAAAATTATGTCTTTTAATAGCTGGATGCATAAACATGACTCACAATGCATAGCAGTTGCATCTTCACTTTTGTGCTTGAACTAGCGGAACCAAGATAAAATGAAAATACTGAAATTTTACAATTAGCATTTTGCAGGTAAAATGCCAGTTACAGACTTGCTGAATGTCAATGCTCAGATCTTGATCTTTTATTTACACTTTGTTTGCATGTCAGATGTAAAATAGTACCAACAATTTTATGTTAGATGTCATATTTTGTGGGTGATGACATATCAACTGTCAATTAATGTTAATTTTTAAAGCACATCAAACCTGTGCCAACGAAGGCAAATCCCAAACAAAACAGAAATCCTACTTACAAGTTAAGACTTAGCCATAAATCCTTTTGAGATTCACTCTGCCTTCAAACATTTCACTCAACCTGAGAAATCAAAACATTTGCCATTTCCCAACATTTACTGTTTTGCAGTAAATCATGAAGCATTTCTTATTCTCTCCTTTTGACCAGATTTTTTGTTGCTCTTATGAATGTGGGTTTTTTTTTTCCTTTCCTTGATTCTGTCTCTGTAGGTGATAAACAGGTAAAAAACTTTGCAGAGTTTTTGTAAAATTTTAACCATCAAGATTTGTTCCTTTAGACAACTTAGACATGTTTATTCCTCTACTATGACATGAGCTATTTTTCACACATGATGTCTGGCTTAAATAATCTGGTCCCCATAGATGTATTGGGACTATAAATCCCAGATTTCTCAGTCCATCTAAAGGACATAAGCTTGGAAAAATACAGCACATAGGATTTACCCTAAGCAGTCATTCAGGACTACATTTCTTTCTCTGAATATTGAAATCTTATGAATATTAACTTTACATGATAGCTAAAGTTTCAGATTGCTGAGGGTTGAACCTTTCTGAGAATGAGTTTGGGTGTGTGAAAGAGGCTTCCTCAGAGTGAGAATTTAACCTGGTCAAAATGGCCACCAGAATGGCTGTTTATTGATGGAGACGTAGTTGGGCTGTGAATTATTTGCATTTTTTTCCCGTGTCTTTGTATGTTTTTGTAATTTTGGTTTTGTTGAGTGAGGGGTCCAGGTTGGTTAATTACCCATAAGATATTGAGGGTGAGCCAGGAGGTCAGTAATGACTTTAATAGCCCCTTGTTCCACCATGAGGTAGGACAGCATGGAGACTTGAGTCTGCAGAGTCACAGAGGTCATGATGGGAATCTTAGAGGCCAAAAAGTTTGTGGCAGGAGCCTTGGCAACCATGAAAGCTGTAAAAATACTTATGGAAGTTTCAGGGCTTGGGGTACACATCAGAGGTGGTATTCAGCAGGTTCTCACCAGTTCTGGAGAACCAGTAGCAGAAATTTTGAGTAGTTTGGAGAACCGGCAAATACCACCACTGACTGGAGATTTTACAGTCTCCTTCCCCTGCCGCGCCCACCAAGCCATGCCCACAGAACCGGTAGTAAAAAATTTTGAATCCCACCACTGGTAACATTGTATGGAGATTTAAGGCTATAGACCAAGGCTGTCAAATTCACAGCCTGCGGGCCAGATGCATCACGTGCTGGCCATGTCCATGCCCAGTTTAGTGAAGGGGGGAAAAGTCACAATACGTCACATGATGCTGTCATGATGCTGCAAGTTTGATACCCCTGCTAAAGACAATGCAGAGACAAGGGATGGCCACAGAGGGCAGAAGACACATAGTAATACAGACATAGGGCTGTGGGGGAGGATGGACCTAGAATCCTGAAGGCAGGAATTGTTAACTTTCTAAGCAGTTTGGAGAACCAGTAGTTAGAAGAAATTTCCTTTTGTTTTTTTCTACCCTTATTACATTCTTGGCAGTATGCCTAGAAAGGAGGGGTTTTTTTACTTTCTTAAAGGGGAAGAGTTGTTTTAAGCTTTTTACACTGCTGTTGGGAGGAGATACTCCCCTGGATATACTTCCAGCCACATGCAACAATCAGCACTTTGAAGAAATAACTGAATAACCAGAAAGGAGCTTTTAATGACAAGGAACCAAGATGAATGACATTCAGCAAGGCTTCTTGGCTAGCTAGAAAGATTGACATTCAAATGTGAGTTTACAAACCCTTTCTGAGTTTTGGTCTAAAACTGGTTTTTGGTGAAGTTTAATTCTGTCCTTGGTGACATTTAATCCTGTATTTATTGATGGGATAATTTTCTATATTCAGCTTTGTTTGAAAGAAAAAAGGTTAATCTCTGTTGCTGAAAATAATCTGGCTAGTTCCTGTGTCTATTTGTTCTGGTAATTGGTTTAACAAGCAACAGTTACTGTTGTGATTTAATTATCTGTATTGTGTTTGAATTTTTTCCTGCCTCATGATTTCTTTTTCTATCTGGGGAGGGGGTCTTCCTTCACTGGTTTAGTGGTATCTGGCACTGTCCTTTTGGGGTGTACTTCCAAGAGGCAGGATGCAAGCTTGGCACTAATTTTTTTACTGCCTTTCTGGGGAGCATGTGACCTTTCCTTAAATCTGGATGATTTCCTTAGGATATCTTGTGAGGTGAGTGAGACCAACTGGTATCTTTAAGTGGTGCAAATGGTTCTAAGGATTGCTTTTCCTGGGTGTGCTCTTTCTGGAGAGCTTAAATGACCTCTTTGCTAAAGGGTTTCACTTTATGAGCAGGTGTTGGCTGCTGATAGGTATCATTGCATTTTAACTATTTTAATTCCTCAAGGTGCCTGATTTGTAACTCTGGCTTGCAAGTATTTTTAATCTAATGGTTGGTATTTAGGGAAGCTTTTTGCAAGCAAAGAAGCTTTTTGTATTTTTGTACAGCTAATCCTTGACTTACAACAGTTCATTTAGTGACCATTCAAAGTTACAATGGCACTGAAAAAAGTGACTTATGACCATTTTTTACACTTACGACCATTGCTGTATCCCCACAGTCACGAGAAGCTAGATGAGGATAAGTGCCCCTCGATGTGAGTGACATTGAGTTGGCCACACTTACCCAGTCACATGACTGCCCAGCCACACCCACCAACTAAACCACACCCACAGAACCGGTTGTTAAAAAATTTCAATTCCACCCCTGCCTGAAGGTACAGGTAGGACTATTTTGCCAATGATGAGCAAAAGGAGGTATAGCAGATGCCAGATCAGAGGCAGGTCACATTCAAGTATACCAGATCTGCAGACAGAAATCAATCAGGCCTCAGTTCCTGCTTCTGGATCAAACTATTGATAATGAATGCCAGGTCAGTGTGTAACAAACCTGATCATAACCATGATCTTATCCTGGAGGCATGTGCCAACCTAGCATACCAAGAACTAGTTGGACTGAGTGGGTGAGTCTCTTCTCGAAATGTGATCACCTGAGTTTCAGGTTCTGCACCAGCTGAAAGCCCAGGGGAGGTGAAGGCGTTGTTGTCATCCACAAGCCATTGCAAGCTTTCAGGACTTCGTTATACAAATAACCAGATATGAGGCCCTCTGTTTGAATAGAGTCTTAAGGGAACAGTTAGGATTGCTGTTGGTATACTCCCTTCCTGCTGACTATTGGCATCCTTGCCAAAGCTGCTGAATTCCACTGCTGGCCTGCTAATAGTATCTTTAGGGTCTCTGAAGCTTGGCGATTTTAATTTGCCATTCAATTGAGTCTGGGACAATTCATAAGTTTATGGCCTCCATGACAACCATAGGCCTGTCCAAGTCACTGGTAATGTATCGTATACTAGAGATTGTATAATTAGATCTAAATAAAAAGATCTATTTTTTGTACCAGTGTACTTGAGATGTCCTCTGATAGTGAAATACATTAACATCAGTCTGAGCCATGGACAAATCACTCTCTTGTTGCCTTTTATCTCATTGTATCAGCCCTCCAGGCAAGAAGTTGAGGCCAATCAGCCTGCCCTGAGTGGTTGATAGACCTGGAGATGGGGGTGTTCTGAAAAAGCTTGGGGTTTCTTCTCATGATCTCATGAGGTTCAACAAGACCCTAATCACAAAGGTGGCTTTGAACATGGATCATGTAGTTTCTATGGGGCCTCTCTCTCTGCACTGATCCTGGGGTACACCTTGGTTTACTGAGATGCTCTGGGAGAAGAGATACCTAGCATGCCATTAGAAGAACACTCAAAATTATCAAAAATAAACCAAACAAGAAAACACAACAAGATAATCTAATTCTTCTTTATTCTAAGGCTCAATATGAGAATCTTTAACTTTAGTATAAGGCAACATTAACAGAATCTTTCGAGTTTTGAAAGTACAATTCTCCTGCCATCTCTTTTTACCATCTAATTAGTTAGGGCAAGTTTCTTTCTCTGCCCATTAGTCACCTACTGTCTCCTCCCCCTTTTATCTGATTGTTCTCTTCCCCCTGTCATTCTTCCATTTCATTAAACAGAGTGAGTCTGACCAGGCATGGTTATTTCACTTAATTCTAGTGGCTTAATGGGTTCATTAGCATTCTCAAATTCCTACTGGATCTTGTTCTTCTCTAATTAGGCAACATTGGGATTATTTGTTTTGAGCTTGCTGTAGAATGATTCAAAAGATGTGTTCCAGACCTCAGGTAAGCATAATATCTCTCTTTTATCAATTAAAGAAGCCTAATCTCTTTCAGACTGAATGGGGGGGGGGGGGGGATGCTACTATTTCAAGGAATCTATGCATTAAAGTTAATGCATCTCTTAAAGAAGCAGTACTTTTTTTTCAGGCTGATGATGAAACCTGAAAAAAGCTTGGGTTCTCACAGTTCAAAGCACTTCTGAATCATTTTCAAAGTATGCACAGTCCATCTTTGTAACCATATTGTTTGCATTTCTTTGGAAACCCCCTTGGGCCATTTGTATTAGTTATTTGTATTAATGGGATCCAAATTGCCAGCGATGGATTAAGAAAGAGATCTTAGAGCCACAATGGACAGCTGAATGAAAATATTAACGCACTCTGTGGGACTGTGCAAAGGGCAAACTTTGTGCTTGGAATCGTTAGAAAGGGAAGTGACAACAGAACTGCTGAGAAGTTTGCCTTTTTGTAGCAGCTGGAGCCTAGATTGAAATCTTCATTAAGCTGTCCACTGATGTAGAAATGCGGGTACGTTTTTGATATCTTCGGGAAGAGAATTGAAAATAGATAATAATAGATTTATACAAATCTGTGTTGAGGACACACTTAAAGTATTATATAGACCTTTGGTCATCACACCTTATGAAGAATATAATAGAATCAGAAAAAATGGGGGAAGGAGAAGGAAGGAGGAAGCAAGTAAATAGCAGTTGGGATTCCTTAAGTTTGGAACAAATGAGGATAAGAGAAGTCATGATTACATTATATAAAATCTTGCATAATATAGTTATTATAATCACAGGATTATCCCCTCCCCCCTTTATACTATGTTAGAACTAGAGAGTTTAACCAACTGCAAGGAAGTGGAGAATCAGCAGAAGAAAAAACTTTTTCACTCAGTGGAATTGACTGTCAGAAATTGTAAAACATAGCAGCAACTCTAGATTTTTTTTTTCAAAGGGAAACTGGAGAAACTGATGGTAAACCAGGCTACTAATTGCTATTAAGATTGACACTTGTTTACCATCCTTTGAATCATGAGCAGTATATTTTAAACAGTGATTGATGAGAAATGATTGCTAAGCTAATACTCTCCAAAACAAGTTTGTGAGCATCTCAAATATATTCAATTAGCTGCTGTGAGAAATACAGAACACTGGCTTTCTGATGTTGCATTATTCAACCCCATGTGGCTCAATTTTGTCCTTGTGAGCCATTCCAGTTATTAGCCCACCTACCCACATTTCCTCAGCATACCTTTTCTTCATCAACAGTTCCTTCACACCCAAATGTTTCTGCACATGCTGGATTTCAGCAAGAATTTTTAGCCCATGAGCTGTTTGGATTGTGCAATCAAAGGTGTGAAAACCTCTTTTGACCTACATTTTTAAAATGTTGAAAGAAAAACTAAAATTATCATTGCTGTGTTCTGGTACAGTGACTTTGTTAAGTGTTTACATAACAAATGCAATAGTACCTTCACAGTAAGCAAGAGCTCCCTGGTAGTGTGAAATCCAACAGCAAGAAATAACTTGTTTGGGCCAGTTACATTTCAGGTTTCAAACAACTCCATGTTGCTTTTTCTGGGAAAAGCTAACAGAACTCCAGATAGACTCTATGATTGTTGATTACCATTCATAAAAGTCATCTGAATCCATTGGACTTGGAAACATTGTGTGTGATCAAGTATCCTCTTCTCTGCACAAATATAAGCTAGGATGAGTTGCATTAAAAAAAGAAATATAAGAAATGTAGTAGCAAAGCCTTTAGTCACTTTTCTAAGCAAAAAAATGTAGCTTAGAGGATAAACTCAATGTTTATTTTTAATCACACTGCATAATTTGGCTATGCCCTTACTCAGGATCATTTACTTCTGTCTGGGGATGTTTTCTTTCAAAATGATTACAACAAGAGTAAACCAACACCCAAGCCTGCAGGTGAACTTGCTCTAGCTGAATCAACCAGCTGGCGGGCTCAGTTTGCTCCTTACTTATCCAGCCCCAAGATTTGTGTAGGCTTGCATTTATGTTTCCACACACAGTTCAGAAGGAGGCAGCATTAATTATGCTACCTGATTCTCAGACAGATTGGGGTTAATTGGGGTCAAATTTGAAGAGGTGGGAGAGTACCAAAGAAAGGAAAATGGAAGGAAATTAGCGTACATCATATCAGAGATGTAAATAAAATGATCACAAATAATCCATTCACATCCTCTGCCATTAAATGAAAGAGAAGAAGAGAAGGACCAACAGCAAAGTGGATGGATTCAATTACAGTGGTAACAACTGCACTGCTGGAAGCCCTAAAATAACAGGTTAGAATGTGAACACTAAGAGTCAAAAACAACTTGATGACACATAATTTAATGTAAAAATTAAAGTACTGGACTGGTTTTGGAAAGCCCACCTTCCAGTCCATCCTCAGAGCAAAGAAAATCTCTAACAATGGTTATGCACTGTCACTTACGGGACCGCCTGCTGCCACCAACAACCTCCCGCCGCCCAGTACGCTCCCACAGGGTCGCCCTACTTGGGGTACCGCCACCTGATCGTTGTCGGCTGGCGGCCCCGAGGGTGCGTGCTTTCTCTGTGGGAGCCCCCTCCCTGTGGAATGATCTCCCCCCAGAGATACGAGCCATGACAGATATCCTCTCCTTCCGGCGCGCAGTCAAGACCCTATTTTTTAAACAAGCTGGCCTGGCCCAGTAAGGGTCTATGGGGTTTTAAGTTAACAGGGTTTTTTAAATTTTAATCTCATTTTAAAATTTTATGGGATGCAGCCAAATCTATATTTAATCTGGTTTTAAATTCTATTTAAATTTGTAACTTTGTATTTTATGTATTTATTAGGCTGTACACCGCCCCGAGTCCCTTTTGGGAGAGGGAGCGGTATAGAAATACGAACAATAAATAAAATAAATAAATAAAAATGGAGGGAAGGAGCACTGTGTTCACTACCTTAAGTTTCCAAATGAAAGGCAAGATATAAATCTAACAACCAAACACACACATAATTAGTACCATTCCTAATCTACTAAGATGTGAAAGCTATGAAAAGGAGCTTTTGGAACAAATAGGTCTTGTTGGTCTCCGGTATAATGATCAGCATTCACTTTGGATACATGTGACATCAAGGAGATATTATTTTTAATCCAAGCCCAGCAGGGTTTAGGCAGTTCACAGCTGGCAGGGAACCGCATTAAGTAGCCAGACCAAGATAGTTTTAATATGGAAAGTGCTTTATAATTGTTATCTAGCTTATCCTCACAACCAGTGTGCTAAGTAGGTCATTCTCATTCCCACCTTACTGATGGCTTGCTGCTGGTTGAAAACTAAAATAAAGGTTGAAAACTAAAATAAAGCCCAAGGCCAGGTATATTAGCCTTGTTTTATAAAATGACACCTACCAATGCAATGTTAATTCAATTCAGGAAATGTCAAGAGAAAGATAATTTGCAAGAGCGTTCAATGTAGTAACCGATAACTAGTCCATAGCTGAGAACTGCACTGTCACATTTTGTACCAATCATACCGTCTGGATATTTTAAAAGGGCAGCCTCATGTAAACTGTGTTAGGGTAGTCCATTCAGGAAGTGATTAGGGCATAAATACCTGAGAACCTGGCCTCTCAATTTAGGAAAAGATGCAACAGGTTCACCACATAACATTGTGCAAAGGCCCTCCTAGCCACTGCCACCTATTTTTCAATCAGGAGTCTTGAGTCCAGAAGGTTCTACAGATTGGCACCAAGTCTGTCTGTGGCAGTGTCAACCCATCCAGTACTACAGATGTTAAAGTCAGAGGTGGTATTCAGCAGGTTCTGACCAGTTCTGGAGAACCGGTAATGGAAATTTTGAATAGTTTGGAGAACTGGCAAATACCAGACTGGCCCTGCCCCCATTTATTCTCTGCCTCCCGAGTCTCAGATGATTGGCTTGGTCTTCTTTTGTTGCCCTGCACAGGAGAACGGAGCTGGAAAGCAGGTTAGTGGGGTGGGGAGGGAATGGGATTTTGGAGTAACCTTTCCCCAGGAGTGGGGAGGGAATGGAGATTTTGCAGTGTCCTTCCCCTGCCATGCCCACCAAGCCATGCCACACCAACCAAGCCACATCTACAGAACCGGTAATAAACATTTTTGAATCCCATCACTGGTTAAAATCTCAGGAAGGCCCTACAACCTAAACTATTCAGTCTTGCCAGGGTTTATTTGAAAACTGTTGTTCCCCATCAAGATGCCCAGAATCTCCAGGTCCTGAGACAGCATATAAACAGTATCTCTTAATTCATCAAATATATAGTGAACATTGATTTCACCCTGCAGCTTCATATAGATGTTTTAAAGGAGCAAAAAGGATACTAAGGCAGGTGCTAAGCTGGTGGCCTCTTGCTCCAGATCAACACTAACTGGAACTGACTCCAGAGGAAGGAGAGCATATACCCTCAATTCTCTGAGTCTGTCCTGAAGGATACCATAGTCAATGGTACTGAAGGCCACCAAGAGACAAAGAAGAGGAAAGAAGAGCAAGGATGGATGAACTATCCCAATCCCACTTGTGATGGGATCAACCAAAAGTGCTGTCTCAATCCCATACCCAGGCCTGAAGTCTGACTGAAAAGGGTTGAATTAAAGCTGTTGCACAACCATCTTCTCAACTATCGTCCCTAAAAAGGGAAGGTTGGAAACAGGACAAAAGTTGTCCAGTATAGTTTCTTGAGAAGAGGGTGAACAAATGACTCCTTAAGAGGTGAACAATAAATTTTTTGAGAGAAAATTGCTAGAACTCAGCCACATGTCACCTCTTGGGAGGCTTTCAAACTCAGATGACAAAGCAAGATTGCAACCCGGGCATCTCTAAAGGTACTGTACTAAAGCTATTGGAGACGGAATACATGAATTCAAATAAATGTATAATTGATATATCCAGTAAAGAGGAGTGTGGCATTTGCTCTGAGTAATTAGTTTATTTTTATTAATTTTTTTAACCCCTCCTGTATATCTCAAGGCGAAAAACATTCATAATGTTCTCCTTTCTCCTCCTCTTTTCCCCCACAATAACAACCCTGTGAGATGGGTTGTGCTGAGAAAGAATAACTGTTCCAAAATCACTCCAAAGCACTTTCATGCTTATCCCAGTTTCCTGGGTTTTAGGCCAGCATTACATTAAACTGACCATTACTGTATTATTGGGAAGTTTTCTGCTTTTAAGCATTGAAGGTTTGCCTCCTGAGTTTAGCTGTCATCTATAATCATGGCTAAAGATACTATACCTGTTGGTATAAGGATTGTTTCTCACATTCTTCTAACCACAGTATGAACAAAACCCGGTAATAGGCTTTAGAGGGATTCCCCATTCCCCATATGTTTATTATGTTACCTTTATCTCATCTCCCACAACTATGACAGCATAATTATCTTTATCTGTTCCAGTGTTAATATTTTCCTTCTGATACTATTTCTACTGTGCAGATAGTATACTCTATTTCTACTGTATCATTCTTCATCTGTGATATGATTGGTGGATGATGTCCAGTTCCTCCTACCTACCTTCTCCTTTATGCCATTCTTTACATTTAGTTACTTAAATGCCTGACCAGCACTTTCTGAATCCAGGTGAATACACTAATTATTGTTATTTTTTAACTTGACCCCTGTTAAAACAGTAGTGACAGCACCATCCTCCAGCCTTATTACTGAAATAGAATAGAGATTGGCAGTAAGGGCAGGACAATTATGCCAGCTAGATTTTCTGCCAGTTTGTGACTGGAAGCTCACACTAGCACTGGTTCTCTCTTCAGAGTTCACCAAGATGAAAGCAAGAGGCTCAGATAGGAGCCGAAGTCCACATGCAAGACTAAGAGAAGCCAGAGTAGGCTGGAGTAGGAAGGCTGGGTGGAAATCAGAAAATAATGTAGGGACTGCTGCTTTTCTATCTAGACCATGAATAAATTGAGCTAATAGGAAAGGGTGCGGGGAACAGTTCTAAGTGAACAGAACAGAGAGAGGGCCTTTAATGCAGTGATGGGACTCAATTTTTTTTACTACCAGTTCTGTGGGCGTGGCTTGGTGGGTGTGGCAGCAGGAAGGATACTGTAAAGTTTCCAGTCAGAGATGGTATTTGCTAGTTCTCTGAACTACTCAAAATTTCCATTACTGGTTCTCCAGAACTGGTCAGAATCTGCTGAATCTGCTGAATCTGCTTTAATGTTATTTGCCCTCACTTTTTAAAAGACACATTCCTTTCTCCTTCATAATGGTCCTCTTCATATACTAAGCTACATAATCTACTCAATGGCAATTTATTATGGGATAGAAGGAAATCTAGTGAATTGATCATGCCTTTCTATCATTATGAAAAGTGTTAATCCCTTGAAAGGAAGGGTGGGGATCCTGTGGTTTTCTAGATGCTGATGAATTTGGAAATTTTTGGCTGACAGTGTATTGAATTAAATCAAGGGAATGTCAAACTTTGGTTGCACAGCCAACGTTCATGTATAACTAGGACAAAATTAGATTTGATTTGAATTTACATTTAATTAAAGTTAAGTACACTTCATATGATTAACCTCTTGTCGTTTATTTAACTATTTTCCCCTTCTGTCATGAACAAAAGAAGAAAAATGATGCAAACTTTTAAAAGTGTCTAGCTTTTCAGAAGCCTAGCACGCAAGTTTTCAGAGGCATATTCAGTCCAAAAGTTACCTCTGAACCTTTTAGCCTCATCCATCAAGGATTTGACATCCTTGTAAGATAGATATTTTTAAAGCAAAGTTTGACTCTTTCCCATTATTATTCCCAAAGGAAGATGATACTAAATGAAAGAAAATCATACTACTTCTTCCCAAAAGGGAGATTGGATAGAGAAGCAAAATCATCACCCCAATTTTAGATATATGTTATTTGGAGAAAAATGTCTCTACTTTCAGATAAATTTAGCATTGAAAGGAATGGAATGGACTTCTATACACTTATTATAAATTCATTTGAATATGGAACATTATGTAGCTCACAAGAACAGTACACTGGGCTAATGGAAGACTTGAAATTTGCAATGCAGATGATCGTTCACTTACTACCAGAATTTTTTTTTTCTAAGCTAGGCAGTTGTTAAGTATGTCCAATTTTATAACCTTTTTTGCCATGGTTGTTAAGAGGATTACTCCAGTTGTTAAATGAATCAAGCAGCAGTTAAGTGAACTTTGGCTGCCCTGGTTGAGTTTGATTGTGAGGAGGTCAAAATGGTGATCACATGACGACACTGCAACGATCATACATCATGCTGGTTGCCAGCAGATCCCAAAGTTTGATCATGTGACTGTGGGGATACAATGGTCATAAGTGTGAAGACATATTGTAAGTCACTTTTTTCAGTGCTGTTGTAACTTTAAATGGCTATTAAATGAACAGTTCTAAGTCAAGAACTATCTGGAGTATAATAAATATTTAAAGGAAAAATATCCTACATGAAATACCAAAACTATCCAAATGAAGATGAAGCAGGCCTTAGTCTGATGGAAAGAATGCCCATTAGGCAATGGGCTTTCTGAACTCTCCTCACCTCCATTAGCAACTAAAGCCTAAAAGTGAATCACTTTGATACATGACTGTGAAGCTGTGTAACTGACTTATTAGCAATACCTTAATTGGAAATCAGCTATACATATGTATATGCTTCCAGCTGCCAGCCAAAACACATTATGAAATCTGTTCTCTTCAATCAAGCCCTACAATAAATCAAGTTTGTTCAGATTAATCAGACGGATTACTACTGAAGGATTTAAATCAAGCATTTATGAAACTTAACAGCTATCCAATAAAGTAAAACCATAAATCAGATAAATTAGATAAATACAAGGGTAAAATAATGCATCCTCATCAACATGATTGCCATCATCTCAAATATGAATATATCTTTGTTTGAAATCCTGAGCTACATTGAAAAATGAAAAAAATAATTCAGTTCAGAACATTGAATGTAACATCTTAGCAACCACATAAATGTGTCTTCTCCAGAATCATGGGTCCCAACAATGTCCTTCAGAACTTCCAATGGTGCACCTATGGCTGCTGTAGTTGAGTCTATCATTACTCGTTAGGATATTTAATTTGGTAAAGTATACAAAAGGCCAGAACACACAGTTGTAGTTGATTGGTTGGAGAGTGCTGGCTCATGCATGAGGCAATCTATGCTATGATTAGTTGCTGTGGGTGTGCAGGGGAAGTTTTCCTTTTTCCTGCCTTTTTCTTCTGTATGCTCCGTATGCTGTTTAGATTTACCTCATGATGTTTCTGTGTTCCTTGTCTATCTTATCCACTGTAAATATAAGTGTAAAATATGTTTGTTTATATAAAACTACAAGTTCGTGTCATTATCTCTGACTTCATTTGGACACTTGTGCCCAAATGTCTTGTTTTTTTCTTCTTCTACCTTTCCCAACATTATAGATTTTTCAAGAGAGCTAGATCTTTGCAAAATGTACCCAAAATATAATAATTTAAGCCTAGGACTCTAGACTTATTTTTTTCTATGATTCGTTTGTTCATTTTTTTGGCTATGCATAATATTTTCAGGAGCCTTCTCCAACACAAAGTTCAAAAGAATCAATACTCTTTCTATCCTTCTTCTTCAAAATCCACTTCCATACAGAGTCACAGAGAAAATCTATGTAGAATTGAACACATGTTTGGAAAGCTTGCCTTCTCTGTGTGTGTGTGTGTGTGTGTTTTCTTTGCACAGCAGACCAGCTGTTGCCATATTAAACAGCTGTTCCTCTTTTGCTCCTCTGCAGTGGCTGAAGTAAATCCTAAGAACTTGGTTTCAGAAAACCCACAACTGTGGAGACTCTTATGATTTGAAATGATCAGAGGTGTACTATCCATAGGCTTCAATAATTATGGATCTCCTTTACACATGTTTTATTAAGGCTGACTACATTTCTGTTTTATGAAATAGAGGGCTTTGTAGGGAAGGGAAAGCACCATTCACCCACCTCCACTCCCCTCAGGCAGCCATTAAGTTTGTTTGCCTGTGATTCCTTCCAGCTGACAGAACCAGTCTGTTAGCAGTTAAGTTAAATAGAGCTTGTCCTGTAATAACCTCTGTTTCAGGCTGCTAATTGGTACCAGCACCCAGTCCAGGCCTTGGTCTACCCATCAGCTGGGGGCTGGTTAAGAAGACTCTGCCCATGAACATTGTTCTAGTTAAACCTTGGTCCAGGCCAAGTACATTAGAGCTTTCCTCAACTTAATGCCCTCTGGTTCTCTTGGGACAACATTCCCCAGAATACTCTAGCCAGCACATCTGGATGGTACTAGCTTGGAAAAGGCTAAGCTGTAGAAAACTACAGTCTTAGCAAGTCTTAGCCCATACCCAAGTCCCTGACAAACAAAACATTGCATAACAAGATAGTTTTCATCCAAGTATAACTAAACAAAATTCACGGAGAAGAGGTGTTCCCAATGGTGTTTGGTCCCCAAATGTAACCACTAGTTTGCTCTAATAGCTTTTCTGATGATTCAGTTTTTATGTTTATTAAGCAATTGCGGTCCAGACATGATGCTTTTTATTCTACATATTAATTTTGGTATTAGACTTTTTTGCACTATTTCGAGACTATTTGACTCAAATAGTCAAGTAAAAAAAAACATCATGTTCATTGTGGTCCTGGGGTGTGGTTTGAAGCCATGTGAAAAGTAAAGCCAGGCCCAATTTCATTTCCTCCCACTGTGTTGGATGATAGCTTCCCAAAACACCAGCCAGCCTGGTGATTCTGGTTAAGAATTGTGAGCACTGTCATTTCATACCTCTGCAGGACAACACCTTGTAAAAAGATGGCCTGGGTAATACTTAAAACAAAAAGTAGAGAAATTCATGCTGTTAGGCAGACATCGAGGTGTCAATACATCCTAGGATGTATCCTACATCTTAATCAACTGTTGTTGTTGTTGTTCTTTGAAGAAAGGTAGCATAAATTTTTAAGTCTTTCTTAAATATGAAGTGGGAATGCAAACTGCTTTTGGCTGACTCCTAAACAGCACAAGACCTGATGTTCTTGTACTTTAAAAATTAAATAGATTTAAAAACTACATGTGAAAGAAGCATCTGTGGTTAGTTTTATTTCTCCCCAGATTTATGGACTGGAGCTTCTCCCAGCCTCTGAAGGTGTTCCAGCTTGCATAGGGATTGGGTAAAGCTGTAGTGGGAGCAACAGCTTTTCCCTAATATTCTCCTCTGTAGATCTTCAAGATTAAAAGCCTACCAGAGGGTTTTAAACATGTTGAAAAATTAGAAACAGTCTGGTAGCACCTTTTCTATTCAACACATTTCATTAAAAGGTACAAGTTTCCATGAGCTGCAGCTCACATCATCATATCTATAGTGGCTAGACAGATGTAAGATTTATAATGGGAAGAAATAGAGGACAGGGCAAACAGAACAGAAGCAGATATAGGTTACACATGAGACATATAAGTACCTTATCAATTATCAATAGTAATGAGCTAAAAACATTATGTTTGCTAAGATCTTTCAGATAGCTTACTCACTTTTATGCATGTGAGCTCAGCAACTCTCAGTCCATGGTGCTATTCTGAAATGGTCACTTTGACATCTGTAATAGAGTGTCCTGACAAGCCAAAATGTTCTGATAATATTACTTTCTCCTAGTTCTGAGTCCTGATGTCAAATTTATACATGAATACTTTCCACTAATTCATTAATTCAATTAATTATTTCCATTAATTCACCTGGATTCAATTACAGTGGCCATGGGTCAATGGTGGAAGATGTGAAGGTTCATGTTGCGAAGAAATCATTCTGTCAACAAACTCTCTATTCATGTCAGTGTTTCTCCATCTCTGCAAGTTTAAGATGTGTGGACTTCAACTCCCAGAATTCTCCAGCCAGCAAATTCTGAGATTGAAGACCTCACACCTTAAACTTGCTGAGGTTGCGAAACACTGATTTATGAAAGGGAATAAATACTTTTTCACTTCTTTCCACTAGCCCCAGGTTTTTCAAATATCTATTCTGTTTGAACCAAAAATAGGTAGAAATCTTCATTTGCAAAAATTCTTACTGTACTTCAGAGTTACTCTTTGAGATAGAGAGCTCATATTTCTCCCCAAGATTTTTTTTTCTCTTTTAAGATGTTTACAAATGCTAGTCCAAATGTTATTTTTAACTGCGCAGCTGAGCCAATCACACGGCAAAGGAATTAAAGTTGTAATTTAAATCACACAAGAACACCCAGGGAAGGGTACTACTGTAGTTTGCCCCCAAGTCAGGCAATATACTATTTCTTCATCATTTCTCCTTGGAGCTTTAAATAAGAGAAATAGGCAGTGGGGAGATTTTTTACCCTTCATCCCAACATCAGTATATGAACTTTACCTAAAAAGTCTTATCATTAACACAGAATGAAACAGTGTGTCATGCAGCAGGTGCCAAAAATAAAAGGAGCAATGTGTTGTACAGCCCCTAAGCTACCATATCATTCCAATTTAACAAGAGAAGGCCAAACCATCATTATATAAAACAATGGGTTTTTCCAGTGGTGGATTTCAAATAATTTCACCATCTGTTTGCCAAAAATGTGAGCATGGGTGCATGTGCATGCATGGCTTCTGTGCATGCACATGTCCTCAGCTTCCGCCATGCAGCAAGATTTGACCAAGCAGCCGTTCGAGGCTTGATCCCCTCCATCTCTGGTCTCTGGGGAGTGGCTGCTTCTCTTCACACTGCTGGGAGAGCATCCTGTGCAATTTAGCAGCTATAAGCTGCCACTTTCCTCTAAGTCCCATCCGGAAAGCACTGTGGCATAGAGAAACAGCAGCCATGTTGAATGCTGTTTCTCTCAGCCAGAGCCCTTTTTGGATGGGACTTAGAGGAAAGTGGCAGCTCACAGCTGCTAAATTGCAGAAGATGCTCTCCTAGCAAAAACAGCAGCAGAGAGAAGCAGCTGCTGACCCAGAGAGCACATGGAGAGTCTCCGCGAGCGACCAAGGCTCAGCAAGGGATGGAAGAAGCGACTGCAAGATTTTTTATTTATTTATTTATTTATTTTGTCAAGCGATTATAAGATAACAGGTATAAGTATAAACATAGTTATGAATACATGAAATGGATACATATAAGAAAAATAAAATATAAAAGAAACAATAGGACAGGGACAGTAGGCACATTGGTGCACTTATGCATTACCCCTACAGATCTCTTAGGAAAGGGGTGAAGTCAATAGTAGACAGTCTAAGGTTAAAGTTTTTGGGGTTTGGGAAAGAAACCACAGAGTCAGATATAGAGTATTCCAGACATTGATCACTCTGTTGCTGAAGTCGTATTTCCTGCAATCAAGTTTGGTGCGGTTTATCCTTGAGTTTGTATCTATTGTGTGCTCTTGTATTGTTATGGTTGAAGCTGAAGATCTCTACTGCAGTGCTTTCTAGGTGGGACTTCTTACAGGTAAGAAGAACCATCCAGTCCATTCCCAAATCGCCTTCAGTCCTCCTGTGGCCACACACACACCCCACAGCCCTTTGGCCTAGCGCAGCAGGGTGCAGGCCAAATGAATTGCTTCAGCCACGGGGGCCATAGTTTGAGGCCAGGGAGGGGGTGGCATGTGGGCAGAGACCTGGGGCAAGGCCAGAGCAGGGGAATGGTGCATTCCCCGAGCAGACCAAGATAAGCAGCAAGCGGGCAGAGGACCCAGAGCAAGGCTGGAGCTGGGAAATGACATGTTCCCTGGATGAGGCAGGTTGAGGCTCTGGGGCAAGGCCAGAGCTAGGGAATGATTCCTCCCTGGCCCCGACCCAAGGCAAAGGGCAGCATGCTTACCTTTGGTGAGCAGAGTGGGTGAGGCACAGAGGCAAGGTGTGGAGATTAGCTGGGCCATGTGGATATATAGGGCTGGGTGTGGCAGGGCAGGGTGGGCAGGGTCAGCCGATGGTACGATTTGCCGGTTCTTCGAACTGCACAGAATCATTACTACCGGTTCTGTAGAACCAGTCTGAACTGAGCTGAGTATCACCTCTGGGCTTTTCTACATGAAATGATTAAAGGTACCGTCTTGTCTTCTGCTTCAGGCACCAAATGTCTTGATCCAGTACTGCTGCTGCCTGAAATGGATGCCTGCCTTTCCCTAATGGTTGAGTTAGCCTTGCATTCAGTCAATAGTCTTAAAGTTTCAAAATTCTCAAGATTAAGCAATATTTTAATATTAATTGTACTGATGGCTATTTCAAAGCTACACTAGAATCTCTCTGAATCTTTTTCTGATCCTGCAATCATAAATCAAAAGTAGACTCAAAAAGAAAACATGCTATTAATAAAATGGGCAACAGAGTACCAATAAGATAGAGGGAAACCCTAGTTTTCATATTTTCTCAAGTGTTGAATGGCTTGAGACCAATCCTGCAAACAGATATTGTTCCTCATATGGAATCAGAATGCAATGGGCATCAATCTCATTACCATGCATCTAAAGAAATTGTAGCAATTATTTTCAATTGAAGTTCCTAGCTATTACCAGTTGACAACTGCAAGGAAAAAAACTGCTTGATCTCAAACATGAAGAGGCTGATGAAAAACAGATTTGGCTGCTTTATCTCCACACTGGTATAAAGCATCAAGGGACTGAGTGGAAAGATATAAACAAACATATGTATGACACATTCCTAAAGATGCCGCTGGAGTTATTCTCTGCAAACTGTTTAGCAAAATAATTTCCTCTTCCTTCTTCGTTAAAATCAGAATGTGTTTCAGTTGTGTTTTGTTGCCCAGCCTTTGGAAGAAATCATTCAATGAGTACAATGTTGCTGAAGGGGATATCACTCAGCTTGCCAAATTATATGTAGAGCGTATGATGGGTATATATTCCATACTTGACCTATCCAGATCTCAAATTCATTGTGACATATTGCTAATGGGGTTTCAACAGCACAGAATTTTGTGGCTCATTTGGGTAGAAATCATGCAAAACACAACTGGCATAGACATCACCATGCTCATTCTTTTCACGGATGGCTTCCACCAAGTTCTTCATAGTAATTTTCAGGTGGCCTTTTTCACTTAGAGAATGTTACAATGCACCAAGAACTATCCAAAAAAACAAGTTATAAAATGAACTGAAATTGACAAAGATTGAGATTGTTTTAAAATATCACTAAAAAGAAAAAAAGAAAAGAAAAAGAAAGCAGTTGTGACCACAGGATGAGGACAAATATAAAAGGCCTTTCAGGCAGAAAAAAAACATATTTACACTGGTAGACAGAAAATGTGATGTGCATCCATCAGCTCACAAAGAAAAATAGCCTTTTTTAACCACTCTGCTGCTGACTTAATGTTCCATTAAGCCTGTCTAAACAAAAAAAGGTACATCAACTTATTTTTGAGATGGTTAATATGAAGAATCATGTACAGAAATAAAAATAACAAAAATGTATTAGTAATAGTAGTAATATGCAGTTAACTTCAAGGTCTAAGACGAGTGAAAAACTTAATTCAAGTCCTCACCAAGGACTCAAGAAACTATTATGATAATGCCTAAAGATATAGGCTAAGGATCTTCAAACGTGTCAAATTTAAGACTTGTGGACTTCAACTCCCAGAATTCCTGAGCTAACATGACTGGAGGAGGAATTCTGAGAGTTGAAGTCCACAAGTCCACAAGTCTTGTCAAGTTTGAAGACCCCTGATATAGGCAGTTTCATTTTTTTTTATAAAATTAGGGAAGTTGGATCCGATAAATTCAAAATTTCCAAATATCAAGGAAGTTCTTTAGGTATTTCTCTGAGGATTCCAATCACAATGGATATTACTTTTTCCATAAGCATTCAACGTTGATCTACAAGTCCTGGTATCTTGTAAGTCTTTACAATTGCCTTTTCTCAATCCTAACATCACATTGAGCAACATCAATGAACCAGGTTTCCTTCTTTTCAATGACTGTTATATCAGGGATGTTATGAACAAAGTGCCCATGTGTTTGAATTTTAAAGTCCCATAATATTCTAATCCAGTCATTTTCTGAAATGTTCTCAACTTCATGTTCCCAATAGGTTTTGCGACTCTTAAATCCAAACTTCTGGCAAAGTTTCCAACAAATAATTTTTGCAATTTGGTCATGCTGCCGCTTATAAAGGTTGTCCTTGATGTACGACCACAATAGGGATCAGACTTTCAGTCGCTAAGCAATGCAATCATTAAGAGAGTCATCCCTTGGCCAGACCTGATCCTTATTACCATTTTTGCCATGGTTGTTAAGCAAAACAAGTGTTCATTAAGTAAATTACGCAATTATTAAGGGAATCTGTCTTTCCCCATTACTTTGCTTGTTAGTAGGTAGCTGTGGAGGTTACAAATCATAATAACTTGACTGCAAGACACTGCAAGTGTAATAAATGTAAGCTGGTTACCAAGGCCCTGAATTACAATCATATGGCTGCAGAAACAATATGAAGGTTGTAACTTTGGTGACTTTGATCTGGAGTCCTTCCATTTATTTTGGCCTACAATTTTCATCATGCTGGCTAGCCAGGGTTCATGTCATCTGTGGAAGATGTGAGCTGTACCCCATTACATCTGGAGTACACCAGGTTTGGGAAAGGCTTGTGGTGTTTATTAAAAGTAATTACACTTAGTCTGTTTCTGGCAGAAGGCAGTGAAAATATTCAACTGGTTTGCTTTGTGTTTGTTAGCTTGTGGTTTTAAGCGCACTGCTCTTGTCCTGTTATTAATGCATGCATGTATTCATTGGATTAACATCCTGCCTGTTCCTCAGGAAATAATGGTGTTATAAACAGTAGTACCTTCTCCAGTTTTTCCCTACAACAACTGTGTGATATATGTTGAGCTGAGAGGCAGTTGCTGGTCTAAAATCATTCAGGAGGTTCTCTGGCATAAAGTGAACATAAAGCTCCTCTCTATAGCACACTACAGCACTCTACACACACCCCAAGCCTGGCCCGTTATGCCTGCATGCAAAGCTCCATTTGCACAAGTGGCATGCGCGTGTCTGCTGCTGCCACAAATGGAGTTGTGTATGAATGAATGAATGAATGAATGAATGAATGAATGAATGAATGAATGAATATTTATTTATATACCGCTCCTCTCCCGAAGGACTCGGAGTGGTGTACAGCCATGCAATTAAAAACATTAAATATACAAAAATTAAAACTAAATTAAATACCCTGCACCTGCCAATCGCACAGAACCATCCCCTGTCTCACTCACCCCAAATCTGGAAACATTGGGGACCACTGCTTTAATGGATGCTTAAGGTTGGATAGGTATTACAGTGATATCTTCATTTTGTTTTTGTTTCTTCACACGTTATACACAACCAGCCATGTTTAGCTAGTTTCTCTTCCATACATTGGGCGAATCCAGAGAATGGACAAATTCAGGTACATGTTTTTAAGTACATTGTGCAAACATTCAAGGCACAGGGATTTTGTTTTATTGCTTTCCTGTTTTATGATTGTTTTATAGTTATTGGCTTCATTTTTGTTGTGAGCTGCCCAGAGTTGCTTAAGATAGGTATATAAATCTTTTAAATAAATAAATAAACACGTCCTCGTTGACATGAGAATAGCTGAGCCAGTAGTTGGCAGGGAGTTTTCACAATCCTTTCTTTAGGCTACCTGATCTCAGACCTTAAGGGTTCACCTGCAACCACCACTGTCATATCCAAAGTTGAGAAAGAAGAGGGAAGCCAAATATATTTGACAGTATTTAAGCAAGTTTGACTCCCTGAAATGAAGTGCCTTCCATTTGGCCTTCTTCACATTCCCTTTTTCCTAAAGCAGTCTAACTTTTGCTTAGTGAATCTTTATCATTTTCTGTGCAGCCATGGACATACTCACGTCTGAAGCAAATAATGCATGTATACAACTTTGGAAAAAAGTTTGGAGTGGGTGGATTAGGTTGGAAAGAGAACTGGCATCCCTTTAAGTATCTGCTGCCTAAAGCAATGGCTTATTTTTTCACAATAAAACAGGCCTGGTTACAGTGCTGACTATGGCACTAAAACAGGCAAGTGTTCATTCTTTTGATTGGATCCATAATACATACACACAGCCTGAACCAATTAGTTATGACATTTCTATGAGCATTCTAATAACTAAAGCTTTCTTCTATACATTAGCTAATCCAAGGGGCGGTGAAAAGACCTTGGCGCCCCCAGTGAGGCACGGCGGCGTGGCAGGCTCGGCGACCTCACTTGGGCCGGGACGGTCTTGGGAGGCTCCGGTTGGTCCTGACATGGGCCTATTGCAGTTTCGGCCCTGGAGTGGACCTAGGGCACCCTTGACGGCCCCGAGGACGACGCGGAGGCTGGGGGACCCACGGAGGAGCTCGGCTGAGGAGTGGTGGTGCCGATGCCCCCGTGGGCCGCTTAGGCGGAGCCATGGTTGTTCCCCTTTTTTCCCTGGGGCCCCCACCGGTGGCAGAGGTGGTGGGCCCAGGGGGGGGATTAGCTCTGCCTGTGACCTTTTTCCCCCCGGGGGCCCCACCGGTGGCAGAGGTGGGACGACTGGGGGAAGGCGGCATATACCCCAGCCTACCTGGATTTTTTCCGCGGCCAGAGGATGGCAGAGACTGCAGGCACTCCGAGACTGTCGAGGTGGCCGGGACCACGGACTTATTCAAGGGCAGAGCTCTGGGCCCTGAGGGATGCCCCCCTCTCCCTCAGGTGGCCTCCAAGACTCTCTAAAACCTTTTGTGATGAGGGATCCTGGGATCCGGAGCGATGGTGGGGCCGAAGAAACCGGAGGAAATGTTCTAAACCTGTGATTAAATTTTTAATGGGATTTTTTAAGGGGTTGGAAGGATCCAGGGCGGGCGGGGGAGACAGCCCGCATGGATTTGGGGGCAGCCAGGCCGGCACGCGCGCCTGGGGGGCCTCGGGGGTTCCTGTGTCGGGGTGGCAGACGGGGGGTGGGCAGCGGGGGGCTAATTTTATTAGCACGGTGACTGGGAGAGGTAGATATGCTGGGGGTAGAGGGCCATATCCGGTAAGGGGATCGCGCTCCCGATGTCTGCAAGCGGTAGCGCGCTCCGACCCTCTTTACCCATCCTGCAGCCCTGGTTGTCCGGAATCTCAGGCCCTGAATACCCGGCTGTTGTTGTGCAATGCCAGGTCCGTGGTTGGTAAGGCTCCCCTGATCCATGATCTGGTTCAGGAGGAGGCCGCGGACCTGGTAGGTGTCACCGAAACCTGGTTGGGCCCAGAGGGCGGTGTCCCTCTGGTTGAGATGTGCCCACCAGGTTTCCTTGCATTTCACCAGCCTAGGGCTCAGGGAAGGGGTGGTGGGGTAGCGGTGCTTATAAAGGAAGTCCTTTGTCCTAGGGAGGCCACTGTCCCTCAGACGGCTGGCTGTGAATCTCTATTTGTGAAGTGGGGGCAAGGGGTACAGATGGGTCTTTTGATGGCGTACCTGGCTCCCTGCCACGTCTCATCGGCCCTACCCGGACTCCTAGAGGTAATAGCCGGGCTGGCGGTTGAGACCCCTAGGCTTTTGGTCATGGGGGATTTCAACCTGCCATCGCTCGGTGAAACCTCGGGGTTGGTCCGGGAGTTCCTGGCTTCCATGACGGCCATGGACCTGACCCAGTTAGTTTCTACCCCCACTCACATAGGAGGACACATGCTGGACCTGATTTTTGTCTCTGGGCAGTGGTTGAATGACTGTAATTGGGGGGATTTAGTTATTACACCCTTGTCATGGACAGATCATTCCCTCCTTAGGCTGGATTTCTGTTCCGCTACCCCCCACCGCAGGGAGGCGGAGCCACTTAGATGGTTCCGCCCCAGGCGCCTAATGGACCCGGATCGGTTCCAGAGGGAGCTTGGGCCATTTCCTGAATATCTGGCTCTCAGCTCGCCTGGAGACCTGGTGGCCACCTGGGATGGGTTGGCCGCCGGGGCCCTAGAGCGAGTTGTGCCTCTGCGACCTCTGACCCGGCACAGATCCCATTTGGCTCCGTGGTATACGGAGGAGCTACGGGAGATGAAGTGCCGGAAAAGACGTCTAGAGGGCATTTGGAGGGCGAGCCGTTCTGAGTCTGACCGAACACAGGTGAGATCTCATATTAAGACTTACCTTGTGGCGATAGGGGCGGCGAAATCTTCGTATTTCTCCGCCCTTATTGCATCAGCAGAAAATCGGCCTGCCGCCCTGTTTAGAGTGACCCGCTCTCTACTTGAACCGAGAGCGCGGGATGACCTCTTGCAGGGTAGGGCAGAGGAGTTTTCCCGATTTCTGCATGATAAAATCGCTCAGATTCGGGAGGGGCTCGACTCCAATTGGGTGGTCCCGGGGGAGGTGTCCGGGGCAGGTCTTGAGAGTGTTATCTGGGGGGAGTTCGATCCTGTGACCGCCGAGGGTGTGGACAGGTTGCTGGGGGGTCTGAATGCCACCACCTGTTTATTGGACCCGTGTCCTTCCTGGCTGGTTTCGGCCGCCAGGGAGACGACACGAGGCTGGCTCCAGGGGATTGTCAACGCTTCCTTGAGAGAGGGGGTGCTCCCTACCGCCTTGAAGGCGGCGGTGGTGCGCCCCCTCCTCAAGAAGCCTTCCCTGGACCCAGCTATTTTAAACAACTATTGTCCAGTCTCCAACCTTCCCTTCGTGGCGAAGGTTGTTGAGAGTGTGGTGGCACGTCAGCTCCCCCGGTACCTGGAGGAAGCTACTTACCTCGATCCGTTCCAATCGGGCTTCAGGCCTGGACATAGCACTGAGACGGCATTGGTCGCGTTGGTCGATGATCTCTGGAGGGCTCGTGACAGAGGGTTCTCCTCTGTCCTGGTCCTATTAGATCTCTCGGCGGCTTTTGATACTATCGACCATAGTATCTTATTGCGACGGTTGTGGGGGTTGGGGATTGGGGGAACCGTCCTTCGATGGTTCTCCTCCTTCCTCTCTGACCGTTCGCAATTCGTGTTGGCGGGGGGGGAGAGGTCCACCTCTAGGCCCCTGGTTTGTGGGGTGCCTCAGGGGTCGGTCCTTTCTCCCCTCCTGTTCAACATTTACATGAAGCCGCTGGGCGAGATCATCCGTGGTCTTGGAGTGAGGTGTCATCTGTATGCAGATGACACCCAGTTGTACATCTCCACTCCGGACCACCCCAACGATGCTGTGGGGACTATGTCTAGGTGCCTGGAGGCCGTGCGGGACTGGATGGGCGGGAACAGGCTTCGGCTCAACCCATCCAAGACCGAGTGGCTGTGGTTTCCGGCGCCCCGATATAGCCAGCTGACGCCTTCGCTGGCTATTGGGGGGGAAGTTTTGCCCCCCACAGAGAGGGCTCGCAACCTGGGAGTCCTCCTGGATGTACGGCTGTCACTTGAACATCACATTGCGGCCGTCTCCAGGGGGGCGTTTCATCATTCTACCGGTTGCGGCCCTTCCTGGATCGGGACGCCTTGCGCACGGTCACTCAGGCCCTTGTCACCTCTCGCCTGGACTATTGTAATGCCCTCTACATGGGGCTCCCTGCGGGGAGCATCCGGAGACTCCAGTTGGTGCAAAATGCAGCCGCGCGGGTGATTATGGGGGCGTCACGTAGCGCCCATGTGACGCCTCTCCTGCGCGAGCTGCATTGGTTGCCGGTGGCTCTCCGGGTTCGCTTTAAGGTTCTAGTTTTGACCTTTAGGGCGACCCATGGCATGGGACCAGGTTACCTTCAGGACCGCATTCTGCCAACGCTCTCCAACAGGCCGGTGCGTTCCCACAGGGAGGGTCTGCTCCGGGTGCCGTCGGCCGCTATGTGTCGTCTGGCGGCGCCAAGGAGTAGGGCCTTCTCTGTGGGTGCCCCCGCCCTCTGGAATACTCTGCCACCGGAACTTCGTACCGGCACGGACCTGAGGGCCTTCAGGCGCGCGTTAAAGACCTGGCTCTTTGAGCAGGCCGGCCTGGGCTGAGATGATGATTTTAAATTTGATCTCCATTTTTAATTTTAAATTGGGTTTTAAGGGTGGGGGGGGTTTTTCCTAATTTTAGTATGCAGCTGATTTAAATTTAATTACTTTTTAACTTTTGTATTTTCTGTGGGGTTTTTAGATGAGCTGTTCACCGCCCTGAGTCCCTTGGGAGAAGGGCGGTATATAAATGCAATTAATAAATAAATAAATAAATAAATAAATTTACATTTATTTGTTTGATTTCTGAACCATTTGGGTATTGTTATCATTGGTCATATAAGCAGCCAGATGTTTACACTAGCTCTGGCATTTTTATCCACCTTTCAAGTCCTTCAAGACTTAGAATAGGTAGGTGTTGTTGAATGGTGTTAAAGGTATCATTGCAGGTTGTAAGTTGTCTTTTGATGGTGATTTTGTCAATCCTGGCTGTGCTCAAGATTTATTACTATTGTTTCCCAAAATACTGACAGATTGCAGAGGGGCCGAGCAAGAGATGTCCCAAATTCTGCTTGTACAATGCTGGATTCTTCATTGAATGAACCTCAAAGCAATTTTGCTTAAAAGGGGATCCAACACCAGAAAAAAAACACAGTTATTTTCTGGATACATGACATCCTGTATACTTGCCCCATATCAATTTGTGTAAGGAACTCTTCCAGCTGATTGGAGCAGATCAAGTTGACGATAGCTCGGGTACATGAATCCATTATGTGACCTGAAACCAAAGGTAAGGCTATCTCAGATAGCTTTAATTTCTCTGCTAACTCTGTGGCATGTCACATGATTGTCATAATTGCGTGGCATGTCACATGATTGTCATCTGGCTGAAGTGTTATCAAACATCAAAAGCAGCCGTGTGTGAGTGGTTGTGAGTCACATGCTCCCAACTACATTCCTCAGCCGCACCTTGCAAGATATCAAAGGATAAGAAGCCCTTGGCTTTTATCCCAGCAAGGTATTTTGGAAAAAACAACTCTAGGGCCCCTCATTTTGTCCTTGAACGTTACCAAAAATCCTTCAGACCATTATCTTTCATGCTCTTCTTCAGGCCTCCCTCCTTTTCCTGCCTGTTAATCATATTGGTTAAATATCAGAATAGTTACACATTTTGTGGACAGAAATCCTTTCTTATTTTTTTATTTGTGTGCTTCAAAAATCTTGAATTTAGAATTTGTAGGGATGACTGGCAAAGGATGTGTTGACTGGCTAACAAAGAATGTAAGAGAAGTATGCAGTAGACAACAATAGTATATGTTGGGTGATCAATCCAGTGTCAAAAAAGGGATCAAATAAATTTGCAATTTGGGAAGCTGGACTCAAACATAGAGCTAATCCATGTTTGAGAATCTGGATTAGGAAAAATGAACAGCAGCCTTCCTCTCTGAGGTTTGGGGAGAGAGGTTTTTTTTTTAATGATCTGCAGGATCTTAATATGGCCTTTAACTGATCTTTAACCTTCCAGCATGAAGAAAAATCTTTATGTGGATACTTTTGCACGCAGCATTTTGCCATGCCATTATGGATTTGACTAAGCCCATCAGAATCATGTCAGTAGGCTGCGTATATCCATTACTTCGAAAATTCCATTGTAGGCTGATTAATTCATATGCCTAAGCTCCTTATCCAGCTATGTACAGAATATAGCATTAGAAGACATGCCTGTGTTTGCATATAAGCATCAACTTAAGGCTTGTCATGCTTACTCCACTTAGCTCTTCATTTTTATCAAAGGCCCACAGAAGTTTCCAGTTCTCAAGCTGTGCAGAAAGGTAATCTCCAGCTCATTTTGTTAGCCATGATAATCAGATATACGTGCCTATCACATTTCGGTTTTACTATTGTCACTATTTCTGTCCATGCTGCATTTCTCTTTTATATATTTACTAAATCCTTTTATAAACTGATTCAGTTTATACAAGATAACATCTCCAGACATTTAAGCCTTTCTTTGTAAAAGAAAGATGATTCATCTCCTGAATCTGGTAACTTTTTATGTCTATGCATGTGATCATTCTCTTTTTTTCCCTCTCTCTTTTCAAAGGTTGAAGGTGGAGTGTTACTCTTATATCATCTAAGATTAATTATTTTGATTGATTGATTTTGCTGTCCAGAAATCAAGGCTCTTTCTTCTTAAATTCAAGGTACTAGGGGGAAAAAACGTGGAGACTGTAGACAACCTTAATTTCCTATGATATATACAATAAGTTGATCTAGCCTGATTGGGGATTACCATCTCATTCTGTCTGACTGAGGACTGTTAGTTGCCAGCCAACCAGCTTTGTCTCCTGAAGGCATTTTTTTTCAGTTGCACTCCCACCTCTTCTAATGTGAGCAATCTGGTACACCATCCCACCAAAGTTAGGAAAAATATTTTTCCTGAGTTCACAACACATTGATGGGTCTTTAATTAACCACACAGTGATTCTAAGTGCAAACAGATGCAAATACGATCTTGACCCTGCTGACTTTTCAGTTCAGTTCTGACTTTCTTTTTTTCTATTCAGACTCAGTTTCATTCAAAACGGCTACTGCCTAACAAACCGTCTTCCATAAGAGAGAGGGTGGGGGAAAGAAATCTAGTATAGGAATGTGCAAAACATATCAGGATTACAAGACAAAGCCTCATGTGAACCGGTGAAGTAAGGGATCCAAACTATGTACATAGAAGTTGATTACTTTTCTGTTTGTTGCCCAGAACATACATTTCAAATCTTATACTCTCTAGTGCTTTCCTGATTAAACAATATCACTGAAGTTATTATTTGGCATGCAGTGAATGGATAATCTTACTGTTTTGTCTTCCAGGCATTTATAGGAAGCTGCAGATTCTCATATAATGTTCTTAATATACAACGATCAAAAATAGAAATTTCTGCACCTTCATTGGATTAGAACAATGAATAGACATATCAGTTGAAGGCCACCTTGGAGAGTTTATTATACCAGCTTGATTCTCTGGTCTGAAGCATTTCAGTCATCCCATTTTTTTCCTGGACCTCCTTATCCCTCTCCTTCCTAATTCCTTGATCTCAATCCAATAGCTGAAGCTATGCAGTTCCTTACATAGATATTTATCTGCCTATTTATTAATTTGTAGTTTTCACTTTGATGATACCACCCCTCTTATGTCTTCCATTAGTCTTGCCAAAATCCACTTCCTGTGATACCTCTCCTATTGTAAATTATGCACTAACAGCAAAATAAAAGGGCCTTGATCTACATGAAATGTATTGTCCACTTAGGGGTAGTTCTCAACTTTCAAGCACAATTAAGCCCAAAATTTATGTTGCTCATTGAGACATGTCTTAAGTGGGTTTTGCCCCATTTTATGACTTTTTTTGCCACATTTATTAAGTGAATCACTGTAGTTGTTAAGTCAATAACATGGTTGCTAAATGAATCTGGTTTCCACATTGACTTTGCTTGTCAGAAGATTGCAAAAGGTGACCATTGACCCCTGGATTCTGCAACCGTCATAAATGTGAGTCAGTTGCCAAGCATCCAAATGACAATCGCATGGCCATTGGGATGCTGCAACAATCATAAGTGTGAAAAATGGTCATGTCACTTTTCTTCAGTGCCATTGTAACTTTGAACTGTCACTAATTGAATTGTTGTATGTCAAGAACTACCTGTACATTGCCAATATGGAAAACATGACTTTATACATCTCTACCACACAAAGAGGAGAAGATTAATCTGTGCTTGCTATCAAAGCACTCATTAGGATTGGGAGTGGGGTATACCCATCATGGATTACTTTTTCAACCAGAATACCACGATCTGTCAAGCGGAAGATATCACAGCATAAGTAGGAATGTCATTCAGGCAGCTAGTGCTTGTCTCTGAAAGCTTTCCTTTGGGAGGGCCATACAAAGTAGTACATTTCCACAAAGAAAATGATGCACAATTTGGGAATATTGCATGTGAAACTATTGCAAGATGTTTTTCTTTAAATTAAATAATAATCTTAAGAAAATTGATGGGAAGGATTTGAATGCTTGAATGCTTTAAGCTGATACTGCTTTAGCCTGAAGTGCACATTCTTAATGCTCATGTGATGATGGGCCTCTTTAAAGCCTTGACATTTCTTTCTCTTTATATTGATCCTAGGGAGATCGTCCTTCAAACAGTAGGCTGCATTATGCTTGGTCCCACAATCAGCTAGATCTTTAGACTGAATTTGGCATTTTTATACACCTTTTCAAGTCCTTTCCAAGGACCTGGGATATGCAGAAGTTGTTGTTTGATGGTATTAAAAATATTATTGCAGAATGTAAGCTGTTCCAAATAAAGCTGATTTTGCAATTGACTGAGTTGTCAATGCTGATAGTGTTCAAGTGATGCCCTAGATCAGGGCTGTCAAACTTGCGGCCTGTGGGCTGGATGTGTCACGCACTGGCCATACCCATGCCTGGTTTAGCAAAGGGGAAAAAAGTTACAATACGTCACATGACGATGCCGTGACAATGCAAGTGTGACACCCTTGCTCTAGATGTTTTGGAATTGCACCTAAGGTATATGTACTCTGTGTGGTATATAGCATAAAAACAAACAATAGCATAATAAACAAACAAACAATAATTTGTTTGGCTGAAGTGGCAATACTGTGGTTTTATGCTGGGGCCTTCTCAGTCTTTTAGACTACAGGAAATATACTGGATGACCTAATTATTCTTAATTGTAAGGCTACATTAACAGAATCTTGTAACTCTGAAAGTACAAGTCTCTCACTGTTTCCTTTACACTCTGAGAAGCTGGAAGGGAGGGTTCCTTCTGAGTCTTTCTCCTCTTTTATCTGACAATTCCCTAGGTCACAGCCCCCAACCTTTTGGGCACTAGGGTTTTGGGTTCCATGGAGAAAGATTTTTCCGCAGACCAGAGGGGGCATGGTTTCTCTTGTTCCTGCATCCCATGAATGGGGCTTCGCTTGTTTGTGCAACCTGGCTTCTGGTATGCTGCAGACTACTGCTGGTTCGCGGACTGGGAGTTGGGCACCCCTGCCCTAGGTAATATTTCTCCCCACCCCTATATCCAATATCATTCCTACATACAGTTATAGGCTTAGAGGCTGTTAGGAGCCAGATAGGTTGAGACAGACTGAAGTTGGACCTAAGTAAGACATAACTTTTGTTGGTTCACTCCACACATCCTACTCATCCTCAATGTTATCTCTCAAGGAGGAAACACTATTCTTTGGGATTCATGTCCATTACTTGCAAGTCTCCTAAATTCATAGATACTGCTTGATGAGCAAGTAGAGGCTACAGTCATATGGGCTGTTTTGCAATTCTGGCTGGGGAAATTATGGCTCTACTTGGAGCATGAGGATTTTGCAACATTAATTCACACCCTCATCATCATATATTTTGACCAGTGCAATATCCTACATGGGGCTATCTCTGAAGACCATTGGGAAACTGTGATGGTTCAAACCCTTCTGGCCTTCTGGAATTTACTGTAAATCAGGCCGTTTGTTCTGGCATGGGATCAGGAAATGAGTGAAACCCAGATGGTTGACATTGTTTAGTGGTTCTTGTATTTTCAGCAGCTTTGGGGTGGGGTGGGGTAACAATGTATGTTTTATTGACTTTTCTAATTTTATTTTAGAATGTTGTTTACACCCAGTTACTTTGCCAAGGGGAGTGGCTATATAACTCTAAATAAATAAGAACTATAAATAAAATGAAAGACCTGCTTGCTGACAGGTGTTAACTGCTACATAGGATATTACATTTGTACCTGTCTTGGCTGCCAATAGGCTTCTGAGGGCAATTCAAAGTACAAAGCTGAAACCAGTTTGATACCATGGTATCTTCAGATCTATCTTCTCCAGTCAGAACCAATTCCTGTGGGTATATTCATCAGTGGAACACTAAAAACATCCACATTTTGATGAGTAAGAGACAGCATAAGCCAGGAAACTGTGCTTTTCTGTCATAGCTCAGCTGTGATGGAATAAATTCCATATAATATCAGATTATTCCCGTTCCAGAAAGTGGTGACCTGAACTTTTTCAGAGGGCTTTTGAGATTAGCTTGTACATATCTGTGAAATTGCTGCAAAGGTGTTGCAAAAGGAGTGTTTGCAAAATGATTAACATTATAAGTTTAACTATTGTACTAGAGATACTGGGGCAGTTTATTATACACACTCTGGATAGTTTATTACTTTACATTTTAAGTGGTAATGTGACTGTTTACATTTTATGTTATGCTTTGGATATTTTAACTGTTATTCTGTAAACTTTCACAAACCCAACAGGTACATAGGACATATTACATACATATTGAATGAAGATTAAAAAATACCCCACTTTTTCATTTCTATTTGGCATGTAGAAAACTACATTTATGGAACACTATTCTAATGGGTTTTTTAGGGCATAAACTTTATTCTGTACATCTAAATAACAATCTCTATAATATATCAGATAATGATATTTTCAGCATTCACAATATTATTTATGGTTAGATAAAATTAAACGCTGGGGTTTTAAGCTAAAAGAGCATGCTAGCTATCAAAATATCTTTATCCCCAATCTAAAATTTACTTTAAGAAGCTTCTTCTGGAATTTCCTATATTTCTAAATTACTTATAATTAGCCTTATTAGATTAGACAGTCTTAGCAACTGTAAGACCTATGGACTTCAACTCCCAAAATTCCCCAGCCGCCATGTTGAAATCCACAAGTTTTAAACTTACCGAGTTTGGAAACTATCCTTAGATCAAGGATTATAACACCCAGAACTGGAATGGGAGTTGATAGATGATATTTCATACTCAATAAATGTGGTGCAAATAAACTCTCTAAACAGACTGTGAAAGCTACCCATCATTAATGGATATCCTCCTGTTCTATTTAGTAGCTCAAAGGGGGAAAAATAAAGGAAAAATTACTTCTAAATTATTAGTTATGACTAATAATTTAGAAGGCATTTTTTCCTTTATTTTTTCCCTTTGAAAATGGGCGTTTCCCTTTCAGACAGACAGACAGACAGACAATCTTTTCAACTGTTTTTCCAAACGGTTGATTGAAACTGTGTTTTCTAAATTGGTACAGTGTACCAATAATGCAAATAGTTCATGATATTTAACAAAATGTTATTACTGAGTTGGACGATAAGTTGGTAAACTTGATGATAACCCCAAACTAAGTAGAAAAATTAAAAGTGACTGAAAAAAAGATACTGCAGTTTACTAAGGACAAGGGGCAGAGTAAAATTCACTTAGGAAAGTGCACAATACATGATGAGGAGTGCCAGACTTGCTTGCAGTATCAAGGGAAAGGATTTAAAACTATAGTAAATCATAACTTGATTATGACTTACAGTGTGAAATGGCTGCCAAAACTGCAACATGTAATTTTTGGCTGCATAAATATAAATACTGTATAGTTCTCCAATTACTGAGCCTGCTCTATTCTGCATTAGTCAGACCTCATTTTGAGTGCTGGGCATCATCGTTGAAAAAGGATTAATAAAACCAGTAACAAGTACAAAACAGAGCAATTAAGTAATGTCAAATTTGAAAACCAAAACAAGGAGCGATGGTGGGAGACTGAATATTATTTAGTTTTCGGGAAAGACACATTTGAAGTGAAATGACCGCCCATTCCAAGACCCTGAGATTATGCAAAAGAAGGCTGTGATCTTTCCCCATCATCCCAGAGTGCAGGATATAAAGTCATGTCCATTAATTATAGAAAAGCAAGTTTTGAGATGATTAAACCTCCTAACAGAGAATTCAGCAGTGGAAGCCAACTATCCAGAAAAATGATGGATTCCCTTGCTGGAAGTGCTCAAGATTAGACATCCATCTCTTCTGGGATGCTTTAATTCGGATTTGCTCCAGTGAACAAAGTATTGGACATAATGGCCTCAGTGAACCCTCCCAACTGGATTTTGATGAGCTTTACTTTTTTTTTAACTAGCAGTTTTGCATATGCAACTGGAATATCCCATGAAACATCAGTAGAAGAGCAAAATACTGTAAAGAGCTTGAGTTAGCTGAAAACTATGCAGCTTCATCTGCTCTGTTTAAAGAGGTAATGAGATACATAATCAGATTATTCATAATATTTGCTTATATATTACAGTATTTCAAAATTAGGGGTTTGTTAGCCATATGCTTGCCAATTTGGTATAAAAGGGCACTTGGATTCAATTATAACAAAAAGAAAGGGATTCTGGGTGGGAAAGCTCCTAACACAGTCAAAAAGCTATCTCATCTTTCCTTCCATAGCTATTTGTTTATTAGAACTATTATCAGAAGTGATTGAAAAATATAGGAGGTATGCAAATGGAAGACAACAATGAAGCAGACTGACTGAATGATACACATCTCAGCAGGAAATATGGATCATCTGAGAAAAGAAACTCCTTCCCCAAATTATCTCGACACTCTGCACCACTTTTCAAATGTGCACAGCTAGGTTGTAAGAGTAATCTTGGAGGAATGGTATCTGTTTAATTCATATTTACTATCTGTTCTGATTAGAGTTAAAAGCTAATATCCACTTTTATAGAACTGCTGTTTCAGTCAGTCTGGACTGGTCTGGACTGACCTTTAAAATACTTTAGGAATGACAGCTTAAATGGAACAGGCTAATACTTAGATCGAGAGAAATAAGATTTTCCATAAAATTCCACCGCAATGGATTTGCAACAAATTCTTCCTCTGGGCTTCCTTTTGGCTGACATACTATTAAAATTGCCTCCTTATGCCTCCTGTGAGCTTCTACAAGAATGGGGGACACAACTAACTTAGCAGATGTTCCCATTAAGTTCAGCTCAATATGTTTCCAAACCCTACATCTGCACACATGTGGTTGCCCAATTGTGAGCTGCTTTACAGCCACTGAATACCTGCATTTGTTTGTTTGTTTGTTTATTTATTTATCTATCATATTTATATACCGCCCTTCTCCTGAAGAACTCAGGGCGGTGTACAGCCAACCATAAAACTTTCTACAATTATAAAAGTTAAAAGAGAATTAAATATCCTAAGGCTGCCTAAAATTATACCCTCCCCCAATAAATTAATAAAACCCCAAATATTAAAACCCCAATTTAAAACCCCAAATACTAAAATTACACTAAAAATCCCACTTCAGCCCAGGCTGGCCTGCTCAAAGAGCCAGGTTTTCAATGCACGTCTGAAAGCTCTCAGGTTGGTGTTGTTGCGTAACTCCGGAGGCAGACCATTCCAGAGGGTGGGAGCCCCCACAGAGAAGGCCCTATTTCTTGGGGTCACCAGGCGGCACATAGATGCCGTCGGCACCCAAAGAAGGCCCTCTCTGTGGGAGTGCACAGGTCAGTGGGAGATTTCCGGCAGAACGCGGTCCTGCAGATAACCTGGTCCAATGCCATGGATCGCTTTAAAGGTCAAAACCAGAACTTTAAAGCGAACCCGGAAAGCCACTGGCAACCAATGCAGCTCGCGCAAGAGAGGCGTCACATGGGAGTTTTGTGATGCCCCCGTAACCACCCGCGTGGCCGCATTTTGTACCAGTTGAAGCCTCCGGGTACTCCCCACAGAGAGCCCCATGTAGAGAACGTTACAATAGTCCAGGCGAGAGGTGACAAGGGCATGAGTGACCATGCGTAAGGAATCTCGATCCAGAAAGGGCTGCAACTGGCGAATCAGGCGAACCTGATAAAAAGCCCCACTGGAGACGGGTTTTGCATACTTCTGGTTTTGCTGTTCTCTTGGGATGGCTAATGCCAAGAACACACTGTACCTCACCCTATTTCCCTAATATCACTGTTCATATTAAAAGGACATTGGATACATTCAGGGACAAAACTGCAGACATCAGGACGTGAAGATTTCTCCTCAGAACTCTGAGCCAACTATAAATAACCTACAGGATAAATAGACACCTGACAATTACAGACTGCAATGCTCTGGCTTTAGCATATGGGACAATACCTGCTAATAGGACATTTTTATCTGCTTATTTATTTGTTTTCAGGCGCAAAGTGTTTACAAAGATAAACCTCAAGATGACCGATCTGCTGCTTTAGGTGAAATGGTTGCCCCTTAATAATTACTTGCAAGTATTCTGAAAAACCACCATGCTGTACTTAATGGTCTTTTTCACATTCCATTGGCATCCATTAAGACAAAAATCCAGAGCAGAGATAAACTAAGCCCCATTTAGGAAATATCCATGACATCAGCATACTGTATTATTTTAGCCAATGTTCATAAAATGCATCCAGAGATGACATATTTAGAAACATCCCTCCAAAAGATCTTAAATTTTGGGGGGACTTTATTTATCCAGCAGTCAAAGGCTTCTATTTCTTGAGTATAACTGCAGAGAATGGAAGGAAGCAAATGTTTTGCCTCTCAGAATCACGACTGAAAACATGCATAAAAGTATCAGACACAATTCCTTAACAGGAAACACCTGGATTTTCAAGAAAACAGCGTGTGTTTTTTCCTATTTTAATTGTAGAATTAATTGTACAATTAAAGAAATAATGCAACCTTGTCTCAACCTGGCCAAAGATAGAGATATCACATCCCTTAAAAATGCAGCCTAGAAAGGAGCTAATGAAGAAACATTAAAATATAACAAAGAATTCCTGATGTATTTTGAGCAAGTTGCCAGGAAAATTATTCTGCTGTTAAATAAACACAAAAATTCCAGATCAGATCCTTCTCATATACATTCTGGAGGCAAGATAATGTATTTCTTTCTTACATATGTTTTGCTGGGATAATGAGATTTTCCTGGCATGCAAAAAGACCAAGGCAAAGCCCTTACATATTGGACTTTGTGTGTATTGACTCTATTCAAACACCACATTCCTGCAGGAGCATCTAAGACAGAGATAGGGGAATTATGGCACCTTTATGACTTGTGGACTTCAACTCCCATGCTGTCCCAGGAATTCTGGGAGTTGAAGTTCACAGGTCGTTCCCCATCCCTGATCTAAGATATGAAACCAAAGCAGGTACCCTAGCCATCTATCTGATCTGAGAAATTAAGCCCAACTATCTCTGAGGAAATGACCAACACACCACAGATTCAAACTTAATCTTCTGTGAGTGGCTCCAGAAAATGTTTCTCAAAATAAAGATCATTTAAAATATTACAATGGTGTAAATATTCTATCCAGGTCTATGTATCACACAGGTCTGCTCCTTTTAAGTTTTGCTGGCATTCTTTTGCTATTGGAGTCAGCATCATTTTACAGATAGTCCTCAACTTAGGAGCAAGACTGAACCCAAAATTTACATTGCTAAATGAAGCATTTGTTAAGTAAGTTTTGCCCCATTTTATGACCTTCCTTGCCACTGTTGTTAAGTAAATTATTGCAATTGTTGAGTTAGTAACATGGTTGTTAAGTGAACCTAGCTACCCCATTAACTTTGCTTGGCAGGTCACAAAAACTGATCACTTGACCTCAGGACACTGAAACCATCATAAATATAAACCAGTTGCCAAGCATCTGAATTTTGATCACGTGACCATGAAATTGTGCAACAGTCATGAGTATAAAAAGCGGTCATAAGTCACTTTTTTCAGTGACGTTGTAACTTTGAATGGTCACTAAATGAACTGTTGTAAATCAAGAACTTGTACTTTCTTTCCCATCATCTAACTCAGTCCATATTCCCTGAATTGTGCTAAGGTAGTTTCCCCCAATGTGATGTTTACCACTTCTGTTGATAACACTTGTACTCTGAATAGCTCTGGACAAAGCACCGTTGACACTTTATCTATTGGACTTTATTTTTTATTTTATTTGGTTTGTCAATTGCTTACAAGATAATAGATATAAGTAAAAACATAGCTATGAATACATGGATACATATAAGAAAAATAAAAGAAACAATAGGACAGGGATGATAGGCACATTGGTGTGCTTATGCACGCTCACTACAGACCTTAGGAAAGGGGTGAGGTCAATAATAGACAGTCTAAGGTTAAAGTTTTTGGGGTTTGGGGAAGAAACCACAGAGACAGGTAGAGTATTCCAGACATTGATCACTCTGTTGCTGAAATTGTATTTCCTGCAATCAGGTTTGGTGAGATTAACCTTGAGTTTGTATCTATTGTTTGCTCTTGTATTGTTATGGTTGAAGCTGAAGTATTCATTGACAGGTAGGACATTGCAATGTATGATTTTATATACTATACTTAGATTGGACCGAAGGCGGCATAGTTCTAGGTTTTCTAGATCTAGAATTTCAAGTCTCATGGCATAAGATATTCTGCAACAAGTAGAGGAGTGGAGAACTATTGAAAAGAGCCTTGGTGGTGCAGGCTGTTAATCATCTAGCACTTAGTGCAAGCTGCCTGCAATTAGTGCAGGTTCGAATCCCACCAGGCTCAAGGTTGACTCAGCCTTCCATCCTCTCAGAGTAGGTAAATTGAGGACCCAAGATTGTTGGGGGCAATAAGCTGACTTTGTAAAATGCCGCTTGGGGGGGGGGGCAAAAAGCCCTAGTATATACAATGGAATGAAGGCTATTGCTGAGCACTTAGTGCATGGTGCTCCATAGACTGTAAGCCGCCCTGAGTCTCCGGAGAAGGGCGGCATATAAATGCAAATAAAAAAAAATATTTCTGGACTTTCTCAACTATGTTAATATCAGATACATAATGTAGGTTCCAGACTGATGAGCTGTATTCAAGTATTGGTCTAGCAAATTTTTTGTATGCTCTAGTTAGTTGTGTAATATTACCAGAGAAAAAGCTACATAGGATTAGGTTAACAACTCTTAATGCCTTTTTGGCTATGTAGTTACAGTGGACTCTAGCACTTAGATCATTAGAGATGAGTACTCCAAGGTCCTTGACAGAGTTTGGATCATCAACAAGGTATTGATTATTCAGCCTGTATTTTATTTTCTAATTTTTTTGCCAATATGTAAGACAGAGCATTTGTTTGTTGAGATTTGAAGTTGCCATTTGTTTGATCATTCTGATACATAGTCGAGGTCTTTTTGAAGGGTAGCAATATTGTCTATGGTGTTTAGCTTAACATCATCAGCGAAGAGGATGCAGTTGCTCTTAATATGATCACAGAGGTCATTTATGTAGAGTATGAAGAGAGCTGGTCTTAGGACACTGCCTTGGGGGACACCACTGTTGACAGGTACATAATTTGATAGGACGCTCCCAATTTTGACCATTTGTTGTCTGTTTGACAGGAACGCTTCTATTCAGTTATGCAGATGTCCAGAGATACCATAAGATTTTAGTTTTAGAATAGAATAGAATACTTTATTGGCCAAGTGTGATTGGACACACAAGGAATTTGTCTTAGTGTAAATACTCTCAGTATACATAAAGAAGGAACATTCGTTAAGAATCAAGAATCATAATGTACAACACTTAATGATCATCATAGGGTACAATCAACATCAAATCATACTAGGAAACAGAGGATACAAGCAACAAAGTTATAGTCACAAGTGGGAGGTGATAGGTGATAAGGAGTGATGAGAAGATTAACAGTAATAGTAGTGTACACTTTGTAAATAGTTGAACAGTGTTGAGGGAATTATTTCTTTAGCAGAGTGATGGCTTTCGGGAAAAAACTGGTCTTGTGTCTAGTTGTTCTGGTGTGCAGTGCTCTATAGCATCGTTTTGAGGGAAGGAGTTGAAACAGTTTATGTCCAGGATGTGAGGGGTCTATAAATATTTTCACAGCCCTCTTTTTGACTCATGCAGTATACAGGTCCTCGATTGAAGGCAGGTGGGTGGTAATTGTTTTTTCTGCAGTCCTAATTATCCTCTGAAGTCTGTGTCTGTCCTGTTGGGTTGCAGAACCAAACCAGACAGTTATAGAGGTGCAGATGATAGACTCAATAATTCCTCTGTAGAACTGTATCAGCAGCTCCTTGGGCACTTTGAGCTTTCTGAGTTGGCGCAGAAAGAACATTCTTTGTTGTGCTTTTTTGATGACGTTTTTGATGTTAGGTGTCCATTTTAGGTCATGTGATATAGTAGAACCTAGAAATTTGAAGGTCTCTACTGTTGATACTATGTTGTCTAATGTAAGAGGTGGTAGTATGGGAGGGTTTCTTCTAAAGTCTACTAATTTTAATTTTAGGAGTAGTTTGTCGTGTACCACTGAATCAAAGGCTTTACAGAAGTCTATGTAGATTGCATCTATTGCTTTGCCCTGATCGAGTTGTGTAGTCCATACGTTTTTGCAGTGTAAGACTTGCAGATTGCTGAATAGTTTTGTTACTCTCATGTTTCTTTTCTTTCTCTCCCACTCCTATTTTTTTTTCATTTCTATCAATCCCTTTACTTTCATCGCATTGAAGCAAATGTTTCATGGCCATTTCTTTTATCTCCTTCAATGAGCGCTTAATCAGGAAAAAATGCTTTCATGTTGCTAAATCAGGGCCAATGGGCAAAGCTGGGCTGACAAGAGACATTTCCCTCTGTTATTAGACTGGCCTAAATAGTATTAATTACACAGATCACCCTTTCATTGCTGGAATGTGGCAAGCTAATGGCAAGCTGGTAAGAATTACAGTTCTTCCCCTTTTCGCATCATATTCTACTTCTGTTCTTCCAATAAAGATTCTGGCCTGTCTGTTTCTCTTACACTGGGTTCCACTAACACTTTCACAGCCTCTCTTATTTCTTAGCCCAAAATGTATTTTACAGTAGGTATTATTCTGACCTAGTTTTTATTGAGATAATAAATGTGTGCTTGGGCTGACTCCAGATGAAAACAAAAGTCAAAATAAATCTTTGCATGCAGAAAACTAGGTGTCAAGGAGAAGGTCAATAGCCTTGCTCTTTCCTTCCCTTGCTTTGTTTCACTATATGAAAGTTGTCCTCTGCTCCACTTTCTTTCTCCTGATGATGGAGAAATAGGAAAATAATGTTCTATGATGCAATCTAACCAAGGGACAGGTTTGTTTATCACTCCAGTGAGATCAAAGCCATCATCTTATATGAAATGAACATCTGTATCATTGAGATATTGCATTTTTCCAACTCTGAGGTTCATTTCCTGTCACACCCTATCAGGGTAATTTTTCCCTCTTTGTCAAAAACACACAATTTCAAAAACCATTGGCACTAAAATCAACATAATGGCATTATTAAAATCATGTATCTTAAAATTTGATATACAATTTTATGTTTCATAATTGAAAAAAAATGACAATATGCTATTCACTTCACATGCAAACTACAGGAGTGCTACATCTTTTTCATGTTTTGTAAACTAATGTAAATAAGGTGTAGGTTTGACATTGCACCGTTTAAAAGTCTTACCATCATGTTGTATGTAAACAAAAGTTGTTTTACACTGAACGCCAGTGTTCTTCATCTTCTTTTCTCTCTTTTTAACTCACTGCCAAAGAGAAAGAATTGTAAAACTCTAGAAATTGAAAGTTTTAATATTGTTCTGGGAATTTTCGCCCCAGTTTTGTTTTATTCTGGCTATTTAAAAGTATATGTCTTCTTTTATTTTTTGGCAGCAAGGTCAGATATGAGATCATCAAATGACATTGCTGTCAGAAGAGTTCATTCTACAGAGAAAAAAAAAGATAATGATGGTCTTAGCTGCAGAACTGTTAACCATAATTTATTTTTAATTGAGGACAATTTGAAGAAAGCTCTCTCTCCCTCACATACTGAAATGGGCAGTTAAATAAAGGCAAAAGGCTACAGCAATAATTTAGAAAATAATTCAAACAGTTGTTTTCAAAGTATTATGTGTCGTCTTAGAACTACTCTACCCATTTGCATTCTCTAAGAAGAGAATAAAAAGAGAAATCATACCATCTTCACCAGTTGCCTTGTAAACAGAAGAGCACTTCTCTAGTTTGGTTTGAAGTTTGTCTAATCTTAGCATCTGAACTTTTCACTGTTAGGCCTTTTTCATCCTAGAAAACTGGTTTGTATTTCCATGTTGTGTTGTTTTCTTTTCAATGTACATTTCCACCACAGGATTCGTTTTCTTTACTGCTTTCTCATTTTTTTTCAGTGTTGCTAGACATACCACAAAAAAAGTGATAAGGGAAGAATCCCTGATATCCCCCAGTCATATTTCTTGCATTATCATATGTCTGCCTCTAGCAATTCCTGATGCCAAGGTCGGACTTCTGAAGAATGCTGATGACAGTTGCTCACAAATTTAACATGAATGTCAGTTGGCACAAAGCATAAAAATAGCTCTCCATTGAAGCAGTACTGAAATGATTTATTCCTGAACCATGTGAGAAATATCAAGTGTAGCGTCAAGTGAGAGAGATCATCATCATCATCCCACTTTTCCTTCAAGAGTTCAAGGTGGTATATACAAAACCCTGTTCTCTAATTTTTCCAACAACAAGGGAGAAATGCTGAGCAGACAGAAAGGTAACTTAGAGTAGGGGTCTCTACCTTGGCAACTTTTGCATGTACGTGCTCTTCTGAGATTTATGGCCTGTTATATCTTTTTCTGCTTTGGCTGCCAATGTATCACTGAGTAACTTTGGGATATGTCACTTCTTGGCATTACCTTGTCTTTGTTTGGTTATTTCATATGCACAATCCTGTGAAAACACTATATTAGCACTATTTTGCACTTTTAGTACCTATTGGGTTCTTGTATTTTTGTCAATTGGGTGAAATTTAATGCTCTATTTTGCTTGACATTAGTGTATCTATGGAATAAAATTCCATCTATCAGCCACAACAGCAAGTCTATAGGAGCATCATGGTTGAAAAGAGACTAACCAGAATCAGTACTGATACTGCTTCTTGTTCTTGAGAAAACGTACACACGTAATAAGTGAAGCAGAGCTGGTTTGTGGGCCATTAACTGCTAAGTAAGCTCACCCAGAGAGATAGCTATGTCGCAGCAAAAAACTTGGACGTCTTCAAAAATGATAAGTTCACTCCATCTGGACTTTAACATATAGAACTAACTAGAATCAGATATATGCAATCATAATTTTTTAATTGTCCCATTATTTGTGTTCTCTATTACTTCCAAATTGCCAGCACCCATAACTTATGTTTCTAAGATATATTTAATGGCATTACTATCCCGTTGCAGGAAGGTGAGGCACAGGACTTTTTAATCTTTTGGACTTTAAATTTATTAGAATTTTTTTTAAAAAATAAAAAATAGAAGCATTGTTTATAAAGCACTAAGTATTCCATGATGTAGTGTAGAAAATGAAAAGTTTATTCAGTTGTCATTTCTTCCAATTAGGCCAAGCTAAGGGAAGGCGAAGGTTTAATAAATCATTTTGATTAGGTCATAGTCAAACAAGAGAGCCAAGGAAGTTTGTGAGGCAACCCAAAACCCTAAAATAATTATTGATTCTGGGGCTGTATTTCAACAAACTATTTTGATCATACCCATATGGGCAATGCCCATGAAAATTGCTCCTTGTGCCTTATCTAAACAAAGCCATGAAAATATCTTGAGCCCACTAAGTCCTAAGCTCCTTTGGATTTACTTTATGTAGCTTTGTTCACTTTCAGAAACTCCTTTCTTTGGTTGAGGTAAAAATATATATCTGCTTGTAGATCACATTTAGAATTAGGAGTTTATGATGAGTCTTATAAAATGGCAGCCTCCAACTGAAGCATGTCTATTCATAAAATGATGACTAGTGAGAAAACGGGTTATTGTCAGCAAGCAAATTAGGAACAGTACTGACCACTATCCTTCCCCATCTAGTCCCCCATCTAATCAACATTTTATTTTCTAAGAATAATGTGTGGAGCTCAGATGCTTGCATTCCTATAAATAGAAATATGCTCAAGGCTAGCTTCTGCAGCCTGCCAGCTCCCATGACAAGGGGCACCTCTGGTAAAAAGCAAAGGAGGGGAAGAGAAGCAGGAAGATTAAGATTTAAAGCTGGTGAGTTGGAAGACCTGTTATACTGGCAAACATGCACCACATGAATAAAACCAAGATTGTTTTTCTGGTTATACAGTATTATAGCAAGGCTGATTAAAGAAATTGAAAGAATGGTAGAATATCAAATTCCTTCATAGTACAGTCTATAGGTGCAATCTAGAAGAATATATGGGCTTCCACTGGCAACAAATACATTAATTTAATTCACTATAATTTCATATTTATTCTACCTAGCATTCATTCCCTCCCATGCATCAGTTTTTACTTTTTAAAATCTATTCATAGGGAATTCAACTGTTTAATTTGCATAATAACATGGCAGCACTTGTTCAAAACTGAATGCATTGTGCAAGTAACAATAATACTGTCTGCTCTACCTGTAAGCCATGGTGGCTCAGTGGTTAGAATGCAGTATTGCAAGCTAATTCTGCTGATTGGTTCATTTAATTAATTAAAAGTCAAATTAATTCTAGTTTAACTACCAGGAGTTTGATTCTCACTGGCTCAAGGTTGACTGAGCTTTCCATCCTTTCGAGGTCGGTAAAATGAGGACCCAGATTGTTGGTGGCAATATGCTGACCCTGTAAACCACATAGAAAGAGATGTAAAGTACTGTGAAGCTTTATATAAGTCTATTGCTATTGCTATTTTGATCAGGAATAAAGTGCAGAGGCCAATATCTGTATCTAATAAAAGCAAAATCCTTTCACAAACAGCAGCATTAAAAAAAAGACAAAGAGACAGAACCCAGCTAGTCACATCCATTCAATCTGTTTTCACTCTATTCTTAGTTATCTAGTCTCCAAAACTTAGTTCTTAAAACTTAGTTCTTACTGAATGGTCAAGCTCCCCAGTAAAGATGCTATCATTTAGCTAAATAAGAGCATCCATGTTGTGGAACAGATTCAATTATTGATACCAAAAAGTATGTTTGCATATTATATGCAAGTTAAACATATCAGAAAATGAGACAGAAAATGAAGAGCAAAATCTCCATTGTTTCTGCTATTTTGCATAAGCAACTAAATGAGCAGAAGCATAAGTCATACTGTGAACCACCTTAAATGGTCTTCTGTACCCAACTGAGCAACCCTTCTATTCAATACTAAAGCAATGGAAGCATTAGGTTGAATATTATATATTAGTAATTTTTACCTGTTTATCTTGAGGTCAGGGCAGAAGTGGTGGGAAGTAAATTTAAGTTGCACTAATAATGTTAGCTGCTAGCTGGTGAGGAATGTTTACAAATATCCCCTCACTTACGATAAATAGCCAAGCTGTCCCTTGAAGTGGTGAAGCATCTTAGAGGCTATTTGGTCATGGGTGAACACTATTTGGACTCTAGTGATACTTCTAGGCTTTTCTGCATCCCTAGTTCAAAGTTCAGAAGGACCACAGCTAAAGGATAAACAATTGCCATTTATCATTCTCAAGATAGTTAACTGGGCCCATATCGAAAGAATTTGGAGGGACTAAAAGACACTTTGAAGTCAACCCAGGTTAGGCTTCTATGGACCCTCCACCCCTACAGCAGAGCTGTAGGTAAATTTTTTGGACAAAAATCAAAATTTCTTCTGGTGATGGAATATCAGCCATATCATTTTGTAGCCCATAACAGATTTGGATAGCAAGATGGATGGCATCTAAATTTAATTAATCAATGAATTAATTGCCTTCAAAAATGTATGGGACTGTCTTGCTTACCCTCTTGACCCCAACATTGCTTCCACAATCCATATTTTAAAAATACAAATGCTACTGAACTAGGGGCTTTTTGCATTCAAAGTACACGTTTTTCCCTGATCTATGGACATTCCTATTTTTACAGACAAATTTGGAAGATCTACTATCTCATTATCTATATTCCCTGCCTTGATAGCAGCCATATCCAATAGTGTGTCCTTTCCTTTAAGTTTGAAGTGGAATAGTTTAGGTTATTGCAGAATCTACAACAACTGAAGACAGAGAAATGAGCTGTACTCTTTGTTTCTATATACCAAATCAGTAGAAGTGAAGATGACTCAAACCACTACTGAAAGTTTGGAAACTGAAGCATGTAGGGAAATATTCTTTTTGCTATTTTCTTCATAGTCTCTAAAAATACATCTTGTTTAGGACACTCAATTTTAAATTATATTGTGCAACCAAATACATAACCAAAACCTGTGAGACTTGATGGTATTGTTCTAACCATCAAATAACAGTCAGGAGGTTATTTGAACCAAATAATTATAATTTTCTGCTCTTTATTTCTGAGGCTAGTGAGAACATATGAAATGTTGAGGCCATGATTTGGAACTTCAAGAGTCTTCATAAAATGAGTTGCCACTTTATGAGTTGTCATTTTTAGGAAAAGGAAAATGTGTGTTAGTTCTATGGAAACAGTGAGGATTTTGCTCTTCAAGGTCTCTCTGTTTTTCTGATAGGTTGCATATAATATGTTGTAAACATATTTTTTTGGAATCAATGAATGAATCTATTCCACATCATGGGTGCTCTTATTGTAGCTGAACAGCACAATCTTCACTGGGAGCTTGACCTACATACAGTAGGAACTGAGTTTTGGAGACAAGATCACTTCTTGTCTTCAATCATGATTTGAAGTGTAACCAGGAGCCATTTTTGTTTTCAAAGAATGCCTAAAAGAAACTTTTAAAAATTAAAAAAAACGAACTAGGCATCTGATGGATGCTAAGAGTTTTCAAGTTCATTATTACTAAGCAGCAGCATATTGGGATACCCCGGGGTGTGATTCAAATTTCTTAACAACCAGTTATATGAGTGTGGCCTAATTTGTGGGTGTGGCTTGGTGGTCATGTGACTGGGTGGGTGTGGCTTGCTGATTGGGCATGGCTTGGTGGTCATGTGATTGGATGGGCATGGCTTGTATGTAAATATTATAAATATTTATGTAAATATTGATTTTTTTTATTAAAAAAGAGCAACTTTTACCCAAAAGTAGGCAAAGCAGGCAGGCAGATTGAGTTGCTCACAGAATCACAGATTCACTTACAGATCTATCTGTCTCCAATCGGCTACCTGAGTCTGACTCTGCACTGAAAGGTAGAAGCTTCAGTCCTAAGGAAGGTTCTGCTCTGCTTTTAGATTAGCTAGAAAGCAAGAAATCCAAGGATTTCCTGATTTCTAGCTAATGTAAATCTCATGGCAGAGCAGAACAGCTGATGGTTGGGGGAAAAAAATAGGAAAAATGGCAACTTACCAAACCAGGCAAGTTGTATGGCTCGCATGTGCAGTAAGAAATGAGTGGGCAAGGAGGGGAGAGGCCAGCCAGTGGAGCAATTTGCCGATTCTCCGAATCATAACATGCGTGTGTGCAGCGTTTGCAAAAAATCAGCTGTGCTGCCTAGACAGCTAACTAGCTCTTCGCGTGGGTGTGCAGCATTTGAAAATCCTCGTTTCCTGCTTTTTCAACCTCAGCTGTGCCATGCAAAGCAGCTGAGGAGAGAAAAGCAGGGAATAAAAGACAGCCTAGAGCCCAGGCAGGTGGGTGGGCCAAACCCTGAACCGGTTTGGTGTCAGCTGCTCTTCGCAGCTACTGGTTCTATAGAACTGGGCCAAACCCCTGGGATACCCAATCCCCATTTTCTTTCTTTCACTCCTGCTTTGAAGGAATCTCTTCCACCTTGAAAATTTGTCAACTTGAGGTCAGCTGTCCCTCATTGGTTGAAATGCAGTGCATAGGTTTCCCGTACCACTCCTCTGGAAAATGACTTTTTATTCCTACAGTTGTACTGGCATGTATATATTACACATGGAAATTCAAATGTGCATTGGCAGAGAGAATTTATAAGAAAAAAATAGTCCAAAGAGGAAGTTTAAATCATAAGCCATGGCGTTAGCTGCATATTTTTGCTGCATATTTTTGTAGAAAAGCAAAATAAAATTGCTGCAAATAAACTAACTAACTAAAGGAGGAATTTGTATATGGAACACAAAACTAGCTATATAGTCAGATTGGAAAATAACATTTTATTAAAGTAGTTCTGATGAGTGAAGAGCAAGAAAGGAAGAAGCAAAAGCCAGAAAGGGAAACATTTCTCCAAATGTGTGGAAGAAATAACAATAAAGCATGTTTCCAAGCAGAAGCTTTGGATGCCTCCAATATGCTGTCATGTTAAGGAAAGCTACAGATCAGTTCCTCCTTTGAATCTGTGGCACCATTAAGACTGGATGAGTAAGCACAGACCTAGAATTGGTCCCCAAATATAGCCACTTTGAGGCTTTCTTCCTCACAATATTTCAGAAAAGGTTAATCCTGCTGTAAGGGAAAATTAAAGGCTCTTCAGTGTTCTAGAGGGCTTGGAAAAAGTACATGGTGGAAATCTAGATGCCAAGCATGACTGCGGTTTGGCTCTGCCCCCAGTACTTCTACATTTTAATAGAGAGAGAGAGAGAGATAGATCGATAGATAGATAGATAGATAGATAGATAGATAGATAGATAGATAGACAGACAGACAGACAGACAGACAGACAGACAGACAGACAGACAGACAGACAGACAGACAGACAGACAGACAGACAGACAGACAGACAGACAGACAGACAGATAGATAGATAGATAGATAGCCTGGTTATAAAAAAAAGGAGAGCAAACACGATGGGGACAGGAGAGGAAAAGTTATACAAGAAAAAGAGAGAGGGAGACAGACCAGGTGGGAAAGCTGAGAAGAAGTATTAGAAGGACTTATGGGTTATGGGGAGAGTACATGAGAGCAACAGTCAAAATGGTAGATCACTGACTGACAAGCAGATGCAGTAGCACAAGCTGATCACATTTTCTATAGTCCATTCTTCTTGCTTGCAGAATTTGCCATCCATCTTGTCATTTAGTTGAAAATATAGATAGTTTCTATCTCTGAAAAAGCTGTAGTTGAAATGAAGGGGAGGACTGGGAAATGGTTTCCATCAAGGATACTCAGCACTAGTCCAAACATTATCAATTCCCTGTGAAATGCTGCAGAAAAGCTCTTCCATGCCGTGCCATAGTGATGTCTAGAAAATTCTTAATTGTGTAAATTCATCCAACTATGTTTGACAGTGGTAAACTACCATTGGATTTGCCTCGAGCAAAAATGCTACATTTGGGTAAACTGGCCATTCTTGAACAAGAGACCTTCAATCATTACTATTTTGATGTACCAAAGAAGGACACATTAATTATAATTTAATGCTAGTGGTAATACAATAGTGCTTAGACTTATACACCGCTTCATAGTTTTTACAGCCTCTCTAAGCGGTTTACATAGTCAGCATATTGCCCCTGACAATCTGGGTCCTCATTTTACCAACTTGGGAAAGATGGATGGCTGAGTCAACCTTGAGCCAGTCAGGATCCATGCTGTGGGCAGAGTTAGCCTGTAATAGTGCATTCTAACCGAATGAACCACATTAGAACCATATGGCTCTAATGCCTCAGCTGATCCTTTGTAGCAATTATTCATGGGATAAGAAATGCAGCTTATGCCCATTTCTTGTGCCACTTTCAAAAACAGGTTGTCCTGGGGTGAATGGGGAAAAAGTGGTATGGACATGCTCAGCAAGGAAACATTATAACAACTTTGCAAAAAGCATCAGTGTGACAAGCTATTGCCAAGGTGCACAATGTTTGGTTGCCTGTATCATCTCCTGGAGCACAGATTGGAGACATGCTCATCTGATTCCCTCTCTTCCAGGCATAGGCGAATCCTTTCATGTTCTCTCCACATCCCTAACATTCCCATTATTTGCCACAGAGAGTTAAAATAAAATAAAACCTGCAAAGAACCCTTTCTCGAGTTCCACTCCAAAAGTCTCAAGCATGACCCACTTCTGAGCTTCTAGGAGTCCTTCCAAGAGCATTTTCCGGTTTGGAGCAACACAAAAGCAGCAAACTTAAAAGATCGCTGGATAAATCTCAGACCCGTCATCAGGTATTTTGAAGATCAGTGAGCAGATTCAGAAAATAAAGTGCCTTCAGAGGCCCTTTATACTATTTTCTGTTGTTTCAGTTATGTCTCCGCATTTTAAATAAATAGCTCACAAGGGATTGTATTTCTGAGAACAAGCAATATTCCATTACTGGGGATAAGGCACGGAGACTAATATGTGGACTTGTTTTAAAAAAGCTTTCCAAACTGAATACAATGTAACAGCAGAGTTGTTAACTGAAAAATTTGATCCTTTCCTAGCTAACATTATGGCAGAGAAATCGTGAGACCATGTCCTCAATAGGTAGGTGTGTTCTGGGTACTAACTAGGCAGTGTCTGCAGCAACAATCCAATAAGGTTAGATCCTTGGTTTATTTTGGCTATCACAACAGAAGGAATAGACTGTGGAATTGTTGGACATCTGAAAACTGCCAATCCCAGAAAACCCACCAGATCCTGGAAACTCACCACCATGAAAACAATGAGTGGAAAATTAGTGATGCTATTTTAAGACTGGTGTAGTTCAGGAGCAATTTAGGGATCACTTGTTCAAGGACTGAAAGAGCTCTATATCAAGAAAATTCTATGCCAATTTTGATCCATCCATAAAATACCATCTTAGAATTGACCAAAAAGGAAGGGGGCATAACTGTTGGACCTTCTGTGGACATCAGTAAGATCCCAGGGAAGACTATTTCCAAAGGTGGAGAGATAATGGAGAGAGAGAGAGAGTTCAGCCTTAGTCTAATCTCTCTCAAATGGCCATCTGCTTGGTTAAGATTGTTCTATCTGACATCAATGAAATGATCCACTTCCCACAATATGTGTAACACAATCATCATACAATTGACTCAAGGGATTCTTCTTTCCAATAATTCTAGCAGGTCAACTGATCACTTTTTCTCACTCGTTTGTGGGAATACAGAGTCTCTGCTTATTCCTTCCAGAAAATATCTGGTATCTCATGAGTCAGCAGCAAAGCTTCATGAATCACTAGTCCCTTCAGACAGTGTCAGTCCTAAGCCCAAAGAAAACATAGTGAGATCCAATCAAGTCCAGTTCTTTATTTGCTTTCATCTAATAGACACATTCTTGCCAGACTAAAGCTATATCTTACTAACTAACCTACTAGAAATACTCTTGGAGATTCTAGGGTGTGGCTACCCCACACTTTTTCCTCCCTCCTCCATCCAGTTCAGGATTGTGCAATCACTTGTTTTAGGATTCTTTCTGGAATATGTTGGCCCATCCCTGCACTATTAGTAGCACACACACCCCTCTCTTCCTTCAGTTCCATCGCAGATATGCATGATGGAGCATATTAAGGAAAAGCAAAAAAAAAGTATCAGGGAAATAGCTGTCCTCCATGCCCTGATTCACACTAAAATACTTAAACCTCATGAAGGCTAAGGCAACCTGGGAGCCAAAGAAGTGGAAAGGAGAGAGGAGGAGAGGAGAGGAGAGGAGAGGAGAGGGAGGGGAGGAGGGGGAGAAAGGGGGAGAGACATGGAAATAATCAAGACACCTTCTAGCTTTTCTCATGAGGAGCTGCTGTACGGAACATATGTGGGCGATCTCCTGGTGTTTCTTTTCTTCTGAGACATTTCATGGGAAATTTCAGTCATAAAGTCAGCCCATTCAGAGGCATCTTCAATTCACTGTGTCCTTACTGGAAGTCCATTATCTATTAATATTAAGTATATAAGGAGAGTTCCCAAATATTCCCCTATTCATATACTTTGGAGCATGTCAGAATATGTGGCAATAGTTTCAGAGCATGTAACCAAAGAAACTATGTTAATAGCTATTCCACTATTTTTGTAAACACTAGCAGCATACAATGCACCAGGCTAGGATAGTGATATGCATGGTTTAGTTCCTTGTGCAGCTTAAGGGCATTTGGGACAGTACGTTCAATAGCTGCAAGGATTATATATGGGAATTATATATATTGTAAGTCTTCTTTTGTTGCAGTTCCTTTAAGGCAGTGTTGATTCCTGGTGACTGCTGAGACTAGTCCCTGCAGTTTTCTTGGCAATGTTTTGAAAGTGATTTGCCATTCTCTATTTCCTAGGGCTGAATGGAAGTGATTGGCCTAAGGTTCACCCAGCTGACTTTGTATTTAAGGCCGGACTAGAATGTAATTTGGCAAATGACACCTCTAGTCATCTGTCAGAAGTCGTCTCCACTCCAGACCTAGAGAATAGTGGATGTTTCCTGATGTTGGTGGTGATATCAGGTGATATTCTTAAAAAACATTGTAATATGCTGAAAATAAGTTATGAATATTCAACACTTTTTCAATATTTCCAAAAAGAATTCTAATTTTTAACCATATATCTGTTTATGGCAAGAAGACATTATAGGATAAAATGTGCAAATTATTTTATGTCTCTGCATAGTGCAAATTGAAGGAAAAAATAACTGGATAAAAACTGGGATGAAACTAATTGATGTATCACTTCAGACAATAATACTGCCAGATTTTACAATAAGAACACTGAACTCTTATGAGGGTTGCTGTCTTGTTTGTTTGTTTGGCACCTAGCACCTTAAAACATTTCTAATGCCTAGCATACAAAATTAGCTATTAGGAAAATAATCACGAAAACTTGGAATTAAGGAATCCCATTGTGTTAAAACAAACACAATGTTCCCAATTTACTATATTAATTGAAAATTGAAACAGATGTTGGTGGAAAGAGATGGGAACTGGAGATGCAATCATATGAAAAATTTGTTCACAGCTTTGTTCTAAGTTTAAAAGATTTAGGAGGCTGTGCTGGAAATATAAATTGCAAACCTAAAACTGATATTGCCATTATCATCATTATTGCAGAATTAGGCAAATAGATCAATGACATACAAAATGCAGAGATGCATAGGTAAATCTACTTTTAGTTCATCCCAACTTCACAAATAGCCATCAATATACTCCATCATATTTCCATATTTTTAAAATTTGCATCTTGAAATAATAACTTTTATTTTAATCTTTGTTTATTGAACATTTAATCTTACAGAATTAAGATTAAATATAACTTTCTAAATGTAGATGATCTCAAAATGCTCAATTCTAAATACATTTTCACTAAACACATACAGTATGAGTTTTAATACTTAGGGAAAAACTAGGATCAGAAATGTTAGCATTTCTTAGCTGTCATCCTTTGGATTTTTGCAGCAAATAACTCCAGTCATTCTCGGGAAAGAGATGTAGAGCCAGTTTTGTGTAATGCTTAAGGGACCAGGCTGAAGATTGGGAGACTGGGAGTTTTAGTCCCATCTTAGGCACCGTTGGAAGAAATATCCATCTGGTTCAGTTCCAAGCTGGGAGAAAGACACGAGAAACATGGAGGCTGATTGGAAAGATGGTTTAATGGTGAAGCAGAACCACTAGGCATATGGGTCCTGGGTAGCTGGCCACATGGAGTTGAGAGGGGGGGGTTATACCTTATCTTGGGCTTTGAACCTGAGCTTCCTGTGCAAGAACATGTATTCTATTGGCTGTTGTCAGACTCTCATGGGGCTATGCAGGGGTCATAGTTGGCTCTATAGGTTGTCTGAGAAGTTTGGCTGAAGTTTCTGAGGGTCATGCAATGTCCTTAGGAGATTGTGCGATGTAGTTGAGCTCTGTGTTTTAGTGGGGTAATCTTATTATATCCTAAAGGGCCATGTCTTAATCCCTTCACCGTGGAGCTGAAGGGCTTATGTTTTGTAGATAGGATGGCTCAGTCTGTCTTAATGGGCAAAAAATATCTGTTGGGGCAATTAAGAAAGGTGGGGGCTGCTTTCAAAGAGCATGTTTCTCATCCAGGGAAATATAATATTCTGCCTTTTTAATATTTCTCAAAATATTTTATTCTTCTAAGAGAGGGGAGTCTTCCCTCAGCACAAAGCCAGCTGAGCGACTTTGGGCCAATCACTCTGTCACAGTCCTAGGAAGCAGGCCATGGCCACCCATTTCCAAAAAACCTTTCTAAGAAAACTGCTGAGACTAGACCAGGCAGTCACCAGGAATCAAAACTGACCTGAAGGTATATACAATATATATATTCCAAGCAGACAAAATGGCTAGATTAGTTCAAAGTTCCAGGGGTCCCCAACCTTGGCAATTTTAAGACTTATGGACTTCAACTCTCAGAATTCTGGAAGCTGAAGTCCAAAAGTCTTAAAAGTTGCCAAGTTTGGAGACCTCTGGTTCAAACACTAGGAAATTAGTAGCTGGCCACAGAGTTTATGCCTGAGATATGTAGATCAAATGCATCTTAGTCAAGAATAGCTGTTGGCTGAAAGCCTGAAAGCCTTTACCTCTTTTCTCCTCTGGCCCTGGAAGTTCTGTTTTCCGTCCCCCCCTCTCCCCCGCTTCCTTCTATTACTGTATCCAAATGTTATTTATTGTATTTTGGCTTTGTGAGACATCTTTTGTCCCCCTTGTAAAAAAAAACCCTTGTAAAAAATAAATTAAAATAAGTAATGGATAAAAGTAACTTTCCCTGGCAACGGCCGTTTTATCTGAGCAAACATGCATAGTTGGCAGAATTGTGAAATATTCAGCTGAAACTAAAGTACCACAAGATTATTGAGATAACACCTTCATACTTATTTCTCTCTTGGGAAGGATTTTAAACAGTTGAGGAAACTATATTAGAGCAGTGGGGAGATTGTGGGTCATATGCAACCACAAAAATACTTTTTGGCACTTTCAACACTTTCACAGTCTTGCTGCTGAAATCTAAGCACAAACCATGGCAATTTTCATTTATGTGACTTTAAAAAAAAAAAATTCTAACCATGGTTAAGATCCAGAGGGAGGAAACCTGAATTCATGTTTACCTTCAGTCCTGAAAACTTAGCAAATGACTTTGGGCTGGTCAACCTCAGCTTAATCTGCTTCAACAATCTTTCCTTGTTGTGGGGAAAAACTGGAGAAAGAAGCACAATGTATGCCACTTGAGCTTCTATCAGAAAGAGTTTGTATTAAACCTACCAAAAAATTAAAAAGTTTTAAATGACCCTATTCCTCCCAGTAATATAATTACACTCCTTCTATGGCTCTTGGAGGTACAAACAGGAGACAAATTCCCAATGGATCTTGACTGGAGGAAAGTCAGCCCCGACCCCTGCATTTGAAGACCATGACATGTGACTCCTGATATCTACAGATGCCTAGACTTTCTCTCAAAAGAATGGAAGGCTTACACACGGAATGGGATTATTGAGTACATTTTGAAGTGGAGTAATATATATTTCACATCAGTAAAGGAGAATATTTATAGCTCAGGGTTGAAATGAAGAGTGCTTGGGGCACTCTGCTCACTTAGCGACATTGGGCTCAGTTATGGTCATGTCAAGGACTATCTGTGTATATATGTGCATGGGCATGTAAGAGATGAAACAAAAAAGGCTTGCCTGCAATAACATAATAACCTGTATATAACTACTTTTTGAATTTCTTCTTTATGTCTCTTTAATTTTAGCACTTTGTTTTACTGCCCTCTTTAACAGTAAGGAACAAAACCACCTAGTGAATCGGTGACTTTTGTGATCCTAAAAAAAATCCCATATTACCCAGAGCTCCAGGCTCCTCAGCCCCATAACAGATCCTGCCTCTTTTTTCCCTTATACAGTCTCACATTTACTTCTTCGTTCAGTCCGTGTGAAACTAGGCAATCTTCTGGCTGAGGTCAGTGCAAGAAGATTCAGAGTGAAGGTTTCAGCTAGTGTCAGTAACACTCATAGTTTTACTATTGCATTAATTAATAGGAGGTGGAGAGGTCTTAATGAAGCAGAAGGTAATGCGGCAAAGGCCTTTTCACAAATCAGATCAAAGAACGCCTCCTGGGCGCCGCACAGATGGCTTTAAAGAATCAGTTCCAAGGACAATAGAAATAAGAACTCTAGTAACCTTCTGATTCTGGAGAATGGCCAGCTCTAGAAAGCAACCAGTCTAGTGACCATTAAAGGGGATGCCTTTTTGGTTTCATTTCCACTCTAATTACCCTTAGCTGGTTGCTGCACCTGGCAGCAGAACATCAAATGCTCTCCAAGGATCACCATGTCAGAGTGGTTTACGCTCAAAGAACGATCGCCGCCACCTCTGATATATATATTTTTTTCTTTTTCCCAGCACTGAAATACAATCGCCTTTCTGATGGAGAGATATGGCACAGCAATCACACAGCATTGGCCCCAAGGTTTCTTGGCACACATGAACCTCACTCTCCAAAGACTTGGTGCCAACTCTCCATACAATACTCATTTCTAGATAGCGCTCTACACCGCCCCCCTAGTCCTGTGGGGGGGCCCTCCTCCAGTTCTTCTAGCTCCGTGTAGACTGTCACTACCCCCACACTAGCTTTTGTCAGGACAATTGCTTTACTGCAAAACAAGCAGGCAAAGAACTGTGGTGCTTATTCGTAGAGCACACACTGTCCAGACAAAAGAGAAAGTGACAGCTTGAACTCCTATTTTTTTTCTTTTCTTTTTCTTTTTAATTTTAAAAATAAACTTTATTTAACATTAAAAAATATATACATAATACAAAACATTTAGTAAAATATGAAACCAAAAAGTTATGCATAACCAATGAACGTAAAAACATAAAAATTTATAATTGCTTAGACGGTGTGTTTTTATCAAACAGTTTTCCAATACTTAGTTCCTATATCTGGTGTATACTCCTATCATGACCTCTTCATATTTTCCCTTGCCTATCTGTTTATTCAGAGGTTTCTATCCTTTATCCAATTATACCAGTTTTCCCAAACTGTAAAATATTTTGAGTCTTCCTTATCTTTTAACTTTTGGGTGAGTTTAACCATTTCCGCGCAGTCGTAGATCTTCAGGACAATTGCTTTACCTGCAAAACAGGCAAAGCACTGTGGTGCTTATTCGTAGAGCACATACCATCCAGACAAAAGAGAAAGTGACAGCTTGAACTCCTATTCAAGGAGAAAATGCTAGACTGAAACACTAGAAAACTGTTGCCTGTCAATGAAAGGAAGACTAGACAACATTTAGTGATGTTTTAAAATAACTATCAGATGTTTTAAAATAAGTACCGTATACCTCTAGCCAATCAGGCCAGTGGTCAGATTATAGGAATTGTCACCCAAAACTATCTTGACTATGGGCACATCCATCTTGGGACGGACGCTGGATTACAACTTGCAGCATCCTTCCCCATGAGCTGTAGGATGCGTACAGGTAGTCCTCAACTTACAACAATTCATTTAATGACTGTTCAAAATTAGAACAGCACTGAAAAAAGTAACTTATGTTTGTTTTTTCACATTTACAACCACTGCAGTCTCCCTATGGTCACCTGATGAAAATTCAGAGGTTTGGCCACCGACTCATGTTTATATTTATGTGTTTCAGTCTACATGGTCAAGTGAGCTCCTTTTGTGAGCTTCTGACAAGCAAGTCAATGGGGAAGCCAGATTCACTTAACAACCGTGTTCCTAACTTAACAAGACAGTGATTCACTTAAAAAACCGGGACAAGAAAGGTCGTAAAATGGGGCAAAAAACTCACTTAACAAATGTCTTATTTAGCAACAGAAATTTGGGCCTCAACTGTGGCCATAAGTCGAGGATTACCTGTACATCAGCAACATCTGGACTGCCACAGGTTGCATATCCCCAATATGGACAGCCACAAACTAGACGAGATCAAATTCTGAATAAAATGCAACCTTCTGATGTTCCTAAATCACTTCCAGAAGAAAAATGCAGAGGAGCTGCCTTTTCCTGGTCCTAACCTTTAATTCTGTATAGCATTAACTGAAAGGCACAGGAAACTGTTTTATGTTTATTTTTTCCTCAGGCCAGTTGTACTCTTCAAAGAATTCTAGGACTAAAACCACTCTGGCATGCTACAGTGCAAGTTAGTGGACTCACAGCAATTGTTAGTCATACCAAAGGGCTTGCTTTCTTTCTTGCTTGCTTGCCTGCTTGCTTGCTTGCTTGCCACCATAAATACAACAGTCACGGCTCATAACACTTGTCAGCCTTCCAAATTTGTGTTGAAGAGAGATGAAGCAATCATTTGTTGCAGTGAAATGAATAGAGAATTCCATGTAAGTTCCCTTTACACAACAGTCTCCACCATCCACCTGATAATGTGCTGAGGTGGTTGTATGAATTGATCATGAGGCACATTAACTTTGAAGGACTTCTTCCATTTGCACCCCAGGGTTGGTGGTGATCATACAAAAAAGGATATCTCCCATTTTCCTTAGATGAAAAAGTAGAATTATGGTCTCTACCAAAGTCTATGATTACATGTTTCAGAACATAGATCTGCTCCTAGCTCGTAAACATTGCCTGTATTTGAAGGGCCCAAATATACTATGTTCTCATAAGGAAAGAGGTGGGATTCAATTTTTTTAACAACCGGTTCTATAGGTGTGGCGAGTTGGGCGTGGCCATGTGACTGGGTGGGCGTGGCTTCTTTTTTTTGCAGCAACACCGCCTCCCCAGATTTTTTTTTGCCTCCTGGGCCATAGGGGCATTTTTGCTCCCAGGCAGCTTCCCTGGGACCCAAGGCAAAAAATGGAGCACTCTTGTTTTTGGGCTTCCTGGGCTTCAGGGAAGCCTCCTGGGGGGCAGGAAGGCAAAAAATAGAGCATGGGGGTGCAGCTCCCCCCATCCGCCACCCCCTCTGCCCCCCTCCCATGCCTTCTGGGTCTCAAGGAAGCCTCCAGAGTGAAGCAGTAAGACAGCAAGGGGAATCCTGGCACAGCTAATCTTCAAAACAGCTGATTGTTGGGAAAAAATACCTTAAGGACTGACTGGGCAGGACAGAGAGGGGCGGGGCTAGCCAGGGGCACGATTTGCTGGTTATCCAAACTACGCAGAATCAAAACAACCGGTTTTATGGAGCTGAACTGATAGAATACCACCCCTGCATAAGGAGAATATGGCTCTATACATGATTTGATGCTAGGAAGTTGTTAAATATTTAGCAGAGTATCCTTGGTATCAAGGAGTAATACAGCAGATGGAAGTAGTGTTCAGATTGTAGCAGTGAGTATAGAACCACACAAGTACACCAGTTGAAGTGCAAAATCTTTATATACAGTGATATAAGCACAGTCCAAGTTTCAGTCCAATATCATACACAGTTCATCCATCAGTAGATTAGATTACTAACCATTCTTGTAAGTAGACATAACAGCAATACATCATCTTCAATACATCCATGCATCAATGGAGAAATATAGTTACAGTGTTGAAGATACTTGCCGAGTAGCCGAGTAGCATAGTAGAAGTCTAGCAAACCAGTAGCAGCATTCCTGTAGCAGCCACACAGCCACACTAAGCAGACACTAGCCATGTGCTCTCTGGCTTCTTACTATATAGCACTCCTGCTTCCTGTAGCCAATCAGCATCTTGGCTACAAGATAGTGCTGAGTCATTCTGACTTGCAGCCATATATGGTAAACCAATATAGTTAAGTTTCTTAAAGAAACCTAACAGAAGTATAGGTTGCCTTGTCAAATAAGAATAGATAAAGAAACTTATATATAGTGACTTGCACGTTCACAAAATATTCATTGCTGAAAATAATTTACAATTATACACTCCCTGTCACTGAGTTTTTCAAAATTTCATTTTCTTCTCAGCATTTGAAAATTGCTCAGTGTCTCAGAAAACCTTCACACATATTTAGCCATCACATTGTCTCTGATTAGGTAGGCACCATTAAGCAGAGAAGGAATAAGAGATACAAATTGTCCTTGATTTATGACCTCAATTGAGCCCCAAATTTCTGTTGCTAAGCGAGATATTTGTTAAATGAATTTTGCCCATGTTACGAACCTTTTTTGCCATAGATGTTACATGAATCACTGCAATTGTTAAGTTAGTTACGCAGTTGTTAAGTGAATCTGGTTTCCCCATTGACGTTGGTGTCAAAAGGTGATCACATGACCAGCGGCGGGATTCAAATTTTTTTACTATCGGTTCCGTGGGAGTGGCTTGGTGGGTATGGCTTGGCTTGGTGGGTGTGGCTTGGCTTGGTGGGTGTGGCTTGGCTTGGTGGGCGTGGCAGAGAACAGATACTGTAAAATCTCCATTCCTATCCCACTCCAGGGGAAGGATACTGTAAAATCCCATTCCCTCCCCACCCCATTAACCTACTTTCCAGCTCTGTTCTCCTGTGCAGAGCAACAAAAGAATACCCAGCCGATCAGCTGGGACTCGGGAGGCAGAGAATAGATGGGGGCGGGACCAATCAGAGGTGATATTCTGAATTATTCAAAATGTCCACTATTGGTTCTCCGAACTACTAAAAATTTCTGCTATCGCTTCTCCAGAATGGGTCAGAACCTACTGAATACCACCTCTGCACATGACTCTGGAACATTGTAACTGTCATAAATAAGAGTCATTGCCAAGCATTTGAATTGTGATCATGTGACCATGGAGAGGCTGCAATGGTCATAAGTGTGAAAAATAATCATAAGTGCCATTCCCAGTGCCATTAAGTTCAGTCACTAAATGAACTGTTGTAAGTCGAGCACTACGTATAAATTAAAAGCATGTGATAAGAAAAGGACACACAGCTAAAGGAATGGTAAGGAAACAATTTATTTAAAAAATGTGATAAAAAGGCGAACTGAGAAGATCATTAATGTGACATATTAGGAACTAGCCACATCACTGAAAAATATTCTTTTAACTGTAATTTTTACAAAGAAATGGCATATCTGCCAACATTTCAGAATCAGAAATAGGGATATGATTTCCCCAATCCAAATGTATTTTAAGGGCTATGCAATACTTTGAGAAATATTCGGCTTTAGTGAGGATACGCATATGGTGAGAACAATCTCCCCTTATGCCTGAAAAGCTTTTGATCAGTGTGTGCTACCTATTCTATCATATGACAATGAAACAATCAACCTGACAATCAATTAGAAAAAACTACAAGTAGTACAAAGAGCCATGGAAAGATATATGCTCAGCATGCCAAGAAAAGATAGAAAGACCTGCACATGGAATAGAAAACAAATGAAAGTATATGAGATCATCAAGAGAGCAAAAGAATTGAAATGGAAATGGGCTGGTCACACAGCAAGAAGAACTGATAGCAGGTAGATCGAGGCAGCCATAGAACGGATTCCACTTGATAAAAAGTGTCCACAAAAGAGACCTAAAGCAAGATGGATCGATGACATCAGCAAGTAGGGTGGGCCCAACTGGCAAAAGAAAGCTCAGGAATATATTGGTTGGAAACATGCAGAAGAGGTCTTCATCTTGTAGTGGATAGTCAATGACTAAAATGATGATGACACACAGGGTACCTCTTTAAAGCTACTTTGCAAGGATTTATAATGCAATAGTCACAGTCTCTTTATGTTCGTCCGAACCTTTTGCGCAACAGTTCTAGTATCAGAAAGCAGCTTCTGCACATGAACACATGCATACCCAGAATCCTTTTTTTGACTCTTCATCATCTATTGGAAACTATTCATCCAGAATAAATGCACAGAAGCCTCTTGTGGCTACTGAATGTTGGTCAATTTTTCGAGGCAATAAAATGCCTTGAGGAGGCCAGTTGCAACACTATCCCGTCTTCACAAAGGTGAGTTGCATAAAGTCAGTTGTGCAAAGCATCCTCAACTGAAGTAAAGCATACTTTGCTTGCACACCCCATGTATTATATAAAACGTAAATCACCGAACCGGTAGTTACACCAGTCGGATCCCACCCCTGTTTAAAGCAAAATATCCAGCTAGTTTCTTCGAGTCAATTTCATTTTGCTTTGATTATAGCCCTTTGCAGCCTAAAGTTTAGAAGACCACATTCTAATTTAAAGTGGGTAGTAACAAAATAATAATATTTTTAAATTAGCCTTCAAGTGGGCTTTGATCTAAGGAAAAGGTATTCTCTATTTTGGTCCACTTGAACTAATCTTCTCAGAGGCTGGCTGGAGACCCCTTGTGGGGACATGCACTGTTACAGTCATTAATTAGCTGCTCTTCTACATGCTTAACCCAAGTGGGTCACACTTGATTCAACATGGCTGATTCCCAGATAAGCAGGTATAGGACTGCAGCCTCCTTACAATGAATTAAAACAAAAAATCTACCGGTCAAATAAAGTAGTAGCAAATTCTTTCAATTCCCACCCACTTTTTTCTGGTTCATTTTTTTCTCTAGTCCTTAGAAAACCATCTATGGGATCACTTTTTTTTTTTCTGTAGAAAACATTGATAGATTTCAATACAATTCAGTTTATTTTGCATAGTTCTATACATGCAGCCTATTTTGATTGAAACCAGTTACGTTCAATGAGCTTTGTTCTCTGGTAATAGAACAGTAGGAGCCTAGTCTTGTTAAACATAACTGAAGAAGGCAAAAACTGTCTGAATTTGCAAATTTTAGCCACCTTCAGGAGGAGGAGGGACAGCAGGGAGAGGAAAGCATCATTTTATTCTCCTTTCTCATTGATCATATTTTTCTCACTATATTGGCTGGCCTTATAAGGAATAAAAAATGATCAGGAAAATAAAATCTGATTCTAGTTATGCAAATAAGCAGTAATAGCCCCTCTATGAAAATTTCATAACCTTTCTGCAAAAACCTTTAAATCAGAGGTGGGCATCTAGGTCAGCATGGCTTGCTTAGCAATTTTAAGAATTGAAGTCCACAGGTTTTAGGGAGCCCTGGTTGCTTACCCCTTCCTTAAATGAAGCTCAGAAGCTGTTAATATTCCAGGGCAGATTAGATTTGTTACTGTCTTGACTCTCTCTCCCCAGCTCTTTGAGCTAAAAATCTGCATTCCTACCTGCTTTCCTGTGACTTTTCTAGGCCATTCCACTTCGTTCATAGCAGTGAGGGCAGCACATTTCCTCCTATATCCAACTGAACAATTAAAACAACATCAGAGTTGCAAGTCTTGGAAGTCTTCTAGTGCAAGAATCTCCAACCTTGACAACTTTAAGACTTGTGGACTTCAACTCCCAGAGTTCTTCAGCTAGCAAAGTTGAGGAACTCTGGGAGTTGAAGTCCACAAGTCTTAAAGTTGCCAAGGTTGGAGACACCTGTTGTAGTCCAACCGCTTGCTCTAGCAGGAGACCCTATACCAGTGCTGGCTAATCTTTTTGGGCTCTCATGCCGAAAATTCTCCCATACCAGCACCCAGAAGGCAATGCACGCAGGGGGGCATGCCCCCTGCGCATGCGCAAGAGACCCCCCTGCACACCACGCATCTCTGTGCATTCATGCAAGACCCCTCCGTGTGCCGTGTCTCTGAGAATGCATGTGACGCACACACCCCAGTGCCCCCCATGCATCTCTGTGCATGCGCAGGCATCTCCCACACATCCCTGCCCCCACGCATGCGTGCCAGATACCCAACAATCAACAGGCGGGTGGGCAGCATGTGTGTATGCTTAGTGGGGCTCTTCCGGGTGACCTCTTGCATGCCGACAGAAGTGGCTCTGTGTGCCACTTCTGGCACGCGTGCCATAGGTTCGCCATCATGGTCCTATACCAATAGCATTGTGGGCCGTATCGTGGGCCATATCAGGATGTTTTTTGCCTTTGCAAAGTTGGGGTGAGCAAGGCCCACATGCTAATTTGACAGTTCTGCCCTTTACCATTTCAGACAAATGGCTGTCCAGTCACTTTTTAAAAGCCTCCAGTGATAGAGCACTGCAAACAAGTTCGACTGGTTGATTGTTCCCACAGTCAGGAAATTTCTCCTTTTGTTCTAAGTAGCTTGTCTCCTTGATTAGTTTACATCAGGGGTGGGATTCAATTTTTTAACAACTGGTTCTGTGGGCATTGGTTTAGTTGCTGGGTGTGGCTTGATGGTCATGTGACTGGCAGGGTATGGCCAACTCAACATCACTCACATTGAGGCACGCATCTCCTCGCCTGGCCTCTCATGACTGTGGGGATGCTGCAACAGTCGTAAGTGTGAAAAAGGGTCATAAGGTCACTTTTTTCAGTGCCATTGTAACTTTGAATGGTCACTCCACACAAGCAAAGTACCAGCAAAGGAAGGAAAAAAAACTCCAGAAAGTTCCTGAGACAGGAAGTCTAGTCCTGCCAAGAATGTAATAAGGCAGTTTCTGTAAGCAACACCAGAATGTTTCCTTCCTGCCTTCCTTACAGGATTAGGCCACTAATTTCTTCTAACAACCGGTTCTCCGAACTGCTTAGAATGTTAACAACTGGTTCTAGAGAATAGATGTGAACCTGTAGAATCTCAACCCTGGTTTACATCCATTGCTTCTTGTCCTGCCTTCTGGTACTTTGGAGAACAAGTTGTTGACCTTCCTCTTCTTTGTGACATCCCCTCAAATATTGGAAGACTGCTATCATGTCACCCCTGGTCCTTCTTTTCACTAGATTAGGCATGTCCACTGACCTGTCCAGCTTCACATATTTCCTGGACCTACTTCTGCAATATTTCAACCTTGCTCTGCTCAACAGCAGCCCCCCCCCCCCACAAAAAAAAAATTAGAAGCTTCTTTCTTCTGCTGCGGATTGTTTTCCTCTCTGCTCCCTCTCATCCACAATGGGAAGGAGAATCACATGAGTGATAGAAAGCTGGCAAAGGCCCTGGAATATAAACACAGCCATGAGTTGCAAAAATAGGATGCCCGAGGAGGGAGAGGGGTGACGTCTTTGCTTGGGGTGGCTATTTATAAACTGTTTATCAAGGATCTGCTAGTCTTGGCATGGGAAGCTGGAAGCTATTTGGAGGGCAGGTGATGCAGCAACAGTCCATAAAGTTAGCTGGCATTGGCCATCTCTCTTTGCTCTTTCTGACCAATCATCTTGGAGCATCTGAACAGATGAGCCTGTGACCTTCCTTCACTGTATTTATTTTTGTATATTTGTACACAGAGACAGTGGGAACATATATGGAAAACAATGTTTGCATCATGCCACAATCTCCGAGGCAGTAAATTTCCTTGGTCTTGTACTAAAAAGCAAAAGGGGTGAAGAAAAAAGAAGCAGCTCCCAAAACAGGCAAGCAATTTTCAAGTATGAACTTCTGAGACACAGAGGAAGAGGAAAACCTGCAGGTGTAGTGTGTGTAAGGATGCAGGAGACTCTTAGGAGTAAAATAAAATAGCTTTGCTGCCCATTTAAACTGTATCCATTTCAAAATGTAAGCTGTATTGTACACATTGGACTCGCTTGTAAATTGATTTTTAGCAGATGGCAAAAATCCATTATGGACCAGCCTTACCATGAAGGTAGAACGAGGCTGTCATTTCTAGTTGACCAATAGCAGGAGTAGCAGCAAGGAGTCAGAGAAGCAGCAATGGTCTATGCCCGTGATGGCGAACCTATGCAATGTGTGCCACAGGTAGCATGCAGTGCCCTCTCTGTGGGCACGTGAGCCGTCACCCTAATTCAGCTCCACCACGCATGCGTGCGTGCCTCCCACCAGCCAACTGGTCATCGGGTCTTTGCTGCACATGCATAGCGGGTGGGGTGCATGAGGGGCCGGCATGTACACATGTGCGGGAGCAGGTGCATGGGGGGAGCATGTGCAGAGAGGGGCACACACATTGCATTGATGCGCACAATCACGCATGCACACACACACTTTGGGCACTCCATCCGGAAAAGGTTAGCCATCACTGGTCTATGCTATGGGAACTGCTCTATTACCAAAAGGTCGTTCTTTGTCCTCAAATGTAATGGAGGATCCTGTGACATCATCAATATTAAAGCTAGATTCAGTTCCCTTTCCAGTCAACAGGCAGCAGGTAGGTAGGAAGAGGTACATTAATCTCAGGAAACAAAATGGATTTGCCCAGGAAGTGATTAAAGAAAAGGACTCATCAGATACTCTTAAATCATCATCAACATTCTATTTCTGATGTGGTCAGAAATTCTAAGAAACTTAAGAGACTTGCTTGATGTAGATATTACATCTATATGCCATTAAGTGCCTGGAATCCTTTATGGTCACTCTCAGATGTGACTAGCACCTGACTAAAACCTTCCATCCACACTGTTTGTTTGTTTGTGTTTGTTTGTGTAATCTATGTATATGGCTGCCCAATTCTTTACTGTGCCTCTGGGAAGATACTTTTGGGTTAAAATCAAATCAATAAAATAACAAACGAAATGAAAAATATAATGCATTCAAGGTCAGCCACAATCTTTTAACTTTTACAGAATTGGTTTATCTAATACACTTTTGGAGTCAGTCCTCGGATCGTTTAGCCAGAGTTCCAAAATAGCTGTGTCAACTAACACAAACTTAGAGAATACTTGAAAGAGGTTAATTTAAGCAACGTTTTGTGCAAAACATTGGTCACATACAGAGATTTTTAAATTAACCTCTTTCAAGTATTCTCAGAAATTTGTGTTAGTGGACAAAGCTATTTTGAAACTCTGGCTAAAAGATACGAGGAGAGAAGGAGAGAGAGAGAGAGACTCCAAGGGCCTTTGTGAGATTGCCAATACCATGACATTGTCAGAATGGGCATGGCAGAAAGTTTCAGACTATTTTCCATGGGTTAGTTAAGGGGCTTAAGGTGCACTAAACTTCATGGAGGCTAAACACATCTGCTTTGCATCTTACTTTGCAAGGGGGGGAGGTCACCTCAAATGGCACTTTTGCCATTAAATTTGGGAACATGATCTGAAAGGATTTGGGAGACAGTATGAATAATACAATATCATAAAATAAGATTTGTCCATTCTTGATTTAGAAGGCAACATAGCAGACATTCTGCCCATTAGACCTTCTAGTAGAATAGAATAGAATAGAATAGAATAGAATAGAATAGAATAGAATAGAATAGAATAGAATAGAATAGAATAGAATAAAACAGAGTACTTTATTGGCCAAGTACTTTATTGGCCAAGTGTGATTGGACACACAAGGAATTTGTTTTGGTGTAAATACTCTCAGTATACATAAAGAAAAGGTACATTCTGGGACTGGAAACAAATTAGAAGTCAGCACCATTTAACCTCTATTAGGGATAAAACAGTTGCCAGATATCTGCAGTAGCTAATAAATAAATAAATTAGATTAATTAATTAATTTTCAATTCAAGTAAACTCACGATGGAATATATGTGCACCAGAAGAAATCCTGTCTACTATTCTGGCTTTCCTCTCAAAAGGGCATGTTAGAGATTTGTGGATATTACCTAAATTGTCTTTTTAAAAAAACTTGTCAAAACCTTGATGCCCTTATGTTAACCCAGAGACCTTTGAAGAATAGCAAGTGATGCTTCTCTGACCCTGTGATCACTTAGCCAACTTAAAAAGTGCCAGAAATTAAGCCTCTACTCTTTTCAAAGAGCTTTTTAAACAGTCAAAAGTACAGAAGAATCACTCTGGAGATTCCCAAACACATATTTGGAGAATATCAACAGTTTTTATAATGACAGGAATTTGCAGGAATAAATCTGTCTCTAAAAGTGGACTATAAATTAGCCCTGTCTGCCAGTCCTAACCCTGTGTTTTAAAAACTTGGCAACTTTAAGATATGTGGACTTCAACTCCCAGAATTCCCCAGCTAGCATGCCACCATGGGAGATGAAGTCCACACATCTTAAAGTTGCTAAGGCTGAGAAACCCTCGTTTGCTGGTTTTTCAGATGGCTTGAAAATCCTTTCTTACTATTCCACCTCCTGCTAATCCTGTTACATACCCTGAAAAGGAGTGTTATTAATTCAAGCACTTTATGCAGGACAGTTGTGCAGGAACCCTCAGAAATGCTACCCCAGTGCTGTTTGCACAATAGGCATATATCATCTGAGAGTATAGGAGTTTGAAGGGCAGGCCTGACGATGCATTTCTTAGGAAAGCCATCCGAGAAGTAAACAGAGGTCAGAGGTTAATATAATCTACACAATCCATCCCCAAAGATTTCTGAGTTAGCCTTAGCAGTAATAAAATGACCTCCCAAATCTTTCTAAATGATTAAACCTAACGAACACAATTAATCCCAACTAGGGAAAGGAAATTGTGGGGACTCCAGGTCTATCAAAGAAAAAGCTAGTGAAGGGAGAAAGGCTGATTTACATAACACAGAGATTTTTGTGTAGAAGGATGGTGGGCGCCAGTCCATTTTAAATCCAGGCTATGAACCCCCAACCAAAATCTACCAGGGTGATCTCTACTTCATCCTTCATCTCCACCTTGTCCTTTGCCAGTTTGTGATTTATGGCTATCAACTGTCCTAATGTTCTTGTTCTGTGTGCGCCACTGCTCTTTGGAACAAAAATTATGGATTCAACATATCTTCCCCAGATTTTGGATTCTTTTGTAGGAACTGTAGCCTTTCCAAAGTCACCATGTCACAGCTGCCAGCAAATGCATTATTTCATTGCCCTTACAACAGCAAAAGCATAGAAAGAGAGACAATGAACGTGTTCAGGCCAGAACTGCTGTCAGAATTTAATGACTAAATGGACTGTTCAGGTTTCCACCGGAGCCTATGTGGGTTCTTTGAGTGCCAAGTGTGAGGTTGTTCCAAGACATGTGACACACCTGGCCAAGGCCAGCCCAGCTGCTCCCCAGAGAAAGTGCTTCCTTTTAGGATGAAAAGCTTGTCTCCTTCTCCTCCCTTTCAGGATCAGACAAAGGCAAGCAGGAGGAAAGCATGGACTTGGCAGAGATTTCAGTGTCGTGATGGCCTGAGCATCTCTCTCTCCAGACAGACAGCTGTCTCCCTTCATTACATCCTGGGAAATTTGGGGGTGACATAGCACGAGGCAGGAGGCAAACTGCATATTGCTGCCCGTCAGATAAGAAGCAGAGGAAACGACGTGGTTGGAAAAGCCATGATGCAAACTGCAGCCAAAACTGTCTTGAGTTGGAGGCATGTACGTGCAGTTAGTAGTGTGCACCGGTGTTAAACGACACACATCTCTTTCTTGAAATGGCTTTGCTGGCAAGCAAAGGGAAAGTCATCTGAGGCTTCTGTGTGCTGGCCAAATCAGCTGCCAGGGGTGAAACCGATGATGGCATGTGCTTATCCCCTGCTTTCCCTTTACTGAGGGCTGCACCTGGCCTTGATGCTTTTATGCAAGTAAAACCAAGTGTGCGTGCCTCCCGGCACATTCACCCTCTCTTTCTCTGCCTCTTCACTCTTCTCCGTTGCTATTGATGCCACATGCCCTAGATTCACAAGTATCATTTTCAGTGAGAAACCGGAGACTTCCTTGGTCCCAAGGATTCTAACTTGTTCCAACGTAACAATTTCAAACTAATGCTGGATTAGTTTGCAGCATTACTAGGTCACTGAATTACCGGTGGAAAGGAACCTAAAGAATGGCAGGCAGGAGCTGAATGAAGAAAGTGATTTGTTTGTTGGTCCCCAGGCTTAAAATTTATGGAAACATTCCTTCAACTGCTGGGCTGTGGAAGTTCTGTCACCCAGCCGATCAACCTGTCCAGGAGAAGAAAGAGTATGATTCCTCATGGCAATGCCATCCAGTGTAGTTCTATCTATATTTGTGTGAAGTTTCTGAGTGCAGAACAGTGGAATGTCTCACAGTGGAGTGCCTCATAAGGAAAAAGTGACAATACATAAAAACTTTGAGCTTTAAAAACGTTGTAGCAAAACAAAAGCATACTGTTCTGCTCATAGAATGCAGCTGTGTGACTTTATTCTGACACGAGCCGGTTCTATTTAGGTTATTGTGTCCAGGTAAGGGTGCCAAATTTTAAGAAGAAGGACACGTCTACAAAAGAAAGATTAGGAGGAGGAAGGGGTTGAAAACTGAATTCTAGGAAGAGAGTTTAAGTGTTGTTGGGGGAAATCAGGTATGATTAATATTAGTATGAATAGTCCTTGACTTAGCAACCACAAATGAGCTCAAAATTTCTGTTGTTAAGCAAGACAGTTACCATATTAAGTGAATTTTGCCCATTTTATGACTTTTCTTGCCACAGCTGTTAAGTGAAACATTGCAGTTGTTAAATTAGTAACATGGTTACTGGCTTTCCCATTGACTTTGCTTGTCAGGAGGTCACAAAAATGATCACATGATCCCCGGACACTGCAATGGGCATTAATACGTGTCAGTTAACAACCATCTAAATTTTGATTATGTGACCATGAAGAGGCTGCAAGGGTTATAAGTGTGTGAAAAATGGTTATATATCGCTTTTTCACTGCCATTTTAACTTTGAACAGTCACTAACTGTTGTAAGTTGAGGATTACCTATATTATTACTTGCTATGAAATGATAATCCTCTCTTAACAATCATATAGGTAGACTTTCTTCTTATTGGAGAGGATTAGAGAGAGATTGACTAGTAGACCTCCAAGGTCCCTTCCAACTCTGTTATTTTGTTATTTTCCTGGATTCTCCACCTGTCTTCTTTCAGATCTTCCAGGAATGAACCCAGTATTGCTATAACTGGATCTATCCACTTTGCTGCCGGTTGTTCTCTTCTTTTCCCTTCTATTTTTCTTAACATTATGCACTTCTCGACAGAATAAAGGCTTTGAATAGTGTGTTCAAACCATGGCAATTTGAGCTTTGCCATTTGTGCCTTGAATTTGGATTTCATTTGGACTATGAACCATTTGTTATTTTCATAGTTGCCCACAGTATTCAGTTCAAAATTATCAATACTTAGGTTATGTCTGTGGCGCAGTGGTTAGAGTGCAGTACTGCAAGCTACTTCTGCAGCCAGCTGCCTACAATTTGGCAGTTCAAATCCTTCCAGGCTCGGGGTTGACTCAGCCTTCCATCCTGGGTAAAATGAGGACCCAGATTGTTGGGGGCAATAGGCTGACTCTGTAAACCACTTGGAGAGGGCTGTAAAACACTAAAAAGTGGTATATAAGTCTAAGTGCTATTGCTATAGGTTGAATTGGAGTTTGCTGACCTGAATCTACTATGGACTATGACTTTCTGTCCAGGGTATAGATTTCTCACAAGGGCAATGTAATGTTCTGTGATTCCTATTTTCCTGGCCTTATTTGCAACTTGATACGGTCAATAACAACTGAAGGCATTTCTACAACCAATAAAAACCCATATTGACTTCATTTGTTATGAATGAGGTCAATATGAGCTTTATTGGTTACAGAAATAAAAGTTTTCAAGTGGGAGTTCGTTAAATTCTGATTTTTATGCTCCCCTATCAATAAGCTATAGGGAGTGTTGAATGGCCCCTGGTTAAAATCCAACATAGCAAGGAAGGCAGTAGGGTCAGCAATGAAAAGGTAGTTTTAAAAAAAGCATTTTTAAGATTTGGAGGAGTAAAATTGTGTATATGTGGAAATGTCCTATTTCTCTGCATCCTTCTAGATTTCAGAATGAAGCTTTGGAGGGGAGGCTCAAATTCAGATTCAGTCTATTTTTGAGATGCCATAATTCATATATCTTCTGACTGTTTCTAAGTCAAACACACAAACATTCCCCTAATAATTGCTATATATATATATGAACTACTCATGAAGCATAGCTGTGCTGCACAAAGTGCAGCAGGACAGAAATACAAGGGTGTAAGAGAATTTAGTGTTATACCCTCATATCCTAATTTCATGAGCAATAAGAAATCCCAGAGTGTGAGCACTTTTCATGCAGTTTGTTTCTTTTCAGTGAGGTCAAAGCAAATTGTAGTATTTGTAATATTTATACATGTTTACAAATATACAAGCTGTATATAATAAAGGTTTACATCAATACCATTCTAATGGATACACTTTGCCATTAGTTTTCTAGGGAGTTCTTTGCCTCAAAATGAGGATTTCAAGGCCCTGTTTACACTCTGACCTTACAGACTGATCTGGTCTGACTCTAATGTAAAAAAGATGTTGAGCCTCTAGAAAGAGTGCAGAGAAAAGCAACAAAGGGGACTTCCATTTTGCTGCAGGTTTTCAAAAGAGGCTGGATAGTCATCTATCAGGATGGTGCAGTAATCAGGGGGTTGTACCCGATGATCTCTTAGGTTCCAACTCTAATAATAAAACTGGAAGATGCCTTGGGGTTTCATTAAATTCAAAGTCTTCTTTCACTTCGTTAAATCATTTTGCCTGTTATAATATGCTAGCTTCATCCCTGGCAACTTTACCTAGAGGATTTTGAACAACAATTTTAAGTTCTCAATATAAATGCCCAAATTGTGGTCTTAAGTTGAGAACTACCTCGACTTAATACTTCTCAGGCCTCATCAAGTGTAACTTGCTTCATTCAATTCTAATCAACATATCAAATCCCCATTTTCTACTTATTATGGTTTTTCAGTCACCGATTACTACATACCACAGAGTCATTATAATGATCCTAAAACAAACTTTCTTGCTCCAGGATCACTCCTGTGTGATGCAAGAATTATATGACATGATTGTATTTCATGGCAAGACCAATGCATCATTTTGTTGCAGAATATTTATTTTTTGTTCAGATGAGACTAGAAATGTGGTTCTTAACTTTGGTAATCAAAGAATCGAGATTCTAAACAGCTCTATTTCCCTCTAGTGGTATAATTGCATTTAATTGGCTGTGAGGCCACGAGTTATCTACCAAGTCCATGACTACCAAGTGATGTCATTGGTGACAAAGTCACCTATTATAGAAGAGAAACTCAAAATACAAAAGTTGCTTAATGCATTAAATTCCATACTTACCTCTCTTATTTGTTTATTTCAAATATATAAAGTAACTATAGGATATCTCCCTATACCACGTTGTTTTTTATTCCAAAGTTATCTAGAGAGCATATCCCAATCTAGTGATGTTGGAAGAGGAAAAATATTCTATGAGGTGCAAAGGTCCAGTGATTCATAGTATTCAACAGGGTTCTGTGGTGTTGGCATGCCATCCATGTTTCAGTGAACTTTCAACTACAAGTGATGATCAGAATAGCAACTTTTATTGGGTTGATGCAACGAATAGCACTCTTAATCCGGTTTGTTTACGAGCTGGGATTTCCCCTTGTTTAATAAGCATGTTGTCACAACCTCATACCTAAAAGCAATAGTAAGACTTGCTCTCTTTAAAACTGTGGAGTTTCTTTTGCATAGGAGCCAGTGGTGGCTTAAGGACTAGCTAAATCAGGAAACAACTTAGGGACCTGTATTCAAAGAAGACCATTTAACTTTTTGTAGTTTGTTTTCCTCATACAAAAGATAATCGGACTTTTACAGATCCATCAAGAGTTGTGAAACCTGAGAATAAAATCTGATATATTAGCCATTCAGGTTATAAAAGTCACTGGGTTCACAAAACATGTTAAATCATAAATTACGGTTGAAAAATTATAGTAGCTGATTTCACAAGATGCTAAACAAAATCCAAACAAACAACACAATGGCTTAATGAAACCAGCCAAGTTGAGCAGAAGTACACTATCTTTGTTTGCAGCAACAGAAGCAGAGACATTCATGGAGGGAGGAAAGGATGACAAAAAAGTCAAAATGGAGGTTGTGACTACCCAATCAGATCCCTTTCCATATATACATGTATCTCATCTCATAATGCACATAAAAGGGGAGTAGGACTTCTGTTATGTGGTCATGGTATTATCTGTTTTTACCTCCACCCCACTAGGAAAAACTAACTAACTACATTTCTATGCAATTTTTCAATGTAGTCTAAACGATATTCCCCACTTAATTCACTTGTTTCAGGAAAATCCTATTTCCTTATATATCCTATTTAAGAGCCGTGGTGGCACAGTAGTTAGAATGCAGTACTGCAGGCTACTTCTGCTGACTATCGGCTGATTGCAATTTGGCAGTTCAGATCTCACCAGGCTCAAGGTTGACTCAGCCTTCCATCCTTCCGAGGTCGGTAAAATGAGAACCCAGATTGTTGGGGGCGCTATGCTGATTCTACAAACCATTTAGAGAGGGCTGTAAAGCACTATGAAGTGCTATATAAATCTAAGTGCTATTGCTATTATTGAAAACATTGGTGGGCAAATGTGAAAATGTCAATCTTCCCTTCCAAAATTACAAATAATCATTTTTGATAGTGATTGCTACTAGGGATAGGCAACTGGATATCTTATACTTTTAGGATTTCAACTCAGTTACTTCAGGGAATTTACTAGTAGCAAGGAATTGTGTGGTTGATGGTGGTAGAAAAACAAAATATTTGGAAAATACAATACAGTATTCTGCTATTAGGAACTTTTTGATAACTGTCTATACAGTCCCAGGCCTTTATGTTGCTGCAAAAAGCTATTTCATTATTTTAATAAATTTTATTAAGGAGTTTTACAATACTGAAAGATAATACAAATTGTAATCAGAAAAGAAATACAAACTGCAAAAGAAAAAATATAGAAAATAATATTTAAAGAAGCAACTCCCAATCTTGCTTGCAACAAATACAGGCAAATATTTCCTCATCTCCTATGAAAATATGTATATAATTTATTTCTTCCCACAACCCCCCATCCATTCATAAATCCAATCATTTATGTGAGAAACACTATTTCCTAACTAGCACCATACACCAGGGCTGTCAAACTGTCATGCGCTAGCCACATCCACTCCTGGGTTTAGCGAAGGGAAAAATAGTCCTGATACATAGCATGATACTGCCATGACAATGTGAGTTTGACACCCTTGCCACACACCACTGATATAGTTTAAACAATAGGTATGAATTGAAGCCTCTAGTTCAGTGTTTCTCAACCTTAACATGTATAAGATGTGTGGATTTCAACTCCCAGGATTCCCAGGCAGTACTGGAGAAATCACCAAAACAGAAGACAGAGAGAACTGAGCTTTCCAGAGACTCAGTGTGTGTTTATAAGAGAGAAGAAAAAGTTAGTTTCTCCAGACTGTTGAGACATAATAAACTGCCTAACTCAAGCTTGGTGTGGTTATCTATGTGCAGCACATCCAAACCTAGAAGAAAGTTTATAAATAGGCTGTGAAGCATATTTGTTTGCCCTGCAAAGCTATTGTCATCATTTGGACTATGTCCTGAGGGCACCAAATGATTGTCATGTTATGAAATATGCTCACCTTAAAGCTTCTAGAGACTTCAGGAAAATAGGGTAAGTCAATTGCCACCTGGTGTAAAACAGGGGCTTTCTCACTATCAGAAGTGAAGAAGAGTGAAGTAAGCTCATCAGGTCAAGAGAGTGGGAGAACAAAACATAGGTTCCATGTTCCACTTAAAAGAGGCATTCCAAAGGAACAAGGTTGTAGAGGTTATAGAGACTACTAAGTTCAAGCTAAAACATGAAAGGCCATTCTAAGTTGGCTTGTTGGGGGGAGGAAGAGAAATTGGGCAGTATAGATCAGCTTGCATATGGAACAAGGAGACTCGGCTTGTGGATTTACTGAACAGAACCACAGTGCAAAAATATGTGGAGCCAGAAGTAGACGGGGCCAGGGCAAAAGCTTTAAATTATGTTTTGATATTGAACTAAAAGGGAGTTAGAATTGATCAGTTTCTGTGCATTTCTAGGATATGAACAATTATATCTTGGTGGCAATGTTTGGATAGTCTGTGGAACTGCACCCAAGACTTTCAGGGCCACTTGCAAACCACAGCAGGGAATACACACACACACACAAACACACATAGGGAGGGAGGGAGATATATACATGCTATATGGGTGACTGAGACTGTGTGAGTTCTCCAGTTATGCTTTCCCCTGATCAAACACATAATACTCCTAACTCTTTCTTTTTGGCCTCCAATTCGTTTATTATACTCTTAATTACTTCCATCTTTGTTTACCATTTCCCCTCATCCTCCCCCTCCATGCTCTCAGAACTGCTTTCTCTCAGAGAAAGGGTTTATAAAAATGTGAAAGCACGTGAGAAGATAAAGTCAGGGCTGACAGCTGTTTGTATTGGCTTGGATCCTGCCCCTTTAACAGCAGCCTGACATGCAACTGTTAATTGAAGCTGGAAGTTGCTCTCCATAGGAAGCTTTCCTTGCTTAACTTCTGCACGTCATACGGCTGTTAAAACTCCAGAGCCAGTTAGAAATCTTTGAGGCCATTCAACTGCTAAGGAGGAAAAGGGCTGGTTCTGAGGGGTCCCTGGATTAGAGACCACCTGGAAGCCAGATGTAAATTACCCTAAAACTCTTTGCAGGAAGAATTGGTTACAAATGAAACAAAACAAAAACAAAGAGTTATACATGGTGAATTAGGAAGGGGAAGATGGGAACCAGGCAAGGCACAAGTGAAATCAATTATCCAAGTTTGGGAAGAGGAATCCTGCAACAAGTCATGTCGTACCAACAGGTTTTGAGTTTACATCAGTCAAGACTGAAAGTTATAAGCAGGCTGAATCTCTCAAGGTGCCCAAAACAGGACCAGAACTTTGGAAAAGGAAGTTCTCAATCTGATGTGTTGTTTCTCAGGCTTAATTTATATGGACTTCAACTTCCAGAATTCTCCAGCCAGAATTTTGGAAATTGAAGTCCACACATCTTAAAGTCACCAAGTTTAAGAAGCATGCATGATTCCTCCATACTTTGAGGAAAAAAAAACTGTATCCTCAAAAACAGACTTCACATTACTCTACAAAACAAAAGCTCCAGAAATTTCCTTAAACCAGAAAAAAAAAATCCCTGAAAATCCTGAATTGTCTATGAACGTGACATGCTCTTGTCATTATGCATCATTTCCTCACCTTCCCCAAAGATATGAAATGTAGGAACTGGTTACTACCAACTTGCCCAAAGCCCATCCTTAATTCCTCTTAGGTGTCTACTGTGGATACAGACTAGAAAGAAGCACCCAGTGTGTGAAGGGCCTATTTATAATGAAAACAGGGAAGATGGTTTTCCAAGGGTTCACTGGGCTCCTGGCTGCAGGGCTTCAGCAATCCTGGTCACATAGGCCCTGTCCCAGAAGGAGAAGTGGTAGGGAGGGAGGGAGGATTGCTTCTACAGACTATCTAAAGCAGAGTTCTCCAAACTTGGCAACTTTAAGACTTGTGGACTTCAACTCCCAGAATTCTCCAGCCAGAATAGCTGATCTAAAAGAAGGGCAAGAGAAAAAGGCATACAAAACCTTTACTAGACCAATACTCAAATACAGCTCATCTGTCTGGAATCCGCACTGTATATCAGACATTAATACAATTGAGTGAGTCCAGAAGTATTTCACAAGAAGAGTACTACACTCCTCTGCTCGCAACAGAATATCCTACACCACCAGGCTTGAAATTTTAGGCTTGGACAATCTTGAACTATGCTGCCTACGATTGGACTTAAGTATAGTACACAAAATTATCTGCTACAATGTCCTACCAGTCAATGACTACTTCAGCTTCAACCGCAACAATACAAGAGCACACAATAGATATAAACTCAATGTTAACCGCTCCAAACTTGATTGCAAAAATTACGACTTCAGCAACAGAGTGGTCAATGCCTGGAATGCACTACCTGACTCTGTAGTTACATCATCAAACCCCCACTCCTTTAACCATAAACTATCCACTATTGACCTCACCCCATTCCTAAGAGGTCTGTAAGGGGCGTGCATAAGTGTACCATTGTGCCTACCATCCCTCTCCTACTGTCCCCATTTATTTGTATCTATTTCCTGTATTCTTATGCATGTTTATATTTATTCCTATTATCTTGTAAGCGATTGACAAATCAAATAAATCAAATAAATAAAAAATAAAGATGCCAGACCATGCAATGCAAAAGGCATCTTTAGAGGGTCTTGTAGCTTTCCAGGTGATTCATACTGGCTACTCTCTCATCTCCTAAAAAATCCACTGATTTGTGTCTACGTGACCCATCTCTTCCCTTTCTCCAACATTCAGTCGCCATAGCCTGGGCAATTGGGCACTTTAGCTCCTCATTGGGAGCCCTGTTGCTTTAGTGCCTGGAGAGTTCTGCTGCAACTTGTTCAGTCCCAGACTTGAACCCTTATACTGAAAGCAAGTGTTAAGGAAATGCTAAATAAATTGAAGCTTTTTCAAATGGTTGATGCAAGAAGATCCACTTTAATCTTAAGAATGTAGAGTGTAATTTCCAAATCCTTGTCAGGAAATGATGTCTGTGATTTGAATTCAATAAAGCACCAAGAGATTATTTGCTCCAGTGCTTTCCTGAGTTACTCATCTATGGTTCTAATCTATCAAGCAGAACATTCATCTCACCCACAATAGGAAGAAGAAAAGCATGAAGACTATGGAAGAATGCTAGAAGCAAGGGATATATCTGTACTGCCACTGAGCACCTTAGAACATAGAATAGTCTATCATTTCCTAATAGCATCTTGCAGTATTCTATTTTACTAGCCATTCCTCAGTGGTTAGATGCTTAGTAGTCTTTCATGTCTGCCCTACAATCACTACTGGTGTCATTTGACTAGGAAATTGGTGCAGAAAAGCACAATAAGCAGAGAGTTCTAATATGCGATAGAGCAGGGGTGTCAAATTCAAGTTGTCACGGCAGTCACGGTGTCACATGACATATCGGAGGGTTTTTTTTTCCCTCTGCTAAACTGGACATGGGTGTGGCCAGTGCGTGATACATCCAGCCTGCAGGCCAGGAATTTGACAGCTCTGCAGTAGAGCCTGTTAAACTATATCCTGAATAAAGTGCATTGTTTTTTGTAAACTGCTATTGGTATGAAATGCAGCAGGTTACTTGTTATTACTTGTCACCAAGAATATATTAAGCCTGTGCTGTAGGCCCTCCATGGGTTGCCAGAAGTTTTCCAGATCCATTAAAATGATGGTTCTAACCTATACAGCTCTATCTGGCTTGGAGCCAAGATACTTGCTGGACTGCTTTGTCCAGTCAAAACTAAACTTTCCAATATGCCCATCCTTGGAAAAACACTCAGAGATTTTCCATTCCCAAGGTAGGAATAGGCCATGCTATTTCTCTATTATGGGTCAAGTTTTACAGAACAGCCTTCCACCAAAAATTAAATTTGCTCCATTGTTTTAATCATTTTCTGAAGGGCTCTTAGTAATTCTGTCTGTTGGTCATGTAATGATGCCCCTGTTGCATATAAATAGTTTTAATGATTAATACTTTGAACATTTTCATTCAACTTTAAATGATTTAATTAATTCTTAATCTAATTACCAAGGACACTTCACTGTTTATTTGTGTGCTATAAAGCAATGGGAGAATTTGTGAAATACAATGGTATTCAAGACCAATCAGTCAAGCAAACAATGAAGTCTGCACAAACATATACACAAAAGACCACTTAGTTCAGTATGTAAGCTATCTGTCTGCACCACTAGGAAGGCTGCCCAATTTTCCTCAAGCTGAAATTAGTGAGGATGAAGAGGTCAAAGCCAACTCCAGCAATGAAAAGCACAGTACAGCTTTCTCTACTAGCATCTGACTTAGTCATTTTTTTTATACACAAGTCAGTTGGGGCTTTATCATAAACGGAATTAAACCTCTTAAGAGAGAAAGAGAGTAGCATGATATGCATAATGGGCAGGAGATCTTCAAGCCATGTGTAAACCTATATAAACTGAGTTTTGGCCATTGTGTTGTTCTACCATTCCTTCCTCTCTAGACTGCTGGCATTTGCTTTAAAGTGAGATTGGCCTGAAGTTTAACCATAGCATCATTCTAATGGAAGACAGAGTTGCAAGTCTTAATTCAAAATGTTAGGTCAGGACAAGCAACTTTCTTCAGTCTAAAGATTAGGATGCCACCTCCATCCACAATTATTTTAGTTTCCAAAGGCCTAGGCATCCCAATAACACATATTACCTAGTCCAAAACAGCTTATTTTTGGGCTTTAGAGGAGTTGGATCGTATGGTATAAAGGTGGAAACAAGATGTAGTATCTCCAGTTTTACTTTTAATTTGTCCCCCAAAGATAAACAGTGTGGTATCTAAAATTGGCTATTTTGCTTTTGAATAACATGGGGTTCAGTGGGGGTTGATTATTGGGGCTTAATTAGATTTTGGCTTTGGGAATAGAATGATTCCACCTATTGTATCTTTATGTGACATTGTTGACCATGCCAATATGGCTTATTCATAAAACACTGTGTGAATGCAACTCCTGCAGTTAACATCAGGTCTATTTTGATTTTTAATATATCCCTCCTGCTGATTATAAATATGCTTGTTTATTACCGTATTTTTTGGCATATAAGATGACTTTTGAAACGAAAAAAAGTCAACCGAAAATCGGGGGTCGTCTTATACGCCGAGTATATTTTGAAAAACGTTTCGATATGCCGCTAAACAAAAATCGTCTGGATATTGCCACGAAACAAATTTTCCAACTCGATCCTGCACCAATCACTGTAAGGCTGCTCGGACCGCCTCTCTAATTCAGCCAATCCAAGCAGGCTTTTTATGCATGCAAACAAATTTTCCAACTCGATCCTGCACCAATCACTGCAAGGCTGCTCGGACCGCCTCTCTAACTCAGCCAATCCAAGCAGGCTTTTTAATTAAAAAAGAACTGGTGTTGCCTCGGAAGTGGGGGGGTAATCTTATACAGCGAATATAGGCCTAAACCTATGTTTTAACTATAAAATTAGGGGGTCGTCTTATACGCCGGTCGTCTTATACGCCGGAAAATACGGTAGATTTGTACCTTGCTCTTCCTCCAAGAACTTAAGACAGTGTAGATTGTACTTAATTTTCCTCCTATTTTTCCCCATTTCAACAACCCCATGGGAGAATTGGACTGAGAGACAATGACTAGCTCAAATGCACTCAGTGAATTCCTATAACTGAAATAAGTTTGGCAGAACAATTTTCATTGCAGGAGGTCTAAATCCCTTTTCCAGTTTCTTTGAAAATTCATGCCAGTGCTCTTCTTTATTTAACCAAAGGTGAGGAAAATATCTACACTAGTTTTCTCCATCATGGTGCCCTTTAGATGTAATGTGGTGCCTTTTAAACTACAACTTCCTTCACTCTGAGTCAGGACATCCCTTAGCAGTGACAATGGGACATCCTATGAATCTTAGTCTCTTTACTTCTAAACATATTCTTTTCTAAATTCCAACTTGGATGTTACTCTTTTGAAACAAAGTTATACAAAGAAGGAAGGTGATCTGCTTTTAAAACAATTGCCCAATGTCTTTGGGCCCAGAAGCTCAAGTCTGAATCCTCTTTCTGGCTCCAGCCTTCTCTTGCCAGACTCTGGAAGATGGGGTTTTCAGCTGGGCTTTATTAAGAAGCAGCCAGCCAGCCTGTTGGCTCTAAGGAGATTGGATGTATTTTCTCCCACAGTGATCAGAAAATTTACAGTCCCGTGCCCTGAAGTCAAGGGACCAGGTTGAAATGTTTTGTTTATTCCCTTCTGTGAGAAAGCAGAGATTTCACATGCCTATTTTCCTGCCATAGCAAAATGGGACTGGTGAACTGATCTTGGCAGAGAATGTCTTGTTTGTTTATTTCTCAGAGGCAAGGAAAACATCTGATTACCTTCATGAGACTTTGCTTTGCCTAGTCGGGTGTAGACAAAGGGGAACCCTGAGTTTAAATTGTTCCTAATCTTCCTGGGAGAATAGCAGGAACTGTTACTTACAAGTCCTCTAGCACACGAGAGAGAAAAGGCACATGACTGCTTTCTTCACAGGCTCTTTACCGCCTTGTGTTCCCAAATTCTCCAAGCAATTGTCACCCATGTGTGCAGACACATTTTTATTTGCATCATGCAGTTCAACAATTGGGCAAACAAGTAATAGTCAGGAATCCTACCAATTTGGGGCATTAGCCTTTTATTTTACAGAAGCTTCTGCGGCTTAAAAATAAAAATTAATTGCCTATTATTATTCTTCCTGTCCATGTTTCTGCAACTGTCACTTCTTGACTTCTGCTCATTAAGCAAGTCCATGTGAATGATAGCACATAATTAGTTTCTAATTTAGATTAGTGATTTTATATCAATATTTCCTGTTACTCCTTAGTAACCTTTTCTTAGTTGTTGATTATTTAAATTCTACCAGGAATTGAATAACATTTCTAGTAGAGTTGTTTGCTTTTTTTGAAGTACTGAATAGGTTTAAGAGAAACGCTGATTCATAAAGGCCAGAGTTGTTATTGGCCTCTTCTCTTCTTTGGTCCCTAATGTAATTTTTATCTTTTATCTTACATCTGATCCCTTCAATTTCTGAGTAGCCTTTGATGTGTATTTGAAAACTATTGAACGTGCATGCATGTACACACACATATACATACACATACATACATACCAGTACATACATACATATACACATATCAAATTTTAATAAAAATAATAAATTAAGAAAAGTATGCCAAGGAATTCAGCAGGGAAGTCTCAAGCAAATTTTGTCTCTAAGTCCAGAACCTGTACTTGGTTAAATTTAAGAATCTAAGAATGAAAAAGAAATAAAAACTATTTTTGGTGCACTAATAAGCAAATGTGAGAAGATGGGAATGTGAGTTGTGAGCATGCTTGTTTTCCTCTTTCTAACTAAAACCAATCTGGCATATATTTTCAGGAAATGCAAATTTATAACTACCCAAGGCTTGGAACATGAATAGATTTACTTCACCTGATAAAAAAAAATAATAAGGATTTATTAAGAAAGGAAAGTCTACAACATAACTGATGCTGATAGAGATACTCTCTCTAAAGAGTACAGGGAAAGAGACACTGCAAAACAGGAAATGGGAGGATAGATCACGAAAACAGCAGAGAGGATTCAGCTGTGCTTTATAACATGGCAAAGAAGCCACAATAGTGACTTACTATTGAAAGGAATGAAACAAAGATATTCCAGCCAACTGTAGGCTGTTGTCTACCAGGAACCAAAATCAAGAATAAGTTTCAGAACAACTTTCAAAGCTCATCAAATCTACAGACAGTTATTCCTTTCTAATAATATATGTGAGGACAAATATACAGCAGTAAATTGCTACCTTTTTTATCATCATGGAATCAGAAGATCTAAACAAAAATGCTCAAGAGGCTTCAGTGAATAGAAGAGGATTGGAAATGAGAATAAAAATATAGCTAGTCAGTAACTGGTTATACAAAATGGCATCAGTTGGAGAGGTGTTGTTGTTTTTTAATAAAATCAGAGTTGGAAGGGACCTTAGAGATGATCCACTTCATTTCCTATTTAGCACAGTTCTACTCCAGCAATTCTGATGGATGGCCATCCAGTCTCTGAAGATTTCTATCAAAGAACTTGCAATTCATGTGGTAGGCTGTTACAGTAGCTGACAGTCAGAAAGAGAATGCAGGTAGTCCTCAACTTAAGACCACAATGGAGCCCAAAATTTTTGTTCCTAAATGAGACATTTGTTAAGTGAACTTTGCTCCAATTTACAATCTTTCTTGCCACAGTTGTTAAGTGAATCACTGCAGTTGTTGAGTTAGTGACACGGCTGTTAAGTGAAACTGACTTCCCTATTACTTTGCTTATCAGAAGGTCACAGAAGGTGATCACATGACCCCAGGGACACTGCAATCATCATAAATATGAACCAGCTGCCAAGCATCTGAATTTTGATTGTGTGACCATAGGAATGCTACAATGGCCATAACTGTGAAAAATGGTCATAAGTCATTCTTTTCAGTGCAATTGTAACTTCAAAAGGTCACTAAATGAACTGTTGTAAGTTGAGGACTACTCTACCTGTATCTCAGATCTGAATTATGGAGTACTTGGTAGTCCCTAAACTTGGTTGTTTGCTTGCAGATATTTTACTACCCGACTAGGTAGTGAGGAGATCACCAAGTAATCCACAATCAGGAAGATCCTTTTGAGGCCTAGCCTGAACCTTCTTGCTTCTGTAGCTTAACCCATTGGTTCTATCCTTCCCTCTTTAGCTGTATCTCTTTATTATAATTTTTTTCTAGTGGCTAAACGTTAAACATGTAGTTCTTTTCATTGTTCCTCACAGAGCTTCTTTTCTATCCTCTGAACTCAAATTTGTTACTGTCTTTTTTGAATTGAGTGCCCAGAGCTAAATATAGTATTCCAAATGGGATTGGATGAGGCCACAGTAGAACTGAACAATTACTTTTATGATTTACCACCTAAGATAACAACTGCCTCATATTACCAGTTCATGTACAACTTGTTATCAACAAGGGCACCCAGATCCTTTTCACATATATTGTTGCCAGCTTAGGTCTTCTCCATCTTACATTCTCCCTACCAAGATGTAGAAATTTATATTTTTCCTGGTTAAATCTCATCCTATTCGTTTCAGCCCCCTGTTCAAGATTGTCAACTACTCTAAAATCTTCCTTATTTCAGCAAAAGTATTAGTCATCCCTCTCAGCTTTCTCTCACCTGCAACCTTTGTAAATGTCCCAATTCCCTTATCCAGCCATTGAAAGAAAGGTTGACCAGAGCAGAACCCAAGACAATGCTTTGTACTGCACTACTTGATAGTTCTAAGATAACATAAATTGTTTCTGGAACTTAGTCCATGTTAGCTGAATGAAAAACTTCAGCTAACAAATGTTTTTACCAAAGCATGGTAATGGTGTTGGTGTTCCCCACAAATATTTTTACTAAAGCATGGTAAGCTAGGGGAGTTGAATCCTATGGAATGGAAACAGAAAGTCTTAAAAATTTCAAGTAAAAACTTGAAAGTATTGAAAGTGTGAGGGTTGCTGCTCAGTGGGAAGATTAGGAAGATTTTTAGCGTATACAATTCATGCTCTTCATTGTCCTGATTCTACTGCATGAGTATGAGAAGTAAACAAGATGAATTTGAGTTCTTAATACAGAAGGATAAATATGATTTAAAAGGTATAATGAAGACTGAATGGAATGGCTGGAATAAAGGAATCATAAATGAAGGATACAGTTTGTCCCAAAGGAATAGAAGCAATTAAAAGAAGGAGTTGCATCCTATCTTCAAAATATCCTGCTCAGAAATCAAATAAATGTATTTGGCAATGCTATAAAGAGAATCTGGGTTAAAATAAGTTCAGAGGAAAAAATAAAAGCAATACTGTTGGTAAGGTCTACTATCACCCATCCAATCAAATTGCAAATTAAACAAGGCATTAAAGTCATAATGAACATCTGTTGGGAGACAAATTCTGCCAAGCATAATCCTTCTAGGACAACTTTCTCCTTCAGGGATAGAGGAAGATGTAAGATGATTAGTTATCCTTGACCTGATATTAATTAACAGGAAAAACTTAGTTGAAGGAGTGGAAGTTGCAGGAATAGTGGGGGAATGTGTCTGTAGAACGCTACTGGTTTTGATTTTTTTTAAAGAAAAAATAAAACTAAGCATAGGCCATATCTTTGACTTCAAAATAGCAGATTTTAATAAATCAAAAGCAGTAATAGCAGGATCTTATGGGTGAAGAAGCTAATGGAATACAAGTTCAAGATTAGGTAAGAATTCCTAAAGGAATACAAACGCAAGCAACTCCAATAAAATGGACCACATTACAAAAAGTCAATATGGCCACACTAAAAGTTTAGGAATATCTGAAACAAAAAAGAAATAGATAAAGAAATAGATAAAGAGCCAGGTCACAAAAGAATACAAGAATACCAGAAATCCTGAAAGGTTCAGAATCATGGACTTCAGAGGCCATTTAGTTCAACTATAGCTGAGAATAAAACTTAATAGGGATGGGATTCTTCATGTCATTTGGGGGGATACTACTTTAATTTTGATTCCTGCATTATAATTTAATAAGGAGTTGAACATGCATTCAGTACTCTCATCCAAGTTTACATTTTTAGCCAACATTAAGGGTCTGAAGGCTTCTCTACTGTTGAATCCAGAGGAGGATTGTGATTCTCTGGCAAATATGTTTTTGAATGTATTTTCTGTTGTTTCAGAGAGGAGGCCTCACAGCCTTGCATTCAATTCACGAGAAAAATATTTTAAATGTGCATTAAACATAATGTCCTGATGGTGCTAGTTATTTTTGAGATAATACAACTAGCTCAGAACATAGTAGATTCCCCTGGCTAATAAATAGAGACTTGACAATCACTTTTCAGCAATCAGCAGGAATTGCATGGAAACATAAAGATCAGTAGATCAAAGAAATGTAGGACTTTTAACCCCAGCAAACATGCCATCAATTGTGACAAAAGTAATGGATTTCCCCTCCCCTCACTTTTCAGCTGTGTGCTAGCCTGAATTTCCTCAATTGCACAATAATCATTTGTCTATCCAAAGAATTCGAAGGCTGCTGAAGCCAACAAATATAACCCACTGCTCCATGCAGGAATCCAAATAACTATCTTGAACGCATTCCGTAAAAGGGAGCCATCACTTCTCAGGTATTTGATTACACTTTCAAACAACTTGAATAGGAAGAATTTTTTCTAATATTCAAACAGAACCTTCCTTCTTTCCTTCTAAAATAAAATTATTCTTCCTTGTCCTGAAGTTTGGAACAACCAGAAATGGGTCTTCGATGTAGTATCCTTTCAGCAAATTACAAAGTATTATTATATTTCCTTTTGGTCATATCTTCCCAGGGCTAAACCCACCTATATCTGTTAGATATTTACGTAAACCTTCACTGATTGGTTGGTCCGTGATGTTTGGAAATTAAAGAGCTGTCACTGGTTCTAGCCGCGAGCAGCTCTCATGTAAAAGGAGCTGCCGCGGCTGCTGTTCTCTGTTTCTGAACGATGCAATAAAGGAATTAACCATTCAGAATCTCTCGCATATCTCTCACCCACAATTTAATACTGGCAACGTATTAAAGGTGGGATCCTGAGAGAAGCAGGACCGCGCACACATGACTAACCAACTGGACAAAGAACTAACATGGCCAGGAAAAATACACCACCTGTACTGTTCGACCCAACCACTGAGGACTGGGAATCCTACATCGATCAATTCCAGATGTTCCTGGAAAGTAGTGATATGATGAACATTACAGAGCAGAGGAAACGAGCCATCTTCCTCACGCATTGTGGCCCTGCCATTTTCAAAATGGCTAAAGCTCTCATAGCCCCCAGAGATGTGAAAACAATAGTCTGGCCAGACTTAGAGAGAATTCTGAGGGCCCACTACACACCACCGGTATCCAGTCTGATCAAGAGACATGAGTTCTACCAGAGAGACCAGAAGGATGGAGAGAGCATCAACAATTTCATTGCGAGCCTAAGGGACCTTGCCGGGGCATGCAAATTCCTGAATGTGAACGAGGCAATGTGGGATCACGTAGTCCTCGGACTCAGGGACCCAACACTACAGAGCCGTCTCCTAACCAAGCCTAAAATAACATTAAAGGAGGCTATCAAAGAAGCATCAGCTGAAGAAGCATCCCAGAAGTCTGCTGCAGCCATGAGGAGGATGAATAAGACTCCACAGCCCCCCCAAAGGATGACAACGCCATTCACCATGAGGACCTCGAGTCTGAGTCGGGATCGACCAGCGATGAGGAGGTGAACCAACTACACACAGAAAAGCGTCAGAAAAGCCAAGAAAAGAAACGGAAGGAATTTTGGTGTGCCGGCTGCGAGGGAAATCATCTCAGATCAGAATGCCGGTTCAGAGACGCAGTCTGCCAACGATGCGAGTGGAGAGGACACATTGCGAGGGCATGCCAAGCATTCAAGCCAAACAGCAGAAGGCAGAGACAAGGCACATCTTCCAGGAACCGAGACAACAAGCCCAAGAATCACCGGAGCCAAGTCAGCCAGAATCGACAGAACTCCGAGTCGGCCACAATGAGGAGCGAAACGCATCAGACCATGATAATGGGCCACTCCAACATGGCAAACGACAGAAAGGTCCACATGCAAGTCACGATAGAAGGCAAACAATGTAGGATAGAAGTGGATTCTGGATCTCTTCTGTCAATGGTGTCATGGGACACCATCAAAAGTCTAATTCCCAACCTAAAAAAGGAACAGCTGAGCAAACAAAGAATAATCCTAAAGGACTATCAAGGGAACAGGATTCCTGTCATAGGCACAGGTGAATTCAGAACCACTCTGAAATCCTGCCATTAACCGTTGTTGACCAGGACCGGCCAAGCCTTCCAGGGCTCAAGTGGTTCTGACTGCTGGGAATCAATTTTACCAGAATCTATAGCATTGCAGAAAGTGAATGGGAAGATAATCTGATGGAGGAATTCCGGGAGGTGTTCAACAGAAAATTGGGCAAGTACTTGGGATCCCCTATTTCGTTTAACGTAGACCAGGGGTCACCAACCTTTTGGACCTCAGAGACCACCAAACTCATAATTTTAGATCCCATGGACCACTAACTGGTTCTGTGGGTGTGGCCTAATTTGTGGGTTTGGCTTGGTGGTCATGTGACTGGCTGGGCATGGCTTGTATGTAAATATTATAAATATTTATATAAATATTGAATTTTTTATAAAAAAAGAGCAACTTTTACCCAAAATCAGGCAAAGCAGGCAGGCAGATTGAGTTGCTCACAGAATCACAGATTCATTCAGAAATCCATCTATCTGCCATTGGCTAGCTCAGTCTGTCACATAAAATTTGCTTGCCAGCAAACTCATAAAATTTGCTAACAAGCAAACTCACAAAATTAACTCACAACACACCATGCATGTAAATATTGAATTTTTTATTTAAAAAAGAGCAACTTTTACCCAAAATCAAGCAAAGCAGGCAGGCAGATTGAGTTGCTCACAGAATCACAGATTCATTCAGAAATCCATCTAACTGCCATTGGCTAGCTCAGTCTGTCACATAAAATTTGCTAGCAAGCAAATTCACAAAATTAACTCACAATACACCATGTATGTAAGTATTGAATTTTTTATTTATAAAAGCAACTTTTATCCAAAATCAGGCAAAACAGGCAGATTGAGTTGCTCACAGAATCATTCAGTGATCTATCTATCTACCATCGACTAGCTCAGTCTCTCAAATTTGCTTGCTGTGAGTCTGCACTGAATTTTCTTGCAAACAAACTTTCAATCCTAAGGGAGATTTGGCTGTGCTTAGCTAGAAAGCAAAAAATCCAACCATTTCCTGCTTCCTAGCTAATCTAAATCTCCCGGTGCAGCAGAACAGATGATGGTCGGAAAAAGGAAAAATAGCAACTTTGCAGACAAGTTTGCTGGGTAAGGAGTGAGTGGGCGGGGAGGGTTACCGCGGGCCAGGTGGGCTGAGCAGTCTTGTATTTCTGTGCAGCCTGGACTAATTGCTTTTGGGGGGTGCTCTGGGGGTGAGATTTCTCTCTGGCCCAGCAAAATTTTCTCACAGCCCACCAGTGGGCCACGGCCCACCAGTTGGCAACCGCTGACCTAGACCCAAACATAGCCCCAATCAGACTAAAAACAAGGTGTGTTCCATTCGCACTTAAACCAAAAATAGATGAGCAATTAGACAAGCTCATTTCCCAGGGAATCCTAGAACCTATAGACCATGCAAAATGGGAAACCCCCATCGTCACACCCATAAAACCAGATGGGCCTCTGCGCATCTGTGCTGACTACCAGGACATACTTAATCGCACCCTACAACAGAGTGCATACCCCGTCCCGGTGGTACAGCACTTTTTACATTCCCTGGGGTGGGGAAACTTTTTCGCAAAACTCGATCTTGCACAAGCTTACCAGCAATTACCAGTAGATGCTGAGACAGCGGAAGCGCAGACAATTGTAACACACCGTGGAAATTTCAAATGTAACCGCCTACAATTTGGAGTTAGCGTTGCCCCAGGTCTATTCCAGAGCATCATGGAACGATTATTGCACAAAATAAAAGGGGTGGTGCCATATTTCGATGATGTTCTCATATCAGCTGAGGACAAAGAACAATTACACGAAAGTTTAAGGGAAGTCTTAAGCCATTTCAAAGAGGTAGGGCTTAAAGTAAAAAAGGAAAAATGCCAACTAGCAGCTGACAAGGTAGAATTCCTGGGCTATTTAATAGACAGTGAAGGAATCCACTCCACAGACAATAAAATTAAAGCAATCAAGACAGACTTGCAAGCTTTCCTTGGTCACATTAACTTTTACCATATATTCTTACCACAGAAGGCAACTGTGGTGGAACTACTCCACAGACTGCTTGACAAAAAAGCAGCCTGGGTTTGGAGGTAGAAAGAAGAAGCAGTGTTCCAAGAAATAAAGAGACTAATCACATCAGACCACGTTCTAATCCAGTACAACAAGACTTTATCATTAATATTAACTTGTGATGCATCATCATTCAGGGTCGGCACAATCATCAGCCACATCTTACCAAACAGAAAAAAAGCCCCTATTGCTTTCTACTCAAAGACATTATCCAAACAGGAATGGAATTATAGCCAACTTGACAAGGAAGCATTAGCCACAGTTACCAGAATCAAGCGATTCCACTAATACATATACGGAAGAAAGTTTACACTAGTCACAGATCACAAACCACTTTTGGGCATTATCGCGGGGGACAGAGCCACACCAAGCATTGTATCCCCCGGAATGATACATTGGATAGAATTCCTGGCTGCCTATGATTACAAATTAATTTACAGGCCAGGAAGAGACATTGACCATGCAGATGCATTGAGTAGATGCCCCCTACCCAGCCAAGATGAAGATCCAGTGCTAGTGACAACCACACTCCTGATAGAGACAATTGAACAAATACTGGTAACAGCAACTGAGATCGCAAGGGAAACAGCTAAAGATGGAACTCTGGCATGTGTTTTAAAGTGGGTACGGAGAGGGTGGCCCGAGAGGGAGAAAGACAATGAAACTAAATCATTCCTGAACAGACAGACCTATCAATATTAAAGGGTGGGTTCTGTGAGGGGATAGAATAGGAATTCCCGATAGTCTAAGAGACAATGTTATGGAAATGTTGCATGCGGGGCATCCTGGGATTGTGAGAATGAAATCCCGGGCAAGGAGCTAGGTATGGTGGCCAAGGATGGATAAGAAAATAGAGACATGGGTATCTGCATGCAGGATTTGCCAGGAAAACAGGCCAGCACCACCCATGGCACCCAACCATGAGTGGGAAACACCAAAGGGACCTTGGTCAAGGGTACATATTGATTTTGCAGGGCCAGTAAAGGGACACACATTTTTTATCATAGTGGACACATATTCTAAATGGCTGGAAGTCAGCATCATGCAATCCACAACAACAGAGGCAGTCATTAGAAACCTAAGAAAACTATTTGCTACACAGGGCCTGCTGGACATAATTGTATCCGACAATGGGACCCAGTTCACAGCCACTCAGTTTGAGGGTTTTCTAGCACAAAACAGGATATGGCATGCCCTATTGGCACTTGGACATCCATCGAAGAATGGACAAGCAGAACGAATGGTCCGATACACGAAAGAGACCCTCCAGAAACTGGGGTCAGGGGACCTGCAAGCAAAAATAGATAAATTATTAAGCATACAGCACATATCACCCAGTGCGACAGCAAATAAAAGCCCTGCTGAACTACTCATGGGAAGAAAGTTGAGAGCACCCTTAGACAGATTACATCCCACGTACAATCCAGACAGACCTTTAGACTCATCCAGCAAATGCCGGACGTTCTAAACGGGCAATCCAATTTACACTAACAACTTAACAGGGGAGCCTCTATGGGTACCGGCGAAGGTGACCAAAGTAACGGGGCCCCCATCTGTCGATACAACAGATGGCTGAAGCTGGAGAAGACACATAGACCAACTAAGAACACAAGGGACAAGGGGGGACACAGACATAAATAGAGAGGAAGGGGGAGACCCTTCATACATACACATTGCAAGCAAAGGGAAAGGGAAAGACCCTTCACACAAATGCAACACACCCAGAGAGGAAGGGGGTGACCCCATCCAAACAAGATATAACACAGATCAGGCCAGAGAGGAAGGAGGTGACCCCACCCAAACAAGGTATAACACAAATCAGGCCCTAAGAGCTAACGAGTCACAATCTCAACAACTAAGAATAGCACCGAACAGAAACAACAGAAATAGCAGACACTTACCAGACACACAAAGGCAGGGACAGGCCTGGAGAGATAGCAAAAGGGTGGCATCTAATGGAGATAAAACGGGCTCCCCACATAGAAGATTCCAGGAGTTTCCTTTGGAGGGAGCAGGAGAATCAATAGGTCCAACTGACCAACTCAAAGACCAGCTGATGACTGAACTGTGCAGGTCCAGTCACACTTATAAGAGTCCTGCCTTGATTACATGCGCTAGATTGAGGACAGGATTGGGTGGACTGGGCCAGGTGGGGAGGGGTGTTAGATATTTACATAAGCCTCCACTGATTTGTTGGTCCGCGATGGCAGGAAATTAAAGAGCCGTCACTGGTTCTAGCCGCGAGCAGCTCTCATGTAAAAGGAGCTGCCGCGGCTGCTATTCTTTGTTCTGAATGACGCAATAAAGGAGTTAACTCGGCCTGGCCCAGTAACTGTGTTTCAGGTTTTTAATTAAATTTTAATTGGGGTTTTTAGTTTTTAACTTTTAAATTGAATCTGAATTAGACAGCCAGATTAAATTATTTAATTTATTTTTAATTGTATTTATTGTATATCTTGTATGTTTTAGTAGGCTGTACACCGCCCCGAGTCCCTTTTTTGGGAGAGGGGGCGGTATAGAAGTTTAAACAAATAAATAAAATAAATAAATAAACCATTTGGAGTCTCTCGTGTAAGATCCCTCTGGTCTTCCTTGAAAGAGTTGTTATAAACATTTGTGTATGATAAGTGCTAAGAGAATGCTATTGCTCACTTGATTTGTATGCAATTTTTATCTTCATAAAACATTTCCATGGATTTATATTTCTTGATGAGTCCCTTTTTGGGAGAGGAGGCGGTATAAAAAATTTAATAAATAAATAAAATAAATAAATAAATAATAATCACATTGTCATGCTTGGTTCTATATATTCTTCTAAAAAAATGTAATCACATCATTAGAGTGTCTTGTTTGGGAGGATACAAGGATGGGCTTGAAGACAAAGCCCCATGCTTTATCCCTGGCATCATTTGCTGAAAGAATTTCAATATGAAAAGGAAACATTTTTGTTTGAAATTACTTATCTCCAAGAGCTCACAATGTGAGGGAGTGTCAAAGGCAGCTGCAAATATATACAAATGGGAGGGGAAGCTTTTGTATATTCCATAATTTTTTTAAAAAATCCTTTGGTTTAAAATTATAATACAAAAATCATTCCAATGTCTATTTCTCTTTTAACAAGACAGTATAAATTAGAAACTGAACACTCAAAAACCCAATGGGGCAAATTGTAAAGACATTGATGAACCTTATATATTCAGCGTCTTGTGCAACCATTAATTCCATAAATCAGTGTTTCTCAACCTTGGCAACTTTAAGGTATGTGGATTTTATTTCCCAGAATTCTCCAGCAAGCAGGACTGGCTGGGAATTCTGGGAGCTGAAGTCCACATATCTTAAAGTTGCTAAGATTAAGAAATATTGAGATAGATCTTCAATCTATCAACTTTCAAATGATAAATTGGCTGTTTTTTTGGTACATATACAATATAATGAAACTATACTTCCAACTATACTTCTTGTTATTGTTTCATTGCAAACTGGCTTTTCAAAATCATCAGGAATTTGAGAAATGGATGAGTGAAATTCTATGGTATATCAGCTATATAATTTCAAAAGTGCAAACTTACAATAGTTGATAGAATTTGTCACTGTATATACTGTATGTGTGAGGTATAATTCTGTCAATTGATATTTTGTTAAATGATTAGGGTAGCTGTACCTTTCCAATTTCTGCTTGGCCATATTCCTCCACAATTGGATGTTGTTTTGAAACAGCAGAACAGACTAGTTAGAGAAATATTATTTCCAAGAGATTCCACAAAACTTTTATAGTTGTGTTGTGTATCTGAAGTGCTTAACAATCTGCTGGCTTTTTAAAGAACAAGTATTACTTTAAATCAATGTAATATTAGTAATTAGAAATCAATGAGTCAGTTTTGAGTCTTGGTGACTTTATAAACAAATGTTAATGATTTTATTGGCCTTTTTTTATTTGGTGGTGTATAAAATAGGAAGAATTTCTAGCACTTCTTAAATATATTGCTATATGTATTATATTAATACACCTGATCTGTTTGCTTCTTCCTTCTCTTTCTTTTTTGCCCTTTTCATTCAATCTTGCTAAGATTTACTTAAGATATTGATATTCTGCTCCCTATTTTTAAAAATCTCAAACTGGTTTTGCAATTTGAAAACAAACAAACAATAACAGTAAGTATTGGATACATGTGGGAAATGGAGTCCTTAAAAGTTTGAAGGAGCAAGTGGAGATGTTATACATTAGGATATATCGAAAGGAAAGACATATTTGGTGCAGTCAGTGGGAATAAGATTAAAAGTTATGCAGATAACTGGTGTTTGGTGAAGCCAAGGATGTGACAGGAGAAGGAATTTTAGCAGAGAAAGTACAGTAGGTAGGTAACTAACTGGTTGAGAAGCCCTGGAAGAGTAAGTTGAATTGAACAGGTTCAAAGAGACAGTTGGGGAAATAAGCTGGGGAAGAAAAGGAAGGATTACCTATTGGAAATTGGGTTATCAAGCAAGGATTGTGCATTGGGTTCAAATAGCTTACTGCTAGGAAGTAGCAGTCATGGAGATGTTTCTCAGTGTAATACACCTGGTCATCTCTACCTCTACCAAACCTGGAATGGGTGAGAGCCAGCAAACACAGCCTTAAGCTATCTGTGCTTCCACCTAACTAACAGAAGATTATTACTGTTTTTAAAAATAAGTTAAGTACATACCAATGGTGGGATTCAATTTTTTTTTACTACTGGTTCTGTGCGTGTGGCAGGGGAAGGATACTGTAAAATCTCCAGTCAGAGGTGATATTTTCTGGTTCTTTGAGCTACTCAAAATTTCTACTACCGGTTCTCCAGAACTGGTCAGAACCTGCTGAATACCACCTCCATACCCCATCCCCTGAGCTATGGAGGGCCCTGGAATAACAACATCCCCATGTTCTGCTTGACACAGAAAAGGTAAATAATTAGTTCTTTTGTAGAAGCAAGTAAAAAAGGGTATTTAGATATCAAGACATATTTCTTGCATATAACTTCATGAAATAAATGCTGATGACATGACATTTTAGGTTTGCAACCAGGCATGTTCTAACAGTTGCAATCATGGCTGTAAGTTGCAGTATACATGGATCTTGCTTTGGGAAGAAAGCAATGGAGTCTGAAGATTTATTTATTTATTTATTTATTTATTTATTTATTTATTTATTTATTTATTTATTATTTCAATTTATATACCGCCCTTCTCCCGAGGGACTCAGGGCGGTGCACAGCCCGTCTAAAACCCCACGAACAATACAAAAGTTAAAAAAGTATTAAATTTGATGTTGGCTGGTTAATAAAAGTAAAAAGGCCCTGCCCCCCCCCCTTAAAACCCCAATTTAAAATTAAGAATAATATGGAGACCAATTAAAAACATCTCAGCCCAGGCCGGCCTGCTCGAAGAGCCAGGTCTTCAACACGCGCCTGAAGGCCTCAGGTCCGTGCCGGTACGAAGCTCCGGTGGCAGAGTATTCCAGAGGGCGGGGGCCCCCACAGAGAAGGCCCTACTCCTCGGCGCCGCCAGACGACACATAGCGGCCGACGGCACCCGGAGCAGACCCTCTCTATGTGAACGCACCGGCCTGCTGGAGATCACTGGTAGAATGCGGTCCTGCAGGTAACCTGGTCCCATGCCATGGATCGCCCTAAAGGTCAAAACTAGAACCTTAAAGCGAACCCGGAAAGCCACCGGCAACCAATGCAGCTCACGCAGGAGAGGCGTCAAGATCAAGACAAAGGACTAGGAGGTGGGGTAAGGCAAGAGATTGGAAATCCAAACCAGGAAGTTTTACATTTACATGGATTGTGAATCTGACTAGAAGCTTGACTAGAAAGATTAAGATCAGGTTTGATGACAAAAAACGTGTAAGATAATGAGGGGGAACCTAGCTGGATATGTTACAGCAATTGTGAAACTGACTATATGAATTAAGATCAAATTTGCTGATAAGGAGAATCAATTTGGGCAGTTTGCTATGTTTTACAAGGATTATGAAACTGACAAGAGTTAGGCAGGAGTTTGTTGATATGTTGCCTGTGAAACAAAGCAGAACAGGGTTTCTTAAACTTTTCAAGACCATGGAACATTATATGCTCTGCATGTGTTTGGGTGTGTGATATCTTCAAAAGTCTCATCAACTTTAATAAGCAGATTCTTTGAAGTGGGAATTTTTTTCTGTTAGGCTCTCATGAAAACCTGAAAAAATATTGGGCTCCTCTAACAAAGGATGCAGAAAAATCACACTCACTCAAAATCTGAAACACTTTTTTTCTAATTATCTTTTTAAGTGTACATAAAATGGAAAATTAAGTGGAAAGCCACTGCTGTCAGGACAACTTTCTGCTAGGTTTATCAAAGGGTGTCCAATAGCACCATAATGACTGGACCACCACAAATGAGGCTCTAGTCTTGAAGAGGTGAAACATGCAAAGTGGATGCTATGAATTTTTTGCCATCAAACTTCCTGTGATGTAATTATACACTCATGTTTCATTTTTTTTAAAATGTTATCAAACTATCACTGCCAAAAAGGACAGTGTCATAATTCTGAAAGCCTATTCTTTTCAGGACCAAGATTGTTATGCAAAAAGCTTGAAGACCTCAAGAAAGAGCTCAGAAATCCTCTGTTCCTCTACTTGTTGCAGAATACTTTATGCCACCAGACTCAAAATTCTAGACCTAGAAAACCTAGAACTACGCCGCCTTCGGTCCGATCTTAGTATATAAAATTATACATTGCAATGTCCTGCCTGTCAATGAATACTTCAGCTTCAACCATAATAATACAAGAGCACACAATAGATACAAACTCAAGGTAAATCGCACCAAACTTGATTGCAGGAAATATGACTTCAGCAACAGAGAGGTCAATGTCTGGAATACTCTACCTGATTCTGTGGTTTCTTTCCCAAACCCCAAAAACTTTAACCTTAGACTGTCTACTATTGACCTCACCCCTTTCCTAGGGGTCTGTAGGGGGCGTGCATAAGCGCACCAATGTGCCTACCATCCCTGTCCTATTGTTTCTTTTTTTTAATTTTTCTTATATGTATCCATTTCATGTATTCATAATTATATCTGTTATCTTATAATCACTTGACAAAATAAATAAATTAAATAAATAAAGTATTAACCAGACACAAGATCAACTGCAGATGTTGGACACTCTACAAGCAGCCTATGGCCTTGGATGCAAAGTTCATCAAGATAGCTTAATACAAATAAATACTGGAAGTGACAGTCCAGCAGCAATCTGGAAGGAAGGCATCAAATTGTCAATACTAATCTAGGAGAACCTCTCCAATTCACCATTGTTATTCATCTTACATTGGCAAATCATTAGCCATGATCTGTTGGCTAAGCCACAAGGGGCTAGCCTACACAATGTATCCAGCCATAAAACATAACTGATAAATCATTAATAGCTAGACTCTCACAACTGAAATTCACCACGATGTACAAACTCACTTATTTTTGTGATTTGGGAAGTTTTATTAGTTATGGTAAGTTTGTTGATAGAGCTTGTTTTATCTGCTAGGTTGTTTAATGTTCCCTTTTATATATCTTAATTTTAAAGGATGAATTAAAATACTGCCTTATTGTATTTTCATGTGCTATATTTTGTTTGCGTCTTGGACTTGATTCAGAAAGTGTGATAAATATTTGAACAAAATACAATCATGGATTTATTTTAAAAGTGGTTGTAGTGAAAACTGCATGGGCCCCTTTACTTTGTAAACAGTGCAACACCCTTACAGTGACCAAATGAAATTGGCCTGAAGAAGTGAAAAAGCAGAAGGGTTTAACAAAACTCCTCAGAAGAAAGTTGCAGACAAACTTTTGAAGATGAACTAAACACTTCAGATATCTTCAAGCTGGATAGTAAGAAAAAAGCAGATCTGAATAGCTCATCTTTATCAAGTTGGAAAGAGGGAGCACATCTCAAGCTTGTGCAATACCTCCATTTTTCCCACCAGTCTTTCTATATTTCTCCTATACAAAAGAAGAAGAATGTAACTCAAAAAAACCTGTCTATTATCTGAGGTTGGTTGGCCTTAAGGAAAACTTTGCATGTGTCGGCTGATTTTGCATGAATATCTTACAGTGTTTTAAAAATAATGTCTAAAGGAGAGACAAGCAGCCTACGGATTCTGAACTATACACAAAAGTGAAGTACCTGGAGTAATAAGTAGCTTTGCCCACATTTCTCACTGGCTAATAAAGCAGTTTAATCCTCTAAACAATAAGAAACACTGGTTTCCTCCAGCCATTAGTAATGAATCATCAGGAAAGTCTTCCTATTGGCTTGGTAATTGTTCTACATAGCCCAGGGGGAAGCCATTAACCCAACTTCTTCCTTGTTGGTTCATTTGTTAGATTTATCTTCCCTCACTTTGGGGTTCAGGCTTCAGAGCCCATTCAAAATGTCTATGGAGATTCTCAATCATTCAGGTCATGGTTGTCCCAAAGGTGCTTTTCCAAAAGGCAATGGGACTTTCTTGGGATTTTTTTTCCTTGAAAATGTTTTGCTTCTCACCCAAGAAGCTTCTTCATTTCTTCACTTCTCTGATGTGAATGAGAAGCAAAACATTTTCAAGGAAAAAAAGCCCCCAAGAAAAGCACCTTTGGGACATCCATCCAAAATATGGCTCTGACGCTGAAACCGTTTGAGGAAGGGTTCGAGAGACACCAACCAGATGATTAGAATCCCAAGTCTCATTTTGGATTTTCCCACTTCCTGTTTTGTTGATTTCCATGAGTAAAAAAGGGAAGAACATGGGAAAGTACATAAGCAAAGGAGTGAAAAAGAAAAAAAAATGGAAGGAACCCTCCCAGTGAAGATTCAGCCTCCCAAGCCTTTCAGAGTATGAATAGAAGTTGATGAAGAGTTTATTAGTGGCATACATTATTAGGGGGCGTGCATAAGCACACCAACGTGCCTACCATCCCTGTCCTATTGATTCTTTTTATTTTTCTTATATGTATTCATTTCATGTATTCTTAACTATGTTTATGTTTATACTTATTATCTTGTAAGCGATTGACAAATCAAATAAATAAATAAATAAAATGCTATGTTCTATCACCGTGAGCATCTATTGGTTTGAGATTCTATATCACTACAGAGACTGAAGCTTGGTTTATAAGTAGAGCATAAGCTAGATTCTATTTTTAATCAGGACATGTTTGCAGGTTCTTAAAGACTGCTTGCTGGAGTCTTATTCACTTTGTCTGTGGTTGCCTGACTAAGAGCTTCCCACCACCACCATTACCAATTTGTTCTTTGTGCAACTTTATTTCCTCCAAAGAGCATGGAAAATCCTTCCACAGCTAATTCGTCTCTTGGGTATTATTCCAGTGTGCAACACAGACATTTGAGTGGGGGAAAGTGGTTAGGCAATGTAAATAAGTTACATTTGCTAGTTTCTGTTGATTGTGATATAGCCTGCACATGGACCAGTCAGTGGTCTTCATTAACTCTGGAAAGTTGATCAGTGAGGGCAAACTTAAAATTCCTTTACTTAGTTGAACTGAAGGGAAAAGTAAAGATGATTTTGTTCTGTCATTCCTACCAACCAAACATTAAAGCACTGGGACGTTTTCAAATCTGAAGAGATGAATATGGCCCCCATAGCAAAGGGGAGAAAGCTGAAGATGAAAGAGAAGCAATTACTTTTAAAGATGAATAAAGATACACAGCATTTTGGCAGGGAAACATTGTGAAAGAAACAGAAGGAAATTGTTCTCCTTGTTTACAACTGCGAGGACTAATTCACTGGCCCTGATTAATTAGCCTTGTGACAATTACAATTCTCTTCTTTCCCAGTTCACAAGATCAGAACTGCAGTACTAACATATGCACAACATATACAACCTCCATATGAATGGGGCAAGATACAATGGCAGCCACACACTTCCTAATTGTTCCTTGGGACCACCATCAGGTATATATGTACTGTAGATCCTAAAAAGGCTGCATCACATCAGACTACCTTTTACAGTATGGTGGTTGAGATTATTGAAGTTCTCAAGTAAACGTCAAGGAAACTAGAAAGCAGTTTTGCTACAGCTGGGAAACACAAAACATTTCTGAAACCCTTTTCTTCAGCTAGGACTTTTTTAACCAGGTTACAAAAGAATGAAATTTCTGGGAATTTTTACCTTTTCATTTTATATTTTATCATCTAATATGTTTGTGGTATCTTCATATCACATGGGATTGAGTTCTTACGTGCTGTGCCAATTTTGTGGCTTATATGATTTCTTTGTTTTCTGTTCTATTTCTCCCCATCCAGCCACCTCTCTATTTGTTTTAGGGAGAGTCAGTGGCTTAACAAAATAAAAATGTCAAAAGCACAGTTTTGGCCACCAATAAGGAATAAATTTATTTATTTGTTTGTTTGTTTACTTATTTATTTATTAGATTTTTTTATACCGGCCCCTCTCCCAAAAAAGGGATTCGGGTCGGTGTACAGCCAGATAAAAATAGAAACAAGATATAAAAATTGTACAGTTAAAAGCAAATTAAAATGATTAAATTAATGGCCGAGTTATAAAATTATCAAAATGTATAAAAACAGGTAAAATTTTAAAATACCAAATTTAAAACCCCACAATTAATTACTGGGCCAGGCCGGCCTGTTGAAAAAAGTAGGTCTTTACTGCGTGCCGGAAGGTCTGAATGTCGGTGACTGAAAGTGCCCAGCATATTATAGGAAAAGCAAGTATCCTGCAGAAGACTCCTAAAGCTGTGTTGGCAACTTTAACATGTGTGGACTTCAACTTCCAGGATTACCCAGCCAGCTTGTTTTCCATAGGTTAGTCATAACCAGAAGTATGTGGCCCAAACTGACAATGGTACATAAACCACTCAGTTTGTAATCTTCTGAGTTGCTTAATCAAGCAGAGACAAATGTCCAACCAATTGGCCCCCAGGTTACTAAGTCTATAGAGAAGCCATTTTTGCTTCCATCTGAACAATTTATCTGACCTAAATGACATCAATCCTGAATTATATCAAGCGTTGAATGGTACCGAAATAAAAGAAAAAGGGCATGCTGTTCTCAATGCTTTGAATCTTAACGTTTTACTTCCCATTTAGTCAAGTTAGCTTGCCACCAAGAATGCTGCACAGTATTCATAAAGAAAACTTTGAACATGTATCCCTACCTAGACTGTGTCAAGTGGATAGCAATAGCAGTTAAACTTACTGTATATACCGCATCACAGTGCTTTAAAGCCCTCTGTAAGCTGTTTATATTGCCCCCAACAATCTGGGTCCTCATTTTACTAATCTTGGAAGGATGGAAGGCTGAGTCAACCAGTGAGAATCAAACTGCCAGCAGACAGCAGAAGTAGCCTGCACCGTGGCTCTAGCTGGTCCTGTGCTAGCTAGAGATTTGCTTGTTATCTACTTAAAGTGGCAAACATCGTTTAGTTTCCATATATGGCTTTGCATTTCAGAATTGGTGCAAATGCATATATGGACATTGGTGCAATTGCATTATAGGTTTAATAAACCAGACTATAGCCTGTCCACATTCAAAGTCATTAAGATAATGTTCTTTTTGTATGGCTAATAAACTTTTGTTCCATTTCCCTCAATATAAACTATTTAATTTTCAGGGACTTGATAATCAATCACTTGTCAATCCAGCCTGTGACTTTTGCAAGGCAGCATAGCCCAAAATGCTTTGCTTTCTGAGGTAATAGGCCAACACCAATTCCCACCCTTCCACTGAGGAATTAAATCTTATTGAATTACTGGCAATCAAACAAATTTCAGCCTTCTATTTAAGGACAGCAGGCTAGTTGAACAAATCTGAAAGTAGCCATGTATTTTAATCAGTTCTGGCTTCCAATCCAATGTTTCACACAATTCCTTTTCCCAACATGTCTTCAGGCAGCTGCCTTGATGGGCCAAATAGTCACCTTATGACAAAAGAACACATTTAATAAATTAATAAATGACACCAGCCCAGCAAAATCCTCAAAGTTTTGACTTTTAAAGAATCTTGATGATTTCTTTGTATCTGTAGCAAGCTATGGCAACAGCCACTAATTTCATATTCTGTTAAAAACACATGAATGGAAGTAGGTGGTAAGCTGCTATAGATATAGATAAATAAATAAAATTGGGTGGCAATTTTCTTTTTATTGATAGTTAATTAGTAGTAGGAATTAACAAAGACAAGACAGCCAGTATTATAAAGATCCACCAACTCTATAAGCCCCTTTTGCTGAATATTTTCTTTATGAAATAGTGATCTCATCTTCTGTGCGGGCATCTGTAAGTATACATTAGATTTTCAAATTCATTTAGGAGATGTCAACCTACAACTTTTCCCACACTTACATTCTTTAGATAGAGTTGAGTGAGAGGAACATCTAGAATCTACACTGATATGCTTTCAGCTTCTCAGGCCATGTAATTAAACATCAGATCACTGAACAGACTGGCATTTATATGGTGTTACAAGTGGCCTGATCCAATGGCAGCCAACCCCACTGCAATCTGAGTTGAAATTGTCTATAATTAGGGAAATTAGAATTCTAAATTGTAAGGGCAGCAAATATTTTTCCTCTGCCTTCGCTCTTTAGAACAGTGTTGCTTTTCATTATATCCTCAGTAAACCACCTCATCACATAATGATATCACACAATATCAATTTGAAATGAGATGTTTGTTGTTCTGAATAATTGAGTATATGCTCCCAGTTTTAATTGGTCATTAGTTTCTGGTGGGTTTGGGCCAAAATGAATACGATTAATCATTCTCCGTGCCTCCAATTATCAAACAGTATGTCAGATCAGGAGACAGCGATTGACGATGTTACATAATAATGCACTGGATTTATTATGAATTCTTTTGATAAGATTAAACATTACTCTTCCCCTATTGTGCCTGTCTGCTTTCTAAATTGCATGCCTCTCAATGCCATCTTCTTATAACTTATTGTATTCTCAACTATGATTGATTGTATCTATAAAAATAGTGCTATATTAAATATTTATTAAATAAATATGTAAATACCTATCCAGGTACATGTGCCATCAAAGAACAGGGAGACAGGCAACCCTGGGCAGCATGAAGAACTGAACTAGCCCTATTAGGCACAACAACACAGCTCATAAGACGATTGTCTTGAAATGTCATAAAAGGGCAGCAGAATACTAGTTGTTAAATGACATAAGTCTTGTATTTAGTGCTATTGTGGCCTTTAAGTTCCCAAAATAACAAGGCTGCATTTGAATATATTCTATCTTGACTGGGAAAGAAATAGGAGCAAAGAACAGTACAGTTAGTGCTCAACTTACAACAGTTCAATTAGCAACTATTCAAGGTTAACACAGCGCTGAAAAAGTGACTTATGACTGTTTTTCACACTTACGGTCACTGCAGCATCCCGATCAAAATTCGGACGCTTGGCAACCGGTTGGATTTAATGAGGGTTGCAGTGTCCCAGGGTCATGTGATTATCTTTAGTAACCTTCTGGCAAGCAAAGTCAATGGGGGAAGCCAGATTCCCTCAACAACACTTAACTAATTTAACAACTGCAGGGATTCACTTAACAACTGTGGCAAGAAAGTCTGTAAAATGGGCAAAACTCACATAACAAGTGTCTCACTTAGAAACAAAACGTTTGGGCTCTGTTGTAGTCAGATAGTTGAGGGCTACCTGTAAATGTGGCCCTAATTCAGGCTGCAATGTGTTGTGAGTCGGCCATACAAATTGCCTCACTTGTATGTTCAGGGGTGGGATTCAACCGGTGTTACTACCAGTTCGGTGACTACGTTTTGCGTGTGTAAAAAAACCTTAAGCTGTGTCTCCCAGACAGCTGAAAAGTGCTGTGCGCGGATATGCAGCATTTAAAAAGCCTTTTTTTTCCTGCTTTTTCAACCGCAGCTGTGCTGTGCAAAGCAGTTGAGGTTGAAAAAGCAGGAAATAAAGGTCAGGTAAGAGCCCGGGCAGGTATGTGGGCCAAACAGCAGCAAACGCAGAACCGGTTTGGTGTCTACAAGTTCTTTAGAACTGGGCAGAGCCGGTAGCACCCCAGCCCCGTGTATGTTGCATGCAAGTCCCATTCTTCTCCAGGTCTTTCAATTGTAACTGCACAAGTGATATCAAAGAGTAAAACTAGAGGAAGAACGTTGATTGTCCTTGCTGATGTTGCAAAGCAGCTATTGCCTATCCATTTTAACTCTTAATTTCAAATGGCCTACAGAGGCATATGAAAAATGTAGTAAAGATAGTCCTCAATTTACAACAGTTCATTTAGTGACCATTCAAAGTTACAACAGCACTAAAAAAGGTAACTTATGACTGTTTTTCACACTGAATCCCCATGGTCACATGATCCAAATTCGGATGCTTGTCAACTGACTCATATTTATGATTGTGGTGTCTCAGGGTCATGTGATCACTTTTTGTGATCTTCTGACAAGCAAAGTCAATAGGGAAGCCTGCTTCATTTAACCGTGTTACTACAGTGATGGGGTGGTGGTGGCTCATGTGGTAAGATGTTGGCTCTGTGCACCGCTGAGGTCGGAAGCTCGGCGGCTCGATTCTCATGAGCAATTAAACTGAGGAGGGACAAGAAAAGAGCCTCGCCCAACTGTCTACCAGCATTCGGGCATCCTATGGGTACAGCTGGTTGAAGAATTCTGGAAGTTGAAGTCCACAAGTCTTAAAATTGTCAAGGTTGGAGACCCCTGCTCTAGCCCTGCTCTCTATATACACTAACTGTGAACTTGTTTTCCAAAAGCTGATGCCACTATAGCCAAGTGAGCAGTACCCATACACAAGAAGGAGCAACCTGAGATTAGGAGACATGTTACTCTTCGCATTCCTGCACAATGCCCAGCCTTGAGCTGCTTGTCTGAAGATTTAGTACAGTTCCTGGGTTCTCTTGCCTGAGTTAATTGTAACTTTTGTAGCAAAAAGCAAAGCTTTATCTGCAAAGTCAGAAGTCCAGTAGTTCAACTTTTAAAGTCTTTTTCTTTTGTATGTTATTGCCTACAGCTATCAGGCTCCTGACACGTCATCTTCTTCTCAGGGTCAGGAAAGTTTTTAATTGGGAAAGAGGAGAGACAGAGAGAGGGAGGGAGAGAGGGAGAGAGAGAACTTCAATCAACTGCGTGTATGAAGATTACTATTTTCTGCACACTCACAATACCTCCCAGAGTCCGCCTAGCAGTGTGTATGGGGCTGCCAGAAGAGGGTCAGGGCTTAAGGGCACTCCTCCTCCTCCTCCTCCTTCTCAGAGCTTTGTCTGTGATCACTCCACATTTCTCTGGTACGTCATTGGCCACTGGGAGCTGATACCATTGCAGTGTCATTCAAATTGTTCGCCTGCAGGTTGTTTGAGTATAAGGCATAAAGCTCTGCCTGCCTGCCTGCCCTGTTCTGCCTCTCTTTTCCTTCCGTCCTTCTCTTTCTTGCCAGAAGTTCTTGGATAAGAGAGCCAAGTCAGCTGTTTCACAGATGATCCTAAAGAACTAAAAATAGTAAATAACAAGCAAAGCATCTTCCTTCCTACTTATTTATTTTAGTTTGTCAAGCATGTATGAGAAAACAAGTATAAGTATGATCAAAACATTTAAACATATAAATATAAACAGGAATAAGAATATACATAATAATAAATGAGTACGAATAAATGGGAACAGTAGGACAGGGATGGTAAGGCACGCTGATGCATTTATGCACGCCCCCACCCACCCCCCCTTACAAACCTCTTAAGAATGGAGTGAGGTCCATGGTAGACAGTTTGATCTGATGATGTAACAACAGAGTCAGGTAGTGAGTTCCAGGCGTTGACCACTCTGTTGCTGAAGTCATATTTTTCTGCAGTTTGGAGTGGTTTACCTTGAATTTGAATCGATCGTTTGCTCCTGTGTTATTGTGCTTGAAGCTGAAGTAGTCATTGACAGGTAAGATGTTGTAGCAGACAATTTTGTGTACTAAGCTTAAGTCAGACCATAGGTGGCGTAGTTCTAAGTTGTGTAGGTCCAAAATTTCAAGCCTGGTGGCGTAAGGTATTCTATTGCGAGCTGTGGAGCGGAGTACTCTTCTCGTGAAATACCTTTGGACTCATTCAATTGTATTAATGTCCATTATACAGTGTGGATTCCAGGCAGATGAGTATAACTGTATAATTCCTATATTGCCTTGTTACACACAGAGAGACACCTACACACATCTTGATATGAATTATATATTTTTAAAATGGCAGCAAACAAGAAATGAAAGGAGAGAAGCCTGGGCATCACTTTTAATACATTCATGCCTTTCCGGGTCTTCAACAAAATGGACTGTTAAATCCTGCTGCCATTTAGAAAGGGACTAGAGTAGGCTGCCTTCCTAAGGATGGCAAAGGGGAGGATAGAAGTAGTTCTTCAGTAGTTCTCACTACTTTTTAAATTTAATTCCAATGGGAGGTGTTCAATGCAGGAGGGAACAAACAACATAGAGAAAGAAAGCTAACTTCTGTAAGTGGCTACACAAACATGTCCATGCTGCGGCGGTGGTAAAGCTAAGAAAAGAAAGAATGGAAAAAAAGCAGCACTTTCAAAATGAGTATAAGTTGACTGAAGAACAGGAAGGATTTTTTTTTTCTGTTGAGGGCTGCATTCCCTTGGGAATAATCAGCCAGAGGCAATGGGCCAGCAGTGGGGATAGCCAAATCTAAAAATGGGTGGCATGTTCTCTCTCTCCTCCCCTTTTCCTTTATTCAATTTTTGTCCCACTTTTGTAGTCTGGAAACTCTTTTCTCTCCCACCCTTTTTTCCATTTCTGCTCTTCCTGTGTTTCTCATTTCTGTTTCTTTTTTTGATACCCACCTCCTCTTCTCTTTTCTCTTTTCCTCCTCCCCAGGAAGCTTCTTAGGAGGAGAAGACTTGCTTTGCCAGAATTCTCAACCACCTGTTTGCTGACTGCTTTGGAAATGAGGTCAAGCCTGCTTGGGCCACCAGGTTCCATGCTGCTCTTCCTTATTCATCAATAAGGGTATCCCAGAGACAGTCTTGAGTCCACCAAGCTAAAATTAACCACATCCCAAGCTGCATACATCAACTAGTGACAAAATAGGCTTTGTATACTAGGGAACATATTTTCTGTTAAAGAAGCTTGTAGACTGCAATCCTGGGAGAACAGACAAAGGACCTGAAGGAACTGATATCTCTCTATACATTCAAAACTGAAGTGATAACAGCAAGCTCACACCTTACACTAAACAACAATGAATGTGTTGCTTGATTTTGGTTGAGTATATTATGTGGACCTGCTACAATTCGTAGACATGATTCATGGCTTATTGGGATTATATGAGCCCTGCCAATTGTAGTTTATTCAGCAAACCATAGATAAGCAAGCCATGATTCACTGCAAGATTTGAATCTAGGTAAAAATCTAGGAAACAGTAAAGTTCTTTAGATAGTCAGTTCTCTCAACCTCAGCTTATCCCTTGTTACACTGTACGATAATTGTTAACATGAATATGATCTGGAAAAGCAGAGATATTGATATAAATACAAAAAGCAGGTAGTTAAAGCAATAGCCTTCCCTATAATGATGTATGGGTGTGAGAGTAGGATGCTAAGAATTGCTATATTGTGCTGGCGTAAATTATTGCATACACCATGGACAACCAAAATAACCAACAGAGAGGTGCTGAATCGTAAAAAACCAGAAATATCACTAGAAGCCAAAATCACAAGACTACATCTGATTTACTTTGGCCATGTCATGTATGCAAATACATTAGATAAGACAATGATGCTACGAACTGAAGAAGCTTCTTGGATGAGAAGCTAAATATCTTCAAGCAAAACAAAGAAAGTCCACTTGCCTTTTGAAAAAAGGCAAGATCATGGTCGTCACCTTTGGGACAGGGGTGGGATTTTACCAGTTAGCACCTATTCACTAGAACCGGTTGTTAACATTCTAAGCAGTTCAGAGAACCAGTTGTTAGAAGAAATTACTAGCCTAATCCTGTAAGGAAGGCAGGAAGGAAACATTCTGGTGTTGCTTACAGAAACTGTTTCTCCATTAACTCTTATTACATTCTTGGCAGGACTAGACTTCCTGTCTCAGGAACGTCTCTGGAGCTTTTTTCCCCTCCTTTGCTGGCACTTTGCTTGTGTGAAGTGACCATTCAAAGTTACTATGGCACTGAAAAAAGTGACTTATGACCATTTTTCACACTTACGACTGTTGCAACATCCCCACAGTCATGAGAGGCCAGGTGAGGAGATGCTTGCCTTGATGTGAGTGATATTGAGTTGGCCACACCCAGCCAATAACATGACCACCAAGCCATGTCCACCCAGTCACATGACCACCAAGCCATGCCCACCACCTAAGCCACGCCCACAAAACCAGTTGTTAAAAAATTTGAATCCCACCCCTGCTTTGGGATGACCATGATCTGCAGACTGAGAATATCCATAGACGATGCTAGGAATGGTTAGTGGATCAAGAAGAAGAGGCAAGCAAAGAACTTACTGGCTTGATACCTTCAAAGCTGATAAAAAGATGAACATCCAACAACTGAAAGAAGATGTGCTTGACAAGGTAATATGGAGAGCACTTGCCTACAAAGTCACCAAGGGTTGGACATAACTGAATGGTGCTGATAATTCTATCCATTTCATTGTGACTACTGTAACATAATGGATGATAGAGCTTAAAATTCCTCCTGAATTGCTGAATAAATGTTAACTGCTAACTAAGAAACAGTTAATCAGCAAAAGGCAGTGTCTGAAAGCCTTAGCACACTTACTTGGAAATACATTCTATTTAAATCAATAAGGTGACAGGTAAATCACAAATTATTTCATAGTCTAATCAATCTGTTTATGGAGTGGAGTTTCTTTCCAGCAGCTCCACCCATGCAACTATGTTTGCCCTTTTCTTTCCATTCTTCTCCCCCTCTTGTAGGAAATGTTACATATGTGGAGGTGGGGTTTTAAATAGCCTCATCTCTTTTTGATGAAGTACATTCATTTTAATGTGGCCTGCCAGCACTCATCAGAAATATAAGTACATACTTGGACAGGAAATAGTTGCTTGTCAGGAGTACAGTTTTCAGCAGGCAAAAAACATATTTACTAGTTCAGAATTTATGTTAGGACCAGTGGTGGGATTCAAATATTTTTGCCACCAGTTTGGTGGGCGTGGCTTGGTGGGTGCGCTTTGTACGCGTGCACATACTTTGCATGCACACGTGTGCCAAACACACACTTTGCGCAGGCACAGAGGCATTTGTGCAGGCGCAGAGACATTCTAACTCGCCTCCTGTAAGCCTGCACGATCCTGTTCACTTCAGCAACTGCCGCGCGGCACTATTCTGTGCTGTGCAAAACAGCTGCGCTTCAAATTCAGCAGATAAACGTGAGTATGGGACAAGGGTAGGATTCAAATTTTTTAACAACCGGTTCTGTGGGCGTGGCTTAGTTGGTGGGCGTGGCTTGGTGGTCATGTTATTGGCTGGGCGTGGCCAACTCAATATCACTCACATCGAGGCACTCATCTCCTCGCCTGGCCTCTCATGACTATGTGGATGCTGCAACAGTCGTAAGTGTGAAAAATGGTCATAAGTCACTTTTTTCAATGCCATTGTAACTTTGAATGGTCACTCCACACAAGCTAAAGTACCAGCAAAGGAGGGGGAAAAAACTCCAGAGACATTCCTGAGACAGGAAGTCTAGTCCTACCAAGAATGTAACAATGGTTAACGGAGAGGCAGTTTCCGTAAGCAACACCAGAATGTTTCCTTCCTGCCTTCCTTACAGGATTAGGCCAGTAATTTCTTCTAACAACTGGTTCTCCAAACTGCTTAGAATGTTAACAACCGGTTCTAGCAAATAGGTGTGAACTGGTAGAATCCCACCCCTGGTATGGGAGCTCGGGCGGGCAGGTAGGTCCAACAGCAGAGTGGCAGAGAGAACCGGTTCTCCACTGCTCATCGCTGCTACCAACTCATCAGAATTGGGCTGAACCGGTCGAGTACCACCACTGGTTAGGACACATAAATACATTCTTTACAAACAGAAAAAAACAGCTGCACATATGGCAGTTTGCTATCCATCATCACAAAGTTCACCTGTAAGCTATATCCTATTCTAGATCGTCTAAGCCAGAGGTCCCCAAACTTGGCAACTTTAAGACTTGTGGACTTCAACTCCCAGAATTCTCCAGTTAGAGTTGGCTGGAGAATTCTGGGAGTTGAAGTCCACAAATCTTAAAGTTGCCAAGTTTGGGAACCCCTGTTCTAAGCAGTGGTGGTATGCTACCAGTTTAGCCCAGTCAGCCGAACCGGTAGTAAAAAAAAGCAAAACCAACTGAGAGGATCAGCTGAGAGGAGAAAGAAGAGAAAATCGCAGGATCGGCACTCCCACCTTCCCCTGTGCTTTTCTCTTCTTTATCCTCTCAGCTGATTGGCACTGCAGCTAGTGTGGGGAAAGCTGCGTGCATGATCACCAAACCGGTAGTGGAACAGGTAGGATCCTTCTGCTGCTTCTAAGTATAATAATCTTCAATAAGCTCTCCAAAACTGCAGCGTTCTGAAAAACAATATAAGGCATGTTCTACAAATACTGTCCAGGATTAAAAGATATTTATGATAACATGGGCTACATTCCATTGTCCTTCAGAAAGGATGTTTACTGCTTGACTTTAGTAGAATTCTCTAAAACTGACTTTTCCTTCTATTTTAGAATTGAAAACCCAGACGTTCACACAGATTTTCCAGAGTAGAAATATTTCTCTTTTGGAACAAATTAAGAGTTCAACAGGGATCAAGTATTTCAAACAGTTCCTCCAACAAGATCTCCATAGAATAGAATAGAATAGAATAGAATAGAATAGAATAGAATAGAATAGAATAGAATAGAATAGAATAGAACAGAACAGAACAGAACAGAACAGAACAGAATAGAATAGATATTTATTTATATACCGCTCCTCTCCCGAAGCAATTAAAAACATTAAATATACAAAAATTAAAACTAAATTAAATACCCTGGCTGTAAAACAGTTAAAACCCCTACCATAAACTCTAAAATTAAAATAAAATTAAAATACCCAAATCTAAAATCAGCTCAAGCCGGCCTGGTCAAAGAGCCAGGTTTTCAAGGCACGCCTGAAGGTCCCCAGGTCCGTGGCTGTACGTAACTCCGGAAGCAACCCATTCCAGAGGGCAGACGCCCCCACAGAGAAGGCCCTATTCCTCGGAGTCACCAGCCGGTACATAGCTGCTGACGGGACCCGCAAGAGACCCTCCCTGTGGGAGCACACCAGACGGTGAGAGGAAACTGGCAGAATGCGGTCTTGTAAATATCCTGGTCCGATGCCATGGAGCGCTTCAAAAGTTAACACTAAAATCTTAAAGTGCACCTGGGAGGCCACCGGCAACCAATGCAGCTCGAGCAGGAGGGGTGTCACATGAGAGAACCTTGATGCCCCCATAACCACCCACGCGGCCGCATTCTGTACCAGTTGAAGCCTCCGGATGCTCCCACTCAGGAGCCCCATGTAGAGGGCATTACAATAGTCCAGTCGGGAGGTGACCAGGGCATGAGTGACCGTGCATAAAGCATCCCGATCCAGAAAGGGCCACATCTGGCGGATCAGGCGAACCCATAAAACGCCCCCCTGGAGAGGGCCGTAATGTGATCTTCCAGGAACAGCCGTACATCCAGGAGGACAACCAGATTGCGAGCCCTCTCTGAAGGGGGCAAAATCTCACCCCCAATAGCCAGCGAAGGAACTATCTGGCTATATCGGGATGCCGGAAACCACAGCCACTCAGTTTTGCAAGGGTTGAGTCGGAGCCTGTTCCTGCCCATCCAGTTCCGCCTCCAGACAACGGGACATGACCTCCATAGCATCGTTGGGGTGGCTTGGGGTGGAGATATACAGCTGAGTATCATCAGCGTACAGATGACACTTCACCCCAAAACCACGGATGATCTCCCCCAGCGGCTTCACATAAATGTTGAACAAGAGAGGGGAGAGCACTGACCCCTGAGGCACCCCACAATCGAGGGACCTAGAGGTGGACCTCTCCCCCCAACAAAACCCATTGCAGGCGGTCGGAGAGGAAGGAGGCGAACCACCGCAACACGGTGCCTCCAACCCCCAACCCCCCCAACTGTCGCAATAGGATACTATGGTCGATAGTATCAAAAGCCGCTGATAGGTCTAATAGGACCAAGACAGAGGAATAACCCCTGTCACGGGTCCTCCAGAGATCATCAATCAACGCGACCAATGCCATCCCCCATCTCAAATTGCGATGTGTTACATTAGCAAGAATCATCCTCCAATTCAAATTCAAAGTCTTTTAAAGCCATTTTTATTTTAGGGATGACATTTTCTTTCATGAGAAAAAAATATATTTTTCTCTTCCCTGTTCTGTAGCCGTAGCCATTCCTTTTCAGAGTTAAAAACAAATAATAATCCTTGACCCATAATATGGTAATTCTGACAAATCTAATTTTAAGCATAATTAAATGAAGTGGTAGGAAGTAATTAAAATTATATATATATACACCAGTAGTGAACAATGCCTTTAGAATTGGAGAGGGAAGTTAGGTATGCGCAAGAATCATATCATATATGAGAGAGATACAGCTAGGTTGCATAATTAAGTTATGGGTTCATATAGTAAAAATAATTTGCATGCCATATTGGATGCAGCTGATATATGTATTATATATAATATTAATCCTAAGCACTGTAAAATTGATACTAATAAGTGTGAAGTTTACACTACAATCCTGGGGAAAACACATGTTTTTATACATAAGATAAAATCAAGAACCAGCAAAATTGCAGACGATGTATAGCTGTCTTCAGTGATTGTTGAACTATTTCATAGAACAAGCAGGCTGAACCAAACCCACCATCTGATATATGCCATATGTGCCTCCAGTACTCAATCCCAATATAGAAAAGGGAATGGAAGGAAATGTTGCCATGACAATACTTTCACCAGACTTCAAATTGATTCTACACACACTACCATAATGACCAGACTTGATATCAACATTTTAACTATTACATTTGCTTAAATATTTCTTTATTCACAGAAGTTAATTTCCAAAGAAAGCTTATGATGATCAGGTAGCAAAAGATTGTGCGTTATCCATTACTGTTCCCAATGGGTCCCCATGAGTCTATTATAGAAATGGCTCTATCATAAAATCAATATTTTAAACTAATGGCATAAAAACTATTGCAGCAAGAAAATGGATGGAAAATGAAAAATCTTCCTACAGTATTATTAAACATTCTCACGGTTCATGTGCCAAAGGGCATTTAAAAATTATCTGTCTGTCTGTCTATCATCTATCCAATTTAGACAGCCACCTGCCTCACTAGGGCAATCCTGGGAAACAGACAGCAAATTAAAATTTTTAAAAGACAGCAAAGAATCCAAAATAATGTAAAATATAATGTAAAATAACGTTTAAAAAAGGATTCAATATCAATGGACAGCTTATAAAATATCTCTAAATTCCCCTACTCCCCCCCAAAAAATCAATTTAATGAGTTATCAATATATTTTTCCAATATCTTTTTAAATTCGAAACAGATCTAATAGGGGCATTTTTTATAAAGTATTCTTTCTGCCAATCCGTGTATCTCAAAAATATGAGCTGTTGTAGAATTGTCGTGTTTGTGTCTTGTATGAAATTTTGTACTGTGATGTCTCCTGAAATAATTGATTTTAAAATCAAAGCTATCTGGTACAGTAATTGTGGCAGCAGATTTCTTAGTTCCTGAAAATTTCCCACTACTTATTTGTTTAGTGTAATTATCAGTTATTTTCAGAATGCAGATCCATTGCTGATTTGTCCCCTTTATACCTTGAAGTGCCCCCAAGTACCTTGAAGTACTACAGAAATGATTACATGGCTATGTTGAAGATATTAGAATCTATTGCATGAAAGTAAAAATTGTAATAAATTTGTCACTCTTCAAGGCATCACAAGGTTCTTTTTGAAAATAACTGATAATAGTGCTCTGCTTTTGTTCATTTTTCAAATAATCCTCATGGCAAATATTCTGGAATTTCATACAAGAGAACTCAAATGATGCCAACCTATCACAATTTGTGATTTTGAAATCCACTTTTATAAGCATATCATTTAAGTCTAATGATTGGAGCCATAGGTGTGTGCAGCTAGGTCTGTTCACCTGTGCAGAGTGAAAGAAAAATTACAATGCTGCTCTTACACACTTGCATCCTGATGCCAGACAGAAGTATTTAAAAATCACTGGATGTTAAGTGATTCACTGCAGATTCCTATGACTTGAGCTTAGAGCAGGGGTGTCAAAGTTGTTTTCATTGAGGGCCACATCGGGGTTGTGTTTGACCTTGGAGGGCCAGGATGGCCGTGGCCAGGATGGGTGTGGCCAGTTCATCATTACTCGTGTTGGGGTGCCTGTGGTGTCCCAAGCACTCTGCCAGCAAAAACGGGCTCCTGAGCTCCGTTTTTGGCTAGAACTGTCTCCTGCAACTCTCTGCCAGAGCCCTCCCAAGCTCCGTTTTCGCTGGCAGAGACACCGCAGGCCAGTCCTTCGCTGTTTCCAGGGCAGCCCTGTGGGCCAGACCTAAGCACCCTGCAGGCTGGATCCAGCCTCCCTGGGTCTTGAGTTTGACACCCCTGGCTTAGAGGAAAGTGGTAGTGATCTGGGATCTAACATCATGGTCAGGATTCCATCCTTATTTTGTATGACAGGAAAACAAATCAGAAATATTATTTTAAAAAATAAATAGTAGTTTTGGGGTATTGGAACAATTGCCTCTCACTTACTGTAAAATCAACCTGCTGGAAAATGCGTTTCTATCATTGGAGATGCAAGCGGCTCACATGCTTAGGACGCTGGGTTGATAATTAACAAGCCCACATTCAAGATCCAAGCACTGCTACGTAGTGGGTGACTTCTGTCCTTTGCTCCAGCTCTTGCCGACCTAGCAGTTCGAAAGCAAAGCAAGTAGATAGGTAAGTCAGTAGGCACATTAATGGGAACATGAAATGAGCCCCCAATTGGGTATCCCCCAGGCAACGGTGATGTCACCAGCTAATCCTTTCCATCCGGAAGCACCTTAGGTGCTTCCAACAAGAATGGGATGGGGGGAGGATGGAGACACATAAATAGATTTTCCCCCATATTCCAGTTGTTTCTAACCTGATGCCCACCAGATGTGGTACATAACAGCCATGAGGACCAGTTATTTAGGAAGTAGCAGTCAAACACATTCGATGGGAAAATTAAAGAAAGATGGAGTAGAAGGTGAAATTCAATTGTGCCTATGCACTGATAGAAGACATCTGCCAACAACTTCCTACATTCTCTGGGCTGTGTTGTTGCTCTGCCCAGCAAATTTTTTTGTTCTTACTTTGCATCACTCCAATCCTTTTAATCTAATTTTCCATGCCTAATGTGGATTGGCCTGTAACCGTTCAGTTCACAGCCACTTAAATCCTGAAATTCTCTGGTGTTTAGCCAAGTCTGGGTGCAACCTGATCCAGAGGAACCCAGAATTCCTCATGGGAATTGAGCCTCTGGGAAATCCTTCATTGGAAGATGCGCTCATCAGGCACTACCAGCTAAAAATTACAACTCTTCTTGCTTTACCTTGCTATTCTATTTATAGCAACCAATATCTGTTTTGAGCTGAAAGGATCATCATATGCATTTCCACTGTGTCACAAGTGAATCCTTTTAGTTTGTCCTTGCTATGAAACAATACACTTGTTTAGTCTATTAAAAAGCTGCTGTGGCGCGAGTTAAGCTGCCTATAAAATGGAGTTCAAATATGTATCGCATCTCAAGGACATGGATTAGACTTCACCTCAAATGCTTCTCAGCAAAGCTTTTACACATAGTCCTTGTGTAGAAACCACAATTAGGATCACCAACTTAGTCGTTAAGCAAAGCAGTCTCTATGTGGAACCACAACTCGGCTTACTATTACACTTCTGCTTTTTTTTTTACCGATCCATGAAGATCAATGATTGGCTGTATAGTTACTTTTTTGTTATTGTCAAAACTATGAATCATCATATTGGCAAAAAAAAAATCAGAAAATAAAGTACAGGATGAATAGTCAAGACCTTGTTGATGACCCAAACTCTTTCAAGGATCTTGGAGTACTCATCTCAAATGACCTAAGTGCTAGAGCCCACTGTAACTAAATAGCCAAAAAAGCATTAAGAGTTGTTAACCTAAAGCTTTTTCTCTGGTAATATCACACTACTAACTAGAGCATACAAACATTTGCTAGACCAATACTCAAATACAGCTCATCAGTCTGGAATCCACATTATGTATCTTATATTAGCACAGTTGAGAAAGTCCAGAAATATTTTACAAGAAGAGTTCTTCACTCCTCTACTCGTTGCAGAATACCTTATGCCACCAGACTCGAAATTCTAGACCTTGAAAACCTAGAACTACGCCGCCTTCAGTCCGATCTAAGTATAGTATATAAAATCATACATTGCAATGTCCTAACTGTCAATTAATACTTCAGCTTCAACCATAACAACACAAGAGCAAACAATAGATACAAACTCAAGGTTAATCGCATCAAACTTCATTGCAGGAAATATGACTTCAGCAACAGAGTGATCAATATCTGGAATACTCTACCTGACTCTGTGGTTTCTTCCCCAAACCCCAAAAACTTTAACCTTAGACTGTCTGCTATTGACCTCACTCCTTTCCTAAGAGGTCTGTAGGGGGCGTGCATAAGCGCACCAACGTGCCTACCGTCCCTGTCCTATTGTTTCTTTTATATTTTATTTTTCTTATATATATCCATGTATTCATAACTATGTTTTACTTATACCTATTATCATGTAAGCAATTGATAAATAAATAAATAAATAAATAAATAAATAAATAAATAAATAAATAATCATTAAATGAGGCAGTCAATAAATGAGGACTATCTGTATCATGTTCTAGCATGTTCTAACATGGAGAAATTATCACAGGTGGCAACAACCCTGGTTGCTCCTCATTCTTGATGGAGGGAATTCTATGGGCCATATGAACTTCCATGACCCCCCATTATCTCCCTATAAACCAGGGGTGTCAAACTCAAGGTCCGGGGGCTGGATCCAGCCCGCAGAGTGCTTAGATCTGGCCCAGGGGTTGTTGCCAACTCCTCCTAGCAACCATATGGATAAACTTTTTCCATGACTGTATGCCTGTAACCTGGTCCTTCATATCTTCCAATGGCGCATTCATTGCCACTAGAACTGAGCCCATCCAACTTGCTTGTTGGTTGTCCTCATTTTCCTCTTTCTTTCCTCTACCTCTCCCAGCATCAGAATATTCTCTAAAAAGATAAATCTTCACATAATGTGTCTGAAGTAGAACAATGTGAGCCTGGTCATTTGTGCTTCAAGGGAGAATTCTGAGTTGATTTGTTTAATGATCCATTTGTTTCTTTTCCTGGCTGTCCATGGTATTTTCAGGAGTCTTCTCTATCACAGAAATTCAAAAGCGTCAGTACTCTTCCTATATTTCTTCTTCAAAGTGCAGTTTCACTTCCATAAAGTGTCACAGGGAATACCATAACTTCCACAGTTCTGATCTTTTATAGGTAGAAATACATCGTGGCATTTGAGTGTTTTCCAAGGTCTTTGTGGCTGCTCTAGCAAAAGCTATTTTGTGGTGCATTTGACTGCTTCTCCCTTTACTGTTGATGATTAATCCTAAAAAGCAGAAGATAGCATCACTTTAGTATCCTCATTGCCAATTCTAAGGCTGGCTGTTGTATCGATTGTCATTAGTTTGGTCTTCTTTATATTTAATTTTAGCTTGTGGTAACTACTGCTCAAGCTGTGATAGGATGAAGTAGCAACTGTTCCATTGGGCTTAGGTTTACCTAGAAGCCAACTATAGTGCCTGAGTCTGCCTCCTGTTTTCTATTCTCCATTTTCTTCTTGGGTCGTATCTTTTAAAGCAGTGGTCGCCAACCGGTGGGCCGTGGCCCACTGGTGGTGCGCAAGAAATTTTGGTGGTCCACAGAGAAATGTCATCCCCAGAGCATCCCCAAAGCAATTAATCCAGGCTACGTGGGAACAAGGATGCGCTGCCCACAAAGCCTGCGGGAACACAAGGCTTGTGTCGCTTGCATTGCAAACAACACGAGGTAGTGAGGGGAGGGGGAAAGGGCGGGGGGGAACTTACCCCACTCACCCCATGCACCTCGCCTGGCCACCAGGCTGCTTCTTTCTGCTTCTTTCTTCTTCTGCTTTTGGCTGCACGCAAGGAAAGCAGCAAAAGTGTTTCTTTCTCTCCCCCAAATTCCGCTAGAAATGAGTGTTTGGGATCCTGCTCCAAGAGGCTGCACTGGCAAAGACTCATTTCTGGTGGAGTTTGGGGGAGAAAAAGAAAGACTTCTGTTGTTTCTGTTGCTTTCCTTGCATGAAGCCAAAAGTTCCTCTCTCTCTCTCTCTCCCTGAAAATGGAACTGCAAACAATATCCTGCGATCCCAAATAAAGAATGATTGATTGGTAGGAGAATGGGGTGGGGAATTTTCCTGCAGACTTTTTTTGGGATTTTCTCTGCAGAGACCCTGGGAAAATCCCCCCAAAAGCAGGAAAACCCCCCACCGTTTTCCTACTGATCACAAAGTACAGTTTGGTGGTCCCTGAGGTCCAAAAGGTTGGCAACCCCCAGGGGTGGGATTTTACCAGTTTCCAGCTATTCACTAGAACTGGTTATTAACATTCTAAGCAGTTCGGAGAATCGGTTTAGAAGAAATTACTGACCTAATCCTGTAAGGAAGGCAGGAAGGAAATATTCTGGTGTTGCTTACAGAAACTGCCTCTCCATTAGTTCATATTATATTCTTGGCAGAACTAGATTTTCTGTTTCAGGAACGTCTGTGGAGTTTTTTTCCCCTCCTTTGCTGGTACTTTGCTTGTGTGGAGTGACCATTCAAAGTTACAATGGCACTGGAAAAAGTGACTTATGACCATTTTTCACACTTACGACTGTTGCAGCATCCCCACAGTCATGAGAGGCCAGGCGAGGAGATGCGTGCCTTGATGTGAGTGATATTGAGTTGGCCATGCCCAGCCAATAACATGACCACCAAGCCACGCCCACAGAACCGGTTGTTAAAAAATTTGAATCCCACCCCTGGTGACCCCTGTTTTAAAGCAAGCCTACTAAACTGGGCTGCAAAAATCTGAATGATCATAATGTCAGCAAAGAGAAAATGTTAATTGTTTTGCTGCCACCTACTGGTCCCCCAGATTTTTGCAGCCCCGATCTTGCAGTCCTATAAATTGTAAACCTTCTGTACTCTGGAAATCTTTTAAACTGAAGAACAAAATAAAGTATTTTAACATAAAAGAAAGGTCAATATAGAAGTAGTTTAATTCATAGAAATCAAACATCTGTGAACAAATGGATTTCAAAAGCAATACCCTTCCAAATACCAGCTACTAGGGAGAGGACCATATTTTGAACACTGTTTTGCTTTCATGCACTGCTTGAGGGCCTACTGTAAGATTTATCCCACCCAGAAAAAAAGATACTGGAGTATAAAGGAAAAGTCTTTGCATTTATTGAAAGTAGGGTTTGCCTTTTTGACTGTTGAGATCACAGAGAAGGAAGCCCCACTAAATCAATGTTTTCAAGAGGAATTTAGAGAATCTTACAGTATGATAGCTACAATACTAAGCCTCTCTTTGTTGTTGCTACAGTGCTACATGGGTGCAAGACAAGGTTGAATGACACTGTAAAGTCCTGGTGAGAAAACAGCATGGCTTCTCCCATTGCAGAGTTAAACTGCTATTCAACCATCCTTGATTTGCTAGTGTGAACTCTGCTGCCCCGCTGCTCATCTCTATCCTGCTTCTATGACAACTGTTCTAAATTACTGCTACTGCTGAACGTTGCTGTCTTGATTATGTCTGCCATGCACAAAGAGAGGTAAACCATTTACAAGGTTGCCAACTGAGCAGACTTGGTGCTGTTGTGTTATTCTGACAAACAGCAGTTTAAATCTAGCAGCCACAGATTAATTCCATCATTCCATAGTGTGTGTAAATTAACTACTTTCACGTGTTATTTTGTGGTACACTATAGATGTGTGCTTGGGACAAGAATGCATTGCCAGAAAAGGAACCCTTAGGCTATAACTGATCCTGAATTCAAGGGCGCTGGATATATTTTCTTCAGCTTGAAACAGCCCCTTGGATTTGCCTCTGCTGTTAACAGCTTAACCTTGCAAAAGCTACTGGACCCAATGGACTCAAAGGGGAAAATCCTATTTTAACACTGGTATAGCTAAGGGCAACCTACAGCTTTCACTCCGAAAGGGCTGGGGAGGAGATGAGGCAACTTCACAGGCACGGAGCAGAGAAATGATGTTTCCAGAGAAATGATGTTTCCAGAGCATATTTGTATTGGGAGTCGGTGGTATGGAGAGAGAGAGTGAAAAAAAAAAAAACTACAGCTCGGTCAACCAGTTATTAAAGTCTAATTTGCTCATCTGAGCACAAAGATTTCTTCTGGAACGTAACACCACATCCTCTTGCAATTAAATAAAGACGCCGCCGGACCCTTGGTATAAGACCCCGTTTCCCGCACAGCTGAAACGTTATTTCCACATCTTTAACTGGGAAGAAACAACCGAAGAAAAAGAAATGACCATCGGAAGCGGCAACCGCCTCTCCAGCCGCGACTTTCCGAGTGAGGAAGCCCGTGCCCCGCATCTGTCTGGCGGGCGGGGGCTTCTCCGCAGCCTGCCTCACGCCAACTCTAGAGTTCTTCGCAACTGAAAGGGGAGGGGGAGGGGGAGGGAGGGAAGGACCACCACGCGCAGCGCGGTACTTTCCATGCGCGGAAAGAAAGAGGCGGAGACCGCTTCCATTCGCTACGTGCAGAGCGAAGAGTCCGCACTGCCTAGCAGCGAGGAGCTGGAGTCTGTCTGTCTGTCTGTCTTGTCTGTCTGTCTGTCTCCCAGGTGGGCGGGAAGGAGAGGGACCCGTCCGCGCGAGCGGGAAGGCAGCTGCTCGGGCCGGAAAGATGCTGCCGCCTCATCCGCTTGATATTTTGATGGGAGTCGGGTGCAGGCGGGCACGTCGGGAGGTTAGGGACAAAGGTGACTCAGCACAAGCTGGAAGAATTAAGCTCATGCTTTTCGGCCGCGGCTGGCAACCGGCGCCCACCAAGCAGGTTGCCAAACCACGCGCGGGGGTGAGAGAGTTTTTCTCCCCTCATGTATTCTCTGCAACGAGCGAGGGCTCTTTCATTCTGCCGTTTACCCCCACCCGGCCGGGGTTTCTCCTAAAGAGAGCAATTTGTGACTAGGGTTTATTCCACGCCCCCCACCCCACCCCGGCGGCTGTTTTCAAGTACGAACGCGCCCCGCGGTCCGAAGACGGTCCAGGCCTCCTCGCTCTTCTCCGCTCTCGCGCGGCGCGATGGCTGTTTCGAAGCCGAAAGTAACGTTAGACACAATATTAAATCTTTTTTTTTTTTCCCTCCTTCGATGTCTACCATCCAGTGACCAGACCGCGGGGTCTGGGGACTATTTTTGGCGGCGGGAAGTCCAGGCTTGGGGTACTCTTAAAATGCAAATGGCAGCAGCATCAGGAGCAAGGAGGAAGAGGAGGGGAAAGGGAACCTTAGTTAGATGGTAACCAGGGTACTGCACTAGAAGAAACTTTCCCCTCTCCATTCTCAACTTATTGAAACCCTTTTCATTCGGCTTCTCCTGTCTGATTTGGCCAGGGAAACGAACAAGAATACGGATGGAAATATACTCCCGATGCCATTGTTCTGGCATGCACGTGCAGACACACTAGAATTAATCCTTTTAAAGCCCTGCCTATCCTGTTCAAGATCTCCCACATCATTTTTAGTTTAGCCCTTTCAAAATAAAAATATGGTGTGTGTGTGTAGCATGCTAATCTATTATCTTCTGGCCAGCTACCATATGGCTCTAGTTTTAAAAATGCTGACAGCATTTTTTTTTTAATAATCAGGATATGACATCATGTACTTCTATTACAGGTCAAATCTTGCCTACTTATCACAACAGCAATTGTGTCTTAAGATGCCTTTCTCCATAGGAAACAGCATGAGCAACCTCAATGCAAAAACATGTTAGTAATTTCAGAATAGAATACTTTATTGGCCAAGTGTGATTGGACACACATGGAATTTGTCTTGGTGTAAATACTCTCAGTATACATAAGGAAAAGATACATTGTTAAGAATCAAGAACCATAATGATAGTCATAGGGTACAATCAACAATCAAATCATACTAGGAAACAGTCAATATAAATAGTAAGGATACAAGGGACAACATTACAGTCCTACAATCACAAGTGGGAGGGGATGGGTGATAAGGAGTGATGAGAAGATTATCAGTAATAATAGTGCAGACTTTGTAATAGTTGAACAGTGTTGAGGGAATTATTTGTTTAGCAGAGTGATGGCTTTCGGGAAAAAACTTATTGTGTCTAGTTGTTCTGGTATGCAGTGCTCTATAGCATTGCTTTGAGGGAAGGAATTGAAACAGTTTATGTCCGGGATGTGAAAATATTCACAGACCCTCTTTCTGACTATGCAGTATACAGGTCCTCGATTGAAGGCAGGTGAGTAGTAATTGTTTTTTCTGCAGTCCTAATTATCCTCTGACGTCTGTGTCTGTCCTGTTGGGTTGCAGAACCAAACCAGACAGTTATAGAGGTGCAGATGATAGACTCAATAATTCTTCTGTAGAACTGTATCAGCAATCTGCAATGCTTATTCACTGTAACTTCAGGAACACCTGAATTTAATTTCTTTGTTAAATGTGCTTATCATATACACATGTTTTTCTCTGATGGATTATTTACACGAAGCTTCTCAGCAAATAATTTCACAGTGATGTACACACTATGGAACTAGTTTCTTCAACTTAGTATTTTTCAGATAATTTGGTCTTAATTGACTCAGAAATATTGAAATTGTAATCCCAACACATCTGGAGGACACAAAGTTGGGGAAAGCTGGCATACAAAAAATGTAAAATATGGCCCTTATGAAACTATTTCCTGGTAGCTACATTTCAGAAATGTACTTACCTTATGCTAAACACGTGCATACTACTATTTCAAAGTATTTTTTAAATAAGTCCTAATTAGAAGCTTGTAATTTGATGCATTGGTTAATGGAAATTTTAATAAAAATTTCTATATTGATTGGAATTCTACTTTCCTTCATACTAAAACAATTGTTTCCAAAATAATTTCTGAAAGAGAATTCATTCTCCTTCAAAATTTATTTTGGAAATAATTGTTTAAGTAGTATAAAGGAAAATGCAATGCAGAGAGCTGAGATGAAAGCAATTTAGAAACAAGAAAACAATGAATGTCTTAATGATAGGGAAAAATAATGAGAATATAGCAGAATCTTGTGCATGCTTCTATATCAGCTTGATACAATTTCATCATTAGATGTGATCAAGCCATTGGAAAAAATACATGAAAGATCAAACAATAGTATTATAGAGAGTAATAGAGATCTGGATGGAGATATGCAGGAACTATTTAGCCAGGCTAAAGCAGCTGAAGCATTTTTTAAGTCCAAAACAAATAGTTGGTATGTTGAAGAGCTCAGGCAAATACCTCCCTAATTCACTGAATTATGAGAGGAGGAAGGGGATACAGCACAATCAGGCTGGTACAATTCTGTTATTATAGCCCATATCAACAAAAGTAGTTTTTCCCTTTCCCGTGGATTTGATTTTCTGATCTGGGACTGACAGCAGCCTTATTAACTAGCTGCAAAAATATTGCCTGGCCTCACTATGATAATTTTTTTTCCGGAGAATGCATTTTCTTTGGGACCTGTAGTTATCCAACAATTAAATCTTCAGCTGTAAAAAGAGATAATCAGGGAAAGTGTGACAATTTAATCAGAGGAATGATAAATAATGATCAATATCACTTGAATGGAGTATCTTCAATTACTGTTCTTTAAATACCCAAAATGTAATATACTGCATAAATCATGATCATCTAACAGCAAAAACATTTTCATATAGTAAAAATTGATTTTACTGAGGTATTTATCCTTTTTTCCCTTCAAAATACATGAGATGATATTGGGGTTTTTGGATCAAAGTCTGCTAAACTAGAAGGCTTGTACAAAGTTTAGGCTGAATGACTTTGGCTTTCAAATCTTAGTTTCTTAGTATAACCATATTTACTTAATGTTCCCATCATAGATAAATCTGGAGAGTCATTTCAATGGTGACTATTCGCTATTAAATCATGGTTTAAATAGACTCATCACACATCTGAAAGTTTTGAAATACTGTAACAAGCAAAGTTGAAACATTATCATAGTTTCGTTGCATAAAACCAATTCTAGATCTCAAAAATACATTGATTGCTCACAAATTCCCAGAATAAAAAGTTAAAAAGCAGAATCAGGAAGCTTGCTAAAGCTATCAAAGAAATGTTGGGGAGGGGAGTCTTAATCTGGCATTGAAAAACAAGTAGGTATCAAATGAAATTATTTTGGATGACTATTGTACAGCTGAAGGACCACAGTTGAAAACTTTACAGTTTCCATCTACTTGAGCACAGAAAGCAGAGAAATCCATAGAAGGGTCTTGTCAAAGATCACTGTACATATGTTGGAAAAAAATAATCTTGACAGTCTTTTGGGTCCTATACCATAAAGTGATTTTAATTATTGAACAGGTAAAAGATTACCAAGAAAAGCATATTGAAAGTAATATTGCTATAAGTGTGGTGTTAATTCTAGTTACTTATTCAACAAGTAAGAATCCACATCAGTCAGTGGTGGTATTTGACCAGTTTGGCCCGGTTCTGGCGAGCCGGTAGGAGTGATGAGCAGTAGAGACCAATCTGGTTCTCTCAGCTGCTCTGCAGCTGGGCCCACCCTCCTGGCCTCCCATACTCACTTTTTTATCTGCTGAATTTGAAGCGCAGCTGCTTTGCGCGGCACAAAATAGTGCTGCGCGGCAGCTGCTGAAGCGACCAGGATCATGCAGGCTTGCAGGAGGCGAGTTAGAATGCCTCTACACCTGCTCAAAGTGCGTGTTTGGCGCACGTGTGCATGCAAAGTATGTGCATGTGCGCAAAGCGCACCCACCAAGCCACGCCCACCAAACCGGTGGCAACAATATTTGAATCCCACCACTGATATCACTACTTAAACTCTTTTTAACTAACTTTTTGACTAGAACTGTCAACTTTGGTTAGGTTTTTGTTTTTCTTTAACTTGCTATCATGAGATCACCATCGTTTTTTTTCTGAATAATTATTATTACTGTATAAGGTAAATTTTGTTAGTACTTTCCTTCTGTGAATTTCTTATGTTGATTTATAAGGACTTTGCACTTTATTCTGTGCCTCCATGGGGAAGCATCTCTCAATATTTCATATCTGTTATCATGAAATACCTTGTCATATATCCAAAACCATTATTTGATCCATTATTTTCATAAGAAAACTAATAACTCATGACTATTTCTGCAGTGAAAGTTATTCCAAACACTTGCCTAGTGTCTGGATGACTAAAGAATAAATGTTGATGTGTTGAAAGATTAGCAGAATTATTTGACTTAAGCTAGTAATTGGCAATTGCAAGATGAGAACAATTACATATATGCAAGAATGAAATAACCTATAAATATACAGAGTAGTTTTCTCACTAGGTATGGTTTCTCCCTTACAGAGAATGTATCTTCCTATTCTTTTTCCCTTTCAATCCTAGAACAAGACTCAGATGCAAAAACCAGTAAAGGAAGTTAAGCACAGCTGCAAATCCGATCAGTGCTGCCCTGGCAGGCAGGCCTGCACAGCTGGGAGCTGGAAATGCTCTTTTCCAAATGCAAATTGATACCAAATGGAGCAGATGGAAGGAGGCCAGTTACAACGCATGCCGCAGCCCGTTAAATCTCAAGAACTTAGGAACTAGGAGCATCACCCAATGGCTGAGCCTTGCTCAGAAATTTCAATGTGTGTGTTTTATAAACTTTATAAAACAGTGAACTTGACTTTGTAAATGGTGACCTGGTTTTTTGAGAATTTGACATAATTCCTCACAGTCAGCAAGCCCACAAAGAGATTACAGACCTAAAAGACCTATTTTGGCAGGGAATATTGTAAGCTGGAGTAAATTCATCTGGAGAGCAGCACATAGGGTAGGGTGCTTCAAGTTATAAATAATTAAAAACTGCTGTGAGATTGTAGCTAACTGGGATTTCAGTTACTTGAGATTTGTCAAAGGAGACAGAAAAAGAAAGTGTCAGAAATGATTTTCTTCTTGCATTTTAGTCTTTGATGGAAATGAAGGGGAAAGAAACGGTATTCATGTTTTTGGCATATGGAGCAGCAGAGCTATTAACACTAACAAACCTCACACATAGCAAAATTCCAAAATCCTGATATAAATGTTGAGTGAGCTTCCTACAAGGTAGGTTTATTCTCAATGTTATATAAGTTTAGGAAAAATACCTAAATATTAAGGAGCAGATCTTTAGCAAGTACAAATAAATAAGATTCACAGAAGTCAAAACAATATTTCTTATTCTGAATATCCAAGAAATTATTAAGTTTTTAAATAGTTATTGAACATGTTCTGATAAATTGAAGAACAAAGTTGACTAAAGCTCCTCCCCATCTTAAAAAAAAACCTAGAGGTTTTGTGAGATTTTCTGTCTTGTGTTCTTGTAAAGAAGAGAGTTTTAATTTCCACAATACCACAAAGAAGTTTTATTCCATTGATATAGTAATGACCAGATCAAAAGAAACTACAAATAATTTGAAAATACTCAATTAAATATCTTTAATTCATGAGTCCTAAGACTTGCTGTTATGCTACTTTATGTCTAGCTCATTCAAAATGCACTTGCCACAGAAACTAGTTAAAACCTCTTAAAGGTATTTTTTTTAATAAGGAACAAAACAGTTTGTGTTTTATATGAAAATTAAGTGAGAAGTCTGCAAAAAATAAGAATGCCATGCTCTACTTCTATAACATAACTCCCATCTTTCGAATAAGTATATCAATATTAAGCAGGTATTTATTTTTAATATATGTAGGTATGCAATATAGTAATCAGCACAATATACTATATGTCTAAGGCTACCCAAGCTTTTGTTCTAAAAATGAGTTGTTGAGTTTAAACATCACCTCTCTGGATTTATGAAACATATATGGAACAAGAAACTTCAAAGAGAAGTTAAAAAGAACTCAAATAGATACTGTTTTTTCCATAAGTACAACTGTGTTATAGAATTCTGTATGGAATATTTCACCAGGGAATAATTTATAACTTTTTGTATAGCATTACAGTATTCCGGATGACTTATAAAAGAACCCATGCACTACTAACATCTTGAATTGATTCATCACTGCTGTATATGTATGACTACTGTTTGATCAGAAAGGACTGTAAAGGTCCCTTGCTATGTTCCAGTGAAAATGCTTTCAAAACTACTAGAATTTCTCCCAGAGTCATACAGAATATAATTTGGGTTCTTAGGCTTGAGTTCCTAAGAATATGCTTACTTTCCTTTGATTGCTTCCAGCCTAGGAATCTTGAAGATTATAGCTAAAGGTTTTTTTTTAAAAAAAATAAGACTGAACATTAATTGATAACTTGGATAATAAAGATAGCATAACCATTCTTATATTGTTTATTGGCATCCAAAGGCATATCTTGCAGGCATAATTTGTTTTCCATTTTGATGCTTTCTAATGTTGGGACTATCAAATTTTTAATCAATTCAATTCAGGACATAAGAATAATCTGAATTTATGCTTCAGGAGATTCTTTCATTATTAGTCTGGAGGAATTTCAGTGATTATAAATATTTGAGGCATGTGCTAATGCCATAATCGGTTCATTTGGAATACAAGAAATTAAAGCGCCTAGGTTTTAATTTTGTCTCATGAGAATGCAATCTTCTTAAATCATTTCAATATTTTCTTGTAATTGCATCATCCAAGGGGAGATCAATATTGATGAGCATGAGCAGGGAGTATCCCTGTTCTTTTGTGGAAAGAAATTCAGGTAAGCTGCGGAATTTCCTAGCATATACAGTATTTTTGAAACCATTGATTTAAAATGCCAGAATCAGTCTTCTGCATCATTATAAATGTTCCTTGTCACTATTCAAATGACAGATTGAAATAGCAAAAGGATGTTAATTTGGTGGATCCTTTGTGTTGCAGTTTGAGGGGACAATAGTGAATTTAAGACATCTTAAATTTCACATGTTGGACTGAGAAGGGAGATCCTTAATTTTGGAAAAGAGACCCATTTGTCAGAAGTAAAACAGCAGCTGCTCTATAGCTCGGCTATATTCCAAGAAACCAATGTAGGAAATATCTCCAAAAATATATCATGGTTTAAGTGGAAATGTATCAGCCAGAGAAAGAAGTTCATATTATTTTCTAATAGTAGTAGAAAGATAGCAAGAATATTGAAAAGGCAAAGGCATGATTATTATTCTGAATTATATACTGCTCTTCTAAGGAGATTCCCTCCCAAACACACACACACACACACACACACACACACACGGAAGATCCCAAAAGAGATTTTGTAAGTATAATTTATTGTTATTTACCATTTAAAAATTAAAATGGATTGGAGCGCAGTGACTCACATGGTTAGGATGCTGGGTTGGAGGTTAGCAAGCTCATCTTCGAGACCAGGGCTGCTACATGGTGGGGTGAGCTGTCATTCATTCCAGCTCCTTGATGGACATATGAACGAACTACCCACAGGTGTCCCTCAGGCAATGGCAATGTCATTAGTTTATCCTTTCAACCCGGAAGGGCCCTAAACAGTGCCTCTGAAACAAATGGGACGGGACAGGATTAAAATGGATGCATTCATAGTCTATTTATTTATTGAATCATGTAAAATAATATTAAAGCCACTACATATTAACATTTTTTCCAAAAAAAGAGCCATTCATGTTGAAATGAAAAATATGAGTGTTTTGCATTTTCACAAATATTTTCAATATCTAGGAAATAATTTTGATTTCATGGAGCCCTTAATCTTGGGGGACTTCATGGGTCCTCAGACCATATTTTTTAAAACTACTAATTGAGGAGATTTCTTTGATGCAGACAGAAAATGCAAGTATCATAACACTACATCAGTGTTGCAACCCCTTTGAAGCAGGGAAAAGCTACAGGGAGTGCAGGGGTTTGTTCTATAGCACAATAACATTTGTGCTTCAATCCATAACATCTGGATAAACCTGAGGTGCAATCTAAGCAAAAATAGGGTTTATAAAATTTATTGACCTCATAGATCCTATTTCTAATTAATTCATTATGTGCCATCAGTACTGACTTAGTGATCATATAGATTTTCTTTAGGATGCTCTGTCCCTAACTTTGTCTTCCAAAGTCCATCCACTTTGCAGCTAATTCTTCTCTTTCCCAACATTTTAGACTTCCCAAATGTCTTCACCTCCTTCCAATAAACCATTGGCTCATTACACCTGGCTGTGTTTTCTTTACACACTAAACCATGGTTTAAAAACAGTGGTGGTTTGATTCACATAACATGCCAAGCCAAACTCAAATGATGTCTCCTAACGTATTGTGTGAATCAGTTTATTAAAATGAAGTGAACCCAAGAAATCTTATCTGTGGCTAGATTGTTTTCTGCTAATATGAAACATTCTTTGCCTTTTGGCTTCCTGTAGTGAAATACATACTTACGTTTTCTTCTATTCCAAGATGGTATGAGATTCATTTCAACTGCTGCAGCTGTAAAATTCATTTGGGTGGGGGCAGAAGTTTCTGTTAATATTAAAGCCATTATCACTTTGATGATGAAATTATGCTTACCAAATTGGGTTTGTACATTTCTGGTCAACCACTAGATGACAACAAAGAGTGCTTAATGTCAACTAGATTTTTTTAAAAAAACCCAGATCTAGTAACTCTAATAAAATATACCATTGTAAATAATAAATAGCGACTTACAAAGGTGAATTGATATTGGAAGTCTTGATTTAAATAACTGTCCTGGAAAATTTTAATGACTAAGGGGGGCACCTAGAATTACATCAAGTAGTTACTGCAAAGTTCTTGGACAACCAGATTTTTTCACTAGTAGAATAAAGAAACAACTTTTGAACAATCAAGTCATAATTTGCAGTGTAAAATACCAGTCTTGACAAACTATAGATGGGAGAGGTTCGTTTATTTTCTGTAATCTTGTTAATATAGCACTTAGACTTCTATACCATTTCAAAGAGCTTTACAGCATTCTCTTAATTGCATATTGCCCCAACAATCTTGAGTCCTCATTTTACCGACCTCAAAAGGATGGTGGCTGAGTCAACCTTGAGTTGGTCAGGATCAAACTCCTGGTTGTAGGCAGAATTTTCTGTAATACTGCATACTAACCACTGCACCATTACCCCCAGGAATCACTCGTGAATTAGCTATCCATCACAAGGTAGATCTTGAGTCTTAGGAGGAGTACAGAGATTTCCTCACTTTACTTAAACTAGTCTACTTTAAGTGTGATACCCAATATCATCCTATGGTTGGTTGTTCGCCTGATTGGCTTGTGTACATGGAAGAGTCAGAACATACAAATTTGACATTCAATCTTAAGCAGAAAAATGTCTCAGCCTGGATTTTTCCATTGCATGATTATGCTGTCTGTGTGTATATTTCAGAGTAACCTGAATTCATCTGACAGCACTTTTGCAACAGATTGTGGGGAATGCTTAATTTCATCTATTTGTGACAAAGCAGTTTCCTAAATTGGTGCTGACCATTCCTTGAAATTCTAATCAATACAGAGCAAGTCTGGGCTGCAGCAGCTCTTCGGGGTACTTTTCTTTCTCAGACACGGACAACTCTATAAAATGATGATACAAAAGAAGAATTAATTTAAACAACTTGACTGAAAAGTAGACATGCAGTAGTAGGAATATAATGAAAAAGGGTCCAAATTGAAATGAATCTAAATGGATCTTTCTGCCTGGAGGCAAAACCTCAGATTCTGTTTTCACAGTTGTGTTAGCAGACTCTTTGAACCAAAAAAAAATCAGTGAAGGCTTAACATGAAAATGTGGAAATGCCAATGCTGTAATCCCTGGGTCATGAATGCCTAATTCTCTGCATGCAGCTCATACTGAGAGAAATATGCTGAATGGAGCCATGTATAACTTCATATACAATATAAAAAGACTTCTTGTTCTAGGCACACACTGCTTGTTCAAGCCATTTCTGTTTCAATGCCCATTCTTTTGCACTGGCATCTCCTTACCTCCTTTCCTCTGAATGAAAGAGGGATGCAATAATGACATAATTATTAAAAAGAGAGAGAACTTCCAGACCAGCTGCAGCACCAAAAAAAAAAAAGTCTGAAGGGAAATGGGAGAGCTGATGGTTCTTTGTTAAGGTTGCCTTGGCTATAGAATATGGTAGATGAAACATTTTGCTTTGAGTGTATCTCCTCTGGTCATATGGATAGATGGCTAGAAGTTCTTTTAAGGTGGATCCCATCTGTGGAGCCCCTCAGCTCTTGGAATGAATAGCAGTTCCACCTGACAGGACCTCCTTTCATTCTCTAATCCCTGCTTATGCCTCATGAAAGCAGTCAAGCAGGATACATGGGCAACGTCAGCCTACTGGCAGAGTGACAAGCAGCTTTACCCTTATAGGGGACAGAACGTAAATTTAGCATACCTCCTTAGGTAAGGTTGCAGTTTATGCTACCTTTTAAGAAACAGGTGTTTCCATTTTGCTATCTTTTTTTTCTCCTGTTTTGCTCCCCACCCACCCAAGATAACTATTGTCCTTTGCTTGCAGCATGAGGCATGCTATTGCTGAAGGTTCATTTGCATTCAGGTAGAAAGATGCAAGGCAGAGCCTCATTGCTGTCTGTGCATAGAGGGATTTCCTGCAGTACAAGGCTAATTTACACTGAAATTAAAAATATGAGCCTGATAGGATAGAATGGGGCTATCTAAAGTAAAACATAAAAATTAGTAAACACTAATTTTTAAAAAAACTAAACAGGAAACAGTTCGAATTCATTTCTACATCCCTTAGATCCTTATTTTTAATCTAAATTTCAAGCATGATAAGAAGGCTGCCCTAGATGAAGATCATAATGCATAATGAGTTAACCCTTTCCAATCTGCTGGAGCTATGAACTAAAATTCACCCTTTCCTTTAAAATGGCAGCTAAAAATAATTGGTGGAGGCAGGATATCAAAACCATGGGCATTGCAATCTTGTTCCTAAACATGTTCCTGGAAAGTTTTTTTTAATAACATCCTGGAAAAATAAACAGTGGAATATCATCAGCCAAGAAAACTGCATCTTTTTTTTTAAATCCACTTAGATGACAACATCTGATATATTTTGATTTCAGAGGATCCAAACACGATCAAATCTGGATGGAGACCGTTGGGAAATGCAAGTTTTTCTCCCCCCCTGGAAAAAACAGTATTAGAAAACATATTAGAAAAACAATACGGGTGTCCCTATGTAGTCTACCAGGAAGCTAACTTGCCTTTTAAAAATCTTGTCAAAATATGTCTGTGACATGCCAACAGTCCAACATTAAAGAGTTCTATGAAATAGGTGTCGTCCCAGCTAAGTATGTCTCAGATTGCCAAGTGATAACCCATATAATGGAACTCCAAAGCCTCAGCTTAGCCTTGATGCTGTTTGCCTTATAGCCTTGGATAAATCATTGCCTCTTGACCTAACACACTTAACAGATTGCCAAGATGAATACAGTACCATTACAAACTGCTTCATGGAATGAGTGACTCAGTATAGTTATTTCCTCACTCTCATGCTGTGCAGGACAACCTCAAGGTTAATTCCTGATTACATTTTGCACCCTTCCATTGCGAAGGGTCTACTTACCAGAACAATCAAGATCTATCTTGTATTTATTTCTGTCCAGGTAGAAAGATTAAAGGAGAGAAATACAACATCAGAGCTGATTTGATCCTCAAACTTTCCCATTATGTATGATAAAGAAATATGAACTTCTTGAATACCTCCCTACAAGAATTCTCTTCTATCCACCAAATATTTATGCTTACTAACTGTACTATTTTTCCCTACCAGCATGAATATAATTGCAGTGGGTGCAGCAACAGTTCTTAAAACTTTTGAAGCCTCAGTATTTTCACTTGTAAATGGTAATAATACTTATTTTAAAGGGGGGTTGTTGTTTTACAAAAAATAACAGGTATTAATCACATGGAATTTCCTAAACCTATACAAGTATCAGTTTCTAATTTTTCTAATTTTGAGAAATTAGAAAATTAGAAAATATTTTCTGCTTTTTTATCCTGCCTTTCCAAAGGTCTACTAACATCCCTAAACTTTCTCTTACTCATATGATAGGGGGGGGGGGGGGATTCCTAGGTTACAGCACTAGTGAGCAAGGAACCAAGACTCCACAATTCATGTGCAATCAAATTTGTATCCAGCTAGCTGGTATCTTGTATGGCTGTGTAACACTTTTAGTCCGAGGGCAAAAAGATGCTTAGATGCAAGCAGTGAGTTTTTGTACACCTGCCAACAATTCCTTAAAGCAACCGATCTTCTGCTGGAATCATATGGCTTCTTTTCCCTGCAGCTGTTCTGGGATCCTGGGAAAAGTGGGATCAGTTTAAAGAGTTGCTGGCAGATGTTATATACACACCCTCCCCTCCAAGCCCCTTCTTCCCTCTGAATCCAAAGCATAGCAGAGCCCAACTGTCTAGCCACATCTCTCTCTCTCGCTCTCTCACACACACACACACACACATAAACACACCTTTTCTTTTATGGCAGGAATTATCTTTTTTCAGAGGGAAGCACTTTTTAAAAAAATGATCCTCCAAATAAAGCTATTCATATTAAAGTGAGACAAGCAAGTAATGGAAATATATTCCAGGTTCTTCTGGGACATCTCAACATTCTATCAACTATTACAATTATCTTTCTCTACCCTTCAATGATTTGTCTGTGGTTCTCTCATCTTCCGTGTTGTGGTCTCTAACAGGGACTTTACTGTTGTTCCTTAAGTGGGGGGGGGAATCCATGTTTTTTCTATAGGGACGGTGAAGCTACCATATATAGCTGCCTCCTCTGGAAATATTGCCTTTGCAATATTTGCAAATCCACTTTGGAATGGTTCAGCAGATAAAGCTAATTCTGCCATGTAAGTTTCTTGTGCTCTTCTAAAAACAATGCGTAAGATTGTCATTATTAGCTTCCCAAGACCTGGCCATGGAAAGATGAAGCCATTGTTTCAGAGACAATTTTCAGTGTGGTGACAGAGTTTTGGACATGAATCTCTTCACCTATTCTGAAAATAAATGCTTTAGTATGGAGCACATGCACATTCAGACTAGGCCACTTCCAATATACTTTCACATACAGTAAGACTCCTACCTCTCACCAAAATGCCTAGGTCAGTTTCCTTCTCATTTAAAAAGCAAGAGCTAGACAAGATAAAGACTACTTCAAGATAAATAAAAATATAAACTTATGGAATCTAGTTTATCTTATTGCTGGGGTACCTTTTAACTGGTGAGCAGCTATTATGATTGTTTGGTAGCAAAAACTAAATAATCTTACAGGAAGCAAATCTCATCCCTCAAGAAATGTGTTCCTTCAAGGATTCTTAGACTCAGTCAGCACTCCCCAACCTTCTGTCCCATGGACCTCCTGGTAGATCAGAAAATGCTCTACTACTTGAAATTGCCAAATCAACCAGATGTCTTTTGTTTATATCTTACCATTCCTACAAGGCCCAGGAAATTGAATATAGTAAAAATCCAAGAATATAGCTTTATAGCTTGCTGGGGAAAGCGATATTGGGTCATTTTAAGCCTTTCAGACCCAAAGACTCCAGAGAAGAATTAAAGGCAGTGGCAGATAGCATTCATGGGAACTGTCTGTGTCACAAATGTATGATGTGGCATCTTTCAGTGTAAATTCCCTATCTGTGAAAAGTAACAAGTGAATATGAAAGAGAATAGAATGATATAGGATATAAAAGCACCAGGTTTTTCAAGGTCCTCCCCCCCAAGTGTTACAAATGAAAATATGAAGTTACACCACTTACTTCTCCAGATAAAAATTTATTTCAACACCCCACAATTCCCTAATTGCAAACTTATTTCCCATCTACCAAGGGGATGTGTTAACTTATGAAGTCTGTTAATAGCTGGATTTCATATTCCAAAAATAGAAGACAGACAATAATTTGCTTGCTGCCCTTTCAGTGAGTTCCAAAATAATCCCTTGTGAGAGATTTCATACCATTTTAATATCTGTAAGGCCCAAAAATAAACAGAAGTACATTTGTCCAGTTTAATCACCCACATTTTTTTCCTCCTTCTCCTTTTTTTCCCCTGGATCTTTAATACTCTGGGCTGATGAAATACTCTTGGAAACTCAAAATCTCGCATACTCTTTTTTCCCCAAACCTAATGAAGGCATTAACTTAAGGTGGATTTTGGCATTCCCCCTCCCCACCCACATAGCCAAGGTAAGTTTTCCTCTGATAATGCTCTCATAAAGAGGAAAATGGGGATTGGGGGGGGGGGGGAGGTACAGAACAGGCAAATTTTCAAGAATGTCTTTTTTTCCCCCTGTACCTTCAAGCTATTAAAAGATAACAGATTATCCCACCTGGCTAGGGAAAAGCAAGATGCGGTGGGGGGGAGAGAAAATGGGGATTGCTTTTTAGTCGAGACATACGGTTTCCATGAGCTGAAACTATCCCAGCCCAGGAATAAGAAGAAATCTCTCCTTTAAAAAAAAAAAAAAAAGGGTCCTAAAGAGCAGGTGGAATGAAGGGTGAATGAAGTCAGGAGAGCGGAGGGAGGAGCCCGAATTTAGAAACCGAGCCCCACGAGGGCGCGCAGCTATTGCAACAGCAGTTCCGATTGCCTCATTCTGTTTTACTTCGCCCTTTGGAGGGTTTTTTTTTTTTCCTTCCGATTTTTGCCTCACGGCGGTTCTTAAAAGCAATCCCTTGCGCCGCCTACAGACGCCTTCTCCGCAAGGACGCCGCGGGAGCTGCGAGGACACCTTAAAACCGGCGGCTCCTAGCAAGGGCTGCGCTCCCGCTCAGCCCAGCCTCCTTCGCCGCTCGGAAGCAGCTGACTCGCTGGGCGGCTGCCAACTCCGATTAACTGCCTGGATCACTGAAAGGCAACGTGCAGAATGACATGTAAACCTCCTCCGCCCTTATGCTAATACCAGGGGGAGGGGCCGCCTCCCTCCTACCCCTTACCCTACCCCTCCCTAGCGCGCGCCGGCGCGCGCGCTCGGCTCAAGTTGCCGCTCCATTCATAAAAACTGGGTAGGCACTGCCACCTAGTTTAGAGAAGGCGAAGCGCGGGGACTGAACGGGCGGCCTTGCCTGACTTTAGGGCGTGTAAAGTCATCAGCGGTCTCAGGGAGAGGGTCTTTTTGGTAGTTTACCCGGGAAAACGCTGCGCTGAGAACAACCGACAAGCGACATGGCAATCATTCATCGCCACTCTTTGAAATGAGGAACTGAGGAGCGACTTTTTTTAGGGCATTTTAAAATCGCCTATAGATATATCATCTTCAAGTTTTCTTTGGGTTTTTGTTTTTTAAATTTTTTTGCTAGGCGCAATTTTCAGCCATATTAATTGCTGGGTGTGCTGGGTGTGTAGGTCACAGGATTTGGGTATCCATAGGACCCTTTTAAACCACCCTTCTCACTTTTTTTTGGTTATACTGTCTTTAAGGGAGAGAAATCCTTATTCTCCACCTTTCCTCTGGGAGCCCAAAGTGGGGTCTTGTAATGTGCGCAGGAGCTCTTGAAACGTATTTCTTGACAAGTCTGCTGAACTATTTCATGTCAACCATCAACCAACCAAAGGCTCTGAGTTCATATGGATCTACACAGAGAGAAGGAAGGAGAGGCTAACACTGAGCAAGCTTAGCGTGATTTGAGAATCCAGTCCCTAGAGTTTAAACTGATTCAGATATATTTGTGGTATAAATTCAGCAACTGTGAATCAGGGATGGATTCCTTGGCTTAGATTCTGGCACATCTGGTTTTTAACCATTGACATACGTGTGTGCCTGCCAGTAAGAATTTTTTTTTTCAAATCTGGCAACCCCAGCTGAAGGTGGGAATAATCCAAAGCTCCCCCCCCCCAGTTATTTTATAAATGTATAAAATTTATTTATAAAATAAATTTAAATTTATTTTTCCTTATGCTGCCTCCTTTTGCAAGCCCTCCCTCTTCTTTTACCTATTTTCCCTTTCAATGTGTCCCTCTATTCCTTTCAGTTTCTCTCCTTCATGCCCACCCACCCCCCCAAGTTTTCCAATATAGGCTTCTAAAAATGCCCTCTTTGAGCTGCCGCAACCTTCCCTCCCTTGCCAGTGTTGAAAGAAATATCCTTCTGGATTCAGTTCCAAGTGGGGAAAAAGACACTGGAAACATGGAGGCTATTTGAAAAGATGGTTTAAGGGTGGACAGCAGGACCACATGGCTTGGAGTTCCAAAGTGAGAAAGATGAGCACATGCTTCAAGGTGAGAAGAGAAGAAGGGCCGACCAAGATGCTGAGAGACCCTTATATAGCCTCTGTTGGGCCCCACTTTAGTGTTTCCTGTTCCTGTGCAAGAAATGAATCTCATTGGCTGTCAGACTCCCAGGGGCAGGGGGTCTCAACTTTGTAGGCTTGGTCTGGACCACATGGCTTCACCTGAGTGCTGGCTAATGCAATCTTCCCAGAACATGTGGTGAGATGGGTAATCCTATCATTTCCTGAGGGCCATCCTTAATCCCATCACCCTGGAGCTGAAGGGGGGGGGGGGGCAGAGAGCTGCAGGAAGCTGCTTTGTCTTTAAAACATATTTCTCCTTTTCTCATCCAGGGAGATATAATATTCTGCCTTTTAAATATTTCCTAGGCTATTTCAATTTTCTAGGAGAGGGGTGGGTGCTAACTTCCTACACCAGTTTTTGAAAATTTTGCCTCCCAGAATTACCTATGTGCAGAAAAAAGAATTTAAAAGCCTGATACTTCGTGCTGAGTTGGACTTAGGTAAGAAGACCAGGATGAGACCCAAGAATGCCAAGCTGAAGGATCTGGTTGCTAGGAAAACAGGAAGATCCTGCTTAGGCAGTTTGCTGTGATCCAGACTACTAATATCCAACTTTAACACACCAACTGTTTTGTGAGGAACTGGAGTCATTAAACCTCCTTGTGATGGAATATTTTCAGCAGGTAGAGGCATTTCTCTTGATTTATAAAAGTCTCCTCCAGAAACTCAAGGTCATCATTGCCTTTCCCATATCTCCTTGATCAGCCCTTGTAGGTCACCCACCTTTCCATGAGGCCCATGGAGAAGTGGAGCAGAAGGAGAAGAACTGGCCACAGGATGCACTAGAAGCAAAGCAATGAGCTCCGTTGTTGATGCCAAGTGGCTCTTGCCTGGACACTTGGGTGTAGATTAAAAGATAACAGATAATCAGAGTTGGATGGGACTTTGTAGATCATCTAGCTCTAGTCCAACCTTCCCATTTCTGTCAGATGGGAGTCCAAACTCTTCTTGAAAGACTCAAGTGATGGCGCTCCCAAAATTTCCGAGGGCAAGCTGTTCCATTAAAGATGAAAAGCCATTGGGGAAGAATGCCACAAGGAATTTGGCAGCTTGAAAAAGACCTTGGAGGTTTTCTAGTCTAACCCCCTGCTAAAACAGGAGACCCTATACCCGTGATGGTGAACCTATGGCACACATGCCACAGGTGGCATGCAGAGCCATTTGTGCCGGCACGGGAGCTGTAAGCAAACTTACCGCACTGGGCATGTGCATACCTCACAGGTATGCACATGCCCAGTTTGGGCATTTCGGCCAGTTTGAGGTCTTTTTCGGCCTCCCAAAGGAAGGCTTTTGCAGGCCGAAAACTAGCCCCGTTTCATCACTTCCTGTTTTTCTGAAAATACCGGAAGTGACAAAACGGGGCTAGTTTTCAGCCTGCAAAGCCTGCAGAAGCCTTCCTCAAGCCTTTGGGAGGCTGAAAAAGGCCTCAAACTAGCCAAAAATCAGCTGCGAGGCACAGTGCAGGTAAGGGGGCAGCAAGGGTAGGTGGGTAGGGACTATGCAGAGGGGGCGTGAAGGCACATGTTGCCTTCTGGATGCTGGCGTGCAAGTGCGAGTGTGCAAGCATACACACAATTTTTGGCAAAGGAGCCCCAAAAGGTTAGCCACCACTGCCCTATACCATTTGTCTCCTGCTTGAATTGGGGGTTTGGACTAGAAGACCTCCAAGGTCCCTTCTGACTCTGTTATTCTGTTCTAAATAAATCACACCAATTGGGAAGGTTAGGAGCTTAATGATAGGCCCATATTAGGCACACTACTTCAAGTGTGGTGGAAAAGACACAAGATGGAAGCCCTGCAGATCTGATGCAGTTGTGGGTAATACTCAGTGATGGGATACTGCCAGTTCGGACTGGTTCTAGCGAACCAGTAGCTCTGACGATCAGCTGGTCCCACCCACCCACCCTATCCTGTCCCATATTTCCGTTATTCAGCTCAGCTGATTCGCGCGACACAATAGATTCCCGCACCTCCGCTATTTTACTTACCGGGGCTGTTCTAGAAAGTAAGCTGTAGTGCTTGAAATTGGTGTAGTTTAAATGCTGCACGCACACCTGAAGCGCACTCTCATAGGACAGGTAGTAAAAGGTTTTGAATCCCACCACTGGTAATACTACGCTAGTGGGACTGACTCAGTACAAGGCAGTTTTCGTGACTAACTATGACATTGAAGACCTGGCTCTTTGAGCAGGCCGGCCTGGGCTGAGATGGTTTTAATTGGTCTCCATATTATTCTCAATTTTAACCAGGGTTTTAAGGGGGGGGGGTTTCTTATTAATCGGCCAGTATCTAATTTAATTCTTTTTTAACTTTTGTATTGTTTTTGGGGTTTAGATTGGCTGTACACCGCCCTGAGTCCCTAGGGAGAAGGGCGGTATAGAAATTTCATTAATAAATAAATAATAAATAAATAAATTTCATCCTTGACAGTCCATGTGAAATTTTAAATGCAGCAGATTTGCCTTTCTCATAAGAAGGAAAACTGGCTAAAAATCTGAATGCTTCATTCTTCAGACAAGTGAATAGTCTGCAAAGCTTGGAGGTATCATTACTGTAATCCTCTCAGGCTTGTTGCTGAGAAACAGCTTAAAGACAATCCTCTTCCTTCAGATTTCCTAATATTTACCTGCAAAAGAATGGAAAAACCCAGAAAGGTGGACCCTGGCCCGTTTCTGCCCTAACTTTTTTTAATTGATCATATTTGTATAGCCAACTATTTCATGTAGTGACTTTGGGCACCATACATTATAAAATGCACAAAAACTCTTTAAAACAATTTAAAGTAACTTTAAATTAAGAAAAGATAAAAACAAATAGTGGAAAAGAGTGCATCCAGTTAATTTTGCACTTGTTGAAGCTTCTGGATATTCTTCAAGGGCAGTCCCATAGAGAGCACATTACAGTAATCCCTTCAGCAGGTGACTTCAGGTATGATAGTAGAACCTCCTGGCCCAGGAATGAGCTTCAAATCAGCTTTATTAGTTTTTTCTTCCTGCAAATCCAGCCATTCATGCCACCAATAAGAAAGCCACACCTCCAGGAAAGTGTTGGCACTCGCACAAAAACCCTCCAAGGCAGGTGCAGGATCTGCCACTGGGATTATCTGAATGGAACTAACTGTCCAACCTACCATCTCCACCACCAGGGAAAGAAAAAGAAATAAGTCCCTTTATGAATGAGCTGGCAGGAAGCAGAACAGCTGCAGGAGATAGTCTCTCTGTACGTGAGGCGAAACACGCAGAGCTGCACCTGACTGAAACAGCTTGCTTCAGCCCTGCAGGTCTTAGCCAAGCTAGTCACCTGAAGCAGCCTTGCCTGCCTACTAAGGCAGAAGAGACACCAGCCCTGCAGAGGAGTTCACTCTGAAACCCATGTCCACTTCCCTGTCCCCCTCCACGTGCAGACACACACATAGGGCTGAAAACAAAGCAAGCAGGAAATTGTTAACCATTTAAGAGTTTGACTCATATAGAAAGATAGGAGCTGGGCAATTGTGGGTCTGGAGCAGCTGACTGCATTCTGGGGTTTTGTTTTGTTTTAACATCTTTCCATATTAAGTATTATTTGGACCTCTGCATTGCAGTGGCCTCCTGCTCCTAACATAAAAAAGATTGGGAGTAGGGGCCTGATGTGAACCATGATGGCATAGTGGTTAGAAGGCAGAATTGCAGGCTAATACTTTACAAGACCGCATTATGCCATTTTCCTCTCACCGTCCGGTGCGCTCCCACAGGGAGGGTCTCTTGCGGGTCCCGTCGTGGTGACCCTGAGGAATAGGGCCTTCTCTGTGGGGGCGTCTGCCCTCTGGAATGGGTTGCCTCCAGAGTTATGTACAGCCACAGACCTGGGAACCTTCAGGCGTGCCTTGAAAACCTGGCTCTTTGACCAGGCCGGCTTGGGCTGATTTTAGATTTGGGTATTTTAATTTTTATATTAAATTTTAGGGTTTTAGGGAGGGGTTTTAATTGTTTTCAGCCAGGGCCTTTAGTTTAATTTAGTTTTAACTTCTATATATTTATTGTTTTAATTGTATGGCTGTGCACCGCTCTGAGTCCTTCGGGAGAGGAGTGGTATATAAATAAATATTAACATTAACATTAATCCTGCTGGCTGACAGCAATTCGATTCTCATCGGTTCAACAGTGGGTAAAAGCTTGTAAGAGGCAATATGCTGACTCTGTAAACCGCTTAGAGAAGACTGTGTAAAGCACTGTGAAGCAGCATATAAATCTGAGTGCTATGCTGATGTGGGCATTTTTAGTTAACTATGTAGCCTCTTACACAATAACATTGGAAGGGTTACCTGCTTGTCACCTGCAGAAGATTCCAACTGAGCAAATGTCCTTTCTGATCGGTGGCCAAGTCAACTCTGATTTGATACCTAGGGGTATCATAACGTAGCATTCATTCTCTGCCTAAAGACATCGTATTATTGTAGTTGTTGTATAAAACATAATGTTATCATGTCACCAGGGGAAATCAGTAAGATGTAACACAATTGATTTGCCAAATCCTGCAGCTCCAGACAACATGTGGAATACATTATACTCCATCAGACAGAACCCCTTGCACTTTCTCCTGCTGGTTTCCTAATCCAGGTGCCTCACGGCTTCTTATCAATCCATCTTTCCAAAAGTTAATTGAGTTTTGTTCTCATTAAAATGAGTTCCCATTATTGTGATTCCCAGTTGTTCTTGTTCTAGTCTAGGCAATACTGTGTACTGGGTGTCACAGCCCTTTTATCTTTCCTACTGTCATAACAAATTAGATTGCAATTTTCCATGTTTCAAATTCTCCCTGCTAAAGTGGGTGATTTGGGGCAGTCAACTCTCAGGATAGTTGATATGGGGATAAAATGAAGGGAGATCCCATGGCTCCTGAAGAAAAGAAGAAGGATGGAATATAAATTTAATTAATTAAATGAATCTGATCCAGCTGTCAGCAAGAAGATATACGCAGTCAGGGCGATACAAGCATGATATGTATTACAATTGAGGAACACACTGTCCGTGGATAAGAGTTTCATTAAACACAACACGCAGGGCCAAGTCCTGGAAAGCAATTAGATGGTTGGCTGTGTGTGGAAAAGTTTTTTCCAAAGTCGATTTTTTAAAGCAAAAATGGCTACAAGTATCAAGTCTCTTCTGAACCCCTGCTTCTGCTTCTCTTTAATTTTCTCTTTCCAAGCACTTTATCTTTTTGCTCTGTCCCCTCTTGGACTCTTTCCCTCTGTAAAACCTAAAGCATAAATGTAGCATTATGATGCCATCTAGTGAGCCTTTCATGTCCCCTCTGCAGATTGCAAATCATGGTTTCCTTTCTGATGTTTTGAGACGGGAATGTAAATCTTGCAACATGGCGGCCACATATGAGCCACTGCCAATCTCCCTCCTTTTTTGGCTTTTTTCTTTTTTTCTTTTTTCTTTTGGGGGGGGGGGGGGGGGGGCTAAGAAAAACTTTCATAACTTTAAACCCTGATATAGAGCCTTGGTGGTGCATTGGTTAGAATACAATACTGCAAACTACTTCTGCTGACAGCCAGATGCCTGCTACTTGGCAGATCGAATCCCACCAGGCTCAAGGTTAGGGTTAGGATTACGGTTCCATCCTTCTGAGGTGGATAAAATGGGAACCCAGATTGTTGGGGGAAATAGGCCGACTCTGTAAACTGCTTAGAGAGGGCTGTAAAAGCAGTATATAAGTCTAAGTGCAATTGCTATTGCTATATAATCTCTTCTGAATCTTCACCCCTCCCGCTTTTGCTGCATATAGTCTGATGCAGCATTTTAACCCAGTTGTATTGATTAGAAAATAGTTCACTATTTATTTTATAGTTACAAAGTGAGCATTAACTTTTCCTGAATGCTATTGCTATTGCAATGGGCAGGCAAAAATGCAGTGGGAGTGGGAGTGACTTGCAATTTCCTGCTGGCTTCCCCATTGACTTTGCTTGTGGGAGTTGTCAGGGAGCATCAGAAGTCGTGATCATGTGACTGCTGCAGGAAGTATCATCAGTGTAATTCATACAGAAACCTCTCTAATTCACATGGGTGTAAGAAGGGAAGAACTAAGTATAGTGCCAGTGTAATGGCACTATACTTAGTTCTTTCCCTTCTTACACCCATGTGAATTAAAGAGGTTTCTGTATGAATCCCTTCCAGATGTTATCTCGTTCTGAACTTCAAAAAATGTTTCAGTCTCTTTTGTCTAGCTAAATAACAATAGCACTTAAGATGCATCTACTGCCCCATAGGGCTTTACAGCACTCTCTGAGTGGTTTACAATGTCAGCATATTGCCCCCAACAATCAGGGTCAAAACATTTTAATTCAAAAGAAATATTTCCAAAAAGGGCAGCACAGTAGCATGCGTTCTTCTGCTCCTCTAGTACACCATTCAATAGTCTTCATTGGAACAGCAAATTGAACTGCTGCATCCTATACAGAAGAAATCCAAATCAGTCTTGCTTTTTTAACTGACATTCCTGTGTGCCTTGAAATGTTTAGTACTTAAGGGAGAAGGAGAAGAAAGATTGGATAGTACCAAAGAATTTGGAGGCTCTGTGATTCTTCGCTATCATTTAGAAGAAGTGCAGTTTTTATTTTTTTATTTTGGTAACAGAAGATTTTAAAAATTGTAATCTTGTCATTTTTTGTTTTTCTAGTTGTTAACTATTTTGTCGTTAATATGGTAGAGAGAGAACAGGTTAATAATTTGCAAATAGAGTTAGAAGTTTAAAAATTTGGGGATCTGTTTTGCAAGTGGTGGGGAAAATATTGTTGAAATATTGGATCCATATTCAACTAGGGGGGATAATATGTGTACACGTGTTTGTGTTCTTTTTTAATGTCTTTTTTTTCATGTTTCTGTAAAAATGTTTTGGGGAGATTTTATATTTTAACTTTTTTAGTTAAAAAATGAAAATAAGATTTTTGTGGCCCACTTTTATTAATGCTTCCTTTATTTTGCCAAAGCTTCTCCTAGAACAGCTTTCTCCAAATTTTTCCAAATGTGGTGTGGGAGGAGAGGGGGAGAGGGGATGGTTTTCTGTGAGACCATGCACGCACAGTTTCTGTTGTGTGAGTGGCAGGTACCATACCTGCCGTTCGCGTGAGTGGGACTGCACACACACATGTATGCACACATGCCAGCCCACCACTCACCTGTCACTGTTGGGAATAAGTCATGGCCTGACAGTGAGCCACAGCCCACAGGTTGGGGGCCCCTATCCTAGAAGATGTGGAAGCACCACACCTTTCCTGCAACTCTCTGAACCTGAAGCTGTTAACCCATTTGCTTAGCTTCCTCTTTTTGCTGCTTTATCTGACTCCTCTTTTCTAAACTGGATCTGAACTCATAGGAAGTCTTATTGCACATTTCTTCCTGCTAACTTGTTGACTCCTGATAGTATCTGAATTTGTCCCACCTGCTCTGGTAACCCTCAGCATTTGTCTTAAGCATTTGCCAAGAACAAAGACTGAGTTCCTTCCCCTTTTTCTCTTATGAAGAAATTCACACTGGTAACATTAATAGCGCTATCTTGAAATGTCATTCCCTGATAAAGGGATATCTGCTATGTTTTATCCACATTTTTTCCCTTTGGCAAACCAAGAGATTAACAATGATAGAAACTAGAAGCCATCACAGTTCCTAATAACCTCTAAGGGCTACAGCAGTATTTAAATACACAAATAATAATTAAATTTTTCCAGGCATAGAGAAGCTTGACATTCCTATATACCAGGGGTTCCCAAACTTGGCAACTTTAAGACTAGCTAGCTGGATAATTATGGGAGTTAAAGTCCCCAAGTTTTAAAATTGCCAAGTTTGGAGACCTCTACTATATGCCAACAACAGCTTGCCCTGTACAAGATCATCAGGGATAGGTTTTCAGCCCAGTAGTATCAAATCTTTAAGTATAATGGATTGAAAAACTGGCAGCTGATAGATGAATAATCATAAAAAAATGATTAGTTAATATCTTAGTTCAAGCTCTAGAGGCATTCCTGACAGGGAAATCTCAACTGTAAGCTGCTCATTAGTTTCTTAGATTTAAAGGGAACCCATCAGGTGATGCTCACAGTCTTGCAAGCCAAATGGGTATAACAGCCTAGGTTTGGTAGTTATCAGGCTTGAGGCAAGGAAGGGTTAGAAGAAATATCCTTCTGGGTTCAGTTCCAAGTGGGGAAAAAGACACTGGATTCATGGAAGTTGCTTGGAAAGAAGGTTTAACGGTGGACAGCACCACATGCCTTGGAGCTCCTGAGCAAAAAAGGGAAGAGATGCTGAGAGTCCCTTGGTTTTATGCCCTCTCTGGGCTTTGAACCTGCTTCCTGTTCCTGTAGCAAGAAATGTGTCCTGATTGGTTGTCAGACTCCCATGGGGCCATGCAGGGGTAGTTTGGTTGAATTTTGCTGGTGATGCAATCTTCCCAGGTGCCATGTGGTGAGATGGGTAGAGGGCTAATCCTATCATGCCCTGATCTCATCACCCTGGGGCTGAAGGGGGGCGGCAGTGCAGGGAGCTGAAGGAAGCTGCTTTGTCTTTAAAGACATGTTTCTCCTTTTCTCATCCAGGGAAATATAATATTCTGCTTTTTTAATATTTCTTAGAATATTTCATTCTTCTAGGAAGGGGTAGGTGCTAACTTTCTACAGAAGTATTCACTTGTTGCAAAGCTGCAGCGCACCTGTTTTGATGGAAAAACTGTAGGCCAGGGCCTGGATCCACATCATGTGCACACCAGAGGTGGTGTATTCAGCAGGTTCTGACCAGTTCTGGAGAACCGGTAGCAGAAATTTTGAGTAGTTCGGAGAAACGGCAAATCCCACCTCTGACTAGAGATTTTGCAGTATCTTTCCCCTGCTAGGCCCACCAAGCCACACCCACAGAACCGGTAGTAAAAGAAATTGAATCCACCACTGATGCACACCCACTCCAAAAAATAATAGCAAAAGAAAAAAAAAGAAAAGCACCAAAAAAAAAAGGGGGGGGGGGCAGAAAGGAGTTACCTGATATTGTTAAAACTGCTGCTTCCCAAGTTCTTGAGAATTCTTTTGCCTCAGATTATTTTCAGCCGTGGAATTTAATATGCAGTGAACAAAGCTTTCCAAAGGCATGCCAGGGAAAAAATGAAAACATGAGATATCTGAATGAGTTAACCCTTTGAAACAGTTGAAACTTCCAGGCTGAAGCACAAAGTCCTTTCAAATGATTTGGTTCAGATCTCATTACTCCCCAGCATTTCAAAGGTTTTGGTGCATGTCATTTTGTAAAGATATCGCACCGAGTGGCTGTCTTCTAAACATTTCCCACTCCCATTGCAAAAACTTACATTGACCTGACATTATGAGAGCAAAAAGGGAAGGGGGGGTCATTGCTTTGTATTTTTCTATTATTATTGTTGTTGTTGTTATACTATTATTATTGTTGTTGTTGTTATACACAAAAATGGCAGTATACACAGCAAACAAGATAACCATGCTGGGTTTTATATCACAAATCACTAGTTGAACACTTCCCAAGTGTTTAGGACTGCGTGATGTATCGGCGGATTATGCGAGCAGATCCCAGTAAGGTGGCCTACTGCAGCTATTATTATTATTATTATTATTATCATCATCATCATCATTATCATCATCGTTATTATTATTATTTTGAAATTTCCATTCCCAACTACTAGGCTGGGCTCTGGATCTTCAAGTTCCTAGGTAGTTTCGGATAATTTGGAAAAAGTCGATGTGGCCTATGTGGTTTGAATTTAATCATAAATAAAATCATAATAAACAATAAATTTCCTGCCTAAGCAGGGGGTTGGAATTGAAGACCTCCAAGGTCCCTTTCAACTCTGTTATTCTATTTAATCACTAAAGGCGGAAACTATCAAATGCATGAGTATTCAAATCAAGGGTTCAGAGATTAAAGTACATCTTTTCCCTAGCCCCGTCCACTTCCTTGTCCCTTGTGTATTTTTCAGAATGTAAAGGAACAAATGGAGATCTCTCAGCCTCCTCCAATGGAAGAATGATTCATTCTTAGGCAGGGAAAATACAGCTAAGCTTTACATTTAAGTATTGTCACAATCAGGAGACTTTGATATTGACTTTATTACCAAATTAATTACAGAAAAAATTGTAGGGAATTTCCAGATTTATGAGCAAACGTGATTGTCACCTCTTATGCCTTCCCCACCCAGAGAAACACCTGCTAATTCTAATAATTCCCCTTAGAGGAAACTTAGGTAGAATCTTTCAACAGATTGTAGGTGAAACTGTTAAGAGACAATCAAAACACCCACCTAAGCAATCAACATATTTTGTTTGCCTTGAAAACCCCTCTCCACAATCCTTCCCCTCTCCACCAATCTAAGATTCTTTCACATTCAGCTTTGCTGTTTTGTCTTGCCATTATCTCCTGCAGTTTGGGAATGCACTGACAGAGGAAAATTTGGATTATTTAGTGTCAATCAAGCTTAAAACAAATTTAGAAATTTTGTCACTCACACAGTTCTTAATGTCTACACCATGTCTGCCCTCTAGTGGTCATAAAAGATATTCACAACCTTAGCAAAGATTACCTTTCCTATCTATAGGACAGAGGTATCAAACACAATTTTATCGAGGGTCCCATCAGGATTGTGTTTGACTGCAGGGGAGGGGGGGCATGGCCAGCTTGACGTCACTTGTCGAGGCTCCATTTTTGGCTGCAATGGAGCCCCCTGCCAGTGAAAATGGAGGCCAAGTGGGGAGCCGCACGCAGCTCACCCATGCTGCATTTTTGGCCGCGACAGTCTCCTGCAGGCCTCTGCTAGCAAAAATGGTACATGGGCGAGCCACGAACAGCCACTCAAGCTCTGTTTTTGATGGCAGAAGGCTCCAGGAGGCCAGTGTTGCCGAAAACAGCCTGGGAGGGCCTGGGAGGGCCATGTTCCCAAGCTTTGTTTTCACTGGCAAAGGCACTGCAGGCTGGTCCCTTCCCAGGGTGGCCCCGCGGGCTGGATCTAAGCACCCTCCGGGCCAGATATGGCCTGCAAGCCTTGAGTTTGACACCCCTGCTATAGAATAAGGACAGCATTTAATGCCTAAAAATATTGATTGTCTTAAATACAGGTAGTCCTTGACTCACAATAGTTCATTTGGTGATCATTCAAAGTTAAAACAGCACTGAAAAAAAGTGACTTATGACCATGTTTTAGTTATGACCTTTGCAGCATCCTTCTGATCATGCGATCAAAATTCAAGTATTTAGTAAATTGAGTATTTCCATGTTATTTACTTCTATATAATTTATTATGTTAATTCTGTTGAGAGAGTTTAAACATATTGATAAACTACTTTTAAAAAACCCTGTATGATAGGGACACACTCTTCCTCTGATTTTCATATGAAAATCATATGAAGATGGTGGTTTTAACTTTCCAGATTTTCAGCTATATTATTAATCTTTAATTCTGATTCCTGTGCTTAAATGGAATGAAAGCAATTTTGAATATAAACCAGAGATGGTATTCAGCAGGTTCTGACCAGTTTCCAGTAGCGGAAATTTTGAGTAGTTTGGAGAACAGGCAAATACCAGCTCTGACTGGAGATTTTACAGTATCCTTCCCCTACCACGCCCACCAAGCCACACTACAGAACCAGTAGTAAAATCATTTGAACCCCACCACTGATATAAACATTATGGGTACAACGAGAAAACTATTATTATTCAATATCTTTGAACACTTGCAAAACTCTTGCTTTTAATTTTAGCCAAATTCAGATCAGTTACTGTTCTTGTTTTAAAGACAGCAAGATATACTTGGAAAATTTTAGTTTGCTCATGTTTCTTAGGAGAAATTGGGATGGCTCTCATTCAAAAATGGTAGGTAAGCATTTTATTATTTTGTGAGAACTTGGGCAGGGGAAAAATTACATTTTCAATCAATGGACCTTAACACTAGTTTTTTTTTTAACATTCTTAGACACTATATAAAGAATCTGAGAAATGCAAAGATTGATTTATCTGATTCCATGTGTTCAATGTTCAATCTGTTATTGGAAAATATCCTTCCCTTCGTAATGTGGTTGCATTCTATATGCATGATTTTTTTTAAAAATCCTAGTTTGTGTATCTTAATCTTTTTTTATAATTGAGCCAATAAAATAAAAAAATATTTTGTTACTTCTTCCAATACTTTATTCTATTTTCAAGCTGGCCCTTAACTTTTTGAGATCAGCTAAGATACCAATGGCAAACAGGACATAATACTAGGAGAAGCATAAAACAGAATACTAGGAAACTGGCACCAGATCTAAAAATATAATCAATTCTCTTTCTTTTGTTCCAAGATCAAATTATTTCTTTTTAGACAGAAAGATCACACAAGAACCTTTTACTCTTGGTGGGAAACAGACTGGTCTTCCATACTTAGCCAGAATTTTAAAAAACCCACTGCAGTGATGGAAATGTGTATTTTTCTATTCTTCTTAGTGGATATACTTCTCTCTTTCAAACACTGATGAAAACTGTAGGTGGCCTCAAAATAGGGAAATATTTGGTGAGTGTTTGGCGTGCTTTCTTAAGCTCCTAGGATAAGGGTTTATTCACAATATTACAGACAAAATATCTCCCTGAGCTAAGATTAAAATACACTCATTGTCTTGTCCAATTCCCCTGCTACAAGAATTCAGTATTTAATATGGTGGTAGCTGCAGGAGGTGTTCAGCTCCAAAAAAATTCATAATCCAACAACTCAGTAAACTGAACTGTCTCTTAAACCCAAATTTTCTTCTGTTAAAATCAGAGATATTGGTTTTTCAAAGGATTAAATAATATTTTAAGAAACAACCGTGAATTTCTGTACTGGAAAAAAATGTATTTCTGGAAAAGTCAAAAATTCAGTATGTTTTGAAATATTATTTTCAGTCAAGAATCTGTTACTTGCAAGATATAAATTGGGAGAGGAATGCATTGTCTCTATCCAACCACAGTTTCTTTTCTTCTCTTTAGTCTCAGAACATTCATTCTTCTATCTACATTTGTTTTCAGTTTAAACTTCATACATTTTCTCAGTGTGTTTTGAAAGTAGCGGGAGGTGATCCATGGTTGGATCCATGAAGTAATGTTGACTTCTTTGATGGAGGCAGTGGGACCCCACAAGAGGCCATTCTTGGACTCAACGGTTTTCATCCTACATTCACTTTCTGAGGAAAGTTGAGAAGGTGCTCAATCTAAAGCTGATCAGAACCCTGAAATAAATGCATTATTTAGTCCCATTTCAGCCAGGTTTTAGGCCAGGATTCTATATTGAGACAACTTTGATCACACTTGTTGATGATCTGCGGCAGAGCTGAGATGGTCAACCTTGAGCTGGTGAGAACTGAACTGCCAAACTGTTGGCAGCCGGTATTCAGCAGAAGTAGCCTGCAGTTCTGCATTCTAACCACTGCACCATCACAGTTCTAGCAGAGCATAGCTTCTATAATTTTTTCCAACTGAGTTAGCCATGCTCTGCAATCTTTCCTTAGCTTGCAATATTGCAATTAAAGTAACTCTACACTCTGTAACATAATTTAGCTTAATACCAAGTATCTTCTATACATCATCTTTCCTTATATTTACTTTCTATTCATTCAGTTAGGAGACAAATATTTTTTTCAAAAGGACTGTCTCGTCCTGCACCTATTATATTTCCACCCTAATTTTTTCCACTTCTGTTCCCTTTCTGTAGGTATGATCTGTTCTTGACACTCCAAAATAAAGGCTTGTTCTCATCTCTCTTATATCCTTTATTAATTCTCTCAATCTTAGCAGTCAAATCAATCATGTTTTTAGATTCATCCCTTTCCCCACAAACACACAGAGACGTATGCATACACTTATGCATTACAGACAAACAAAAATTTTTCTTAACAGATGCTTGCTGGTCACCTTCACATTCATTCCTGGGTCTCCAAAGGACTTAATTACTTTTTTCTGTAATCTTCTGTCTTGTGCCACTCACCCATTCATGTCACTGACAAAACCCCCATTTTCTCCACATTCATTCCATATGTCACAATTTTCCTCAAAATGAAACCTGGTTCTTCTTCCACTATCATCACAGTGGCCATATACAGCACATCCTTTTTATTTATTTGTCAAATTCATATACTATCCTTCTCACTCACAGAGAGACTTTGGGCAATATACAGCTAAAATAATCATAAAGGACAATCTTTTATTTCAGAAAGCTGTCCTTTGGATTATTTACTTACTTTCTTGGATTTGCTCCTAAATTTTCCTTTGTAAAGATTTAAACCTGAAGAACTGTTTTTTATCATTATGAAACTTTTTCAAATTTTCCTGTTTTTTAACCTTGCTCTTTATTTCTCCCGCACCATCACAAAATATGGTCACTGTGATTATTATCATTCACTGGAATGTAACAAGTCGCTATTGTCAAGCTATGGATTTCTACTTTCAGAACATACTTCCAGAAACTTAGAAGAAGAAGAAAGGAGGAGGAGGAGGAGGAGAAGGAGGAGGAGGAGGAGGAAGAAGAAGAAGAAGAAGAAGAAGAAGAAGAAGGAGAAGGAGAAGGAGAAGGAGAAGGAGAAGGAGAAGGAGAAGGAGAAGGAGAAGGAGAAGGAGAAGGAGAAGGAGAAGGAGAAGGAGAAGGAGAAGGAGAAGAAGAAGAAGAAGAAGAAGAAGAAGAAGAAGAAGAAGAAGAAGAAGAAGAAGAAGAAGAAGAAGAAGAAGAAGAAGAAGAAGAACTTTATTGTCATTGTACAAGTACGAAACTGTGGATGCACCCTAGCAACTTCTTGCGATAAAATGAAACCAAAGCACTTAAAAAATAAAAATAAGAAAGATAGAGTACCCACGTCTCCATTTGCAATTTGAGAGTACAATATCTATGAATATACACAAAAGATACATCCAACACTGACTGTGGCACTTTGCTGAGTGTAATACACAAGAGATGGATTGTACTGTAATATGTTATTATACATCTGAATGAGGTATTGCAGTTTCACATCTTTTCACATCTTAATATGGTAGTAACTTATATTTATTTGCAGTTCTGATGGCCCAGGGAAAGAAACTATTTGTTAATCTAGTGGTATGGGATTTTATTGACCTAAAGCGCCTTCCAGATGGCAGCAGGTCAAAAAGATAATTGTCAGGGTGTGAGGGATCCTCTACGATGGCCTTGATTCTGCTTTGGCAGCGGGACCTGGCTAAGTCTTCCAGGGAGGGCAGAGGGCAACCAATGATCTTTGGAGCTGTATTTATCACTCTCTGTACAGTTTTCCTGTCCTTAGATGAGGAGCCTGCATACCATACACCCAGACAGTATGTCAGAGTGCTCTCCACAGAGGCTTTATAGAAAGCCAGCAACAGCTTCTTTTCCAGATTGTTTTTCCTGAGAACCTGCAGGAAGTGCAGCCACTGCTGAACCTTCTTCACTATGGCCTTGGTGTTAGGGGACCAGGAGATATCAGCTGAGATATGGATGCCAAGGAATCTGATCATAGAGACAGTTTCCACTCATTCTCTGTTAATGATGAGTGGGGCGTGGTCCTGTCCATGTTTCCTGAAGTCCATAATCAGTTCTTTGGTTTTATGGACATTCAGTGACAAATTGTTCTGTGAACACCAGACAGACAGGTTTTCTACTTCTGCCCTATATGCTGTCTCATCCTCTCCGGAAATGAGACCAATCATGGTCGTGTCGTCCACAAACTTTATGATGGTGTTTGTTGCATTGCTTGGTGAGCAGTCAAAGGGGTACAAGGCATATAGCAGGGGGCTCAAGACACAACCCTGGGGGGAACCAGTACTGAGTGTAATAGTGGAAGAAATGTGGGGGCCAAGTCTAACAGACTGTGGTCTGTTTATCAAAAAGTTCTTAATCTAGGAGCACGTGAGGGTGGGGACCTGCAAATTATAGTTTGGTTACTAATATATCTGGGATGATAGTGTTGAACACAGAGCTGTAGTCCACAAAGAGCATCTTCACATAGCTCTGTTTGTTCTCCAGATGCCTCAGCGCTCTATGAAGTGTAATGGCCACAGTATCCTCTGTAGATTGGTTTGCTCTATAAGCAAACTGATGTTGATCAATGGAGGGCAGGAGGCAGTCTCTGATGTGCTGTGAGACTAGTTGCTCAAAGACCTTCATGATGGAGCTTGTTAACGCTATGGGCCTATCGTCATTGAGAGTGTTTATATTTGTTTTTTTGGGAACAGGGATGATGGTTGCAGCCTTCAGGCATTGTGGGATGATGGCATGTGTTAAAGATAGATTGAACAGCTCTGTAAATATTTCTCCCAATTGATTAGCACACGCTTTAACTACTGCACTAGGAATGCCATCAGGCCCTGCAGCTTTCCTGGAAATTACTGCTCTCGGTGTTTTTCTCACCTCATGCACTTGAAGAGAGAGAGGTACAGTGTCATGATCCTCGTGAGGCAGTATGTCCAGGTTCTTGGTGGTCTCAAAGCATGCGAAAAAGCTGCTCCTCTGTCAGAGTGCTGCTGCTCTCACTGTTTGTTGGGCCCTGGCCTTTATAGTATACATCTCCTTAGCATGTTTGATCCCCCTTCTCAGCTCAGCTCTGGCAGTGCTGTACTGTGTGGTGTCACCTGCTCTAAAAGCCAGGTCACAGGCCTTTATCAGAGCCTGGACTTTGCTGGTCATCCAGGGTTTCCTGTTTGGGAAGGTCCATATACATTTGTCCACAGTGACATTTTCTACACAAGTCTTTATGTAGAAAAGCACAGTCTCTGTGTATAACTCGAAGTCCTGTTGTTTAAAGATGCTCCAATCTGTGCGGGCAAAACAATCCTGAAGCTGGGAGAGGGCATTTTCAGGCAAACATTTAATAGTTTGACTGCTGGGTTTTGTTCTCTTCCTAAGGGGAGTGTAGGCTGGTAGTAAAAGCAAGGTGAGATGGTCTGATTGTTCTAAGTGGGGAAGAGGTTTTGCTCTATGAGCATGCTTGATATTTGAGTACACATGATCAAGTGTGTTTTTTCCCCTGGTTGGGCACTTAACATGGTGGTAAAGTTTGGGGAGCACAGTTTTTAGGCATGCTATGTTGAAATCCCCAGCAATGATGTGTACGCCCTCAGGATGAACTCTCTGTAGCATAGTAATTATGTCTTGAAGGTGACTGAGCACCATGCTAACATTAGCATCTGGAGGTAAATATACAGCAGTGATGGTAACTACTGTTAGCTCCCGTGGCAGATAAAACGGTCTACACTGAACAGTCATAGCCTCCAAATCTGGTGAGCAATGGCTGTTTGTTATTTTGCTGTTTGTGCACCAGTCTTTACATACATAAATAATTAGGCCCCCTCCCCTTCTCTTACCAGAGGCTATGTTGCAATCTTGACGGTGCAAGGTCTGGTCCGCTAGCTCCATTGTAGCATCAGGGATTTGTGGATGCAGCCAGGATTCTGTGACGATTAATAGACAACATTCAGAATAGTGTGATTGTGGGAGATCTGCAGCTGTAGTTCATCCACTTTGTTTACGAGGGATCTGGCGTTAGTGAGGAACATAGATGGTAATGGGGGTTTCTGCGGTCTCTTTCTCAATTGAATTAGCAGACCCGCTCTACATCCCTGCTTCTGTTTCCTCTCCGTATGCTGTCTTCTAGGCTTTCTTAATCTGACAGCAATCCACGGGGCTCCCGGGGATCTTGCTAGCTCCACTGGGATATTGTGGGATTCTGTATAAGCATAGGTGACTTCAGTTTTGAGTTTCTGTCCTATACTTAACAGGTCTTCTGGACAGTATTTTAATCCATTGCAGGATGGAGTAAAATGCAGGAACAAAAAGAAGTAAAAACACAAAAAGAAGAGCAGTCATCGGGAGCATTGAGCCGCTGCGACTATGCATGCCACCATCTTGGTAGAAGATATCAAGTTCAAACTTTCTGATACAAATTAGCTCTTTCCCTCAAAATAAAATTGCACCTTCACTTCAGGGGTGGGATTCAAATTTCTTAACAACTGGTTCTTTGGGTGTGGCCTAATTTGTGGGTGTGGCTTGGTGGTCACGTGACTGGGTGGTTGTGGCTTGCTGACTGGGCATGGCTTTACATCTCCACCCCAAACCACCCCAACGATGCTGTGCAGGTTATGGCCCGTTGCCTGGAGGCTGTGCGGAACTGGATGGGCGGGAACAGGCTTCGACTCAACCCTTCCAAGACTGAGCGGCTGTGGTTTCCGGCAGCCCGATATAGTCAGCTGACTCCGTCGCTGGCTATTGGGGATGAGATCTTGACCCCCACAGAAGGGGCTCGCAATCTTGGTGTCCTCCTGGATGTACGGCTGTCTTTGGAAGATCATATCACGGCCGTCTCCAGGGGGGCTTTTTATCAGGTTCGCCTGATACGCCAGATGCGGCCCTTTCTTGATCGGGACGCCTTACGCACGGTCACCCATGCCCTGGTCACCTCCCGTCTGGACTACTGTAATGCCCTCTACATGGGGCTCCCTGCGGGGAACACCCGGAGGCTTCAACTGGTACAAAATGCGGCCGCGCGGGTGGTTATGGGGGCGTCGAGATACTCCCACGTGACGCCCCTCCTGTGCGAGCTGCATTGGTTGCCGGTGGCCTTCCAGGTTCGCTTTAAAGTATTGGTTTTGGTCTTTAAAGCGCTCCATGGCATTGGACCAGGATACTTACAAGACCGCATTCTGCCAGTAGTCTCCCACCAACCGGTGCGCTCGCACAGAGAGGGTCTCCTCTGGGTCCCGACGCCTTCTATGTGCCACCTGGTGACCCCGAGGAATAGAGCCTTCTCTGTGGGGGCACCCGCCTTTTGGAACGGGATGCCCCCGGGGCTACGAACGACCACTGACCTGAGGGCGTTCAGACGTGACCTGAAGACCTGGCTCTTTGAGCAGGCCGGCCTGAGCTGACTCAAATGGAATTTTTAAATGGGGTTTTAGAGTAGTTGGGGTGGGGTACGAAAGTTTTAATTTATTTTAATTGGGGGTTTTAGATTTTTATTGGGGCAGCCTATAATTTAATTGTTTTTTAATCATATTTATCTCTGTTTGTATGCATTTTAGTTGGCTGTTCACCGCCCTGAGTCCTTCGGGAGAAGGGCGGTATATAAAATTATGAAATAAATAAATAATAAATTGGTGGTCATGTGACTGGGTGGGCATGCTTGTATGTAAATATTATTAATATTTTTGTAATTTTGATTAATTTTGTATTATTGATTTTTTTATAAAAAAGAGCAACTTTTACCCAAAAGCAGGCAAATCAGGCAGGCAGATTGAGTTGCTCATAGAATCACAGATTCACTTAGAGATCTATCTATCTGCAATTAGCTACCTGAGTCTGTCACATAAAATTTGCTTGCAAGCAAACTCATAAAACTTACTAGCAAGCAAACTCACAAAATTAACTCACAACATACTATATATGTAAATATTGAATGTTTTGTTTAAAAAAGAGTAACTTTTATCCAAAAGCAGGCAGGCAGATTGAGTTGCTCACAGAATCAAATATTCACTTAGAAATCTATCTATCTGCAATTGGCTAACTGAGTCTACACTGAAAAGCTTCAGTCCTAAGGAAGGTTCGGCCCTGCTTTTAGATTAGCCAGAAAACAAGAAATCCAAGGATTTACTGCTTTCTAGCTAATCTAAATCTCCCAGCAGAGCAGAACAGCTGATTGTCGGGTGGAAAAGAAGGCAAAATAGCCACTTACCAAACTAGGCAAGTTGGATGGCTCGCATGCCAGGTAAGGAATGAGTGCACGGAGGGGGACGGGGTCAGCCAGTGGAGTGATTTGCCAGTTCTCCGAACTGCAGATAATCATAATACACATGTGTGCAGTGTTTGCAATAAATCATCAGCTGTGCCTCCTGGATAGCTAATAAGCGCTGCGTGCAGGTATGCAGCATTTGAAAATCCTTGTTTCCTGCTTTTTCAACCTCAGAGGGAAAAGCAGGGAATAAAGAACAGCCTAGAGCTCGGGCAGGCAGGTGGGCCAAACTCTGAACCAGTTCGGTGTCAGCTGCTGTTCGCAGCTACAGGTTCTATAGAACCAGGTCGAACTGGTAGCATCCCACCCCTGCTTCACTTCCCTAAAGATATCAGCTCCACTCCACAAGATCATGTCGCTATTCAAATATGTTACATCTTTCCCCTTTGTCTTAGTTTCATATACATACAACTTGTATATTATTTCATTTATGAATTAACTTTTTACTGTTTACTCTACTACATTTCAAATTTTCAAAGTTATTGCAATTCTATGTAAGTTAGAATCTTTATTATACAGAAAAGAGAGTATTGTTACTACATCTCACCTACTAGAAGATGCTGTGTACTGACACACTCAATATATACAGATAGTCTCCAACTTATTACTACAATTGAGCCCAACATTTATGTTGCTGAGAAATTTGGTGACTTTTGTTCCATTTTATGATTTTTCTTGCCATGTTTGTTAAGTGAATCACTACACTTGTTAAATTATTAACACAGGACCCTGGGACACAGCAATAGTCTTAAATATGAGCCAGTTGCCAAGCATCTGAATTTTGATCCCACGATCATGAGGACACTGCAAAGGTCGTAACTGTGAAAAACAATCATAAGTCACATTTTTCAGTATGTTGTAACTTTGAACAGTCACTAAATGAACTGCTTTAAGTTGAGGACTATGCATACCAATGGTGGGATTCAAAATTTTTACTACCGGTTCTGTGGGCGTGGCTTGGTGGGCATGGCATGGCTTGGTAGGCATGGCTTGGTGGGTGTGGCGGGGAAGGTTACTGAAAAATCCCCATTCCCTCCCCACCCCACTAACCTGCTTTCCAGCTCTGTTCTCCTGTGCAGAGCAACAAAAGAAGATCCAGCCAATCAGCTGGGACTTGGGAGGCAGAGAATAGATGGGATGTGGCCAATCAGAGGTGGTATTTACCAGTTCTCTGAACTACTCAAAATTTCCGCTACCGGTTCTCTAGAACTGGTCAGAACCTGCTGAATACCACCTCTGCCTGTATACCGATTGCAAAGGATAATAAACAATCTGTGAAATTTATCTCAGTGACTACAGATCAGTGGTGGTATTCAGCCGGTCTTCACTGGATCGAGCGAACCAGTAGCAAGGATTTGGCATGGATCACAGAACCGGTAGTAAATTCTGGCTGGCCATGCCCTCAACCCCATCACCCGGTCACCCCTGGCTTGCTTGCCTCGCCTGCCCAATGCTCGCTCACCCCACCCACTTGATGCTCACCCCTTAAGGTATTTCTTTCTTTTTTTCCTTTCTGACAATCAGCTGTTCATACGATCAGCTTTGCCGAGATTCTCATTGCTGAGGTCCAGGAAGGCAAAAAAATGGAGGAAAGGGCTCAGCCCCCCTCCATTTTTGCCTTCCTGAGCCCCCAGAGGGGACTTCTGGGAGCAAAAGCGGAGGCTCTTCTGAGGCCAGGAAGATCCCAAACGGAGTGTGGAGGGGTGCTGCATGCCTCTCCCATGCTCTGTTTTTTTCTAGGGGAGCCTTCTGGGAGCAAAAATGCCCCCCTAAAGTCTCCTCTGAGGTCAGGAAGATCCCAAATGGAGTGTGGAGGGGTGCTGCGTGCCCCTCCCATGCTCTTGTTTTTTTTCTTCCTGAGTCTTAGGGGAACCTTCTGGGAGCAAAAACGCCCTCCTAGAGGCTCCTCTGAGGCTCAGAAGTTCCAAAAAACAGGGGGGTGGCTGCAAACAAAAGGCCACACCCACCCAGTCACATGGCCCATGCCCACCTAGTCATGCCCAGCGAGCCGCACCCACAGAACCGGTAGTAAAAAAAATTTTGAATCCCACCACTGGTACAGGTAATCCTCAACCACAAGTGGGAACAGAACATTCATCATTAAGCAGCACGGTTAAGTGAGGCATCACATTGCTGCTCCCCATTTTATGACCATTCTCCCCATGGGAACTAAGCAGCCTGGAAAGGACACAAATCATGTAGAATGGTGCAACCATCAAAACTGCCAGCCACTTGCCAAGTGCCTGAATTACAATAACGTGATCACGGGGATGATGATGCAATGGTCATAACTTCAAGGATGGCTCATAAGTCATTTTTTCCCCAGTGCCATCGTAACTTCAAACTGTTATTAAACAAATGGCTGTAAGCCAAAGACCGCCTCTATGGGTTGAACTTCAATCCATGAATTTTCCTACCATAGGAATCTACCACAGATTCCTATGGTAGGAAAATTCCTTATACAGATTCCTTATTCTGTAAATTTTGTGGAGTTCCATGTTCATAATACGGAGAATCACAATTCAATCCAAGATCTCTTTCCTCTGAAGTAAAGTTTATTGACCTGAATAAAGTTTATTCAATGGGAAAGTGTTTTCAAACACCTAACATTGAGAAAAATGGAAAACCATGCTATTTTATGACGATTCTGTACCTTTTTTTTAACGTACCTTTTAAAACAGGAAAGGAACAAAAATCAAATCTCTTATGAATAAGCACAGATGCCACATGATGATATGTCTCAGCAAGTGGAACCAGTGAATCATCAAGTTCATCTCTGGTCAGATGATGAGAAATGTCCTGGGAATTCTGGTAATGTTGGCTGGATTCAGAGAAACCAAGAATATAATCCCCAAACAAGGTAATGACAAGCCACGTGCCCAATACTGTCAAGAAAATTTCAGGGATAGAATTCACCAGGAATCCTTTGTAACAAAGTCTTTGACCTTTAGAGCAGTAGCCTTAATGTTTTCCTAGACACAATATGTTGTGCTGTCCCTAAATTAAATTGGAACTTGTTAAAAAAATAAGTTGAACAGCAAAATTCTACGTATATCTTTTCAAGAAGTGTTGCCAAATTCAGTGGAATTGACTTTCAAGCTACAGGGTAAGCAACTCCCAACTTCATCTGGGGTTACTAATGCTATGGGCCTTTTTAAAGGGCAGCTGAATTCAGAAACTTTTGATGGATGCAACTAAAAAATATTCAGTTTAGAGATACACAAGTATTTGTGTTAGCATAGATTAAATTCTGCTCTAAATCAGCAGAAAATGAACTAGCCAAAGCTTGAATACAAAGGCTGCATCTTAAATCAGAATTACAGAATTCATGGAGAAGAATCAGGATATCCAGTAGTTACTAAAACTTCAACAACTAAGCCGGGGATGGAGGAGGAGCAATAGGCAGACTTCTCCACTGCTATTGTATTGCAGTTTATAGCACATGGCCTAGTTTTTAACTCATCTGTAGTATGATCTCAACAGTTGTTCAATCTTTTTGTGCAATACATACAGCTTGTAACTGGAAGGTATGTACTAGTAAGAGTAACAACAAACATACATGGAGTTTCAAGATCAAAAGAGCTGGTCAAAAAACAGACACCGCAGGGATTCCAGGAATGCTATTGTTGTGGGGTGTAATAACATACTTTAAAAGCCCGTTCAAGTTTAGCTTTGTACTTCCAAGGAGTTATGATGAATTCTTTCTCACGCTTCCTTCAGTCTCTGGACTGTGCAATCTCTTTCATAAACCCTTCTTCGTTCATGCCTTGCCTACGGTCTGCTCTGTATTCCTTTACAATATGCATTAAGATACGTTTAAGATGTATATTAATTCCAGAGAACCATGTCAGTCTTTGCAACCGACTTGAAGAGAGATAACTTTACTGGAGCAAATAAAGGGGTCATTTGCAATAGTACTTATTTGATCACCAACTGGTGCAGAGTGCGGTGGTGTGGGCAGTTTTGTGGCCCCTTGCTCAGCAAGCTGCATTGGTCACTGGTCTGCTTCCAGATACAATTCAAGGGGTTGGCGATCACCTGTAAAGACATTGATGGCATGGGTCCAGGACTGTCTCACTGGGATTAGCCTGCCCCACTCATGCCAACAGAGGAGGCATGCTGCAAGTCCCATTAGCGTGCTGGTGGGATCCAGGATGAGGGCCTTCTCTGCTGTTGTTCCTGCCCTCTGGAACATCTTGCTGCACTGATGTGAAATTGGCCCCAACCCTCCTATCTTTTCATCAAGGCCTAAAGACGTGGCTCTGCCAGCTGGCTTGGGGCCCAATGGGGAAACAGCACAGTGGAAGTGGTTGAACAAGTAACAATAGATCCCACCTCCTCTTACTCCGCCTGCACCTTCCCATGAGTCCTTAGGTTTTAATCTTGATTTTAATTATTTATGTTTTAACTGTACATGTATAGATAATTTTTTATGATTGTAAGTCACCCAGTTACCAAATGGTAAAATCAGTGGCTAATAAATTTTATAAATAAACTAGCTCTATACCCATGCTTTGCTATGTGATCGGGATTAGTTTTTGGGGAGGAAAATAAGGGGGGGGGGATTGTGTCTCTGCCTACCAGCATCCATCGGTATTCATCTGGCTAGCATCCAATCAGTGTGAGAGAGGTGAGGGCTTGTTTGGAAAGTGAAACAGTATTTGCTGTGTGAGCAAGAAGGAGACAGCAAGGAACCTGACCATGGCTTAGCTCAACTGTTCTGTACTAAAGCTGATTGGTGCTCAGAAACAGAAACTCCTCTCCTCTGCTTGTGTTTTGCATTTGGAAGAGATTTCTTTTCAGGGGGAGTAGAACTCCTTAGCATCAGAGCGTGTTAATAATAATATACAAAATACTAATGTTTGATGGTCATTTCAAAAAATCCTTTCTTAGTGAGCACCTAGAAACCAAGAGGAACATACGTGCCAAATTTCAAGTTTGCGGTTCTGGAGATTTTGTGATGATGCATGAGTGGTATTTCACATTTATATATATATATATAGATTTTATATAATTTTATAAATAAGATTTTTAAATAAAGATAAAAAAGAGGGAATTTAGTGATTTTTGACTTTGTTCCTTTAACACAACTGCTTGTTTAAGTGCCTTGTTAACAGAAGAGAACAAAAGCATTTTACATATATTCAATACTGAAAGTTTTTCTCAACAAACAAAATTCTTGAAATCAAGCCAGCAGCACATAGACATGAATCACCACAAGATGGCACAATGAGAAAAAAAAATCTTCCATGCTCCCCACAGAATAAACCAGGAGTGTGCAACCTTGGCAACTTTTAAGACTTGTGGACTTCAACTCCCAGAATTCCTCAGCCACCCCTGGAATAAACCAACTAAGGATTTTCATTCTTGTTCTTTACATGCTAACTCTGCTTTTAAAATACTGAATATTGAATCGCCTACAATTTTTCTACAATCTTACATTTTTTTCTACCATATCAGTCCTTACATCTAAAATCCTTTGGAGGAGCTACCCAGAGTATGAATACTGTGGGGATACAACCAAAGATTTACACTTCCATGTTGTGGAAATTCAGAGTTTTGCCATGATTATTCTGGTTAGACTTTATTTTCTGCATCAAAGTAAAACAGAATGCCAGTGATAAAAGGCTTTGCATAGTAGCAACTCTCTGAATCAAAAGCTATTCATCAATAATATAAAAGTCACAATTCCACTCATGAGATTTGCATAATTTATATTTGATGTCCCTAATTTATTCATCTACCAATACAAAATCAGGGTTTATCTGGCATAGACTGCAGATAAAAAGAAAAAAAACAAAGGACTAAGCAATTGGAAACCGCCCGATGAGTAACCTGAATATCCTAAGGGCTCATGATTTATGAAGGCTGGAAAGATGGGCATGGTATCAGGATTTAATTCTGAAAAACCATTTCAGAAGCATTCTGCAATCCAAACCTCCAGTGGGTTGCAATTTTCATCCTCCAGAACCAGCACAGGGTGTGAGCACAATATATCTGTAGAGCATTAGTCTGGGGGAAGCAAGCATACTTTCTTTCTAACATTATTTAAATTACCACTCCTAAATCAGAGCGTGAAGTAGGTGCTACATAAGACTCTAGGACAGGGGTGTTAAATTGGCAGCTCGCAGGCTGGATGCGTCACACACAGGCCACACCCACTCCAGCTCCACGAATGGGCAAAGTGTCGCAAAATGTCATGTGACGCCGTGAGTTTGACACCCATGCTCTAGGAGAACCAACTTCAGGATTCCCTCAGCCATAGCAATTCACTGGGAGACTTTGAGTCACTCTCTGACTCTCTGCCAACCTACCTCACACAAAAGTTGTGAGGAAATGGGAGGAGGATACGCCATGTTTGCTGCCTTGAGCCTCTGAGGGGCAGATAAGATATAGAACTTACACATAAATTAAACCTACATTATTATCAACTCTGAATAATGTTTAACTTATTGATTAACAGGGTGACCTGTGTCCTTCACATTGGTTAGTGAAATCCCAAACTACGGGTTTAATTCAGTATGCAGAAAGCATCTGTAAACAACAAGGAAAGATGAATTATGAAAATGCGAAAGAAAAAATGAAAACTTTTGACAGAATAAAAATAACATAGTGGGGAACCTCGTTGTAAGAATAAAGTAAGGTATTTGTTTAAGAAAGTCAGAAAGGGAGAGAAGCGAGAATAGTAATGTTATTTATGACATTCTTTATTTGCCATTTCCTTTTAATTTGCCTTTATCAATTGCATAAAACCATGTTGGAATTTACTTTTAAAGTTATTGCTGGCTGGAATCTGAACAATGCACAGAATGTTTTAAGAATAAAACATGGGGAGAAATAACTCACAAAAATAACTGGAAATCAATAGAAAAGAACAGACGATGGTCAAATCTTTTGACACTCTAAATGACCCTCTCACACTCCCAGCCTTTGGTTTCTCCTTTTCCACCTCTTTCAAAACCACAAATCATACAAAACAGTTATTTAACACTCTGTCTTTAATTAAACTAGTTCAGAAGAACAACTGTTACCCAAAATAATGGAAAGCGTATTTCCCCCAAAGGTATCTTAGCACTCCCTCCCTCTTCCTACTTTTTTTTTTTATATAAATACTTCTTCCTCAATTCTGGGAATGAAAAGAGAAATGCAACTCAAGGGACAGTCCCGCAACACCCCCCTTCTTTGTGATGCAATGCCTCCCAGGGAAGTCATACAAAGTCTGTGGCAATGGCCAACACTTTGGAGAATTCTTTTTTTTTCCTCAGCAGAGAAGGTATGGGTGTTTTGATCCGTGTCCCAACTGGATTCCCATTATCTTCGATGAGAACCACGTTGTTAGAATCAAACCGAGGGGTCATGCGAGGCCCGGGAAACTTGCATCCAACAATTAATGCCTTTTTCTTTTCCCCTTTGATAGCCAGAAGAATTCGGTCACCCACTTTGCCCACTCCGTTTTTGGTGTAGACGTGGATACATTTTGGAGGCCGGTGATATGGTGTGTTCCCCAAGGCGCTGTTATCAACCACTCGCACACGAGTCAACTTCTGGATATAACTGCACACATTGCTGAGGCTGATAAAACAGAAGAGAGAAGTCTCAATAGATCTCCTGGGGGCATTAAGTAAGCCAAGGTCACTTCAGGATCCATTTCAAGTACAGGATTCTTTTTTCTCTCCAACCTTGTGCCCTCCAAATGCTGGCCATATGTTTAGGGGAATCTGGGGGTTATATTTGGAGGGCAAAAAGTTGGGAAACTTGCATTAACAAGGACTAATAGGCTGAAAAACAGCTTCTACACCAGGGCTCTTTTGAATTCTGCTGTATAGTGCAGTATTGTATGGTGTTGGGGGTTTTCGGTTCAATGTGTGGAGGGTGAAGGATGTGTGTTTGTGTTTATTTTTATGATCATGGTCATGACGTGCACTGAAGATGGTGTTTGATTTCGTTGTACGAGGTGCAATGACAATAAAGTGAACTAAACTAAACTAAACTATAATTATGGTAATCTCTTTCACAATAAAAACAATATTGTGCCAGAAAATTAAAACCAGCAATATATCTCTTTCACAATAAAAACAATATTGTGCCAGAAAATTAAAACCAGCAATATAGACAAAGAGGGGCTGAAATATATAAAAAGATGTTAAAGAAGCATACTAACACTTTAACAGTGATATACTGGCAAACCTCAAATTACAACAGTTCATTTAGTGACCATTCAAAGTTACAACAGCAGTGAAAAAAGTGATTTATGACCATTTTTCACACTTACCTTTCCAGCATCCCCATGATCAGGTGATCAAAATTCAGATGCTTGGCAACTGACTCATATTTATGATGCTTGCTGTGTCCCAGCATGATTCCCTTTTGCGACCTTCTGATAAGCAAAGTCAATGGGGAAGCCAGATTCACATAACAACACTTACTAACTTAATAACTGCAGTGATTCACTTAATAACGGTGGCAAGAAAGGATTGTAAAAAGGAGCAAAATTCCCCTAACAAATGTTTCATTTAGTAACAGAAATGTTGGGCTCAATTGTGCTTGCAAAATCAAGGACTACCTGCACATATTTATGGAGAATGAGAGATGGAGAAAGAAAGCATCCATTCTGTTATGAAGCTTGATTCTCACACAGAAACCTAACACTGATTAAATATTTATCTGACAGGCTTTTCTGGCTTATATTCTGTACCCCACCTCCATCCCCTTTTGCTAGCATTAGAGAGTTACATAAAGGATATCTGGCCAACAGAATCAAGTTGTAATCCAACACTTAGCATGCAGTACTCCCACTTAAAAGCAATGGGGCTTAACTTCTAAATAGGCAATACACTTACCATATAGTCATACCGCTATGTACTTTTATAATGAGAGAAAAGGCAAACTGTGAGACTTATTGACTCATTTTAAAAAATACTTGTACCCATAATTAAAAAGTGTTACACATATTTTTTGAGTTTTAACAGAACAAGGGTCTGGTTTTTAAAATAAATTATGTAGGGCCCACTTCCTTTATAAAGTTAAGTCACTAGAACTCTAGCTATGCAAGACACACATTTTAATCCCAATAAATTTTAGAATAATTACTTGCTGTTTTAAGTATATTCATTCTGTTTTTCTCTTGAAGTGATTGCTATATGAGGAATCTTTAATGTAGCTCTGGGTATGAAGAGCAGCTCTTTGGATTCAAAAAGGCAGCAGCTATCTCCAAGCACACAGGAGCATCAATGAAGCCCCAATCAGCAACTCCTCAAAGCAGCTGAGTCTTTTCTCTGGGATAGTGTGGCTCAAGGGCGTCAAACTCACGGTGTCACGTGATATATCATGACTTTGTTTCCCTTCACTAAAAGAGGGGTGGGCGTAGCCAGTATGTGACACATCCGGCCTTTGGGCCGCGAGTTTGACACCCCTGGTGTGTCTTCTCTCTATTACAGCAAGATTCCTTGGAAGTCTCAATTTATATCTATACCAAAGATTATCCCCATTAAACTTTTTCAGCCAAGCACCATGATGGCTAGATATTCTAGAAATTGCAATCTGGAGAAGCCAGATTCAGCTCAATTGGTCAATGCAGAGTTTTCCATCTCATAATGGTATACCCTATAACCTGTTTTGGTCACCGTTTGTTGAGCAAGCCCTAGTAGCCAGATTCATACTAAGGTTATACAACTTGTTTGACAAACTGTAACTCTTGAATTCACAGTTCCCACCAAGCCAAAATCAAACAAAAGGTAAGTTAGGGTGATGCGAGACCACAAGCAGCATGGAACGTTCTGGTGTTCTGAATCCGGCTTTGAATCTGGAGTTGGCAAATAGACGAAGTAGCAATATGCAGCTACACAAAACAGAACCAAATCTTTTTATATTTTCACTCAGAAGAATACTCTAGGCAACTTATTGGTTCTAAAAATATGTTTGCTATGAACTGCATCTTTCAAAATGCTCACTTGTGAGTAGCTGGCTTCAGGCCTCCAAGTTTTTAGTTTTCAAGGATCACTTCAAAAATTGAGGAACAGCCAGCCTTTCTCTAAGGGTTTCCCTCACTCTAACCAATTATTCATTACACAATGGATGAATCACAAATGTCAAGGGTCTTTGTTCCCTCTTGAACATCAAGTATTTTGCAGAAATATTTCCCTAACACTTGTAGAGCAGGAACATAATGATAAAGGGGGAAGGTCACATACCTCTACCTATCCAAATCTAATGATTCTTTTGGAACATAAAGCTGACTTTATGCATCTAATCATTGATTAAAGAGATTAAAGTACCTTCAAAAAGCAAGTGTGTTCTGTGAGGAAGATGGGCAGTTAAGAAGCCAGCCTGAAAGCTTCTGCTTTAAGAAAGCTTCTGGATACATGTTGTCCTCGGCTTACGACCCCTTTTGAGCCCAAAATTTCTGTTGTTAAGCAAGGTATCAGTAGCTGTTACGGAAATTTTGCCCCATTTTACGTTTTTTCTTGCCACAGTTAAGTGAATCTCTGTAGTTGTTAAGTTAGTAACACGGTTGTGAATCTGGCTTCTTCATTAACTTTGCTTGTCCGAAGGCTGCAAAAGTTGATCACATGACCTCGGGACACTGCATAAATACATGCCAGTTGCCAATCGCCTGAGTTTTGATCATGTGACCACGGGGATGCTGCAAAAAGTTGTACGTCTGAAAAACAATCATTACTCACTTTTTTCAGTGCCGCTGTAACTTTAGACAGCCACTAAATGAATTGTTTTAAGTCAAGGACTACATATTAAATCCCTGGAGAAGAGTCTGTAAAAGGGGATACCTTCCAAGTCTCCTAACCACAATCACCTTTTTTTCTCAATCCAATCTGTTTCTCAGGATAACGACAAGAATAAAACGACAATATAAATTGTCACGGATACTTTTGGAGAAAAGACAGGGTATAAATACAATGAAATAAATACCTGAAAGTACGTATATTTGTTGCCCTGCTTAACTGGGGAAGAGCCAATCCCAGGTACCGATACAAAGGAACCATCAGGATTCCAATTAGAAGCCTGAGTAAAAAAAAGAAGAAGAACAACAACAAACAAAAAAGTTTAATTTTTATTTATATGAAGAGAGCCAACTCCTAGGGAAAAGCAGAATTTTTCATTCCGCTGTCCCTTGAAAGATCTGATGCTTGCATTCAAAGGTGGTATTCAACAGGTTCTGACCAGTTCTAGAGAACCGGTAATGGGAAGTTTGAGTAGTTCGGAGAACCGGCAAATAACACCTCTGACTGGCCTCACCCCCATCTATTCTCTGTCTCCTAAGTTCCTTTTTTTATTGCCCTGCACAGGAGAACAGAACTGGAAAGCAGGTTAGTGGGGCACAGAGGGAATGGGAGATTCCCTCTGCAGTAACCTTCCCCCAGAGTGGGGAGGGAATGGAGATTTTACAGTCTCCTTCCCCTGCTACGCCCATCAAGCCACACAACACCCACCAAGTCACACCCACATAACTGGTAGTAAAAAAAATTGAATCCCACCACTGCTTGCATTGTATTGTTAAGCCACAGCTCCCATACTGTCCCACCAAAAGAAATAAATTCAGCAGAATTAATGTGAGGCAGTTATACATAACACAATGGTACTGTACTTGGGGAACAAAAAACACACACCAGGGCTGCTTTCTTCAAGGGCACAGATCCTCATTGTCAAAATAACCTTCTGCTTTTACAATTGCTGGTTGTTAGCTGCTAATTGTGGAGGACATGAGTACAAAGCATAGTCATTTAGCACAGCATTTTCTATCCTAATAGTCTCCAGTGGGTCCTGAACTGCTGGTTTTAAAGCTTGAAAAAAGAAACAAGATTTTTAAAAATTCAAAGAGCTGACACAGATATCCATCCCTTTGTTATTTACTACTTTTTTAGAGAGAGGCTAGCACGTGAGCATTTTTAAAGAAGTATGAGCTGCAGAATTTTAAAAGATTATTTGGTATCAAAACTAAGGGTACGTTTCATTTCTTTATTTGCAACCGAGTAGTGATATGGGATTTCTAATCAGCAATTTAGAAGAAGCTTAATTTAAAAATAAAAATTAAAAATCCCCAAATAAAAATAATCCAATGATACATCTGGAATACAAATCCATTTTAGAGGAGTATAAATAGATTTTAAAAAAACTTTTGGAATAAAAATCACAATTATTCTCATTCTGATTAGCTCCTTTAATGCAAGTCCTGTGAACATGCCCTACTAAGTTTATTTTGAACAATTTAATAACTCAGCTACATATGCATTACTACTAAACTATTTTTTTTATCCCAGGGCACTTATTTTTTACTCTTTATAGAACCTTTATTCTTTTCCTAGTTTCCCAATACAATGTACAATATCTATCAGAAAGATTCTCTGTCCAGTTTTTAAGCCATTCCAAAAATACTGATTTCATTAAAGACTAAATTTATGTATGTGTACATATGTGTGTGTAAATTTTTGAGTGTGTGGTAGATTCCAAAGAAACCACAGAATTGCAAACATCTTTCAGATGCAAAGAGCAAGATCTTCTGGATTGAAATAACCCATTTGGAAGGAAAGTGTTCTTAGCAATCAAGATCATAAGCATTTATTTGTTTGTTTGCTTGTTTGCTTGCTTATTTATTTATTTGATTGATTGATTGATTCATTGATTGATTGATTGCAGGTGCTAATCTCTCAATTCCAACTGGTGAAACATTTACCTAAAAAATGATGTAAATCAAATAAATGGACAATCTGCCTTCTAATAATACACAGGGGAAAATTTACTATCTGCATTCCATTAATACACATGGAGGGAATTTATCTTCTTTACTCTTTTTCTGTTCAGTGATTAAGTATTTTCCAGCTGGAATTCTGGAATACAAAGCTTAATGACAAAATGGTACAAAGTAGACCAGACAAACCTTGTATAGTAAAGATATAAGACTGAGTAAAAATAGCTCTCTGTATAGATCATGTATAATTTGTTTTTAAAAACACTGAATTATTACAGTGACATTATCATGTTTATATTAGAATAATTTTTCTTCTGTTTTGCTTCCCCTTTTGCATCTCTGTTTATATACACATACCATATGTTTTGTTTCTGAGTGTTTATTTTCCTAATAACAATTAAATCAGTTTTTTCTTCTTTTTTCCCATCTCTTATGATAAAAGGGATTAAAGGGGTAAAAACTTTGAATATAATATACAGATGGAACAATGGGAGAATATATTGATAAAAGGGCTGTAATTCACATATCATAATTGTGAAGATATTTTTTATGAAAAATGTACCAGTGATATTTATCACTGGAAAAATTGTCTAAAATGTGTAAAGGTACTTTAAATGTAAGTTGGAAATGTGAATAACAAGAGGGGACATTTTTTATCATGCTTGGTAGACCTGTAAAAAGCTTTAAAATAGATTCATTAATGACAGAAGATTTTAAAGACCAATATAAAATAGAAATCCGAGATACTTCTTTGGGGACTGATGGATAAACGGGGGAAAAACTCATGATACTGTACCTTGTTTCTTCAGAAAAATGTTTTAATGCACAAAGATGGAAAGATTTGACATTACCTGCAATGGAAGAATGGACGGTGAAAGTTGTTGGAGCTGGCTGATGGCAAAACCGACAGCTTTGATCAGAGAATTGGAAGCCCTTTCTGAACTTTCTGCCTAAAACAGAAAAATATGAAATTATGATATATGGATATGATTAGAATAACAATAAGAGTTGGAAAGTACCTTAGAGGTCTTCTAGTCTGTGATGGCGAACCTATGCGCGCTAGCTGTCACCCGTTGCTCTTCTCGATTCTGTCAGCTGGTCTTCACGCATGCGGGAGCACCAGAAACCAGAAGAGCAGCTTCCCTGTGCACATGCATGCACCAGCCAGCTGGTCTTTATGTGCGCATGCGCATTAGAAACAAGAAGACCAGATGGCCAGCACGCACGCGTGCGCTGGGAGCTGCTTTTCTAGTTTCCAGCACGCGTGTGTGTTTCAGGACTCAGTGCCTTTTCAGCACGCACACTCCCTTTTTGTGGCCCCGGTGCTGAAAAAGTTAACAACCACTGTTCTAGTCCAACGCCATGCTCATGCAAGAGACCTTATAGCGTTTCAGACAAATGGTTATCCAGTCTCTTCTTAAAAACTTCTAGTGTTGGAGCATCCACAACTTCTGGAGGCAAGTTGTTCCAATGATTAATTCTTCTAACTGTCAGGAAGTTTCTAAAGCATTTCAGATATCCCAAATTCTGTGTGGTGGGAAACACTTCTCTACTTAAGTCCTATCATAGAAATAATAGCACAGGTAGACCTTGAGTTATGACCACAATTGAGCCCAAAATTTGTGTTGTTAAGTGAAACATTTGTTAAGTGAGTTTGTCCCATTTTACAACTTTCCTTGCCACAATTTTTAAATGAATCATTGCATTTGTTAAATTAGTAAAATGGTTGTTAAGTGAATCTGGCTTCACCACTGACTTTGCTTGTCAGAAGGCTGCATACATCGAATCATAAATATGAATCAGCTGCCCAGCATCTAATTTTTGATCATGAGACCATGGGAAAGTCGTAACTGTGAGAAATGGTTGCAAGTCATTTTTTTTTCAGTGTTGTTGTAACTTTGAATGGTCACGAAATGAACTGTTGTAAATTGAGGACTACCTGCATTTTCAACTTTGGCTTTTTTTTTTCAATCTTTACTTTTTCTTTTTGTCTATTTTTATCTTAATTGCTGGTTCTTGTTAGTTTTTATGTCTTTATTTTAAAATCAAACAATTTCAAAAAAATATGTAATTGTTTTTAAGAGATGGTTAAAATGCTTTAAATTGTTGTAAAATAACTTTAAAATACTTAGCAAAGATCCATTTTCTGAAATTAACATAATCTCAGAAATTAGAATTAAAATTTAATCCTGATTCGTTTTAGATTTTTTGTCCTATGTCATGTTTAAAAAAAGACTCTGGATACTTTAAGAACCACTTTCAATGAAATGATATAAACAAAAAGTATCCCTGCACACAATTAAGGAATCAGTGCTTCCTTTTCTAAGTATAAATATAAATACTTCCTTTTATAAGTATAAATAGTTCTTCTTTTGTTTTTTTTTCATTCCTTAACATGTGATTTGCACCACATGTTGATATGTACCACATAAGATGAAATATTGCAGGAAATCACCCGCCATCTAAGCATGACAGGCAACATTAAATTATAATATGGTTTACCTATTGAGGCATAGCATATTATGCGGGCATAGTGATTCTGTTGGTTTTAAGGTTTAGCATGTTGAGGAAATGGATCAAGGGCATTTGGAAGGGGACATACTCCTTGATTGTAATTTCTTCTGTACTTCTACAAATGTAGTATTTTTCAAACTGATAATTTATGACTCATTTTGATTCACAGAGTCTCTTCTAAAGATTACAGAAAGACCATAAGATAGGCAAGAAAGGGGATATCTGCAATTCTTTATTTATCTCATAATAAACCATTTTTTTCAGGCAGGCCTTGACATTTCATTTTTTAAATCAAACGCACTGATCAAAAATAATTGCTACACCAAGAACAAATTTATATTCGGAGTATAAAACTGATATGTTGAAAAGTGAGTTTTGACACAAGATTATTTTCATTACTGGTGGCGTAGTTTTCAGGACTAGAAACATCAAACACACAATTATTTTGTAACATTAAGCCGTAATTGCAGTTCCTTAACCTCTTATAATCAACTATTTATATCAGCATAAAAGGAAATCATCAAGATTTTTTGTTTTATCTCATGCTCCTTAACCACTAGGAATTATTTGAGAATAAATCCACTCTGAATTCAAACTAAACTGCATAAAGAATGGAAAGAACAAATGTATTTAAGTATGCAGATAGATATTTGGAAAACTACTAATGACTTTCAAACACATGTTCATCTTTTAAGGCAAATTTGGGAAAATAAGACCTACAGGGAAGATGGACCTGCAAAACCCATAAATCATTTAAAACAGGACTGCAAAACCCATAAATCATTTAAATGGACCTGCAAAACCCATAAATCATTTAGATGGACCTGCAAAACCCATAAATCATTTAAAACAGGACTGTCACAGCTAGATTGTTGGCCAGTTTGGGAGCAAAATCACATGATTAGCAAAGACAACAAATATAGACAAAACCTCCTCCATCTGTTAATCCTTTCTGCAAGGTCTCCTCACTTCTACATTCATATTATCTTTGTAAGTCAGTTGCTCAAGAAAAACCTTTCCCACCCAATTATGTCCAGGTAATTGTAAATAACAAAAACATTGGAAATCCTTTGGTTCTGGGGGGACAGAAGCTAGTGTTATAATACCATTCTATTAAGTACAGCATTTAAAATCCTCAGTGATTTCATGTAGGAGAGCTGGATTGCAACTAACAAAGCCTTAAGAGTCCTCCAAATTATGTAGATGAACACATTGACACAAAGACTAATTTGCATTAGTTTACTTTCCTGCTGAGATCTTTCTGAAAATATGCTTATCTTGACATAAAAAATAACGTGCAATTACCTTACTTTTTTAGCTGCTCTGGCAACAGAATTTCACGCTTCCTCTCAAGCATCTAACAAAAATTTGAAGCACCTTGATTTTCTCAACTGGAAGAGCTTCTGAAACCTTGCACCAGGATTGTCAAAAGCCCATGAGAATGTGGACTGATATATTACACTGCTTCCCAAACTTGAGTGAATTACCCAAATAATGTCTCAGAATGTCCCAATATTAATGGGGACATTTGAATAAGGACTTTATGAAAAGGAGTTTTGGATACTGAAGGAAAAAGTTTTAAGAAGCACTGTTACACCATGTGCCAAGTCAAGTCACCTAAAGAACACCTTAACCCAGAATATTTCATAGATCCTCCCTATCCCACGCAAGAGAACTGTTGGTCTCCAGGAGAATTCTTCCCTCATAGATAGGATGACTAATAGTTACCTAAACAGTGAACAGATGGAACTGGCCTCACCTGTTCAATCCTCTACAAAGAAAGAGTGGAAGCAGATAAATGATGTTGCTACCATAATTGCCTACATAGAGGTGCTTCATTTGAAGGTGGAATACTCATGGGAATTATTGTGTTGTCATTGTGACCTTCCCCATAAAACACTGTTTAATCAGAGATTTTGGATTGTATTGTTTATTGGATAAACTATTTCCAGTCCAAGCTGTTTGGAGGAAGATCTAACTTTTTTCATATTATGTGAAGCTCACAATGCAAGAGAAATTTAATATACAAAACCCATCTACATTGAGCAATTTCCTATGTAAGCACTGACATTTAAGTTCTGGAAAGGACCTAGTGTGGACATTTAAAATATAATCTCAGTGTTCATCCCAACCCCCATCAAAATCTTGGTTCACAATTCCAAATCTATATCTATTGAAATAGTAGTAACACTTAGATTTATATATCGCTTCAGTGCTTTACAGCCTTCTCTCAACAGTTTAGAGTCAGCATATTGCCCCCAATAATCTGGATCCTCATTTGGCCGACCTCAGATGGATGGAAGGCTGAGTCAACCTTGAGCTGGTCAGGATCGAACTCCTGGAGTGAGCAGTGAGTTAGCCTGCAATACTGCATTCTAACTACTGTGCCACCACAGCTGTTACTGCAGTGCAATCACTACTGAAGTCATAGGTTGCATTCGTTTCAGATACACAGTATCAGGAACAATGGTGGGATTCAAAAGTTCCCACCACCGATTCTGAGGGCGTGGCTGCAGGGGCATGCGCACCAAACACAAGCTTTGCGCATGTGTTAAAACAGTAAAAACTAAGCTACTGCGCCTCTCAGCTGTTTAGCACAGCAATCTAGTCTGCCGCACTGAACAGCTGAGAAGTTAAAAAGGACCTAAGAGCAGGGGCGGGCAGGTGGGCCCAACTTCAGTGCATTGGAGAGACTCAGAGCGAACCGATTCTCTGCCAGCTGATCTTCAGTGCTACCAGAACTGGGCCGAACCAGTAGAATACCACCACTGATCAGGAAGCTTCATGCTAGCTACCTTTACATTTAGCTTTCTTAAAAAAATTATAAATTGTCATTTTGTTGTTTTAATTTCTTAGCAGTATTGGATGAAATTTAGAGGCAGAGTGGCTCATTTTGGAAGTTTTATACATTACAAATTTCAAAAATAGCCTTTCCCATTTAAATTTCCCTAAAATAATAATAATAAAACAAATCCAACCCATCAGCATCCCTATATATTAGGGAGGTAATAATTAGAGCTTGTCCTAATTAAGCCGCCAAAAATTCAAGTTGAATGTAAGCGCAAGGAAGGAAGGGAGTCAAAAAATAGCCATGAAGTCTCAAAGGAAGTATATCAAATTTCTTGGATTATTGGAGCTAATTAGACCAATTTCAATAAATGTTCTTTAACTTTCAAATCTTCCTTAGGATTTCATGGGCAAAGAAATGTGATTGCCCCCCATATCAGTTTTTTAAATATACGTTTTAATAACTGTTGGACCTTAAACTTAAGTATATTAAGTGGACATGTGGCAGATCTGATCACAAATATTAGACACACTGCTTCAGTTTGTTCTTTGTGTGCTTCCGGTTGTTTCTTGAGAATCATAGAACAAATCTTTTTTAATATACTAAAGATATTGGGAAAGACAGATCCTTCCTGTTTCTCAATCATTCATAACAATGCAACGGATACAATTCAGATGTTTTGAAAAATGCACACGTTGTGTTCTGACCAATGTAACAACTGTTTTTAATTGCTAAAGTCTTATGCATGCTTTTTTGTGAATATAAGAGTGCACAAGAATTTAGCTTTGAAAAATGGATCAGCAAATAATATTGTGCATTAAAGTAATATTATTATAGCAAAGCAATGAATTATTTTTATATATCCAAGTAATATGTAATTAAACTGAAAATAATGTATCTTAAAACTCAATTGTCTCTCCATTAAGTTTCTAACAGCCTACCCATGCCCTCTTAAATATATTGTAAATGGAAACAGAACCACAGTCCATTACATTTCTTTACATCTATTTGTAACCTGGTTGCAATGAGTCAATCACACTGACAACAAAATAAAATAAAATCGGTACTTGAAACCAACTTTAATTCACTGACTGAATTAAAAGACTGCAGAAGATCTAATTAATCTCAGATATATTGTTAACAATGATAAATGCCACAAAAATTGTTTGAAAGTATTGGGAGAAGAGAGTCACAAAGTTGTATCAAGAGACAGGTTAATATCTAGGCCACTTCAGAGATGAGGATGTTGAGATGGTAGTAACTTTGAATTTAATTTTCTAACATAAAGTGTGTAACAAGATAAAACTTAGGTTTTTTTGTTTTTATCTTATCTTCTACTGTTTTCATTATGTGAGGGAAAAGAGAAGGGAACTATTAATTGTATATACACAATTCAAATCATATGAATATATATGTATAAGAGGGTGTATCTGGACACACACAGACCAATGACAAAATACAAGGTCCACCATCCAAAGAGGATTCCTTCACATGAGAGTTTGGAGCAAGTGTGAATACAGACAGTTCTCAACTTAGGACCACAACTGAACTCAAACTTTCTGTTGTTAAATGAGACATTTATTAAGACATTTCTCCCCATATTTGTTAAGTGAATTCCTTGCAGTTATTAACTTGTTAAGTGAATTTGGCTTCCCAATTGACTTTGCTTGTCAGAAAGTCACAAAAACTCATCACAGGATCCCGGGAGCCTACAATCATCATAAATACGAGTCAGTTGCCAAGAATCTGAATTTTGATCACATGACCATGGGGATGTAGTATCAGCCACAAGTGTGAAAAAAAGATCATGTCACTTTTTTTGTGCCGTTGTAACTTCCAAAGTCACTAAATGAATTGTAAGTCTAGGATTACCTGTATAACCTCAGGTCATGTTTCCAAAGAAAATGACCACTTATTAAAGAAATAACATAGGCACTTGTTATTAAATCTTCCTGAATAGTCCACATTTGCTTATTAAAGTTGTGCACATATATTAGAGCATATTGTCTCCAAGGACACCGTAGATAATCTCTTCTAAGAAGGCATCAGTCCCATCTAGATTCACTAAGTACCTTCATAGTTTTAATCTGCTACCCACTTATTTAGGGGAACATTTTTTAACTAACCAAAAAGCTGACTGACTGAATTTAAACAAATGCTTTTGAAACAGCTGTAATTAATAAATCAGGTTGTGTTCTCCACTGAGAATCTTTTTCGAGCAAAACCCAAGAAAGAAAGTTGATTCGCTACTTCCTTTCCACTCTTCTAAATCCTTCTCTAGAATACTACCCATGTTTCCCCGAAAATAAGACCCGGTCTTATAATTTTTGTGGTTGCCAAAATAAGCACTAGGGTTTATTTTCAGGGAGGTCTTATTTTTTTCATGGCTGCAATGGAGCAGGAGGCATGGGAGGGGTAAAGGACAAAGCGATGCACTTAGTGCCACAGCCACTAAGCAAGGCGGTGAGGAGGGTGGAGGATGAAGTGAGGCAGGGGGTGCGAAACTACCCTGCATGCCCGGCACCAGCTTATCAGAGGGCCCCGCAACCAGACCATCAATTGCCTGGCCTCATGGAAGCGGTAGCAGCTCCAACAGCCCGTGAAGATCACCAACTTACTCACGGCTGCAACAGAGCAGGAAACTGAGCGATGCACCAGTGCCGCAGCCACTAAGCGAGGCAGTGGGGGGTGCAGGATGAAGCAAGGTGCTGTGGGGTTAGGGAATGAAGCTGCTTCTCCTTGCTCACTGCCGCATCAAAGCAGGAAGCTGAGCGATGCACCAGTACCACTAAGTGAGGCAGTGATGCGGGTGAGAGGATAAAGTCCCAACGGTATCCTTGGCCACCTGGCTTGCAGAGCCTGATGCTGGCGTAGGGAGGTGGTGATGGCCGGAGCAGCCCCTTCCCCATCTTACCCAGTGGCAGCTATGTAAGTGCTACATAATGCCCTCTTCTCCCTTCAGATCTGATGTGCTATACAAGTCCTACAGCATATGATGAAATAAAAATCACAACTGCCTCGACTATCACACAAACAATGGAAGCTTCAGACAGAAATATGCATTTTGCATTGATAAATCTAGGATTTGTACCCCACTAAATGCTGAACCAGGATTCACATGCACAGCAGAGAGCATAACAACGTGGCAAGAGATTGTTTCCAGGTCAAAGTGAAGGGCCTTGGCTGGCAGTTCCCTTGGATAACCCTGAAGAAACATTAACCGAAAAGTAATCCAAGCTATCAATTCTGCAACAACAACATGCAACCCAATTACTTCCTCAAATTGCAGAGTGAGAAATTATCTTTCAGACAGACAACTTTTCAAGGCTCTGGCTCATTTTAATCTCTCCTCTAGAAACACACAGGGCTTCTGCCAAGCCGCAATCTCAGCTTTATATCCAGGCAGCCAGGACCAAATATTATTTTTAACCTAGAATTGACATAAAAACAATACCTCTGGATCTCAGCAATGTTTGAAGGATTCTGCAGAGGTGAGGGGAGACTTGGGAACAAAATGTCCACTGTCATGTAGCTCACAAGACTTCTGTCACTGAGTCAATCAATGCTTACCTATTCTATCAGCACATTGGCTGGAATCCTCATAACTCATTTAAGCATGTCACTTAAAGGCCCTGCCCCCCTGCATTTCTCCACAACCTCCATTTCCTCCTTGGCCACTTTACATTGCCCTTATATCAACCCATCTCATGAACAAAGCAATCTTTAGTTGTTCCTAGCTGTACTAATTTTGTTCCCTTATTTCAACATCACCAAATAATAGTCTGAGAATGTATAACACTAGTTAGACTTTGTTACCCATTTTCTTAGAGGAGACATCAAGTGAGCAACTGTAAGAGTTACACAGAAACACAGAATCTTGAATTTTTTTCTTTTTAATTTATTATTTTTTAAGTATTGATCTTTTTCTTTTATTTTTCATTATGATGGTTTATCGCAGTGAGCCAAATGTTCAGACCAGTTTTGGCATTTTTAACTACCTTTCCCAAGTTTTTTAAAATTAATTTTTGTCAGAGATAGATGTGAGCTTATCCCAAGCTGTTTCATGTCACTTACTGACCCACTAGCTCCGCTGGAAGTTAGTTCCAAGCTTCCACTACTCTTTCTGTCAATACTTTCTAGCACTACTTTTGTGCATCCCTCCTGTCAGTTTGAGGTTATGACCCTCTTGTTCTTGATTTTTGCTTAATATTGAACATATTGCCTTCTAGAATCTTATTCACATCCTTAATATCAATCAGAATAGAACTGGAAGGGACTTTGGAGGTCTTCTAGTCCAACCCCTTGCTGAGTCAGAGTAGAGCAGAATAAGCTGGAAGGGACCTTGGAGGCAGAGGTGGGATCCGACTGGTGTAACTACCGGTTCGGTGATTTTACATTTTACACGCGCATGTATATCGTCGTCAGCTAGCTGCCTGGACAGCTGAGCAGCGCTGCGTGTGCAAAGCAACTGCAGTTGACAAAGCAGGAGATTAAGGTCAGGTAAGAGCCCAGGTGGCAGGTAGGCCAAGACAGCAGCAAACATAGAACCGGTTCTATGTATGCTCTGTTTGCTGCTCTTCAGAGCAACCGATTCTACAGAAGTGGACAGAACCGGTAGAATCCCACCCCTGCCTAGGAGGTCTTCTAGTCCAGGCTCTATACTATTTCAGATAAGTGAATATATTTAATATATTTAAAAGTTTTGTATCCTCCCTTCCCTTTCTGTTTTCCAAACTGTACATATTTCTAATATCTCCTGTTTTCTCCTGACATAATATTTTAGCCTGCATTGTAGGCTTTTTAATCTCCATGAGCAAAACATAATAGATAACAGATAATCAGAGTTGGAAGGGACCTTGTAGGTCATCTAGTCCAACCCCCTGCCCAAGAGGGAGACCCTACACCATTTCTGACAAATGACAGTCCAATCTCTTCTTGAAAGTCTCAAGTGATGGTGCTCCCACAATGTCCGAGGGCAAGCTGTTCCATTGGTTGATTGTTCTCACTGTCAGAAAGTTTCTCCTTATTTCCAGGTTAAATCTCTCCTTGTTCAGTTTCCATTCATTATTCCTTGTCTGGCCTACAGGCACTTTAGAAAATAGCTTGACCCCTTCCTCCCTGTGGCAGCCCCTCAAATATTGGAAGACCTCTATCATGTCCCCCCTGGTCCTTCTCTTTACTAGACTAGCCAAGCCCAGTTCCTGCAACCGTTCGTTGTATGTTTTAGCCTCCTAGACATCTCATAGACTCTTTTCTTACCTGCTTTTCATTTCTAACACTAACTTCTCTCCAAGTTTTCCAAAAGGAGAGATTTCCTCCTTTATTTTATTTGGGGAAGAAGGAGTATGTTCATGCTAGTCCACCTTAATATTATTTTGAAATCTATTTCTATTTTAATATGTAAAAGCCCCTTCACTGCAATTGGATATTGAACTCTCCGCCATTGCTTATTCATCCATTCCCTGTCTTTCTCAGAGTAAATTATTGCTGTGCCCTGCAGTAAGAGAGTGGTTACCCAAAAGCTGGTCCATTTCAGTTATCTTACTCCCAAGACACAATCATGGAAGGATTTGCCTCCCTCCCCAGGTTCTATTTCTGCAACAGGGTTGGCTGTTCTTGTCGGAGTAAAATTAGGGGAGACCTCATCCCAAAATTAGGGGAGACCTCATCCCAACTCTAAGAAAAAAGTGGGATACCCACAAAGTAAATTTAAACAATGGCTCTTTGACTTTGTTGACATCACTAAGATTCTGTAATAGTTTTCTACAATAGTACAGGTAGTCCTTGTTGAGCAACCACAATTAGGATTGGCAATTTGTTCATTAAGCAAAGTGGACACTAAGTGAAACGACAAGTGCACTTATCTTACTTCAGCTTTCCTTTGCTTTACAAACCTGTGAAAAATTGGTTATAAAGTTATTTTTCATCACCATTGTAATGGCAGATGGATGCAAAATGAGGGCTACCAGTACTTTTCATGTTAAATGTACATAACAATTAACTGTCAGACTACATTTAATGCATGTCAGAAGCTAGTGAAAGAAAGGGAGAGTTTCTTACCATTCTTTACTTTACTTTTACAATCTTTACTTGCTATTAGATTTGATGCCAGCAAACCTTAATCCATCTTACAGTTTTTCTTTACCTGGATATTTGTTTTCTTATTTCTATTTTCCTTATCATTACCTTTTCATGGCTTCTTATGCATATGTCCCCTCTCCCATGAAACATAAAGCAGGAAGATATGAGGAAAAAGTTACCATTTTTCATATCTTGCTAAACTCTGCCTCTCCTGCTATCCCAACTTTAAAGAAAGAAAACATGGGTAAATGCCTTGTTAGAACTTTAAAACTGAAGCATGCAGATTGACTCTTATGAAGTCAATCACATTATTATTTCATCTCATACTGGATACATGTGATGATCATGCTTAACATATCCAGAAGAATATTCTTGTTACCAAAATTTGATATTGTTTTTGTTTAATTTTGCTACATTTATGTTACTGTAGCTTTAAGGTGTGGGGGGGGGGGGGAAACAGACTGGGTTCTTTGTCCTTCATGTTTGACCAGCTACTTTTGGCTCTCCAGGTATCATTGTCACTTGATACTCTATTTCTCTTTGTTGACTCTTTCTGATAAAACCATTGGTCATTGGTGTCTAAACTACAATCCTGGACCAGGAAGGAGAGAAAGTTTCTCATCCATCTTTTGTGAACCTTTTTTTTAAAAAATAGGTCATCCTACAGCCAAAGCAGATGGTAAATGTGCTTACTACAGGATCCAGATTAGCTTTGCAAACATCTTCAAGCCCAGAAACTGGAACTACATTAAGGTCTTAAAAAAACAAAGACATCAAGGTGGAAAGCGTTATCAGGATATAAAGAGAAAGTCGCCTATACTATAGTTCTCCAAATTTCAGATTTTAAAATTAAGCATTATTACTTTTTGCCTGATCTGCAAATTCCCTGTACACATTTATTTGGTAAAAACCTCCATGAAACTTAATAGGATTTTATTTTCAGTAAAGGCCAGAAATTGCTGTAATTCCGAAACACGGGGGGGGGGGGGGTGTCAAACCTGAGCTGGTTTAATGCCCCTGAATTGAATGGGATTGGATTGTAGTCTTATTTCGAAAGTCTGTTGATCATTTATTGCCTAGCTAGCAAACAAAGACAAGATCCCAGCCTTCTGGATCTTTTAGAAGGTTTGTATTCCAAAACGCAAAGTTACTTCCGCACGAGTAACTTGTATTAGATGTCTTATTTGTAAGTAAAATCATGTAAAATCGCACTAAAGGGCTGCAATGCTAACTCAAGCCGATCGTCCTGATTTTCCAAGCCCGAGTCACAAAATCAAGGTTGTGGTGCAAAGGCGGCCTTCTCGAGGTTAAGGCTGCAATGACTAAAATCGTTTGCTGTGGCTAGGAGCGAACCTCGCACAACTTCTTTCCTTCCAAGGATACGTATATACGACCGCGCTGCACGGCCTAACTTCTTTTCTTTTCCCCTATCACTAGTATGAAGCCCCCGTCCTCATCTTAAGTTATGCCGGCCCTCCAGCTCGAAGCCGCGAGGAAAAGAGGGATCCGCTCCCCACCCGAAACGAACCCCCCTTCCTTTCCCAACCCCCATCACTCACACGGTCTCCGGGCCAGAGGTTCTCCCGAGCACGCAGGCGCAAAACAGCCTTTCCAGGAGAAGGGGAGGAAAGGACGCACATGCGTAGAAGGCGAGACTCTTTCGCCGGCACCGGGCAAAAGGCCACGCCTCCTTCGTTCTCGCTCTCGCTCTCCCTCCCTCCCTCCTTATTCTTTTAGCCTAGAAGCTGGAGCAGGAAGGCGCGAGCCAATCCAAGGAGGCGAAAGGCGTCTTCATTTAGGAAAAAAAGGGAACGTAGCTAAGTAGAACTGAGTGCGCTGGAGGAGCGGAGGGAAGCGGAGCCTGCGGGGCGCAGCGGAGGGACTCTACCTTGGACGCCGGGTAAGCCACCTGGTTGTTACTCCGAGTTCCATTGCAATAGCGCTTCCCTTCTCCTGTCCCCACCCCCATCCACCCACCCGCCCGCCCGCAGCGATAACAACTCCAAAATCCTGTTTCCACAAGGGAAGCTGGGTCGCCCCCGAGGAATCCTTGGGGGGGGGGGGGAGAGAAATGGCTTTCCCGTGCTTTACCGAGGACTCCCTTTTCTCCAACTCGGAATCTGTTTACACGGGAGAGATCTGCGGCTGGGGTTGCCAGTTCCCTCCCTCCTCTCCCTTGCCCAAGCCTAGAACAATGGAAGCGGCTGCTCGGGATTCCGGCCGATCTGGCGCAGGCACTCGCATATGCAGTGGTGGTGGTGGCGAGCCTGGGGCGCGGGCTGGCGCTGTTTCTCGCCCTCTACGCGGCTGCTCCAGTCCCTTTGCGGAGCCCTGCGGCAGGATCGACGGCTATCTCGTTCTCCCCGCTGTGTTGCTCCCGTTTTGGTGGGACTCGCTTCCCCCCCCCCCCACCTTTCGCCCTCTGGATCGGACGCAGTTTCCTTCCTCGCCTCCTCCCGCCCTTAAAAACCCACCTTGGCCAGTTGCTGCATTTCGTTCCGAGTTTCTAGGATTTCCTTCCCAATGTCAATGGGGAAAAGGAGGAGGGCAAGATGAGGTGGGGGCTTTTTGTTGTTGTTGTCAGCGGAGGGTCGTGGCCTTTTATTTTATTTTCTCCCGATCCCGAGGTGAGCCTGCATGGATTCATTGGTGTTGCGTGCGTAAATAAGGCACAGGTATCTAGATCAAGATGGCACGGAGAAGAGAAAAGGAAGGCTGGGTGCTTCTTTGTTGCTGTTTCCACTTTGGATGGTGTGATCGTGATGATGATGTTGGTCCGCGATGCTGCAGTCACTCCCCCCTCATCCTTGGCCATGCGATAGAGCCAAGAAGGAAAGTAGAAGCGAGCCTATGAGGGAGCAAGTTGCCTTCTTTTCATGCGGCTTTTGTTTGGGAAGATTTTGCTGCAGCTTTCGGGGAAAACGCACCAGGTGCTTCGGAGAATTAGGCCACAAAAACAGCAGGCAGGGAGAAAATCAGATCAGTTCCTAGGCACCATCTGCACCTCCCCCTTTACACCACAAGAGAAGCTTTCTGTCTTTTCCAGGGATATATATTCTCTTGGAGGAAGAGTAATTGACTTGTTGCTGTCAGTCAAAACATATTTTCCTACCTGTGAGGGACAAAAAAAGCCCTCCCTCCCTTAATATCTGATGATTGCCCTGAATTTCTGCTCCCACAATCTCCATTCTGTCTGGTCTTCAACATACAACCACAGTGAAGCCCAAAATTTCTGTTGCTAAGTGAGAAATTTGTTAAGTGAGTCTTGCCACATTTGTGCAGTTAAATTGGTAACACGGTTGTTAAGTGAATCTGGTTTCCCCATTGATGTTGCTTGTCAGAGGGTCACAAAAGGGGATCACAAGACCTTGGGACGCTGTAACCATTATAAATGAGAGTCAGTTGCCTAGCATCTGAATGTAAATCATGTGACCATGGGGGTATTGCAACAATCATAAGTGTGAAAAATGATCATAAGTCACTTTTTTCCAGTGCCCTTGTAACTTTGAACAGTCACTATGCAAACAGTTGTAAATAAAGGACTACCTGTGTGGAAGTTAAAATCCAACACATCACAGGGAAGCCTTGAGGAATGATATGGTGTAAAACTTCCAAATGTTGCAACAATTTAATACTGTTCCCCATCTTGCATCTAAGTCTATAGACCAATCCTAAGACTAAATTGTAAGTGTATGTAAAGATGTTTTAATTTGGATTAGATCTGCTAAAGTTTTTTTTTAAATCAGCTTTTCTACTGGTTTGTTTTGCCTGATATTTCCTTCTCCCTTCACTTCATTTATTCTGTCCTCCCTCCACTCCAGTAACCACTTCCATTGAGCATCTTCTTCAGATTGAGTTTGCTTTGATTATACTGTATTCTGTTGAATAGAAAAGCAAGCTGCAAGTGGAGAGGAAGATACAGAGAGATTCCATTCCTGATCGTATTGGGGATTTTTTTTTTGCTGTGGTTTCCAAAACTCCTGGTTTCCATTTGTTCTAGTTATTGTCTTAAACTTAGTCAGGGTCTACTAATGTGGGTGTGCCAGGATTTCAGTGTGTCAACACCTGATGATAAACCACTGACTGACTTATATAGAGTTGGTGGGGCAGACTGAAGGCTAAATAAAGTGATGTATGTTGAGCCTAGCAGTCAATGGGATAGGACAGAGATTTTGCTCTAAAACAAAATGCTTAGCAAGTATTTGGTATGGGACAGCCCTTAGGAAGGACCTCGGCCTATGTTATTTGTCTTTGATGTCATTTAGCTAATGACTGGCTTCTAAATACATAAAAGTTACATGAGCCTTTTGAGAAATTGGTGAAAGATTGGTATCCATTACTTGCTATTGCAAGAAAGCACATCCTCCTGTTGCAAATGTAAACCTTAAATATGAAGGAAGGCATTGAATTCTCATTAAAGTGGTGAAGTTAAGCCAGGAAATACTGACCTTCCAAAAGCTGCCCAAGTTGTTCATGGAATTTTAATGCTACCGCTCCCAAGATTTTTCTTCTTTTTCTCATTGAAGCTTTCAGGTCGCTAGTTAACCTTATCCAGATGTGAGTTTCAACCATTGATGGTATGGCATGAAAAGATTCCTTTGAGTTAAGCTTGGCTTCTGGGAGCCTTGTGGGCACATCCCTGCTGTTTTCTTGGCAGCAGTATAGAAATGAGTTGCCATGGCCTTCTGGGATTTTTTTCCTTTATCTTCCTAAACTAGCTTTCAGCCATGGAATTCCCTGGAGTGTCTCCCATCAAGAACTAAATTCTAAATTCAGATAAACTGTGCCAAATATTGCCATCTGCTATGGAATGCTGAAATGCACTTATATTGTAGCTAAAGAGACATAGAAAATGAATTGGTGCAATAACCCTTGGATTTGAATCTAGATTTTTTTTCTTCCTATTTGAGCTCTGCTTATTGTTGTTACCCAGCATAGGAATTGATATGATCTCTGAATAGCTTGTTCTTTATCCATTACAACTTCAGTGAAGTATATTCAGTTCTTAACATCTGTCAAATGAGAGTGGAAACAAAGATAAGGGTTTTTCCCCAGAGATTTTATTAAAAATTACTAATGAAAAGAATCAAACACAAGCTAGAAAAATACAGATAGTAAAATACAAAAAAGTGTGAAAAAAGGAAAAGTGGGAAAAAGCAGCTGACTTCCTCCTTTATCCCAGCAAGTAAAGGCAATTTTAATAGGGCTTATCATCTGTAAATACAGTCTCTTCATCCCATAGCTTATTTAAGTAAAAAACAAAATCCCAATGCTTTGTCAGTTGTTCTTTGTCAGCAAAATATGTCCAGTAAAAGCAATCCAGATATAATTGTTTCTTTTAGCCCCTATCAAATAAATCAACCTTGTATTTCATTCCTGGGTTTTTAAGACTCTTAATTTTTAACTCCTTCAAAAATAATCCCATATTAAGTTTCTGTTCATTTTCTAGCCCAAAATAAAGTCCTTCAACACCTTAACAGCACTCATTTGTATATCCAGTTAGAAAAAAGTTATCCAAATCAATTTTCTGATTCAGTGTTTGTAATTGCTTTTAGAGAATACGCCAGCCATCAGTTCAATTTATGTGTCCCTCAAGTAACCTGGACCCATGTCATGAAAAGCTTTAAAGGTGACCACCAACACCTTGAATTGCACTGGAAGCATACTGGTAAGCAATGCAGTTCCCAAAACAGTAGTGTTACAATGTCCATTCTTGCCCCCACCAAAATAATAATAATAATATTATTATTATTTATATACCGCTCCTCTCCCGAAGGACTCAGAGCTGTGCACAGACATACAATTAAAACATTAAATATATATAAGTTAAAACTAGATTAAATTAAAGACCCTGGCTGAAAACAATTAAAACCCCTCCCTTAAACCTTAAAATTTGATATAAAAATTAAAATACCTAAATCTAAAATCAGCCCAAGCCGGCCTGGTCAAAAAGCCAGGTTTTCAAGGCATGCCTGAAGGTCCCAGGTCCGCGGCTGTACGTAACTACCCACACCAACTGGAGCTTCCACACCAACTGGAGCTCTTCAAGAGCAACCCTATGTAGAGTGCGTTTCAATTGTCCATCCATGAGATGACTAGGAACTGAAAGACTGAACACAGGAAATCCTGATCCAGGAAAGGCCGCAACTGGTACACAAGACAAAGTTGTGCAAAGGGTCCCCTAGCCACGACTGCCACCTATTCCTTGAACAGGAATTGCGAGTCCAAGTTGCGGACTGGGTATTTCTGAGGCAGTGCCACCCCATTCAGAATCAAAGATGACAAGATCCCAGAGCCCCATGGACCCAAAGCTAGCAATATGGCAAGTGCAAAGATTTATTAGTTGAGCAGCCTGTACTTTTTAAAAGGTTAATTCATTTCTGATGTTAAATGAGAAAGGATTTCATCCCCAGGAACTCTTGAATGCCTCATAATTGAGAAATCAATTTGCTAGTAATTGCTATTATATATTAACATACAATTGTGCTAATTTTGTTTAAGAGAGGAAATAATGTAAACTTATTGCTTCTATTTATTTATATCCAGTAACTGTCAAACCTGCAAACATGGAACAATATAGTGCTATATAGCAATAAAAATCACATTAGTCAACAATGAAAAGATGTGAGATTTATTTATTATGCTGATGAAAAGACTAGAAGTTACCAAAAAAGTGAAGATATACAGACAAGAACCTGCCTTCCAAAAAATGGAGAATATTGGCAAGAGTTGTGCTGCCATGAAATTGTGTGTGTGCACATGTGTGTGTACCTCATTTGAAAATAAGGTACTGGCTAGATTTCTTGCATTTAACTTTATAACCTTTCTTCAAGTAAATACTGTTGATTAGAATTGCTAGCTTGTTATTCAATGGATGAACTGCTTCCAGTCTAGATTGAAGAAGGGAACTATAAAAATAATAAAGAATTAAAGATCTTCACAGTAGCTAAAAAAAAAAAAACTTTGCTACTATGAAACAGGCATATTTGTTAGATATAGTATAACATTTTGTAACCAGTTCCTTCTAGTAATTCATACCTAATATTCAGTGTAGAGAAATACACAATTATTTTTTTAGTTATTTGAAGGATATTCAGAGTAATGATACACATATCTGTTTAGACATAATTTCCAATGAGCTCAATGGTGTTTTTCCCCCAAATTCTTTAGGGTTTTATACTGTAGCTGCTAAGAGATGGGAGGTAATGTGGATAAAATGTTAGTAAATTTGCTTTTTGGACCAAAAATTTCTTCTTTCTTCTAAGGAACTTGAACAATATATTACTAAAAAATGGGTATACCCATACAATACCCATACAAAAATTATAATTCATGTCTTTTGTTAAGCTAAGCCTGAGGGTATTGATTTGAACGTTTAAGGCAGAGGATAACATAAAGCAAAGCCATATCTGATGATTTCATTACTAATAAGATTGGAATCAGAAATTTAAAATACTGCTTTGTATATTATGGGGAAATCCGTTAATTATTAGATATTCCTCAGAATACAGGTTAGCTATAGGCTAGATTTTTACATTTATAATATTTGAACTTTCTATGAATGTTTACACAAAAATTACATTTTTTTGCTGTAAGAAAAATACAGGTGTATCTATCCAGATTCAGAATGCTGATGTTATCCACATTCTTGATTCAAAATGATCTTTAATATTATATAATAACTTTATGGTGTAATTTGGAAACATTAATCTGATTCCCATATTTCACTAAGATATAATGTGCCTTTTTGGTTTTGACTTAATGTATTTTGATCCATAAACCAAGTGATTTATAGCTTTAGCATGTTAACATGAACTTTGTGAGTTATTTGATAAAGCACAATTAAATCATGACTTAGTTTTATATGTGAAATCTCTCACTATTTATGTAGAATATATTTTAACTGTTCTGGATCCAATTTTTGCCAGTGTATTGTACATTTAACTCTCCTACTCTCTCTCTTTTTAGTGAAATAGAATGATTCTAGCTTTTATGAATTTTAATGTATGTATCATTTGCTATTAAACAGTGAATTATATATATAAAAAAATAGTAAAGATCTAGGGAAATGTATCATCTGATTCTTTCTGGGATCCTTTAGATCCTAGGATATGGAGATTAAAGGGAACCTTAGCCTGACATCTGTTCAACTCGCCTTCTGCATCGATGCCGCCTGTGCCATTGGCTAAGCTCACACACTTGGTGGAGGTTGCTAGCTGACAGGCTACTTGCTCCCATTGTATGAGCAACATTACAACTTTACTCACACTCCCCATCTATGTGACAAGATCTCTAGCCTGGTACCCACTGTCTGAACAATCTTACCTGTGGGGGGAAAAGGCTAAGACAGGCTGTTTCAGTAATGCTCTTGCCATTGGGGAGTATATTTCCTAGTGAGGGTTCAACTATCAGGGTTCTGTGTAATGTGTCCACAACCCTCTTTCCCTAATTTGGAATTGTTTTACCTTGTTGATAAGCATTGTTTTAAAGGCTTGAGCTAATCTTGCCTCATGTCTATCTGTGTTCCTACTTGGAATGCCCCACAGCAGCTCACTGCTTCCAATTTTAATAAGAAATCATAAAGACGGCCATCATCTTGGAATTTTCTCCATCCTTTATCTAGATTTGCATTAGCATTTTCCTAGGCAAATTTTAATGTGAGAAAGCATAGAATTCTACCTTCAGATTTGCTCTTTTTTCATTTGTGAAATGTGGCAGCAAACACATCAGCCTGCAAGCATCCAGTCATGTCTCTTTGCCTATGGGTGTTTTTCAAATATGGTAGGATCACCAGGGATTGCATTTTTGGGTTGGCATTTCTTAGGTCTTTAGTCTGTTGGTCTCTGTGAAGTTCTTGAGATGCATTAGAGGAAGAGGTGGTGTCTATGAGCTAATCTAACCTGTAACTCCTTGAATACTCGTATATCTTTCCTCTCAAAATCGGCATCAAAAATGACTCATTTTCAGCATTGCAATATGTTGCTTATTTTCTTTTATTTTTGTCAGGTTGAAAGGGCTGAGGATGATAGCTTGGCCTGATTTATCTCTATGTGGTTAGAACTGGATTTGCAGATAAACCAAGGAACCACTCAATATTACAACAGCAGTAGGCTATGGGAGCTAAGGTTCTCTTAAATTGGAAAAAGAATTATTCCTGTGGAATTTGCTACTGATTCTTCATGCTGTAAATGTAGAAGCTTCAACTCGGGGAAGGCTCCTTTATAAGATTCAGGATGAATCAGCCTAAGGCTGTTCTCTGGGCCTGACAGTCGCCTTTTGTTCACAAATTCATGGGAAAGTCTTTATCATTCTCTACTGGAGAATGCTATAGGTATTAAGCCACAGTTTAATCGGAGGTTTTTAGTACCCTTCACATGCTTGAAATTGATCAATGAAAAGCATCAGTTACAAGGTGCAGCTTCCGTATCAAAAAATAGAAATCTTCACACTCACTTTAAATATTTTAAGAAAAGTTTAATGAGGAAGCATGCAAGTTAAAAAAAATATTATTATGGTTGGATCAGCCAGATATTTAGACAGGCTTTGGCATTTTTATCCTATCAAGTCCTTTCCAAAGATCTGGAATAGGCAGATATTGCTATTTCATCGTATGAAGGGTCGATGTAAGCTGTTCCAAATAAAGCTGCCTTTTGCAATTGACTGATGGTGATTTTGTCAATGCCGGTAGTCTTCAAGTGGTACTCTAAATGTTTTGAAATTGCACCCCAAGGTGCCTTATTGCTATTGGTACTATCTTTGCTTTCTTTCCCCACATTTTGTTCTACTTCTATTTGCGGGTCTTTGTATTTTATGATTTTCTCCAGTTCTTTCTTTTCTATTTGGCTGTCTCCAGGTACTGCCATGTCCATTATCCAGGCTTCTTTTGTCTTTCTTATTGACAGATGTTAAGTCTGGGGTGTTATGCTTTTCTGTTTGAATTCTAAAGTCCCAGAACACTGCGTTTTCAATTGTTTTCATCTATTTTGTGATCCCACCAGTTCTTGCTCACAGACAAATGGTATTTTTTGCAGATATTCCAATGCACCAATGTTGTTACTTTGTCATGCCATTGTTTCTAGTCGTCAATCTGTGCGGTCTGTTTTTTCAGCTTTTTGGGAGAGGCGGCATTTACTTTCTCTTGCTGTCCTCTCAATTCTGACTGTATGTGTTTGTTCTTAAGACTTGGTCTTGCAACCAGAATTAGTTCTTCTGTCTTTTTCTTCAATTGTGTTGATTTTACCTATTGCCAGGCTTGCTATTTGTTTTGCCTGCTTTATTGTGTACTCTTTATTATGTACTGAATATTTGTTATGTTTTGTCTCAGTTATAGGTGTTACTGGGATTGTTATATTGATTTTATATTATTATTTAGGTGTTGGTTTGGTTTTGATTGTATGAGTTGGGCAATCTTACAAATCACAAAAAGTAAATACTTAAATGCCAACAGTTTGTACCTACATGTTTTTTGAGCTCCCAATCAGTGTAATGATTGGTGATTAAAATAGGTAGAGACAAAATAAAAAGTGCAGAATAATGTAAATGACATTCTGCACAGTAATCAGGAGACGGAATGAGATCTCAGGTGACCCAACAACAAGCTACTAAAACAGTCAACACATGACACAGAGTATAAAGCAGAAACTTGACCATCTCACTTATAGATGAACTGATAAAGATAATGCAGTGTCCAGTAAATGGAAATAGTAAATTTTCATTGGTTTTTTTTTTTCATAAAAGTTCCATCAATTTGGGTTCTTAATTTTTCACAATACCATGCAATTCTTCTATTTGATGCAAGAAGCTGTCATGATGGACAAAATCACTTGACCTAATCCTTACAAAACATGTTGTGTAGTGAATATAAACTCTAAGGTTGAAATATCAGGCATTCCAAAATGTTGCTATATATGTATTATTCTAGATATTAACATTATTTTAATTTTGGGGTAGATCATTGTGTGGAAAAATATGAAATAATCGCAGACAGTCATTCATAAAATGGCCAACATGGCAACATAAATAAGTACCAAATATCAATTTTCCTGCCATTCTCTCTACCTCCTCTCTCTTTACAGTGCTAAGTTTATTATTTTTATCCTTTGCCCAGACAGCTGGGCACACCTGCAAACAAAGCACAAGATATGTTCCTAAGGTGCTTTTCAAAAGGCAACTGAAGGTCAGAACTGAAGAAGCTTCTTGGATGAGAAGTGAAACGATTTCAAAGAAAAACCAAGAAAAGTTCAATCACCTTTTGAAAAGCACCCTTGGAATAACTATGACCTGGATGTTTAAGAATCTTTATAGACATAAAGCACAGGTCACTTTTTCTCATTTGTCCACTATTTGTATTTCTTTTTGATATATTTATTTTTTCTTTACATACAATATGTGCTTAAAGAACAGTGTACTGTCTGGGTCAATTTGTTTACATCTGAAACTCCTAATTTCTATCACTGTTGTCCAACCATTGATAAAATAAGTCTCGAGTTTGAAAGTATTATGTGACTTTTTTTTCTTTTATCTTTTATAGCATTAATCTATCCATTTCTGCACAGTCCAATATTTTTTTTAATTACATCTTCTGTAGGTGTTTCCTTGCTTTTCAAATGTGCAAATACAATTCTTGCCTCCATTAAAACATGTAATATCAAATACATATTCTCTTTATTATATTTTTCTGATATTATACCTAATAAAAATAGTTCCAGCTTAAAGTCCATATGCTGTCTTAACATTTTTTCTAACTACATACGCATTTTTGCTCAAAATCTTTTTGCTTTTAGGCATGTCCAAAAGAAACATTTGTATTTCTTTAAAAGGGTAATAGAGCTCATCTAGGCCCTGGAGGCTCTGTTGGTAATAAAAAGTATGCTGGAGGTTGGCTTTATTTTGTTAGCATCCTACTTTTGTTCAATTAATCTGATTCACATGTTGCACTAAAACCTAATGTGGTTTAACTCAGCACTTCAAAGGGACAAGGGCAAGTATTGAACTATGAGCAATCTATCTCAGCAGAAAATCAAAACTTCTCTGAAGTATGTGATGATTGTCCCTTATCAAGCTATTCCAACATGATTTTTGCAGCCTTTCTGGTGTGGAATACTGTAGTATCCTTTGTCTTTAGCTCAGCTCAATATTTCAGGCAACAATTTACCTTCTTCATTCAAGAGAGATAATTATAAGACCTGATCCTGAGTATGGAACAGCCAGGCACTTAATATTCTAAAATAAGAACCTTCAACATTAGTAACTATATCTTAGTGTTTTGAGGGATTTATTGATTTATTGAACCTTAAACTGAAGGTTCTTCCAAAGCCATGAGCTTGCTCTGTCAGCTTGTTCTGTTGAAGAAAAAGGAGAAAGCCAATAAAGATAAACAGAAAAGAAACAAAATAAATCCTTCATAGACTGTTAAACAGTATGCTACAGATAGTACTGGCAAAGTAAGCCACTCTGCATGTTGAAAATAATCCATAAAGATGTATAAATAAGCATTCCTCACCATGGACCAGTTTGTTGCAATCAATAGGTATTGGGGGAGGGGGATACTTCTAGTATTCATTGTACTTTCATATGGAAACCTTCCTGGTTAAAGGAGAATCCAACTCCTAAGAAGGAAGGCTGCCAAGCTGTTTTAACAAGCAACCTTTGACTGAGATATGCAAATATAGATTTTGTCCCCTGAACATTGGTTTGTAGTCTGAAATTGATGTTTGGTAGCACGGCAGTGAGACCCCAGACCTGGGATGAGGTTGCAGACTTTTTCACTGTGGATTTCATCAACCCAGCTCCATAGTCCCAGTAACAAACTCGGCATATTTTCAAGAGAAAGTGTTATTTCAACTCATACCATAGATAAAGAAGAAGAGAAAGGTTTATCCAAAGTCTCTGATTTGCAAAGGAGATCAGGGTGGACATTTCCAATCATTTCTATCATTTCTAATACTTGGTATAGGGATTTAACAAACTCTAGACCAGTGATGGCGAACCTTTTCGGCACTGAGTGCCCAAACCGGAATGCACATGCATGCACGTGCTGGAGCACCAGAAACCTAAAGACCAGCTTGCCAGTGCACGCATACCTGTTTTTTTTACTGTTTTTTTTTTTTTTTGCCATTTTGTGGGCCGTTTTCAGGCTGTTTTTCGAGAGGTTTTCAAGCCATTTTGGGAGCATATTAAGGCCCCTTTGGGGGCATTTTCACATCATTTTTGGGCCAAAAACGGCCAGTTTTTTTGCTGTTTTTCAGGCCTTTTTTGGGCACTCCGGCACCCACGAAGACCAGATGGCCAGCACGCATGCCCACAGAGAGGGTTCTACATGCCAGAAATCAGAAGAGCAGCTGATGATGACACGCGTGCTCATAGAGTGGGCTCTGCATGCCACCTGTGGCACGTGTGCCATAGATTCACCATCACAGCTCTAGACCATATTAGGTGAAAAGCTTATCTAAGACAATTTTTTATTCCCTCTTTCACCAATTAGATATCAGTGAGAACCTATAGACTGAACTTACTAGCACTTCCTTGTTTCATTTTTCAAGCAAAAACTAGAACTGAGAGAATATAATGTATAGCCATCATGACTATACTACTGCAGTTGCCACGGTTCTCATATTTAGGTAGAAATGAATTGTGTATGTACATGTTTAAATATCATATAAAACTTACAAAATCTGTTTGATCGAAGATGGTAGTGGAACATTTGATCTCATAGATGGAACAATTCAACTCAGAAGGACAGAGATTGTAGGTGAAACAATTTCATCTGAAACCAGAGATTGTCAAAGTAGTCATCTAGACCAACATTCATATAAACTAAGCATACAGACTCTTTGATTTTGCCTATAAGTTGAAACAAGATCATTCCACAATTGCATTGTTTTCTCATGCACCACTTGAAATATGTGTTCTTAATCAGATATTGACAAGTTCTGCACTCCACTTTTTCCCATCCCAGTAACCTCTTTATGGCCTTGTGAGACTGTTCAAGGGTTTCAGCTCAAACAAATGAGTCCTGAATTAATTTTACACTTGGAATCAATTCATTTTTATTTCTCTTATTTTCACTTTTGAAGAGAATGTTACTCGTTCATTTCTTTTTCCATTTGCTTTACAAATAAGTGAGCAACCTCATTTTTAAATGAAAAAAAGTGGATCCTTTTTAAAAAAATTACATGTGCAGCAATTGCAGTTTAAACAGCACTCATAGGAACGGTCTCCTTAAACTCAAAGATCTCAGAAAATGACATAAAATTAAGATGGATTTCCTAGGAATCTGTGTGGCAGAAGTGGAACAACAAAGTCTATCCTTGCCCCAAAAAATCACCTAATTTTGTTTCCATGTCTGAGAAGAGACCTATACTTGTCTTCCCAATCCTAATCCAACTTCATGGCTTAAATGTCCCTCATGCTGGCTGAGGAATTATGGAAGTTTAAATCCACACAATTCAAACTTGCCAAGATTGAGAAACATTGATGTAGGTTGTCTCTTATGATATGCATAGGATCTGAAGCTGGTTTTTCTCTAGAGCAAATCCATGTATGCTATGACTATTTCAGAACTGTGATGACTACTGGATTTTGCTGTGTATTGCAGAGCAAGAACGGTTTGGTGTGGTCTACTAGTTTGGGTTCTCTGGCTTTTGATGAATGTCTAATTAGGATACAACTGGAGCTTCCACATAAGCAGAGAAATAAATCTTGTACCTGAACTGTTTTTTTAAATGGTTACTGGTTATATAGGGTGATGACCTTATGTCTGTGCATTCTCCCTTGTGATCTGTTTAAATAGGTGTTTAATGAAGAGACCCTTATGTTTAGGGAAATTTAAAGTGGAGGATATGGGATTGATTGGGATGGTCAAATGGCCTGCTAAGATACTGGGCTATATAACAACAGAAAGAGCAACAGTTTTGCAAGGAAAGCCCAAATGCATATCATGAAGTAGAAGTGCTTCTGAGATTTTAAATTCTCATCCATGCTGTGACAAGAGTCCAGGATAGGTATGACTCCTCCCTCTGATGTCATCGAGCTGAATCTGCCACTACATAAAAAGCCAACCCCTAGCTGGCTCCCCAGCTTTTAGGTGAAGATTGTGTGACAGACATAATGTGCATTTGGAAGAGAAAATATGACAGTGAAGTCACCTCCCTCCCCCCACCAGGACCAGATGCCAAAGGGGCTGGATTCTCTTGCAGCGTAGATAGAAAGGGTGTTCTCAGGTAATTATACCAACACCCATTCTCATCTATGCTGCGATGAGAATCCAGGATGGGACATACCAAAGCCTGCATGTCCATGGGAGGGCCCTTGTCTGGTCCCCGACTGTGGGACAATTTTCTGTAAGACCTGTCACCCAAACACTGCCTCAGCAGAGGCAAATGAGTCCAGCCGATAATGATGTATAAATGTTGACGGGGATGCCCAGATAGCCGCCTTGCAGATTTCTTCAAGCAACGCTTGAGTGTTCCAGGCGGCGGAAGTAGCCGCACTCCTAGTGGAGTGGGCTGTAACGTTCCTGGGTACCGGCAGAGATGAAGACTGGTAGGCTTTAGAGATATAAATTCTAATCCATCTACTAATGGTAGATGAGGAAGTCCTACTCCCCAAAGATGAGGACTGGAAAGAGATTAACATAGCTTCAGACTTCTTAAAGGCCACAGTACGTTTGATGTATATACAGAAAGCTCGCCGTACATCTAACTTATGCCATTTGCACTATAAGTCATGGTGAGGGAGGAGTCATACCCATCCTGGACTCTCTTGCAGCATAGATAGAAAGGGCGTTCTCAGGTAATTATACCTATGCCCATTCCCCAGCTTTTTATTTTTCTTGCTTGCGCTATGTGCAATTAACAATTAAAGATACTGCAAAGCTCTTTTCTGAGCAAGAAAGCATAAAATTCATTTAGTTTTTTCTCTAAAGATTCAAGTAAGAAAACAGTTTGCTTGAGTTCTTTGACAAGTATCGTACATAACATGTCCCACCGTAAAATGCTACCAATGGCAATTGACATTGTCCATCTTGTTCCATGTTAACAAGTCTCATTAATTATCCTGTTTATTTTAATTTATGGTTTGTTAAATGTTTCTTCAGTCCATAAACCTAGGTGTGGTATATTGAGATAAGATTGTTTTTTTAAATGTTTAAAAGTATTAGCCCTGTGATGAAATAACAAGATACAATTTTGCATGTGTCATTTCAGAGGTAGGTCTGTATGGACTGAGTGCCTAACTATCCTTGAGAATTCAGAGGAGGCAGCAAGATGTTTAAGAGAGGAAACCAGGCTGTTTCAGAAAAGACAGAAGAACCTCAGAAGCTTAAGAGATTTAGAGTAACTCCACTTTAATTACACTACATTTATTTATTTATTTATTTATTTAATCAAATTTATATACCGCCCTTCTCCCAGGGGACTCAGGGCGGTGTACAGCCTATCTAAAAACCCACAAATATACAAAAATTAAAAAAGTATTAAACCAATTTGGCTGATAAATAAAACTAAACAGATCCCACCCCCCCACCTTAAAACCCCAATTTAAAATTTAAATACCATGGAGACCAAAATTAAAACCATTATCTCAGCCCAGGCCGGCCTGCTCAAAGAGCCAGGTCTTCAACGCGCGCTGAAGGCCCTCAGGTCCGTGTCAGTACGAAGCTCCGGTGGCAGAGTATTCCAGAGGGCGGGGGCACCCACAGAGAAGGCCCTACCCCTCGGCGCCGCCAGACGACACATAGTGGCCGACGGCACCCGGAGCAGACCCTCTCTGTGGGAACGCACTGGCCTGTTGGAGATCACCGGCAGAATGCGGTCCTGAAGATAACCTGGTCCCATGCCATGGGTCACCCTAAAGGTCAAAACTAGAACCTTAAAGCGAACCCGGAGAGCCACCGGCAACCAATGCAGCTCGCGCAGAAGTGGCGTCACATGGGCGCTACGCGACGCCCCCATAATCATCCGCGCGGCTGCATTTTGCACCAGCTGGAGTCTCCGGATGCTCCCCGCGGGGAGCCCCATGTAGAGGGCATTACAATAGTCCAGGCGAGAGGTGACAAGGGCCTGAGTGACCGTGCGCAAGGCGTCCCGATCCAGGAAGGGCCGCAACCGGTAGATCCGACGGATCTGATGAAACGCCCCCCTGGAGACGGCCGCGATATGATGTTCAAGCGACAGCCGTACATCCAGGAGGACACCCAGGTTGCGAGCCCTCTCTGCGGGGGGCAAAACTTCCCCCCCGATAGCCAGCGAAGGTGTCAGCTGGCTATATCGGGGCGCCGGAAACCACAGCCACTCGGTCTTGGATGGGTTGAGCCGAAGCCTGTTCCCGCCCATCCAATCCCGCACGGCCTCCAAGCACCTGGACATAGCCCCCACAGCATCGTTGGGGTGGTCTGGAGTAGAGATGTATAACTGGGTGTCATCTGCATATAGATGACACCTTACTCCAAGACCGCGGATGATCTCGCCCAGCGGCTTCATATAAATGTTGAACAAGAGGGGAGAGAGGACCGACCCCTGAGGCACCCCACAAAGAAGGGGCCTAGAGGTGGATCTCTCCCCCCCTGCCAACACAAATTGCGAACGGTCGGAGAGGAAGGAGGAGAACCATCGAAGGACGGTTCCCCCCATCCCTAACCCCTCCAACCGTCGCAACAAGATACTATGGTCGATAGTATCGAAAGCCGCCGAGAGGTCTAATAGGACCAGGACAGAGGAGAACCCTCTGTCACGAGCCCTCCAGAGATCATCGACCAACGCGACCAATGCCGTCTCAGTGCTATGTCCAGGCCTGAAGCCCGATTGGGACGGATCGAGGTAAGTAGCTTCCTCCAGGTACCGGGGGAGCTGACGTGCCACCACACTCTCAACAACCTTCGCCACAAAGGGAAGGTTGGAGACCGGACGATAGTTGTTTAAAATAGCCGGGTCCAGGGAAGGCTTCTTGAGGAGGGGGCGCACCACTGCCGCCTTCAGGGCGGCCGGGAGCACCCCCTCTCTCAAAGAAGCGTTGACAATCCCCTGGAGCCAGCCTCGTGTCGTCTCCCTGGCGGCCGAAACCAGCCAGGAAGGGCACGGGTCCAATAAACAGGTGGTGGCATTCAGACCCCCCAGCAACCTGTCCACACCCTCGGCGGTCACAGGATCGAACTCCCCCCAGATAACACAAGACCTGCCCCGGACACCTCCCCCGGGACCACCCAATTGGAGTCGAGCCCTTCCCGAATCTGAGCGATTTTATTATGCAGAAATCGGGAAAACTCCTCTGCCCTACCCTGCAAGAGGTCATCCCGCGCTCTCGGTTCAAGCAGAGAGCGGGTCACTCTAAACAGGGCGGCAGGGCGATTTTCTGCTGACGCAATAAGGGCGGAGACATACGAAGATTTCGCCGCCCCTATCGCCACAAGGTAAGTCTTAATATGAGATCTCACCTGTGTTCGGTCATACTCAGAACGACTCGCCCTCCAAATGCCCTCTAGACGTCTTTTCCGGCACTTCATCTCCCGCAGCTCCTCCGTATACCACGGAGCCAAGCGGGATCTGTGCCGGGTCAGAGGTCGCAGGGGCACAACTCGATCTAGAGCCCCGGCGGCCAACCCATCCCAGGTGGCCACCAGGTCTCCAGGCGAGCTGTGAGCCAGAGACTCAGGAAATGGCCCAAGCTCCCTCTGGAACCGTTCCGGGTCCATCAGGCGCCTGGGGCGGAACAATCTAAGTGGCTCCGCCTCCCTGCGGTGGGGGGTGGCGGAACGGAAGTCCAACCTGAGGAGGGAATGATCTGTCCATGACAGGGGTGTGATGACTAAATCCCCAAAGATACAGTCATTCAACCACTGCCCAGAGACAAAAATCAGGTCCAGCATGTGTCCTCCAATGTGAGTGGGGGCAGAAACTAACTGGGTCAGGTCCCTGGCCGTCATGGAAGCCAAGAACTCCCGAACCAACCCCGAGGTTTCACCGGATGATGGCAGGTTGAAATCCCCCATGACCAAAAGCCTAGGGGTCTCAACCGCCAGCCCGGCTATCACCTCGAGGAGTCCGGGCAGGGCCGATGAGACGTGGCAGGGAGCCAGGTACGCCATCAAAAGACCCATCTGAACCCCTTGCCCCCACTTCACAAATAGAGATTCACAGCCAGCCGTCTGAGGGACAGTGGCCTCCCTAGGATAAAGGGCCTCCTTTATAAGCACTGCCACCCCTCCACCCCTTCCCTGAGCCCTAGGCTGGTGAAATGCAAGGAAACCTGGTGGGCACATCTCAACCAGAGGGACACCGCCCTCTGGGCCCAACCAGGTTTCGGTAACACCTACCAGGTCCGCGGCCTCCTCCTGAGCCAAATCATGGATCAGGGGAGCCTTATTAACCATGGACCTGGCATTGCACAACAGCAGCCGGGTATTCAGGGCCTGAGAATCCAGACAACCAGGGCTGCAGGATGGGTATGGAGGGTCGGAGCGCGCTACCGCTTGCAAACATCGGGAGCGCGATCCCCTTACTGGATATGGCCCTCTACCCCCAGCATACCTGCCTCTCCCAGTCACCGTGCTGATAAAATTTGCCCCCGGCAGCCCACCCCCAGTCTGCCACCCCGACACGGAAACCCCCGAGGCCCCCCAGGCGCGCGGGCCGGCCTGGCTGCCCCCAACTCCATGTGGGCTGTCTCCCCTGCCCACCCTGGATCCTTTTAACCCATTAAAAAATCCCATTAAAAAATTACCAATCCCGGGTTTCCCGCGCTTCCTCCCATTCCTCCGGCTTCCACGGCCCCACCATATATAAGTTGTGTGGGAGAGTAGCTTCGGTAGGCTTTCATGCCTCTTTACAATGCCTTTCTAGCAATAAAGTTATTTTCAGAAATCCAAATGGCTCTTGTCTCCTGAGCTTACCAGGCCCAGAGGATTTTATTATGCCCCATTGAGTTAAATGGTACTTATTCCAGAAAACAAAATGCAGAATCATATCATGGCTCATAACTTTAAAAAAAAAGATTTTGAAATTCTGAATTTGTATGAAAAAGAATTATTGTCAATTGCTAATAATCCTGTCTTAACAGGATTTATTATAACTGGATGTAGCAACTCAAGCTCTAACAAATTCCAGAGATGCAACCTTATTCCAGGGGTTGGACTCAAATTTCTTAACCTGTTCTGTGGGTGTGGCTTGGTGATCATGTGATTGGATGGGTGTGACTTGCTGACAGCATGCCTTGGTGGTCATGTGACTGGGTGGGCGTGGATTGTATGTAAATATAAATATGTAAATATTGATTTTTTTATTAAAAAAGAGCAACTTTTACCCAAAATCAGGCAAAGCAGGCAGGCAGATTGAGTTGCTCACAAAATCACATTCACTTAGAGATCTATATATCTGCAATCGGCTATCTGAGTCTGTCACATAAAATTTGCTTGCAAAGCAAACTCATAAAATTTGCTAGCAAGCAAATTCACAAAATTAACTCACAACACACCATGCATGTAAATATTGAATTTTTTATTTAAAAAAGAGCAACTTTTACCCAAAAGCAGGCAAAGCAGGCAGGCAGATTGAGTTGCTCACAGAATCAAATATTCACTTAGAAATCTATCTATCTGCAATTGGCTACCTGAGTCTGCACTGAAAATCTTCAGTCCCAAGGAAGGTTCGGCTCTGCTTTTAGATTAGCTAGAAAGCAAGAAATCCAAGGATTTCCTGCTTTCTAGCTAATCTAAATCTCTTGGCAGAGCAGAACAGCTGATGGTCTGGAAAAAAAAGGAAAAATAACAACTTACCAAACCAGGCAAGTTGGATGGCTCGCATGCCAGGTAAGGAGTGAGGGGGCAGGGCCAGCCAGTGGAACAATTTGCCTGTTCTCCGAACTGGGGACAATTGTGTGAAGCATTTGCAAGAAATCATCAGCTGTGCTGCCTGGACAGCTGACAAGCGCTGCGCTCAGGTGTGCAGCATTTAAAAATCCTCTTGTTTCCTGCTTTTTCAGCCTCAGCTGTGCCGCACAAAGCAGCTGAGGACAGAAAAACGGGGACTAAAGGACAGCCTAGAGCCTGGGCAGACGAACCGGTTTGGTGTCAGCTGCTCTTCACAGCTACGGGTTCTATAGAACTAGACCGAACTGGTAGCATCCCACCCCTGCCTTATTCCATCCTGTACCCTGCCTGGTCAGTTGCACACATAGAAATAGTTTCTGCATCAAGGATCCTTTTGCATTCAAATAGGATCTTCCAACAATTTATAACCTTGGTTTTCTCTAACTCATTTGTCCTTTTAATCTGTTTTACTGGATCAAGTGGGCTATAATTCAATATTATTTGTGTTTCCATGTACTAAATAATTATTTAAATTAATAAGCTGCTACACCTTCTAAGCTCCTTATGCAAAATAGAAGTGATGGGGACAGGGAAGAGAAATGAAACTATAAAACTGGTTGCATTGAGGGCTGAAACTGGCAGGAGGAAGGAAAGAGACTCCAACCAAGCAATTGTTCTCATGCCCTGCAACTCTCTTCTGCATTTCATCTGGGAAAAGTACGACAAAACATCCATTAACATGCAGAGTTGCAAAAAGAGATCTAGGATTCAAACTCTGTGGGTTTGATAGATTGAAAAACAGATAGAGATGTGATTTATTTTAAGGTTGTAGTAAAGTTAAAATGAAGTTAAAGTGATTTATTTTAAGTTTTTGTCTTATTCTGCAGAGAGAGAGAGAGATCTCCTATGTATAAACAATCCAGTGTATAATATCTGAATACAAGTAATCCTTGATTTATGACCACAATTAACCCCAACATTTCTGTTGCTAAGTGAGACATTTGTTAAATGAATTTTGCCCCATTTCTTGCCACAGTTGTGAATCATCATAGTTGTTAACTTACTAATCTAGTTGTTATGTGAATCTGGCTTCCCCATTGACTTTGCTTGTCAAGGTTGCAAAAGGTGATCACATGACTCCAGGAAGCGGCATTTATCATAAATATGACTCAGTTGCCAAGTATCTGGATTTTGATCATGTGACCATGGAGATGCCACAAAGGTCATAAGTGTGAAAAGCAGTCATAAGTCACTTTTTTCTGTGCCATTCTATTCTTGAAGAGACACTAAATGAACTGTTGTAAGTCAAGGACTACTGTAATTACAACATTTTATATAAAATGTCAAAAAACTTCAAATTCCTTGTGAATTTGCAAATTATGTCAGTTCTTCCAAATATATGTGAGACTTCAGATGCTATATATTTTTCTTTTTTTTCCCCCCTGGTATTTAATGAATTTCTCTCTTTTTATTTTCTTTAGGCCTAGCCAATTTAGCCCTAGTTTTTTTTGCTCTCCATGCAATAATGGCTATCCAATAACTTACCAGTAAATTAATTGTTGCTTACTTTATTACTGTGGGCATCCTGGGAGTACCAAAAAGAACTACTCATGGATAAAATCAGGACACATTTAAATTTCATGAATGCTCCAAACAAAACAAGTTAATGTTAAAATGTTGATGGATAGATAGCTAGTATGGTATGTTTTAGGGGCTGTTCTAGTCCTAGCCACCTTGTCTATGTTTTTAATTGTTTTAACTTTGTATTGGATTTTGTAAGCCACCCAGACTCTTTTAGGTAGCCCTAAAAATTTAATGAAACAAATAAAGATTGTTAGACTCAGTAGTGAAAAAAGTCTAATGAATTGAGGAACCAAGGAATATATTACCAAGCTCTAAAACTTTTGGTTGCAGAAATTCCTTGGTGTTAACTGAAATAGTTCATATGTTCAAAATGGTTCTACAATTCATTTATTTCTTTTTGGTCTCCAATTAGTGATGCATATTCATTCAATGAAAATTGTGCAATTTTCCAAATTACTGGCAAATACCCACTAGCCCTCCATTTTAAGCAATTGTCATTTAAATGTTTATTAGTCTTTGTAATATCTGTTGTAACCTATTTCTTTGTAAGCCATTGAAATAATAAATAAAAATGGGAAAAAAACCAGGCAATAAAACAAGATAAAAATTAACATATTAAATGACAGTCCCCTTATTTTTCTTCTCTAGTCTTATGTTTGTATTTCAGTCATAAATACAGATGTCTTGTTGTAAAGGCTACACCAAAAATAGTTCATGAGGTTGAGGTGAATGTGCATTATTTGATGGCATGCCAGTGACAACACTTAAATAGAATAATCTTAAAAGTTTTATTGCTTAGAATTTAGCCTATTATTCCTGCTGCACAACATTCCTACTGGGCAGCAATCCTACTGAGATATTTCTGACCTGAATCAATAAAGTATTTGACTGTTACTTTATAAATAATAAATGTTAAGAAAAAATCGATTTCCCTGTGTTTACAAGTTGGCTTTATTTTTCCTATCACATTTTTTTACATTTATTTCTGTGATGGCCAATCAGAATATTGTCTTCTCATGCATATACTGCTACTCTTCAAAAAGATCTTGACTATGTATCAGAATGGTCAAACAAATGGCAACTTCAAATCTCAACAAATAAATGTTCTGTCTTACATATTGGCAAAAAAAAATCAGAAAATAAAATACAAGCTGAATAGTCAAGACCTTGTTGATGATCCAAGCTCTGTAAAGGACCTTGGAATACTCATCTCTAATGATCAGTGTTAGAGCCCACTGTAACTACATAGCCAAAAATACCTTATGCCACCAGACTTGAAATTCTAGACCTAGAAAACCTTGAATTACTCCGTCTTCAGTCTGATCTAAGTATGGTATATAAAATCATACATTGCAATGACTTACCTGTCAATGAATACTTCAGCTTCAACCATAACAACACAAGAGTACACAATAGATACAAACTCAAGGTTAACCGCACCAAACTTGATTGCAGGAAATACGGCTTCAGCAACAGAGTGGTCAATGTCTGGAATACTCTTCTTGACTCTGTGGTTTCTTCCCCAAACCCCAAAAACTTTAACCTTAGACTGTCTGCTATTGACCTCACCCCTTTCCTAAGAGGTCTGTAGGGGGCATGCATAAGCGCACCAACGTGCCTACCACCCCTGTCCTATTGTTTCTTTCTTCTTATATGTACCCATTTCATGTATTCATAACTATGTATATACTTATACCTATTATCTTGTAAGCGATTGACAAATCAAATAAATTCAAATATACAGGTTGAACTAATGCACTTCAGTGAGTTATGTAGCTCCAGTTGGTATACTGTCCTCTTTGAATTCCACTGGAAAGGACAGCGTAGTCCAAACAATTTTGGAACATTCTGTTCCTCCTATTTTTGATTATGTGCCATCGTTGATATTTTAGAGACCATTTATCTAGGAAATCCCAATTTTGGCCCTTTAGTTATTCAAATGAAGCTCCTATCAGCACTGCAATCATGTTTTTTCATCTTATTGCTGGTGATCCTCTACTTTTCTTCTAGATTTCTCAGCATTATCCATTTCTTATCAGAGCTAGGTATTTGTATAAGACTGTATGTCCTAACATGTGATCATATGAGCCTAATCTTTGTGCTTATTTTGAGTGACAACTCCAGATCCTGAAATTCTTTCTCTTTGCCATTTTTAATTACACAGTCCCTTCTAGTGATCTTTTTTTTAAGTAATGTACTAATGTCATTGTTCCCAAATCTGGCTGTGGAAAATAATGGGAGTTTCAGTTCCATGGCTCAAAGTTGTAAGATGCCAGAGAAGGAAGCATAAGCAATTAACTTTTCCAAGGCTGATGGAAGATTAGATACTATACCATTACTGATGCATCCATTATTAAGAGGCAAATCTGATAAAATAACTCTCAACAGATTACAAACTATTGAAAGTGACTGAATTTTTTTTTAACGGTAGCTCTATGAAGGGTTCCTACTCTTCCCATTCATCATCCCAATTACAGAACAAAATATTCTAATTCGTTTTAAAGCTGTGATTTTCCTCTGAACAATTTTCTTCCCTTTCCTGCTGAATCCTTTTATAAATGGTCTTTTAGGTTACTGTATGCACAGAATTCTCCTAAATATATTCCAATTCAAAGCTACAGCATGCTAAATTTTATTCGTGGGGCACTGTTTGCAGAAGATACAGGTTAATTGGGTAAAATTAAGGACTGAGGAACTGATGAGAATTCTTCAGTCACTTTTATCAGCCCATGTCATTAAAGAACAGGCAAAACACCACTGGACCTTGCAACTACAGTACTATTAACCCTCGCCCCACACAAAAAAGCTTTCTTAACACCTCCAACCTCCCCTATAGTTACAAGGCATTGGTTGTGGATTCATGTTCCCCTTGCTGAGAGGAATTCTGGGATTGAAGTCCATGCATCTTAAAATTGCCAAGTCTGAGAAACACTGTTCTAAACACAGTGGATATTTTACTGCTGGCCATTTACCTTTGGACCAGCAATTGCATTCTGAAAATTGCTACCACCTTCCTACTGGGCCCCAAGTGGTTCCTTAAAGACGATGCTTTTTCAGTCCAACTGTTAACTGACACCCACTTAAGCAAGACCAGCAAAGAGAAGAGAAGATTCTGTTCTTGGGAGATTTGGTTAAATGACTACACTTTTGATCAGTGTCTCTAGTGATATTCACTATCACTGAAAGGCCTTATGACTAATCGGAAAGCTGTATCAGCTACAGTTAGCTGGGGCTGAGTCATCTTAATTATATGTCCCAGGCACATTAATGTATAGCTAAACAAACAGGACTCTTCCACCTTGGACAACTTGACCTGTAACCCACTTCTATTGATAATTAAGAAGTATGATTAACATTTCTTCTAATTCTGTCTTTCTGTGGCTTATAGAATCTGTGTACCCTTAGCTTTTTCAATAATGCATGGTTGTTTTATATTGCCTTTATGTGTGGCAATTATTAATGGACCCAACACAACTCTAATTTAAACTTGCTTCTTTGTGCTTTCAGAAGAAAGGACTTCCCTCTTATTTTCAATGGAAAGTCCAAACATCTGTTTCCTTTTTATATGGAAATATAAATAGCCACTTTTGAAACCCCACCTCACATCGTTTTCTTGGCATTCTTAGCCATTTTGCTTAAACATATGATTCTATGGGGTATTAGAATTCAAGCAGAGTTTCCAGGCCTTTGAAATCTTTCAGAATCCTTTGAAGTACTTTAAAAGAAAAGAATTTATTTCTATAGCTGCCTATCTCAACAAATGATTCTAGGCACTATATATCAGGTATTGCTTATAAAGGGTGATTCCTAATTTAAGCAATGGGTAGAAACTAATCAAGGAGAGAAGCACCTTAGAACTAAGGAGAGATTTCCTGACAATTAGAACAGTAAATCAGTGGAACAACTGGCCTCCAGAAGTTGTAAATGCTTTTTTTAAAAAAAATTGATTTGTCAATTGTTTACAAGATAATAGGTATAAGTATATACATAGTTATGAATACATGAAATGGGTACATATAAGAAAAATAAAAGAATAGGACAGGACGGTAGGCACATTGGTGCGCTTATGCATGCCCCCTACAGACCTCTTAGGAAAGAGGTGAGGTCAATAGTAGACAGTCTAAGGTTAAAGTTTTTGGGGTTTGGGGAAGACACCACAGAGTCAGGTAGAGTATTCCAGACATTGACCACTTTGTTGCTGAAGTCGTATTTCCTGCAATCAAGTTTGGTGCAATTAACCTTGAGTTTGTATCTATTGTGTGCTCTTGTGTTGTTATGGTTGAAGCTGAAGTATTCACTGACAGGTAAGTCATTGCAATGTATAATTTTATATACCATACTTATAGATCAGACTGAAAACGGTGTAATTCAAGGTTTTCTAGGTCTAGAATTTCAAGTCTGGTGGCATAAAGTATTCTACAACGAGTAGAGGAGTGGAGAACTCTTCTTGTGAAATATTTCTGGACTTTCTCAAGTGTGCTAATATCAGATACGTAATGTGGGTTCGATGAGCTGTATTCGAGTATTGGTCTAGCAAATGTTTTGTATGCTCTAGTTATTAGTGTAATATTACCAGAGGAAAAGCTACGTAAGATTAGGTTAATAACTCTTCATGCCTTTTTGGCTATGTAGTTACAGTGGGCTCTAGCACTTAGATCATTAGAAATGAGAACTCCAAGGTCCTTGACAGAGTTTGGATCATCAACAAGATCTTGACTATTCAGCTTGTATTTTATTTTTTGATTTTTTTTGCCAATATGGAAGAGAGCATTCATTTGTTGAGATTTGAAGTTGCCATTAGACTCTTGATGAGTAGGTGACAGTTGTAGCTAGGAGGGCCTTTGCACAGCTCTATCTTGTGCACCAGTTGCACCATCACTAATCATCTCCAGACTGGACGACTGCAGTGTGCTCTATCTGGGGTTGCCCTTGAAGAGTGTCCAGAAGCTTCAGCTGCATAGACTGCAGTGGCATGAGCAGTTCTGTGTGCTTCTACAACAAGGCATATTACACCTGTGTTCTGCACACTGCATTGATTGCCAGTTTGCTTCTATATCCAGTTCAAGGTGCTGATTTTAACCTTGAAAGCTTTTGTGGCATGGAACCAGGCTTTCTGAGGGACTGCCTCTCCCTGGTTATTGCAGCTGCCCCATTTATCTGGTAGCAAAGCCATGCTGCAGTACCATCAACAGCTAGGGATCTAGATTTGGTGAGTCTCAGAATATCTACCTTCTCTGCTTCACTGCTCATCTTATGGAATATTCTTCCCTCCAAAATTAGGTTTAACTTCCTCCCTTTTGACATTCCAGAAGGTCCTCAAGATCAGGTTATGCTATCAGGACTGGGGCTCCCAGGGAACTGGAGATTTGTTTAGGCAGCTCCCTTGTTGAAGTGGCCATTTTTATCTTCTCTTTGAATAGCGGTTTATACACTTGCTTTTTATACTATTTATTTCTTAAAGTCGGTTTCTATATTTTTTATATATTTATGGCTTTTATTTGATGTTAGCTGCCCAGAGTTGTTTTTGGTTGAAACTTTACAAATTTGATTAATTAATTGACTGATTAAATAAATAAATGGGAATATTCTTAACATAGCCTTTTATTTTAATTCAGTATTTTTGGTTGACATTTGTGTATTTCTTCAGTATGTGCAAAATTGTAAGAAAGGTTATTAATAGAATATAATTGCTTCCTGATGTGAGATAGATACAGTATATGGTTTCTCCTAACAGTACAAATGTGGCTGTTGCTGCAACAGTTGTACATTTGTGACTCATGGTTGGTTTATTACTCACTGATGATGATTTGGATTTATCCTGAATAATCTGTTAGAAATCATCTTCACAATATTGGCTTAAATAAATGGCATGCCAGACAAAGAGCTATTTTGAACTATTTTGTCTTCATTTTCTCTGTGGCAATATTTAAAACGTCCTAATGAAGATATGCTGCCTGTCTGAAGTCCTAAAATCAATCAGCCAGTAAAAAGGAATTAATTTTATTCATCATGATCTCTCCTGGCTATTGTATACTGCCTGATAATTTTAATACATACTTTGCCTAGAAGCGACCTGAAATTCAGTCTCTGGTAATAGGTGAAAGATTTATTTCTGATCTAGGTGAGCAAATGGACTTATGCCAACTTCTCAGAAGAAGTTTAGCTCAGGCAGCATAGGAAGCTCAGGTGGTGGTCTACATCCCTGTCTTCAGCTGTCCTCCCCAACACTCCTCTTTCTTTGTCTCTGTGTCTGTGTGTAGGTGCAAATCTTTGAACCAATTTTACATGAACAAGTTGCTAGGTAAGCGACTGCCTTTATTTGATTGTCTTTTTAACTTCCCAATTGCATATAAATTCTGATTTGCACTCAAGAATATTGTATTGCTACATATAGGAAATACAGCAGGGGTCCCCAAACTTGGCAACTTTAAGACTTTAAACATAGCTGGCTGAGGAATTCTGGGAGTTTTAGTCCAGAAGTCTTAAAGTTGCCAAGTTTGGAGACCTCTGATATATAGCTTCTCCTAATTTCAGAGAACTTCTAGTTATACTCAAGTATCACACATTCCCCAAAGCCCCCAAATCTTCACTCTACCTTCTTCAGTGATGTCCTCATCAATCCTCCTTCCTATAGCCCTTAGACAATCCCCCTTCCACCTAAAAAACACACACACATCAATAACAAGAAACATAAAAGAGTAGGATTCCTGTCTATAAAAAGATTTTCCACCCCTGTCCTGTTTTACTTGCTGGTTAGGGAATAATATAAATAAACCAAGTGAGGCCTGTTCTTTTGATGTCTTTAGACTGACTGCTAGGCAGATGCATTTATTTTTTCAAGGATTGTTAATTTGTGACCTAGCTTCATCTTCCCACTTCTACACCCTAATCAAAAGGATATCAGTTTTCTAAGGATTCTTCTTTGTTTCATCTCTGCCAAAGATTAAAGGCACATAAAATGAGGATAGGCCTGATTTTAGGAATCTTATTTATCTTAGCAATCCTTAACTGTACAAACAGTTGAGTGTTGGATTTCTGGCATGCAGCTATGTAGAAATCACCATGACAAACAATTTAAATGAAGTAATAGATGTATACTCATAGATCCAGAACTCTGTATATAGTGTGCAACATGATTGATGTGATATAAATAACTATTGACAAGAAGTCTTTATGTTGATGCATATGTTTAAATGATCTTTTATTTTTCATGGGGGGATCTGTGATTGAAAAGGGTCTCATCCCTACAGGGCTTCTAAAGAATTTCTCAGAAAACATTTTGCTTCATAACTTATAGAAATGCTGTGTGAGACTAATAAATTCCAATTCAGTCATAGAGGTCACTTCAATCTAGTATCAGTTGCAAAGCCCAAATTGCTTTGCAGAGCAGTGCTCTTACAGAGGGAAAAGCAGAAAATCACTTTAATAATAAGTAATCATGGCAAGAAATGCATATGCACAAATCTATGATTTGATTGTATAATAGCTAATATAATATTTCCTGTCTTCATCCAAATACATACTATTGGTTTAATGAGTAATTTATGTAATTATTAATATGCTAGATAAATCTTCCCCTCTATATTATCCAGTAGAGTTATGACAGGATTCTCCATTTCATCTATACAAGTACATTGGACAATAATAAGAAGAATAAGATCAAATGTATCAGGAAGGGATTAAATGTGTACTATAAAATTAATGAGTCATTTTCCTATCTTTGTTAGCTTCTAAGCTCTAAAAGCTTGATCATGCAAAATATATTTTCTGTCATTTTCACAATAAGACACTGTCATCAAAAGGTCTAAAGAGGAAATATTATTCAAAGCTGGAAAAGACTTATCTTCTATAGGTAGTAGAAAAACAGTTATGTTTTTGGTCCTGTCCTATAAATACCCAACATATTTTAAGAGCTTAAAAATGACAATTGGTAAAATGTGTAAATCTGACCTGATTTGAGCTTTTTGAGTTTTTTTTGATAATATAATTTTATTCTTATCCTACGTTGTGAAAATCCCAGTTTAGGACAGGTTGTGAAAAGTCTTGGAAACTGTGGAGTATGCTTGTTCTGTTGCCAGGATAGAACCAATATTGTTCTAGGAGATTTCCACTAGCTTTGGCCCAGAAGACAGAATCATAATTCATTGGTTGATGGGCACAGCAGATCCAGATTATCTTCTCTTCTGTCCTTATCACCAGAGTCTTTTTTATCTATGTTGTATATGTCATTCTTCCAAATACATTGGACTTCTTTCCTTACCAGATTGCATTTACAAACTGCTTCATATAATTATGGCATGCCTTTTCCCATATCACCCAAAACCTTTTCTGCAGAAATTCTTTACTGATATTTTGAATAAAAGTATAGCAGGAGAAACATCATTTTTATATTTTCATGCTAAACATGCCTTTCCTTTTCAAATGTTCAAAGTTGTGAACCCAGCTAATATGTGTGATCCTGAAGAATATGGGAGAGTAATGGAGTATTAGATACATTGCAAAATTGTGGATGCCTTCAGGCAGTTTCTTCAACGCTGAGAAATCAGTAGCATATTCTTACCTCTTCTAATAAGGAGAAGCTACAGACTGTGAGCCATATAAAAAATATTATTAGACTTCAAGAATCTTTTTACATTCAACCTGCTGTATTTGTTGTTCCTCTCCAATTCTATTTTCTCTGGCAAATTGCCATGAGATTATTTGTTTGTAATCTGTTTAATTCTTTGTAAGCCCTCCAATATCTTGAAAAAAAAATATTTACACAAATTTTGCAACTATAAAACAAACTAATTAATATTTATTTGTTAAATGTATTTGCCATCTATCTCTCTGCAGGGTTACTCTAGGTGGCTTACAATAATAGAAAAGCAGACAAATGAAAGTGTAAACAGAACAGAAGTAAAATATATATTTAAATGAAATTGTCTTAAAATATTGAAACAACAGAATATTAATAGCAATAACAGATGTTAAAATCACTTCAGATCTACTTCAGTCCTGTGAACATAACACAAAGCTAAAAGCCTTCACACAAAAATAGATTTTACTTTTACTGGAATATTCCAGTTCACTCATTCAAGAAAGCATGAGCATGAAAAGAAATGGTGATCTCTCTGGATCTTGATCCTGATGTTGGTACAATCAAGGATTTTATTTGGCTCCCTCTCCCCCCCCCCCCCCCCCCCCCCGGCAGCTATATAATTTTCTTATATTTGATTTCTAATTAGGGGTGGGATTCAAAAATCCCAGCAACCGATTGGTTGCCCGGTTGCTGGGTGGGCATGGCCATGGTGGGCGTGGCCTACCGGAACTTCTGGGAGGGCCATTTTTCACCCTCCCAAGGGTCCAGAGGTTTCCCCTGGGCCTCTGGAAGGGCAAAAACAGCCTCCCCCGGGCTCTGGAGGCCCACTCGAAGCCAGAAACAGGCCCATTTCAGACTTCCAGTACTTCCAGGAGGGCCATTTTTTGCCCTCCCAAGGGTCTGGAGGCCTCTTCCAATCCTCTGGAAGGGGGAAATGGCCCATTTTCCCCCTCCCAGATCCTCCACAGGGACTCTGCATTTGGAGGGTCCTATCACGTGGAGACTCCTGGGAGGGGTGGGGTGGGGTGGGCAGGGCCAGCCGGTCGGTTGAAATACCGGTTCAGCGAACCAGATGAAGACTTAACATCCGGTTTGCCTGAACCGGTCCAAACCGGTAGAATACCACCCCTGATTCTAATTCAATAAATCACCTAAACATTTTAGATTTGTGTTGCTTTCCTCCTATTCTAAAAGGCCTTTGATTTTTCTTACTCAAATGTAGGCGTGCTTCATTTTGCTGTTTTCTACCCACTCTAGTTTATCAAGATCCTCCTGAATCTTGATGCTGTTCTTTTAGAAGTTCGTCATCTTTATTATCTTTATGACTTGTGACTTTATGATATGACTTTAAGACTTAAGACAAATAAAATACCACTGTTTCTAACCCCATAACCAAGATGGGTGGATGGATAGATGGACGGACATACGGGCAGACAGATGGATAATTGTACATGATTACAATAGAGTCTTACTATACACCACTCAAACATTTCCAGTTTGATGCAGAGCCACCAATTTGCATTTGTTGAGTCATATTGTTCGGCCAGCCTTCTGGAAGAATGTAACCCACAAAAAGAACATATCCATACGTCCCAATAAAAGATGGTTTCATGTCAGTTCTTTGAAGCAGGCTCTGATTTTCAGTTCTAAGAACTAGATTCTTTTGCCCTCTCATTGATGAAGAGAGAAACCCTAAAAGTTTGAACATTTATTCTTGTGTGTGCTGGGGTTCTTCTGTAAAAGAGGGTTATCTGCCAAGTGTGAAATTCCATACTTCCTGGTTGTTCATAGGAATCTAGGGAGATTTTAAGTGACAGGAATAGACTGCAAACAAACGACGTGACTTGACAGCATCTCAGCAAGAGACTGCTGGCAGGGGAAGAATATAATAAATTCTTTCCTTTGATTTGAACGCCTGTGTTTTCTCAGAGTGTGGTCAGTCTTAATATAGCTCAGTCCCAGATTGGGTGGGCCTGCAGTTTCTATGTCCCTGTGCCATCTGGTGTTTCTTGCACAACTCGTTAAGTATCCTTACCAACAGTTCAAAGTTAGCTCTGATTGCTGCTTTTTATTTCCAGAATAAAAGAAATTGGAAGTGCTAGGGTATAGTACCATTGACAGTCCAAGTTAGAGCAACCCAGCATTTTGTCTCTACCACCTATATTTTGATCCCATATTGTTATTTCAAGGTTGAACTGCTGCAGGAGGCTTTATTTGGGACTGCCGCTTTAAAGTGGCCCATCTGCTAATGAACACAAGTCGATTCAGCAAAACAATGCTACCTGACTTCTGGGTGAAGCTCTGCTAGGTGTGGAGTTCTTCTAATACCATGGTGGAATGAAGAGCTGATGAGCGAACCAGCTCTTCATAATTCTTTTCTGAATCAGGAGAGATCACCCATAAGGGTTCTATATATAGAGCACTGCACACCAGAACAACTAGACACCCAAACGCCATCACTCTGCTAAACAAATAATTCCCTCAACACTGTCCAACTATTTACAAAGTCTGCACTACTATTACCATTAATCTTTTCATCACTCCTTATCAACCATCCCCTCCCACTTGTGACTGTATGGCTGTAACTTTGTCGCTTGTATCCTTACGATTTATATTGACTGTTTCCTAGTATGATTTGATTGCTTATTGTACCCTATGACTATCATTAAGTGTTGTACCTGATGACTCTTGATGAATGTATCTTTTCTTTTATGTACACTGAGAGCATTTGCACCAAGACAAATTCCTTGTGTGTCCAATCACACTTGGCCAATAAAGAATTCTATTCTATTCTATTCTATTCTATTCTATTTAGTTGGTTCTCATAGGGAAACCACGGTCTCCAGGTGATGAGGGAATAAACATCTTGCTGAAACCATGGCTAGCATCTTTAAAAGAACCCAGGATTTGCAAACTTCCTTTTTGTAATTGCTTTTGGAACTTGATTGTTTAACTGTTTTTTAGTTGTTTGGAAACTTTGGATCAACAAGATTTATAGCACCAACAGAATTTATTCAATCCTTAGCAAAATAAGTTTTAAACTCAAGTTTAATGACTTTAAAAAGTATCTTGGAATAAATAGCAAAGGAATGATTGGAACTTTAATTTGGGAAAGTTATGAATGGACTAAGAGTTCAGATAGATTTTAAATAAGATTTTGGACTTAATTATAAGAAAATGTTTTTGTTTTGAATTCTCTCTTTAAAAATATGATAGAATGAAACTTTGAAGAGAAGGGGGAATCAGAAGGAACTAAGGATTATGATTAAAGGTGAAGAGCATTAAATTTGGCTTACAATACAGAATGGATCAAAATATTATAACATTGATCATATTGAATAATATTTTAGACCCAGAAGCTAATTTTAAAACTGTCTGTTTCTAAGGATAGTTTGCATTTAAAAGTTGTTATGGAACAAGTTTTATCAGACAACACTGATACTAAAATTATTCATACTTGTGATGATGGGGGAAAGTCATTTCTTTATATATTTCTTTTCTTTTTCTTCATTATATTATTTTTCTTTCTATTTTATGCAGCTACTAGCAGTATTTTTTCTTTTTTCTTTTAGTTTGTAGTAGTTTTTATCCTTTTAATTGTAATTTTTAATACAATTACTATAAAAAGAAGCCTCTTTTGCTAGTGCTGCATAAATTTCAGACATACTATAATTAAAAATGCATAAAGCACCTCACTGCTCTGGTCCCAAATATCTTTGTGATCATCTTCCTATTGGTTTGCTTTATAAAGGCATGTTGTGAATTCCCACTCCTAAGAGGCTTCAGGTGGAGATGGGAATCTTGACTTTTTTGATTCCAGATCTCCAGAAGAGGCTCCTTTCTCCTGACCTACCTGGAAGGATACGTTAATATTCAGGACACACAGCTTTAGAATAATACTTTCTGGAGTTTCAATTGCTATTCTATTTTGCAAGTTATGTTTATTTATTAAAGGTGGTAGATGATTTCATGGTGCTGTAGCTGTGTAACAATTCAGCCAGGTGTTCTCTAAATAGGTTTTTTTAAAAAGAAAAAATGTTGTAGACACTGCATTAATTGCAGTGGATCTTGCATGCCTCTGTTAGTAATGCTAGCCCTGTTTGATGCTGCCTCTATGATTGGGTGGCCTTTTGACCCAAGATGTAGCTTCAGTTCCACCACTGAACAATCTTCAAATTTGGGCCCCAAGTTTATCCCCCCCCCCCCCCGTACAATAAATCTAAGAACAGCAAACTCTTGGGAGTTAAGAGTTTGCTGTTTACTTTTAATTACATTTTTATTGCTATCCCTAAGGCCAGAAGTTTAATTTTGGTGTTTCTTCAGGCTGCTCCATTTTCAAGCTGCTAAAAAGAATGCAGGTAGTCCTTGGCTTACAACCACAACGGAGTCTTCAAATTTCTGTTGCTTAAGTGAGACAGTCATTAACTGAATTTTGCCTCCTTTATGACCTTTCTTGCCAGGGTTATTAAGTGAATCTCTGCACTTGTTAAATTAGTTACACGGTTGTTAAGTGACTCTGGCGTCCCCATTGAATTTGCGTGTCAGAAGGTCGCAAAAAGGGATCACATCAGGGGTGAGATTCAATTGGTGTTACTACCAGTTCAGTGACTACGTTCTGCTTCGTGCGTATGCACGCTATACACGCATGTAAAAAAACCTTAAGCTGTGCCTCCCAGAGAGCTGAAAAGCGCAGCGCGCAGTTGTGCGGCATTTGAAAAACCTACTTTTTCAACCTCAGCTGTGCTGCTCAAAGCAGCTGAGGTTGAAAAAGCAGGAAATAAAGGTCAGGTAAGAGCCCAGGTGGGTGAGTGGGCCAAACAGCAGCAAACACAGAACCGGTTTGGTGGCTGCTGCTCTTCAGAGCTACCGGTTCTATAGAGCGGGCAGAACCGGTAGCATCCCATCCCTGGATCACATGATCCCAGGACACCACAACTGTCATAAATATGAGTCAGTTGCCAAGCGTCTGAATTTGGATCACATGACCATGGGGATCCTGTAATGGTTGTAAATGTGAAAAATGGTCATAAAGTCACTTTTTTCAGTGCTGTTGTATCTTCGAACGGTCACTAAATGAACTCTTGTAAATCGAGAACTAATTGTACTATACACTTGTGAGAAAATAATTGCAAGGCCGCGATATTGGTTTTTCCTCCTAGACTTTCTAATTGGTTTTAAATAACAGAGTAACAGAATTATTTATTTATTTATTTATTTATTTATTAATTATTCGGATTTTTATACCGCACTCTCTCCCAAAAGCGGGACTTGGGGCAGTTCACAGCTAGATAAAAACCCTACAAATTATAAAAGTTATAAAAGTTAAAAGCAATTTAAAATAATTAAATTAGTGGCCAAAAGATAAAATTTTATAAAACACATAAAAACAAATAAAGATTAATACCAATTTAAAACCCCACAATTGTTACTAGGCCAGGCCGGCCTGTTGGAAAAAGTGGGTTTTGACTGCGCGCTGGAAGGTTTGAAGGTCAGTGATGGCCTGTATCTCTGGGGGTAAGTCGTTCCAGAGGGAGGGAGCCCCCGCAGAGAAGGCCCGTACCCTCGGGGCCGCCAGCCAGCATTGTCCAGCCGACGGCACCCCGAGGAGGCCGACCCTGTGGGAGCGCACTGGGCGAATTGGAAGGGACCTGGAGGTCTTCTATTCCCTTCTAACTCAAGCAGGAAACCATATATCATTTCAGACAAATGGCTGTCTACTGATTCCTTAAAAACTTCCAGTGATCCAGTACCATCATTTTTATTTCATCATATATATTTTTTATTATGAATGTTACTTTTTCAGAAAATTAATATACATAAGGACATAGCCAAGGGTGGGATGCTACTGGTTCTGCCCGGCTCTATAGAACAGTAGCTCTGAAGAGCAGCAGACACTGAACCGGTTCTGTGTTTGTTGCTGTTTGGCCCACCCGCCCGTCTGGGCTCTTACTTGTCCTTTATTTCCTGCTTTTTCAACCTCAGCTGCTCTGCGCGGCACAGCTGAGGTTGAAAAAGCAGGAAAAAAGAGGCTTTTCAAACACTGTGCGCAGCGCTTTTCAGCTCTCTTGGCAGCACAGCTCAAGGTTTATTATATGCGTGCGCAGCAAAACGTAGTCACCGAACTGGTAGTAACACCGAATGAATCCCACCCCTGGACATAGCCTTAATCAATCCTAAACGATATCCAGAATATAATTGGAGATGTAAATGAGGAAAGAACCTAATGAGACCTGTAGGGTAACAACCACTATGCTACCAAAGATAATTTGTAAATTGGAAAAATTGCTAAAGAATGCAAAAGCACTTGCTTTTGACAAATTCCTCATTTTCAGGGTTTAGGGGAAGAGTTGGTTGTTTTTTAAGGAATTTGAAAAGGAAAGTCAAATTCCTCCTGAAAGTTGTGGAGAGATCCATATGAAAAATGCCATCTACATCCCCCCTCAAAAAAACTGTAAGCCCCCCAAGTGGCAAATTTGAACCCTCAAAGATTTCATCTCTATTATCAACATGTAAAGACCCTGTCTTGTACAAATCGCCCGATTTTGAAAAACATCAGTAACATGACTCACATGTTCTTGTGAAATTGCAAAACTTAACAGCAATTTCCCTTTGAGTGATCCTTCAATTGCCCTTAATCAGTTCATCAACCTTTCCCATTTGAAACTCATTTGCTGTCACAGGTCATCCATCAGTCTTCATCACACAAATCAGCTCTTTCTGGTTCACCATTTTTACATGTTTTGGTCCAGTGACTCATGTCAACACAGTCATCACCGTAAATAATCTGCATTCAGCAGTGAATTTCAACTGGAGGGACTCTTATCAGCAATCAAAAATTCAATTTACTTAAAGGACACTGAAGAGTACTTACTGCAGGCTTCTGTTTCACAAACAACTACAATACAATATTTTCTCACAACAACTTCCTGCCAACTGAAGTGAAAGAACAGATGTTAAAGAACATGTCAGAGCTTCAAGCACATCAATGCTGCCATTGGTTGTTGACTTACAACAGTGGAGACATTACATTCAGCCTTTGTAGCATGACCCAGAGCTTATTGCTAACGAAGAACAGACAATGAGGTAATTAGGGAGAAAAAACAGGAAGACTCTTTAAAAATGGAAGCAATGCCCAAATAAAGAGAACAAAATATATGCAGTGAGTCAGTATGGCATGCAGAAATAGATCTTGGAAAACAAATGCTCATTAGGATCCATAATTTTAAAAAGCACATTTAAATACATCAAATGCAAGAAAATGGCTAGGAAAGTTAATGTGATAGCTAAACTGCTGGACTAAAAATTGGGAGACCAAGAATTCTAATCTTCCCTTAAGCACAGAAGCTGGTTGAATGACTTTGGGCCAGTCATTCTCTCAGGACAATCTACCTGACAGGGTTGTTGATGTGGGAAAAGTAGGAAGTGGAAGCATTATGTACTCAGCTCTGAGTCATGCCAAATAATGACAACTTACACAATTAATAAACATTGAATATCAAGACAACTAAAAGAATAATAAAGCAGGATCAGGAAGCTGAGCAAGTATATTTGTAAGGGTGTACATAATATTTGAGATTTGGAGTTACTGAGACCAGTATGGAAAAGTCTTGAGTTCTAAATAAGAAAAGATTAGAATGGTCCATTTTAAATTTGACACACCTCTTTTTAACTTGAAATAAGCATGCTGCATTTGCCTTCTTCATTGGCAGCCCAGGCCAATTGCAATTTGTCTCACTGAAGCACTAACGTAAAGATCTAGGACTCTTCAATATTTTGAAAATTATATTCCAGATTATAATATCTTGCAAAGTTTCTCTAAGATTAAAGACCAGAATATTTGGAGTATCAGGAGATGCCATGCCTTGAGTCATAACATTTTATATGCTAATCTAAGCAGCCATAACCCATCAACTGTGGGATCCACTGTTACACAGATCCAATGAGTTCCAGTTGCTTTGTTTTGGCACCCAGTAAGAAGCAGGGTGCTACTATAGAAAGGTTTGATTTTACAGTAGAAGCTACTGGACATGCTACTGGATGTGACTGGAGTAGTACATTTCTAGTTTCCCATTATGAAGGAGCATTGAACTTTCCATAAGTGAATATATACATAGTAATGTCTGAAATGTCTGGTCCCAGAGCATCTTTGGGATGGTCTTTTTTTAAAAAAAAGTGGGGAACAGATTTGGTCTCTAAAAGAAGACAGTGGATAAAACATATTGTGGCTTACTCACATGTTGGGGGCTTTCCACATTCTTTTGTGGATAATTTATTAATTGGATCCTAACCACTAGAGAAATTAACATTTTTATCTCTACAATTGACTTCCCTAATGTATTTGTTTTATTCAGTATACTTATTCCATTTCTGTCCTTTCTGTCTATGAGTATAAACAACAGACGAGTACATAGAAAGAAACTTGTGGGATCTTTGTTACAGATACTTTTATATGAATCTTGTGTCAAATCTGCTTGGATTTGGTTAAAATTTTAGCTTGAAGTTAAATAACTGTTGAAGTGAAGGAAACTTCTTAGCAGGATTATAAGACCCACCTTTTCCGGTCTGGCCTAGTATCAATTACTAGGGTTTTAATTTTTGGTATTTTTAACTTTTTACCTTGTTTTTAGTGTTATTCCAGCCACCTGTTTAATCTCTTTTTAAATCTTTTTTAAATTTTTATTAATTGTGTTGTTTTATCTTGGCTGTACATTGCCCCAAGTCCCATTTTAGGAGAGGGGGCGGTATAAAAATTTAATAAATAAATAAATAATGGTGAAAACAATTATATACATCCTACTAAGTACTAAATTTAAAAGGTATTTTACTGCCAAATTAAGCATTTCATATGGATATTTTAGAGTACATGCCTTGTACCCTTTAAATATATTAATCCTCCCTATAGGCATGCTAGACTAGAAAAGTAGGACTGTATTTCATCACATGGACTTCTGGGGCTTCCCCAGACTGATGAGTCCTCAGCTCTGTAGCATTTTTAGCTGTGACATTCTGCTAATCACATATTTAACATGTCTCAGGGAAGTACCAGAGGACTGGAAAAAAGCAGATGTGGTTCCCATCTTCAAAAAAGGAAAAAAAAACAGACCCAGGAAACTATAGACCAATCAGCCTAACATCAATACCCGGGAAGATACTGGAAAAGATAATAAAAAAATAGATCTGCCAACATCTAGAAACGAAGTAATAACTAGCAGTCAGCACGGGTTTGTTAAGAACAGATCATGCCAAACCAATCTTATTTCATTCTTCAACAAAGTGATTAAATTAGTAGACCAGGAAAATACTGTGGACATAATATATTTAGATTTCAGCAAGGCATTCAACAAAGTAGACCACAATCTACTTCTTTGTAAGCTAGAAAAAGGTGGAATAGATAGCACCACCATAGATGGACTCGCAACTGGCTGACAAACCGTTCCCAATGAGTAGTCTAAGTCTACATGGAGGGTAATAAGCAGTGGGGTGCCGTAAGGTTCCATCTTAGGCCCAGTACTCTTCAATATCATCATTAACGACTTAGATGAGGTAATAGAAGGGGAGCTTATCAAATTTGCAGATGATACTAAGCTGGCAGGAATAGCTAACACCCAAGAAGATAGGCTCAAGATGCAGATGGATCTTGACAGACTAGAACACTGGGCTGTATCTAACAAAATGAAATTCAGTGTAGAGAAAAGTAAAGTCCTACATTTAGGCAAGAGAAACCAAAAGTACATATATAGATTGGGTGAAACCAGGCTCAATAACAGCAACTGTGAGAGGGATCTTGGAGTCTTAGTGGACAACCAATTAAATATGAGCCAGCAGTGTGCAGCAGCAGCCAAAAAAGCTAATGCAATCCTAAGTTGTATTAACAGAGAGATACAATCAAGATCAAGGGAGGTACTAATATCACTCTCTAAAGCCTTAGTAAGACCACACCTAGATTACTGCATCCAGATTTGTTTCCCAATTATAAAAAAGATGTTGAGACTCTAGAAAAAGTACAGAGAAGAGCAATCAGGATGATTAGGGAACTAGAGACTAAAACATACGAAAAACAGTTACAGGAACTGGGCATGGCTAGTCTAGTAAAGAGAAGGACCAGGGGAGACATGATCGAAGTCTTCCAATATTTGAGGGGCTGCCACAGAGAGGAAGGGGTCAAGCTATTTTCTAAAGTGCCTGTAGGCCAGACAAGGAATAATGAATGGAAACTGAACAAGGAGAGATTTAACCTGGAAATAAGGAGAAACTTTCTGACAGTGAGAACAATCAATCAATGGAACACCTTGCCCTCAGAAGTTGTGGGAGTGCCATCACTTGAGACTTTCAAGAAGAGATGGTGTAGGGTCTCCTGCTTGGGCGGGAGAGTTGGACTAGATGACCTACAAGGTCCCTTCCAACTCTGTTTATCTGTTATCTGTCTCTCCATCTCACTCACAGGTTAAAATGTCTACAGGATGTCCTACATCACATCAATTGCATGTTGCATGTTGATGTGGAACTTGTTTCTTTATTGCCCTACCAGATTGTGGCTTGCTTGTTTATGTGCAGATCTTTTGACGTGAAATCTTTCATCCACTGAGGAACCCTGCAACTTATCAGCATGTATTTCTTGTCAGCTTTTCCTCCTCAAGTTAATAGACCTTCTATTTTAGGAATAATGATGTTTCTACACAGTGTCAGGGTATAGGAAATAACTGTATTAAGTAGTTAAATGATTGAGGATGGTACTATAGTCCAGGGACAAGAAAGGAAAAGGTTTGTGATTTCTTTCAGCTCATTGCCCTGACACTCAAGGGACCTTGAGGCCAGCTGCTACTGTTCCAGGAACAGCTGTGCTATAGACTTCCTCTTTAATAATATTCTCATAAAGAAATATAGCATTAAAGAGTAAATTTTATTCACAGATACCCATATCAGACTTTGGTTTCCTATCATTTACAAATAAGAATTCTTTAAGATCACAAATAGTAGCAGGTACTTCTTTTCACACAGTTTAGTGGTATGAAATATAATTCTCTACCAGATAGTAGAGCTTCTTGTAAGTAGTTTCATCTTCAGTTGTTAATAGATTTGTCTGCTGCTGCTTTTGCCATTGCAATTCGGAGTGGTTGCTCACCTGCATCAATTTATCTTATTCTCCACAAAATGTCACCTTTGATCAAATCTCCTGTTAGTTATTAACATAATTAAAGCACATCAGTAAAGTGCACAGGTACGTTATGATAATTATACTTAATGTATCCAGATTGTTACATTGTCAAGCAGCCAACTTTCACCAAAATATAGATACTTATTTGGTTGCTGAAATTCATTCAATTTAAGTCCATTCTTGCATTGTTTTCTTGGACATAAGCTGAACCATGTCATGCTTATAAAGGTAATCCCACAATTATTTATTAGACACCTTTTTCAGCTATATCTGTATTTGACAGCTAGAGTCAAATACAGATAAATACAGGTGAGCTGGAGGCCACGTTAAAGTACAGAAATTATCTTGATTAAATTGAAGATACATTTCATTCAAAATAAATTAATGAAATACAGTTAACATATTTACTCCAATGTATTTCATTATTTCACTGTTCTTTGCAACACAAAACAGGTTTTGCAACAACTTCTATATGATTCTAGAAACTAATTTGAAAGGTTGAACAGAGATGCAGCCACAGATACTCATATGCAAAAAATTGTGGTTATATTGCATTATCATTGGGGAATACAGTACTACAGATGGCAATAATCAATTTTTCAAAAAAAAAATCACCACCATTGCTTTTGACTATGATACATAACAGTGACTTATTTGAAATAAACAGTTATGAAAAAGGAGCCTCAAAAGAAATTATTTCAGGAACTTCTACAGAAAAACGTGATTCTGTACTGCATATTAACACATCCCATTTTTAATTGCACATAATTTAGAAGCTTAAGAAATAGTGGTTCATGGAAAAGTAAAAGCTAATAAATTACCTGAACAAAATAAATTTAAAAAATGGCAGAATCTGGCAATGCAGCAGACATTTTTTATTGGATAGTTCCAATAATTCACAAATTTCTAAAGTTATATGAAAAATATTTCAGGGAATAAATAATTGGAAAGTTTTTAATCCCTAGAGAGAACTATGCTGTAATATTATGAAAATATGTTGCCATTAATGATTTATAATCCAACTAGATCAATTATTTTAAAAACCGCATAAAATTCTGCAGTTCTTGTTTCATCTACCATTAAAACTTGAAAATCTGAGCTGCGTTTATTGTCCCTAGCAGTGATTTCAAAACCTGATCTAATAGGGAATCAGCTAGGAAGTAAAACTGTACTAAGTAGTTTTCCAAGGCAGTACATACAAGGCAGAAAAAGGAGGAATGGAATAAATGAAACCTTTTTTCTCTTTCTCTTTTCAGACTGCGGATATTTCATTATAGCAAAAATTGTGGCAGCTTTAGGTAATTTTTTTAAAAAATGCCTTGGTGCAGAGACTGAATGCAGCACTTATTATTACTTCTCCGTCATTGCCTTTTTTTTATCTGAAGTGTAGGTTGACTTTGGCAAGTGCATAGAATTTGCCGTTTTCCACATCAGGTTTAATTGATGAGTGGAAGATCAACTACCAAGTTAGCCCTTTCTAACTTTATTCTTGAAGCATTTGGTCAGAGAAACTAGCACTTCTTAGTTCAGCCCGTACTTTTGATGTAAAATATGGAAATCAATTATCCAAATGTGAGGATTTAGCCTTCAGATGCCTTACAAAATTGCAAATCTGTATATGGTTACTAGGAAGTGAAGTGTGAGATTTCTAATGAAATGTAAATAAAGTAAAGGGGATCCAATTGTTTTTCAGTTTAAACTGAATGGTTGGGTTGCTATGTTGACATATTTGTGCTGTGCTGATCTGCCACAATAGTAGTTCAGCTTTCCCAGTTAACCAGCCTTCCCAGCCTTATATGGTTCATTGTAGAACCTGCCTGGTCTCAATGCCTTATGTGGAGAATTCAAATAATGCAGCATGCATCTCCCAGAGCTTCCCCCCCACCCAAAAAAAAACAGTCTATAGGTACCAGTAATCTTTGACTTACAACCATTCATTTAGTGACAGTTCAAAATTGCAACAGTGCTGAAAAAAGTGACTTATGACTGTTTTTCAAACCACTGCAGCATCCCCATAGTCACATGATCCAAAATTTGGGTGCTTGGTTCATATTTATTATGGTTGCTGTGTCCCAGGAATCATGTCGTCGTAGATGACAATCGTGTTACTAACTTAACAGCTACAGTGATTCACTTAACAAAATATCTCGAGGAATGTTATAAAATAGGGCAAACTCACTTAGCAACAGAAATTTTGGGCTCAAATTGTGAATGTAAGTCAAGGACTACCTGTATGTCTGCACAAGCAAGGCATTATTGTTTCACTTTCATTCTTTGAAAAGTACCAGGTGAAATTTGCTTGCAGGAGCTGGTATTTAATTCATTTGGTGCATTTATGACCTATTTATTTATTTATTTATTTGATTTGTCAATCGCTTACAAGATAATAGGTATAAGTATAAACATAGTTATGAATACATGAAATGGATACATATGAAAAAAATAAAAAGAAACAATAGGACAGGGACGGTAGGCACGTTGGTGCACTTATGCACGTCCCCTACAGACCTTTTAGGAAAGGGGTGAGGTCAATAGTAGACAGTCTACTGCATTAGTACTATTGGAAGGTTTGAAATGTACAAACACTGCAAAGCCAGGCATCAAATATTTACAAACAATACCATAGTAAAATGAATAAAAGAGTCAGCAGGATAATAAGTAACTTATCAAGGTTGAATATATGGGTATTCCATCTTGCTACTAGGTCAGGTAGGACAAGTGGCCGTTGAACCAAATGATACTCCAAAGCAGGTGTTCCATACTGCAGCGGAGATGCGGTGAGGTTGTTTATCTAAACTCAGCAAGTAAGGCTTAGGATATTGCCAAGATGCCAAGGAAAGCTTCTTTAGCAGATTGTAAAGGATTTCTACAGTCATAGGGAAAAGATAAGTCCTTTAGGTACACTGGGCACAAGCTATTTAGAGCTCTCTGAATACAGGCTGATTATCTGGATTTTTATAGTATTGTATTTATATCAATAGGCTTTATATAATTTTATTTTTTAATATTGTAAGCTGCTCAGAGTTACCCTGTAGTAAGATAGGTAGCTAATAAATTTTACAAACAAATTCAGAAGCCAGAGTGGTTGCTGTAAAATAGGATTCCTGGACAGGAAGAGATTAAATCCCCAAACACCACTTTTTCCTCTTCCTCCTCCTCACTTATTTAAAATGCAGATAACCACCAATTGATCTCAAAATAAAACAATGCCAGATTACTTTTTATTGATTTTTCAGGAAAGTTGGACTGTATATCCATGCTACCTTGGCTTTTCAGAAGTAAAGTAGAAAACTTAGAGTTCTATTGGGATAACTTTGGCATTTTTAGCCTATTTTTCTCCTTTTCTGGCTGATATGTACTGACAATATAACACGTTTTCTTGCTGAAAACTGGAAAGAAAATTACTCCTGTTATTAAATGGTTCTTTATTAGGAGATCGCACAAAACTAAAAAACAGATTTGAGATATCTAATGTGTCTTCTTTTCCCTAGGGAAAAGGACTATGTACAATATGTTATATAGTTAAGGCATTGAAGCCTTTTTATCTCAATTTTATCATGTTCTGCTACATAATTTAAATATTAGAAATTGCTGTATATTTATATTTTATATTATATATAAATCCTGTATGGAATCAGTTACCTCAAGTTGTGGAGGACTTCCCATCACTGAATATGTCCAGATAGAACATAAAAATCAGTTCTACTCTGATCAAGGACTCATTGGCCTAAACATCCTTTCCATAATGGCATTATGTCCTAAGTTTTATCCTAAAATTCTCCTTCCTTGTTCTTGTAGTGTATACAATGAAGTATTATTTATCCTTTTGAAAACCTGTTTTAACTATCTGAAAATGAATGAAAGCAGGGGAAGTTTTGGTAGAAAAAAAGAGGTTATCCTTCCTGAATAAGGAAGGTATAGTGCTGTTGTGAATAAGTGTTGTATCCTTTTTCTGACTATAAAAGAATCACTGGACAAATTAAGGGACACATTTTTAAAAAGGAATTAAGAATAGCAGCTTGGGGAACAATCTTGTAAAGTCTGTCAGAACTCAATGATACTGTATTAGAAAACTTTTTTTGGAAGAATCAAATTTCTGAGAGAACACAGGGGAAAACACATTCTTTTCACACTGACTATCATTATCACAGGACTGATCTCTCCCAGGGAAAAATATTCAGTTGCTAGCATACATTCTCTCCCTTTTCCTGCTGAGTCTTTTCTGGTCTCACCTCTGTTGTGCAAACTACTTTTTAAGTTGTCAGTTCTGCAAGATCACTTTTCTAAGTTTTTGTGCAATACTTCCAACTGTCTAGCTCATCTGTCTAGCTCATCCCCTTCCATTAAATTCCTGAAGTATCTTATTGGCATCTGCAAAATGGAGAAATAGCTTTGCTGTTCTTCACTGTTCCAAAGCTGGTGCCCTCTTGCTGGTGAGCACAGATAACTATTTTAAAAAGGGAAAGGGAATCATGTACAAAATAGTTTAGCTGCTTTTCACCAGTTTGATAAAATGGTGTCTTACATGGAATTTTATATTGAGGACATGTGCAGCTGCCAATGAATTTGTGGGAAGGAGATAAAAGATTTAGAGGGAGAACAAAGCTCTACTATTCAAAGCTACTAAAACCTTAACAAATCATAGGAAATTCTCAGTAGTAATGTTGGAAGAATTATCCTTCTGGGTTCAGTTCCAAGTGGGGGGAAAAGACACTGGAAACACGGAGGCTGTTGGAAACATGGTTTAATGGTGGACAAGACCACATGACTTGGAGCTCCAAAGAAGGAAGGATGATCATATGCTTCAAGGTGGAGGAAAAGATCAAGAAGGGAGGCCAAGATGCTGAGAGACCCTTATATAACCTCTATTGGGTACCCACCTTAGTGTTTCCTGTTCCTGTGCAAAAAATGTATCCCATTGGTTGTCGGACTCCCAGGGGCAGGGTCTTAGCTAGCTTTGTAGGCTTTGTCTGGACCACATGGCTTCACCTAAGTGTTGGCTGATACAATCTTCCCAGGCCAGGTGGTGAGATGGGTAGTGGCCTTCATTATGTAGAATATTCTGGCCTAGGCCTTAATGGCCCATTAGCAAGGGTGGGGGGGGCTGAGTTTCTGCCTCTCTAAGTTTCTACTTTATTCTTTTTAGGAGAAATATTCTTCCTTTTTAATATTTCTTAGGATATTTCATTTTTCTAGGAGAGGAGTGGGTTTTAACTTCCAACAGTAACACTCATACAACCACATTCCACAGAAGAGGATTTTATTTTTTATTTATATTTATTAAATTTATATGCCACCCAACTCGTCACATAAGGATACAGGCCACCTGATTGAAAAATTAGGAAAAAAGTCCTTTTCCAATATAAAAACATTGCACTGAAAAGAAAATGTCTTTTAACTGCATCTAAAGAACAACTTTGATGAAAGAGAGACATATTCTGCTCAGCAAATCAAAATCAAATAGTTGAAAACAAGCAACCATAGACCTGTACTATCTCTCAAAAGTGGAAGAGTTAGCGTCTCCCCCCCCCCCCCTTTCTCTCCTGGAGTCACTTGTCACATTTTACAGGGGAAGGCAGGGGTGAAAAATTGTTTAAAGAGAGTTGCAAAACCCAGGAAGGACTGAGCAAGGTCTGAAGTCACTTTTCCCTCTTTCTTGGCTCAACAAATAGACCAACAAGTTGTTTGCCAATGAAATCAGAAAGAGGGTGAAAATGCCATATGAACGATAGGAAATATTTTAAAAAGTGTGGAGGTTTTGTGCTTGGTGGATTGGATGTTGCTCCTTCAGGAAGAGTCCAACTTCAGCCTTTGAAGCTCACTAAGCCTAATCACCCCTCACATGGAGGTTATTTGGTTAAAATAATTATAATTAAAAACACAGAAACCCCTTTGTGGTCTTGGAGTAGAAGAGGATAAAAATAGTTGGTTAGTCTCTAATGTCAGAAGTAATGCCTATGCAAATATTTGGGGGTGAGTCAGTCTGCTTGTGCTTTGATTGAGAGGGTCAGATGAGGACTAAATGAGAACCTGTTGATGCTGTGACTGTTGGACTGTCCTAGGGAGGAACTAAAGAGTGGCAGAAACAGATCTCATCAGTGAGAGTGCCTTTGCTACACAGCCTGTCCCATGCACAGGGATTTTGCTAGTTGCCAGAGATACATGTTCGAGTAGCTGATTATCTTGCACTGTGGGACACATTTTTTGATCTCAGTATTTCCTGAGATCACTAAAGTTATAGCACAATCTATACTGATTGGAATCAGTAGATGGTGTTAAATAATTGCAGAGTCATTTGTGACGCAAAGGTTGACTTTGGTTGCTATGGCAAGAGTAATATTTCACTGGAAAAGATCTCTCTCTTGAAAACTGGCTAAGCAAAGCCCAGGATATGCTTTGCTAGATTGTCTGATTTTTAAGGTCAGAATTATTAAAGGATATATTAAGAGACTTGGGAATTTTTTTTTTCATAATGTCAATAATTGTATAGTTAGCATTTCTCTCCTTGTTTTTTGTATATGAAATTGACAAACAAAGAAAATATTCACATTGTTCAATTTATAAGCTAGTGCAAATAAGGATAGTGGCTAGTTTTTATCATTCCATATTAATGTATTTTTATGGTTTGCATGCTGTAGCAATAGCATCCATAGAACTCTATTGATTATATTGTTATACATTATATAACATTAATTATTTTAGTTTATTTATTATTAATTTATTAAAAAGCACTGCATTTACAGTTAGTGTTGTTCTATAGCTACCAACTCTCCATGATCCAGCAGATATCAATTTGCCAGAATTTCTATCATTAATTGCTTTGAGTTCTTGTAAGCTTATACTTGCATTATTAGTGAGAATATCTAACTACCTTGTCTTCCATCAGGGACTTCTCCAATGACTTCTTCCTTTGCATTAGATACCAAACTTCATAATTAGTGGTTTTAATAAGGAATCTAATTTTATTTCATCCAGAATTCAATTGATTGTTCTTCTGGTGGTCCAAGGTAATGTCAGTAGCTTTATCCAGCACCACCATTCAAGTGTGTCTATTTTTAATTTCTTCATCTTCTTTCATGGGCTACCTTTCACAGTCATATGTTTCAACTAGGAATATCATGGCTTTGACAGCAAGTACAATGTCAGTATGATATCTCTGCACTGTAATATTTTGGACACGTCATAGTTTTCTCCCAAGTAGCTGGTGCTTATTTCATCACTACAATCACTGCCATGAATTGCTGAACCTAGGAATATGAAGTTTGTAACTACTTCAACTTCTACTCCAATTTTCTACTCCAATTTTCTCTGGATTGGTATGGCCTCTCAGTGTAATCTTAGTTTTCTTTAATACTGAGCAGCAGATTAGGTTTTGGGTTTAATAATTATGTATGTTTTCATTGTTTCCAGCCATCAAAATGGTGTCATTAGCGTATGATATTTGTTATAGATTTTTCCCCATTTCCTATTTATTCTAATCCAGCATTTTTCATTACATATTCTGTATTTAAATTAATAAAATAAGATGATATAAACAACCTTGGTCACACCTTTCCCAATTTAGGGCAATTTAGTTATAACCTAAAGGTTTCAAACTCACGTCATCACAGTAGCATCACATGACTTATTGGGACTTTTCCCCTCTTTGCTAAACCGGGCGTGGCCAGCACATGATGTATCCGGCCTGCAGCCCGGGAGTTTGACAGCCCTGTTTTAGGCAGATGGTACACCTGGCTTATGATCACCCATATAGATGGCTTTATGCCTTAGGTGACACTAGAATTCATAGTCTCTCAGCTTCTCACTTGATGCCTTAACTTTTGTATCAAACTGACTCTCTTGAGTTTTATGTTATGGGGCTTATAAAAACTGTATTTTTATACTTATTTGCTTTTAATCTCACCTTCATTATTTTTATAAATAACTCAAGGCAGCAAACATACCTAATACATACATACCCTGTTTCCCCAAAAATAAGACCCAACCGGAAAATAAGCCCACTATCTTTTCACTATAAACCCCTTCGGTAGTAAAAGGGAATAACTCTTTTTATTCCAAAAGGTTATTCATAGTTTATCCAGGGTTATCCGTTTCTGCAGGCTTTTGTCTTACTGTTTTTTCCCCAAAGGATCCTTCACAGTGCTGATTTCTATTTGCACTCTCAGATCTCAAACTTGTTGTTTTGATTTTTTTTTCATCTTTTTGTCTTTCTGGAGCTATAGCAGAGCCCCTCCCTTCTCTAGCTCTGCATCCCATCTTTGAATTTAATGCATAAGGTGGCTCTCTTCCCAGATCTTTTGTGCCTCTTATTAAGTAAGCTGAGTCCCAGCCAGATGGTGATTCCCTCTATGTGCACTGCCTGTCAATCAATATCCTGCATGGCCCTTTGTTTACCATGCTTCTGCCAGCCTCCATCCATGTGAGCCAGCCTCCTTCAAGCCAGTAGGAATTAATTAGAGAAAACGGGTGGGGGGAGACTCCAGTGATGTGACACTGCAGGTTTATAATGAAGCTTATTCAGTTGCCAATGTTCATTGCTGGGGTGGTGTTTTGTGTTTTTCAAGTTATACAGCAAACCTGAAAGAATCAGACTTCAGCTTTTAGCATTAGACTTAATTCGCTATGCCAAGTCAGCCCTGGGCTTGAGGAAATGGGTTTTACAGATTTAATCTAGAGCAGGATCTGCAACATTGACTGTGGAGGAGCGAACTCATCTTGTGGAGTGAGCAATTTTCTTCCTGGGATCCAGAGTTTTAGTGCTACCTGGGAAGGAGGGTTAAAGCAGCCCCACCTTCCCCTTAACTGGAGAGTTTATTTTATTTTATTTTATTTTATTTTATTTAAAAAGACTGAAAACAAGTATCTGCATGAGTGTGTCCAGGAAAAGTGTCAAGCCAGGAAGACAGAAGACATATGGAAAAGATTAACTCCAACCCAAAGGAAACTACCTGAGCAGAGCAGAGTGTCCAATCTTAGCAGCTTCAAATCTTGTGGGATTCAACTCCCAGAATGGCTGGCTGGGGAATTCTGGGAGCTGGAAGTCTATGAGTCTTAAAGTTGCCAAGATCAGACATCCATTCCTTTTGATAGCAAGAGAAACTTCTCTGAGCTGCAAGACACTGAGAGGCAGAACTGAGAGATTGGGGGCAAGAAAAGCCCACTTAGAGTCTGAAAACCCCAAACAAGCTTAAAACCAAAACAAGCCCACAGCTTGCAACCACCCCAGAATAGAGCTCTACTGAGCAGCTCCACAAACTCTGAATGCTGAGGGACAGAAAAGCCCATTGGCAAGTCTATAAAGAAGTGAAAAGGATTTTCAGATGCAAATGGACTGAGACTGACTGCAAGAGCTGAAGACCTGGGAGAGAAAGGGAGATTTAAAGAAGTAATTAAGATAAGAAAACTCTGTGGTAACATAGGAATAGAAAAAAATGTAGAAATTGCATTCCACAAATACAATGAAATTTGAAAGCTACTCCAGCACAGTGCCCCAAACACCACATCATAATCCATACTACAGAGTTTTAAAAATTAAAATAATTATGATAATAATAGGACTAAATGCACTGTTTGATTCAAGACAATTACTATCTTGGAAAAGAAACTGTTTCTCAATCTATTAGTCCTCATTTTAAGACACCTATAATGCCTCCCTGATGGTAACAGATCGAAATATGAATGTCCAGGATCAGAATGGTCTGATAATAGAATAGTATTACTTTTACGTTAATGCAAAGAGTGGAATAAATTATGAGTTTTGTTTTGTACAATAAAACAGTTCTGTGAGGAAAAAAGTGATTCTTTGTGTCTATATTCTGTGCCATATTGTGAAAAACCATAACACTGACTATATTTTAGCATCCTGCTTAGAAGCCCATTTCCTATTTCCTTTTCTTTCTTAGTTGGATTGGCTTTAGTAAGTTTTCTATGCCAGTCCACATATATCTGCAGAACAATAGGCTGTGACCATACACTTACGATCAGTTGGACAGAATGAATGTTACCCTTGCAGGCATTAAAAGCTCCTGTATGAACTGATGAAATTTCAGTGAATTCTTGAAAGTACATGAAATGTCCAGAATTAGAAGGACATGTTTCAGTATAGTACAAATAAATGAGATGAAATTTCACCACCCCTATCAAAACATAGGCAGAAATTCAGTGGCTTCTGGGTGGGGAACTATGGCAGATTAGGTGGCTCTGTGACATGTGCTTGGATAGCCAGTAATGAAATTGGCAGCCAGCAGAAGTTCTGGCTGACAGAAAAATTTCTGGAAAAATGGGAGATTAGGGAATCTCCCACTTGCACTCTGGATAATCTGCCCCTTGCAAAGAGACTACAGGAATTGAATTTTTTGTGGTTGATTGTGAGTTGAGTGGCTTGGGAGCTGAGGAAATATCAATGTATCCGTATCTGCTGTGCACTTTTTATGGACATATGACCAGCAAAAACCTCACTCTCATAAACAATTTTGGATAAAATTAATTTACAACCTAAGAGTGATATTCCAACAGCAGGAAGAACAAAGTGAGTTGCCTTCTGTTTTTAGAATTAAGAAGACTAAAAAAAACCCACTGTCTTAAAAGAGTTTAATTTAACAGGAAAAAGTTGAACAAAATCAGGATTCAAAGAAATTTTAAGTTGATAAAGGGAATAGTAATTTTAGAAAATAAAAGAATATTTTTTTCCTGATAAAAGTGCCTTTGAAAACATTAAAAATGAATTGGGAATGCTGATTGTTTACTATTAAACAAAGTAGATAATTGGTACAAAATAAGAAGATGGGGTAATTTGAGCCAGACTGTGTGACTTTAACTGCTGAGAGCTAATTGGAATTAAATATTAAAGGCAGAGAAAAGCAAAACAAAACCTTTTTACTTTCTCCCTAGTACTTCATATACGGTATGTTCACTTTATCATAATGACAACATCAAGAAAAGCAGAAAAATTGGGAAAAAGAAGGAGAGAAGTATTTCACCATATGTATTGCAGAAATTGAGGAAATAATAATAAGTTGACTACAACTGTTGCCAATAGTTTGAATGCTTTTTAAAAGAAAAAGAAGAAGAGTATGCAGGAATAATAAAAAAGGATATAAAAGAAGAACTTGTTCCTTTTAAAATTGAAGGACAAACAGAAAAAAAGCCATGGAAGCAGTGGTGGGATTCAAAAAAATTTACTACAGGTTCTGTAGGTATGGCTTGGTGGGCATGGCAGAGGAAGGATACTGTAAAATCTCCATTTCCTCCCCAATCCTGGGGAAAGGTTACTACAAAATCCCATTCCCTCCCCACCCCATTAACCTGCTTTCCAGCTCTGTTCTCCTGTGCAGGGCAACAAAAGAAGACCCAGCCAAGCTGGGACTCGGGAGGCAGAAAATAGATGGGGGTGGGCCAATCAGAAGTGGTATTTGCCAGTTCTCTGAACTACTCCAAATTTCTGCTACCGGTTCTCCAGAACTGGTCAGAAATTGCTGAATACCACCTCTGGATATGGCTGCTACAAGAGAAAACAAAGATGGAAAGATTCAGCATTGCCCACTATGGAAGAATGGCCGGTGAAGTTGACAGAATTTGTTGAGATGGACAAATTGACTTCTTTGATTAGAGAAAAGACAATATCTAAAGTTTTCAATGGTGACCAGAAACCTCTTATGACCTTTTTGCATAAAAATGAAAAAAAAAATTAACTTGTGATTTATGCTTTTGATGATTCAAGAGTATAGATTATAGAAAGAAGACAAATCATGATATAACTTTAAAGAAGTATAATTGCACTTACCAACTTCTGTGAAGGATATCAGAACTTACCTCTTTTCTACTTCTTTCTACCTTTCTACTTTATTTTAATATTTTATTTTACTTTTCTTCTTATTGCATTTTTAGCTTTTTTGTTATTTCTTTCTTTTTCTCTGCTTTATTTTACTTTGCATTAGTTCTTATTGTTCTTATTTTTTTTTAAATCAAAAAATAGTACATAGGCAGATTTTTACATGGTCTCAGATGTTTCTAAACATATGAAAATTGTGTAGGGTTATATCTGCAGGGTATCTCATCAAAAAGAATATCCTGCTGCCTTGTTTTCAGTCTTGGGCAGTTCAGCAAAGCCGAGGGTAGTTGTCAAAAGGAAACTAGTTGTTCCATGTCTTGCTTGGCTGTTCTTTAGTCCAGGGGTCTCCAACCTTGGCAACTTTAAGACTTGTGGACTTCAACTCCCAGAGTTCCTCAGCCAGAAAAGTTGGCTGAGGAACTCTGGGAGTTGAAGTCCACAAGTCTTAAAGTTGCCAAGGTTGGAGACTCCTGCGTCTAGTCCAAATAATCTGCCAGTTAAGCCATTTGCTCCTAACCAAGTTCTTTCCCTTCTTCTGCAGGTAAAACAATGATGCAATAGAGATGCTTCCCTTTATGATCGTCACCCTGGGCTCTGCAGGGACCACCTGCAGGTCTCCCAGCTGCAACAACAGCAGCACCAAGGATTATTGCTACAGCGCGCGCATCCGCAGTACTGTGCTGCAGGGATTACCCTTCGGAGGGGTGCCCACTGTCCTCGCCCTCGATTTCATGTGCTTTCTGGTAAGTGCTATTGTCCTCTAGCTTGGTGCAAAGGTGCTCATCCCATGCATGGGCAGTTCAGAGCACACAATCTCTGTGAGACCTCGCACACAGGCAGCATGTGGGGTTAACAAAAGCTTTTTTTAAATCTAGCATCTTTTCCCTGCTCATTTTGTTACTCGACTTCAGTTTGGCACCCGTGGTGCAAGGTTGCTTTGCCTGGGTAAGCAGACAAAGGTCTTTTGTGGGACAACAGAGGGACAGCAACTCATGTGGGATGTGAGAGCACATTGTCAGGACTGCTAGAAGCTCTCAAGGATCTAAGATACCAATGCAAGTAATTTATCGACATGTATTCTATCCATTTAAGTAATTCTGCCTCATTCCCAATAGCAATTTATTCCACCCTTTAGGATCCATCATGGAAAAAGGCAGATTTTATTGGTGTTAAATGTATTTGTAGTAGGACCTGCAGAAGAATGTGGGATTGGCTATGCAACAGGTGGGAACCTGTGGGTAATGTGGGCCTAAGTCATGTAAGGTGGAGGCTCCCCCAACCTTTTGGGCACCAGGGACTGGTTCCATGGAGAGAGGTTTTTTCATGGATTGGAGGGGGTGTGGTTTCCTGTGCTGCCTGCATCCCATGGATGGGGCTTTGCTTGTTTGCACGGACCGGTTTCTGGCATGCTGAGGATCAGTGCCGGTCCACGGACTGGGGTTTGGGGACCCCTGATGCAAGGCTTTATACTCAACTCAGTCCCTTGAATTGGCAAATTTTGTAGCTGTTTCAAAACTGGTGATGGGAATGATGACTGAACTAGACATCTTTATTAGAAGATAAAGATGTCATATAGTGGTATGGATGCTCAATGATACCTCTGGAATGCTGCTGCATTCTGATAAAGGTTTCCAGTTATGATTGATTTCCTGATTTTGCCAGCCTAGACAATCCTAACTGGCAGTGCTCCATCTTTGAGAAAGTATCTGGTTAAGGCTGTTTCCAGCTCTGCGATCTGAAGTTTATTGGTGGCAGCAGAAATAACTAATCTGAAGCCCTAGGTAGATGGAGGAGCAGAGGGGGTTTGGAAGAAGCTCCAAGTAAGATATAAGTAATCCTTTGTGCCTACCTCCTTAGATCTTATTTTGTTCTAAAGCACTCTGAAAAAATGGTTTTAAAGAAGCACCTTGCTGTCTCATATACATTGAAAGCAGGTTAAATCTAAGTTTCTATGCACTGCCAAAGGAATAGGGAACCTATGGTCGTTCGGATGTGGCTGGACCATAGACTCCAGCTGCCCACATTATTAGTCATGCTGGTTAAAGCTGATCAAAACTGTACTTCAGCAAAATCTGGAAAAGTCCTATCCTATCCTACATCCAAGGGAGAAGGTCCCATTATCGGAAACTCTAGAGGGGAATATGATGCCACATCAGGCCTCATAATTTTGCTTTCTGAGTACCAGAAATAGTTGCAGATATGGCACTTTTTATAAGTCTTCTTCTGCAAACAGAAGGGCTGAAATCCTTGAAGTTCTCTGAAAGATCTTTTGCTTGCTGCCAATGATTGAAGCACTACTCACCCAATAGAATCAAAGTGCTGGCAGAAAATTGGTCTGTATCTGTTATTAGAGTCTGTGGTTAGCAGATCAGATGTACATACATGTTGTCTTTTATGCAATCTGATAAGCCTGATTTGGGATATATAGTATGATCTGGCAAATTTGGATTTTCCAATGAAGAGGTTCTATGTTTTGATATGTAGAAATTTATTTATTTATTGCAGAATATTTTTGGATTCAGAATTGGGATAGCGTTAGAGGCTGAATAGGAAACACTGCCAAACAATCACATGTTTGCCTTATATTTCTGTATTTGCCTTTCTACAGGCACTGCTGTTTGTTTTTTCCATTTTGCGCAAAGTGGCCTGGGATTATGGACGTCTGGCATTGGTAACTGATGCTGACAGGCAAGTATAACTTTAAAAAAAAAAAAAGGAAGTGAAGGAACATCTTCTTGGATCAAACAATAGCTGGGCTGAATTTAGGAGGAATTTCTGAAGTAGATATTCTTGCTAATCAGCAGTTCAAGACTTTGCTGCTCAAACTTAGGTATCCCAAAGATTTGCACATGCAAATGGCTTGATGCTTTTGTTTTAAATCACAATGTTGGAAAATGCTTCATAATTTAAAAATTGGGGGGAAAGCACGCCCTGGAGGTTAGCATCTCCTAAGACACCCCTGCTCAATTCTCTGGATCCCAGTTGGTACTTCAAGCTATGGCTGTTGTAAAAATATACGGCTATGGTGTAGTAGAAAGTCCAGCCTGATCGGCCCTCATAAAGACCAAACTGAAGAGACACAGCCTGTCCTTTCTCCAAAGTTTTGAATGGCCTTTCTGGTAGAAACTGCTGGATTGTAATTTTAAATGGTAAACTGGGAAATATTAAACATAAAGGGACTCATGTTCACTGTATTTAATTTTAGTCAGAAACGAAGACCTCTTGGAATTGAACTTGGCCATTGTCAATTACATGGACATATCCACTTAGGGTTCTTGGGAGCAGTTCAGATGTGCTTTGCCATTGCCATACTCTAGGATTCTTTTTAAATTTCTCAATCTTCATTTATATATCTACTATCTTGAACAATGGCCTACCATCCTTGATTTTGCCTTCCTAAAACAGATTTGCAAGAAAAGCATCCTGTTCTATCATATTTATCCTAGGACTGTTTTTGTTTTGGATTGTACTGCATTGTATCATATTTCATTGCATTCTCTTTATTCTCTTTATTCTTCTGTTTTTCCACCAGTAAAATTAAGGTTGAAAAGAATACTGTACTGAATGCTTTGCTTCATCATCATCATCATAGGGTGGGGAAGGTGTTATTAAAAAACAATTCTTAAATCTAATTTAATAAGAGAAACCTATACGTCTCAGTAACTCAAAACAGTGATCAACAATCAAGATGCAAAGCAGGAACTGGCTTATATTTGGGTTTAAGTACTGATAAAGTCCTTCTCCATATGTTTTTCTACCAAATGAAACTTCAATGTCAGTGCGGTTTGTCAATCAAAGTCCTTGTTATTCACCGTTCCAGAGAGGGAGAGAGAAGTTGCTTGCAGATTATATGCAGAAGATAGAAAAAAAATGTAAACAACTATGTAATGCTAGGATAACATCATTCTTAGTCTGAAAAATAGTTTGATGTGGAAGGCAAATATTTGCTTTTATGGATATTTATTTTCCAGTAAATTCTAGGACAACATATGGTGCCTTTATTGGTACAGACATTACATCTGCCAAAATAAAAGCTGGCAATAATGCCTGATTGAAAGCATGGGGTATCTTGAGTCAGAAGCTAATAGCACAAATGTTTGGATCAAACAATGCATCATTAATTATAACTTCACTGAAATGAAGGATAAAGAAATAACTATTAGTGTCATTGACCTTTATGTATATTGACACAAGTCTGCAGTGGGAAGCAGAGATGCTCGCTGAAATTAAATCATCTGATCAGCTGTGATATCATCTGCAACAGATAGTTTACTTGTCTGCCTCATATCCTCAAATAACAGAACCTATCATTTTCCCAGGCGTTTTGAGATGATTGTATTAAAATCCTTTGAAATTAATTGAAATCAGTTTCACCTGATCACAGATTGATTCATTGGTATTTGTTAACCATTGGTTTATGTCTTTTATCCTGCAATTTTTACCCTGGAATAGTGAAATATATGTGCATGTGCAATGTATGTATAAAGAGAGAATTTGAAAAAGAGCTTTAAAAAAGAAAAAAATCCAATCCCAGCAAATGAAAATGAAGAAGCACTGTTGTGTGTATATAAACTTTCTTTTCTCCTGGGATGACAGTATTTCTGAAGGGGAGACTCAGGGATATCAACTAGTCTGTTTCTGCATTTATAATTTTCATTTGCAGCTCTTAAATGCATCTTGGGATTATGTGCTGTCTTTCTACAGAATTTTTCTTCTTCTTATTTCTCTGGCCTGATATGTTTGTGCAACAACATTTATTTGACATTTGAAATTTGGGGAAGCAAATGCAAGTCAGATTTGATAGAAAGGGCAGAATTGATTTCAGAAAAAGCTGAGAATTGTTCAGAAAATCAGTCACAGTCCAGAAACACCTCTCTTTGTGGCACAGTGAGTGAGCTAAATTTATTTCTTTTTTTTTCCTGATCAGATTTGGTGACATGTTTCTTTCCTAGGATTGTGAAATGTCAGCCAGAGGAGAGGAGAATCTTGACTCCTTATTAAGATGGTAACCTGTTGGTAACTCTCTCACTCTCACTCTCTCTTTTAATTTTAATTATTTTTCTTCTGTTCTCAGGAAGCGACGCTGGCAGCAGGAGGAAGAGGAAAGGGAATAGTACGTTGTGGAGTTTTCAGCGTGTTTAATTCTCTTTTCTGCCATTGCTTTTACCTTTTTGTCCTTTTGCTTTGGGAAACAAGGCCTTGTTGTTGTTTTTTTAATGTTCTTCTGTTCTCTGTGTACACTTAAATCTCCCATGCCCTTTGTACTTCATGAGCCTTTCCTGACCTGGTGCATATCAGAAGTTACACATCATAGATTGAGCTGACTGTGGATTAGGATGGGAGTTGTAGTCCCCAACATCCAGCAAACATCAGATTGAGGTGCTAATGATGTAAATGAGAACTGGGGGAGAGGAATAACGAAGACGATTATCATAGATAGCTATGTTGTCGCTGTAACAATTTAAACATTGTTACTAATTTAGAAATTTAGAGAGTAGACAGATATAGGAAGTATTTTAGTTAATTTTAGCAGGATAAACTGGGATGGAGAAGGTCTTATTACTTGTTTATTGTCTTTTCAAAATCTGCTTGTCAGATTAATTCACAGAATACTAATGGATTATCGGGATTCTTTATGTTTTACTTATAAACATTCTCTGTCCTTGCACCACTTAAAAGAGAGTTCAGAAGAAAATAGTCTCTAGTTTCATAGAACTCATGTTTAAATTATGCAGTTCAAGAAACAGAGACAGCAGCTTCCTTAGATTATTTTAAATGGGCATTAGATAAATTCAGGAAAGATAAAGCTGTTAATGGTTATAGTATGTGCCATGATGCCTTTATATTATCCCCAGTAAGATTTTAGGGAAGGCATGAATTATTTTGCTGTGCTTGGCCGCTACAATAAAATATAGGACTATCTGGGTCTTTGATCTCAATCAGCATAGTTCTGATTGTGTTTTAAAATGTGAGTCTTTGCAATATATTTTAAATACAACTCGATATTAAAAATCCCCACCTAGTAGTATTGCTTTTGGTTTTGCTATGATTCCACTGAACTCTGCATTCAGAGTTGTTGGTGGGATAAGGAACACACGAACAAAAATCACCCATCAAATCTTGTATGTGTGCATGTGTATGTAGATGTATGTATGGATCTATAGTATATGTATAAATGATTGCAATTGAACCCAAAATTTCTACTGCTAAGCTAGATAGTTGTTCAGTGAGTTTTGCCCCATTTTACAACCTTTCTTGCTGCAGTTGTTAAACAAATCATTGCAGTTGCTAAATCAGTAACATGGTTTATAAGTGCATTTGACTTCCCCATTGACTTTGCTTGTCAGAAGGTTGCAAAAGGTGATCACAAAATTATGACCCCAGGACACGGCAACTTGTACAAATTTTGATCACAAATTTTTATCACGTGACCACAGGGATACTACAGCGATCATAAATGTGGAAAATGGTCATAAGTCATTTTTTTCAGTGCTGTTGTAACTGCAAACAGCCACTAAATAAATTGTTGAAGACTTGGAGGGAAGGAGGAAGGAAGGATGAGCAAAATTATTCTCTTGGAATAGGGTGGGGTGTGGAATTCCCAAATTCCTTCAAACGATCTTGCATGCTTATTTCTATATCTGTTAGAGCAGAGCTGTCAAACTCCTGGCCCATGGACGAATGTGTCATGCGCTGGCCACACCCATGCCTGGTTTAGCAAAGGGGGGGAAGTCCTGATGCATCATGTGACAACACTGTGATAATATGAGTTTGACACCCCTGCATTAGAGGATCTTTTTCACTACCCTGCTTGCCAGTTTCTCTCTTGATGTGAAAAGAGAAGGCAACTCAATAGAAGCAGCTGCCCCTGATTCCATTGCTGTTCCTTTTCTCCCAAGTTTTTGTGGAATTAAGAGCAAGTAAGGCTTAAGAGGATGGGGTGGGGGGTGGGGGGTGGGCTTTTGCTCCAAGTTCACAATACTTCTATTTGTTGATGAATTCAAGATCCAGTAAGTTCAGAGATTTTCTTTAATATCACTTCATTTTTTTTCAGAAATGGAAAGATAGAATGTACATAACACAATGAAATAAAGGCCTAATGATACCAAGGCCATCAACAGACAAAATAGTGATGAAACGTCCAGGAAAAGTGTTACAAAAAAGCATTCATTCTTTTCACAGTTTTGTCTGTGAATCTGATAGAACTTTAGCCAAGGGAATAGAAAAATCTTGAAATGGGAAGCATTTATAATATGCAGAATTATAGAGCCTTAAGACTAAAATGCAGTAAATAATTTTAATAAAGGAGTTGAATAATCTTTTTTCAGTTGTTAGTGTAGGGTTTGTTTGTTTGTTTGCTTGCTTGCTTGCTTAGGGCCAAGTGATGCTTTGTCTTAGTCTTCAGCAACAATGAAGAGAGGGACAGGTGAATACTCAAAAGAACCCATTCATTCTTAGAGAGGTTTAGGAGTTTGACAGATCTGCGGGATCCACACTCATCTTACCTCTTGTTACATCAGCCACTGCTACCTCTTACACTACTGAAATTTGCCAGGTAACATACTATCCTCTGGCTCTCCCTTGTGGCCAGATACTTTCCATGTTCATTTTTTTTAATGCACAGCAGTACAAGTGCTACTTCTTCAAGTCAAGTCAACTCCAACATAGTCATGGACACATCCATGCTGAGTTCAAGACAATAATACAGACACGTTTTGCCATTGTTCTAGGTTTTTTAAGGTTCTCAATCTGCAGTTGGCAGTTACCAAGTATTACATAGATCTTACTCCACTTTGGCTTTTCAGGATCAACCAAGATCAAATTTTATGACTATGCAAATGAACATACCAGGCAATTCAAAACTATACTGACAAACATTCCCTGGTTAGCAAAGTGGGAAATAAGATCATATTCATCCTGATTAGTATTTAATTAAATATTTGGTTTTCCAGTTTGAATCAACTGGTGTTAGCAACTGTTTGCAATTGTCCAATGACTACCACCTTTCCAGATTCCTGAAAGGTCATGTAATAAAAGCTCCAGCTTTCCTCCATGAAGATCCATGGGCTATTACAGAAAAGATTTAAATCAAACATTGTGTAGTTTGATTAGTGCATTGTATCTTTTGTATCTCATTACAAAACTCTGAAGCGTCAACCTAGCAGACCCTTCCTGCACTGAAAATCCCAAGGAAATCCCAATTATTTCCTGCTTAAGATTCAAAGTATGAGCAAGGCTGAACTGCTTAGACTGATTCCAAACATGTCTTGACAGCCGCATGGGTAGACAGGACTTACAACTGAGAAATTTGAACATAAAAATAACATATTAGTAACCTGCTAATTCTAATAAAGGAGAGTATTTGTAGCTCAGGGTTAACATGAAGGGTCCTTGGTGCTCTCTGAGCTTGCAGATGTTTCATTACCCAAACTAGGTAACATCATCAGTGCTAGTAAGGAGTGCTGTTTAATGGCAGTTTATATTGTAGTCAGTGTTGGTGGGGGCGGTCTTAGCGGTTCTTTGATTGGGCTGTTTGATGTTGGCTTCTTTTGGCAGTTTCTTGATTGGAGTATTGTTTACTTGATTGTTGTTCTGATGTTAATTTTGGAGTTAATCTCTGCTGCTGATCTGATGGGTGTTGTTTACAAGTGGAGTGGTGCCTGGGTCTTTTTGTTCCTTTTTGGGCAGGGTGATAGTCTCTTTTGCATAGTCTCTAAGTATTGTTAATGTCTATGTGCCTATTGATGGCTGATAAGTCAGAATGCCAGGCTTCTATTCCCTGGTATTTTTGGACTTAACTTGATCTACGATGGTCACATTTTCCCAATTGAAACTATGATTAAATCTGTCTCTATGTTGCGAAATTAAAGAATTTTCATCATGTCTTCTGACTGCTAGTTGATGTTTGTGGATGCATCCTGCTAGTCTTCTGCCTGTTTGTCCTACATAGTGATAGTTGCAGTCCTTACATTGTATGTTGTAGAATAGATGACTCCTGTTTTTTCTTCTGGGGTTGTTGGATCTTTTTCTCTGCTTAGGATGTTTTGAAGGGCTTTAGTTGGCTTGTGTGCTATGCGGATTCCATGTGGTTGTAGTAATCTGTTGGTGGCTTCTGAGATATTTTTGATGTATGGCAGTGTAATTCTTTTTAGGGTTTGTGTTGGTTGTGCTGTATTGGGTTGAATGGTCAGGGACATTTTGATAAAGTTGCATGGATATCCATTTTGTTGGAATATGTTGTATAGATGTTCTATTTCCTTTTTCTGCTGTTCCGGGTTGTTGCAGTGTGCTTGGGCTTGTCTAAATAAGGTCTTTAGGCAGGTTCTCTTGTGGGCGGTTGGGCTGTTGCTTGGTATGGATGATTTTTCTGTAGACTTGCATTTCTAGTTTGCCATTATGGTCTCTACTGATCAGAATGTCCAGGAAGAGTAGCGAAAAAATAAAATAACTCATCACCAACATTGACAGACAAGCCACTAGAGTATAAACTGAGGGCAACATTCCTTACTAGCACTAATGATGATATCTAGTTTAGGTAATGAAATGTCTGCAAGAAAACAAGCAAGCTCAGGGAATACCAAAGACCCTTCAACTTGCTGGTTTTTGTATATTTTGAACTACAATTCCCAGTAGTTCCTGTCAACATGCCCTATGGTCAAGGCAGGGGTGTCAAACTCACTGTCAGGACTCCGACAAATCCACCCCCATTCAAATCATAAGTCTCTAGCTGCATCTCAGAGAAAAGAAAATTGATTTATTAGAAGTGGCCATGTTGGTGTTAGCTGGGTGCAGCCGATACTAAAATACATCATTTCCCCCTTGACCCTGGTCTTCCTCCCACCGCCTGGATGTGTATTCTCCAGTGGGACATATCCATCCCCAAGAGTCATCAGTCATGCTCTCCAGTAATTTTCTTGCGCTCCAACAACTTTGGGCTGCCAGGGTGATTAACTAGGCACTTAAGGAATGCACTGTCCCCCCTCCCCCCGCTCCCTTTTTCTGGCAGCTAAAAAGATCAAAGGAGTATCTTTTTAGTTGACACTCACGTTGTCACAATAGCATCACATGACCGGACTTTTTCCCCCTTTGCTAAACTGGGTGTGGGCATGACCAGTACTGATACATCCGGCCCATAGATCGGGAGTTGGACAGCCCTCGGTCAAGGAGTCTGGTACCTGACACCTGCTTCATGCCCTCAGTAAAAACTATATCCAGGATCTTCTGTCTAAGAATGCTGAGTTTTTGTAGAAGTCGTTTCAGGTATTCTGAAATCACTTTGGTCTCTTCTATAATTTCTTCATAAGAAATGTGATACTTGGTGCACCAAAGTGTATTTGAATATGGATTTGGGGGCTTGGTATATTTGAGCTTTTTTTAAAAAAAGCAGAAAAAAATATCTTTCTGATTATTATAACTTTTATTTAGTGAAGATAGAAGAAGGGGCTAATCAGTTTGATTTATTGGTAAAATGGTAGAAATCACTTTTAATAACATATTGAACATTATATATAACTTATTTAGTATATGCAATATATGAATTACAAACTTAAATAGTATAGCATCCAAAAGATGTATCACATAGACTAGATTTTTGATTCCCATTTTCTGATTGTATGCATTTTATACAATAGGTTGTATAATTGTACAAATGATTGCCAGTGATATTCAGGCTCACCAGATCCAAAGTTTTCCATTCCAGTTTTTGTTCACTTGCCATCATACTGCACTAACACTTTCATTTTCTTCATTCTTATTATTAATTTGACATTCTTTACTGGCCTGTTATATTAAATTCCTTAGAATAAATGTGTCTTTTGTATTTGTGGGATGTGGGTTTTCTTCATTTCTTGGTGGCTATGACTGTGCCTATGTCTATATTTGTATTGTCTGCTAATAATTTCATAGGAAGCTTCCTGGCTGCTGGTTCACAACAAGGAGTACGCAAACTTTCTTAGCTCTTTCTTCATTCATCTTTTGGGGCAGGCGTAACCTTTTTTTCCCTCTTTTTCTGTATTTCATTGCTCCCATATTTTAGCTGTGGAGGTAGTGATGGACACCTAGATCTTTTCTATCCATTCACATTGTAGATACAGGAGATGGTACTCACATTCTTATGGCATCACTGACCAAAACTTGTGGTAGCACAGAAAACGGGAGAATGGAAGTCCCCCTCTTTCTCATAGACTGCACACTGGAAGATTATTTCCAGTGTTTCATGATTATTTATTGCAATTACCTCTTTAAAGCTATAAAAGTGCTTTAAATTGTACTTCCTCTGACTTTCACAGCAAAAATGTAAAGCAGATGATTAAGCCACAAGGTGCTACTTCATCAGCTGCCATTTCCCTGCAAAGTAGCCATTATCCTGCAATTGATGAGTTGTTATTTATTGTTTGTGTTACAAGCATGGAGATTGGACAGCTGCCACACCATTAATTTCTGTGGGGATTTGTTAGCTTATGAACGGGGTCATTTGTACATTGCAATTGTGCTAAAGTAATGGCTGTAAAATGTGATGCTTGGTACAGCTCTTTAGCATCTAGAAGACATTACGGTGAACACATGTCCCTCTGCTTAGATGTGCTCAGCCACAAAATGGGCCGGGCCTGCTGGAATCTCAGTGGGGGACTTCACGAAATTCCAGCAATGGAGAATGGGGATGGATTGCCTGCATTTCTCTTTGACCCTACTCCATGACAGGTCGAAATAGAATAAATTATGCAAATTTAGAGATTCTACTGTAGCTGTAGAATTCTTACCAAACGTTGATTGGTTAGGGTGTACATTGTGCTCTTATTTGCATGCCCAGTGTTGTATGTGAAGCACCTTCAGTAAGGAATTGGAAATACCCATGTTTAAACACCAACTGTACCTATCTAGTAGAGTTAGCTCTATCACTGGTGTATATGCATTGGATCTGAGGGAAAGGAAAGGAGCGGCAATCTTTGCTAATGGCTTTTCTCTTTTGCTTTCTGCCTTCTCTGGAAGTTTTCTCTTCATCTTGCCTGGGCCAAACTGCCTTGCATTAACTGTTCTGACCTTTGGCTTCTCCTCTTTCAAGCTTCTGTAAGCTTCACTTAATAGGCTTTTCTGTTATCATTTCAGTGTTGCGTCTGCTCTACACTCTGATAGCCATGATCGCTATGAACGCCTCACTTCTGTCTCCAGCTCAGTGGATTTCGACCAAAGAGACAATGTGAGTGGAAGCAAATAAAAGGTTCTGTTCTTCCAATTAGAACCTTGAAGCAACATCTTTCCCAGATTTAAAAGGAACAGCTGTGATTAAGAAAGTGGAATTGCATCTAACAAGGAATACACTTCCCCACAGCAAACATGTGTTAAAAGAAGTAAATCAATAAGATACAGCCAAGTAAACAATTTGGAATGCGTAGGTAATAGAAGGGGGTCATATAAACTAGGGCTATGCAACATCCACCTCAACTTTAAATAGAGTTGTTCCAATCTTATCAGAAATGTTCCAATTAGGCTAGAAGCATTCCTAGCTTCAAAATGCTTGTAAAATAGTTAAAACACCGTAGGAGCACTTCCGATGAGGTCAGGACAGCTATTTCAAGCTTAAATTGGAACATGTTGAGCTTGGAATGTTTTGAACTTGGGAACATTTTGCATACCACTGGTATAAACCAAATCACATCCTCCAGAAAAGAGCATTATAAGAAAGTAAAGGATAATTATAAATTCGCAAATATAGCCAATACGCAAGAATCCCTTTGTACCCCTTTCACTATCGGGACATTTCTTTCTCTAAAATGCTTTGTCATCCTACTTGTTCTACTACTAGTTTCAGGCACAGTAACTAAATTAGGACGCTCCTGATCCAAAGTAGCATATCTGTTTGTTGAACGCAAACAGGGCAGGATTTCAAAAGAGACATCAAAGGTCCCACTTCCCAGAATGGAAGAAGGGAGCCACAATGCTACCAGAACAAACATATTACTTGCATACCAAGTTCAGTCCATTACTGGTTGTTGATAAAAGTAGAGTGTTGTAATTATCATATTTACCTATAGATCAGTGGTGGGATTCAAATATTTTTACTACCGGTTCTGTGGGCTTGGCTTGGTGGGCGCGGCTTGGTGGGCATGGCAGAGGGAGAATACTGAAAAAAAAACCATTCCCTCCCCACTCCAGGGGGAAGATTACTGCAAATTCCTCTCTCCCCAACCCAATAACCTGCTTTCCAGCTCCGTTCTCCTGCACAGGGCAACAAAACAAGACCCAGCTGATCAGCTGGGATTTGAGAGGCAGAGAAGAGATGGGGATGGGGCTAGTCAGAGGTGGTATTCCAAACTACTCAAAATGTCCACTACCTGTTCTCCAGAACTGGTCAGAACCTGCTGAATACCACCTCTGATATGGATCCAACCCATTACTATCTAAACGATGACTCCCATAGGACTGTAAAACTCTACAACTGTCTGATACCACTATTGAGAGAAGAGAGGTGATATAGAAGAGGCAAATGCCATTGACTTGCTTGTTAGCTCACAGAAATGGTTTGCTTGTTGAATATGTCCCATTTGCCATTTAAACAGGAAGAGTTGTTTCTTTCAGTTGTTTTTGAAATTGTAGTTTAGCTAACCTAAAAGGAACCCAGAGCTGGTTGATCAACCCCTCTTTTTTTTCTCTCCAGCACCTCCATTTTGTTTTTCATCTGTCAATGCTAATCACTGGAGTTCAATATTAGTAGCAAAAAAAGTGCATCTATGCAGTAAGAACTTTCGGTTATTTATTCTCCAGAAAACCATCTTGATTTCTGAAAAGTCTAAGGCAGTTCTGTTTCTAAATCCGGACAAATAACACACACACAACTAGCTTGTTTTATAATTTAGAATTATTTTTATTGTGACCAGATTATTCTTTCCAGGTGTAGCATTCTATGTCCCAGAACTGTTCCAATCCATTCTTCTATCTTCTCTCTCCCGTTCTCAGTGTGTGTGTGTGTGTGTGTGTGTGTGTGTGTGTGTGTGTGTGTGTATGTGTGTGTGTGTGTGTGTGTATGAAGAAGCTAGAATCAGAACTAGGCACTTTGGTTTCTTATGATTGACTAGTATATGCTAGCAGATGTTTTGAAAGTGGGAATAACATGGGTCTTGTTTTGGGTCTCCTTAGGGTTTTTGCTCCTGGTTGACAGCAATCTTCAGGATAAAGTAAGTTCACCCCATTTTCCATGCAGACTGTTGCTCCATTCTAGTGAATAAATTGCCATCAATATTAATTGCTATTGCTCTTACAATTTTTATGCTGTCAGTATGATGATAGAAAGCATAGCGTTGCACATATTTGTTTATTATTTAAATAAATGGGGAATGGGTCATGGGATGTCACAGGGTGCGGAAGATCTTGGGAAGCCCAGGACAGGTTGATCTGAGCCTGCACAAGATGTTCTTGCATCTCCAGTAGCTAATTCACCCTGTGCTCCACTTAATGGCCTGCAATCACTTACTGACCACATTGGGAAGAGCAGGGAAGGGAGTCATTAAGTGAGGCATTCATGTAGGCTTAATAACCCTTAAAACTTGCTAGTTTAATGGGCAGGCTCCATTACAGTCGTTACTCAAGGATTACCTGTACAATAATATTGCAGAAATCTTAACAAAGATGTTCAGAACAAAATTAACAAAGATCTTATGTTCAGAAACTATACACATTTCTTCAAAGTTATTTTGCAGTCAAGAGCACTTCAGATTCAGTGGCTCAGGGATGTCTGATAATTGTTGTTTCTTTTTAAAAGAACAAAGGGGTGGACTTATACCTCCTTTTAATATATAAAAAGCAACAGTAGCCAATTAGTCAATTTCTCCTCTATTGAAGTCTATGGAGATTCTCAGTCATCCAAGTCACAATTGTCCCAAAGGTGTTTTCAAGAGGCAACTGGATTTCCTTATTTTTCTTAGAAGATATTTCACTTCTCATCCAAGAAGCTTCTTTAGCTCTGACCTGGATGGTGGAGAAGGATTTATATTCCTTGCAGACAGCTGGTCAAGGAATATAATGACCAGCTGTCTGCAAGGTATATAAATTCTTCCATTCCCCACCATCCAATCAGAGCTGAAGAAGAAGCTTCTTGGATGAAAAGCGAAACTTCTTCAAAGGAAAACAAAATCCAGTTGCCTCTTGAAAAAGCACATTTGGATCCTCTATTAAAGGATTCCCCAGTTTTCATCTGAGAGTTCTAGAACCAGTTTGAGATTTCAGGGCTCTGAAATTTGTGTGATATAACAGTGAAATTAAGAATTCTTCCAAGCATGTAATCTTTTAATTAAATTTAAGCAGTTAGGTTGCAGTTCTGAGAAATAGGAATGATGCATGGAAACCTTATTTCTAGTTCGAGCTGCATAATTTTTGATTTTAACTCTTCCATATGATCCATTACAAAAAAGATGATATGGGGACTGGAGGGTAAAACATACAAAGAACAGTTGCAGGAATTGGGTTTGTCTAGTCTAGTGAAAAGAAGAACTAGGAGAGATGTGATAGCACTGTTCCACCATTTGAGGGGCTGTCAGAAAGAAGAGGGGGTTAACCTGTTCTCAAGAGCACCTGAAAGCAGGACAAGAAGCAATGGATGGAAACTAACCAAGGAGAGAAGCAATCTAGAACTAAGGAGAAATTTCCTGACAGAATAATTAATCAGTAGAATGACTTGTCTCTAGAAGTTGTGGTTGCTTCAACACTGGATGACTTTACGAAGGGATTGGACAAACATTTGGCTGAAATGTATAGGGCTTCCTGCTTGAACAATGGTTTGGACTACAAGACCCCCTAAGTCCCTTTCAGTTCTGTTATCCTGCTATTCTATATTTTTACTGTATACCACTTTACAAATTTTGAAGAAAGGAAAAGTGTTTTAATGAGTGAGCATGATATTCTACATCCTGATCCGATCTACTCTACCTCCTCCATTTTCATAGCAATTGCCATCGTTTCATATTTGCCAGTCTCCTGAGAGACAGTCTGTCTGAAGAGCCATCTTCCTTGATTCCAGTCTACTGAGAGTAGATAGCCCATTGCTTGCCAGATGTTTAATTATCTACTTCAAAAGGACAAACGCAAAGAGCATATGCCTACTACTCCTAGCAGAAGCTTTATCGGTCTGACATTTTGGAGGAACATCTTGACTAGTCCCAAGAGTCCCCAAGTTCTTCCAAATCTTACCCAATTTCTTTTCTTTTACAGGGATGATGAAATCAGGGATAAGTGTGGGGCAGATGCAGTCCATTACCTCTCCTTCCAGCGGCATATCATTGGGCTGCTAGTTGCCATAGGTGTCCTATCTGTGGGAATTGTCTTGCCAGTGAATTTCTCAGGAGATCTTCTTGGTAAGTGGAGGGTCTTTTGTCTGAACTCTGTTGGGGAAAGATCTCACTCAGCTCTGGGACCTAAGTTTCTATTGGCTGTGTGGGCCAAAAGAGCAGAAGTGATTCAGAAATGCAAGGAGACAGATTTCCCTCTGAAATATCATCTAGGCTTTATCTAGCCTGAGCAACAACCATCCATGCATCAGCAAGCTTGGAAGAACATCAAGATTTGCAGCTGGAGAAACAATATTTAGAGTAACAGCCAAGGAGAGCTAAGCATGCTGAGTGGGCAGAGAATGACAATTGACCTGGAAAAGGGGCTGGCTAAACAAGAACACTCTGCATTGAATTTGTTACGGTACTTGTAAATATTATCTCTTAAGCTAAGAGATAAGAAGAAAAATGTGATGGTATGACATGGATGGCCTCTTCCAAGCATTTGTTCCTCCTAAGCTGCAGAGTAAGAATGGTTCTAAAGATTCAGCTCAGCAAGATGGAAACAAAACATAACCACTGACTTACATGAATTTTAAGGATCTCACATTAGGCAACTGTTACACAATATGGAAATAACTTTCCCGGATAAACCAAACAGTAAACACGACTAGACAATAATTCAATGTTATTGTAATGCCACCTTAATAGAATCTGGAAAGTCTGAAAGTAGAAACTTTCTAGTGCCATTCTTAACTGTTTGATCCTTTAGGGTGGTCATTTCTAAATTTCTTCCTCTGACCATTAAGCCACTGGGGTCTGATCATTATTGGATAGTTTCTTAGGTACCATCTCTTCCCTCAATGTCATTCTTACATATCATTTCAGTGACACTGCAACCAATCTGTGTAAATACTTTGCTTTCCAGAACCACCTTGCTGAATTTGGAAGTCAGAAAACAAGATATTTTGTCTTTCTGTTCTTACTTTACAAGGGATGCTTAGATTGGATTGAGGGCATGCTATGGCAGTATGCATCCCTCAAATTTTCCTGTACACATACAGCTACTTAATGCTTAACTACTTAACTTAGTTTCTTAACTCTTAATATTTTGCTTTCCTTCATAATTGAAAAGAAGCATCCTCATGAAGGACAATCTGGATTGGAGGAAGTGTTTTCTCAATAATATTAGGAAATGCTTTTAATACTGAAGCAGTTTATGATACTCTGGACTTGAGGTGAACAGGAGAGAAACTCCAGATTGGGAAGTTGCAGCTGGCACAGGCCTAACACTTTCTCATAGCTGAAGAATCTGTAGACTTTTTAAAGTCTTCTGATATCTTAAAGTAGATATTTGATGTTTTACATTATAATGAATTATTTATTACAAATCATTTGGAGCCTCTAAGATAAAAGCAAACTAAATTTTTAAAAAATTAAGTCAATAATCTAGTACATTCCTCTCTCTCTCCACCCTCTCTTCCACCTTTTTTTTACTGTCCAGAAAATAACCCCTACAGTTTTGGCAGAACAACTATTGCTAATCTGAATTCTGGGTGAGTATGATCATTGAAATTTTTCAAGATATTCTATGTAGACAAGGAAATATTATTCATGTTCTTTTAGGAAAAACCTCTCCAGAAGTTATGTGAGTTGGTTCTTAGCCAAATGAGCCATCCTCTAACAGTGGTTGAACTTCGTTCTCTTCTTTAATCTTAATGCAGGAATAACCTCTTATGGCTGCACACATCTTTTGCCTTCTTGTATTTGCTGTTAACCGTGTACAGCATGCGTCGCCACACTTCAAAGATGCGTTACAAAGAGGATGACTTGGTAAGTCTAAGCGAGCCCTGACCAATTGTCAAACCCCTATCATTCCATTGTAAAACAACAGGAGTTGGGAATAGGCCAGGTCAATGTTAGTTCTCTTTGGGATTTCTCCTCCCCAAAGGCTTGATGTGGAGGTGGAGACAAAATACCATCTATACTTTAGCTTCTCCTTAAAGGCAGTTTCTTGAAGGTTCTTCCAGATGAAACTTTTAATGAATGTCTTATTAGGAGCCATTGTCACTTGACTAATATCTGTCCCCCGATGAGGAGGATGTGGGACTCACAGTTCCTAGACGAACATTCCATAAAGATGTTCATTAAGTTTCCAGGAATTCAGCTTCTTTGGGAAGAAATATTATTTTACTTATTTGTTATTTCATATCTATTCCAGGTGAAACGGACTCTCTTCATAAATGGCATCTCAAAATATGCAGAACCTGAAAAGATCAAAAAGCATTTTGAGTAAGTCTCTCATTCTCCATCCTGTCAAGGAGAAAAGGCTCTGGTATCTTTTTTAACATACAGTGTAGCCAATTCAACAAACAGGAATAAGAAACCTGTGACCCTCAGGTTTTTGGATTCTAGCTCTCAGGCTTCCTAATCAGGAAACAGGATGGGGATATTGTGGCTTAATAACATTTAGAAGGTGGCAGATACCTCATTAGTACAATAAAGAGCTGGTTTAGATAGAAGTTATTTCTATTCTGTGTAATAGAAATGAAGGATATGGTTAATTGTCTGTTCCATTTCCTCTGTTTCTTTTTTTTTTCCACATCAGAAAGAAAACATTTCAAGGGCAAAAGCAAAGGGTGTTGTTCCTTTTCAGGATCAGAAACACAACTATGATCTTCAGTAGGAATCCTTGACGTTTTGCTCATTCTTCAGGAATCTAATAAGCCTCTCTGGGCATCTTTTTGTTTTGTTTTGCAGGGAGGCCTATGCAAATTGTACAGTGCTGGAAGCACGGCCATGCTATGATGTAGCCCGGCTGATGTTCCTTGATGCAGAAAGGTACAGAACTTGGAGCTTTCTCAACATCTAGGAGCAATTGCTGGTGGCTGCAAGGAGCAGTGTGATAAAAATTGAGCATAATTGGATCACATATGTGAGCAGGAAGTTTTCTGGGGTTTTATGAGAAACGTTAGGATTTATTTTGTTGCTTCAATTATGTTAACTCTATGGTGTCTGCTGTGGTTTTAATGATTCTTACCTCAAAGTGATGTAAAATTATGTCACCCATGTTAGGTCATACAACAATGTTGTAGTTAGAGGAGATTCTGGAAGTGGAACAAAAAGGAGTGTGTTTGTGTCTCGGGGGCAATTACATGTGACTCTCACATTGCCTTACCACTGTTGGGAGCAATTAAATTGCAATGGAGGAGCATTCTGAGAGTTTCAATTTTAATGTATCTGGAGAGTGCCATATTGTGGAAGTCTTTGCTATTATTGCACAAGGTGACATCTGCAATAAAAAGCCTCATTTTAGTATTCTTAATAATGAATCATGTATTCAGTGGGGAGATAAAGTGTTGGTTCTGGTAGACAGCATTAGGAAATAAAAAGCAAAATACAGTTGGGTGACTATCGGGCAGCAAATAGGGCAAAATTGGAGCCTATATTCAATCAGGAATGAACTAGAACCAGGTCATTTCAGTATATGGCTCTAATCAGTGGTGGGTTTCAAAGAGATTTACCACTGGTTTGGTGGGCATGGCTTGGTGGGTGTGCTTTGCGCACCCGCGTGCCAAACATTCACTTTGCGCATGTGCAGAGGCTTTCCTACTCACCTCCTGCAATCCCTGTAGCTTCAGCAGCTGATGTGCAGAAATCTGCTGTGCCATGCAAAGCAATTGCACTTCAAAAGCAGGGAATAAAGGTCAGCATGGAAGCCTGGTGGGCCCAACAGCAGGTGGGCCCAACAGCAGAACATCGGAGAGAACTGGTTTGATCTTGACTGATCTTCGGCACTACTGGTATGCCAGAACCGGGCAGAACTGGTAGAATAGCACCACTGGCTCTAATAGACGGTGAAGTTAATTCTGAGTAACAGGAGGCAAAAAGCAAATGGTCAGATAAAAGAAATCTCAGTCCAAAGCAGGAATATAATGTCTCAGATTTAACCTCTTTGGTTCTCTCTAGGTAAAGGCAAGGAAAGAAAGGCACATTCAGAGTTGCAAGATTCTGTTACTGTAACCTCATAATAAAAAATAGTTTTAATATTCATGATATTGGCATTCTTGTCTGGTTTATCACAAAGGGCTGATAATGACATAGCACTTAGCAATAGCATTTAGACTTATATACTGCTTCATGCTGCTTTACAGCCCTCTCTAAGCAGTTTACAGGGTCAGCATATTGCCCCAACAATCTGGGTCCTCATTTTACCGACCTCTAAAGACTGGAGTCAGCCTTGAGCTGGTGAGACTCTGACAGTGACAGTGTGTAGACTAGACAGTGCTGACAGTGAGCTGAATTAACCTGCAAAACTGCATTCTAGCCTCTGTGCCACCCTCCACCCCCACCAAGAACTCTTAATCAAAATCAAGTGATATTTAGAACATTCTATGAGTGATGAACCCAAATTCAGAAACTGTTGAGATATTGGATGCAACCAAAGTGGAAGAATGAATTTGATATATTCTCTGGAAAAACATTGTGCTTATCTTTCTAGTTATAATGAAGCTTGTCAGCTACCCCTGAAAAGCAGATTAACAGTAATCTCATAGTCTACAAAGGATTAATTAGTTTAACCCTTTGTCATTATTAGAGATCCAGTAATAAAGTAGAATGTATTTGTTTATGAATTAGTTGGAGAAACTATATCAAAAATAAAGTTATATGTAATCAATGAAAACTCAGTACCCAAATAAAATAAAATTTAACTGTAAGTCAAATCACTGACTATACCTTAAAACGAGCACAGTACTATAACGAAGATTAAACCTAATCTTAAAATAAGAAAATGCCTGGCCTCTACCATATATAGATACTCATGTTTTTTGAGTCACCACAACAGTCTACTCTAATCTAGTCCAAACATTATTTTCTCAACTAGGAGCCCTCTCTGGCATAAACCACTCCTTCCTCTGTTAAATATCATTTAATTCATTGAAATAGTTACCATTGTTTTCCTTTCCCAGTTCATATGTTTATTTAGTTTTAGAAGTGCTCAGGTATTGGTCCATAATAGTTGGGCAAAGCTAACATTTAAAAATGTAATGAATTAGATTGTCCAATATCAGTTCCCAGAACACACAAAATCCTTCTTGAGCTGGTATGCCAGAACATTGGCTGGTTTGCCCTATGACATTCACTTGCTGTAAATGCAGATTGGTAAAAGCTTTCTGTTTCCCCACTGAAGGCTGTATATTAAGAAAAGATGCTAAAGTGCAGAAATTTGTATTGGCAACCCAGAGACTAGTGGGATCATTTTACTGCAGCAGAAGTACATGCAGATAAATGCCAATGAAATATTGCTGTCTCACCACACTTAGCCTGCGCATAGGCTTACTTTGACTTGCAATGATCACCGCTCCCTGTTCTGAACATCTGCTTTTCTCATAATCTTTTGTTTCAGAAAAAAGGCAGAACGTGGAAAAATCTACTTTACCAATCTTCAGGCCAAGGAGAACACCCCCTCAATGATCAACCCAAAGCCCTGTGGCCATCTCTGCTGTTGTGCTATCAAAGGCTGTGAAGAGGTGCAAAGAAGGGCTGGTTAATGGCAGGAGACGGTGGGATGGTGTTAGGGAATAGCATTAAAAAAGAAAATCCAGAGAAGCTCTTTGCCCTGAGCTGATGTCACTGCCTGACATTTATTGCTTGTGCATACAGGGAAAATAATTTGAGATCAGTTACCAGAACTTCTTCTTGTTTTATGCCATTACTGAGAACCTTCTGGTATCAAATTCAGTTGCTGATTATTCAGTGTTTATAGTTGATGACAGAAAGTTTGTATCTATCTTAATCAAAATAGTCCTTATCAAAATGGATCAGAATCTAATTATGCCATTTTTATTCCCACAACAAACCTAAGCTAATGGACAATTATTTGCCCTCTAACATGCTTTTAAAATGGTTTGCATTTAATGGACTGTGAAATATTAAGGTGATCAGTAATTCTCATTTCTTGGGCAGATCACTGAGGAAAGCGATATTGTTATGTGTTGGGCTAATGATGTAGGATACCCACTTTGGGACTAAGGCTATTGCTTTGTGGATACTTATGTAGGTGGAAGCCATTGAGTACTACACCAGACTGGAGGAGAAGCTGAAAGAGGACTACAAGAAGGAAAAGGAAAAAGTCAATGAGAAGCCACTGGGCATGGCCTTTGTGACTTTCCATAATGAGGCCATAACAGCTATGTAAGTGCGTTGAGGTCAGGCTGGAGAAACTTTTTACTTGCAGAAAAGAAGAAGGTGGGAAACAATCAAACTAGCCAAGCTAAGATCCCCAATATCTTAGTCCCTGAGATACTCACAAATAAAGAGATGGTCAGCAGTGAGGACAAATGGCAAGTCCACAATCTTGGTTTTTTTTATACATTTATTTATGTTTGATTTTTTTCCAGATTGTTAGGTAACTATGTTTATACCTCACATGGAGTCACATCTGTGTAATAAATAAATAAATAATGACAAGCATGAGAGAACTTGCCTAACACTTGGTGGAAAACCCATCTTTAGTAGAAATATCAACCCCCCCCCCCTTAAAAGCAACAGTGTTAGGGATAAGGTAGACTCAAAATACACTACAGCTTGGGAAAAATGGTATAACTGGATGAAGAAGAAAAACCAGGAAATTAAAAGATAAGGATTCGAAAAATGAAGTGGTTAAACTAAGAGCAAAAATAGAAACTGAATATTAATAAAATTATTTTCAATAAACGATCACACCATCTTAGCTGATAAAAAATATATGTTTTATGTCAATATTTGTATTTGTATATTGGTTTCGTTTGCAATGAAATGTTGTATCTTATATACTGTATATATTTTTCCTTTTAATCTTTAATAAAGTTTATTTTAAAATTAAAATAAAATAAAATAAAAGCATCAGTGTTACTTCATTCTGCAGTAGATCATGTGCATTAATTAGTCCAAGCACAATTGGACATAATTGCAATTTCAGGACAGCTCCAAATTCTACAATTCAGTTTACAATGGTCTTTAAAACTGTTGCCAGTTTATTTCCTTGACTTACATCTGAGTGGGAAGGAGAAAAAAGAAGGGAGATGGTGGTGCTTTTTTTACACAACAACTCCAGACTTCATGATTTTCTAAAGTTTTCTCTTAAATCATGTTATTTTTTTTCTTTTTGTTCTAATTTCTATCAAAATATTTTAAATAGCTATTGTCACATCGCAGAAATGTATAAAGGCCTCTGATCGCTTCTTTATCTATTCCCTCTCCACTTTCTTCCAGAATCCTTAAAGACTTCAATGCTTGCAAGTGCCAGGGCTGTAAGTGTCGTGGGGAACCCAAGTCTTCTTCATGCAGCGAGTCTCTTCACATTTCCAATTGGGCAGTCTCCTATGCTCCTGACCCTCAAAACATTTACTGGTAAGTTGGCCAAAAAGCGGGGACTCAATACGTCTTTGTGCTTCTTGTAGGTGTGTTGAGAGTGCCAATAAGAGGGATCCTTCTCCTGGAACTTTAGAAGGGGCTCAGGCCATTGGTAATATTGTCCGTGAACAGGCTAGTTTTTTAAAGTGGAGTTCAGCAATAGAGAGGGTGGCCAGGATATCATCCTAAAATACAGTCCCATCTCCCATAATTGGCACTGGATTCTTCCACACTTAAAAGAGGTTCTTTGTGTTGTCTCTCTTCCAGGGAGCATCTCTCAATACGTGGCTTCTTCTGGTGGTTCCGCTGCCTGATCATCAACGTGGTGCTCTTCATCTTGCTGTTCTTTCTCACCACGCCCGCCATTATCATCACCACAATGGACAAGTTCAATGTCACTAAGCCAGTTGAATACCTGAATGTAAGATCTTGAGCGTGATCTTCCCTTGTCCTGCTAAGTTTAGGGCAAAAGCAACATAGATATTTCAGCATAGTTCAGGGACGGGGATGGACACCCCCCCCCCCCTTTCTGTAGATTTGAGCCTGATCTTTCAGCACCTGGCTTTAGAAAGGAAAACAGAGGAAGAGCCTGCCAGAAGTCACTCTGTAATTGCAACCAGTGAAATGGCAAGGATACATAAGGGAAACTATATTGTTAACAGTGATAATCAGAGTTAAAGGACTGCAGGAGTAATTCTTGGCCGATATGTTAAGAGTTAGCTGATAGGTCATAAATACAATTCTACTAGTAGTTTTTAAATGGTTGCTGAACTCAGTTTGGTTTTTTTCATTTTTGAATATCAATGAGAAATAGGCTCAAACTGGTTTAGCAATATTATTCTTTCTTCTGTAATTACTGACTGAATGTATAAAGGCAGGTAGATAACTCCACAAAGCATCCATACAAAGTCTTTTTATTGGTTCATCAGGTATCCTCAAGATAACTCACAGTTATGTCGAGATTCATCTCAATGTCCAATTCTCTGCATAGCTGCACTTTATGGTGTAAAAAAATGGTAATCTCTCATCCCGATAACGATAGAGCAAAGGGTGAGGCACCAGCATGCTGCTGGGGTCCAAGCAAGAGTGAAGAAACCTCCCAACCCAACAAGGGTCAATTCAGTGACCAATCAGGATTACAGATGTGGCCACATGACATGGACTACATTTCCCAGGATACCTTAACTACATTTACCATGATGCATTCCCTTAAGGGGACAGCTCCCAATTCCTAACTAATTATCCTACTTCCATTAACTATATACTCTATATAAGATTGAGACTATCTTGGCAGTGTTTCGACGATGCCATCTTCAGGCTGGTGTTTTCAGCTTTGTGCGCGCACGCGCGCGCGCACACACACACATATATGTTCATATTCTTTAACCTTCAAGCATCAATGTACATATATGCTTTAAGCACTAATGTGCTGCATTAAGAGCATTTCAGTGGAGAATGTTGTCATTCATTCGTTGGAGTTTAAATAATTTAAAGTGGAATTCTGCCAGGTCCTCTAGACAGAATGTACTTTGCATTTATGGCCATTAAAATCCAAAACTGTAAAAGATCTACACATTTTACTGGATTGCAGAACTGATGTATTGATTTTCTCCTTTTTATGAAAAAAAAAAATCATGTGTCTGAATTTAGATCTTCATCTGTTTGGTTCTATAACTCTGAAGTGTAATTTATATAAGTAAGTATAGTTCATGCTTAGAGTAGGATCCTAAAAATAGGAGATGCCCTCATATATTTCCAATAAACAAATATAGGGACTGTTCTGATCCATACTAGATTTGTGCAAATAAGTTCATTCTATCCTCCCATTGTAATTTGGGAGAATAAGTGCTGTTGGGACTAGTTCTGTGTCCTCGCACCTGATTTTAGAAGGCAAGTACAAGATACTATATTCCATCAGCAAATTTGAAAACCTTGTGTGTAAGAAATAGAATATGGCTTCAATGTGCAGGCAGAAATCTCTTCATATTCATATGTGGAATACATTTGTCACCCAAAGTTGGGGTTCTTAGATACTTTATGGCTCAGGATTTCTGCTTGCATATTGTGAGAGGGGAGCGAGCTAAGACCTACAAAGCTATTCTTTATCTCCTGATTTGTCCTTTTAAACTAGGATTGTGAATCACACCGTAGGGAAATTCCATCTAGAAATGAAATGTTCCATGTTTTTCTACAAGTTGCTTGAAACAGGTGAATTATTGTTTTATCTTTCTTACCAGAACCCTATCATCACCCAGTTCTTCCCTACTCTGTTACTGTGGTGCTTCTCTGCTTTGCTTCCTACAATTGTGTATTATTCAGCATTCTTTGAAGCCCATTGGACTAGGTAAGATGGAAAATAAAATTGAAGCTATTCAGAATTTAACTCTTGCTTATTATTTTTCTTCCTCACAACCACAATAACATACTCTGGATTATTTTTTAATTTAAAATTATTTTTTGGGACTTATACATTGGGTATAACCTCTGAAAATAAATTTAAGAGAGGCTGTCAACTTTTCTTCAGTTTTACTATTGGGAAAAATAACAAGGTAATCTTGCAATAAGCATTCCATCTGGGCATATTTTGAAAAATGAAAAAAATACCGTTGATCTACATGTTGAAGCATGGTTTGTTGCAATGCTGTGTTGAGTCTATACCTGCAAACTCAAAATGGAGAGTTTTAAGATATGAAGTAAATACATTCAATAATAAGATGTTTGGTTCACAAGAAGTTTTTTGTGTGTGAGTATACTCATCTCTTCATATCACTTTTAAGATAACTTGGAATTCAGCTCTATCAATATTATTAGTCTTCTAGAAATATCTTTTCTTTAGGATTTGCTTTTTAAAAATCTTGCTCTATTGCTTAGCATCATTATAATGTATATTTATCATGTTCCACTGTTTCAGTGGCACTCTGTATTTGTATTGTGCATTGCACAATTATATAAATCTTGCATTTCACTATCATATGGCTTTTCTTTCTCAAAAGCTATTGAAAATAACCATATGCACTATAAATCTAAATATTCTTTGTGCCACTAGGTCTGGAGAGAACAGGACAACCATGCACAAGTGTTACACTTTCCTCATCTTTATGGTCTTGTTGCTGCCATCACTGGGCCTGAGCAGGTAAATATTAGGATACTGAATAGCATACAGTATACTCAATTTTACTTATACTGCTGTTGTCCAAACAATTTAAAAAAAATCAAGTCACCCACATTGAACTGAAGATGTAGAACTAAAAAAAGAAGGCATGGTGGCACAGTGGTTAGAATGCAGTATTGCAAGCTAATTCTGCCGATTGCCAGCAGTTCAGTCCTCACCGGCTCAAGGTTGACTCAGCCTTCCATCCTTCCAAGTTTGATAAAATGAGGACCTAGATGGTTGGGGCAATATGCTGACTATGTAAAGCACTTTGAGAGACCTGTAAAGTACTATGAAGCAGTATATAAGTGCTATTACTATTGCTAAAAAAGTAATAGAAGATACTTTATAATGTTCTATATAGCGATACAATTCCACAATGTGTTGCAGTGATCACTAAGTTCAAGTCAGCTAATAATGTCAGTCTTCCCAGATACACACAAAAAAAATAAACAGATGAGCTACTGTTACTTTACCGTAAATCTACATTAGGAGAATCTTGCTAATCTGCAAGTACATACCTCAAGCTTTACTCAAGCCTGAGAAGTTTTGGCAGGTCCCTTCTAAGCCTCTTTCTCTGCCTATTTTGCAGCTGAGAGTTGTAGCTCTATTATTTGATTACTCCCTAGGCATAATTTTTTCTCGCATTTCTCAACTTCTTCCTCACATACTATTACAAATATGGTTGATACCTCTCAGCTTCTAGAGATAATTCCTCTCCTGTGATTAAAGTTTCCTATGCTGCCTGTGATGAATTCATTCCAATTCTCTATATGCTGACTTCCAGTTCATTATTCCAAATGTTAAGTGTCAAAGGTGCTTTCAAATAATCTAGGCTGTATAACTTACCCAAAAGCCCTTCTCCCATCTGAATTTCTATTTTGGAGTTCTTATTAGTAATCAGATGAAACATTTTGAATAACTTTTCTAAAATATCCCAAATCCTTTTTCTAAACAGGCGCTCCTGATTTAAACATCAGGAGGAACTATTTTTTCCAAAGTTGACAATATTTTGGATTATCAGGAAAGGCAGGCTGCTAAATGAAAAGCGGTCAAAATATTGATAATTTTCATAAAGGAACAGTATCAGATTTCCTGCAATCTTATAGTGGCATCGATTAAATGTGGATTTAATTTTTATACCGGGGTGGATGCCAACAACTTGATAAGGAAGAAATACAGTGATTAGGTAGTTTTTAGTTCCAGACAAGATAGTCCTCTGAGAGATGCCAGAGCTTTGACTAGTTTTCTTAGATGCTTTCCTAATTCACTGAACTATAAGAAAGAGGAGGAGTAACAGCATAATTAGACTTGCAATATTTTGTTATAGCCAATTTTAATAATAATTGTAATAATTTAGTCTTCCCGTGGAGTTAATTTTCTGCTCTGATCCATATAGTGGTGCTGATACTTGATAATTACATCTTTCTTTCTATATTTCTCTTCCTAGTCTGGATGTGTTTTTCCGCTGGCTCTTTGATAAAAAGTTCCTGGCTGAAGCTGCTGTAAGATTTGAGTAAGTCTTAAAATGTTTTAAGAATACACTACAGTACAATACTAATAGGAATTTGCTCTTTTCACATCCTGCTTTCCTCAAGTAGCATCTTCCAGGACAAGGAGGAACCATTGTTATAAAATACCATATATTTTATGAGATGTTAAGTGACTTCCTCAGCTCCCTCTTCTGGAGGGAGTAACTTCTCTATTTTTACAGAATGCATCTTATGTAGCATTTTTTATTAAGAGTGACCATCATGGAGATAATACCTAATCAAGTTCATTCAAGATGGAACATATCAGGGCAGGCACGTTGTCCTAATATATGATTACAAACCTCGCTTTCCTTCTTTTATTTTTTAAACTATCACATGCAACTCTTACTTTTTTCATCCTCCCAGTAGCTATTTTTCCTTAAATTGAAGGATGTATTCTGAGTATAAAGCATCTATGGAAAGTCAAGATGGCTCTGTAGACATAGGTGTTTCCAAATATGTTAAAGAACAAAACAAAATGACTGTATTCAAACATACATATTTCCAGGAGCTTCAGATGTAATAACATTGTAGTAGTGAATTATGTAGTGGATAGCAACAAAATAATATAGCAAGGTTTTTAATTTGCCAAGAAGCTTCCGTGAGTGGTTTGTTATTCCCTTTGTTATTGAGGATGATTTTTTTTCAGTTTCACAGCCTGGCCTGCACTCATACATTTCTTACTGACCTCCGTGATGTAATTTGGCTTTTTCCAAGTCAGCCAATGTCAGCTAAGTGCTGACACCTGGTGTGACAGTATATTCACCTCTGCATTCAAGGTTGCTAACCATCATCCTCTTTGAGCATCCTCATATCCCACTGTGCTCAGATTGCCAAGTTGCTTTTGCCTCTGTTTTTCCAGATGCGTTTTCTTACCCGACAATGGGGCCTTCTTTGTGAACTATGTAATAGCTTCTGCCTTCATCGGAAACGCCATGGATTTGCTGCGGATCCCTGGCTTGCTTATGTACATGATTCGGCTTTGTCTTGCTCGCTCAGCTGCTGAACGCAGGAATGTCAAAAGGGTAAGTCAGTTGGGCATGGGAAGAGCAATCCCTGTTATGTACCCAAAGGCTGAGGTAAGTGTAAAGTGATTATCATCAAAAACAAACAACAGGAAATCCTCACTGGTTTTTTTTTTTCATGTGCTGATAGGAATTCTATTTTCTTTCTTAGCATCAAGCTTATGAATTCCAGTTTGGGGCTGCTTATGCCTGGATGATGTGTGTCTTCACTGTGGTTATGACTTATAGCATCACATGCCCCATCATTGTTCCCTTTGGTAGGTATTCTTACATGTTCTTAGCTTTCTTGTAGCTAGTAGCATATTGATAAGTAGGTGTATGAATAGCCACATTCATCTTCATCATGGATCATTAATGAGACTTTGGGTCTGGGTTACCTTCCTCAACTGCCTTTTCTGAGTAGAGTTTGCCCATCCAGTAAGAACCGGTAGGGAGAGATTGCTGTGGGACTTGATCCCAGGGATGAAGCTTCTTAATGGTAGGCCCCTTGCCTGGATCACCAAGCAGAGGGTACCAAGAAAACAGGGTGGATAACCCCATCCATTCTTGTCACCTGCAGGACTATTTGCCTGTGGAGATTCTCAGTCATCCAGGGGTCATGGTTGTACCAAAGGTGCTTTTTCAAGAGGCAACTGGACTTCCTGGTTTTTCTTTGAAGATATTTCGCTTCTTATCCAAAAACCTTTTTCAAGAGCTGAAGAAGCTTCTTGGATAAGAAGCAAAATGTCTTTAAAGAAGAAAGTCCAGTTCCTCTTGAAAAAGCACCTTTGGGGTTGCAAGACTATTATGATCTGGGACTTCAGCGGGGCCTCTGGGGATGGAGTTGTAAAATGTTAACCTGAGGATCTAGTGATAAAACCCTTGTCATGGTCCGATCATTCTCTTCTTAGACTGGACTTCTGTGCCACCACCCCCCATCACAGGGAGGCGGAACCGAGGAGATGGTTCCGCCCCAGGCGCCTGATGGATCCTGAATGGTTTCAGATGGAGCTTGGGCCATTCCCTGAAACTCTGGCTCATAACTCGGCCACAGACTTGGTGGCCACCTGGGATAGATTGGCCGCTGAGGCTCTGGACCGAGTTGTGCCTTTGCGACCTCTGACCCGGCACAGATCCCATTTGGCTCCGTGGTTCACGGAGGAGCTGAGGGGGATGAAGTGCCTGGAAAAGACGTCTGGATGGCATCTGGAGGACCAGTCGTGCTGAGTCTGACCGGACACAGGTGAGGTCCTATATTAGGACCTACCTAGTGGCGATAGAGGCGGCGAAGCGTTCGCATTTCTCCGCCCTTATTGCATCGGCAGAAAATCAGCCTGCCACTCTGTTTAGAGTGACCCGCTCTCTGCTTGAGCCGAGAGCGCGGGAGGACCTCTTGCAGGATAGGGCAGAAGAGTTTTCCCGATTTCTGCATGATAAAATCGCTCAGATTCGGGATGGGGTGGACTCCAGTTGGGTGGTCCTGGGGGAGGTGTCCGGGGCAAGTCTTGAGACGGTTATCTGGGAGGAGTTCGATCCTGTGACCGCCGAGGGTGTGGACAGATTACTGGGGAGGCTGAATGCCACCACATGTTTACTGGACCCGTGCCCTTCCTGGTTGGTTTCTACCTCCAGAGAGGTGACACGAGGCTGGCTCCAGGGGATTGTCAATGCTTCATTGACTGGAGGGGGCTCTTCCTACCGCTTTGAAAACGGCGGTGGTGCGGCCCCTCCTCAAGAAGCCTTCCCTGGATCCAGCTCTTTTAAATAACTATCGTCCTGTCTCCAACCTTCCCTTTGTGGCGAAGGTTGTTGAGAGTGTGGTGGCGCATCAGCTCCCTCAGTACCTGGAGGAAGCATTCTATTTAGATCCGTTCCAATCGGACTTCAGGCCCGGGTATAGTACCAAAACAGCATTGGTCGCGTTGGTCGATGATCTCTGGAGGGCCCGTGACAGAGGTTATTCCTCTGTCCTGGTCCTATTAGATCTATCAGCGGCTTTTGATACTATCGACCATAGTATCCTATTGCGGCGGTTGGAGGGGTTGGGAATTGGGGGCACCGTTCTGCGGTGGTTCTCCTCCTTCCTCTCGGACCGCTCGCAATTTGTGTTGACGGGGGGGAGAGGTCCACCCCTAGGCCCCTCATTTGTGGGGTGCCTCAGGGGTCGGTCCTCTCCCCTCTTCTGTTCAACATTTATGTGAAGCCGCTGGGAGTGATCATCCGTGGTTTTGGGGTGAAATGTCATCTTTATGCTGACGATACTCAGCTTTATATCTCCACCCCAAACCACCCCAATGATGCTGTGCAGGTTATGGCCCGTTGCCTGGAGGCTGTGCAGAACTGGATGGGCGGGAACAGGCTTCGACTCAACCCTGCCAAGACTGAGTGACTGTGGTTTCCAGCGGCCCGATATAGTCAGCTGACTCCGTCGCTGGCTATTGGGGATGAGATCTTGACCCCCACAGAAGGGGCTCGCAATCTTGGTGTCCTCCTGGATGTACGGCTGTCTTTGGAAGATCATATCACGGCCGTCTCCAGGGGGGCTTTTTATCAGGTTTGCCTGATACCGCCAGATGCGGCCCTTTCTTGATCGGGACGCCTTACGCACGGTCACCCATGCCCTGGTCACCTCCTGTCTGGACTACTGTAATGCCCTCTACATGGGGCTCCCTGTGGGGAGCACCCGAAGGCTTCAACTGGTACAAAATGCGGCCGCGCGGGTGGTTATGGGGGCGTCGAGATACTCCCATGTGACGCCCCTCCTGCGCAAGCTGCATTGGTTGCCGGTGGCCTTCCGGGTTCGCTTTAAAGTATTGGTTTTGGTCTTTAAAGCGCTCCATGGCATCGAACCAGGATACTTACAAGACCGCATTCTGCCAGTAGTCTCCCACCGACCGGTGCGCTCCCACAGAGAGGGTCTCCTCCGGGTCCCGACGCCTTCTATGTGCCGCCTGGTGACCCCGAGGAATAGGGCCTTCTCTGTGGGGGCACCCGCCGTTTGGAACGGGCTGCCCCTGGGGCTACAAACAACCACTGACCTGAGGGCGTTCAGACGTGACCTGAAGACCTGGCTCTTTGAGCAGGCCGGCCTGAGCTGACTCAAACGGGATTTTTAAACAAGGGGTTTTAGATTAGTTGAGGTGGGGAACAAAGTTTTAATTTATTTTAATCGGGGGTTTTAGTTTTTATTTGGGCAGCCTGTAATTTAATTCTTTTTAAATCATATTTATCTCTATGTTTGTATGCATTTTAGTTGGCTGTTCACCGCCCTGAGTCCTTCGGGAGAAGAGCGGTATATAAAATTACAAAATAAATAAATAATAAATAAATAACATCATAATAGTGTCTGGTTGGGGAGGGGAGTTGCATGTTTTTAATCTAATTGTTGTATTTATGCAATTGTAATCTGTTTCAAGTTGGTTTTAATTGGAGTGTAAATAAAATAAAATGCATTGATTTCTTCTGATTGATGTACCTTCTAAAGAAAGGGATGCTTCCCAACTCTTACTTAATTAAGAATCTAGCTAATACATTATTTTCTCTCCTTGCTTAGGTCTGATGTATATGTTACTGAAGCACCTGGTAGACAGATACAACCTCTATTATGCTTACCTACCAGCCAAACTGGATAAGAAGATTCATTCAGGAGCTGTGAATCAGGTGGTGGCAGCACCTATCCTATGCCTCTTTTGGCTCCTTTTCTTCTCTACTGTGCGCACAGGTGAGATAAATTTACAGGGACTTGTGGAGTTTAGGTTTTTATGTCCACCATCATTTCTAACCTATATAGTACAAGCAACATGGTGAGCAGCTATACTAGCAGTGTAAACAGAGCCACCTTCTGATCTTCATAAAGAGCAATTGAAGGAGCAAACAGATTCCATTATTCTAGTGCCTTCTGTCACCTGGTGCCTTCTACATGTATTTGGTCAACTTGCAACAGTCAGCTTGGTCTACAAGTTGTAACACAGATATCCTTTAGAGAGTCAGAAATGACTGGGCTGAGAAAGGCAATAGTATATTTGGGAATTAGGACATATAAAGAAACAAGGATGACAGGAGGAAGAATCTGAACTCAAACATCATTGCAGCATGCTAGGGCAAATCATAGGTCCAATTGATTTATCATCCATTAAGCCAACATGGCAATTGGATTAGGGCAAATTTTTCCCAAACAGGTAGGGATCCATAAGATACCATATTTACCATTTGAGAGACAAATTATTTTTGTTTTCCACATATTTTCTATGTCTGTGTCCCATGTTACTTTCAGATGTTATTAGACACAGATGTTGCTCAGAGTGTCTTCAGCCATGTCCTAAAGTTCTTCCTCTGTTATAGAACCTTTGTAAAATAGAAGCAAAAGAAGCAAACACAGAAGCTTCAGTTGCTGGTATCCCTTCATCCGTTTCTCTTGAAACGCTGCATTTATTTGGGATTGCTTTTTGCCCATACGGTATTACTTCTGATAATATTAAAGGCCAACATAGAACAATAGGATCGGACAGGACCTTGGAAGTCATCCAGTCCAACTCTCTGCACAAGCAGGAGAGTCTATGCTATTACAGACATGTGGCTGTCCAGGCTCTTCTTGAAAGCCTCCAATGAAGGAGCAACCCCAACATCTGAAGGCAAGCCATTCCACTGATGGATTGTTCACGCTGTTAGGAAATTTCTCCATAGTTCTAGGTTGCTTCTCTGCTTGATTAATTTCTATCCATTGTTTCCTGACTTGCCTTCTGGTGCTTTGGTAAATAGTTTGCCCCCTTCATCTTTGTAACAGCCCCATAGCTCCTGCATTGTTAATGGAGTCCTCTGAAGGTTTGCTATAGAGTTGCTATTAGACTTTGTGGATCACAAAAGACAATTTGGGGGACGGGGGAGAGATTCTATTGTTTGTTGAGCAGTAGGGATCTATGATAAAGAGAAACAGGAATGCCTAGCTGAAACAAACTGTACTTTCTCTGGCAGGGAACAGTAGATTCCCCTAACCTTTAGGCCATACCTGCTGTGAGAGAGGATTGAAGTAGAGTCACTATCAGGGTAAATCAGATTCCAGTTGGGTAGTTTGACTGTTGTTATCTGGTTTCCATAGGATTCTTGGCTCTCACATCCATGTTTACTTTCGTGGTTCTTGTCATCACTATTGTGATCTGCCTTTGTCACGTCTGCTTTGGACATTTCAAATACCTCAGTGCTCACAATTATAAGGTAACACTTTAAAATATATTCAGGGGAGGGATCTGGGACCAAGGAAGAGGTGTGAAATGCCTCGACTTTTGTGTGCAGTTTTTATTAATTTTTTAATTGCATGTTTGTTTTTATGGTCTGTTTTGTTACTCTCCCAGCGTTATTTGTTTAAGATACAAATGTCCTAAATAAAGGAGAGAAGCATTTCTTGTATACTCTTTACCTTGTATTTTCACTGAAGCAGGAAGGTGGAGACTTGCATTTTCTGTTTTTGCCATCTTTATGCCCAGTTGAAAAATATTAGACATCCTGTTCCTGCTGTTGGCACTTGCTAGAAGAAGAGAAAGACTTGCTGTTCCCAGTGGTAAAAGAGTCTTTCCATGTGCAGTCTAGAACAGGGATAGGATTCTACCAGTTCTGTTCACTTCTGTAGAACCGGTTGCTCTGAAAAGCAGCAAACAGAGAGCATACATAGAACCGGTTCTATACTTGCTGCTGTTTTGGCCCGCCTGCCCGGGCTCTTACCTGACCTTTATTTCCTGTGTTTTCAACCGCAGCTGCTTTGCGCAACACAGCTGCGGTTGAAAAAGCAGGAAAAGGGGCTTTTCTAACTGCTGCGCACTTGTACGCAGCGCTTCTCAGCTGTCTGGGCAGCTCAGCAAGTTGTAAATTGCAATGCAGAGCAACAGAACCAGTAGTTATACCGGTCGGATCCCATCCCTGGTCTAGAAGGTGCAGTTCTGAGGCTTCTTACAGGGCAGGAAAGAAAAGCAGTGATGGGTTAACTATGCATGTGAATATTGAATCATCCCTATAGAGAATAATACTGTCACATGAACCCGTTAGATGGTTTTTTCATTATGGGAGCCCTGCAAGAAGAAACTAGAAAGAATAAACGATAAACAGTCCAGAGTAGATGGCGGGAGAAGTGGTAGAAAGAGAATTTTCTATTTATTAGATCAATTTATACAGCCATTTATCTTACACTCTGGACAATGAATATAGAATGAAAAAAAAATACAAATTTGTATTATGTTTTGTGAAAATCCAAATAAAACTTTTACCAAAGAAAAAAGAAAAAAAAACAAGCAAAAGATGAAAAACCCAGTCACAATCATAGCGCAGTCATAAAATCCTGCCACCTGAGGACACTCTCACCCAACTCATTTAAGACAGTCACATGTATCCAATTTGCAGACTACAGACTGGAAGGATGAGAACTGGGTTTGTTGTTGTTTCATGGCACGCTGTTGTCTTTCAGATTGACCACACAGAGGCAGATGCTGTGGATGGAAGAGAGAATGGGCGGCCTGCTGCCAGTCAACCTCCAGCCCCCAAATCAGCTGTGAGTCTCCAGCTCCTCCGCTTGCCTTCTGCCTCACCAGATGTTCTGTGTCCTCTTATGTCTGACTTTGGGGAGGAGGGAGAGGCGCTTAAAGATTACCTTTCAGGTTCCCCTCTGGTTGGCTACACACAGGCAGCATCAAAGGAGCATGGGCAGGAAACAGACTTTGTTACTGGCCCTGTCTGAAATGATGGACTCGCAAATCTCAGTTTTTGCCCCCTTCCCAGTGCCGTTTGTTCACTTTCGGGCCTTTGTCTCTCAGCTGGACAGTGAAAGTAGACTGGTCAGTGCCTCCCCTTTCTCTCTTGCTTCGTGGCGCTAACACATTGGCATGTGCTCTAAGTGCTGCAGAAAGAGCTGAGGCCATCATTTCCCAGTGCAAAGTGGTTTTTAAGTGGAATGAGAACATGGATTCATTAGACGCTTTATGGTTTGCCCCTTCCCTGTGCCCCCAATGCCTGAATTATCCAGAAGAAAAACTGGGAGTGTGAAGGGTTGCAGTCATGCCATGGAGAGTATTATGTACGCCCTCTAAGGTGGCTCCCAAAAGCTTAGAAAATATCTTTATTTAACTTAAAATGGATTGGTTGTTGTTTACTAAGCGTAGAGAAAATAGAGAGGAGATTACTGTAACTGTGATCATTTCCATCATCACCCATTTTTTCATAGTATTTGTTATGTACAATCCTTTCAAATCTTCCATGCTGATCCAGAACCCCAAGTGTGCTCTAGTAAAATAGAGAGCTTCTGTACTTCTCAGTTTCCCAGTTCTAAAAGCGAAGGTAAATCGACTTATGTCATCCTTTGACTTGAAAAGTGTCCTGTTAGACCTATTACTGCCGTAGGACAAGGGTACTTCTCTCTCTTTGATGTTTCCTATTGAGAATCAGAGGTATGAAGTTTCACTGATAAGGAACTAGGAGACGTTGCAGAAGCAGATCAAACCATTGCAAATGAAGCAAGGTTTGAATGGCTGCCACAATATCAAAGTATGGAGATGTTCCTGCTTTTGATGAAAGTTCCTTCACAAAGGTTTCTGACTTAGTAGAGGCATAGGAAATACTTCCTGTTTTGGTGGTATTTCATTGATTTGCGGAAAAAAAAAAAGGACCAAAAGCAAAAGGCCCTGATACAGAAACACAAGGTAGGAAAACTTGGGAGCAAGCAGTGAGGGTAGCTATTTCTCACTATTGGATATCTCAGAAGAGGATGTGTGACTCTCCAGATGTTAATTAAACTACAGCTCCCAGCATCCTTTATATTTTGCAGGGGTGGGGGTGGGGGCTGGGTGTGTAGTTATTGGGCAATGTAGTTCAACCATACCTGGAGAGCCACAGATTCCTCAGCCTCAAGTTAGGGTCGTCTTTAAAGAAAAGTGAGGTCATTCTTAATGAGAAGTCAAGTGTGACATCTCAGGCACAATTGCAAACATTGTCTAGCATTTGTAAGCTCTGGTGTCACCTAGTCCTTCCCCCCTCCCCCCATGCTGAAGAAAGAACATGATGTGGGGTTCTTTTTGATGCCAGCATGATTGCTCTCAAGCTTCCATCTGCATGGCCCAGCCATCATAGTTTGCCTCCAGGTTTCCCATGCAGGCAGAAAGCTAACGGGTCCTTCCCTCTTCCCCTTTCTGTCCACTCCACAGAAATACATTGCCCAGGTGCTACAGGATTCTCCACCAGATGGTGACACGGCTGAGTCCGAAGAACAGGGGTCCCAGGACGAGGATCTCATCAACCCCAATGGCATTAATGACACAGATTTCCAATCGTGTGAGGACAGCCTGATAGAAAATGAAGTCCATCATTAGGGATTGTGGGAAAGCATGAAGGGGGCAGGGGAGTCCTGGGAGTTGACATGGCTGCTGTGCACTGTATGTATATGTATGTGTGAATGGGCAATGGAAGGAAAGTCCAAGCAAGGGGAAGAAGAGCAGCATATGCTCAGCACCAACCATCACCACCTCCCATTCACTTGGCTGTTGCATTATTGCTCATTCCAGGGTGGGGCAAAACCATTTGACTTTCATTCTCTGTCTTTCCTATCATTTCTCCTTCTCCCTCTCCCTCTCTTCCTCCTCCTCCTCCTCCTCATGCCCCACCGAGAGTAGGAGCAGAAAGTCTCTGATAAGCTACCTGCCGTTCCCTTTCGGAAGCCCTACAAGTCCAAGATGGAGTCAAAGGAATGACTTTGCTACTTCATGGTGTCAAGGAGAGGAACTGAAGCAAGGACATCAGAAGATTCTAATGGCAAGAATCTATTCTGGCAGAGAGCCCAACCTGCCCTGGACTGCTATTCTTCTCTAGAACTCTAGAGTCTCAGACACTAAAATGAATTAGGTTCCAATGAGGACTGAGCTTTAATCAAGGTACTGAATTTCTAAGCTAAGATTATGAGTGGCTTTGAACCTGGCAGGAACCAATGGTTCCAGCCAAGTGGAGCTGTTTTTAATTGTGTATAAATTTCCTACTTGCTTGTGCACCAGCAAGCATCTTATCTCAGATGGCCAAGATGCAATCCTATGATAACCTTGGTCTTGGTCACTTGTTCTCTCCAAGGCTGGCTGTAAATAAGCTATCAAGAGCAAGAGGGATTGGATGGAAGAGGCCATCTGCTGCCATGAACACTACCCAATGAAGGCCACAATTGGAGAATGCTGTCTTAACAGCAGGTATCAATGAACAACTGCTAGTAACCCCTGTAGCTCCTGGGGGAAAGTGCCTGTTTCAGAGTGAGAAAGGGGACAGAAGATAAGCAGCCCCTCCAAGTATCTCTTCCCACCGCTTCCACCCTGAATGTGGAGCAAGGCACACTGATTTGGGTTCTGCAGCAACTTTGCACATTTGTTTTACCTTCAAAATTGACTAAAACCTTGCTCTCGTGTCCTTATTTCCCAGATGGGAGAGGAAGAGAAGGGTTGGTTTTCTAGATTTGTAACCAGAAAAAGGTTTCCACCAAATCCCCGGGATTGTAAGGTTTCTCAGCTCATCCCTTTGCACCTCACACCCTTGCATGAGGTTGCCTGTGTATTCCATGAGAGGCAGCTCAGCTGCTTTACTGATCCCACAGCCTTGCATGGAACTCTTAAGGAGCCGCCTTACTACTCAAGGGTTGCCATCTCTTCGCCTGCTTCCCAGGCGGGAATTCAGCTACTGGGCCTTTTCCTTCAAAAGTGGCATTTCTGAATAAATCTAGTTATAATAGAGATGAGGCAAAGGGAGATCAGAATTTGCCCATAGAGACCCTCCTTTTTCAGATGAATTTTATGGGGAGGCCAAGAAAGTTTGCCCCTTTCTCCTCTGGACTGCCTGGCATATATTGGCTAAGGTAAACCAACTCTCTTGAGCTGAATGAAACCTAGACAGAAGGACGTACTTTGCTGCTAAGCCATCTTAATGTTTTGCCTTCTGTCCTCTGTCCAACTCTGCCCTTTGCCTGCCAGAATCTACTTGAGGAATGCTACCAATGCCTTGCTTTGAGGCAGAGGCCTTATCCATCTTTTCAGTGGAGGTGGGTGTAAATTAACTCCCTTTAATCTTTCAGCCAGAGAGGCTTGAAGCTTTTTAGGGAGGCGAGATAGCCAGGCCGGGGAACAAGAGCATGGAAACTTGCCACATGGTAAATCAGGGTACTTAAGGACAAGTACTGAGATTAGGCTTAATCAAAACTGTGTAAGCTATGGTCAAGAATCCAACTAAGAAGCTCTTTGAGTTGGAGAAAGAGCTGGAGTTCCCATTTCCCTTAAAGGAGGAGAGATGAAAGTTTGAGGAACCCCTTTCATCCCTTGGAAGCTGGGCCACAGCTGGTAGTGGGGTTTCTTACCTGGAGCTTTCCTAGATGTTGGTAGGGAAGGGTAGAAGAGCATGAGCGGCTCTCCTTCTTCCCCTGCTGTCACGGCCACGTTGTGCAACAGCCTCTGCTGCAGAAGTTGCACATGGGATTTTATTTTAAGCATTTGTTCCCGGATGTTTCTTCAATGCTGTCTAGAAATAGTATATGTTCCATGCCAGAGTTTCCTGTCCTGGTCCCTTGGCACCATATTCCTAAAAGCCCAGTCACCAAGGCTGTATCTGCATCAGCCCCACAGCTTCCATCTGGGAACACAGAGAGAGATCTGACATCTGTGAACATACAGCTACAGGGCAAGGCTGGCTTCTGTTAGTGGGGATTGGGTGCAGATCATTGGTGTCCCGCTCTTGCAGGGAGCTCTTTGTCTGTGTAGAGATGTGTATAAATACCCTGTACATATTTGTGTAAAAAAGGATGAAAAAAAAAAAGAGGAACTTATCATATTTCCATGATGTTTGTGTCTGTGTGTATATATGCTACCTAAAAGTGGGTTGGAGGGAAGACACAAGATTGACCGCTGTTTGAAAAGCAGCAGGCAGCAAACAACAAGGTTAGCTTCTACAGGGATTGTTTATTTTATTTATATGTCGCCCATCTCACTCTGGAAAGTGACCCTGGGCAACATTTAATTTAATGAGGGAGAAGCACTTTTACGTTAGCAGAACACTGGGAATTGCCTTTCCTTCCCTGCTGCCACCATTGAGAAGAAGAATCTCACTATGAGGTGCATTTACCATCATCAGGCTCTCTAGTGCTATGCGGAACATTTCTTGAATGGTTTTTTGCAAACATTTTCATACAATTGGAGAGAGGAGAAATAGCTAGCAGTGCGTTTCCTAGAAAAAAAAAGAATGCCAGTATCATTCTCATAAATGAAATGCACTCAAACTAAATCGCATTTTATATTTTGCCTCTCTAGACAATACTTCCTGAGATATCTTTTCTTCAATTTAAAATACAAAGGGGGAAAAAGGGGAGGGGGAATCCTTGACAGAAAAAAATGCCTCCTTTTCATAGCGTGATGGAGTGATGGGCATGGAAGAAAAACTATTTGCTAATACAAAGTAAATACAGAATATGTTTTTCCAAGCATGGCTTTGAGGTTCCGTCTGCTTTCTCCAAAATGCTCAGCATCAGTGATGTATTGGGAGGGAAAAAAAGGCATCTATCTAAAGTCCATATCCTCAGACATTTGCCCTTCCTACAGCAACTGAAAGCTAATGTAGATCTACTTGACAACTATGTAAATCCCAGCTTGGGACAAAACCAACACAGGCAAAATAGGCTCTTGACTTGAAAGTATGGCTAAGGGAGCCAAGTCTTTTATGGCCTAAAAGACTCTGGATGTCTGCCAGCTACTGTATGAACACAACACTCTTTTGATGCTTTACCATTGCTGTCTATTGCTTCCTAATCTCGCTGCCAACTGGATCTGAATGAGATGGCAGTGAAATGAATTCATCTTCACTGGAAGCAAAAACATTGAAAAAGAGGTTCTTGGGATGAAAAGACAGCTGCACTGGATAGGTGGGAGAGTGTACCAGCCCTATTCTAAGGTAAACACAAAGCGAATTTAAGGAGCAAAAATAACAGAGGTTTACAACTAGAGACAACTAATAATTCAATGTTCCCATATAAACTCAGATGCAAATGAAGGGTTTTTTAAAAATTTCATTTTTTATAACCAGACATGCACTAAAGAATTGCTCCCTCTTTTTGTCCCCAAGTCCCAATATTTTTTCTCCATGTATTCTGACTTGCAGAGAGGTCATCAAGGAGAGCTGCCTCCATCTTTTGTTGCTGAAGCCCTGGTGAGAACCAAGGTTGGAGCAAGTGATATCTGGATATTATATCATTTAAGGCATTCTCGCCTCTTTTGTTTGTTTATGTTTATGTTTATTAGATTTTTATACTGCCCCCTATCTCAAAAAAGGGACTCAGGCCGGTGTACAGCCAGCTAAAACAGAAACGGTATAAAGTTATAAAGTTAAAAACAATTTAAAATGATTAAATTAGTGGCCGAATATAAAATTAACAAGTATAAAAACTGATAAAAAATTTAAAAATACCAAATTTAAAACCCCACAAATCGTTACTGGGCCAGGCTGGTCTGTTGAAAAAACAGGGTCTTTACTGCACGCCGGAAGGTCTGAATGTCGGTGATGACCCGTATCTCCGGGGGCAAGTCGTTCCAAAGGGAGGAGCCCCCGCAGAGAAGGCCCGCACCTTTGGGGCCACCAACTGGCAACGCCCAGCTGACGGAACCCCAAGGAGGCCGACCCTGTGGGAGCGCACTGGGCGGCGGGAGGCTGTTGGTGGCAGCAGGCGGTCCCGTAAGTACCCAGATCCCGAGCCATGGAGCGCTTTAAAGACGATCACTACCACCTTGAATCGGATTCAGAAGGCCACAGGAAGCCAATGCAGCACGCACAGGAGCGGTGTAACATGGGAACTCCTCGGAGCTCCCAAGATCACCCACGTGGCCGCATTCTGGACCAACTGCAGCCTCCGGATACTCTTCAAGGGGAGCCCCATGTAGAGAGCATTGCAGTAGTCCAAGCGGGAGATGATGCATTGCAGTAGTCCAACCGGGAGATGATTTTCACAATTCTTATAGTCTTGTGAGTACAAATAAATGAATTCATTTGTTAGAGTCTTCAAGCCCTGTATATGTTCATGGTATGCAATTCAATTGTGTTATTAGCCTTTTATCTTGATAATTGAATAGAAGGATCATCATGGTGAAGTCCAGCATTTTGCAGCCTTCCTCTGAATAATAACCCCACCAATTGCCTCCATAATACAGTCCTATACATCTCCTGAATATCTACTGAGTAATCAATTCACTTAAACTCACTTGCAGATAAATCACTATAGGAAATAAAGTTTAAAACTAATCAGCCTGGTGTCAGCTTTGAAATTCAGCTGCCACATTTTTTTAAGAGAGTTGGAGGAGTTGAAAAGTTCAAGGTTATTCTGTATGGCGTATTAGGAAATTCCAGCAGCAGTTAATTGGTTCTTGTGATTTATGAAGTGTAGAAGTGGGAGGAGAGAAGGGAGGAGAGAAGGTGGATTCTGGGTAATGCGTGAAAAATTTTCACTTTGGGAAATGCCTTTGACATGCCAGATCTGTTCCTAAATAAATCAATTGGAGAGAAAATGTCTCGGAGTGATTGATATCATGGATACTTTCTGGATGCCTTACATTTATTTCCCAAAGTCTTTTTTTTTTTTCTGAAGGGGTTGGCCGATACCCTGGAGTTCTTTTCCCAGAAATGGAGAGAGATCAACAATCAGCCAAAGTTGGAGATGTACAGGGGGAGCGTGTGGGGGCCCTCCCTCTGGAGCATTAATTGAACCTGCCAGCCCTTGTTTGGAGGAGATGATGGATGCTTTCAGGATGGCAGTAGGAGAAAGATATTTGGGAGCTATATTGAAGTGTTTCAACTCAAGAAGTTGTTATAACCCTGATGTAACCCAGCTGTCTGAAGAGAAATCTTTCTCTAGCCCCAGACATATGGCTATTCCGTCAGATTGGAGGGAAGAGAGGCAATTGGGGTCAGAATTCTCTCAAGAAGACAACCCCCAGATTATTCCTGGAAGTTCATCAAGGGCAGATTTACATCAACAGTTCCAGAATTTAAAGGTGACAGGTTTGGTCTCACAGACTGTTTGGACAGGTGGAAGCTTGAGACCACTCATATTCGCTTACCCAAGTATCGTGAGGGACAAGGAGACTATACAGATGCCAGTTGGTGGAAGCCAGAAAGAAGCATCAACTGACAGAGGTATGTTGCAGACCCCAAGCAATCCCCTCATTTTCCAAAAGGAATTTTTCCCCCTGCAGAGAGTATCCCTCCAGGGTGGGGATTTTATCCAGGCCAAGGGTAGATTCAATGCCAATGGCAGCCAGCACCAACCCAGCCCTGGTCTGAAGGGAGGTTGCCCAGACAGCAGACAGCAGCCACTTCCCCTTCACCCGACCAGAGAACTAGGCCACACCCATCTTCCTCCTTGCAACCAGAAATGCAGCCCCAACTGGCAGCGAGGCCACAGGGACCCCTATTCCAAAGAGGTATCATCCAGCAGGATACAGGGGGCCTACTCAGCCTACGTACACCAACAGGCCAGTTCCTTTCATTCCAGTACAACCTGCAGATGCCTGGCCTGTGCCTCCTCTGCAACCATGACCCAGGCTGGACCAAATACCCTTTAAGGCCGTATTCGATGGCCACCATGAACATTTCAATTACTTCCTCACTCGAATCCGATCCCATATAGAACGATTTGAAGATCAATATGCCACAGAGCATGATTTGGTTATGGTCATAACAAATGGGATGAATGAAGGGGATGCTTCAGACTGGGTGGCCCAACTACACAACGAACAAGCCCCCGAATTATACCATGTAAACGGATTTATTCAATTATTAAGACTCAGATTTGATAATCCAACAGGGTAGCAGAGAATGAAGAGAAGTTAATGGAAATGAGGCTAGGCAAGTGACCCTTGTCAGAATTCATTTGGGACTTTAGAAGGGTCGCAAGCCACCTCATGGATTGGCCTGAAAGAATGACTTTACGCTATTTTTAAAAAGCCATTGATCCAGAAGTAAAGAAGGCCTGTGAAATTAGGGGAATCCCAGAGACATTACAATCATGGTATGTCACATCGCTCAGCTTAGATCGCAGCATCAACCCACACAGGAAACCCCTTCTGGCAGCCATGATTAAGAGAATTGTGGCGAGGAGACGGCCGACCGGACCAGCCAAAACTGTTCATACGTGACCCACCAGGGTGCTGAAATGTTACCGATGTGGCCAAGCCGGTCATAGGGCAGCAGATTGTCTGGCCCCTGCTCCTGTACCACAAACACCACAGTTGAAGCCTAATACAACTGTTAGAGGTCGGAAGAATCAAAGAAGACCTCCGGGTAGGGGTGGGTTCGCCAAACACAATTGGGAAAGCCCCCTCTGCACAGATGGGAGCAACGGACCAACAGACCGACACCATGTCCCTGAGAACCCGACCTGTGAAAACGACCCAATGGTAAGTGATCCCATCATACCTTTTACAGTTAAGGTCAAGTTAGTGGTACCAAACACGTGGAGGCCGGGGAGTTAGAAGCTGTCATTGATACTGGCTGTTCTAGATGTCTTCTCAGACTCTCCATCATTGAACAATTGGGCATGAAGACTAACCCGCTAAAATGCCCAAGTGAATGGAACCTTAATTGGGGGGGCCCAGCCACTCAAATGACAGAATTGATCAAGATGGAATTAGGGCCCTATCGCAAACTCATACGCTTCATAGTGGTCCCCAAGATGTCAGAATCAATCATACTGGGACTTGCTTGATTAGACAAATAGACCCCAACAATCAAATGGGAGGATGGATTCAGAAAAATCCTCATTGGACCGGGCCTACTGCCCCCTCTTCCACGCACTACAAAGCCACCAGTCAGCTTGAACCCAGAGTCTGAGCCAGCATCCATGGCATCCCACCTTCTCCCAGTTAACCCCCAGGTACCCGACCAATACAAAGACTTAGCTGAAGCATTCAGTGAAGAAGAGTGTAATGTTTTACCTCCCCATCGAGCCACTGATTGCACCATATAATTAGAGCCCGGGGCGAAATTACCAAAACCAAAGATGTATTCCATGATGCCTGCTAAAATAACTGAACTAAAGAAATACATTGACAGCAATTTGGAACGAGGTTTTATTGAGCCTGCCAAATCAAGATTAGCTGCCCCCGTATTATTCAAGGAGAAGATGGTGAGTTGAGATTCTGTGTTGACTTTAGAGGTGTGAACGCCATATGCATCAAAAACATGTATCCTCTCCCTCTTATGAAGGACTTATTGAACCACCTGTCGAAGGCAAAGTATTCACCAAGCTAGATCTCAGGGAAGCTTATTACCTGGGTCTGCATCAAAGAGGGAGATGAGTGGAAAACTGCTTTTAACTGCCTCTGGGTAGCTTCCAATTCAAAGTCATGCCTTTAGGACTTCAGGGGGCTGCTGCAGTGTTTATGCAGCTCATCAATGAGGTGCTACACCCGCACCTTTACCAGGGAGTCCTCGTGTACCTGAGTGACATCCTTATCTTCTGCGAAACCATGGAAGAACATGTTCAATTGGTCCAACAGGTTCTAGAAAAACCTCTAGCCGCCAAATTATATGTGAAACTCTCAAAATGTGAATTCCACAAAAAGTTGCTGGACTACTTAGGCTACCGAATATCCAACCTGGGGATTGAAATGGACCCCAGAAAGGTGAAAGCAGTGCTGGATTGGCAATCCCCCAGAACCCGAAAACAACTTCAAAGTTTCTTGGGTTTTGCCAACTTCTATAGACAATACATTCCATCCTTTGCTGAAGTTCCCCTCCCATTGACAGAGCTATTAAAAACGGGCCCATCACCCATCAAACCAAAGCCAAGTCAACCCCTGGCTTGGACTATGGACTGTCAGAAAGCTTTCGAGGCCTTAAAACACCTCTTTGCAGCTGAGCCCGTCCTCCAGCACCCAGACGCGACCAAGCCTTTTATTGTCCAAATGGATGCAAGTGATATAGCAGTGGCAGCTGTTTTGCTGCAAAAGGACTCTCAAGGACAATTGATGCCTTGCGCTTATGTGTCCAAAAAGCTGACAGACACAGAGCGAAGGTGGGCAGTCTGGGAGAAAGAAGCATTCACCGTACAATGGGCTTTGTTGACTTGGAGGCATTTTCTAAAAGGGGCGCCAGAGGCCTTTGAGGACTGATCATAAGAACCTCGAGACTCTAATGACCCCTTGGAGATTATCGCCCAAACAAGTCCGCTGGGCCCAATATTTCAAGCGATTCAATTTCAACATTAAATATATCCCCGGAGGGAAAAACGTCCTAACGGACACTCTGTCCAGAAAACCTCAGTTTGACAGCCACCGAGAGAAACAGGCCTTAATTTCAGATGCTCAATTGGCAGGCCAAATGACCACTCGAGCCCAAGCCAACTGCAACCCCAAACACCTGGAAGATAAGCTGACTGCAGAATTGAAAACGGCCCTATTGACTGATCCTTGGTTCCTGGACCATCAAGCCTAGTTGACAATGAATGATGGACTAGCTTGGAAAGGAACTAAGCTTTATGTACCCACAACCCTAAGACTACTGGTACTAAAGTGTAGCCACGAATCCCGGCTGGGAAGTCACTTCGGATTCCTAAAAACCCTACATTTACTGAGAAGATAGTTCTGGTGGCCAAAAATGAAACCTGATGTCGAGGACTATGTAAAAAGTTGCTCAATTTGTGCCACAATGAAAAACCCCTGGCCTCCTGCAACAAGTCGCTTAACCAACCCAACCTTGGGAAGAGATCGCAACGGACTTTATTGTTGAATTACCTAAGAGTGAAGGGAATACGATCATTTGGACTATAATTGACTTATTCTCTAAGGCCCATTTTATAGCCTGCAAAGGACTTTCATCTGTGAAAAAACTTGGAAAGTTGTTCATGAAACATATCTATAGACTAAATGGAGTACCTCGTAGAATAATATCAGACAGAGGGATGCAATTTACCACAAAATTTTGGAGGGAATTTCTGAAATCTATTTGTTCCTCTCCAGGGTTATCTTCAACTTTCCATCCGGCTTGTAATGGAGCAGCAGAGAGGGCTAACACCATGATTGAACAATACATTAGATGCTATGTAAATTATCAACAAGAAAATTGAGCTGAGTTATTACCTTTTGCAGATGTTGCTTACAATAATACAGTGCATAGCAGCACGGGATTGACTCCATTCCAAATCAACACTGGAATGGATTTTGTCCCGATTGCAGAGTTACCTAGACAACCTCCCTCATCCATTCCCTAACAGAATGGATGAACTCATTAAAGAAAGGATGGGAAGATACAAAAAAAGCTTTGACCGAAGCTGCAAAAAATTATAAAAAACAGGCGGATACGCATAGATCCCTTCAACCGCCTTTTAAAGTAGGGGGACAAAGTATATTTGTTGACAAAGTATCTTAGGTTCAAACTGCCCAATAAGAAGCTGGGTCCAAAATTCTTGGGTCCATTCACAATTTCAAAGATAATCAATCCGGTCACTGTCCAATTAAGTCTTCCTCGAATATTGGAGAAAATTCATGCAGTATTCCACTATAGTTTACTAAAACCAGCTACTAGATCAATGATAAGACCACCGCCAATCAGTCCCCCTGAACCGTTAATGGTACAGAGGAAAACACATTATGAGATTCAAAAATTTTTTGATTCTAGATTATACCGTGGCTGATTGCAATAGTTGGTCTTATGGAAAGGATACCCCCTCTCAAATGCTAGTTGAGTAAAGAGTTGGGATGTTCATGCTGATCAATTGGTTAACCAATTCCATAAGGATCTTCCACACAAACCGAAGAGTCCTCGTGGAGGGGGGAGAGGAGGTTAAGGACAAAGTGTTAACCCCCTGTATCTTTTTTTTTCCTTTTCTTTTAGGAGGAGGAATTTTCAAGGGGGGACGCCTGTCAGCTTTGAAATTCAGCTGCCACATTTTTTTTAAGAGAGTTGGAGGAGTTGAAAAGTTCAAGGTTATTCTGTATGGCGTATTAGGAAATTCCAGTGGCAGTTAATTGGTTCTCATGATTTATGAAGTATAGAAGTGGAAGGAGAGAAAGGAGGAGAGAAGGTGGATTCTGTGTGATGCGTGAAAAAAATTTCACTTTGGGAAATGCCTTTGACATGCCAGATCTGTTCCTAAATAAATCAATTGGAGAGAAAATGTCTGAGAGTGATTGATATCATGGATACTTTCTGGATGCCTTACACCTGGATCCAGGAGTAAGTTAATAGAGAATTACAAGCTATATATTCCCATTGTAACTTTTAAAAAATTCTTTTTAACAATGGGATTTTTAGTTCTAGGGATTCTGGAGAATTGAATAAATTCTGTGTTAAATATTATCATAGACATAAATTTAGATGTCTTTTGAACAAATACATGTAAAATTAGGCTTTCACTAGCTACTAGTTGATGACTCTTCAAGTAAACGTTGGAAGAAACGTCCATCTGGGTTCAATTCCAAGTGGGGAGAAAGACTGGAACCATGGAGACTGCTTGGAAGGATGGTTTAATGGAGCAGAACCATTAAGCACATGGTCCTGGTGCAGCTGAACACATGGAGTGGAGAGAGAGATATATTTACACCCTCTCTTGGGTCTTGCAAGAAATGTATCCTATTGGTTGTCAGACTCCCAGGGGGCTATGTGGAGATCCAGCTCAACTTGTAGGTCAGTGATGGCTAACCTTTTCAGCACCAAGTGCCCAAAATGCAATGCCTGCGTGTCCCCCTTGCATACATCCCACACCTGATGCCCCTGTGTATGTGCTCCACCTCTGGTGCATGCATGGCAGAGACCAAAAGGCCAGATGGCTGGTGGGAGGCACTTTTACATGTGTGACACAGCTGAGCTGGGGCGATGGCTTGCATGCCCACACAGGGCTCACTGCTATCGGTTCGCCATCCCAGATAGGTTTTCCTGCCTGAGTGGGGGGTTGGACTAGAAAACGTCCAAGGTCCCTTCCAACTCTTATTTATTCTATTCCAGTGATGGTTAACTTTTTCAGCACCAAATGCCCAAAGCAGCATGTGTATATGCATCTCCAAAATGTATTAAGTGTGCATGGATGCGCCCTGCCCCATGCATGTGCATGCCACCATGCCCCCCATGTGTGTACCCCCACTGCACATTCACACGTGACCCCCACATGTGCATCCTGCCCTCACATATGTGTGTGTGACCCTTGCAGCTGGCCAGTGTGAGTCGCACGGCAGAGCTGAGCTGGGGCAATGGCTTGCATGCCCATAGAGAGGGCTCTGCTTGCCACCTCTGGCACACATGCCACCTGTTCACCATCACAGTGCTAATATATGTGTACAAATGAACAAGTTGGTAGTGAATACACACACTGCAACCTTCTGCCACAGTCAGTCGCTTATGTAAGACACCATCAAAGCTGCGACGATTCCTCCAGTACTTTGCTTTCAGAAAACAACAACAGTGATATGGTTTACACATCTGGCCAAGCTTAACTTTGATTTATGGAAAATCTACATACAACCGTACCTCTGTCCTGTTCAGTTCCAGAGAAGGGGATAGCAAACGTCAGCAAAGGGCGGTGGCTGTTTCCTGTTATCTTGAAGAAATGAACACTTGACTGTTTTTTGCTGGCTTGACAGATACTTGACCTAGAGTGCCATTTCTGTGGAACTGCCTCTGTGTGTCAATGGAAGAACCCACCAACCCGAAGCTGAAAAGTAACCCAGTTCCAGAGAAGAGGATAGCAAATACCAGCAGGTGTGGTGGGTATCAGGCCATGTTGCAAAGAGCAAACCTAAAGAACTATCTGCTCGTACGTAATTTAATTCTACTGCTAGAAGTTTTTAAGAAGAGATTGGACAACCATTTGTCTGAAATGGATAGGGTTTCCTAGCAGACCTCCAAGGGTCCTTCCAACTCTGTTATTCTATTTTTAAGGGGTTTTTTGGGTAATCAAGCCCAACTCCCTTCTTCAGTATTATGACTAGACAGAATTTTTCAACAAGCCAACAAAATGGCCACTCAGGTAATAGAGAGAGCCAGTGTAGTGTTGTAGTTTTGGTGGTGGCCTAGAAACCAAGAGACTGTGAGTTCTTGTTCCGCCTTAGACATGAAAGAAGCTGCATGACTTTGGGCTAATAATCGGGAAATAGTGAGCTTTAGTTTCACCTTAGGCATAAAAGCTGACTGGACAACTTTGCATCAATCATTCTCTCTCAGACCAACCCACCTCAAACGGATGTCGTTATTGGGAAAGGAGGGAGTATTAGATATATTTGCCACTTTCAGCTATTTATAAAGTAATAAAAAATAAATAACATGCCTATGAAATTATTTCTGCCTTCCTGCAGCTCTCTTATCTATTATAAAATATAATTATTTATTATTTTTTATTATTATTAGGCAGTTAGGCTGCTTCCCCCCCCCCCCCCCATTCATTCCTGATCCTGCCTTTCTGGCACCAAACAGGCAGTTTGGTTGTTAGCGGTTCCTACAGTTATGGGATTGCTGTCTTTGGATCCTTAGTGGCTTAGCCACCGTGAAGCCACCCAGGCACCTATGAAACATGTATCTCTTGCGCACAAAATCTCTTTTCGTGAAGATTAAATTCACTCGAGCTGCATTAATAGCTTTCCAAGACTGCATCACGAACCACCGTCAACCTAACAGCTGAATACTTATTAATAATTATAGGATGTTAATGAGTTAATTACCACAACATTACGTCATTATAATATCCCATTGTCTTTTTAATAAACACCAAATATTTTCCGTGCTGCTCTTCCCCCCCAGCAAAAAATTCATCCCCAGTGAATTCTTGGCTGGAATTCATGTGGAGTCAGAAGTTAGCCCAATGTTCTATATGTACATGGGACATGTTATGTATTGAATGTATATAGTTGTGTTAACTACTAAAGTAAAACTAATCTTTAGATGACCCTAACTGTTAGCTCCAGCTGTTTTGGAGGGAAATTGAGAACATTTATATTTGGGCAGACTTTTTCTAGTTCTATGATGGTTAAGGCTTTGTGGGACTAGAGTATAAATCACAGGCCTTTTCCTGCAGTTCCTCAGTTCCAGTTTGAGTCAATAAATGCTGTTGCAGCTATGCTGGTCTGGTTCTTGCCTACTGAAGCCCACTACACAATAGGACACTTAAACAAAAACTGTGAGATGCAAACAGCTACAACACTAGCAATAAAAAAAAGACAGTAATTGTTATTCCATCAGAAAATAACTTCATACTTTGGTGGTGACTGAAATAAACTTAAGAAGAAGAAAAAATGGGAAAAACTAGTTAAAGAAAAAGATTTATATACTAGCCATGTAATGTCAATATAGAATTGATTTTCACATATCCTTAAGCTTATTAAATCTAGATCATATTGAAAAATATCACTTCATCTTCATACATTAGGATATAAAGTATTTACAAAAGCAGATAATATGATTCATGAGGTGATGGGCCACCTGCTAAAATAAAGCCAGATCGTGGCACACGCTTCAAAGTAAATCAGGAAGCCTGTAATTGTGGAGTCTATCTGATAAGAACAAAGAATGTTTATCCACATGAGATATTCATGTGTAAATCTTGTAACAATCCTGACTAATTGGAAAGCTGATAAAAGTAACACGAGTTAGCCAACTTGCAGACCTCAACTAAAAGTTAGGCCTGCAGCAAATCAAATGTGTATTATATAATTCCTAGGGCATTCATTAGCCAAGACTTGGGAATAGGGACAGCTAGAGATCAATAGAACAAATTGTAGAATTATTACTAAAATGTTTATTAGATGATACTTCTTATTTCACTTTGTCCCACCTTCTCCTTTAGTAAAAATGTATAAAACTTACTCAATCCTTTGTTCTTGGCTCTTGGCATTTTGACCAGGAGCCCTTTTCCTTGGAGAACTCCAATAAAAAGCAAACAGAAAACTTGCACCTCGTGTCTGGAGTCTATCATTGGCTATAGCACCAGGCTCAGACCCAAATTGGGGACAACAAGGTATCAAAGAGTCTAACTTCTTTCAGTTTACACAAATTAATCTTTAAATGTCCAAAGAACTAAATGCCAGATTGTATGGCTACAAAGCCCTTTTTCCAATTTCACATGAAACAATAGAATTGTGATATTTTGGAATTCTTTGCTCATTCACATTGAGTTCTCCACAGTATACTTGTATGTAAGCTAAGTATTGTCAGTGAACTTTCTTTTCAAATGAAGTCACATTTTTACATATGCTCTGTTGCTGTTAAAAGTATTTTGGCTCTAATAATGGAGGTTTTTAAGAAGAGATTGGACAACCATTTGTTTGAATGGTTCAGGGTTTCCTGCCTGAGCAGAGGGTTGGACTAGAAGACCTTCAAGATCCCTCCCAACTCTGTTAAGAAACAATATATTCATACAGCATATTCACATGTACAGTGATGATGATTTGTTGATCCAAAGTTAAGAACTAATGCAGAACATGAAGTCCAGCTAGGCAGATCTGAACCCCGCCCCCCCCCTTCATCCAGCCAAGTCTCAGGGCTGTACATGCCAAGTCTGTCAACTCATCCATAATGAAATCATTAACATAACTAATGCATGTACTTCTATGCTTTTTCTATAGTCTCCAGATCACATTTATATGGGTGTTGTTTGGTGATACTATTGAGGGTTCTAGTTTGATTAAAAGCAGTAGGATTTTGAAGCACATAGATCTGAAAATAAGTGACTGCCATGTCTGATTTGCTAATTTAAAATATACTGAATATATTTTAAGGACTTAAGCTTTGGGTGAGGTTACAAAGACACTGAATTTGTCGATCAGAAAGGTCAGCAGTTTGATGGTTCGAATCCTAGTGCCACGTAATAGAGTGAGCTCCCATTACTTGTCCCAGCTTCTGTCAACCTATTAGTCCGAAAGCATGTAAAAATGCAAGTAGAAAAATAGGGACCATTTTGGTGGGAAGGTAACAGCATTCTGTGCGCCTTCGGCATTTAGTCATGCTGGCCACATGACCACAGAAACGTCTTCAGACAGTGCTGGCTCTTAGGCTTTGAAACGGAGATGAGCACTGCCCCCTAGAGTCAGAAATGACTAACACATATGTGCGAGGGGAACCTTTACCTTTAAACAAATAAAGAGGTAGTGTTTCCAGGCCAACCTCACACAAGTACTTTCCTCAGGGTTTATTTTCCTAATCATGTAACTAAGCAGCTCTTCTCATGACCCTTGGAAAGACCATCCACAGACAAACCATCTCTGCAGCACCAGCTTCCATTTGTGATAAAGCAGACTTCCTTTAGATTTTTTTTTTCAATCCAATGAAGATAACATATAGGTGAAACTCGAAAAATTAGAATATCATGCAAAAGTTCATTTATTTCAGTAATGCAACTTAAAAGGTGAAACTAATATATGAGATAGACTCATTACATGCAAAGCAAGATAGTTCAAGCCGTGATTTGTCATAATTGAGATTATTATGGCTTACAGCTCATGAAAACCCCAAATCCACAATCTCAGAAAATTAGAATATTGTGAAAAGGTTCATTATTCTAGGCTCAAAGTGTCCCACTCTAATCAGCTAATTAAGCCATAACACCTGCAAGGGTTCCTGAGCCTTTAAATGATCTCTCAGTCTGGTTCGGTAGGAATCAAATCATGGGAAAGACTGTTGATCTGACAGTTGTGCAGAAAACCATCATTGACACCCTCCATAAGGAGGGAAAGCCTCAAAAGGTAATTGCAAAAGAAGTTGGATGTTCCCAAAGTGCTGGATGTTTTCAAAGCACATTAATAGAAAGTTACGTGGAAGGGAAAAGTGTGGAAGAAAAAGGTGTACAAGCAGCAGGGATGACTGCAGCCTGGAGAAGATTGTCAGGAAAAGGCCATTCAAAAGTGTTGGGGACTTTCACAAGGGGTGGACTGAGGCTGGAGTCAGTGCATCAAGAGCCACTACACACAGACGGATCCTGGACATGGGCTTCAAGTGTTGTATTCCTCTTTTCAAGCCACTCCTGAACAACCAACAATGTCAGAAGCGTCTTACCTGGGCTAAAGAAAAACAGAACTGCTCTGTTGCTCAGTGGTCCAAAGTCCTCTTTTCTGATGAGAGCAACTTCTGCATCTCATTTGGAAACCAAGGACCCAGAGTCTGGAGAAAGAATGGAGAGGCACACAATGCAAGATGCTTGAAGTGCACTGTGAAGTTTCCACAGTCTGTGTTGATTTGGGGAGCCATGTCATATGCTGGTTTTAGTCTACTGTGCTTCATTAAGTCCAGGGTCAACACAGCCATCTACCAGGAGATTTTGGAGCACTTCTTTCTGCAGATGAGCTTTATGGGGATGCTGACTTCATTTTCTAGCAGAACTTGGCACCTGCCCACACTACCAAAAGCAGTGGTTCAATGACCGTGGAATTACTGTGCTTGATTGGCCAACAAACTTGCCTGACATGAACCCCATAGAGAATCTATGGGGCATTGCCAAGAGAAAGATGAGAGACATGAGACCGAACAATGCAGAAGAGCTGAAGGCTGATATTGAAGCATCCCGGTCTTCCATAACACCTTAGCAGTGCCATAGGCTGATAGCTTCCATGCACGCCGCATTGAGGCAATAATTGCTGCAAAAGGGGCCCAAACCCCAAATGCATGCTTATACTTTTCAGAGGTCTGATATTGTACCATGTACAATCCTTGTTTTATTGATTGCATGTAATATTCTAATTTTCTGAGATTGTGGATTTGAGGTTTTCATGAGCTGCAGCCATAATCATCTCAGTTATGACAACCTCACACAAGTACTTTCTTCAGGGTTTATTTTCCTAATTGTGTAACTAAGCAGCTCTTCTCATGACCCTTGGAAAGACCATCCACAGACTAACCATCTCTGCAGCACCAGCTTCCATTTGTGATAAAGCAGACTTCCTTTAGATTTTTTTTCTTCAATCCAATGAAGATAACACCTACAGGTGAAACTCAAAAAATTAGAATATCAATGCAAAAGTTCATTTATTTCAGTAATGCAACTTACAAGATGAACCTAATATATGAGATAGACTCATTACATGCAAAGCAAGATAATTCAAGCCATAATTTGTCATAACTGAGATGATTATGGCTTACAGCTCATGAAAACCTCAAATCCACAATCTCAGAAAATTAGAATATTACATGTAATCAATAAAACAAGGATTGTACATGGTACAATATCAGACCTCTGAAAAGTATAAGCATGCATTTGGGGTTTGGGCCCCTTTTGCAGCAATTACTGCCTCAATGCGGCATGGCATGGAAGCTATCAGTGACGTGTGAGTGATGTGTGAGTGACGTGTGCTTTTTCGCTTTTATATATATATATATATACATATACATAAAAGCGAAAAAGCACTGACACGTCATTTCAAAATCTCCAGAATCGTAAAGCCTACAAACTTGTAATTTGGCACATATGTTCCTCTTGGCTTTCTTTTTCAAAATGACCATCAGAGCATTAGTATTTCCTATATTTCATATATATATCTAGATGGACACATTCATAAAGTTGCCAAATTACAAATTACAAGAAACAGAAAATTCCTCAAATTACAGTACATAAACTAGGATGCTACAACAACAGAGAGCAGACAAAGAAAACTTGATTATGTGCCATCAAGTCAGTGTTGACACTTAGTGATTGCATTGTTAGTCTGTCACTAATCTTTCAGACCTTTCATCACTGCCCCAACTGCACTCTAACTGTATTTCTATCTTTCTGCTAATTATATTCTTCTTCTCTTTCCTTTCCTTTCCCAGCATTAGAGCCTTCTTCAGAGAGTTAGATCTTCACATAATGTGTGTGAATAAAGCAATTTGAATCTGGCCATTTGTGCCTCAAGTGGATTGATTGTTCGATGATCAATTTGTTTTTCCCAGAGAAGCTTTTTTCCAAGAGGCAACTGGACTGCCTGGTTTTTCTTTGACAGTGTTTCACTTCTCATCCAAGAAGCTTCTTGGAGTCCAGTTGACTTTGGAAAAAAGCACCTTTGGGACAACCATGATGTGGATAACTGAGAATCTCCATGGATCCATTTGTTTGTTTTCCTGACTTGTCCAGGGTATTCTCAGGAGTCTTCCCCAAAACCAAATTTCAAAAGCATCAATACTCTTCCTGTCCTGCTTTTCAAAGTCCCTGTTTCATTTTCACTTCCATAAAATGTCACAGGGAATACCACGGTTATTCTGATCTTTGCAGGTGCAGAAACATCACTGTATCTGACTATATTTTCCAAATGGTTTTATGGTTTGCACTGCCATGTTCTAATCTGTTGGTTTCTTGTTCCTTTCCTGTTGATGGTTGATCTTAAAAGGTAGAAGCAATCAACTACTTCAATATCCAAGACAAAGAAAATATACTTTAAAACATTTTAAAATGAATAATCATGGTTCATAGCTAAATATATCATGGAATCTTAAAAACAGTATATAAACAATATAAAATGTGATCACCACATATGCTGATTAATATCTCCGCAGTGCAATAAGACAAATATATATATAAAAGTTTTACATAAAAACTAACACAAACTAATAAAAAAGCAGAAAAAAGAAAAAGTGCAGAAGTATTAAGAAAAAAAATAAAAGAAACTTCCAATTTTCTTTGTAGCAATTATAAGTACAATTTAAAAAATTATTTCACTCTATGATTACGAAAGAAAGCCCACTCTTTTCTATTATCCAGTTTCTTTCTAATCATCAAAACCATAAATCATAAGTGCATTTTTTCATTTTATGCAAAAAGTCTATTAGGCATAAGACAAAATTCTTTTATTTCAATAATAGATAGCATTGTTGTACTTTGGTGGTAAGTTATCCATTTGCACCAAACGTATACTAAGAAACATATCTTAATTTATCTTAGCTTGCCTCATCCTTACCCCCTCTTATGTCAGTTATTTTGCTGAGATCTATTTTAATATAATTCCCTTTGGGGCAATAGACGAAGCACAATAAGAGTTGAAGAGCATCACCTGTTACTATCCAAGCCATGGGCCCTTCTCTTCCTTTGTTTTGATCACTAACACAGCAACAAAAATCCTTTTTATACTTTTATCTTTTTTGCAAATCTGAATTCTCTCTGTGCTTTATCCTTTCTGGGTTACTTTCTGCTTATACCAACAACTTGCTACTGCTTGGAAACTACATCCATCTTTCATATTCTTTTTGAAAATATTTTTATTAAACTTTACATTATACAGATAAAAATACAAAATATAAGAGATTAAAAAAATAAGTGCAGAAAAAGAAGAAAAAAATATAACCTCCTCCTTTCTCCCAGCAAGTATAGTATATATATATATAACTTTAATTATCACATATAATTTATCTCTTAAAATATAATAAATCATCTTTTGACCCCAAATCCTACTCTATTTTCTATAAATACATCTTTAAAGCTTCATTATTCCACCCTAACCAGCAAAATTTTGTAAATTTTTCATGTCCAATACATGTTCCTTTTAATTCTAGCTGAGCCAAAGAGTACCTATGATTTTCTGTTTCCCTCATTTTTTGGAACACGGTATTATTGTAGTTCCAGGGTCCTAGTTTTGAGACATTCCCAATTCTTGTCTGCTCCGTTCAACCTAAAGATTTCTTTTCCATAAGATCTTATCTGCTACGTCTACGCCTGTTGGATTTGACTCTCTTGAAATCTACTCTGTGTATGTGTCTCTGCTTCAGTTTCTATTTCTCTTCCCAAAGTTTTCATCTCTTCAGTCAGTTATTCCTCATGGAATCAGATTTAGCCAATTCCTTTATTTTATTCTTTAACCTTTTGGAAAATGAAATGGCAAACTATTGAGAAATTTGGAAAAACCTTGTAGTCATGGCTTTCAGTTAATTATCCAGATAGTTGAATTTTTCCATTATGACCCTTTCCTAAAAATAGTGCAATCTGTTCCAGGATGGCAGCATCCAGGAATTCTCTCTGCTTCATCCTTCAGTTCTTGCATTCCATTTGTTGAGCTTCACCAAGTTTTAATAATGCTTACTATATTTTCACTGTTTGTTCCTACAGTACTTTCTTTTTCTACCCAATTAATGCTGAATATTCAACTATAACATTATTACTGGAGTACCTCTGGAAAGCAATGGGTTAGAGAAAGCTGATTTAACACCATATACCAAATGGCTATATCAAAAGATCCAATGCAGTATATTGGATTATCCACCCAAAGTCCTCCTCTAGTTTTTCTTATTATTATGCTCACATTTCTAACCAAGAGGGTATAGCTCACATTTATAACCACAGCAGACTATAGGAGCTATCTTTCCAGTTTGTTGTTTCTACAGATTTTACTAAAATTGATGATTAAAGTTTTCAGTAATGAATCTACTCATGTTTAATGATCTACAGATATCATAAGTGAGAAAAATATTATATTCTAAGTAGTATCTATAATTGCAAAGGTGAAGATACTGACTTTTAAAATCTAGAGAAGCGAAATAGTGACCAGACGTTTCAGATGTTTCCTTACTCTTAAGGTGACTGTTGGTTATTGGCTGCCATTGGTCCCTGACTCTCAATGAGGAACTCTTACATCGGGTTGTACCCCATGGACAGAGCTTCCAGGAGGACTATGCGGGTATTTTCCACTTCCAGGTAAGGCATGCATTTTGCTACAGGAAGTGATTCATAGTGAGACCTTGCTCACTAACAAGTGTGTTACAGAACGAAAGAAATGTAGTTCAGAAAAAGTGGTATGTTTTATTCCAACCTACAGTAAATAACTATGTAAGTAAGTAACTATTTTTATTTTGCTTAAATCAAGCCTGGCTATAAAATCATTATTCCTTTCTTCCTTTCTTTTTATTCCTCAGATATGGCAATTTGGCAAATGGGTAATGTGGCAATAGATGATAGATTACCAATCAAGGGTGGAAAACTTCTATTTGTGCACTCAGCTGAGCGTAAAGAAGTTTGGAGTGCCCTGCTGGAAAAAGCTGATGCCAAGTAAGTGTTGCTGTTGTTTAGGTGATTATCTGGCTAACATAGGAGTGCATGTCTGCTTTCTTAAGCAAACTCTGCTTTGGATTTGTTTCTCTGCTATTATAGTTCCCCCTCCTGTGTAGATGGAGACCACTGACAAAGTTTGTAGGTATCCTTCTAATTCTGAGTTTTGTTTGCTACACAGCTTGAATGGCTCTTATGAAGCCTTGTCAGGGGGCAGGGTCACCGAAGGCTTTGAAGATTTCACAGGTGGTATGGCAGAAACGAATGATCTCAAAAAACCACCACGCAATTTATCCAAAATCATTTGCAAGGTCCTCGAGAGAGGATCTCTGCTTGGCTGTTCCATTAATGTAAGATAAGCTCCCTAGAGGGTTCATGAAACGCTTGAGTTTGGGAACTTTAAAAGTCTTGGAGTTTTTCCTTTATTTGGTTCTGATTTTTAGACACCTATTAGGAGACCAGAAGTAAGCAGAATATTGGATTTAGTAAGTGTAGATTTATCGGAGTTGAACAGTTGAATAAGCCTATGTTGCGTGAAGTGGGGCAAAACAAATTTTAGACTACAGAGCTCCCATGCAGTTTGCATACTGAGATGATGCTGTTAATATGGCACTGCACTACATCCTACAACACCTTGAATCTCCAAATATCTACGCAAGGATCCTCTTTGTAGACTTCAGTTCATCATTCAATACCATCATTCCAAACATTCCAGAACTAAACTAAACCAGCCAGTGGTACCTGAATACACTTGCAAGTGGATCATAAGCTTCCTAACGGACAGGAAGCAGCAGGTGAAGCTAGGCAGAATCACATCTGATATCTGTACAATTAGCACAGGGTCCGTCCAAGGCTGTGTGCTTTCTCCACTTCTCCCTATATACCAATGACTGCATCTCAAATGATCCATTTGTTAAAATACTGAAGTTTGCAGATGATTGGTCTCATTCGAGACAACAACAGATCTGCATACAGGTGGGAGGTTGTACAACTTGCCTCGTGGTGTAACCAGAACAATCTGGAACTGAACACACTCAAAACTGTAGAAATGGTGGTAGACTTTAGCAAAAACCCTCTCATTACTACCACCTCTTACAGTATTAGACAACAATGTATCAACAGTAAAGACCTTCAAATTTCTAGGTTTTATCATATCACAAGACCTAAAATGGACACCTAACAAACTTCATCAAAAAACCACTACAAAGAATGTTCTTTCTGTGCCAACTCAGAAAGCTCAAACTGCCCAAGTAGAACTGATACAGTTCTACAGAGGAATTATTGAGTCTGTCATCTGCACCTCTATAACTCTGGTTTGGTTCTGCAACCCAACAAGACAGACACAAACTTCAGAGGATTATTAGGACTGCAGAAAAAACAATTATTACCAACCTGCCCTCAATCGAGGACCTGTATACTGCACGAGTCAAAAAGAGGGCTGTGAAAATACCCTCACATCCTAGATATAAACTGTTTCAACTCTTATCCTCAAAACGATGCTATAGAGCACTGCACACACCAGAACAACTAGACACAAGGACAGTTTTCCCCGAACGCCATCACTCTGCTAAACAAATAATTCCCTCAACACTGTCCAACTATTTACAAAATCTGCACTACTGTTACTATTAATCTTATCATCACTCCTTATCACCCCTCCCCTCCCACTTGTGACTGTATGACTGTAACTTTGTCGTTTGTATCCTTACGATTTATATTGATGGTTTCAATAGTATGATTCGATTGCTTATTGTACCCTATGACTATTATTAAGTGTTGTACTTGATGATTCTTGACGAATGTATCTTTTCTTTTAGGTACACTGAGAGCATTTGCACCAAGAAAAATTCCTTGTGTGTCCAATCACACTTGACCCATAAAGAATTCTATTCTATTCTGATTCTAGATGGAGGAGTCAGGACACCTAAATTATTATGCAATGTGGTTTATCCTTTTTCTTAGAAAAGTGCATTGGACTTGGAAGAAGATACCTTCAAGAAACTACTGAAGAGTCACACCTATTCGGTCACAGGATTTAATTGGGTAAGTTTCTCTCTGTGGAGTTACAAATATCAATTCAAGGATTTAATTACTTTTGTACATAGCCTAATGTCTCAAATTTGGCAGGTGGAGTATCGTGGTCCGTCAAGAAGAGCTCATTCGCATAAGGAATCCCTGGGGTCACTGCGAGTGGACTGGCGCATGGAGTGATAGGTGAATCATAAACTGTAGAATTAGAATGTACTTTAGACACATCAAGTCCAACTCCTGCTCTGTGCATGAACATCTTTGACAAATGACCATGTTGGAAAGTTCATAGTAAAGAACACACCACTTCATTTGGCAGCTGATAACTATAATCAACAGCTTGTATAGTTAAGAAATACTTCATGATAGCTAGTCTTATTCCTTGAAATTTTAACTTTTAGTGATGGTCTTGCCCTTTGGGATAATAACGAGCGACTGTTCCTTCTGGGTGATAACCCCACATATTTATGAAGACCACTGTCATACCACCCTTCAGTTTATGTTGACTGAACCTACCCATTTCCTTTAACTGTTTTCATATAGGACTTGTTTCTCAGACCATTCACCATCCTGGTAACCCCCCAACTGTCCTTTTTGAAGAGTGGTGCCCAGAATTGGACACCGTATCCCAAATGGGATCTGATTTATATAGACTGGAACAATTACTTGCTATGATCTGGCTTCGGTTAATGCCACACTCCCCTAAGATAGCACTTGCCTTTTTAGTACTGCACCACACTGCTTGCTCACATTTAATTTACAGACAATAAGTACAGCAAAATCCCCTTCACGTGGACTATTCCCTTTCACGTCGACTATCTTCATCCTAGGTGAACATTTTTTTCTATCTAGAAGTAGAATTTTACATTTTACATTTTTTCCAGTTAAATATAAGTGTATTAATTTCAGCTGACTGAAATCCAGCTTGTCTGGATGCTCTGAGATCTTCTACATCTAGAGTATTAATCAGCTTTCCTATTTTTGTGTCATCTGCAGACTTTGTAAATGTCCTCTTAATGCAGCCATACAAGTCATGAGAGTGACTTGGTCCTACTAAGTTTTTCCAGTCCAATGGTCTCTGATATAAGCAATTTGTATATGTGGCAGTAAATTTTAAAGACATTTTTAGAAAGTAGAGTCTTGAACAATATTGACTCTTTGGGCTAGAATCTTTTCCAATTCTATTTGAAAATATCCAGAATTGACTGTGACTTTTTTTTGTTACAAAATATATACTACAGCATATCACTGAGCTTGCAACTCTTTAAACTAGCCCTTTGCTGTTCTTTAGTAGTAATGTTCCCAGTTAAAATTGGAAGTAGTGCAGCAGTACAGAGAAAATAGCATAATTGCCTTTTTGCTGCCATTTTAGCTTTTCTGAATGGAATGAAATAGATCCTGACAAGAGGGATAAATTGCTACTGAAGATGGAAGATGGTGAATTCTGGTAAGTTCCAAAATCTAGGGGTCAATTCTGTGTGCTGTACACTAAGCATGTATCTTAATCATTCCTAAAACTTTGGCATCATGTACAGCAGAAGTCAAGACTAAATAATTGCTTCTTAAAATATCTTTGTTAGACCCACTGATGCAACAGAGGAAACTAGTATAGCTATTGAACTGTTTTCTGCTTTCTCCAAAAGTACAAAGTTTTCTAACTAAAAAAGAATTGAAATAAATAATAATTGAGCACAGAGAACAGCATGAAAGCAACAGAATAAGGTTGCCTGCATTGAAGCTTGTTCCAAAGAAACAACAGAAATATTAAATATGTCAATAGTGCAATATCAAATATAATGTTTTGAACTTTCTTAAGACAGCGGGAGCTATAAAGTTCTTCCAAAGAGGGGAGAGGGCAACCAGTGATCTTCTGGGCAATGACGTTAACCCTCTGGAGTGCTGTCCTATCTGGCACTATGCAATTGGCAAACCATACAGAGGTGCAGTAAGTTAAGATACTCTCTATGACAGCGGTCGCCAACTGGTGGGCTGTGAGAAAATTTTGGTGGGCCGCAGTATGCTGAGGCGGAGAGACAGAGCAATCCTGCAGTCTCCCGAGTTGTGGCTGCTGCTTCCTGCCTCAGTGCATCGATGAGGCCGAGCAGCAGCAGGAAGAACGCGGACCCCCCTGAGCCGCAGGAAGCAGCTGCCCTCAGGTGAAGATGTTACGAGGGGGAGCCTCGACCCCCTCTTCCTCCTCGCCAGAAGCGCTCACACGCTCAGTGGGAAGGAGCGGCTTCTTGGGGGCCAGAGTGGCAGTGAGTGCTTGGCGCATGAGCGTTTCTGTCGAGGAAGAGAAGCTTCTGGGGGGGGGGGGTCGAACCTCCCCCTTGCAACATCTTCCCTTGAGGGCATCGCTGGCAGCCACTCAACCTCCTCGATGTGCAGATCCTTTCCCCTCACCCCCACACCTTCGCTAATGCCGTGCAAATGCGAGTAGAATTTGTTCTCCAATCTCCAAGAGGAGCGACATTCAAACGTGGCTGGCAGCAGCCCCCTGCGGCTTCTTTGCTGCCTTTGGAACCAATTTCAAAGGCTGGGGGAGGACTTCTCCAAGGCAAGAGGGAGGCGGGGCTCACTGGCCTCCAAATTAGTTCCCTGCCGGCCTGGGGCAACATTCAAACGAAGGGAGTGGGAGGCTTATGATCAAAACCATGATTGTAAGCTCCCCCTCCTTCACTCCCCTCATTTGAAGCCTTCAAAGCAGTGGTGTAATTCGACTACATCACACCAGGTGGTAGGGATGGTTCAGTTCACTGAACTGAACAATCAACCGTAGTTGGCCCCGCCCACGCCTGCCCGGTCGCACAGGGTTGGTACCGGCGGCGGGAGAGAGAGAAAGAACAAAGCAAAACTCCCTGCAAAGTTGACACCCTGATGTGCCAAAGGTTACAATCCAGGAGAGAAAAGCCTCTTGTCACCCTTTTCCCTGGCAGCCCTTCTTTAATCTGGTTATCTTCGGGATTTGGGGAGGGCTTGAGGGGTGCAGAATATATTTTGCCAGCATGACCTGGATAAATCAGGAACTATGAGCTCTTATGAGATGCGTCTGGCCTTGGAATCAACTGGTAAGTCCGGAAGGGATGGTTAGAAAACGCTGAGTTGGTAGGTGTAGGAATATTTATCAGCCAAAGAGACTGATATGTTAATTATACTGCATAGTGTGAATTTTCATTTATTTCATTTATGCTGAATAATGGATTTGTTCAACTGTTCTGTTATTTCCTGCAAATACAATCATTGGAGGGTGAAAGGAGACTGAAATCCCTTTCTCAGGCATGGAAAATAAAGCTAATCATAAATATGGGTTGATTTCCAGCCTCCCAGATTGGCTATGAGAACTTTGGAAAGTGCTTGGCCACTGATGCTAATGCTACTTTCACATTCTGATTTGGGCATCTTTGCATTTGAGAACATTAATGGGAATTGCAGTTCTGTGACAAATAAAAATATGTTATTCATGTTGTTGAACTTACCGTGCAAAGCTCTAGATAGTACAATCATTTCTGCTCCTGCCAGAATCTCCCAGTTTTTTTTCCACAGAGTTTGGAAACAAAAGAAATAAAATAAGCATTGTATTACGCCTGTGGAGCTTCTCCTGTCCTTGACTGTACAACTTTTTAATGAAAGAGCCTTGAGCATTCCTCCAAGTATGGGGTGTGGTTTTGCCTTTCCTCTTTTTATCTTCAGGAAGTGCTAAGAGAAATCCAGACTTAGTTGTCCTTATGATTCAACAGAAAGTTATAGGCTTGGTCCTCTAAGTTCTATTTTTACTAGACATGATATAGAAGAGAATTTTTACTCCTCTAATTCTGAGGACATTGCCTTGAGAGTTCAAGTTCCCAGTCAGCACTCTTATTCTCTTATAGCTAATTTAATAATTACTTATTCAATTAAAAGAAAGGGCCTCCTTTCTACTACTCAATCTTGTTCCTCCAAGGAAAACCTCAATAATATAACTCATGATACACTATTAGAGAGCTTTTCCCTGGAGGAGCAAGATAAATACATCCTTTCCCCTCCATTGTGCATTTAAGATACGACAAAAAAGATTTGACAAAATCAAATACTCCTTGGAGTAAGAGATTCCAGGATAGATGCTTTCCCTAAGAACCTTTCTTAGGGAAAACATCTATTCTGGAGTCTTTCTTTACTCATTCCAAGGAGTAGGATTATTTGTTTTTGTGGTAATACAAAACAAACACTAATGTGATTTCTTACTGCAAATACATGCAGATCAATAAGGTAGTATTTCCACTGCATTTTTTACAAACACAGTAGGATTTGCGTCCAGCCTCTAGCAGGAATTCACTCTCAGCACCTGCTTCTGTATTATAAATATAGATAATTCCAGTAAGTAAGTGATTCTAGGCTCCTTCTAAAGATATGTCATCTAATGAGCTTATACCTAACTTCTTTCAACTTTCCTGAATCTTTAAATCATTTCCTGAATCTCTTCTAGTACACCTCAGGACTTTCACTGTGTCAAGATTAATGTTCCATTTCTAAATATTTAGGTTTTAAACTGGACAACAACTTGCATCAAGTGATAGTGGCATGCTATGCTGATAAATCAATGGGTATGGACTTTGATAACTTTGTCTGCTGTCTAGTCAAGCTGGAAACTATGTTCAGTGAAGGGGGTGATAGGGCAGCCACCCCCAAGGGCAATTAATAACCCTCATTTTATGTAGGCTCATCTCTAATCACAGATATGTGAATTTCTGCTTTATGTTTGCAGTGCAGCAAAAACAATTTGACAGTTAAAAAAAAAACAGCCTTGCTACACCAAATCCTTAAACTGTGAAATGGAAGGGTGGGAGGGAGGGAAGAAAACTCCTATTGAGGTATAAATGAATTCTAAAATCAGCTAAAATCAGATGAGCTCTATTAAGCTACTGAGGTAAATTGGGTCTTTACCAAAACCAAGTCTTTTTTTAGTGGTTATCTGTTCCTTTGACTGTTCAAGGTTTGATGTGTGTACTCTTTGAGGGAGTAGTTGATGATAAAACTGGAATAAAATTTTTTTACCTAAATGGCTTTTCTCTTTATTGTTTTTTAAAAAACTTTTCAGGATTCTTCTCTAGTTTGGATCCAAAAGGCTCTGGGAATGCTGTGATGAATCTTGGTCAGGTGAGGAAGTTAAGATTGTTTTGTTTGTTTATTTTGTTTATTTATTTTTAGAGTCTCTTGGACATCATCTGGATATGGCAGAAAAAATGAGCTAATTAAAAGAGATGGAAGGGAAAAATAAGGTTTAGACCTCTTTTGATAGATAATAGTGTTATCATTGAATTGTAGGAAAGATTTGAGAGAAAGCTAAGTTTTGCTTTGAGTACTTTACTCTTAAGATAGACATGAAAAATCAAAGAAGATATTTCTATGTCCAAGGAAAAAGGAAAGACATTTGAAGATGCAGGTCTATATGAAAAAAAAATCATTCTGACAACTTATGACAATTAAAGTAGCTTTAACACTTAATTAGTGCATAATTCTGAAAAATAGGGCAGATTATAGCCTAGTCCTAGTGCATGGGTCTTCAAACTTGGCAAGTTTAAGACTTATGGACTTCAGCTCCCAGAATTCCTGAGCTAACATGACTGGAGGAGGAATTCTGGGAGTTGAAGTCCACAAGTCTTAAAGCTGTCGAGTTTGAAGATCCCTGGCCTAGTACATCATTCTGATTTTCTTTGTTGTTTTGTTTTCTCCACAGTGGCTGACATTCACAATGTGCAGCTAATGAAGTGATGGAAATTCATGAAGACGATCAGATGGGACTGGACTATCCTGAGTGCCTTCCATATGTCAGATCTGCAGACATCGGACGGCCTATCAACCCTATCCATTCTTTTCCACCGCATCCAGTCCAGAACCTGCTTTCTTCTTCCTCTTGGCAATAAACCCAACAATATCCTGTGATTTATGTTCTCTCAGATTTACGTGTCAGAGCTTCTTCATTTAACAGGCTTTTTGCTGCTGTTAGCATAGGTCTTGACAGCAGCATTTTAAGGAACTAGGGAAAAATGACTGAGGGGGCTCATGTGCATGTTTGTTGATTCAGTGCATGTATGTTTTAGTGATTTTTTTAAGCTTATCAAGCCTTCGGAGTTAGCAAGAGGCAGGATTGCAGTTCAGTTATATCTCCTGATCAATTAGTCTTTCCCTCTTCACTGGCTATGGCTGATTTTGATCTTGCAAGAAAGCCTCACTTGCTTTCTCTTTGCTGGGCAGTTCTGCATCTACTACTTTGCTTTTTTTCTGTGGGAAAGTTACTGTGCTGTCAAGACAGTATATAAGTAATTGGGAATTGAGATAGTTAAGTTAGAATTGGGAGCTGTCCCCTTAAGGGAATGCATCATGGTAATGTAGTTAATGCATTATGGGAAATGTATTTCATGTCGTGGTCACATTTGTAATCCTGATTGGTCACTGAATTGACCCTTGGTTGGGTTGGGAGAGTTTCCTTTACTCCTACTTGGACCCCAGCAGCATGCTGGTGTCTCACCCTTTGCTCCATCATTATAGGATGAAAGATCACTATGCTTTTACACTATGAAGTCAGCCGTGCAAAGAGTTGGATATTAGATGAATCTCGACATAACTGTGAGTTATACCTTGAGAATGCCTTGTGAGCCAATAAAGAAACTTTGTATGGAAGCCTTTGTAGAGTTGTCTGTCTGACTTTATATTCAGCCAGGAATTTAAAAGACAGAACAGTTACAAAGGGAATTGTATCCCTGATTCAACTTTCAACACAATGCTTTCTAAAGTAATGCAGTGACACTCTGAAGTGATGCCAAAGGTTGGTGAAATCAGGCATTTGCCAAGGTGACTAAGAAACTCAGCTGTCACGAAGAGCCACTATTTTCACTCTATAAAGGAACTCAACAGAGGCAGAAGTAGAGGCATAATGCTCAGCTTACGAGCTCTGTTTCTTCCAAGAGATAGGACTGCATTGAGAGTCCCTGAAGTTCATAAACTGTACCAGAAACAGAAGTGCCCCATATTGAGGTTTCTGATTTTCTTTCACTATTAAATTAGAAAAACTACTTATCCAAATCATTAGAACAGACTCAGCTAAGCAGCCTGTCCTGCTAGATTTGTACAAAATCCTAAGAAAATTGTCCTTTAAATGTTAAAGTAGCCTGATTGTAAGCTAAGAAGGCAGAAATAAAATTAGACAGGGGAAATATTAGAACATAAATTGTTTATAGAATGAATAAAATGATAGAAAGATTAGAAATTTGCAGGTGTTGGGCATTTTTTAATATATGTTTAAATAATATGAGGATTATATAAATCTGATTAATGGGATAGAGATTATCAATAAGGTTAGTGTGAACTGGATTATTATGAATGATACTTAGCTAAATTTGTTCATATATAATAGAGAAATGTTTAGATTGAACAGGAAACATAGCGAAGATAGAGATAAAGATGGCAATTTTGTTGATGCATGTTTAAATATTCAAATGATGATTATATAAATGTGATAAATGTGATAGAGATTATTAACAATGTTAGCATGAATTGGATTAATATGAATGATACCTAGTCAAATTTGTTCAGGGATGATAGAGAAAAGTTAGATTGAACAAGGACAGAGATAAAGATGAGGAGTTAGACATTTTTTGCCTATGTATGTTTGAATAATATAATGAGGATTACTTAAAATGGATAAATGTGATAGAGATGATTTATTATTATTTTTTATTTATTTATTAATTCCATTTATATACCGCCCTTCTCCCAAGGGACTCAGGGCGGTGAACAGCTCATCTAAAAACCCCACAGAAAATACAAAAGTTAAAAAATATTAAATTTAAATCGGCTGCGTAATAAGACTAAGAAACCCCCCCCCACCCTTAAAACCCAATTTAGAATTAAAAATGGAGACCAAATTTAAAATCATTATCTCGGCCCAGGCCGGCCTGCTCAAAGAGCCAGGTCTTCAACGCGCGCCTGAAGGCCCTCAGGTCCGTGCCGGTACGAAGTTCCGGTGGCAGAATATTCCAGAGGGCGGGGGCACCCACAGAGAAGGCCCTACTCCTTGGCACCGCCAGACGACACATAGCGGCCGACGGCACCCGGAGCAGACCCTCCCTGTGGGAACGCACCGGCCTGTTGGAGAACGTTGGCAGAATGCGGTCCTGAAGGTAACCTGGTCCCATGCCATGGGTCGCCCTAAAGGTCAAAACTAGAACCTTGAAGCGAACCCGGAGAGCCACCGGCAACCAATGCAGCTCGCGCAGGAGAGGCGTCACATGGGCGCTACGTGACGCCCCCATGATCACCCGCGCGGCTGCATTTTGCACCAACTGGAGTCTCCGGATGCTCCCCGCAGGGAGCCCCATGTAGAGGGCATTACAATAGTCCAGGCGAGAGGTGACAAGGGCCTGAGTGACCGTGCGCAAGGTGTCCCGATCCAGGAAGGGCCGCAACCGGTAGATCTGACGGATCTGATGAAACGCCCCCCTGGAGACGGCCGCGATGTGATGTTCAAGTGACAGCCGTACATCCAGGAGGACACCCAGGTTGCGAGCCCTCTCTGTGGGGGGCAGAACTTCCCCCCCAATAGCCAGCGAAGGTGTCAGCTGGCTATATCGGGGCGCCGGAAACCACAGCCACTCGGTCTTGGATGGGTTGAGCCGAAGCCTGTTCCCGCCCATCCAGTCCCGCACGGCCTCCAGGCACCTAGACATAGCCCCCACAGCATCGTTGGGGTGGTCCGGAGTGGAGATGTACAGCTGGGTGTCATCTGCATACAGATGACACCTCACTCCAAGACCACGGATGATCTCGCCCAGCGGCTTCATGTAAATGTTGAACAGGAGGGGAGAAAGGACCGACCCCTGAGGCACCCCACAAACCAGGGGCCTAGAGGTGGACCTCTCCCCCCCCGCCAACACGAATTGCGAACGGTCAGAGAGGAAGGAGGAGAACCATCGAAGGACGGTTCCACCAATCCCCAACCCCCCCAACCGTCGCAATAAGATACTATGGTCGATAGTATCAAAAGCCGCCGAGAGATCTAATAGGACCAGGACAGAGGAGAACCCTCTGTCACGAGCCCTCCAGAGATCATCAACCAACGCGACCAATGCCGTCTCAGTGCTATGTCCAGGCCTGAAGCCCGATTGGAACGGATCGAGGTAAGTAGCTTCCTCCAGGTACCGGGGGAGCTGACGTGCCACCACACTCTCAACAACCTTCGCCACGAAGGGAAGGTTGGAGACTGGACGATAGTTGTTTAAAATAGCTGGGTCCAGGGAAGGCTTCTTGAGGAGGGGGCGCACCACCGCCGCCTTCAAGGCGGTAGGGAGCACCCCCTCTCTCAAGGAAGCGTTGACAATCCCCTGGATCCAGCCTCGTGTCGTCTCCCTGGCGGCCGAAACCAGCCAGGAAGGGCACGGGTCCAATAAACAGGTGGTGGCATTCAGATCCCCCAGCAACCTGTCCACACCCTCGGCGGTCACAGGATCGAACTCCCCCCAGATAACACTCTCAAGACCTGCCCCGGACACCTCCCCCGGGACCACCCAATTGGAGTCGAGCCCCTCCCGAATCTGAGCGATTTTATCATGCAGAAATCGGGAAAACTCCTCCGCCCTACCCTGCAAGAGGTCATCCCGCGCTCTCGGTTCAAGTAGAGAGCGGGTCACTCTAAACAGGGCGGCAGGCCGATTTTCTGCTGATGCAATAAGGGCGGAGAAATACGAAGATTTCGCCGACCCTATCGCCACAAGGTAAGTCTTAATATGAGATCTCACCTGTGTTCGGTCAGACTCAGAACGGCTCGCCCTCCAAATGCCCTCTAGACGTCTTTTCCGGCACTTCATCTCCCGTAGCTCCTCCGTATACCACGGAGCCAATGGGATCTGTGCCGGGTCAGAGGTCGCAGAGGCACAACTCGATCTAGAGCCCCGGCGGCCAACCCATCCCAGGTGGCCACCAGGTCTCCAGGCGAGCTGAGAGCCAGAGATTAATACTGTTATTTTGAATTAGATGAATATGAATGATATCCAGAACCAACTCTGTTCACACACAATGTGGATGTAAATTTTAAAAAATGAAAATAAGAAATATGTTCAAAAAAAGACCACTGTAGTTCCTAAAATGATTGGAAGATGACTGTGGTTTGGTTTTAGAATATAAGGAAGAGTTTGTTAGATTGGCTTAAGGGAAATTATGCTCAATCGTTGCTGTAATATATAATTCAGAATGAGAATTTAGAGATCCTTAAAGAATTTACAAATGGCTATCTTAAATTTATGCTGGACTAATATAAAGCAATACGTAAATAGCAGTATTCCAAGCAAGTAGTCCCTATTTTTTTTTCTTACGTTTGGATTCATATCACATGGAAAGACTGAAAGAATTTAATACAAAATTGATGTGTCTTTGAGCTTTCTGATTTTTGTGTGTTATTTTAGCTCTACTCCAATCTTGTTTTTTTTTTTTTAGAATTATCCTTTTTTGGAAAGTGGAAATGACAGAGGGATTATTTCTGTAAAACATTAGAAATACTTTTCTTCTTTAGTTTTGCCATGGCACTGTCCTGACTGATAATTTTAAGTGAGATGCCAGTTTATAGTATGATTGTCTCTAAACAATTCAACTGGAATCCAGGTTCCCAATTTGAAAGTATTCTCGGGGGAAAAAATTCCCATGGAGCAATCTAGAGAAAAGCTTCTCCTGTGTGGCATTAATATATATATTAATGTGGACTTTGTTGGTCAGGTTGCAAAGGGGGACTGGGACACTGAGACCACCATAAGTGAGAGTCAGTTGCCAAGCGTCCAAATCTGGATCACCTGGCCATGGGGATGCTGCAACGGTCATTAAGTGTGAAAAACAGTCATGTCCCTTTTTCCAGTGCCATGGTAACTTGAATGGTTGCTAAGTGAATCTGGTTTCCCCAAGACTCCATTGCTAAGACAGACAGCTGTTCAGGGAGCTTTCACCCACTTTACAACCCATCTTGCCACCGTTGTTAAGCGAGTAATTGCAGTCACTGTTGTGGTTAGCCGGCAGCAGGTGCGGATGGCTAAGGAGAGTGAGGACTCAGATGAGGGGCCAGGACCATTAGGGAGTGGACTGCTGCCTTCAGAGATTGTGGGGGCTGGCAGCAGTGATGAGGAGGTTCCCGAGGAGCCTGTGCCAAGTGCACGTGCGTGCTTGCAGGATTGCTTGCAGGAAAGAGCAGCTGCAACAGCATGGGCAACTCGGGCATAAGGCTGCAAGGTAATGGCCCCTCCTTCAAGAAGTTAAAAGCCAGCTGAGAATCGGATGTTCTTTGTAGGAAGCAAAGACGTTTTGAAACTCAGCCTCGTGGACATTACAGTATCTTGGTATTTGGTATTACAGTATAGTTGGTATTTAAAGACTCTTGTGTTGTACAGTATCTCTAGGTAACCTTATCTGTTATTCTTGGCAGCCTCACACAGTTTTGGTGAGGCTTGTGCTTATCAAAGTTAATTAGTTTGCAGCAGCCTTTTAACCAGGGATTCGTAAGACTCATTAAAAGGTTTCTGTTCCCTTTGGTTTGTGTTTGTTTTATTGGAAAAGGATTTGGGTCTGAACAGTCACACAGTCGCTAAGTGAATCTGGCTTCCCCGAATCTCTGTTGCTAAGAGAGACAGCTGTTCAGTGAGCTTGGACCCACTTTATGACCATCCTTGCCACCACTGTTAAGTGGAACTTTGTTTAAGTCAGTGAGATGATGGTTAACAAAGCTGGCTCCCCCAGTAACTTTGCTTGTGACACGGTCACAAAAGGGAGATGACATCACGTGTCCCCAGGATGCTGCGAACCGTCATAAATGTGAGTCAGTTGCTGCACATTCCACTGTAAGTCACATGACTGGGATACTGCAATGGTCATAAGTGTGAAAAATGGTCAACAGCATTGCAACTTTGAACAGTAACTATATGTTATGGTCGTAAGCCGAGGACTACCTGTACTGTTTTTCAATTTGACAGCCAGCCTTGACTGATGGCGTATTATGGCTATCTCAGTGTCCCACATTCATGCCAGAGTCCCCTTTTGCAACCTGACCAACAAAGTCCACTGGGAAGTCAGATTCATTTAACGACTGTGTGACTCACTGAAGAGCTGCAACTACTTGCTTAACAACAGTGACAAAAGCGGTCATAAAGTGGCTGAAAGCTCACTGAACAGCTATCTCTCTTAGCAATGAAGATTCGGGCAAGCCAGATTCACTTAGCGACTGTGTGACTCACTTAAGAGCTGCAATTACTCTCTTAACAACAGTGGCAAGACCGGTCGTAAAGTGGGTGAAAGCTCTTGCTTAGCAACCTCTGGACTCAATTGTTGTCGTAAGTCAAGGACTATCTGCCTTCCTCTGCAGGGCAGCCTTGCCTAGTAAACTCCATCCCTTTTCTGGGAATTTCTCCTCTGTGTTAGAGGCACCAAAATAACCAAGATGATATAAGATCTCCTGCTGGAGCAGGGGGTTGGACTAGATGGCCTCCAAGGTCCCTTCCAACCCTGGATTTCAAAGCATCCTCTGAAACTGTGTCTAGAACCAGGGTTTGTGGTCCTTCCTTCCTTCCTTCCTTCCTTCCTTCCTTCCTTTCTTTCCTTCCTTCCTTTTCCTTTCTTATCTCCCTTCTCTCTTTCTCTCTCCCCCTTCCCCCTTGGATGAAGTTGGCGTAGTTACCCCCCTTCCCTTCCCTTCCCTTCCCTTCCTTCCTTACCCCCTCCAGTTCCTTCCCCTAAAAAGCATTTGGCTTTCCTAAAGCTATTTGGCTGCAGCCTCTTTCCCCAAACCCGACCACCAAGATTACACCGTGGCTTATGGCTGCCGGCATTGGCGGCTTAACTGTCCCAGGCAGCGAAAAACTCAGAACGAACCCTACTTCGGCGAATCGGCCGCGCCGAAGCGTGTGGAACGGAGGGGCTGTGTGGGACAGATGGGTGGGTGGATGCGGGTGTCAGCCAAGGAGAAAAGTCAGAGGAAGAATACTGGGGGAGAAAGAGGCGTGGCCAAGGGTAGGAGACAAAAAGTCCCATTCCAGGCAGTATGCACCCTTCCAAATTTTCCTATACACATACAGCTTACTTAATGCTTCATTACTTAACTTACTGCCTTAACTCTTAACACTTTGCTTTCCTTCATAATTGAAAAAAAAAGTATCCTCATGAAGGACAATTTGGATTGGAGGAAGTGTTTTCTCAATAATATTAGGTGTCAGGCCCGACGTCATGGGGGGTGGGGGGGCTGCCATTCGGGGGCGGGCCGGCTGTGGACGTTGCTATGAAGCCTTGTGATTCCCAATCATTTTAGCTGCCGCGAGCCTGCAGGCGGAACTCTCGAGCGACGGCAGAAGAGCTGAGAGGGGAATCGCATAGGACCGACAGCTGGGGGCGAGGTCCTCTCGGGAAGATTAACTGAGCGTGTGCCTGCCGGTCGGGGTGTGCCAGGATAACTGGGGCAGGGCACATCGGGTGTATAAAGGTGGTGGGGCGGGGCTAAGTGATTAGCCCTGACTTTAATCTCTGTTAGCTTGCATTGTCCAGCAGCTGGTGCGTTAAGTGCCGGCACACTCCGGAGGAAGAGAAACGGCTTACATCATATTATATGATGTAGCCCGGCTGAAGTTCCCTGATACAGAAAGGTACAGAACTTGGAGCTTTCTCAACGTGTAGGGGCAATTGCTGGTGGCTGCAAGGAGCAGTGTGATAAAAATTGAACATAGCTGATTCACATATGTGAGCAGGAAGTTTTCTGGGGTTTTATGAGAAACGTTAGTATTAGGAAAAATTATACCAACCACATTGGGTCATACAACAGTGTTGTGTCAGAGCATTTGGCAGAGTGACTACTTTTATAAGATAACCTGGGAGCAACACACTAGATGTCCTGTCCCTGCTGTTTGCACTTGCTAGAAGAGAAAGACTTTTATTTATTTAGTCAAGCGATTATAAGATAATAGGTATAAGTATAAACATAATTATGAATACATGAAATGGGTACATATAAGAAAAATAAAAGAAATAAAAAAAACAATAGGACAGGGACGGTAGGCATGTTGGTGCGCTTATGCACACCTCTTAGGAAAGGGGTGAGGTCAATAGTAGACAGTCTAAGGTTAAAGTTTTTGGGGTTTGGGGAAGAAACCACAGAGTCAGGTAAGCATATTCCAGACATTTACCACTCTGTTACTGAAGTCGTATTTCCTGCAATCAAGTTTGGTGCGGTTTACCTTGAGTTGTATCTATTGTGTGCTTTTGTATTGTTATGGTTGAAGCTGAAGTATTCATTGACAGATTCATTCATTCATTGACATTGCAATGACTTTTATATACTATACTTAGATTGGACTGAAGGTGGCGTAGTTCTAGGTTTTCTAGGTCTAGAATTTCAAGTTTGGTGGCATAAGGTATTCTGCAACGAGCAGAGGAGTGGAGAACTCTTCTTGTGAAATATTTCTGGACTTTCTCAACTGTGTTAATATCAGATACGTAATGCGGGTCCCAGACTGATGAGCTGTATTCAAGTATTGGTCTAGCAAATGTTTTGTATGTGAAAAAGCTACATAGAATTAGATTAATAACTGTTAATGCCTTTTTGGCTATGTCATTAGAGATGTCAAGGTCCTTGACAGAGTTTGGATCATCAACAAGGTCTTGACTATTCAGCTTGTATTTTATTTTCTGATATTTTTTTTTGCCAATATGTAAGACAGAGCATTTATTTGTTGAGATTTGAAGTTGCCATTTGTTTCACCATTCTAATACATAGTCGAGATCTTTTTGAAGGGTAGCAGTATTGTCTGTGGTGTTGAATAGCTTTATATCATCAGCGAAGAGAACGCAGTTGCTCTTAATATGATCACAGAGATCATTTATGTAGAATATGAAGAGAGTTGGTCCTAGAACACTGCCCTGGGGGACACCACTGTTGACAGGTACAGAATTTGATAGGACGCTCCCAATTTTGACCATTTGTTGTCTGTTTGACAGGAATGCTTCTATCCAGTTATGCAGGTGTCCAGAGATACCATAAGATTTTAGTTTTAGGAGTAGTTTGTCGTGAATCAAAGGCTTTACAGAAGTCTATGGAGATTGTGTCTATTGCTTTGCCATGATCGAGTTGTGTAGTCCATATGTTTCTGCAGTGTAAGAGTTGCAGATTACAGGATAGTTTTTTTCTGAAACCAAATTGTTTACTAGAGAGTAGGTTGTTTGTCTCTAAGTGGAGGATAATGGATTGGTTAATAACTGATTCCATGACTTTACAGGTGACGCAGCATAAAGAGATTGGTCTGTAATTTTCAACTAGGCTGGGGTCTCCCTTTTTGAAGATGGGGATGACCCTGGCTTGAGACCATAGGTTTGGCAAGGAACTGGTCCTGAAAGATTTTTCAAAGATTATGCTTAGAGGTTTGGCTATGGCAGTGGATAGCTTTTTTAAGAAATAGGCACATATTCCGTCCGGTCCAATAGATAGAGATGGTTTTAGATTGCGTTGTGCTTTTTCAGCATTATCGTCTATGAAATCGATATGTATTGGATCATTGTAGTCATCTGTGGTTCGACTAGAAAATACTGGGCTGTTTCCACTGGGAAATTAAGAGTCTTTCTTTCTTTCTTTCTTTCTTTCTTTCTTTCTTTCTTTCTTTCTTTCTTTCTTTTCTTTCTTTTTTAAATAATTTTTTTATTAGACAAACATAAAAACAAATCAGAAAAGAACATTAAAAACAATAAACATGGTACAATCCTCCTAACCCACAGTTGTCTTACATTGCTAAGTCACATATAAAAATAGTGCATATTTATATTCTATATACATCATGTATAATATATACATGTAATCATTTCTTATTATCTTGATCCTTTCTCTTTTCTAACCAACCATAAAACTTATCTCATACTTTGTAATAATCTGATTCATCCTTATTTTTTTAATTTTTTTGTCAATTTATCCATTTCTGCACACATCCAGATTTTCCTAATTATTTCTATTTCACTTGGAATTTCTTTACATTTCCACTGTTGTGCATAAGCCAATCTCACAGCTGTAATTATATGAATTATTAAGTATATAATATCCTTGTTGTATTTTCCCACATTAATTCCTAACAAGAAAAATTCGGGTCTATATTCTATTTTAATCATACATATCTCTTCTAACCATTTCTGAATTTTCTGCCAGAACTTTAGGGCTTCTTTGCAATTCCACCATAAATGATAATATGTTCCATTTTCCTTATTACACTTCCAACATACAGGGGAAAGATTTGGATACATTTTTTCCAATTTTGATGGTGGCATATGCCATTGATGAAACAATTTATATAAATTTTCTTTAACGGTGTGGCCAAAGTCATTTTTTTGTTTCGTTCCCATAAAATTTGCCAATCATCTAAATTTATACTATATTTGAAATTCTTCATCCATGCCACCATCGTTTCTTTTACTTTTTCTTCCTCTAATTTGCATTCCAATAGAACTTTATAAATTTTTTTTATCAATTTCTCATCAGTTTCCAACAGTACTTCATCTAATTTTGTTTTATGCCTGCTAATTCCCCACTCTTTCGTATCTTTCCGATGTCTTGATTGGAATTGCAGATAAGCCCACCATTCTATATCTATTCCTTGGTCCTTCAAATCTTGTCTCGATCATAATTCCCATCTATCATTTAATATATCCTCATAGGTAATAATTTTCCCTTGTCGGAGTAGGCGTGGATACATCAAAGCTTCCAATATAGAGAGCCATATAGGTGTTTCTACATAAATTTGTCTTTTGGTTTTGTTCTGTGCAGGTCTGCCTAATTTTGTATCTTTGACCTAATTTTGTGTCTTTGAAAGTAACTATGGCCTATTTGTTTGTCCTGCCACAGAAAGGTGTGCCATAAATTATAACCCTCTAATATTAATATTTTTTTATTCTTGTGATTTATCCAGTCTTTAACCCATGTTAGCGTAGCAGCTCTATAATACAGTTCCCAGTCAGGTAGGCCGAATCCACCCCTTTCTGTGGCATCTTGCAGCAAATTTAATTTGATTCTTGTTTTTCTCTTTTGCCGTATGAATCTCGACTTCAATTTATTCAAATCATCAAAAAACTTTTTTTGCAATTTTATGGGAGCATTTTAAAAAAGAAATAGTAATTTAGGTAACATACTCATTTTTACTGTCGCTGTTCTACCCATAAAAGATAATCTTAATTTGTCCCATTTTTCCAAATCTTCTGCTATTCGTTTAATTAATGGATTATAGTTATCGTTTTTAAGTGTTGTACATTTTGCCAAGATCATAATCCCCAAATGTTTTACTTTATATACTATTTGGATGCCCATTCTTGCAGCTAGTGTTTCCTTTTGCTTATTTGTCATATTTTTGCTTTTTCCCTATTTAATTTTAGTCCCGCGACTTCTTCAAATTCTTCTAAATTTTCTATAAGTTTTGATCCCGAATTCTGTGGCTCTTCTAAGATAAAAACTAGATTGTCAGTGAAGGCTTGCAATCTGAACTCCTTTTTTATTTTTAACTCTTTAATTTCTGTTTCCTTCCTAATTATTCTCACTAAGACCTCCAAAGTCAAAATAAACAAAAGTGGCGATAGTGGGCATCTTCCTTGTTCCTTTTTGTATTTTAAATTTATTTATTGTTCCCCCATTCACCAATATTCTAGCTTCTTGATTATTATATATTGCCGATACGTTTAGAAATTTTTGTCCAAAATCCATGCATTTAATTTGCTGCAAGATAAAATTCCATTTTATGTTATTGAATGCCTTTTTAGCATCTAGAAACAGTAGTGCCACCTGGTCATAGCTATGTTCTTCATAATATTCTATAACATCTAAAATTGTCCTTATATTACTTTTAAGATGTCTATGTGGAAGAAATCCATTATGGTCCATATAGATAAATTCATTTAGAATTTTTTTAAGTCTTTCCGCTATTATGTGACAAAAATTTTATAATCCACATTTAAGAGGGATATTGGTCTACAATTTCTGATATTTGTTTGATCATTTCCTTCCTTAGGGATAACTGTTATTGTAGCTTCATTCCAGGATTGTGGGATTTTTACCTCATCTAAGACTTCATTAAATATTTTGAGCATTTTAATACTTAATATGTTGTTGAGTCTTGTAAATCTCCGCTGGAAGCCCATCTGGTCCCAGTGCCTTATCTTTTTTTTTTGTTTATTTATCACCCAAATTACTTCTTCTAGTCTTATTTTCCCATTCAACATATTCTTTTCCTCTTCCAAAATTTTTGGAAGTTCTGCTTTCTCTAAGCAATTTATCACTTTTTCCTCTAATAAATACTCTTCTTCCGTATATAACTTCTCATAATACTTTTGAATTATTTCTCTTTTATCTTCTTCTTTATAACAGATCTCCCCTTGCTCATTTCTTAATTTAATAATCCATCTTTTTTCTTTTTGTTTTTTTCAATTTATAGGCCAGCCATTGTCCTAGTTTATTCGCATTCTCAAATAAATATTGCTTTGTTGTTTTCAATTGTTGGGCTAGTTCTTCCTTCTCTAATAAGTTTATTTTATGTTTTGTTAAGTCCATTTGTGATTTTGTTTTTTATGGGGTTAATCTTGTAACTTCCTCTCCAAGTCCATATATTCTTCTTCCAGTACTTTTGTTGTTGTTTTCTCTTTTTTGCCATGTATTTTATTGCTACCCCTCTTATAAACGCTTTTGTTGTATCTCAATTGTTTTGTGGAGATGTGTCCTCTTCTTTATTCTCTTCGGAAAAAAATCCAATTCTCTCTTCAGTTTGGACCTAAAACTTTTCTTTTTTAAAATTGACCTTTGAAATGTCCATCTTCAAATTTTCTTTTGCCCAATCCAACTAAGTCTAATCATGCTATGATTTGCCCAAAATTTGCCTTGATGTTAATATCTATTAATTCTGAAATGAGTTTTTTAGTCATCCATGCCATGTCCAATCTCAACCAGGACGGATGTGGAAATTAAGAGTCTTTCCATGTGCAATCTAGAAGGTGCATTTCTGAGGCTTCTTACAGGACAGGAAAGAAAAACAGTGATGGGTTAGCTATGCATGTGAAGATTGAACAATCCCTGTAGAGAATAATACTGACACATGAACCTGCTAGATAGTTCTTTCATTATGGCAGCCCTGCAAGAAGAAACTGGAAAGAACAAATGCTAAATAGTCCAGAATAGATGGCGGGACAAGTGGTGGAAAGATAATTTTCTATTTATTAGATCAATTTATACCGCCATCTATCTTACACTCTGGACAATGAATATAGAATGAAAAAAAAACAAGCAACAAATGAAAAACACAGTCACAATCATAATGCAGTCATAAAATCCTGCCACCTGAGGACACTCTCACCCAACTCATTTAAGACATGTCTTAATCTGCAGACTACAGAGTTGAGGAATGAGAACTGGGTTTGCTGTTTCATGGCACACTGTTGTCTTCCAGATTGACCAACAGGTAGATGCTGTGGATGGAAGAAAGAATGGGCAGCGTGCTGCCAATCAACCTCCGGCCCCCAAATTAGCTTGAGTCTCCAGCTCCTCCGCTTGCCTTCTGCCTTGCCAGATGTTCTGTGTCCTCTTATGTCTGACTTTGGGGAGGAGGGAGAGGCGTTTAGAATTCTTTACTGGCCAAGTGTGATTGGACACACAAGGAATTTGTCTTGGTACAATTGCTCTCGGTGTACATAAAAGAAAAGATACATTCATCAAGAGTCAGGAATAATAAGATACAACACTTAATAATAGTCATAGGATATAATAAGCAATCAAATCATACTAGGAAACAGTCAATATAAATCGTAGGATGCAAGTGACAAAGTTAAAGTCATACAATCACAAATGGGAGGGGTGATAAGGAATGATGAGAAGATTAATAGTAATAGTAGTGCAGACTTTGTAAATAGTTGGGCAGTGTTGAGGGAATTATTTGTTTAGCAGAGTGATGGTGTTCAAGGGAAAACTGTTCTTGTACCTAGTTGTTCTGGTGTGCAGTGCTCTATTGCGTCGTTTTGAGGGAAGAAGTTGAAATAGTTTATGTCCAGGATGTGAGGGGTCTGTAAATATTTTCACAGCCTCTCTTTCTGACTCATTCAATATACAGGAAGGCAGGGTGGTAGTAATTGTTTTTTCTGCAATCCTAATTATCTTCTGAAATCCGTGTCTGTCTTGTTGAGTTGAAGAACCAAACCAGAGAGTTACAGAGGTGCAGATGACAGATTCAATCATTCCTCTGTAGAACTGTATCAGCAGCTCCTTGGGCAGTTTGAGCTTTCTGAGTTGGACAGAAAGAACATTCTTTGTTGTGTTTTTTTTATGACGTTTTTGATGTTAGGTGTCCATTTTAGGTCTTGTGATATGATAGAACCTAGAAATTTGAAGGTCTCTACTGTTGATACTGTGTTGTCTAGTATTGTAAGAGGTGGTAATATGGGAGGGTTTCTTCTAAAGTCTACCACCATTTCTACGGTTTTGAGTGTGGTCAGTTCCAGATTGTTCCGGTTACATTACAAGGCCAGTTGTACAACCTCCTGTCTGTATGCAGATTCGTCGTTTTCTCCAATGAGACCAATCACTGTTGTATCATCTGCAAACTTCAGTTTTTTAACAGATGAATCATTTGAGATGCAGTCATTGGTATACAGGGAGAAGTGGAGAAAACACACAGCCTTGGGGGGGAGGGGGCTGTGCTAATTGTACAGGTATCAGATGTGATTCTGACTAGCTTCGCCTGCTGCTTCCTGTCTGTTAGGAAGCTTATGATCCACTTGCAAGTGTGTTCAGGTACTGCTAGTTGGTTTAATTTACTTAGAAGAGTGTCTGGAATGATGGTATTGAATGCTGAACTGAGGTCTACAAAGAGGACCCTTGCGTAGGTATTTGGAGATTCAAGGTGTTGTAGGATGTAATGCAGAGCCATGTTAACAGCATCATCTGTCAATCTATTTTCTCGGAATGCAAACTGTATGAGATCTAACAGCGGATCCGTGATGGTTTTCAGGTAGGACAGCACAAGCCTTTCAAAGGTTTTCATAACTATAGATATTAGAGCAACTGGTCTGTAGTCATTCTACAGATTACCTTTCAGGTTCCCCCATGGTTGGCTACACACAGGCAGCATCAAAGGAGGAGGACTTGTGTATTAATCCAGGCTGCGCAGGAACACAAGGCTGTGCCACCCACATGGCCCATGGGAATCCTCCCCGCCACTCCTTACCCAGCAAATTTGCCTCCTAAATTGTTATTTTTCCTTTTTCCAACCATCAGCTGTTCTGCTGTGCCGGGAGAGTTAGATTAGCTAGAAAGCAGGAAACCATTGGATTTCTTGCTTTCTAGCTAATCTTTAGATCTTTGGCTCTGCTTTTAAGCAGAGCCGAATCTTCCTTAGGACTAAGCTTCTATTATACAGTGCGGTAGCCAATGACAGAAGGATAGATCTCTGAATGAATCTGTGATTCTGTGAGAAACTCAATCTGCCTGCCTGCTTTGCCTGACTTTTGGTAAAAGTTGCTCTTTTCTTATAAAAATTCAATATTTATATAAATATTTATAATATCTACATGCAACCCATGTCCAGTCACATGACCAAGCCACACCCACAAATTAGGCCACACCCACAGAATCAGTTGTTAAGAAATATGAATCCCATCCCTGCCTCTGTATGGTGGTGTGTATGAGAGAGAGAGGGAGGGAGAGAGAGAGGTTAGATCAGATCTCTCTCTTCTCTCCCTCCCACCAAACGTTAGCAAGCAACTGTCAGTCAAAATTCATATTATGGTCCCTGGGATTTAAAATTATGAGTTTGGTGATTCCTGAGGTCCAAAAGGTTGGTGACCCCTGCTCTAGACAATACTTCCTGAGATATCTTTTCTTCAATTTAAAATACAAAGAGGGAAAAAGGGGAGGGGGAATCCTTGACAGAAAAAAATGCCTCCTTTTCATAGCGTGATGGAGTGATGGGCATGGAAGAAAAACTATTTGCTAATACAAAGTAAATACAGAATATCTTTTTCCAAGCATGGCTTTTAGGTTCCGTCTGCTTTCTCCAAAATACTCAGCATCAGTGATGTATTGGGAGGGGAAAAAAGGCATCTATCTAAAGTCCATATCCCCAGACATTTGCCCTTCCTACAGCAACTGAAAGCTAATGTAGATCTACTTGACAACTATGTAAATCCCAGCTTGGGACAAAACCAACACAGGCAAAATAGGCTCTTGACTTGAAAGTATGGCTAAGGGAGCCAAATCTTTTATGGCCTAAAAGGCTCTGGATGTCTGCCAGCTACTGTATGTACACAACACTCTTTTGATGCTTTACCATTGCTGTCTATTGCTTCCTAATCTCGCTGCCAACTGGATCTGAATGAGATGGCAGTGAAATGAATTCATCTTCACTGGAAGCAAAAGCACCCAAAAAAGAGGTTCTTGGGATGAAAAGACAGCTGCACTGGATAGGTGGGAGAAAGTACGTAGCCTTATTTTAAAGTAAACGCAAAGCAAGATTAAGGAGCAAAAATAACACAGGTTTACAACTAGAGACAACTAATAATTCAATGTTCCCATATAAACTCAGATGCAAAGAAAGGGGTTTTTTTTTAATTTCATTCAGACAGGCACTGAAGATTTGCTCCCTCTTTTTGTCCCCAAGTCCCAATATTTTTTCTCTGCGTATTCTGATTTGCAGAGAGATCATCAGGGAGAGCTGCCTCCAACCTTAATTGCTGAAGCCCTGGTGAGAACCAAGATTGAAGCAAGTGATATCTGGATATTATAGCATTTAAGGCATTCTTGCCTCTTTTAATAATTCTTATGCTCTTGTGAGTACAAATAAATGAATTCATTTGTTAGAGTCTTCAAGCTCTGTATATGTTCATGGTATGCAATTCAATTGTGTTATTAGCCTTTGTTTTATTTATTTTAATCATTGAGTAAAAGGATCATCATGCTGAAGTCCAGCATTTTGCAGCCTTCCTCTGAATAATAACCCCACCAATTGCCTCCATAATACAGTCCTATACATCTCCTGATTATCTCCTGAGGAATCAATTCAATTAAACTCGCTTGCAGATAAATCACTATAGGAAATAAAGTTTAAAAGTAATCAGCCTGGATCCAGGAGTAAGTTAATAGAGAATTACAGGCTATATATTCCTATTGTAACTTTAAAAAAATCTTTTTAATAATGAGTTTTTCAGTTCTAGGGATTCTGGAGAATTGAATAAATTCTCTGTTAAATATGATCATAGACATCAATTTAGATGATTTTTGAACAAATACATGGAACATTAGGCTTTCACTAGCTATTAGTTGATGACTCTTCATGTGCTGGTTAGACAGCATAGTTAGTTTGGGAATGGGTGCTGTCCCCTTAAGGGAATGCCTCATGGGAAATGTAGTTAATGCCTCATAGGAGATGTAGTTCATGTCATGTGGTCACATCTGTAATCCTGATTGGTCACTGAATTGACCTCTGCTTGGGTTGGGGGGAGTTTTGGTCATTTCTACCTGGACCCCAGCATCATACTGGAGTCTTCCTTTGCTGTATCATTATAGGATGAAGAAAACTATCTTTTCACCCTATGAAGATGACAATGCAAAGATTGGACATTAGATGAATCTCAGCATAACTATGAGTTATACCTTGAGGATGCCTGATATAATCCATATAAAGTAACTTTGTATGGAAGCCTTTGTAATGTTGAACTGCCTGTCTCTATTCAGCCAGAAAAATTCAGCCAGAAAATTAGAGACTTGATACTTCAAGTAAGTGTTGGAAGAAATGTCCATCTGGGTTCAATTCCAAGTGGGGAGAAAGACTGGAACCATGGAGACTGCTTGGAAGGATGGTTTAATGGAGCAGAACCATTAAGGACATGGTCCTGATACAGCTGAACACATGGAGTAGAGAGAGAGATATATTTATACCTTCTCTTGGGCCTTGCAAGAAATGTATCCTATTGGTTGTCAGACACCCATGGGGCTATGCGGGGATCCAGCTAACCTTGTAGACTATCTGTGTCCCAGGCTTGACTGAACCTTGCTGGGTGATGATGTAATGAAGAGGCTTGTGTTCTGAAAGGGTGTTGGGCAATTCCTATTATGGCTTAATGGCTTTGACCTGGTTTGGATCTTGAGTGCAGGCTAATCCTATCACCCTGGAGATGAAGGCCTTTTGTCTTGTAGATAGGATGGCACCAAAATATCTGCTGGGTCAGGGAGCTGGGGCTGAGTTTCTGTGTCCCTTAAGATTTCTATTTCTCTTTTAGGGGAAATATTTTGCCTTTTTAATATTTCCTAAAATATTTCATTCTTCTCTAGGAGTGGGGGCGGGGGTGCTAACTTTCTACATAAGGTAAGAAAAAGATCTGAAATCAAGCTTCATTTCTAGTGATAACATGAACATGTAATTCTTTAGTAGACTTAACAGATAATCAGAGTTGGAAGGGACTTTGTAAGTCATCTAGTCCAACCCCCGCCCAGGCGGGAGACCCTACACCATTTCTGACAGATGGCAGTCCAATCTCTTCTTGAAAATCTCAAGTGATGGCGCTCCCACAACTTCCGAGGGCGATCTGTTCCATTGGTTGATTGTTCTCACTGTCAGAAAGTTTCTTCTTACTTCTTCTTCTTAATTCTCTCCTTGTTCAGTTTCCATCCATTATTCCTTGTCTGGCCTACAGGTGCCTTAGAAAATAGCTTGACCCCTTCCTCCTTTAGTAGACTCCCATGCAAGTATTAACCTGATCAAATGCTGCTTAGCATTTTTCGAGATCAATCAGAATTAGCTTAGTGCTGCCAGCAAGATAGGTTAGTGTCAAGCTGTATATTTTAAATACCACATATAGAGAGAATAGAGGGAGACAGCTGTTGCCCTGTATTCATGGTGATGAGCTTGCTATCTTCATATGATTAGCCATAGGGGAACACAAAATGTTAGCTAGAATTAGAGGTACCAGATTCGAGCTGCCAACTCATGGAGCCAATATTTAAGTTTTCTCCACCTCTTTGTTGCCATCCAGCAGCCATCAGGGTATCCAGGGGTGTGCATAAGCTTACCAATGTGCCTACCGTCCCTGTCCTATTGTTTCTTTATTTTTCTTATACATATCCATTTCATGTATTCATAACTATGTTTATACTTATACCTATTATCTTATTTATTTTATTTTTATTTAACATATTTATATACCGCCCTTCTCCCGAAGGACTCAGGGCAGTGTACAGCCAACCATAAAACTTTTTACAATTATAAAAGTTAAAAGAGAATTAAATATCTTGAGGCTGCCTAAAATTATACCCTCCCCCAATAAATTAATAAAACCCCAAATTTTAAAATCCCAATTTAAAACTCGAATACTAAAATTACATTAAAAATCCCATTTCAGCCCAGGCCGGCCTGCTCAAAGAGCCAGGTTTTCAATGCACGTCTTGTAAGCAATTGACAAATCAAATAAATAAAATAAATATTTTTTTTTATCCCAAACATAATACCCCTAATTTAAATGGGACATTACCTGCTCTTATGTATTTTTAGCAGAAGATGCTTCTGGAAATTATTCAGGAACTTGAGCAACAGTTTAGAGCAATACGAAATACAAATGGATCACAATATAGGCCTGTTTGCCTGCAAAGCCCTTGCAGATGTTTATGCAGGCCTGGAGTGGATATTTTTCTGGTATGTGTTTCCAAGGTCCGAATTTAGATTACATCCCAACTACATAAAATCTGTCCTTTCAGTGTATCTTGAATTGATGCTGCAATTTTGGGTAACCAGAGGCCCGTTTACGCCGACAGAGGGAGCCCGAGAATTACAAGCTGGCATGGTTGAGCGTTGTTACACCCACGACCGAGGTTTCGAGCCCGTTTGTTCCTTATTGGCCGCTGAGTGGCTCAAAGGAGGCTTCGCTCTTCAATTGCCGTCTGAGGCTACGCTACACTAAGGAGGCGGGAAATGTTTTAAGTGAAAAGCTGGGATTTGCCTGAAACTTAAGATTCCGTCACCCCTTGGAATACAGCGAAGTTCTGAAAAGTGATAGAGAAAAGGCACTTCGCACTGTGACTTACTACTTGAAGTATCTCAGGACCGGCATTAGAAGAAACAAAGGCACAAATCTGGTTCCGGAGCTCCGTGGCTTTCCCCGCCCCGTTGCCCTCCCCGGTTTCTCTGGGTGTGGCAGTGGACTGCCGCAGTCAACATAGCTGAAGCCTGACTCAAAGCGGGGCCGACATTCCCGAGAAGGCCTCAGAGTTGCTCCCTCGCAGAGGAGACTCTTAAAGGAGACTCGCAGAGGAGACTTTGCCTTTAAGAGTGAGGCCGGGAATTGCCTTACATTGGGGGCTGCGCTTGGATGGATGGATGGCCCCGTCGCCTTCTCCTTGGACTCGCGAGGGGCTGCTGGCCATCCGGGAAACCACCAAATGCGGAGACGCGTATCTCGTGCGCACAAACTCTTTGTTTAGTTTAAATCCACTCGAGCCGCATTAATACCTTTCTCAGACTCTGCGACAGGAACCACCGTCAACCTAACAGCTGAATAGTTAATGCTTGATTATGGGGTGCTAATGAGTTAATTACCACAACTCATTATGTCATTATCCCACTGTCCTTTTAAGGAACACCGAATATTCTCCGTTTCCCCCAACCCGGCAAAAAACAACAACACCCAAATATTCTGTGATGGAATTCATAGCTGGAGTCAGTTACTCAGCCCAATGTTCTGTATGTACATGAAACACTTAAAGTAGTGGTTCCCAAAGTGGGAGGTACTGCCCCCTGGGGGGCGGTGGGATGCCTTAAGGGGGCCGCTAAGAGGCAAGGGGCCGGCAGGGAGGGCATTCGAGGCGCTAGCCCTGTAGGTTCACTCATTGGCACCTCCAATGCGGAAGCGGTGGCATGTTTGTGCCTCCGTGGCCGCATTCAATGCGCCGCCCCCCTGCTGCCTCTTAGTGCCCCTCTGCTGGCCCTCTTGGAGACTCTAAGAGGCGGTAGGGGGGCATTCAAGGCACCAGCTCCGGAGCGGTGCTACAGTCAATGGGTGAACCTGCAGGGCTGGCCAGAGCCTCAAACGCCCCCCCTGCCACCTCTTAGCGTCCCCAAGGGGTCCAACAAAGGGGTGCTAAGAGAAGGCAGGAGGGCGGCAGCGGCGGCTCCGGAGCGGTGTTAGTCAATGGGTGAGCCTGCAGGGCCGGACGGCGCCTCGAACGCCCCCCTGCCACCTCTTAGCACCCCTTTGCGGCCCCCTTGGGGATGCTAAGAGGCGGCAGGGGGGCGCTTGAGGTGCCGGCCCTGCAGGTTCACCCATTGACTGTGGTAACGCTTCGGAACTGGTGTCTCGAATGTGACAGCACATTGGGAAAAGCTGCCGCCACCGCTTTCCCAAAGTGCAGCCGCTGTCGCATTCTGTCTGTCCGTCAGTCCATCCAAAAGGTCTGCCTACCTGCCTGCCTTTCTCTTCATCCATCCATCCATCCATGTTCGAAGCGCCAGCCCCACAGGCATATCAGGAAAGTAGAGCAAAGCCAGTCTGAGAGGGAGGGAGAGAGAGAGAGAAAGAGAGAGACCTGATGCATCAGATTGAATGAGGCCTAGTTTAGACTGAGGCCTTTTCCACATTGAAACATCTGCCAACACATTGAAACCTCTTTGGCTTCTATTAAAGGTTTTGTGGACGAAACAAGGTCAAGACTATCAGGAAGCTCCCACATTTTGTTGAGGCTTTAAACAGGATCCATTGGACCAGATCTCCACCCTAAAAATTACTTTTCCCCAATATATTACAGTGCCAATTCTGAAGAAGGCAAAACCAAAATGTACTGGTAAATTACAAGGAGAACACACACAAACACACACACTCCCTTCTAACCCTGCTGGAGCAAGTGATTGGACTAGAATAGATATCTCACTATCTTTCTCCTCCCTCTCTTCCTCCTTTATTTCTTTTTCTTTCTGTCCCTTCCTTCCATCCCCCCATCTTTGTCCTTTTTTCTTTCTTTCCCTTTTCTCTTTCTTCCTCTCTCTCTCTCTCTCTTTCCCTCTCTCAAGCTCACCCCTTTAGATCAGGGACCGCCAAACCTTTGGACCTCAGGAACCACCAACTCATAATTTTAAATCCCGGAGACCACTAATAAGAATTTTAACTGACGGTGGCTTTCTGACATTGGTGAGAGAGAGAGAGAGAGATCTGCTCCAACCTCTCTCTCTCCCTCTCTCACACACACAGGCAGGGGTGGGATTTAGACCCCTGATCTAAAGCTGTCAAAACTCCAAAAACAAGTCAAGTAGCTCTGGGGAGGCCAGGCATAAATTAGAACACTTGCTAAACAACTGGGCATTAAGTGAGGATCACTTGTATTTGGTTTGCCAGTCACCTGGCCATGCCCACCCAATCACATGACCAGCAAGCCACACCCACCCAGTCACATAACCAGCAAGTCACACCTTCAAATTAGGTCACGCCCACAGAAATTTGAATTCCCACCCCTGGGTGGGGGGCACCGAGGATGAGTTTGTAGCACCAAGGGGGCGGTGGACCGAAAAAGTTTGGGAACCACTGACTTGAAGAAACAAAAACTGAGATGCAAATAACTACAACACTGGCAGTAAAAAAAAAAGACAGTAATTGTTACACCATGAAAAAATAACTTTATACATTGGGGGTGACTGAAATAAACGTAAAAAGAAAGAAAATGGGAAAAACCAGTTAAAGAAAAAGATTTATATATTAGCCATGTACTACCAATATAGAATTTATTTTCACATATCCTAAAGCTTATTGAATCTACTGTAGATCATATTGAAAAATATTTTTATACATTAGGATGTATTTTCAAAAGCAGGTAATAGGATTCATGAGGTATCACATAGTCTAACTTCTTTTAATTCACACAAGATTATTTTCTTTATTAAGGGTCCAAAGATCTAAATGCCAGATTATATGGCTACAAAGCCCTTTCTCTAATTTCACATGAAACAATGGAATTGTGATGTTTCTGAATCCTTTGCTCATTTGCAGAGGATTCATTGTCCTCAGTTACTTGTATGTAAGCCAAGTATTGTCAGTGAACTTTATTTTCAAAGGAAATCATATTTTTAGACATGCACTGTTGCTGTTAAAAGTATTTTGGCCCCAACAATGGAGGATTTTAAGAGATTGGACAACCATTTGTCTGAAAGGTTCAAGCAATAGGATTTCCTACTTGAGCAGAGTCCCTTCCAACTCTGTTAAGAAACAATATATTCATGCAGCACATTCACATGTGCAGTAATGATGATTTCTTTGTTGATCCAGAGTTAAGAACTAATGCAGAACATGAAATCCAGCTGGGCAGATCTGTAACTCCCCACCCTTCATTCAGTCAAGTCTGTCAACTCATCCATAATTAAATCATGAACAAGACTAATGCATATACTTCTATGGTTTTTCTATATTCATACAGAAACAATATACAGTGGGGGGGGGGAAGTATTTAGTCAGCCACCAATTGTGCAAGTTCTCCCACTTAAAAAGATGAGAGAGGCCTGTAATTGTCATCATAGGTATACCTCACCTATGAGAGACAAAATGTGAAAACAAATCCAGACAATCACATTGTCTGATCTGGAAAGAATTTATTTGCAAATTATGGTGGAAAATAAGTATTTGGTCACCTACAAACAAGCAAGATTGCTGGCTCTCACAGACCTGTAACTTCTTTAAGAGGCTCCTCTGTTCTCCACTCATTACCTGTATTAATGGCACCTATTTGAACTTGTTATCAGTATAAAAGACACCTATCTACAACCTCAAACAGTCACACTCCAAACTCCACTATGGTGAAGACCAAAAAGCTGTCGAAGGACTCCAGAAAAAAAATTGTAGACCTGCACCAGGCTGGGAAGACTGAATCTGCAATAAGCAAGCAGCTTGGTGTGAAGAAATCAACTGTGGGAGCAATAATTAGAAAATGGAAGACATACAAGACCACAGATAATCTCCCTCGATCTGGGGCTTACCCCATGGGATCAAAATGATCACAAGAACGGTGAGCAAAAATCCTAGAACTACATGGGGGGACCTAGTGAATGACCTGCAGAGAGCTGGGACCAATGTAACAAAGGCTACCATCAGTAACACACTATGCCGCCAGGGACTCAGATCCTGCAGTGCCAGACGTGTCCTCCTGCTTAAGCCAGTACATGTCCAGGCCCGTCTGAAGTTTGCTAGAGAGCATTTGGATGATCTAGAAGAGGATTGGGAGAATGTCATATGGTCAGATGAAACCAAAGTAGAACTGTTTGGTAGAAACACAATTCATCGTGTTTGGAGGAGAGAGAATGTTGAGTTGCAACCAAAGAACACCATACCTACTGTGAAGCATGGGGGTGGCAACATCATGCTTTTGGGGCTGTTTCTCTGCAAAGGGAACAGGACGACTGATCCGTGTACAGGAAAGAATGAACTGGGGCCATGTATCGTGAGATTTTGAGTGCAAACCTCCTTCCATCAGCAAGGGCATTGAAGATGAAACGTGGCTGGGTCTTTCAGCATGGCAGTGATCCCAAACACAAATCCGGGCAATGAAGGAGTGGCTTTGTAAGAAGATTTCAAGGTCCTAGAGTGGCCTAGCCAGTCTCCAGATCTCAACCCCATAGAAAATCTTTGGAGAGAGGTGAAAGTCCGTGTTGCCCAGCGACAGCCCCAAAACATCACTGCTCTAGTGGAGATCTACATGGAGGAATGGGCCAACATACCAGCAACAGTGTGTGACAACCTTGTGAAGACTTACAGAAAATGTTTGACCTCTGTCATTGCCAACAAAGGATATATAACAAAGTATTGAGATGAACTTTTGATATTGACCAAATACTTATTTTCCACCATAATTTGCCAAAAATTCTTTCCAGATCAGACAATGTGATTGTCTGGATTTGTTTTCACATTTTGTCTCTCATAGGTGAGGTATACCTATGATGACAATTACAGGCCTCTCTCATCTTTTTAAGTGGGAGACCTTGCATAATTGGTGGCTGACTAAATACTTTTTTGCCCCACTGTATATGGGTGGTGTTTTGTGATACCACCTGGGGTTCTAGCTTCATTAAAAGCAGTAGGATTTTGAAGCACATAGATCTGAAAATAAATGGGTGCCATGTCTGATTTTCTAATTTTGCAATTTATGCATTGCATATGTTTTAAGGACTTAAGCTTTGGGTGAGCTTAAACAAATAGGGAGGTAGAGTTTCCAGTCAAACCTCCCTCAACTACATTCCTCAGGGTTATTTTCCTAAGCATGTGACTAAGCAGCTCTTCTCATCACCCTTGGGTATGTAAAATGACCATCCACAGACAAACCATCTCTGCAGCACCACCTTTCATATCTGATAAAGCAGACTTCCTTTAGATTTTTTTTTTCAATCCAATGAAGATACACATATGGACATTTGATACATACCATAACAATAACACATAATTTGCAAATTCTCCTGAGGTGAAAACAATAGAAAAGCAAGGGGATAAGCGTAGTCATCCCAAAAGCAAGATAAAAGGTAAAGTCTCATTTAAATCAAGCTAATCTGCTGACTTTATGGACATGTCTATCACTGTTCTTGGCCTTATTACAGAAGTAGATGTACCACTTCTACATTCTTCTAGGTTTCTTTTTCACTGCCCAATCTATGGCACAGCCCTAACATTCATTATTTCCATGCAAATACTTGTGTTTGCTTGTTATCCTTTGACTAGTTTCAGTCAGACAAAATCAGTCAACTGCTGCATTTGCTTATGTTAAATAAGCAGGAACAAGGAATGTAAGTAAAATTTCCTTTCCAATAAGAGCCAAAATAAGATAGAAAAGAAAATAAAACTTGAGATTCTTCCCCAAGTCACATTGGATCATATACTTCGTATATCTGGAGCGGTATCCTATATAGAAAGAAACTGATCTATATCAAATATAGATCAGTTTCTGGAAGTATAAAATGAAATTGCAGAAATGATGAAGCTGAACAGTTTGGTCAAGGAAAACATGGCAAATACTTTTTTTAGAAAGACTGGAAACTTTATATAGACATTTTGTTGAAAGAATAAAAGATTGAACAGGTGATTTTCAGGTTTGAGCTTTAAAAAAGGTTAAAGAGGATGGGAGAAAATATAAGATGATAGCTATCTGATAGAAAGGCAGAAGGCATAACAATGTTTTCTTTTTCTCATCATTTATCCCCTTTTTTCTTCCTTTCTTTTTGTTTTGTATACTTTTACTGTATCTAAAAGGTGTAATTAAAAAAACGATATAGCCATTTTTTTCAGTTTCAAAGTTGCTTCTGTGCAAAGTATTTAAGCATTGCGTGAATCAATGACTTTTGAATAATATTCATATCATACCATAGACCCACCCAAAGGAAAATGCCTCTTTTCCCGGAACGTCTGTGCAAGCAAACAACGAAACATTTGGCTAGAAGGGAGTTGGCTGTCTATTTGTCCTCGTTTGAATGAGAGTGCTACACCTGCCTGTAAAGAATATATTGGACCGGACGCAGTTCCACCTGTTGCCCTGAATCAGAGTTGGCAATGTACAACCCAGCCCCCTTCTTTTGTGATTCCGGAAGCCCTTCCCACCACTAATGTTGGTGATCAACAAGATGAATGCTCACTATTCTGAAGCAGAAAACGCATCTGTATGCCAATCGTAGTACAAGTGCTAAAGCAGGCTTGCTATACTTAAAAGAAAGACAAGGATTTTCCCTCGGGGGGGGGGGGGGGAATTTCGGCAGTGGAATAAAATCCAAACTTTGCCCATTGTCCATGTACAGATCTTTACCGATCTCACCTAAACCTTTCGGCCACGCTAGAAGCATTAAGGACTTAGAGATTTTAGAGATTTTTTTTTTTTTAAAAAAGGTCTCTCTCAAAGAGAAACTCCGATGATTTGGGCAGAAAGGCGGAAACCCTTATTTCTTGAGGAGTAAGCCTGTGACTTAAAAATACCTCCGGAAAAATCAGCGCGGATCAGCAAATTTGCAGCATCGTCTCATCCTTCCCCCTTCTATCATCTAACGAATGTGGACCAAGATCAGTGGGTAGTGCCGAGGAACAGGGGTTGGACTAGATGGCCTCCAAGGTCCCTTCCAGCCCTAGATTGCTGTGCTGTGCTGTAATTTATGGGTTGAATGGCAAAAGGAGAAGAACAGCGACGTCTCGCCTCTTACTGTCCGACACCAATTTTTGCAACAGAGAAGCGCCTGCACTCAGCTTGAACTCTCCCAACCCGCTGCAGCGGCGGTGCCTTTAAATCCCCCGCCCCCCGCCCAAACTCCAGTGGACCCGCCCGCGCATTCAGCCAGCTAAACCCCACCTTCGTAGCCCGGAACTTGGAAGGGCAGCTGCTGCGCTTAAATTCGGAGGCGATGTGCTGGGCGTAGAGAGGCGTTCAGAGAAGCAGAATTGTGGCCTTGCGGAAGCCGGCGGTAAGTAGATCCCAGTGATTCCGATTAAGGATTGGTTTCATTCGGAGGTCTGGCGGGGTGGGTGGGTGGGATGTGGGGGGCGCAGTTACAGATTCCAGCCTTTCTCTGCTCCGCTCTGTCTTTCTTTTTTTGCTGCAAGGCCTTGAGACACGGGCTGTGCCAAGCGCCCTTCCCTGATTGAGCGGAAAAAGCTTCCGCTTTTCTCCAGGACTGGCCATAGAACAATCTTGGTAGCCCCCGTGGGGGCAGCTGGCCAGACTTGGTGACCGAGATTGCGGCCGTGCCTTCGCCCTAAATTAAGACTCTGGCTCTGTACAATGAACTGAGTAATGCGGCTTCAATCGGTCCTTGCGTGAAAGGTGCGCTCGCGGTGTTTCATGTAGGTGTGGGGATGATCTTTTCACCGGGATTACCATCTGTGACTCTTAGTCTGTGTAGCTGGAAGCTGACTTGAGTGGCTGCCAAATTAGCGAGTAACGCTCCTGGAAGGCCTAATCAGGAATATGCAGGAGTTTAGTTGCCCTAAATTTTCCAAGGTGGAAAGCTTTTCTTAAAGTTATATCAGTCCCAACCGAGGCCACCCCTAATTTGAAATTTGCTTCAGAGTCAGCCGGCTCAGCTTAGCTATGCGACAGTGTCTCCTTGCCTGCTCTTCCCTCTGCAGTGATTGTGTGATGAAAGCTTGGGTTGGCAGTATAAAAAGACTGGATGCCAGTTTGGGACCTGTACCTGATTGTAGATGATGATGTTTTGGATTCTTTTGAAAGGTCTCAGAGGGAAACATCTTTTCATGCTGCTCCTCAAAATCCTCTTCTTCTTGTACTGATGGTTTGGGGTTTCCATTTCCAAGTTGGCTGCTTCTGTATATGCTGAGCCTGCAACTCCAAATTCTTGGCCACTGTGGTGCAAGCCTAACTCATCCAGGGGATGCCAGTGGGGGAGGGGGAATGCTTTTGCATATAAGCCTGTTTGATTTGTTTTCTTAATTTTCTTGATTTATTGGGACACTTTTTCTCCTGCACTCATTGTGTGGATACAGTAGAATTCCTGTGCATAAAGTAGTCTTATTACTGTCAATATATATAACATCAAGGTTTCTTTTTCCCCCAGGTCTTTTTCCATTAAAACCAAAAGGAAAGTCTCTGGTTTTCTCTTTATATTCACTTTAAGAATTTTCTGTATTAAGATATGAATCCTCCTGCAATATTTCTTTGCTTTTTCACACGTCCACCATAAATGATAAAAAGTCCCCTCTTTACATTTATATTTCCAACATTCATTTGAAACAGTCTGGAATTGAGTCAGAAATAAATCTGCTCAACTCCCAGAAATAGCTAACTTTGTATGATCTCAATGGTCTAGAGCAGTTTCTGAGATGGCACAGAGTGGTTGTATGCAAGTGCCCACAATACAGGAGTCAGATTGTGGTCTGGATTGCAGATCTTCACTTCCCATCAAGCGTACTATAAATCTTCCTGATAAGTACAGTCTGTTGCTTGCTTGCAGCTATATTTCTTTCATCGTAGATGCCTTTGCTCCTGTGAACATTCATTCTTCTCTTAGTACATAAAGTGGGATGATTGGATGCAATTCACAAGTATGTTTTGCTGAAATTTGGCCTTTTCTTTTTCAAAAGTCTAAGAAAGAAATTGTATGGGGTTGAATTGCAAGCTGCAAGCAACAATAGAAGAAAGTTACAGCTGCAGCCCCGAGGCAAGACAGGTATCAGGACGTGGATGGCCTGGCTGTGGGGGCCCTGAGATAAGCCAGTGTGGGGCACAAGGGGCAACTCCACCTGCCTCGCCTCGTGGCTGCAGCACCAACACCAGCACCAGTGTGTTGCTCGGCCTCCTGCTCCGTTATGGCCGTGAGCAAGCAGAAATGGCCAGCAGCCACAGTGTCCTGCTGGATGGGGCTGCTGGTGCCATGGCCGTAAGGCGAGGCAGGTGTTGGGGTGTGGATGGCCTGGCTGTGGGGGCCCTGAGGTAAGTCAGTGCAGAGCACATGGGGCACCTCCATCCCCGCTGCCTTGCGGTGATAGCACTGACACATCGCACGGCTTCCCGCCCCACTGTGAGCAAGCAGAAGAAATGGGATTCCCATAAATGGAGGGAAAAAAGACACCCCCTGAAAATAAGCCCTAGTGCTTATTTTGGGATCCAAAAGAAAATAAGACCCGATCTTATTTTTGAGGAAACATTTATTTATTTATTTAGTTTTCTATACATGGTATGTATCATTAACTTAGTTATCGGTATTATCTCCTCTCCCTGGTTTGTTTAAGGTGGGTTTTTATTCAAATGCTTGTTTTGGAAATTCTTTTAAATTTATTAAAAATTATTCTAGAGCTGGGGTTCTTTACCTTGGGTGCCATGGATCCCTTTGAGATTCTGATGAGATGATCAGTGGAGCCTCTCTCAGAAAACTCCACTTAAGTCCATAAAATAAATATATAGTGATAGACTGTATTTAAAAAAATTCAATTATGCTCTAATACAGTTATCAAAATACTTTGAAATAAATGCATAATGTAGTAATGTGTGCTTCTTTACTCATTAAATCAATAATAAGACCATATAACCTTTTCTAGAATAAAGTGATATTAGATAATGAGATATATCAAAGTTAATAAACATTTTAGGCTATAGATCATCTTGTTGCTTAAATGTACAGTATTATTTAAGGAAAAACTGAATTTCAGCTAAAAGCTAGTAATTTTTTCCCCTTTAAGTTCCTAGATCCCTCAAAATCAACCTGAACTCTAGCTTAGGAACCCCTATTAGCCAAAATTTGCTGTGTGTAACTTGCTCATTTCCTTGCTGAAAAAACTCATTCTGAGCTGGAGCTTGGAAAGAAACTAAGATTGGAGTAAAATGGAAGGTAAAGGAGCCACACCATACCTGTGTATACCTGTGTGATAGTCGAGTTGGATGGTTACTTTAATGACATTTGTTTGCTGACCAAAGTGAATCCTGATTTAAACTGCTGTTTTGATTCTGGATGACTTCCAGATTTAAAGTGAAGCAATATCATTAATGAGAATGAGATGGAGGCTTACATACAGAGAGAAATCTGTAATGTAATGTCTACCTCCCAGTCCAAGTTCTTTGCCAAAAACAAAAACAAAAAAAAGGAAGCACTATATTCAAAGTAAGCTATGCAGTTGCATTGTTGCATTTATAATATTGCTTTTTTTCCCACCCAGTGCCCCATAGAAATTTTATTGGCCAAGTGTGATTGGATACACAAGGAACTTTTCTCCAGTGTATCAGCACTCAGTGTACACACAACAACAAAGTAATAAATCATGACCATAATCATAAAGTAGAATCATCATAAAACATAAGATACGACATTCAAATGATAGTAGTAAGACACTAAATAAGCAATCAATAAATTTATACTCAGATGTAGTTTAGTTCTCAGGAACAATAAGAGTGGTAATAATAGACAGAAGAGAGTGCTCCATGGCTCGGGACCTGGGTACTTACGGGACCGCCTGCTGCCATCATCAACCTCCCGCCGCCCAGTACGCTCCCACAGGGTTGCCCTCCTTGGGGTACCGCCGCCCGGCCGCTGTCGGCTGACGGCCCCGAGAGTTCGGGCTTTCTCTGTGGGAGCTCCCTCCCTATGGAATGATCTCCCCCCGGAGATACGAGCTATGACGGATATCTTGACCTTCCGGCGCGCAGTTAAAACCCTACTTTTTAGGCAGGCTGGCCTGGCCAAATGAATGGGTTTTGGTTTTAAATTGGGTTTTAGTAATTAACTTTTAATTTTTATCTAAGATCCCTGATTTTATATTGTTGTATTTGGTTTTGATGGGATACAGCCGGAAAATTGCGTTTAATATATATTTTAATTGTATTTATAATGTATTTATATGTTTTTAGTAGGCTGTACACCGCCCCGAGTCACTTTTTTTGGGAGAGGGAGCGGTATAAAAATATGATAAAATAAATAAATAAATAAATAAATAAGAGAATTTGAGATTAACAAGAGGCTTCTAAGATGCTATCTTGCTCTATTCATATTCCTCCCAGATATGCTGACATTACCAACTGCCAGAAAGCCTAGCTGGTATGGTTAGAGTCCTCAATCAGGCCATTTTGTCTATAAAGAAAGCTATAACTTGTGTTGCACTATAGAAAATACCTGCTATTAATCCTGAAGGTTAGCAGGATCCAAGACCATGGAAAGACCTCAGAGTGGAGCAGAAACACCCAAGACATTCAGTTAGAGGAGAAATGAAAAGGATGGGAAAGACCAAGAATTTGATTGATTGACTGACTGATTGATTGATTAATTAATTTTATTTCATTTGTAGGGCCACTCCTCTTGCAATAGTGATTTTGAGCAGCTAACACCAATTAAAATACCAGATGCAAATAACAGAAAAAAGGAAGGCATATAATAAAAAGGCATAAAAGAATACCACAGATCAAGCTCATTAGCATAAGTTAACAAAGTCTGGCAGGCTCAACTAAGTCTGATGCCATTCTTTGAAAATAGCCAGGGGCTTCCAAAGGGCTACTAGGTTAGGGCCAATCTCATCCCAAGCGGTAAGATATTCCAAAGAACATGAGCTATAACAGATATTTCTCAGGAAGATGAATTTTACCTAGCCAGGTTTTACTTTAGCTTATCCATTGATGTTAACACCAAGTAATCAAATAATCTTGGCACAAATGTGACTTTTAAGTTGTAGGTAATATAGGTTGCCTATCTAAACAGTTTGTTTGGTTTATGGCCTTGCTGAGTGGTTGTTTGCTTATGAATTATAGAATCTCTATCATAAGTAATAAACAGTACAAACTAAATTCTCTAAGACAATACTGTAGGGCTATAATACAAGTAATAATCAGTATATAGGTAATCCTCAGCTTGCGACTACAATTGAGCCTAAAATTTCCATTGCTAACCAAGACAGTTATTTATTTATTTATGTTTTATATACCGCCCCTCTCCCTGCAGGGACTTGGGGCGGTGTACAGCCGAAATTAAAAACACAATGCAAATACAATATTTAAAAACAATTAAAAAAGATTAAATAGGGTGGCTAAAAGGTAAAACTCGATCGAGAATATAAAACTAAAACCAATTAAAAACCGATTAAAAACCTTATAAAAACCCTAGGACAGACCGGCTTGATGAAATAGGTAAGTTTTCAACGCACGCCGGAAAGTCAAAAGGTCAGGGATGGTCCTCATCTCCGGGGGCAATTCATTCCAGAGGGAGGGTGCCCCCAAGGAGAAAGCCCGCACCCTCGGGATTGCCAACCGTCCAGCCGGCGGCACCCCGAGGAGACCCGCCCTATGGGAGCGCACTGGGTGATGGGAGATCGATGGTGGCAGTAGGCGGTCCCGTAAGTACCCAGGTCCCAAGCCATGGAGCACTTTAAAGATGGTCACTAGCACCTTGAATCACACCCGGAAGGCCACCAGGAGCCAATGCAGCTCGCGCAAGAGTGGTGTAACATGGGAGCTCCGAGAAGCCCTCAAAACCACCCGCACGGCTGCATTTTGCACCAACTGGAGCCTCCAGGTGCTCTTCAAGGGGAGCCCCATGTAGAGAGCATTGGCATAGTCTAGCCGGGAGATGACGAGGGCGGATGTGACTGTGCGAAGTGCATCCCGATCCAGAAAGGGCCACAACTAGTAGATCCTGCAGACCTGACAAAAAGCCCCCCCACTAAGTGAATTGCACCCCATTTTATGACCTTTCTGCCATAGTTGTTAAGCAAATCATTGCAGTTGTTAAAATAAATCATACTCTTCCCCCATTGACTTTGCTTGTGAGAAGCCAGCTAAGAAATAGCAAATAGCAATCACATGATCCCAGAACAGTGCAACTATCATAAATGCCTGTTGCCATGTGCCAAAATTTTGTTCACATGACCATGGAGATGCCACAACTTTATTTTTTATGCTACTCCGTTGAAAAAAATGTTGGAAGTCATTGCTTTTTTTTTTCTCCTTTATTCTGCACTTTTGTTTTTTCCCCTCCCTATTTCCCTACTACCTTTATTTTCATTTTATATTATGATTTAAATAAAAAATATATAACTTCCCAATGAACTCTATTGATAAATAGATTTATCTGTTTATCTTAAATAGATTTTAAAGTTCAAAACATGCTCAGAAGAATGTCTATCAAAATCCCTTGAATCTGGGGGTTAAATAAAGTACCTTGTACTAGTTGATTTATAAAAACTACTGTGCATGTACACATATGTGAAAAACAACACTTATATACTAAGTTTGAGTATAATAAAATGTTTATCTTTTATTTAGCAAATTAACTATTTCCGTCCTCAAATTACAAAGTCATCCATAGAGGCCTATCTTCCCCGTTTCCCTTTCTCTGTAGTACCAACATTGCGGAATAGACCTTGCAAAAATATCTTTTTTCCCTTCTGGCCATACTGAAGTACCATTTCCTTCTTAAGTGAAAGTGGTTGGAAATAGAAATGAGAAGAAAGCAAAGGACCATACTATTAGTGTGCAATAATCTTTTACAAAAATGCATGGACCAGACATTGCTGGAAAAGGGGAAATGGCTGTCCAGTTTGCACATCATTTGCAAATGTTTAGAAGCTGACTAAGCATTGATGACTCCAGTTGGCATGATGTCAAGTTCAGGGGATGGTGTTGTGATAAAGGGGATAAAGCTAGTGGGAGAGCTGTTTGTATGAATCTTGCTGAAAGGCTAGCTCCAGATTTTACAGTTAGGGAAGCACAATTATTATTCTAGATTTAACTTGCAGTCTGTGGATGCTAGACTTGGGAAATAGTGGGAATCTGGGACACATATCTGCATCTTCCCTGTATCAATCTAATTGACGTTTCTCATGATATTATCCTATTAGACCATCAGTCTTAGATTTTAGTTAAGGAAATCTCTGTTATGCTGATATTTTGAGAACCAGTTCTTGAATTTCAAAGATTTGAAGAGAGGGAGTTTGGTGGGTCTCACATGTAAATAGTGCAGTAGTGCCATTGAATTGAAAATTTACCCATTAATGTCATAGCTTCTTGCTCACTTTGGAGTTGGCTCAGTAAGCTTCAAGTGTTAACTATCATAGGGATATATAGAGTGCAATGACTATTCTGTGTTTCCGTGACCTATTTGCACAAAGGTTTAGCCAACCTGGGGGGAAAAAATGGTGTTTTTGTTTATCAACAATTACATGATGATGCAGAAAGTTTGCAGTTCTGTCAGAGACAAAGCCATTGGAAAAAATGCAAATCTTTATGAAAACCCAAATTTCAAGGGCAAAATTCCATTCCAGTATCTCACTATTAAAATAGGCAAAACAGTTAATACCTCTTTCATCTCTTAGTTCTTGTTAGGAAACATTGAGTTGGGTTCCTTGTAACTGCATGGGTGAATAACTTGCCAGCTCTCCTATCCTTAGTAACATCTCTTAGTTCTTCAGAGGACAGTCTACTAATCTCTGTCATCCCATAATCCTGTTTATTATAATCCTTTATTCTAGTCCATAGGTTCCTGGTCCAATGTGTCTTTATGTATCTTCTTGCTGTTTATCACCTCAAGAGAGCAATCACTCTTATATTTGATCTAGGAATGAATGTTGGATTATAAGAGTCCTGATACCTTTGATATCTCTAAATATGTAGTTTGAAGATGGTCATCCCAATTCCCCCACTATTTCTTAGGTTGTTTGTTGTCATAAAAATTCTCCCTATTTTTCATCATCATTTCTAAGTTTGTCATTACCTTCCTAAGCTTAACGTTTATAATTCTCTGACATCTTCTCCACCTGTATCTTTCTTGAGCCAAAGAAAACAGAATTAGCCATCATGGTTACTTCTTCACTTCCATCTGTACATTCAGTAAGAGATAAGCATATCTCTTACTGGAAGGCCTGTGATTTCCCAGTAGCTAGAGGATTGCCTTCTGCTTGCTCTGCGTGAGGGGATGATGTTCTCATTGTAACAGCATATTTATGTAATGCTCACATCCAACCAACAGACTGGTAGCACAATAATTAACTTATAAAACTAATGAATGACAAAATAAAAGGTAAACATAACAGTAAAGTATATCTTTGCTTCACTTTCAAACTTACTCACAAAGGTGATACTAGAAGTAGTCCTCAACTTACAACAGTTCATTAGTACAAGGGTCTTCAAACTTGATAGCTTTAAGACTTGTGGACTTCAACTCCCGGAATTCCTGAGCTAACGTGACTGGAGGAGGAATTCTGGGAGTTGAAGTCTACAAATCTTCAAGCTGTCAAGTTTTAAGACCCCTGGCCTAGTGACTAGTTCAAAGTTACAACAGCACTGACAAAAAGTGACTTACGGCCATTTTGCACACTTACAACTTTATTTTATTTTATTTCAACATTTATATGCCGCCCTTCTTTGGAGACTCAGGGTGGCTTACAGTCTATGGAACACCATGCTAAGTGCTCGGCAATAACCTTCATTCCATTGTATATGCCTGCTTATTTGTAGGACTTTTGGCCCCCCCAAGCGGCATTTTACAAAGTCAGCTTATTGCCCCCAACAATCTTGGGTCCTCAATTTACCTACCCCGAGAGGATGAAAGGCTGAGTCAACCTGTTGCAGCATCCCCATGGTCACGTGATCAAAATTCAGATGCTTAGCAAATGACTCATATTTATGACAGTTGCGCTGTCCTGGGACCATGTGATCATATTTTGTGACTTTCTAACAAGCAAAGTCAATGGGGAAGCCAGATTCACTTAACAATGACACTAACTTAACAACTCTGGAGATTCACTTAACAACACGAAAGGTCCTAAAATGGGGCAAAATTCACTTAACAAATGTCTCACTTAGCAACATAATTGAACTAAATTTTGGTCCTAAGCCAACCTGTACTAGGAACCTTTTGTTCTCATCAGTTTTCTTTCAGAATTATGGGAGCCATCGAGCTCTCCTAACTAATTCAGCCCAAAATCTTTCTATACATGAACTCTTGTATGACTACTGACTTACAAGTCCTACTATTTGCCATCACTTTCACTTAGCAGAGCACACAGGACTTCGTTTGATATGGAAAATAACGAAAGCTACTAGCCATGTTAGCATATTTATTTTACAAGGAATTACATGGTATATTATATTGGTATATTACAAGGAGTTATTGCTTTGCCACTGGAGTTAACAAACATCTGAATTGTGAGATCCAGAATATGCTTGTCAGCTATCTGTGATTGATACGTTATCAAATGCTTATAATTACTGTCGGCAATATAACTGGGAGTGTCTCTTTTTCAGCATTCTGCCATTGTAAAGCCTATATTTCAAAGTCAATATGCAGTAATTAAATTGGAAAAGAGGTAGAAAATAAATTATGTAAAGTGGCCAAGTTACAATGGACTAACTTCCCCTAACTGTAGTTTGAATTGTAGAAATAAAGAGGTTTGTTTCTTAAAGGAGCACAAAGTTTTGAAAAATGGTACATTTAAAGAAAAGTTTAATCAAAGCTTGTCAACGTGTCTTAAGCACAATTACGATGTTTTTATTAATAGATATTTTTTTGTTTATATAGATTTGTTCAGTAGAAAGGCTGAATAGGGATAATTACAATATTTTTATTTCTCCCTAAGATTACATGTATGAGGATGGGTGTATGTAAGTATACACACTACCACCAGGGTCTTCCAGGGTTTTTTCTGGAAAGGATCATTTTCCTTTCTAATTCTGCTTTTTTGCTTTGAGGTGTTTAATTTACACATCTGTACTGGAACTGTCATGGGGTTAATTGGTTTGATTGTATTTTCTTCATTGAATTTGGACTTCTTCACTCTCATGATATGTTCACTTCTAACCTTCTTTTGACTTCAGCATGCTTAAGGTAGTCAGCTTGATGGATACCGATATGTGGTACAGGTTTCTGCAAATTACATCCCACTTTATTGGTTATGGGAGAGACAGTCTTCGTCTGGTTCCTCTGAGGAGACCTGTTCAATATGATTCTCATCTTTTTCAGCGGAGCATATAAGCCCTGCAACTATGTCATGGTGTTGCCTCATAAGGTGCTATTACAATTAATAATTTTACAGCACCTGATTTCCAGCAACTCTGGATGATTTACAAATTATTTAAAAAATGAGAAACAAGACAATGAAACAACAAAAGTATCATTTTTCTTCTGCATCAGTATTAGATTGTCGTTGTACTTTTGTTTGTTGGTCTTGAGGGACTAGAACAGGGGTGTCAAACTCACATCATCACGGTGGCGTCACGTGACATATCAGGACTTCTTCCCCTTCGCTAAACCAGGTGGGGGTGGGGCCAGCATGTGATACATCTGGCCCACAGGCCACAAGTTTGACACGCCTGAACTAGAAGATCAGGTGGGCTTTTCATTTTGATCATGGAAACATCATGCGGGTGCAAACTGTTAATCTAACTCATTGCTCACACTGCACAGTTGCTTTTTTTTAGGTGTTTCTGAAAAACAATCAGTTTTTCTGTTTAGACATTATTATTAAATAAGAGCTCACCCCCAGAGGCTTATTATCATGGCAGAAAAATGCCCCCACTGTTTGCTGAAAACACGTCCTCACAATGGAGCATCTATTTCATGACCATCCATTGTGAGGCAGGCTGAGTTTGCTTCAAGGTGTTCTGGCATGAGTGTTTTACCTGGGAAAATGGAAGAAGAGGTTCCGTCCAGTTTGTAGTATGTGAAAGAGGAGTTAGCCTGGCAGATCTCTTGAAATATCTCTTTCTATCCACTCCTTGGCTCTGTGTTAGTTGTGCAATTATTTGAACTGCAAGGGAGACTGAAATCTGGCTTCTGCAGCCACTTCTTAGTTAGTTATAGGTAATGTTCACTTATCATGCTTGGAACCAGGCACATTTGTTGCTAAGTGATGCAGTCATTCATTGAAACATCACATGATTGATGTCAGTTCTTCTGCAGTTGTTAAGCGAATCACTATGGTTCATTAAATGTGACAGCATAGAACCACAACTTACAACTTCCTGCCAGCTTTTCCCACTGACTTCATTGGAAACTGACTGTGAAGATCATAAATAGCAATTGCCTGACTGCAGAATATAAAAGCATCATTGGAAAAGCATCTCGGTTGCCAGGTGCCTAAATCATGATCACAAGACACTGGAAATGTTGTGATGGCCACAACTTTTAAGGACCATTTGTAACTCTGTATTTTCAGTAGCATTGTGAGTTTGGTCACTGAATGAGTGGTCAGTAAGGAAGGAGTACCTGTATTTGTGGGCTGGTCATACAAATAGACAAGCCTATCCCCAATTTAATGCACAGAGAGGAACTTGCCCCACTGTATATCAAGGGGGGCGCTGTGTGGAGAGGCTTTTCTTTTTTAAAGCCTTAGGAGTGCTTATTAGTCAAGACCTCACCTGGAAATACAACACCCATGGTGGTTAGGAAGGCTCAGCAGAGATTTTGTTTTCTTAGAGTCCTGCAGAAAAATCAGGTGGAACAACCTCTATGATAGAAAGTATCCTGACATACTGTATAACAGTCTGGTACACTGGTTCAACAGCTGCAAACAGGAAGGCATTACAAAGAGTGATAAATTCAGCACAAGAAACCATTGGTTGCCCCCTAACACCACTGGACGACATCGGCAGGTCTCGTTGGTTTCAGCAGAGCAAGGAAGATACTTAGGGATGATTCACATCCTGCTCAGTGTCTTTTCTCACTTTTACCATTGGGCAGAAGGCACAGAAGTATAGCCAGCCGAACAAACAGGCTTAAAAACAGCTTTTATCCATGGGCTGTCAGACTCCTAAATACAACTACAATCACTCCATGCATACATGGAAACATATGACCGGTTCCTCCCTAATTACTTGTATGAGGACCATTTTCTATATTATTTATATTGTATTGCATTTTTGTTATGGATAGCACCAGCAGGAGCAAAATCAATTTCGTTGTATATATGTACAATAACAATAAAGGTTATTATTATTATTATTATTAATTGAAAAGGTAATGGAAAGGAATCATTCTTTTCTATCACCTTTGGCCTTTCTATCTACTCTGGCCTGGACAACTGAGAATTCCTTCCCAATAATGTAGGAAGTGTTGAGAAACCTGGCCTGGTCACTTCCCGTCCTCACAGTAATGTCCTTTTAAAAAATCCACTCCCTTGTGGAATGTATCTTGGCAGAAATAGAGCATCAACATGCAGTTGTTTTTTTTCCTCTCCTGTCAATTTGAATGATCAGAGCTGTATTCTGCAATTTGACAAACTCCAGTTCTTCAACATTTATCCAGAGGCTGCATGTTGTTTGCACAAATCTAAACAACTATATTACCGGATGATAGCCAAGAAAGATGAGTCTAACTTCTGCCACTTATTAGTCAATAAGTCAGTAAAAAGTTAGAAAAAAATCCGGTGGATATGTGCAAAAGCATCCTACCCATCATAACCTTTCTTTATGCAGCTGCTGCCTCAGGGCTGCATAAAGCAAGCAATCATTACACTGCAATTAAAGGAGACAAACCAGTGTCATCTAGTGGGTGTCCACCATGCTATCGTTTTGTAGCTAAAGCAAGGTCTTTCTTTTTTGAAAGAAATACAAGTGTCAATAATATAGTTCATATCAGAATTATGCTACTTTGTGTTCTGTTTGCAGCCAACTTATATATAGAACAATGAAACTGTATAAAGCAGGAAGTTCTTGCCTGAGTGCTGATGAATGGAGATTCCATTTTACCCCGCCCTACTAGTGAGTCATAGATACTGTAGAAGAAAGTCTGAGTTAGTTGGAAATAGTTGCTGGAACATTGAGCAAAAACAAACAAGATTCAACCTCCAAACTAAACATAATAGTATTCTTCCCTAGACTAGACCTTCATCTTCCCCATCTAAGATCCAGATGGTCCTGAGCTTGTTGGTTTTCTGGAAGGCCTTAAGAACCTGGGTTTTCTCTTGAACCCTTAATTCAAGATATTAGTAGAAACTGATGCGTGGTTCTATGTTGGAAGATAAGTTCATATGTGTTATTTTAATTACATGTCACTCTATAAAGCTTTAATTCATTTTTATTTTAGGCACATATTGTCCATTCAGAATGATTTGGGCAGGTGTACAGATTCTATAGATCATTTAAAATATAAACCTGAAATTGTCTTCCCTAATCTTAAGATCTGTCTTGTAGAAGATAAAGGCAAAATTATTTGGAGTTTTTCAGAAGAGTGGACAAGAAATCACACGGAAGTAGATTTCATTTGGATGTCAGAAGAAAAATCCTGATGATCAGAGCTGTTCCACAACAGCATAACCAGGGGTGTCAAACTCAAGGGCTGTGGGCCAGATCCGACCCGTGGGGTGCTTAGATCTGGGCTGTGGGAACCGGTCTGGAAATAGCAAAGGACCGATCCGCTGTGCCTCTGCTAGCGAAAATGGGGCGTGGACATGTTTTCAGCCTGCACAGCCTCCTGCAGCACCCTGACAGCCAAAACAGGGTGCCCTCCCCGTGCCCCATTTTGGCTAGCAGAATGCAACAGGAAGCCACCAAGCCCAAAATGGGGCATGGGGTGGCTACGCACACACACACGCACACCCCGGTGTCCCCTTTTGGTCAGCAGAATGCTGCAGGGGGAGTCTGTCCCATCTGCCACTTGTCCTGTCTTCTCTCTCACCACCCCCAGCCGGCCCACAGAGGACAAGACAACTGCAATGCTGATCTAGCCCTCAAAGAAATCCAGTTTGACTCCCCTGCCATAAAGTCACTGTATGTATATTAGGTCTGACTTTGTGTGTGCGTGTTTTTTATGGAGTCCCTGTGGATTTTGCTTCGCTAATTGTTGCAGACTATAGGGGACAGTATGCTCATCTCCATTTCAAGGCCATTGAGCCAGTGCTGTCTGAAGACATTTCTGCAGTCATATGGCCAGCATGACATCACAGAATTCTGTTACCTTCACATGGGTGTCAAACTCGATCACATCACATGATGTATTGTGATGTATCGCAACGTTTTTTGCCTTTGCAGAGCCAGGGTAGGTATGCCCTGCGTGTGATTCATCCAGCCCGTGGGCCGTCCGTTTGACAGGTCTGCTTCACCCCAACATGGTACCTATTTATTACTGACATTTTGTATGCTTTCAAACTGCTGAGTTGAGAGCTGGGATGAAGACAAGAGCTCACCCTGTTGTGTGGAGTTTGAACCTGGGCTGCCAGCTTTCTAGCCAACAAACCCAACATCTTAACTGCTGAGCCACCATGCTACCTGTCCTTTTTGTGACCTGCAAGATATTCTTGTTAGCAATTTAGCATCTATTCTTTGGAGCAGCATTGATATTGAATGAGAAGATTCTATCAGAAGGTTACCTGCAAACTGTTCTGGTTCAGTGGAAGTGGCAATCCAAAACATGAAACACGATATTCAAGATTAATAAATTTGTTATAGTCAACTGGTATCTCTAAAATCTGGTTTCTGGTGGCCCTACCAACTTTGAGTATATTACATAGAATATATATTATATATGTTATTAGTGTGTTATAATTATAATGTAATATTTGATATAGTGGATTGATGGGGTAGAAGTTAGGATGATCCACAAGGGTAGAAAACTACTCAACACTACAGTAAGTAGTGTTAGTTTACACTGTTTGACTATAATTCTCTCCCTTGTATGTCTTTATTGCAAAGGCATGTCTTTATTGCCTTTGGCTTCCTATTTCAAGGTTCTAAGGATTCAAATCTGGATTTTCCAAGTAAGCTAACTGCTCTCTATTGGACTGTTGTCCTATAGTAATACAACAGGTAATTACCATTTATGGAATTTACATCTATCGGGCTAAATTGTGAGTACGGTGCTTAGTTTGGCCAAGTATGTTGTGTGAATCCAGGCAATTATGACTTTGTTAAAAATCAAAACACTGTTGCACAAATCACATTTGTTGCAATACTCCATAAGCTCGGTTTAGAGACATCCCGGCCAAATTCATATTGTTTAAATATTAAAAAGAACATAGCTCTATTTCTGTGCAGCCTAAAGTTAGAGAAAGAAGAGAAGCCATACCTCTGGTAGGAACCTCAGGCAGAATTAAACATTTTTTAACACAAGATATTAACCGTTTGGCAGAGTATGAACAACCATGTTGTACTTTTACAGAAAAATCTGAAACTTTAAAATACTATTTTGAAATAAGTAAACTTCAGGGAATTATTTTCAGTGTTAGAAGAAAAAATATTTGGAAGAGAGAATTTGCTATCTTTTTTTGGTTTTATTGTCATTATAATTTCTTTAGTTATTGTGAGTCATCCAAAGTCATTAAAAGTTAGGTGGCCTGCATGTTTCATAAATCATCATCACCATACGTGATGGGGTTTTTTTTGCAGAATTTGAACATATTGCTCCCTAGAGCAGGATGGGTAACAGATATGGGTTGCAATGCCTATCATTCATTAGTCCTGAACATACTGGCTTAGGATGACAGGTCCTGAGAATTAGCAGTATCTAGAAAGACAGCTGGGATGTACAAATTACTTTAGATGAAAAAAAACCAGGCTTCTTAACCTCTAAAAACCATAAACCATAATGGAATTTCAACTATTTAAATCTATACACAGAGACCATTTGGTCCTCAGAAACAAATGTAAGCAAAGGATCTTCTAACAATGCTCTTGAAGATTTTAAGACTTTTTTCATTGCAAACCAAGAGCTAACCACAATCTCTACAGCTCTTATTCTAGAACAGGGGTGTCAAACTTATTTCATTGAGGGCTGCTTCAGGGTTGTGTCTGACCTTGGGGGGCCGGGGTGGGTGTGGCTAGCTCAACGTCACTCATGTCGGAGGCACTTGTGGGGGCCCAAGCACTCAGCCAGCGAAAACGGGCTCCTGAGCTTTGTTTTCAGCTGTAACAATCTGCCAGAGAAAATGGAGGTCAGGAGGGCTGCTCGTGGGCCCTTGCAACCTCCATTTTCAGCTGCAATGGTCTCCTGCAACCCTCTGCCAGCGAAAACAGAGTTCGGGAGGACCACCTCTGAACCAAGCTCTATTTTCACTGGCAGAGGCACCATGAGCAGAGCAGCCCTGTGGGCCAGATCTAAGCACCCCATGGGCTGAATCTGGTCCCCCGGACCTTGAGTTTGACACCCCTGCTTTATGGAATTGCCCTGGTTTGATGTTATTCTTAGATGAAAAGAAAATGGCGATGATGACCTTGCAGGGACTGTTGGTTACAAATCAGAATTTGAAATGAGTTCACAATAACTGATCCCTAAATTTATGGCAGCATACGACCTTTATAGATTTCTTAAGTGAAGCTAGGCTAATATTTCCCAGTTCTCCAGGAATACCCTTTCCCATACTGCAGGTTTGATTTTTGATCTATGGTCTAAATCACATGTCCTTATTTTGGGTTTTAGGAGAACTGCTGAGGCACCAGTTGTCCCTGTCAAACAGGGTGTATCATGATTTCTTTTGGAGGAATTGCTGCCAAGCTGGAAAGAGACCGCCTGCGAGCTGAGGGTGTGGGTGATCACCAGAATTCTGTGAAGTACCTTGGTCAAGATTTTGATACCCTGAAGCAACAATGTTTGGAGAGTGGAACATTATTTGAAGACCCCCTGTTTCCTGCTGTTCCCTCAGTCCTTGGCTTCAAGGAACTGGGCCCTAATTCTGGCAAGACCCGAGGGGTGCGCTGGAAGCGCCCATCAGTGAGTATCTCTGTGCTAAAGAAAGCTTTAGTAGGGGGATGATTTGATATTGTGGTCTGCATTCAAATATAGTGGATTTCATTGTGGCTTACTGAACCAACTCTCATATATTTGGCAAAACCTTATTTTAACAAACCCATTTGAGTAGACTTCAGATGCAATAGACAAAATTTTTGTCTGGACATCATCTTGAACTAACTGACAAATTCATTACATGCAAAGTAATTTGGATTAAGTGTTAAAGATAGACTGCACTAAATGATATATGTTTGGATTTAAAGGACATTTAGGAGTTACAAATTTAACAACAGTCTCATAAATCAAGGCTTTAATTATTTTTATGGTCTCTATCTGTGTCCTTATTACTAATATTTCCTGTTCCTAATTTCAAAACATCTGTATAGTTTATGAGGTATGGACCGGAGCCAACTCCAAAACTGATTGCAACACTATTCAATAACTGGATTAATGTATTGTATTAAGTGTTGACTCAAACAACTATGCAACGTTAAGTATTCCACAGATGGCCTGGTTAGTATGCAGTATTGTGTTAAGCCATAAAATTTCACTGTTACATATTTGTAGATTGATATATCCCAGGTCTATAATTTAACAGATGTTTATTTTGTAAACTTTATATATAGTGTGACTAAACTATGAGATGCAAGCTCATTATTTTAAATCTCAGTTCTGTTGTGACTTTCTTTCCCCTTTCCACTCCTGTTTGTCATGCAGATTATTTAAGCATTACTGGAACAATATAATTGTCTGAGCAGATACAAAAGCAATTGTTAAATATGGAGCATGGTGAAGTTTTTCTTAAAAATGGCTTATTTCATTCTCTTAGAGAATTACAAGATATGAAAATGATCTTATAATACAGTTTAGGATAAATATGTGGGGCAAAGATTCATTCACACAACTCATAACACATTCATTTTTATTTAAATATGCATAGGAAATTGCATGTTGCACGGCAATCAAATACTGTAAATATTTAAACATGAAATTGCATCAGTTTCAATATATGTGGAATACTGTTTTTCTCAGGCCTCTAGTTTTGGGTTACAAATACAGGATGGAGAAATAGTCTTGAACAAACACAGCCATTGGTGCTCCTAATATAGGAAAATGTTACAAGGCTGTGGGTGGCAAAGTCAGGATTAGTGATTCAGGATATAAAACAGTTTGGTTGCAAAAATAACATAAGAGTCTTAAAAAATATAAGTCTCTCCAGATAACCTGATTGATATAAACGAATTGGGAAGAAAACTGGGAAAGAGAGAACCTACCTGAAAACATGGTTATGTTTGAAGTGATCTCCTTAGAGAAACTTCAGTGCAACTCCTAATAGTATCTATCTACTATGGATGTCTATCAACTATGGGACCACAGATCCATCAATTTATATAGAATCACCACCACTCTATAAAGCAGAGACTATTTACAGAGCTTTGGAATAAGCTCACAAAGTCCCACAATGCCATGTAAGGAAAGTGGTTACAGAATCTCAGTGGGTGTGAGTTCTACTTGTTATAAAAGACAACAGACCTATTTGATTAAATAAAACATTATGCTGAATCTCATAATAGAAGAAAAGGAGAACATGCATTTGTAAACGTACAAAAGAATTAGTGGGTCTTAGAAGATCGGACTTATTATTGGCTAGCAAACACAATAAAAGAATCTAGAGAAGAATGAATAGAGTGTAACTTTAACCTTGCTCAGAAATCCATTTACTTAATTTTTCTTTAGCCACATTGCATGCATATTGTATTTCATGTTTTCCCTTGTGTTTGTATGAAAAAAATGAGGAAACCACCTTCATAATATATCTTTTCACAGGAAATTGTAGATGACCCTCAGTTTATTGTTGGAGGGGCAACAAGGACAGATATCTGCCAGGGAGCTTTGGGTGAGTATTGTATAGTTAATTACATAACTAGTGGCTACATAAGCATTAGTCAGAGATGCTGAAGTGATTTACTAGTTTCATTAATTATCATCACATTAAAACCTTGTGTGGTTATTAGGTTTTGGCTTTTTAAAAATAAATTTAGACCAGTAAATTGAACTTTCCTATTTTCATTGCTGCTAAATCTTTGATGGATTTAGTCCCGTATAACTTGGCAGTGTAGGGCAGCAATCTGGTAGGGCTTTTTGGTTATTCACAGACACAATGTGACTTCCATCTTTCCATGGAATAATTAAGAGCCTTTTCTCTTGAATTTTCATTAATATGGAGAAGGAGAAAGGGAGCAATTGTTTGAGAAAATTGGGAGCAAATACAACGTCCTCCATTTACATAGGATATAAACATGGAGAAGGATGTGTATTTTGATCATATTGATCCCAATTATTTCTGTAGAAAGGGAAGGGTCTTTTCATACATCTTAAGAAAGGGAGGGTCATTCACAGTGTTCTTTCTGTTCTCAACATAATTTCTGTAAAGGAATTGTAAAGATAACAGAAATCTAACATTGATATAAAATGGGTTAGTCACAGAATATTTATTCAGATAAAAGTAATAGTCTTTGCATGTATATTATAGCTGTAGGAGAACCATTCAAAACTCTCAAGCATCTTGAAAGCATTGGTATGGACAATAAAGGCCTGTTCTTTATTATATTAGCAAGTAGAGTGATACATTTTTAATGCAATGCATATTCTATACTTTGCACTATTTAAAAACTCAAAAGATGCCAAGAAGCTTTTAAAGCTTAGTCTTTCAAATAACCAATTTCACCTTACAAATTAGGACTGGAATTATGAAAAAAAAAAAGTATAGAGATAGTTGTGTAGGCTGCAAAGCAAACCAGGCAGAAAAATTAAGAAGCTTAACCCTGCTCTGACTTTTGAATCTGTATCAAATACACTGTATTTAAAAATACAGCAGCCCTTAGAGCTGCAAAGTTCAAAATTAAGATTAGTTGCATTAAACTGGAGATATCAGAATACTCATTTCTGGTAGTGAGAGTGCCATGAGGAATCTCTGTACATTATGTATATTATTCTTCAAGGTAGATCAATATCACTTTGCTGCTTTAACTCTTTGTAGATTCATTAGATCTGAAAGTTCTGTGTCTATGAAAAAAGGAATTCGATATTGTAAATATTTTTTTTCCAAAACAAATGTTCAGTTTAGGTCAGCATTAAATTATAAGCAGGGATTGGAAGTGCCTCACAGTAAAAATGCCATCTGGCATAGCACTTTTTGTGTGCATTCGTCAATATTTCTTGACACACCAATCATGTTGGATGAATGGGAATCAGTATAGTCATTTTTTGATAAATTGAAGAAGATGGGAAGGAGTTGTGACGTGATTTCCAAAAATGTCTTTCTGAAGTATCTCATAGGTCCAAAGTATCTTTTCCTGGAGCATAGCAAGATAAAAACCCCATGGCAAACGAAGACAAACTGTGTGTCAATCATAGATTTTTAAATAGATTTTCCTTGTCCTTTCTCATCAACTGAACTATACCCATTCTCTGCTCCAGTTTTTGTATTTGTTGCAAAATATCCAAGATTAGTTTCAGACAGAAGGACAAATTTATTGCAAACATTGCAGATTATTGTTGCAGGCTCCTGTAAATCCATCTTCATTTTTTCCTTAGAGTACCACCTATGGAAAGGCCTTTTCCTTCCCATCTCTCAGGCTTTTAGATTAGACAAGTAAAAACTGTTGATTTAGAAGAACAAACAGAGATTCCTTTTACACTCTTTAAGGCAAACTAGCTCTCCCTATTCATTCACTTGGTGTGCTCACTCCCTTGTACAGGCTGCCTTATAAGGTGCTGTGTGATAGAAAATGTTGACTTTTCCCCTCTTCCTAAACAAGACAGCTTAAAGGGATACTTTGCTAAGAAAAGAATAGCTGAGTATAGAAAGAATATCAGATCTGTTTCAGACATTATGGTAAACAGTGTTCATAATGATATATATGAGCCTGGAGTTTGCAGGCTCCCATTCTTCTCCTGCTACTTGTAAATAATTTGGGTTCCTGGTATGTCTAAAAGTAGAAAAAACAATTAGAAAAATGATATAGAATTATAAACTGCAGCTTGGTGTTATCTTTCCCTAAGCAATAGTTAAGAATAATAAGTTTTTCCATATTCAAGTATAGAGTAACTACATCCAGGGTTAGGAAAAATTTTCAGTCTCTTTTTCATGATAACTTAAGCTGCAATTGAAACGTATTGCTCACAAAACTGATGCTGAAGGATCTAAACCCAGCAAGTTCTTGTTGGATCCAAGGAGTCTGCCTTCCCTTCTTGCTAACATGCCCTGAAATAATTCTGGATGATAGAGAAAGGATCACTTTAGAAGTTAGGAAATAGAATACTTGCTTCCCAAGATGGATTTTGATCCTTTTGACACAGAAATTAGCCAATAAAAATTAACCAACAAATGACATATTTGATGCGCTAAATCTTATTTCTGTTACTTACATATGTTTTTAATGCATATTTTTGATATTGGTTTGCCTCACCCAGACTCCCATCAGTTTGGAGACAGAACAAGTTACCAATATTATGTAGATAAATAAATAATAAAATAAATAATATTCTATGCAAATAATTGCAATGAGAAAAAATCAAAATGAAGGAGACTTTACATGATTAAATATATATCTGTATGTGTGACAAGAAACCAATATATTATAATAGAGTAAAAGATGGAAATTTGGGAATTAGCAAACACTTAATATATGTTTCCAGCCCAACTTCCTAGAGCTGTTGCCTACACCCATCCTTTTTACTGTATAGGGTTAACAAATGCATGGCCCTCAGGATAGCCATTACCTAACTAATCTACCAGAATAGGCTGGTTACAGTTCTGTCACCTGATTGGAAGGGCCTTTACCTCAACAGATATATTTTTTTTCAAGAATGTCAAGGAAGTAAGTCAACAAGATGACCCGTGACACTGGAGTTACTGTGGCAACCATGGCACAATACAGGGCTATGTGTACCTTCTTCTCAATCAGTGATAACACCTTCTTTTCTCTGCTAGTTAAGACAAGTTCTTTGTTCCTTTGATAGCTGGGAAAGGAAATGTGTTCTCCCCATTATTGCCACTCTGAAAAAAAGCTGCAGGGATTGAACATTCTGAATAACTTTTCAGAGTATAGATCCATATACAATATGGGAAATTTTTTAAAAAATGAGGAGTTCCCAGGTGATTCTCCCGCTCAGTCACACGGCCTATATGTGCTTTTTCCTCTTGGCACCACTAGCTACTTTAATGTGTAGTTGCAGTAATATTTAATATATAAATTGCAATGTGGGGGGTGGAATGAGCTGAATAGCACTGTACTGTGTTGGGAAATATTTATACCTTCCTTTCATATAGGAAAATTGAGTGTTTATATGGTGTGGTGATTAAGAGTGTTGCAGCAACTCTCTGGAAAAGTCAAGCTTCAAATTCTGACTTGGCCATGACCTTTATTGTCATTCAGGTTGCCACTCTCTCACAGGGTTATTGTGAGTTTAAAAGGGTGGGGGGATACACATCAGCTTTAATTCATTTTAATTGTATCCCACCTCCCCCAATTGCAATTTATATTCTCCTTATTTATTCTCCTTTTCCTGGAGAATAAGAGTTAATATTGACTTGATAACACTTAATTATTTAGGTCAGTGTTTTTTTTCTTATTGTTCTTCCAACATGGAAAAGTTTTGGTCCTGTTCAGTTGACAGGTGTGGGATCCCCAAAATAGAGTCTGGCTGTCTGAAACCTCTTATATACATTTTGAACTTATTCCCTGGCATTCTTTCCTTCAGTCTCTCTCATAGTAACTGCCTTTCCTAAAACATTTATTTATGCCATTGAACAACAGATAACTTCTATATCACTAAATTATGAAAAGAAGAAGTAATTAAAACAACAGCGGTATCAAGTAATTTATAAATGTGGATAGAGAAACCGCTCCTGTAAAATAACTTTTGCATTAGTGAACAATGAAGAAGTGCCGATTAAAACAACTGCTACTCACTGCAACCTATCAACCTGACAATTGTAGCTCCTCTAAGTTCTTAATGGAATGGAATTCCTGGCCAAGTAGCAGCTTCTGATAGCTTTTATATTTCCATTTGCTGATCAGTAGCTGTAGCATTTCATCTCCTCAGCATGTCATTTTATGATAGAAATAAAGGAGGTATGTCCTTCAAGCAACCAGTTAACATCGGAGTCTGATCTGCAGCCTGGAAGGAACCAGCACGTACTTGTCTTCTCATTTCTCTCAGACATCCTAAAAAGGTTCTTCCCACCTTAATGGCAATTTACTTGTAGTTTATTGTGAGATAAAGCTCCTGGCCCAGCCATTTTTTTTCAGACCATCAGACATGTCTGCAAAATCTTCACTAAGTGAATGTGCTTCTTTCAGGCGAGATAAAAATTAATTGAACAGAAATTGTGGTTTAAAAATGTTCATTAAGCATCACCATACAAAAACCCATTTAAAAGAAAAGAACTCTAGTTTTAGAACGTTCTGTATGTTTAAATATCAGCCAAGTGAAATATTCCCTTAGCACTGTTTTCCTGCATTAAAGTGTTACTGGACTGAAAAGTTGAAAGAAACAAACAGGAAGAAGGCAATAGCAAAGCACTTATATACTCTTACCAAGAAATCTAGATGGATACATTCATAAATTTGCCAAAACAGAAACAGGAAATTCCTCAAATTACAGTACATAAACTACCAGTGGTAGTATTCAAAAACTTTTACTACCGGTTCTGTGGGCGTGGCTTGGTGGGCATGCCCATGTGACTGGGTGGGCGTGGCTTTTCTTTTTTGCAGTCCCCACCCATTTGTGGGAGCTTCTTAGCCACAGAGGAGCCTCTGGAGGGGGCGCTTTTGCTTCCCTAAGGCTCCTCTGGGGCTCAGGAAGGAAAAAAACAGAGCATGGGAGGGGCGTGCAGCACTCCTTCAAGCTCTGTTTTGGGAGCTTCCTAGCCTCAGAGAAGCCTTTGAGGGGGCGTTTTTGCTCCCCTAAGGTTCCTCTGGGGCTCTGGAAGGCAAAAAATGGAGGGGGGGGCTGAGCTCCTCCCTCCATTTTTTGCCTTCCTGGGCCTCAGCAAGGGGAATCCCGGCACAGCTGATCTTATCTACAGCTGATTGTCGGAAGGGAAAAAAAAGAAATACCTTAGGCGAATGTCAGGCAGGTGGGTGGGGTGAGCGAGCATCGGACGGGAGGGCGACCCGATGGGGGGCATGGCTAGCCAGAACTTACTACCAGTTTGGCAACCCACGCCAAATTCTTGCTACCGGTTCGCCCGATTTGTTGCAAACCGGCTGAATACCACCACTGAGGATACCACAACAACAGAGGTCAGACAAAGAAAACCGATTATGTGCCATCAAGTCAGTGTTGTCTCTTAGTGATTGCATTGCTAGATTTTCTCCATAATAATCTTTTGTCACCAATCTTTCAGGCCTTTCATCAATGTCCCAACTGTACTGTAACTGTTTTTCCACCTTTCTGCTAATTATATTCTTCTCTTTCCTTTCCCAGCATTAGAGCCTTCTCCAGAGAGTTCCATCTTCACATAATGTGTGTGAATAAAGCAATTTGAACCTGGCCATTTGTACCTCAAGTGGACTGATTGTTCAATGATAGATTTGTTTTTCCCAAAAGAGCTTTTTTCTAAGAGGCAACTGGACTTTCTGGGTTTTCTTTGAAGATGATGTTTTGCTTCTCATCCAAGAAGCTTCTTGGAGCTTCTTTGGGAAAAAAAGCACCTTTGGGATAATCATGATCTGGATGACTGAGAATCTCCATAGATCCATTTGTTTGTTTTCCTGACTGTCCAGGGTATTCTCAGGAGTCTTCCCCAAAACCAAATTTCAAAAGCATCAATACTCTTCCTGTCCTGCTTTTCAAAGTCTCTGTTTCATGTTCACTTCCATAAAATGTCACAGGGAATACCATGGCTATTTTGATCTTTGCAGGTGTAGAAACATCACTGTATCTGAATATATTTTCCAAGGCCTTTATGGTTTGCACTGCCAAGTTCTAATCTGTTGGTTTCTTGTTGTCTTCCTGTTGATAGTTGAAAAAGCAGAAGTATTAAGAAAAAAATAAAAGAAGCTTCCAATTTTCTTTGTAGCAATTATAAGTACAGTTAAAAGAATTGTTTCATTCTATGATTACAAAAAAAAGCTCACTCTTTTCTGTTATCCAGGTTTTTTTTCTAATCACCAAAACCACAAATTATAAGTGCATTTTTCCATTTTATGCAAAAAGTCTATTAGGCATAAAACAAAATTCTTTTATTTCAATAATAGATAGCATTGCTGTACTTTGGTGGTAAGTTATCCATTTGCATCAAACATATACTAAGATACATACCTTAATTTATCTTAGCTTGCCTAATCCTTACCCCCTCTTATGTCAGTTATTTTGCTGAGATCTATTTTAATATAATTCCCTTTGGGGCAATAGACGAAGCACGATAAGAGTTGAAGAGCATCACCTGTTACTATCTTATCTTATCCAAGCCATGGGCTCTTCTCTTCCTTTGTTTTTATCACTAACACTGCTTTTATCTTTTTACTGCCTTTTACTGCTTTTATCTTTTTTGCAAGTCTGAATTCTCTCTGTGTTTTATCCTTTCTGGGTTACTTTCTGCTTATACCAGCTACTTGCTACTATGCCTTCTTGGAAACTACATCCATCTTTCAAATCCTTTTAAAAATATTTTTATTAAACTTTACATTATACAGATAAAAATTCAAAATACAAGAGATTTAAAAAAATAAGTACAGAAAAAGAAGCAAGTATACTATAGATAACTTTAATAAATTATCACATGTCTTAAAATATGATAAATCATCTTTTCATCCCATATCCTACTCCATTTTCTATAAATCTGTAAAGCTTCATTACTCCATGATAATCAGCAAAAGCATCCATTTTTCATGTCCAATACATATTCCTTTTAATTCTTAGCTGAGCCAAAGGGTACCTATTATTTTCTGTTTCTCTCATTTTTTGGAACGCAGTATTATTGTAGTTCTAGTGTCTTAGTTTTGAGACATTCCCAATTCTTCTCTGCTCCATTCAACCTATCCATAAGATCTCATCTGCTATGTCTACGCCTGTTGGATTTGATTCTCTTGAAATCTACTCTGCATATGTTTCAATTTCTCTTTCTCTTCCCAAAGTTTTCATCTCTTCAGTCAGTTATTCCTTATGGGCTCTAGCCAGTCCCTTTATTTTGTTCTTTAACCTTTTGGAAAATGAAACGGCAAGACTACTTGAGGAATTTGGAAAACCTTGTAATCATGGCTTCCAATTATCCAGATAGTTGAATTTTTCCATTATGACCCTTTCCTAAAAGTGATGCAATCTGTTCCAGGATGGCAGCATCCAGGAATTCTCCCTGCTTCATCCTTCAGTTTCCTAACAGACAGGAAGCAGCAGGTGAAGCTAGGCAAAATCACATCCAATATCTGTACAATCAGCACAGGGGCCCCCCAAGGCTGTGTGCTATCTCCACTTCTCTTCTCCCTATATACCAATGACAGCATCTCAAATGATCCATCTGTTAAAATACTGAAGTTTGCTGATGACACAACAGTCATTGGTCTCATTTGAGACAACGATGAATCTGCATACAGACAGGAGGTTATACAACTTGCCTCGTGGTGTAACCGGAACAATCTGGAACTGAACACACTCAAAACCGTAGAAATGGTGGTAGACTTTAGAAGAAACCCTCCCATACTACCACCTCTTACAATACTAGACAACACAGTATCAGCAGTAGAGAGCTTCAAATTTCTAGGTTCTACTATATCACATGACCTAAAATGGACACCTAACATCAAAAATGTCATCAAAAAAGCACAACAAAAAATGTTCTTTCTGCGCCAACTCAGAAAGCTCAAAGTGCCCAAGGAGCTGCTGATCCGGTTCTACAGAGGAATTATTGAGTCTATCATCTGCACCTCTATAACTGTCTGGTTTGGTTCTGCAACCCAACAGGACAGACATAGACTTCAGAGGATAATTAGGACTGCAGAAAAAACAATTACCACCCACCTGCCTTCAATCAAGGACCTGTATACTGCACAAGTCAAAAAGAGGGCTGTGAAAATATTTACAGACCCCTCACATCCTGGACATAAACTGTTTCAACTCCTTCCCTCAAAATGACGCTATAGAGCACTGCACACCAGAACAACTAGACACAAGAACAGTTTTTTCCCGAAAGCCATCACTCTGCTAAACAAATAATTCCCTCAACACTGTTCAACTATTTACAAAGTGTACACTACTATTACTGTTAATCTTCTTATCACTCCTTATCACCCATCCCCTCCCACTTGTGACTATAACTTTGTTGCTTATATCCTCTGTTTCCTAGTATGATTTGATGTTGATTGTACCCTATGACTATCATTAAGTGTTGTACATTATGATTCTTGATTCTTAATGAATGTTCCTTCTTTATGTATACTGAGAGTATTTACACCAAGACAAATTCCTTGTGTGTCCAATCACACTTGGCCAATAAAGTATTCTATTCTATTCTATTCTATTCAGTTCTTGCATTCCACTTGTTGAGCTTCACCAAGTTTTAATAATGCTTACTGTATTTTCACTGTTTGTTCCTACAGTACTTTCTTTTTCTACCCAATTAATGCTGAATATCCAACTTTAACTTTATTACTGGGGTATATCTGGAAAGCAATGGATTAGAGAAAGCTGATTTAACACTACATACCAAATAGTTACATCAAAAGATCCAATGCAGTATATTGGATTATCCACCCAAAGTCTTCCTCTAGTTTTTCTTATCTTAATTATGCTCACATTTCTAACCAAAAGGGTATAGCTCACATTTATAATCACAGCAAACTATAGGAGCTGTCTTTCCAGTTTGTTTTTACAGATTTTACTAAAATTGGTTAAGAGACTTCAGAATGAATCTACTCATATTTAATGATCTATAGATATTATTAAGTGAGAAAAATATTATATTCTAAGTAGTATCTATAATTGCAATGATGAAGATACTGACTTTTCAAATCTAAAGAAGTTAAATAGTGACTAGACATTTCAGACAGAAGTAACTTCTATTTCCTTACTCAAGGTGACTGTTGGTTATTGGCTGCCATTGGTTCCTTGACTCTCAATGAGGAACTCTTACATCGGGTTGTACCCCATGGACAGAGCTTCCAGGAGGACTATGCGGGTATTTTCCACTTCCAGGTAAGGCATGCATTTTGCTACAGGAAGTGATTCATAGTGAGACTTTGCTTGCTGACGTGTGTTACAGAACGAAAGAAATGCAGTTCAGAAAAAGTGGCATGTTTTATTCCAACCTAACTATTCTTACTTCGCTCAAACCAAGCTTGGCTATAAATTCATTATTCCTTCCTTTTTTTTTATTCCTCAGATATGGCAATTTGGCGAATGGGTAGATGTGGTAATAGATGACAGATTACCAATCAAGGATGGAGAACTTGTGTTTGTGCACTCAGCTGAGTGTCAAGAATTTTGGAGTGCTTTGCTGGAAAAAGCTTATGCCAAGTAAGTATTGCTGGTGTTTAGGTCATCAGATGGCTAACATAGGAGAGGATGCCTGCTTTCTCAAGCAAACTCTGCTTTGGATTTATTTCTCTGTTATTATAGTTCCCACCTTTTATATAGGTGGAGACTGCTGACAAAGTTTGTAGGTATCCTTCTAATTTTGAGTTTTGTTTGCTACACAGGTTGAATGGCTCTTATGAAGCCCTGTCAGGGGGCAGCACTACCGAAGGCTTTGAAGATTTCACAGGTGGTGTGGCAGAAATGTATGATCTCAAAAAACCACCACGCAATTTATCCAAAATCATTTGCAAGGCCCTCGAGAGAGGATCTCTGCTTGGCTGTTCCATTGATGTAAGATAGGCTCCCGAGAGGGTTCATGAAACGCTTGAATTTGGGAATTTTAAAAGTCTTGGAGTTTTTCCTTTATTTGGTTCTGATTTTTAGACACCCATTAGGAGGCCAGAAGTAAGCAGAATATTGGATTTAGTAAGTGTAGGTTTATCGGAGTTAAACAGTTGTGTGAAATGGGGCAGAACAAATGTTAGATTACCGAGCTCCTTCTCCATGAAACTTTGGTTGGGACTGTCAAATAAGAGTTTTCTGAAAATTATTGTTCATTTGTCATTCCAAGCTTTCAGCTTTCATTTCTTTAAATAAGAAAAGAATATCACTTTCAAACATGAAAAAAAGACAGGAAATGAGACCATAATTGATTAATCATATTCTGGGATGCTTGCCAAGCTTCGATCCTGGATTTATTCTCATTTGATTTATTTGCACATTGCAAAGTTTGGGGCCTTTTTCAGTCTATTTAAAATATGAAGTTGATAAAAATAAAGTCAAAATTTACACACAAATACACATACAGTAAGTCTAAACAAAAGAGATATTGTCCACAATGTGGTTATCTGTATATCTGACTTGATTTTTTTCCTTTTTTAATATTAATGTCATCTGCATTCTTCTGAATGCACTAGCAGACTTGCAAGTGAATGCTCACTTTTGTGTGTGTGCGTACATTCAAGTGTGCCTTTGAGTCAATGTGGACTCATTTTAACTGCCCAGACAAGTCCCTGCAGTTTTTGTGGCAAGGTTTTTCAGAATTAGTTTGCCATTGCCTGCTTCCTATGGCTGAAAAAGAATGACTGGCTCAAGATCACTCAGCTGGCTTTGTGCTTAAGTCAGGACTAGAACTCACAGTCTCCCCATTTCTAGCCTAGTGCCTTAACCATTTCACCAGACTGATTCTCTGAATACTCTCTGTCATTTCAATATAATAAAAGATTTTAAACTTTAGGTTCTACTAGAATATTTAATAACGGATGTAACCCATTGTAAAACATGATGATGTATTGATATTCTCTGAAGATTAAGGGGCATAATTGGGGAAAAGAATCTAATGTTCTAGCCATGATATAATATAATGTTAAAAGAACTTGATAGAGCAAATCCAGAGGCCTAAATGCAGCATCATTAAGGAAGCAAAAGTCTGTTTCGCTACTCTTAATATTGTTTTCCAAAACTCAGACTCTGCATTAAACATTAACCAATCTACATAAACACTTTTATTGCCTTCAGTTAGAGAGACAGATGGTTAAATGGTAAAGGAGATGGAATTGCATGGTCTATTTCAAGGTCAGGCTCTAGGAATTAGGATAAATTGGTTGGGCTCAAATAATGTTGGGAATTCATCTGGAATGCAGTACAAAGCTGGAAGAAGTTTCTGCAACAATCCAACTTTTCATATATATGAACCATGAATTATGACAGCTGGACAAAGCAGACAAACTGAAAAACCAATGCTGCTGCATAGGCCAGGATGATTTTAATTGTAACAGCTAAATATCACAAGTCTGGATGTACTACCCCCTGCTTCATTTTATCTTTTTGTGAACTAAGGAGGAGCATGTCTGAGACTTTGCATTAAGTTGTTTTCTTGGTCTGAGCTCAAACCCCACTTATCCAGTAGCAGTTCTTCCTCATCCTTCAAGGCCATTCCCCACACCCTGCTACAAAAGTCTATTCTAAAGTCAGCCATTACTTAAGTAACTGCATCACTTTGGAATCTTGGTTCCCCTTGGGAGTATATTTTTTTTGTACAGACTGCTGTCTTTCAGATTGAGAAGTTTTATCACTCCTGCTGCTTCCGTATCTTTAATTTCATGCCATCTGATTCTAGATGGAGGGGTCAGAACACCTAAATTATTACACAATGTGGTATATCCTTTTTCTCAGATTACAAGTGCATTTGATATGGAAGCAGTTACCTTCAAGAAACTAGTGAAGGGACACGCCTACTCGGTCACAGGATTTAAAGGGGTAAGTTTCTCTCTGTGATATTTACAAATATCAATTCAAGGATTTAATTACTTATGTACATAGCCTAATGTCTCAAATTTGGCAGGTGGAGTATCGTGGCCGTCAAGAAGAGCTCATTCGCATAAGGAATCCCTGGGGTCAGGTCGAGTGGACAGGCGCATGGAGTGATAGGTGAATCATAGAACTGTAGAATTAGAATGTACTTTAGACACATCAGGTCCAACTCTTGCTCTGTGCAGGGTTCACCAGACCAAAGCATGTTTGACAAATAACCATGTTTGAAAGTTCATGGTAAAGAACACACCACTTCATTTGGCAATTGATAATTATGATCAACAGCTTGTATAATCAAGAAATGCTTCCTGATAGCTAGTGTTATTTCTTGAAAATTTAACTTTTGCTGATGGTCCTGCCCTTTGGTACAATGAGTGAGTCTGTTCCTTCTGGGTGATAACCCCACACATATATAAAGACCTCTGTCATGCCTCCCTTCAGTTTATGTTGGTTGAATCTACCCATTTCCTTTAACTGTTTTCATATAGGACTTGTTTCTCAGACCATTCACCCTCCTGGTAACCCTCCAACTGTCCTTTTTGAAGAGTGATGCTCAGAATTGGACACCATATCCCAAATGGGATCTGATTTATGTAGACTGGAACAATTACTTGCTGTGATCTGGCTTCTGTTAATGCCACACTCCCCTTTTTACTTTTCTCTTTAGTACTGCACCACACTGCTGGCTCACATTTAATTTAGACAATAAGCACAGCAAAATCCCATTCACATGTACTATATCCTAGATGAAATTTTTTTCCAACCTAGAAGTAGAACTTTACTTTTTTTCCAGTTAAATATAATTGTATTAATTTCATTCACTGCTTCAGCTTGTCTGGATGCTTTGAGATCTTCTACATCTAGAGTATTAATCAGCTTTCCTAATTTTGTGTCATTTGCAGACTTTGTAAATGTCCTCTTGACAGAGCCATACAAGTCATGAGAGTGACTTTGATCCTATTACGTTATTTCCAGTCCAATGGTCTCTGATACAAGCAGTTTGTATGTGTGGCTGTAAATTTTAAAGACATTTTTAGAAAGGAGAGTCTTGAACAATATTAACTCTTTGGGCAAGAATCTTTTCCAATACTATTTGAAAATGCCCAGAATTGACTGTGAGTTTTTTTTTCTTACAAAATATATTCTACAACATATCACTGAGCTTGCAACTCTTTAAACTAGCCCTTTGCTATTCTTTAGTAGTAATGTTCCCAGCTAAAATTGGAAGTAGAGCAGCAGTACAGGGAAAATAGCATAATTGCCTTTTTGCTGCCATTTTAGCTCTTCTGAATGGAATGAAGTAGATCCTGATGAGAAGGATGAATTACAACTGAAGATGGAAGATGGTGAATTCTGGTAAGTTCCAAAATCTAGGGGCCAAATCTTTGTGCTGTACACTAAGCATGTATCTTAATCATTCCTAAAACTGTATATGATAAAACTTATCATATACAGCAGAAGTCAAGACTAAATAATTGCTTCTTAAAATATCTTTGTTAGACCCACTAATGCAGTAGAGGAAGCCAGTATAGCTATTGAACTGTTTTCTGCCTTCTCCAAAAGAACAAGGTTCTCTAACTAAAGAAGAAGAATTCAAATAAAGAACAACTGAGCACAGAGAACAGCATAAAAGCAACAGAAAAAGGTTGCCTGCATTGAAGCTTGTTCCAAAGAAACACCTAGCACAAATATTAAATATGTCAATAGTGCAATATCAAATATAAGCACCAGCTGACTGCAAGAATCAAAGCAGCTGATATACAGCACACCTGCAGTTTCAACTGAGCCCCTAGGATGTAAAATCGTTAAAGAAGACAAAAATACTAATCAATACACCACCAAAATGGAAGATCAGACTGGAAAATGAAATCAACATACCAAGATCAGATGCAAGCAAACCAAATGGATGAAAGAAAAGAAGTTGAAGAATAAGAAGTTCAAAGAATATATGATCAAGAAGTACCACCTAGAAACAAGGAAGTGCCAGAAACAGTAAAATAGCAAATAACAGCTATAACCAAGAAGATCAGTAGATACAAATTTGGAAATGCACATTATAAGCAGAACCTCCAATTTTAGTTGAATCAGAAATTTTTACCAATCTGTCCATAAAGAGACTGCTCCAGTAAAGCTAACAAAAAAACAACTTGTAATAATACTAGATATGGTAGAGAAAAAGACAGGGAAGATGTAGAATTGGTTAGCTCCAGGTGAAGCAAAACTGAATGATTTTAGGTTGAAACCTCTGATTAATTAACATCTGACAAACCTACCAGTGGTGGGATTCAAAAATTTTACTACCGGTTCTGTGGGCATGGCTTGGGTATGGTGTGGCTTGGTGAGTGTGGCAGGGGAAGGATACTGTAAAATCTCCATTCCCATCCCACTCCAGGGGACGGTCACTGCAAAATCCCATTCCTCATCCCACTAACCTGCTTTCCAGCTCCATTCTCCTGTGCAGGGCAGCAAAAGAAGACCCAGCCAATCAGCTGGGACTCGGGAGGTAGAGAATATATGGGGGTGGGGCCAGTCAGAAGTGGTATTCGCCGGTTCTCCAAACTACTCAAAATTTCCGCTACCGATTCTCCGGAATTGGTCAGAACCTACTGAATACCACCTCTGAAACCTACCTAACAATGTAAGATTCAACCAAAGGGGAAGCACTAGGTAATTACAAGCCAATTACATACTGATAACTTTCAAATTGCTTTCAAACTGGTGTGGTAGCAACAGCATTATTGAAAACAAACTCTTTCCCCCTGAGCAGAAAGGAAACTGCCCAAAAGGCAGAGGAAGAAAAGATCCAATTGACAAGATGATTTTAGAAAACTGTAAGAGAAAGAAGACCAACTTTTAAATATGGCTTGTATTGATACAGTACAATAAGGCATTCATCTCCCTGCCATGATTGGATAATTATGCCTAAAAATAATAGGAATAAGTAGTAATAGAAGATGAAGAAATTAAAGTGCTCTGAGGCTTTATCAGTCACACAGACAAACATCTGCATCTAACATTCCAGATTTTACAACTGTTGATAAAAAAGATAAAACACATCTGGATAGTGGATGTGGCAATACGTGAAGACAACAGGAGATAAGAAAAAAGACCGGAGGAAATTATGAAATTCAAATACTTGTAAATAGAGATAGATAAAAATGCCAGATTCAGTCTAAACATCTGGCTGACTCGGCAATCAACCATAATGAACAACAAATGAGTTTTGTGAAGGAAAATCAGAATGCAAAAGTAAACCCTGCCTCATCAGCTTTTTAATGTTGAGAGCATCTCCAGACATGTGGATGGAGGCACTCCTGATCTTGTTGTACAGTATTGGTCCAATTTGTGGGTGATACTAAACTGTTCAGGGTGATAAATATCAAATCCAGGACCATCTTTTTAAAATAGGTTGAATGATCAATCATATAATAAATGCAGTTCAGGGTAAGTAAAGTGCATGTTGGAGAAATAAAAAAAAAAACACTGATGGGAACAGCTGTCTGCAGGGAAAGTATCCCAAGATCAGAATGAGTAAGCAGCATCTGTGAAAAGTGAATTCCATGCTAAGTATATTAGAAAAGCAATTAAAAATGAAACAGTCAACAGTATACAAATCTATGCTGTATCTGATTTGGAATACATTCTGATCACTGTATTTAAAAAAGATATAATAGAGCTGAAAGACATATGTAAGAACAGTTAAAGCAATAAGGAGACTTGGATACTTTACAAAGACAGACTAGAATGCTTGAAATGTTTTAGTTTGGAATAAAGGCAACTCGATAAAACTATATAAAATCACATGTGGCTTGGAAAATATAATCAGGGAATCGTTTTCAGTGAAAACAGGAAAGAAGGAAATTTAAAACAGACGAGTTGATAACCCGGCATTGCCTGGGTATTTATTTATCCCAATCTTGTATTAGACAGGAAAATCGTGTAGTCAGGACTCACACTGTTGTACTATCTCTCACACAGTGTCGCAAGGCTTCTATTCCTCTGCTCAGGAGTTTGTTATCTACACTGGTGTTTCATTTTTTTGATTACACTTAGCCAATCGCCTGACGTTTCCTTGGAGGGCTGAGTGGGAGCCCCCTTGTGGAATACTGTGAAGCTGTTACCATGGCAAGTCCACTGTGCTATACAGTAGAAGCCATTTTAAGGCGCTCCCCCCAATGGGTGTTAAGGGACCCCCCCCTGAGGTGTGTTAAGGGTGTCTTACCCCCACATTATTTGTTTCCAGAGGGTAAGTCATCTATGTACCAAGTTTGGTTAAAATTGCTCAAGGCATTCCAGAGTTATGCTGAAACATTCACACAAAAACACATACGCATATCCATTTATATATAGATATAGATAAAAGAAACGCTGTTTCACATGCACATATTCTGTAGTAAGTTTCCCAAAACCTATTGCATTTTGAAAGAAGTTATGTTTCTACTTCCTGCTTGCAAGCACCCAGGAGACACCTGGTTGTCTAGTGTGAAAAAAGCAAATGAGGGACTAAGACGGGCTGGTCTTAGGATGTAATGGTCTGGCAGGATTATTACAGTTTTAGAGTAGTTGTACTGATTATTTTCTTCTGCTGTAAAGTAGCACTAAGACCATACCTGCTTTTGATATTGTTCTTAATATGTCTTCTGTTCCTTCAGGATGTCTTTTCGAGAGTTTATGCGTGAGTTTTCTAGACTTGAGATCTGTAATCTCACCCCAGATGCTCTGACAGTGGAGGAAACAAAAAAATGGCACACTACATTATTTGAGGGAAGCTGGCGACGGGGCAGTACAGCTGGAGGCTGCAGAAACCATCCAGGTAATAGAGATTTTCTCTACTTACTCCTGTCTTCTCTGTCTCATGCTTGATGGATTACTATAGACCAGTGGTCTCCTACGTTGTCAACTTTAAACCTGGAGGACTTCAGCTTCCAGAATCTGGGAGTTGAAGTCCACCAGGCTTAAAGTTGCCAAGGTTGGAGACCCCTGCTGTAGACTACATATAATTCTTGAGTTGCAACAGTTCACTTTGCAACCATTTGAAGTTATAATGTAACTCCCCAAGTACTTATGACACAATCTCAAAGTTATGAACTTTGAGTTATGTAGCAGTGCTACAGTAGTCATTCACACTTATGAATGATGGCAGAGGCACTGCAACATTCACCCTGCCTATTCCTCACCCCCATCCCACCAGATTTCCACAGGAACTGGTCCTGTGGAGACTCACTTACCTTGTGATGATCTAACGAGCCACCGGTTCCTTTGTCTGCTTTAGTGGATTCATGCAGAACAGAGGCCTAAAATAGTGGGAGATCATGCGAGATCTTTAGGCCTCTATTTTTGATGAACCAAGACCTGTACCATATCTGCCCCAAAAGCATTTGCAACCTGACGAGACTTTGGGGCAGCAGAATCTCATTGCTTCAAGTTTCGTGGGCTTGCAAATACTTTTCGCGCCGAGATTGGAAGCTTCTAGGGGCTGTGATCTTGCATGAGATCATGGCCCCCAGAAGCTTCCAGTCTTGGCGTGAAAAGCATTTGCAAGCCGATGGGAGGATTGAAGCAATGCGATATCACTGCCCCAAAGTCTCGTCGGGTTGCAAACGCTTTTCACGTTGAGACTACAAGCAGACAAAGAAACCACGACAGAGAGGCAGCCTCCATTACATTCATAATTTGAGGATTACATGCATGTGATCTACATCACATGCAATTAGATTAAAAAGAGGGATCATTTTGACTCTATTGAGAGGGTAGAAGTCTGAAAGTCAGCTCTCTTTTCCTCCATTGATTTTTATTCCTTGACTTGGCTTCTTCCTAGATCTTACTCATTTCAAGTGATGCTATCTAGATTTGGTACTGAGATTCACTACACTTACCCTTTGTCTTGCAGCTACGTTCTGGATTAATCCACAATTCAAAATCAAGCTTTTAGAAGAAGATGATGACCCAGATGACAATGAACTGGCATGCAGCTTCTTAGTGGCTCTGATGCAAAAACATCGAAGAAAAGAGCGCCACGCTGGAGGAGACATGCACACCATTGGCTTTGCTGTCTATGAGGTAACACCAGATGGTTTTCTGGTTTTCCTATTCTGCAGCAAAGTTTATAGAAATTTGTTCCTAATCTTTCTCCCTCTCTCTCTCTCCCCCCTCTCTCCCCACACCCCATAGGTTCCTGAAGAGGTATATCCTGAGCTCTACCAATCCATTATTTGATCTGTTTGTGAAGGTGGAAAATGGCTGACTGAAATAAGTTGAAATGCAGATAGTCAACTCTCAAAAGAGGTTGCTCTCCTCTTACTTGAAACCATCATAAGTTGCCACAACTACTTTGATGGTTACAATGTATTAAGATACTCAATGCTGTGGTATCTTCTGAAACTTAAAAGAGTCAGTTGTTATTAAGGGGGCACAGAAACCTGCCTATGTAAAAAACTAATAATTGGGTGTGTATTTTTTATTTCAAGAAAACTGTTTTGACTTGTATCTTCTCCTTTATGCTTTTGAATTGTGTGTGAGTGTGGTTATACACACCTGCATACATTGGTTGGTACCTTGATGGTTAAACCAGCTGTATAGAATCCCTGAACTGCTTCTCTCCCAGGCCCAGGGCTGTCAAAGCGTTCATCTGAAGAAGGACTTTTTTCTGAGGAACCAATCTCAAGCACGTTCAGAAACCTTTATCAACTTGCGAGAAGTTAGCAATCACATTCGCCTGCCCCCTGGTGAATACATCATAGTTCCCTCTACCTTTGAGCCTAACAAAGAAGCAGACTTCATCCTGCGTGTCTTCACAGAGAAACAGTCAGACACAGAGTGAGTCCACGCTTTGTGACCTTCTTCTAATATTGGGATGGTTTTTTTTTCCAGAAACCTATAAGTAACCTTTAGGTTGTGCGCCTTCAGTCCAAAAAATCTCCTGGGGTGTTAAGAGTTTTCTTGGAAGAAAAAAAAAAGCATTGGGCACACAGTAATAAACAGACTTCAGTTGCATCTATTTCTGAATAGAAGGCAGTAGAAAGAGAATGTTTCCCATGTCTTCTCATTTTTACAAGAACATTGGAGTCTCTAAGTATTCTTTCTTTTTTAGGGTGCTTGATGATGAGATCTCCGCAGATCTACCAGATGAGGTGAAGTTGAATTACCAGGGGGCATTATTTTCTTTCATTGTTCTTCTTCAATGAAGTATCTTCCAAATGGCTTGGACTTGAGTTTTCATAATCTTCTTGCATCGTGGCATTGAAATTCAACCCACTTTACAGGCAGAGGTTGAGAAAGAACTGTTCTATAGAGGGTTTTTAAAAGCCGTAAGATTGGCAGATGGTTTTTTAAAAACTTGATAATGCTTGTTTCCAATTCACATATTTTCATACTTGGTTTACCTTTTTGAAACCCAAAGGTTCCCTTACTAATTAAAATAGGCTTGGGTAGAAGGAAAAATAAGAAAGAACAGAAACAAGATGATCCAGGTAATGGGTGTAAGAAAGTTCTAAGTTGATTTAATATTGGGAGGATAGAACATATCCTCAGTTTAAGTTTATACATAGTAGACATTTCTAGAAGATTCCAAGTTTAAGTTTATACATAGTAGACATTTCTAGAAGATTCCAAGAATAGTTTAGTCTAAACATTGTTTTATCCAAGTATTGTTTAACATAGAAGTATTCAAGTTTTGCTTAATCCCCTGCAGAGTCCATATAATGCTCCTGGCACTCATGTGGATCCAACTTTGACCAAATAAGCCCTTTGTCCTAATTTCATTTCTTTTAACTGAGAGGGGAAAGGAAGCTTAAAATATCAATTTGTGTGATGGAATGGACACCTGCAGGAGCAGAGAGAGAGCATTTTGGCAACCCAGAGCTTTCCCAGAGAGAGACCTGGATTAACAGACTGCACAGTCCCAGAGGGAGGGGAGACAATCTCTCGAGCTATATCTAGTAGCTTAGAAACTTATAGCTTTAGTTGGCAAGATTTTCTCCATTAAGTGTAAGCAAAGAAAGGATTGAGCTTGATTGGATCTCACTGTCTCATCCAAGCCCAGAATTTCCTTTGCATCAAAGGGAATTCAGAATTGCTGTAGCTCTGCTGTCGGTGGAGCTTCCCTCCCCTTGGCTGTCTGGATTTCTTGATATATTTTTTTTCTTCCTAGCATTTTCCCGCAAGTCAGGGTCTGCTTTTCTTACATCAGGGGTGTCAAACTTGTGATAATACATTGTCATCACGTGACGTATCACAACTTTTTTCCCTTTTGGTAAAACAGGTAGGCGTGGCCAGCACGTGACACATCTGGCCTGTGGGCTGTGAGTGTGACACCCCTGTTGTCAACTCATAAAATATTTCTATGGTCTTTTTAGAGTTGCCAACAGAAAGGGAGAGGGGAGCAGTGTGACAGCTTGCAAACCAAAAATGCATTCCATAAATAGTTTTCAAAGATAGTAAAATATAGTAACTAGGTGATTGAAATTTCTGCTGGAAAAAATTCTAACTGGAGAGCATGATTGATGACTCTTGGCTATGGATGTGTCCCATTGGAGAATATGAATTACGATTTACCCACAGGGTAGGGGGAAACCAGGGTCTAGGGTGACAATGAATTATGTGTCTAGCTACACCCAGGCAGTGCTGGATGTTTTAACTCCCAATAAATCCTTTTGAAGTTTTGGAAGTTTGACTTGAGACTCATGATTTAAATGGGAGTAACTGCCGGAATCCTGACACCTATCTAAAATCAACTGAGTGTTGCTCCAGTGGTTGCAATAGGGATTAACAAATTGACTTGCCACCTGAGTCTGAATATGTGAAATCACCCAGCTGACTTTCATGTCTAGAACTCACTGGCACCTGGTTTCTAGCCTGGAGCCTTAACCACTAGGTCATACTGGCTCTCTTATCAAAGTCAAATTTGAGGGACTTGAATTAATCATGGGACCATAGCCAGCATTTGGGAAGTAAGGAACATATAGATGAGGCAGATTATTCTTTGTGCCTCCTCCATTATATTTAATGTGCCCTTGCTCAGAAGGAGTATGTCAATGGCTTAATCAGGTCCTCCTATTTTTTGTTTCCTCAGGAAGAAATATCTGAGGATGATATAGATGAAAATTTCAGGAATATGTTCCAGCAGCTTGCAGGAGAAGTAAGTATTGTGTTTAGCTTTCCTGTGAATTCTTTCTTCTTCAGTTGCCGTATACAGTGAAGAGTATGGAAAATAGTAGCTGGTTGCTGTGAGTAACATAATACTAAGGAGGCTTTAAGGCCATTGCCATTTAAACCAATTTAGTAGAAGAAGCAATACAGGTAGTCCTTGACTTGCAACAGCTTCTTTAGTGACCATTAAAAGTTACAATGGCACTGAAAAAAGTGACATGACATTTTTCATAGTTACAATCTTTGCAGCATCCCCCAGATCATGTGATCAACATTCAGATGCTTGGCAACTGATTCATATTTATGACCATTGCTGTGTCCCAAGGTCATGTGATCATCTTTTGCAGCCTTCCGACAAGCAAAATCAATGGGGAAAAATTCATTTAAAAGTCAGATTACTAACTTAGTATCTGTAATGATTCACTTAACATCTGTGGCAAGAAAGGTCATAAAATGGGGCAAAACTCAATTAACAGATCTAAGCCAAAATTTTGGAGTCAATTTGTGGTTGTAAGTCAAGGACTATCTGTACCCTTGAATCAAAGATCTCTTTGATATAACTACCTTCAAAGTAATCTCTGAGCCCAATTTGGTTCATAGGATATTGTGGGGATAAATGAGACTTAAAAGCACGTCTATATGAGCTTGGGAAAATGAAACAAACATTTAATTAAAAATTCATATATTATGATATAAATTTTTTAAAAGCGGTTGCTATTGGAATAAACTATATGGACTGCAGAGTTCCAGACTCAGAATTCCCATGACGGTATCCAATGTTATGATCTTCCTCGGTAATGTTGCAGCCATTCCTTGACACACTTTTGTAGACTACCCTAGGTAGTGTCAACGTGTGAGAAATTATCAGTAATCTACTTTCAGAAGAAAATGAGACTTTTAATACCTTTGAACTTTTATAAGCAATTAATTCTCTTTTCTCCATTATTCCAGGACATGGAAATCAGTGTTTTTGAACTCAGAACTATTTTGAATAGAGTCATTGCTAGACGTAAGTACTGCTTAGTCAATTCAGAATTATAGGGAATGAGATTTGTTACATCTTCCTCTCTAACACTGTATTCCAAATGTTACCTTAGAAATAGCTTCCTCTATAACGTGGCTCTTTTTCTTATTTTGTCTAGACAAAGATCTGAAGACTGATGGATTCAGCATGGACTCTTGTCGCAACATGATCAATCTGATGGATGTATCCTCTCTACTATAAATGAGAGGGATTTCCTGGTCATAATAAAACAGACAAGCAAAATATATTCTATATAGCTTATCCCATGTTAAGCCCCTGGGCATCTACATTGTTCTGAATTGCAAATTATCCAAACCATTTTAATAGCAATAGCAGTTAGACTTATATACTGCTTTACAGTGCTTTACAGCCCTCTCAAAGCAATTTTAGAGTCAGCATATTTTCCCCAACAATTTGGGTCCTCATTTTAACTACCTTGGAAGGATGGAAGGCTGAGTCAACCTTGAGCTTAGTGAGATTTGAACTTCCAAATTGCAGGCAGCTAGCAGTAAGCAGAAGTAGCCTGCAGTACTGCACTCTAACCCCTGCGCCACCATTTAAGCTAGTGTATAGCTTATTTTGTCTCTCTCTAGAGTTTGTCCTGGCTGATTAGTGGTCCAGAAATGTGTTAAGATGGTTTATGATACTGTACTAGAGTTTATTCATGTTTCGTATATTTTCTTGATACTCTGCTCACAAAAGTATTCATTCTAGCACTAGTAGTAAGGCTCTACAAATGTTATGGGTGGAGAGTTAGAGTTGGAAATTAATTACAGATTTTATTTGGGGGGGGGAAATAACCTTATCTTTACTTCTGTTATCTTGTTCAGATTTTTTTCTTCCATAGAAGCACTGATGTAGCATAAGGAACCTAGAGCTGATCACTGGGGGAAAAAAATTCTGAACAAATAAATGGAATTAAGCTATGAGATGAAACTACTTGTCATTATGTTGATTCAAGACCCTTCAGGAACAATAGTGATTGCCAAGTAGCTTTGTAAACAAGCTTTAGCAAGGCAACACATTTTTCTTACCAATAACTATAACAGTGGTGGTAACCTTTTTGGGCTTCTGTGCCAAAAATTGTCCGTGCGCTTGCATGCTCGCACTTGCATGCCAGCACCCAGAAGGCAATGCGTGCACCCCCCACGTCCCTACGGATGCGCACGCAATCCCCACCCCCGCCACCCCCTTACCTGCACTGTGCCTCAAAGCTGATTTTCAGTGGATTTGAGGCCTTTTTCGGCCTCCCAAAGGCTTGAGGAAGGCTTCTGCAGGCTTCCACAAGCTTTGTAGGCCAAAATCTAGCCCCATTTCATCACTTCCTGTTTTCCCTGTTTTTCCAAAAAAGGCCTCATACTGGCCAAAAATCAGCTGTGAGACGGGCACAAGTGCAGTGAGGTAAGTTTGCCTGCAGCTCACATGCCAGCACAAATGGCTCTGTGTGCCACCTGTGGCACGCGTGCCATAGGTTCGTCGTCACGGAACTATAATAATACAGGAACTGGGCCTGGCTAGTCTAGTGAAGAGAAGGACCAGGGGAGACATGATTGCAGTCTTCCAATATTTGAGGGGCTGCCACAGAGAGGAAAGGGTCAAGCTATTTTCTAAAGCGCCTGTAGGCCAGACAAGGAATAATGGATAGAAACTGAACAAGGAGAGATTTAACCTGGAAATAAGGAGAAACTTTCTGACAGTGAGAACTTACTATGTTCAGTAAGTGCTTACAGTAAAGGGGCTGATAACCAATGGAACAGCTTGCCCTCGGAAGTTGTGGGAGCGCCATCACTTGAGACTTTCAAGAAGAGATTGGACTGCCATTTGTCAGAAATGGTGTAGGGTCTCCCGCTTGGGAGGTTAGACTAGATGACCTACAAGGTCCCTTCCAATTCTGATTATCTGTAACTATTTGCCGCTATTTTATTTTTCCCTTCGTTCGAGAAAAGTCTATTGAAATAATAATTCTAGACTTTAACTTAGTTGTCTAGGTCATATGTCATAGACATATAGTCAAATGCATTCTAAGGTACCAATAAACAATTTTAAAAATAGTATGAAAGAGCAGGTTTTATTACATGAACATGGAAAGCCCAGAATCCTGCCAACATTATTTATGGGTTCTATATGCATGTTCTGGACATCATAAAGAGGTAGAGCACTATTTTCACATCAATTTACCAATATTTCCCCAAGACTTTCAGATTATAGGCCATTCTTTTTACCTTTCAAAGTTCTCTCCTTGACTGTTTTGCTCTTCAGAAAGATGGCAGTGCTCGTCTGGGTCTTGTAGAATTTCAGATTTTGTGGAACAAAATCAGGAACTGGCTGGTAAGAGAGATATGTTGCATATATGTGTGGTCAACACAGCTTTTGGTGGAAGGATGGTGTTTAAAGATGACAAGAGGGTATGGGAAAAGTAATCTTAAGCACTTTTTTGGTTTTTTGTTTATGTGTGGGGCAGAATGTATTTCGCCAGCATGACCTGGATAAATCAGGAACTATGAGCTCTTATGAGATGCGTCTGGCCTTGGAATCAACTGGTAAGTCTGGAAGGGATGGTTAGAAAACGCTGAGTTGGTAGGTGTAGGAATCTTTATCAGCCAAAGAGATTGACATGTTAATTATGCTGCATAGTTTGAATTTTCATTTATTTCATTTATGCTGAATAATGGATTTATTCAACTGTTCTGTTATTTCCTGCAAATACAATCATTGGAGGGTGAAAGGAGACTGAAATCCCTTTCACAGGCATGGAAAATAAAGCTAATCATAAATATGGGTTGGTTTCCAGCCTCCCAGATTGGCTATGAGAACTTTGGAAAGTGCTTGGCCACTGATGCTAATGCTACTTTCACATTCTGATTTGGGCATCTTTGCATTTGAGACCTTAATGGGAATTGCAGTTCTGTGATGAATAAAAATATGTTATTCATGTTGTTGAACTTACCATGCAAAGCTCCAGATAGTAAAATCATTTCTGTTCCTGCCAGAAAACTCGCCCAGTTTTTTTACATAGTTTGGAAACAAAAGAAATAAAATAAGCATTGTATTACGCCTGTGGAGCTTCTCCTGCCCTTGACTATACAACTTTTTAATGAAAAAGCCTTGAGCATTCAGATACCTCCAAGTATGGGGTGTGGCTTTGCCTTTCCTCTTTTTATCTTCAGGAAGTGCTAAGAGAAATCCAGACTTATTTGTCCTTATGATTCAATAGAAAGTTGTAGGCTTGGTCCTCCAAGTTCTATTTTTACTAGACATGATATAGAAGAGAATTTTTACTCCTCTAATTCTGAGGACATTGCCTTGAGAATTCAAGTTCCCAGTCAGCACTCTTAATCTCGTATAGCTAATTTAATAATTGCTTGTTTCATTAAATGAAACTGACTCCTTTCTACAACTCAATCTTGTTCCTCCAAGGAAAACTTCACTTAATAATATAACTCATGATACACTATTAGAGAACTTTTCCCTGGAGGAGCAAGATAGACACATCCTTTCCCCTCCATTGTGCATTTAAGATATGATTTCCCTAAGAAAGATTCTTAGGGAAAACATCTTATCCTGGAGTCTCTCTTTGCTCACTCCAAGGATTATTTGTTTTTGTGGTAATACAAAACAAACACTAATGTGATTTCTTACTGCAAATACATGCAGATCAATAAGGTAGCATTTCCACTGCATTTTTTACAAACACAGTAGGATTTGCGCCCAGCCTCTAGCAGGAATTCACTCTCAGCACCTGCTTCTGTATTATAAATATAGATAATTCCAGTAACTAAGTGATTCTAGGCTCCTTCTAAAGATATGTCATCTAATGAGCTTATATCTAACTTCTTTCAACTTTCCTGAGTCTTTAAATCTCTTCTAGTACACCTCATGATTTCACTCTGTCACGATTAATGTTCCATTTCTAAATCTCTAGGTTTTAAACTGGACAACAAGTTGCATCAAGTGATAGTGGCACGCTATGCTGATGAATCAATGGGTGTGGACTTTGATAACTTTGTCTGCTGTCTAGTCAAGCTGGAAACTATGTTCAGTAAGTGCTTACAGTGAAGGGGCTGATAAGGCAGCCACCCCCAAGGGCAATTAATAGCCCTCATTTCATGTAGGTTCATCTCTAATCACAATATGTGAATTTCTGCTTTATGTTTGGAGTGCAGCAAAAACTATTTGATAGTAAACAAAATCAGCCTTTCTACATCAAATCCTTAAACTGTGAAATGGAAGGGAGGGAGAGAAGGAAGGAAACTCCTATTGAGGTATAAATGAATTCTAAAATCAGCTGATTATACAATTCATTTAAACCTCCATAAGTATTGATGTAGCACAGCCATTTTAGCTCTCCAGGTGAGGCTCTATTAAGCTACTGAAGTAAATTGGGTCATTACCAAAATCAACTCTTTTTTTAATAGTTATCTGTTCCTTTGACTATTCAAGGTTTGATGTGTGAGCTTCTTTGGGCAGTAGTTGATGATAATGCTGGAATAAAATTTCTTTAGCTAAATGGCTTTTCTTTTTATTTATTTTTTACAAACTTTTCAGGATTCTTCCGTAGTTTGGATCCAGAAGGTTCTGGGAGTGCTGTGATGAATCTTGGTGAGGTAAGAAAGTTAAGACTTTATTTTTAATAACCACTTTTAATTTTTAGAGTCTCTTGGACATCAACTGGATATGGCAGAAAAAATGAGCAAATTAGAAAGATGGAAGGAAAAAACCAAGGTTTAGATCTGCTAACAGATAACAGTGTTGTTATTGTAGGAGAGAAAGACTTGAGAGAAAGCTAAGTTTTGCTTTGAGTACTTTATTCTTAAGATAATCATGAAATATCCAAGGAGATATTTCTATATCCAAAAAGGAAAAGACATTTGGAGGTCTATAAAAAAAATAATTCTGACAACTTATGAAAATTAAAGTAGCTTTGACACTTAATTCCTATATATGACGCAGTTGGGGATTTTAATTTTAGGGATTTTAAGGGGTCTTTTAAATTATTTAAGTTTTTGACGAAATTTTTAATGGGGTTAGGGCAAGGGAATTTATTAATTGGGTTAGGGAGGGGGCCCGGGCTGGGTTTGGGGGACAACCCGCCTGGGGATAAGGCCAGACCGGGGGATACCTGCGACTGGGAGGCCTTGGGATCGGGGACGGTCGTTCCGAAGATGGGGGTTTCCTCTGGGGAGGGGGATGAAAGGGTTATCCCTATGATCGGTGGGAGAGGCAGGTATGGTGTTGACAGGGGGTCTTATCAAGTGATGGGAGCTCGCCCCCGCTGTTTACAAGCGGTGGTGCGCTCCGGCCCACAGGTCATGTCTCGCTCCCTGAGTTGTTTGAATGATCGGGCCCCGGGCCTCCGGCTGATGCTTTGCAATGCCAGGTCCGTAGTGAATAAAGCCCCCCTTGTTCACGATCTTGTCACGGAGGGGGGTGCGGACCTGGCAGGCATTACCGAGACCTGGCTGGGACAGGAGGGGGGTGTCCCTCTAGTGGAGATGTGCCCAGCCGGGTTTCGGGTTTTTCATCAGCCGAGGGCCGAGGGGAGGGGTGGGGGGGTTGCGGTAATTATTCGGGAGGATCTAGATCCTAGGGAATCCACTGGGAATCAGACGACCGGATGTGAGTCCCTGTTTGTTAAGTGTGGTTCCGGGGTTCAGATGGGCCTATTGATCACATACCTGGCTCCCTGCTATGTGACATCGGCCCTGCCTGAGCTCCTCGAGGTCATAGCCGGTCTGGCGGTTGAGACCCCCAGGCTGATGGTCATGGGGGATCTCAACCTACCTTCGGCCGGTGGGGCCTCGGGGACTGCCCAGGAGTTCTTGGCTTCCATGACAGCCTTGGGCCTGACCCAATTAATTAAGGAACCCACGCATACTGGGGGTCACATTCTGGATTTGGGTTTTGTCTCTGGACAGTGGCAGGATGGTCTAGGTGTTGGGGATGTTTCTGTTGAACCCTTGTCATGGTCAGATCATTCGCTCCTTAGGCTAGACTTCCAGGCCGCTCCTCTCCATCGCAGGGAGGCGGACCAAATACGTTGGTACCGCCCCAGGCGCCTGATGGATCCAGATAGGTTCCTGATGGAGCTTGGGCCATATCCCGACATTCGGACTCACGACTCGGTGGGGGACCTAGTCGCCACCTGGGAAAGGGTGGCGGCTGGGGCCCTGGACCGGGTCGTGCCCTTGCGGCCTCTGACCCGGCGCCGCTCTCGCTCGGCCCCCTGGTTTTCCGGGGAGCTGAGGGAGATGAAGCGCCGGAAAAGACGCCTGGAGAGTATTTGGAGGACTACTCGCTCCGGATCTGACCGAACACTTTTACGGTCTTTTATTAAGACCTATTTAGTGGCGATAAGGGTGGCAAGGCGTCTTTACTTTTCCACCCTTATTGCGTCCGCAGGAAACCACCCGGCTGCCCTGTTTAGAGTGACCCACTCCCTCTTAGAAGGGGGAGTGCGGGAGGACCCCTTGCAGGGACAGGCTGAGGATTTTTCAAAGTTCTTGGTGGATAAAATCACTCAGATCCGGGATGGCTTGGACTCCGAATGGGCAGCTCTGGGCGGGGAATCGGGGGCGGAATTTGGAACAGTCATTTGGGACGAGTTTGATCCTGTGACCCCCGAGGACGTGGACAGGTTACTGCGGGGACTGAATGCGACCACATGTTTATTGGACCCGTGTCCCTCCTGGCTGGTGTTGGCCACCCGGGAGGTGACACGAGGTTGGTTCCAGGGTATTATCAACGCTTCCTTGAGTGAGGGATATCTACCCACCGCCTTGAAAGAGGCGGTGGTGAGACCCCTCCTCAAGAAACCGTCCCTGGACCCAACTTTGTTATCTAATTATCGTCCTGTCTCCAACCTTCGTTTTATGGCGAAGGTTGTTGAGAGTGTGGTGGCACAACAGTTTCCCCAGCACCTGGATGAAGCTGTCTATTTGGATCCACGCCAATCGGGCTTCAGGCCCGGGCAAAGCACAGAGACGGCGCTGGTCGCATTGGTGGATGATCTCTGGAGGGCCCGTGACAGGGGTTATTCCTCTGTCCTGGTCCTCTTAGATCTTTCGGCGGCTTTTGATACTGTCGACCACAGTATCCTATTGCAGCGGCTGGGGGGGTTGGGGGTGGGAGGCACCGTTATGTGGTGGTTCTCCTCCTTCCTCTCTGACCGCTCGCAATTTGTGTTGGCAGGGGGGCAGAGGTTGGCCCCGAGGCCCCTGGTTTGTGGGGTGCCTCAGGGGTCGGTGCTCTCGCCCCTCCTGTTCAACATATATATGAAGCCGCTAGGTGAGATCATCCGTGGCTTTGGGGTAGAGTTCCATCAGTACGCTGATGACACCCAGCTGTACATCTCTACCCCGGGCCACCCCGATGAAGCCGTCGAAGTGATGACCCGATGCCTGGAGGCCGTGCGGTGTTGGATGGGGCGGAACAGGCTTCAGCTCAACCCATCTAAGACTGAGTGGCTGTGCTTCCCGGCACCCCGATACAGCCGGCTGGTTCCATCGCTGGCTGTGGGGGGGGAAATTCTTGCCCCCACAGAGAGGGCCCGCAATCTGGGTGTCCTCCTGGATGTACGGCTGTCATTGGAAGATCATGTGGCGGCCGTCGCCAGGGGGGCTTTTGGACAGGTCCGTAGGATCTACCAGTTGCGGCCCTTTCTGGATCGGGATGCGCTTCGCACGGTCACTTCCGCCCTGGTGATCTCCCGCCTAGACTGCGGCCGTCGCCAGGGGGGCTTTTGGACAGGTCCGTAGGATCTACCAGTTGCGGCCCTTTCTGGATCGGGATGCGCTTCGCACGGTCACTTCCGCCCTGGTGATCTCCCGCCTAGACTATGCCAACGCTCTCTACATGGGGCTGCCTTTGAAGAGCATCCGGAGGCTCCAGTTGGTGCAGAATGCAGCCGCGAGGGTGGTAATGGGGGCACCTAGGGGCTCCCATGTTATGCCACTTCTACGCGTGCTGCATTGGCTCCCGGTGGCCCTCCGGGTGCGCTTCAAAGTCTTGGTCACTATTTTTAAAGCGCTCCATGGCTCGGGACCAGGTTACTTGCGAGACCGCCTCCTGCCACCATCGGCTTCCCACCGACCGGTACGCTCCCATAGAGTGGGTCTCCTCGGGGTGCCGCCGGCTGGACGGCTGGCGACCCCGAGGGCGCGGGCCTTCTCATTGGGAGCACCCCCTCTCTGGAATGAATTACCCCGGGAGGTAAGGGCCGCCCCCGATCTCATGGCCTTCCGTCGGTTACTCAAAACGCATTTATTTCGGCAGGCCGGACTGGCCTAGGGGTTTTTAAATTTTAACCGGGTTTTAATCTTTTTAATACTTCCTTATATTTTATTAGAGCCATATTATATGTCAGCTTTTAAATTTTAATATTTTATGTTGTCTCATGTATTGTACCTTGTATATGTGTTTTTATTGGCTGTTCACCGCCCCGAGTCCCTTCGGGGAGAGGGGGGCAGTATATAAATCAAATAAATAAATAAATAAATAAATAAATAAATAAATAAATAAATAAATAAAATTCTGAAAAGTAGGGCAGATTATAGCCTAGTGTATCATTCTGAGTTTCTTTGTTGTTTTGTTTTCTCCACAGTGGCTGACATTCACAATGTGCGGCTAATGCAGCGATGGAAATTCATGAAGACGACCAGATGGGACTGGACTATCCTGAGTGCCTTCCATATGTCAGATCTACAGACATCGGACGGTCCATCAACCCTATCCATTCTTTGCCACCGCATCCAGTCCAGAACCTGCTTTCTTCTTCCTCTTGGCAACAGACCCAACAATATCCTGTGATTTATGTTCTCTCAGATTTACGTGTCAGAGCTTCTTCAGGAAGCAGGCTTTTTCCTGCTGTTAGCATAGGTCTTGACAGCAGCATTTTAGGAACTGGGGAAAAACAACTAAGAGGGCTGAGTTGCATGTTTGTTGATTCACTGCATGCATGTTTTAGTGATTTTATTGAGCTTATCAAGCCTTCGGAGTTAGCAAGAGGCAGGATTGCAGTTCAGTTATATCTCCTGATCAATTAGTCTTTCCCTCTTCACTGGCTCTGGCTGATTTTAATTTTGCAAGAAAGCCTCACTTGCTTTCTCTTTGCTGGGCAGTTCACTACTTTGCTTTTTTCTGTGGGAAAGTTACAAAGGGAATTGTATCCCTGATTCAACTTTCAACACAATGCTTTCTAAAGTAATGCAGTGACACTCTGAAGTGGTGCCAAAAGTTGGTGAAATCAGGCATTTGCCAAGGTGACTAAGAAACTCCGCTGTCACGAAGAGCCATTATTTTCACTCCATGAAGGAACTCAACAGAGGCAGAAGTAGAGGCATAATGCTCAGCTTACGAGCTCTGTTTCTTCCAAGAGATAGGGCTGCATTGAGAATCCCTGCAGTTCATAAATTACCAGAAACAGAAGTGCTCCATATTGAGGTTTCTGGTTTTCTTTCACTATTAAATTAGAAAAGCTACTCATCCAAGTCATTAGAACAGACTCAGGTAGGCTGCCTGCTAGATTTATACAAAATCCTAGGTAGAAAATGGTTGGAAAACATCTTTACCAATGACCACACTGTAGACAGTGATCCCCTTCTCCTGCATCTAATGTAAGAGCAGTCTTTCTGGGTTTATTAATTTAAAGTTTTAAAAACTAATATAGAAATAGTGAAGTGTGCTTAAGGGTATGCTTTCCTATATATTTTTTATTTATCTCCACTAAACTTGGAGATTTTTAACAACGAAAATACTTTTTTTTTAAGCAAAACTAAAGTGTCTCTTGGATTTTATGTTTTATACATAGTAAATGAGAACATCAACACATTTCAAACATAGCCTTCAATTTCAGAATATTTTCTGTTCCTATGCAACTAAGGATGTTGTTTTGACAGAGCTTGGTGAATGGGCTAGGCTACTGTTGAAGTTGTCAACATAGATCAGGTCACTACATGCCTTGTACTCCAAGCTTTAAGAGCAATATCTATGTACAACAAACAATGTGGCTTAATTGAAGGAAAATGTTATTTCTGAGTGTTGTTTCCTGTCATGCCTCTGACTTGTCCTTGGCTAAAAATATATCTTTTTTTTCTGCTAGTAGCTTTAATATTCTGATGATATCAGAGTGGAATAAAATGTCTTCACAGGAAATACATGACTTGTAGATCACTTCTTTACTACTAAGTCGCTGCAGTAATATTGAATAGAATATCCTTTCAGGTAATGCTGTCCATCCTACATTGATTGAATTGGTTCCCATTTAACCTGCAATTTCATCTTTCTCCAAATGTCCAACTTGCATCGCTAAATAATTTGTGCAAAAGGGGAGTTTGTACTATACAGATATGATCTCAAAATTGTGGTCTCATTTTTGATTAACAAGTGCAAGATAACTATTTATAAGAATATCTACTAAAGCCTAATGCTTTAATTTAGAAATGTTGCAGAGGGATCCTATATTATTGACATTAAAGGAAGATTGAAAATCTTATGGTTTACTAACCAAATAAGGAAAGTATTTATATCTTCTGGGCTTTCCTAGGAAGATTATTCATTTGATTAAAAGGATGAGGTCACCACTCTGTAATCTGTTTCCCAGAAAAAGGGGGGCTGTTTTCTGTATTCAAGTCATATACACTAAGAAAGTGCAGATTTGCAAAGTGCACATAGTAAACAGTACATTCTTTTGCGAAGAGTTAGGTTTTCAGTAATCTTTACTGTTGCAGGAGAACTAGGACTATTAGATCTGGGCTTTAGAAGTGCAAATGATACTAAATGGTATCATTTTGTTCATCTATTTCATCTGACATTGTAATCATGCACAGCCTCCACCATTACTCTTGTAATAATAGAATATTTCCCTGTGCAATACTGGTCCAAACTCATTCACGCCCTGTGTCCAGAGGCTGGCAATGACCTTACTGCTTTCTTGCAAGGATGTATATACTCTTTTGCTGCCTTAGTCCAAATTACAGTGTATGTAGAATTATAGAAATTTATCAAATTCTGTTCATATTTGGTATTTATGTTTGTGCATGCGTGTGTGCAATTTTATTAATAGTGGTTAAAATTATTGGAAGCAAATGGATTTTATTAGGAACCATTTGTTAAAGCAGATTTCATAAATATTTCTATAAAAATTTACAGACTACTTTAGGAAAAAAAATCTACCGATCAGTTTCATGAAAAAATGTTGAAATGTAATGTACATTACCAACAACTAATTATGAAACATCCAAGGATAAAAACACAATTTATGTTTTTGTTAAACTGAAAAAATAACATAATGGAAGGGTGCTGTTCCAAGGTTATATTTACCATGTATTTGCTGTATGTGGTAAGATGGTTAAAATTCAGAAAAGGGGAGGAAGTAAATGGAGTTACCAAGCCATATCTGTTTCCAAATAATAGCTGTATTATTTTACAATCTTAAAAATAGTGGGAATTGTCTGCAGATAGAAAAACCTGGTTCTGATGAATGATTCTTGGAAACTCCAAGGGTTGAATATTATTTCATAAGTTTCTATTGGACTGATTGTAATATTTCTTCCTTAATATAGATATGAATTGTTTTACCTGCCATAATCAGCATGGTTGCTTTCATTTTTTTATTTTAGATCAGAAATTGTAGTCTATCAACAAGTGTAACAGAACTAATCAATACATGACAAAGTAAGCTCATAAATGTCATCAAAGTAATTAAGTTGAAAGAGTAGAAAAGGTAGAGCTATTAAAGCTATAGAATTTACACAGATCCTCATGTCAAAGTGTACTGTAGCAATAGGTGGTAGTCTTAATTGATTGCTCTGAAATAGCACTACACAAAACACAAAAGCTGATGAAAATATAAAATCTAATCCAATTTTATATTTTATCCAGAAACCAGCAGGGGGCATAATATCTCTTTTAACACAGATTGCAATCCTGCCTCTTAACATTGTGGTTCCTAAAATGCCTGGAAGATGACTGTGGCTTGGTTTAAGAATATAAGGAAGAGTTTGTTGGATTGGCTTAAGGGAAACTATGCTCAGTCATTGCTGTAATATATAATTCAGAATAAGGATATAGAGATCCTCAAAGAATTTACGAATAGCTATCTTAAATTTATGCTGGACTAACTAATATAAAGCAATACGTAAAGTAGTATTCCAAGCAAGTAATCCCTATTTTTTTTTCTTAGTTTGGATTCATATCACATGGAAGGGCTGAAAGAATTTAATACAAAATTGATGTGCCTTGAGCTTTCTGCTTTTTGTGAGTTATTTTAGCTCTACTCCAATCGTGGTTTTTTTTTTAGAATTATCCTTTTTTGGAAAGTGGAAATGACAGAGGGATTATTTCTGTAAAACATTAGAAATACTTTTCTTCTTCCTTAGTTTTGCCATGGCACTGCTCCTGACTGATAATTTTAAATCAGCTGCCAGTTTACAGTATGATTTTCTCTAAACAATTCAACTGGAATCCAGGTTATTCCCAATTTGAAAGTGTTTTTTTGGGGGGGGTGGGGGGTGGGGGGGAATTCCCAGGGAGCGATCTAGAGAAAAGAAAAGCTTTTCCTATGTGGCATTAAATATATATATATATGCAGCAGTTTGAGTCATCCAGAAATTAAAATTTGCTCCAAAAGTCAGCTGTTGCAGGAAACCAGCTCTTAATGTTTATCACAAGTATTTATTTAAATAGAGAAAAAAATCTAACTCTTAATATATTTCAGCTTGGAATAGTAATAAGCTTTCATGGACTTCCTGTGCTCCTTTGGCATGAGCATTCATCATGCTAGGTGGCTACAACTGAAAAACCGTGTGCCAAGGCTCCAACAAGCGCAGTTTGTTCTTTCCTTCCTGGATATTGCTTCTGTTTCGGTTCAACAGTCCAGAACCCTGGGAGTAAGAAAGGATCCTGACGTTCAGTCTTTAGAGACAGTATATTTAACACCACACAAAGCATTACCCTGGTAGGGGTTTGTAGGAGGCCAGCATGCTTTTCCTGTGTTTTGGGATAAGCTGCACCTCACAGCTGGGTATGAAAAGCTTCCAGGAAACTTGTATGAATGGAGAAGGTGGGGTTTTCTGTGGCTCACCAAATGTAATTCAGTGTTTGGCAACATCTTTTTTCCATTCCTCTTTTCTCGTGTATGGGTCTCTGAACAGCCCCGATGCATGGGCTTTTGAGGTGTCAACAAAGCCATCTGGAGGCTGTGGCACCAGTTAGCCAGGGTTGGCGGGTTGCCATCCACAGCTTCAGAATCTCAAATTGGACTAATGTGTTGGGGAGAGGAGATAGAGGACAGGTTTTTTTCCCCTTCACTTGTAAAACTTATTCTAGGCATATTCCAATAAAGAATGGTGTGCTGAAAGAGTTGTGGCACACTGGCAAGTGACTTCTTATTAAGAATTTGCCAAACAGAGCTGCATTTCAAAGAACCCCTTGGGACTGTCTGAAGAACAAACTACTGGAAGTATCTTGCTTGGCATTTCATTTTTGTCACATACCTACAGTATATGCTGTTTATTAATTGCCTGCTATTTTGTAATAATTTCCAGGACAATCTACAAGAAAAAACAAAGCAATTCATAATTAAAGTCCGCTTACAATAAAATTCAAACTAGCATGCCTGAAATACCTAATCCTCTGAGGTGGATTAGGGTGACCAGATAAAATAATAAAGAGGTTTCCAGAACATTTTTAAAAATTGAAAAATAGCCTTTTTGTTTGAGGTCTATGGAGATTCTCAATCATCCAGGTCATGGTCGTCCTGAAGATGCTTTTCCGAAAAGCAACTGGACTTTCTTGGGGGTAGAGGGGGTTTCTTTGAAAACATTTAGCTTTTCATCCAAGAAGCTTCTTTAATTCTTCAGCTTGCTTCTCAGAACTGAAGAAGCTTCTTGGGTGAGAAGTAAAACATTTTCACACACACAAAAAAAGGAAGGAAGGAAAAAAAGAAAATGGAAGGGAAGGAAAGGAAAGAAAAAGAAAGGCCAGTTGTCTTTTGGAAAATACCTTTGGGGCTTTCTGTTGGAGCAAGCTATCCTAAACAGGATCCATGCCAATACACTGTATATAAGCAGGAATTGGTTTATCTGGCTTGTTGAGCAAATCACAATTTGCTCGGGTCACAAAACCTCAGACCAAGCCACAGGCTACAAATCATGTCTGAGTTCTTCATACAAATTAAAAGTCAAGTCCATAATTGTTTAGTGGAACATGTAAGCCTGACCTGTATGACATGGGTTCTGGAGTTCTCTACTATTGGTGCACCTTGTACTGCCCTTACTATATGTAGAGTAAAATATCTCAGGGACCTTCAAGCCATGGGGCCAAAATCCTTTGGCCTTGGTAGGATGCTGGACAGTGTATGGAAGCTTCTAAATTCCTCCTGCAATTCTTTAAACCTACACATATTCAGTAAGGTTGCAAGCCTCAGAAGATATAGCAAGGTTTATTTCTGTGCTGAATTGATTTGTTAATCCCTTCTCATTAAAAACTGGCTTCTTTCAGTTGTTGAAGACATATGGTGGTGGGTGGTGGGGCCTTTTGCGTTGTTTTTGTGGAACAATACTGCATTTGAAGAAACCCAAATTAGGAAAATGAACTCATCCATATGAGATATCCTAACTCATAATGATGCAATTTAGTATAAGCACTCACATTTAAATTGCTCCCACCATAACTGCTGTGGTTCAAAATTGCTTTTTAGTTAAAAATGTGGCCAAATGAAAAGCATGCATTCATGTTTCACCTACGAAATGGGGTTATACTGTATGCAATATTGTGTATATTCATTTAATAGAGGAAAATGTATGACTAATGGAGAAGGCAGTCCAATTACAACATATGCAGACATACTTTATCATTTGGGCCTTTGTATATATGTATAAAAATAATGCTTCACAATTCCGGAGCCATGTCATTTAATGCCACTAAGCACATTCTCCTTGCCATGCCATTCCTCTTGGCCATTGGCCGACTCCCCAGGCACTTCAATCACAAAGAACCCTTAGCACTTTAAACGTTCAGCTGCCTGGCTCCATCCCCACCACTTGCTTTTTCTTCCAACAAGCAACTGCTTGCATAATTCTTCCAAATCAGTCAGCAGTTGAGCAAACACAGGGTGGAGGGGAATCCACCCAGCCTGTGCTCACCTGCTTGTGCCAGCTGCTGTTGCCTACTGCATGCAAAGCTCAGGACCCCCCATTCCACCCATCAGATGGAAGATTTTCCTCCTATTACAAATCAAGTCCTACCAGAATTCCAGTCTTGCTCAAAAGGCCTTTTGTAGGAGATAAGGTTGAGCGCAGACAAGGCAAATCTCCATGGATGCTCCAGCTGCTGTTATTTTATCATAGGAATGCCTCGGTTCCTGGAGCCCTAACAAATGCTTTGGGAGAATGTAGGTAGCTTGCACTGGGTGGATCCAAGTGAGAAATCATGGCAAGGGCAGCCTGAGTTTGTAGTGAGCCAGGCTATCTTAAGTTCTTTGAATCTTCCCTTAGAAAAAGGAGGAAATTAAACCACACAGTCCACATCAGTACATTTACCTATTCACCACCTCCTGCTCCTCCTCATACATTCCAATCTCTTCATCTCACAAACTTGAATTATCATAGGTCAGCTGAACCGGGCAGAACTGCTTCCATCTTATGTCAAGCATCACTCAAATTATTTGAGCAGGAAAGAATAAAATAACTGAACAAGGAATGTTACTGGCCCTCTTGAAAAGTCCACAAGAACTTTCAAGCTCACTAATGTCAACACTGGAAGTGAGGTTGGCAAAAGTATGCAGAGCCACTTCAGGTTTAGAGACCTCAAATCCTACTTCACTGACTCCCTTCAGATTCTTGGGTCATTTTCCACTATTGATTTCAAATGCTATCCACAGCTCTCAAAACTGTAATCATAAAATTGGCTTTCTATGTTGCTGATCCCTTCCTCTTGCAACTCTCTGATGAAACAAGTCCAGTCCTGGAGGTTGGCCAATAATGATAAAGGCAAGACTGTTCAGTTTCCCACTCTTAACTTCGCTGTTGTCTCCCTTCAGCATTGTCACCCATGACTTGGGATACTGCAAGACAAATGGAGCAGGTCCAATCTAATTCTGCAATTCTGCTATTTCAAGATACCATCTGGGTACCTCTAGGATGATTTGTCCTTCCTACAGCCCACTGGACACCTTACAAATAAAAATGTGAAATGAAAAAGCTGGTTTATTGATTGATTGATTGTCCATTAATTCACTAACACACATTCAGAGACTTGACTTCCAACAATTCTTCATGGTTTACCAGAATAAGAAAAAAAAATCCAAGGAAGCATAGAGAACGTAGATGACCTGGACACAAACAAAAATTAAAAATTAAAAAAATCAATCCAATCCCAAACCTGGGAAAATAACCAGTTTCCAGGATATCAATGGGATAGAGCCATCTGGATTTCAAGGGGGAATATCGTTGCAGGAGACAGGCACTATGACAGAGAAGGAATATTTCCTGGGTCCCATTAGGTGGGATTACTTAATTGATGAGATCTAGAACATGCTCACTCTGCCTGATTTTACCTCTAGGGAAAAAACAGAAAGAGACTTTCCTTCAATTAACTAGGCCCTGTAACATGATGAGCTGCATAGGTGATAACAGAATTTTGAATTGCACCAAAAAAAACCCAACAACTGAGTAGTAACCAGTGCAGTTCATGGAATAGTAGGGTCCCAAGAGCGTAATGAGGCACACCCGTCACTGTGCTGGAGTATTCAAAAATAAGCTCTAGCATCTGAGTAGACTCCATTTGTGAGGTGATTAAGGTGCAAGTGGCTGTCCGAGGGGTTCCTAATCCAAAAAAAGATCACATTTGGTGCATTAGTCGCATCTGTGCACTAGTTTTGAATGAGGAAATACAACTCCCCTCCAAGATCAGAGATCGAAAATCCTCCAGATATTGACATCATTGTCTTTGGCTTGGGATATTGATGACATTACCTGAAGGTCTGTGCTCAAATTATACAATTGGATATCATCTGTGTACTGATGATACCTGACCCCAAACTGATGTTCTCATCTATAAGAGGAGCAAGAGCATTAAGCACTGTGGCACCCCACAAGTGAGAGGACATGAATCCCACCCACCCCAAGCCTGTTAACTTTAAGACTGGCCACAAGGAAAGTGCTCTTCCAGACCTTGCAATATTGAAAACATTGTAATTGACAGTACTGAAAGCCACTGAGCAATGGAGGAACACAAGTATGTGGATGTATTAACTCCATTCTGGTTCCACCACAGGTCATTATCTAGTGTGACTATCTTCATACTGCATACACACCTAAAACTTGATTTAAATAGATACAGATAATCCACCTCCTCCAAGATCCTCTGAAGTTGAAGCTAAACCACTTTCCTGGCAACTTTCCCTAAGGGATTGGATGAAGACTTCCAGGATATTTGGATTCAGTGATGGCTTTTTGAGAAGAAAGCATATCACTGTAGTGGAACACAACAACAGGTCACTTTCTGGGCAGCTTGACTAAACATGTGTTTAGATCTAGTATACAAGAGGCTAAACTCACAGTATGCAGGATCCTGTCCACTTACTTAGGAGTTACAGGCAGGGGTGGGATTCTACCAATTCGCACCTATTCGCTAGAACTGGTTGTCAACATTCTAAGCAGTTCGGAGAACCGGTTGTTAGAAGAAATTACTGGCCTAATCCTGTAAAGAAGGCAGGAAGGAAACATTCTGGTGTTGCTTACAGAAACTGCCTCTCCGTTAACTCTTATTACATTCTTGGCAGGACTAGACTTCCTGTCTCAGGAACTTCGAGTTATTTTTCCTTCCTTTGCTGGTACTTTGCTTGTGTGGAGTGACCATTCAAAGTTACAATGGCACTGAAAAAAGTGATTTAGACCATTTTTTACACTTACGACTGTTGCAGCATCCCCACAGTCATGAGGCCAGGCGAGGAGATGCATGTCTCGATGTGAGTAATATTGAGTTGGCCACACCCAGCCAATAACATGACCATCAAGCCATGCCCACCAACTAAGCCACGCCCACAGAACCGGTTGTTAAAAAATTTGAATCCCACCCCTGGTTACAGGCATAAAATCATTCCAGTTAAATCTACAAGACTCTGTTTTAGGGACTTCTACCGGAACTATCCAACTGAAATACAATTCTGAGTGAATATGTGTGACTTTATTTACCAAACAGAAAGAATATTACCCATGATGGCACAAAAGAATGAGTCACCTAAAGCAGGACACTAAGCAGTTATTGAGCTGTGGTGGATCAGTGGTTAGAATGCAGTACTGCAGCACTTCTGCTGACTGCTGACTGCCTGTAATTTGGCAGTTCAAATCTCACCAGGATCAAGGTTGACTCAACCTTCCATCCTTCTGAGGTTGGTAAAATGAGGACCCAGATTGTTGGGTACAATATGCTGGCTCTAGAGAGTGCTGGAAAGCATTGTGAAGTGGTATGTACATCTTGAGTGCTATTGCTATTGCTATTGGATGCTGCAATAATGGTAGACAAATAATGTTTTACTGTCCTTATCACCACAATGTAATCCCATGTATGGTTCTTACTCATGTTCAGTCTCAATCTCCATCTTTCTCCAACCATCCACAAAAAGGGGTAAGAATCAGATTGCTCAGAGAAGAAAGAATGAAAATCACAGAACCTAAGAGCTGAAAAGCTAGTGGAAATTTAGCTGTTGGAGCAAGGTAGAATTAATTAATTATTCCAGGACCAGAAACATTTGAAACCTGAGAGATTATATATTTCTGTAATGCAATGCTTAAAGAATTTATGATACAGACCAGTGGTGGAATTCAATTTTTTTTTACTACCAGTTCTGTGGGCATGGCTTGGTGGGCACATGGCAGGGGAAGGATACTGTAAAATCTCCAGTTAGAGGTGGTATTTGCAGGTTCTCCGAACTACTCAAAATTTCCGCTACTGGTTCTCCAGAACTGGTCAAAACCTGCTGAATACCACCTCTGATACAGACTATTTCAAAGGAAGGTTTCTGTGCAGTCTTCTGCCCAAGACAATACTGTTCTAGGGTTGATTTCTGTTAATCTAATGCTAAGTGTGTTACTTTAATGTTACCCAACAAACATGAATCTGGTGGTGATAAACTATATTATACAAAAAAACCCAAGCAAACCACTGAATGCACATTTATTTTACAACAATACCGGTGAATAAATCCAGTTATTTTTCCATTAAGGCTGTAGATACACTCTCTGATGGTTATTACATTTTGGAGAGACTTTATTTATAATACACTTTGAAAATATTATTAGTGGCCATAAGCAATATGACTAAGAGGGTATTTTTAAAATTACATTCCTCAAATGAACTACTTCATTTGATTCCATTACTCAGTCAAAATCAGCTCTTGCAGAGGAACATCAGAATAAACTCATATCTCTTATCTGACTAATGTCTGGAATATTTAACTTGGTAGCAAACTATCAAGGTTTAGATTTCCGTGAATCACAATATAAAGTTACCTAGCCCTTCAATCTGAAATTAATCAATAAAGCAAAATATATTTAAATGAATCATTTTTGCAACCATTTCAGAGCACAAATGACATGTAACTGTAGATGAAGTAATGTATTAGCTCTGATTCTTGGAATATAAGTAGATAACATAGAGCACTGTGTATAGTGGATAGGTGAGAACTAGCTACTTAGCAAAAGGCTGGACTAGAATCAACAATATTAAGAGCAGATGAGAAAAGAAAAAAAATAGTGTTGTGCTGTCCAACCAGTATATAGTAATTGGAATTGAGATAGTTAGGAATTGGGAGCTGTCCCCTTAAGGGAATGCATTATGGTAAATGTAGTTAAGATATCCTTGGAAATGTAGTCCATGTCATATGGCCACATTTGTAATCCTGATTGGTCACTGAATTGACCCTTGGTGGGTTGGGGGAGGTTTCTCCACTCTTGCCTGAAACCCAGCAACATGCTGCTGCCTTACCCCCTTGCTCCTTCATTTTGGGAATGAAAGATTACCATCCTTTTACACCAGAAAATCAGCTATGCAAAGAGTTGGACATTGAGATGAATCTCGACATAACCATGAGTTATCTTGAGGATACCTGATGAACTAATAAAAAGACTTTGTATGGATGCTTTATGGAGTTATCTGCCTTTATACATTCAATCAATAATTATAGAGGATAGAATAAGTGTATTCAGTATTTTTCAACCTTTGCCATTTTAAGATGGGTGGACTTCAACTCCCAAAATTCCCCAGCTAGCCATTCTGGCTGGGGAATTCAGAGGGTTGAAGTCTACCCAACTTAAAATGCCCCAGGTTGAGAAATATTGGTCTACTCTGTAACATCAAATTCTGAAACCAGCCTTTAGAAATTTGGAAAGGCAAAAATGGAAAGCAGATGTTCCATACCACCTGCTTTGAACAACTGATGTCTCAGAACTGGCAGAGTGAGCCAAGAATCGGGCTTATTTATAGTCCCCAAAGAATGGCCAGCAGACCAACTGTCCTATCTCGGATTCAGTAGCAAGGGGATTTCAGTTGTCATATGCCTGCCACTATGCTGTCCTACCCTGACCACAGAATTGCTGGTGTTTGGGGTGCAGCTGCTCTCAGCAAGCCTGGTCAAACTGTTCCTTCTTTCGGATGGTGAAATATGGCTACTTCTTGAATCCAGTAAGTTTTTCAGCTGTTTCCCAAAGGTTTACTTCAGAAGTTGTAAAACAGATATACATGACCATAGGAAGAGTCATTGCTTTAATCACAAAGAGTAGTGTTCTCTGTTAAGCTTACCTTCTTGTTTGATATATGCTCTCCATTCATAATTAAAGAAGTTCCATGTCTTGATCAGTAATTTTGAGAATAACATAAATTAAGCCTATCTTAAGAAACTTGAGGTCTTGTGCTTGAAAAGCCACACACTTATTGCTGCAGCTTTCTTCTCCCAGAGAAAAACAACACGTTTTGCTTGAAAATTCATCTGATCTGCAGAGTTGTCGGCACTTGTTCAAATATATGAAAATAGGTACGGATTGTTAAATAGAACCATGCTTACTATTAAGTAAGTACTGAAGTGATAGAATGATGAGAACAGCTGTTTGAAAAAAGACAGTGGCTGTCCTGTTTACCTTGAAATGGTCAGATTTTCCCAACTGCCTTTCATCTGCATTTTCCTGGCCTGAAGTGGCCTGCCTGCATTGTGTCAAATTGCTTGAGTGATTCTAATCAAGGCTTCATGAAGTTAAATCATTAATCTCATTACTTTCATTGCATTCCCTTTCTGCTGCTTCAGCAAGATTCTACGGTAAGAACAAAATGTGTAGGTCTGCCTGAAAGTGCAGTATTGGCAGCGGCCTAAATTCCATAGGCTTCTCTCCATTTCTTTCTCCCCTGCTGCACTTCTTCTAGTGGCGACTCTAATCAACCAGTTGCTCTTAAGTGGGTCTGCTTGAAACAGAGGCAGCGCTGAAAGAAAACAACTATTTATTTCTTTTCTCAAAACAATTTCTATGTCATTGATAGTACGGTCACACCTTTCCAGAACCCAGCTGTACAGAAGAAGACCATTGTCATCTGTAAGCTAGTTTGTAGCCTTATATATTTTGTCAATCCAGCCATTCTAATTCACCATAAGGATTAAACAATTCCATCTTAGTGTTGTGTGTGAGCCATTTCCAAAACTGGCTGTTGTGTAGCTAATCTTTTGGGATTGGATCCAGCTAAATCCCTTGGTGGGAAAAAGGATATTTCCGCATGTGGGAGGCTTCTGATCCTGTTGAGCTTTGCCACAAAAAAAGAAATTCTCCTCATCACTGCTGTAGAACAAAAAAATGTGCTCTCAAAAATCCCAATATGGTTTATTGGCTAATAATAACCAGGAGTCAAGGTTGACACGATGGATCACAGTGGCAAGTCTTTCCAACCGTATAAATTGGAAGGAAACCTTCTGTAATTTCCAGTCAACCTTGAGGGAAACTTTGTAATTCCTTTCAATGGTGTGCAATCCTTTACTTTTCTATGTCTTGAATTTAATCTATGGCTCCTAAAATGCTTTACCATGTAATACAATCTATTGATTATTTCCAAATTTTAAAAACTGATCTGAAATCATCACTAATTACCAAATTGTATGCAAGGAGAAAAGAGCTGGTCCATTTGTTTAGCCTGAGACCCCAGAAACTTTAACAACTGGACACTTTACGGTATATCTTAAATTCTATATATATTTGCACACAGCATATTTATATCTATTAAGACTAAGGGCCCCAACCTCCAGTCCATGGACTGGCCATGGCATGTCAGCAACTGGTCCACACAAACAAGTGAAGCCCCATTGCAGGATGTAGGTAGCAGACAAAACCCCGCCTCTTCCAGTCTGCAGAAAAACTTCTCTCCGTGAAACCTGTCCCTGGTACCCAAAAGGTTGGGGGGGATGTCACTGTATTAAGATTAAGTCCTCTCTGAGACATAAAATAGGATGCGAATTATGGCTGAAAATGAGTTAAAATAATTAAAGCAGTCTATGGCAGGGATCCCCAACCTTGGCAACTTTAAGACTTGTGGACTTCAACTCCCAGAATTCCTCAGCCAGCAAAACATTTGACGTTCTCAAACTACCTTAATTTGCACACTGTGTAAATGACATGTAAGTAAACTGTATGCAAATTATGCATGTGTTATATTAAAAGTTCAAGAGGTATTTATATTGGGAACAAAAGGTATTTATTTACAATATATCTTAATTTCTGTATCTAAAGACCGGGTTAATATCTTCAGGTAGGAAATGTAATGAATAAAGCAGCTGAAATAAACCAAATAACACTCAATACTAAAGAAGGTTTTGATATTTGAACTTCTCAGTACTATTCAATAAATATCTTAATGTCTTTGTCCTAGGGATAAAAACACCTCTACCTTTAACTTTTCCTTTTTTGTTTTCCTCAACTAAATTTTGCCCTTTATGGTTCTTGTTCAGGTCATATATGGAGTGAGGCCTTTTTGAAAGGCTATCTGAACTCCAAATCCCTTATTTTCTCTGCCTCCATTGTGCCTGCACACAGCAAGACCAGCTGTCCTATAAGTACTTTGCAGCATCTCATCTATGAAGAAGTTGGAGGAATGAGCAGTCAATGATATGCTATGAACAATTTGGACTATTACCGCCACCATGTTTGCTCCTAATATGTTCCTGTTGCTGAATAACACAGCTGTTGCATGCAGTGAGTTCCCTTCTACAGTTTTTAGAAGCTTCCCTTGATCCCTACAGTATTGTTGCAGTTCCAGAAAGCCATGAATCCCCATTTAGGTCGCACCATTTTTCTAAGGATTCTGCCTGTCCCTGAGTATATATAGGTATGTGGAAAGTAAATAACAGAACTGTGAGTTCTTGAGCAGCTTAAAAGAATGAGGCAAAAGGGGGAGGTGGGGTGTGAGGAGGAGGAAGGAAGCCCCAGGAGTCTTACATCATTGTTGACCCTTCATGCTCTCCTTCTAATAAGTGAGCTGTTGAGTGATTGTTTCTGATTTTGGCGCATGAAAGTTGCTACACTGGGGCTAAGATGGTCCCTTGGGCTGATTTCTGCTTCCCTGTGAGAAAGTTTCGGAGGCTGGGAAAGGTCATTCTGGCTGAGCTCATTGCCACAGTCTTCAAAGGGCAAAGAATAGGTCACGTCTTGAAGATTTGTCTGGAAGCTGGAAAGAAAAAAAGGGGGAGGGAAGGGAGGAATGGAGAAAGGGTCATCTTTGATCTCAGGCACAAATTTCTCCTCATAGAACCGAACAAACTGAATTCTATAGAGTTTCCAATCTTCTTTTGCTACCCTTTCCCATTTCTTACATTATTCTCCAGTGAAATCCTGTGTGACTAAGCTGCAAATCATCATCCAGAGGACCTATTTCCCAGTTCTGGGAACCAATACATCCCCTTGACAGTCTGACATAATAATGTCCAACTACAGGCAATATACTGTTCATTTAATCTCATTATCTGCAATGCAGTGAAAGCAAAATTCTGGGCTCTTCTTCAAGAAAGTTAAATCTGTTTGAATCAAGTATCACTGAAAGACACTGGGATTACAGACAGACAATATTATATACTAGACCGTTTAGATTGAGATGCAAAAAAATTGCCTCGATTCTAAACCTTCTTATCCATAAATCAGGTCTTTAGCAAAGGTTGTACTACAGTAACAGTTGCACAAGGTTTTTATCCTGAAAATGTTTCAGTGGATACTAAATATTAAAGCATTGTGAACCAGCTAGATGAAAAAGTTAAAAAATAAAAAAGAACATTGTGGTATTTATTCTATGATTTAAATTTGACAATTTGCAAAGGCATATTTATTCCTATCCATCCATATCTGCAAATCCCACTGTATCCTTTGGGACTTATGCCATAAGTTTACTGGATCTTTTATTATGATTCTTCAAGGCAGAGAGAGAGAGTGGAAACTAATCAAGGAGAGAAGCAACCTGGAACTAAGGAGAACTTTCCTGACAGTTAGAACCATTAATTAGTGGAACAACTTGCTTCCAGAAGTTGTAAATGCTCCAACATTGGAAGTTTTTAAAAAAGGATTAGATAACCATTTGTCTGAAGTGGTGTAGTGTTTCCTGCCTAGGCAGGAGGCTGGACTAGAAGACCTCCAAGGTCCCTTCCAACTGTGTTATTCTAACTTTAACACCCCAAATAATTGGAATATTACTATTTCAATTCATTATAAGTATTTTCCATCTTTTAAAAAACCCTTCACAGGTACAAAACATAAAATGCAGGATAATTGAGCATAACTTTCCTTTCGAATTTTTTAAAATTAATTTGGTAATATTGTATTTGGTTTGTTACAAATTCAGAAGCAATCAAGAGACATTTATCCCCAACTATGATATAAGTTATTGTGAGACAAAGATGAATGGTCCCTTCAAATCAGGATTTGAAAAGGAGTTGTAAATTTAGCTCTGATAATTTTAGTTCTGATAATTTTAGTGCTAGAATAACAGAATTACAAGAGTTATTGGAAGGGACCTTGTAGGTCATCTAGTCCAACTCCCCCAACCGCAGCCCAAGCAGGATACCCTAAACCATTTCTGACAGATGACAGTCCAGTCTCTTTTTGAAAGCTTCCAGTGATGAAGCTCCCACAACTTCTGAAGGCAAGTTGTTCCATTGGTTGATTGTTCTCACTGTCAGAATATTTCTCCTTCTTTCTAGGTTAAATCTCTTCTTGATCAATTTCCATCCATTATTCCTTGATTGGCCTTCAGGTGCTTTGGAAAATAGCTTGAGCCCCTTCCTGTCTGTGGCAGCCCCCCAAATATTGAAACACTGCTATCATGTCTCCGCTGGTCCTTCTCTTCACTAGACTAGCTATGCCCAGTTCCTGTAAACGTTCTTCAGGTTTTAGCCTCCAGCCCCCTAATCATCTTTGTAGCTCTTCTCTGGATTCTTTCTAGAATCTCAACATCTTTTTTATAGTATGGTGACCAAACTGGATGCAGTATTCTAGGTGTGGTTGGCATCTGCAGCAGTGGTGGGATATACCCTATTTTAGAAATTCCCCTTTTATCTTATGAGATCTGTAATTTTTACAAAATTATTTGCTATATTAATAACAACTATACTTATAAAAGGAACATATAATCACAGTACTTATTTTCTTGGGCAAACAAATGATGGTCATTAGTAGAATAGAATATTGTTAAGAAGGGTGCCTGAGCAGGACTTCCATATGTCTTTTCAACAGATGTTGCCCATACCAGATGATGTAAACTGTACAGAGTGGATGCAAGGATTCCTTATCTTCCACACACCCTCTGAACTTTCCAAGAGCTAGAACTACCCTCCCAACAGACAATTTCAAGGCTGTCAACTATCATTGACACCAAGCATGTGTCTCTTTCCCACCCCTTTCTATGGGCGAGGGAAAGCCAGGTGCGAGCATAGTTCTAAAAGGACAGCTGATAAGAAGTGGTCTTTTTTGGGGGGAAGGGGGGGAGGAATTGTTCCTTAGTGTCAAGGCATATGGTAGCTGTTGATGGTGCAGGCAAGTGATTTTGTCAATGGTGGTTCAGAGAAGGACGCTTCTGCACCTTTGGAAGAGGACACCAAGGGAGGAACCTAAAGAAAGACAGTAAGATCTACTCTGGTGCACACACTTTTCTGAGAACTAGTCAGAGATAAGTACTATGGAAGGATTTCTTGTAGACATCTTCCAAAGGATCTGAATTTCCTATTATAAACAACTATGAAAAATATAGTAATGGGGGAGGAGATTAATCACATCCCTCTGCAGTGTTTATTGGCTGCTCTAACTGAAAACTGAAGTGACTTTTTACTATGGTTTCTAAGGTCAGCTCGTGTATAAAGGGTTAAGTGCAGGGTAAACTTAGGGTAAACCATGCAACTCAATGGGATTTAACTTGCTTAGTACTAACTTTCTATTGGTTGCAGTGGACTTTTTGAAGTGCCTGGTTGTTTTTTTTACTGAGATGTCATGAGACAGAGCTACGTCATCATACATGAAGAAAGAATTATGACCAATTGTAACAATTAATTTTTAAACAAATTTTAGGTTATATGTGATTCTAGACATACGTATACGATAAAAAAATAATATGAATATGCGGGTCCTTAGGGAAAAAGATTCTGAGTGAAAGGTAAGTGAAAATATATCGTTTATTTGCCTTCTCTTTATATTTCTAATGTAATATGCATCTAAAATTGTTTCTGCTGTGTTAAAGAATGTTTTTGATATAGGGAAAAGGAAATAATGAAAACATACTTAACATGGCAACTAGTATGAAAAGGTTTAAAGATATATTGTTGTATACAAATTGCAGAGTTTAAATGATTAATAAAATAATCAGTCACTTCTTAAACTGCACTTATAGATTACAAAGATAGTATTAATCATGTTCAATTTAAAAATGTGCTTTATAAAAAAAAAGATAATTGATGCTGAGGTCTAAATTATTGACTCTAAATTATTGAAAAACAACTTCTAATTCCAGAGTGTCTATATTAAAAAGTTATTAATTTAATGAAAAGCATCATTAAAAATGTTCACAAAATATTACATGGAGATAACTTGAGAAATTGTTGTAGTTTTTTAAAAAGCTTATCCTTGAATTTGACTTTTCAACCTTGGATCCTATAGCTAAAATGACTGTTTTTGGATTGGTGATGGATGAAAAGGTTTGGGAAACTTTTGTCTCTGCTGGCAATGAATAATCCCAACAAGTTAGCAGAAATTGTGTGTGTGTGTGTGTGTGTGCACAAACAAATGCACATGTACACCCACCTACCTTCAAGCACATCAAATTATAATTCCAGTGATAAATATATATAACTTAAAATTGAATTGTAAAGTGCTATCTGAGCTTAATTATAGACATTTCATTGCCCAACTAGGTAATATCATCAATGCATCCAGTCGGTGCCCTTCATTACCTAGACGAGTAATTAAATGTCTACAAACCAATATCCAAGCTCAGGGAGCATCAAGGAGCTCACCAATTAGAATGAATTCTATTAATAAAACATTAATAAAACAGGCCAGTTCATTTATCAGCACTGGCCAATGTTTTTATGAAAATGTTCCTTGTGTATTCTAGATCTTTTATGATTGCAAATACAAACGGTAACCCTTCCACTCTAAGTGAAACAGTGTGGATGTGCTGGCAGCAAGACTGCATGGAATATCCTGTCCCATAGATTCCTCCCCCGCCCACATTATTACAGTTAATTAACCAAGTAAGACAGAGCAAAAGACGTATTGTTTCATGTGAACAAAGTCCCTCGAGGTCACTCATTACGCAAACAAATACAGAACCTAAATTGCAGAATTTGACCCCAAAAGAGAGCACTTTTGTTCAACATAATTATATCTATGATCCTGATGCCAAAGGGCATGCCTGGTGTTTGCCTCTGAACAGAAGCATGCTATGAGAAAATATGTGTATAAGCCTAGGTCCATTCTAGTACTGGATAGTGAATAAAAAGACATTTGTATGCCTGATTTTCTTCTCAACACTGTTTTACTGGCTGTTCCAAATTCAATTGCTGTTCTTCAAAGAAGAGGGTGAAAAATGTCAGAAAAGCATCTTTTAAGGACCTGGTAATTGATGTCCATCTAATCTCATCTTCTATGGGCAACTGGAGTAAAATTGCTGCAGATCAAATGACAGCTGCAATCAAACCCACCCTTAGCACAAAATAATACTGGTTTATTTTATTCTTCTGTGTTGTTAATGCAGCAGAACCTTCCTATCTGTAGGCAGCTTAAGCCTTGGTGTGGGCAGGCAGCTTGCCTACAGATATGACATCATATATTGCATGGGATATGCAAGGGGAAGTAGGAATGTTATCAAATGGCTCTTCTGTATATCCGGCTCATTGGCCATAGTGTGGGAAACAGCCTGAGTTTGACATAAGAGTTTGTACCTGTGAATGTTTAAATAATTCTCATTGCTGCCACACAGTCTAAAAATCTGTTTTTTATACATGCATGGTGTATTCTGCGACAAAACAGGATGGCAGATGCAAAATGCAGATCCCGCATGCCTGAATGAACTTACAGTGTAATATGTGGCTAAGATACCTTGTTTTTTGTTTTGCTAGGAATACACATATGTTGCAGTCAAATGCTGTTTACTACTCAGGTATGTGATTGCTACCACTTGCCCCTTTCATTCCACTATCAATTTGGGCATTACCGGGAATGTGCATAGAGAAGTAGGGGGGAAGTGGGATCTTGTTAGTTTCTATGTTCAGTCTTTGAAACAATGCATAAGTACAAACTTGATTAGCTTCCTACATGTCTGGAGGTTTTTAAGAAGAGACTGGACAGTCACTTGTCTGAAATACTATAGGATCTCCTGCTTGAGCAGGGGGTGGACTAGAAGACCTCAAAGATCCCTTCCAGCTCTTTTCTGATTCTCTCCCTCATTGGCTTAATGTTAGGAAGCCAGTGGGCATACATGTTTGACACTTGCGAGCAATCACGCATACAATTTAACGTTAAAGGCAGAAGGAGGTAGAACAGCGAAAGGGCGCATCTCTTATTTTTGTCTCCCGAGAGCGCGTTCCCTCTCCAAGGCATCCCACGTGTTTCCTTAAAGCGTTTCAAACGTGCGGAGTCCCTCTAAGAGTCTCCGGTTGAGAGATTCGGCCCTAAGTATTTTCTAATCATGCAGTACTCCAGAGAGCTCATTCAGAACTGGGCCTTCTGGGTTTCCGTAGCGCAACAGGGCCAGAGGAGGAAGAAAAACAGAAATCAGATAATGCATTTCTTGAATCACGGGGGTTTGATGCAGCGCTATCCTATACACTGTAGAGGCTCAACTAGGATTTGCAACCCTTGGCCTGTGCCTTCCAGAGATGAAAAGTCTGTATTGTCCGTTGCCATAGCGCCCAGAGAACTTTCCTCTCCGAGTCCCCGCGCTTTGAGCCTATCCTTGTGGAATTCAATTGCATCATCGCCTCCGACGCGCTCTGTTGCTAGGACAACTCCGGGCCTTAAGCAGAAGGTTCCACCCTGCCCTCCTCCCACCCGCAATTTCTCTTCCCAGAAATAAAACGGCCCGCGCGCTTAGCGGTAGGAGCGAGCTTGTAAGCGAAGCTGCCTCTGCTCCAAAAGCCCTTGAATGCAGCCTTGCTCTCGCCGTTGCGTCCTCCGGCAGCGAGGGTACCAACCGGTGCAGCCTTAATTCCCGCCTGCCTTTCCCCCGTTTTGAACCCCCTACTCGCGAGTGGCAAAAGTTTGCTTCCTCGCCTGGGGCTGCAGATGCCTCCCTCGGGTACTTTTTAATGAAGCCCCCGCCTGGAATGCAAAACTGCGCCCGCTACGGGGGCCTCCGGCGTTTTGGCTCCCGGCCTCTCGGACAGCTGAGAATGCTTGCAGGGGAAGCGCTTTTCGGCAAGGGACAAATGTGGAGAAGCGCTTCACCTGTTGAATTCCGCGCAGCTGTTAATGCCAGCTGCCGCCGCCGCCAGCATTTCCCTCGACCGCGGTGCCAAATGCTTCATCCCTTTCTCGCCTTGGCCTTCTTTCAGAATAACAGCATTGGAGGGGACCTTAGAGGTCTTCTTGTCCAAGCCCCTGCTCAGGCAGGAAGCCCTACTACACCGTTGCAGACAAAACGCTTGTCCGATCTCTTCTTAAAAACTTCCAGGGTCGCCTGCGTGCCCCGTTTTCTTCTTCCAACAACTCCAAACTCCAGTAGGTGGTAGCAGTCCCCGAGCGAGCGGACCAGCCAAGTTCCCCATCTTCCCGGGAGATGGTGGAAGTAGCCCGTAGGTTTTTTGGAAGTCGTCTTCTCCCCTGAGTCCAAGCCACATTACCTCATGCTAAAGAACTCCCGGTCTGAAGAGCCGGGCTAAATATAGCGAATGGAAGAGAGAGTTACGGCTTGGGCAAAGAGGGAAGGGAGGGCTTTTCAACGAGGGGAGCGCTCCTTCTCTCCTTCCGCCTCCCCCCCCCCCCGGAATGCTGAGCTAATTGAGGATGCGCCCCTTTCCCCCTCGCTCCTTTCTGACCGCGGCGCATCTATCTGTGCCTCTCTCCCTCCACCTCCCCACTCCCCGCCCGCAGATCCCAGGCCCGCGCCCTGAGCGCAGCATGCCCGCCCCGCTGCTCGCCCTCCTACTTCTGCGCACCCTTCTGACTCGCCTGTTGCTGCTGGCTCGCAAGCGCCTCCTGCCGCTGCTCCGGCGCCTGAGGGCCCACCTGACTTCTCAGCAGTCCCGCGAGGCCATCCTCACCTGCCTGCTCTGCCTCCTCAACCTGCGCAAGAAGGTGGACGGCGCCTGAACCGGATTCAGGGAGGGGGGGGAGCGGGCGGCAGCCTCCCCTTCCCCAAATTTTCGGGGCTCGGAAGCGGTAATCCCGGCACCCACCTGTCACAGCCCCGGAGCGGAGCCTGGTTCGGAGGGAGGCAAGACGTATCCTCCAAGCACCCGTTTTCCCCATCGGAAGCGACGTTTGGCTTCTCGTGGGAAAGAGGGCGCTCTTCCAGTCAAGAGAGAAGGCGAGCTCAAGAAGTATTTACTAACTGCACTCCTCTCAAGGGGAAGATTACATTTTTTGATCTCGTTTCTTAAGATCCGCCCCCCCACCCCTCCAAACCATTCCTCCCAACTTCCAGGCACTCTGAATAATTTTTCTCCTCTTTGCTCAGTAAGCCAAGACCAAGTTCCCTCCCTCGATTCTGCTCTCGCTCTCTCGCTCCCTCCCCCGCCTTTGTTTTCCGGCAAAACTGATCGATGAGTGAGTGACTTCCTCACAGAGCAAACTAACGTACCGCTGCCCAGGGACCTGGCTTGGGTGACAGCTGTGTAACTTCTGCTAGAAAACCAAAGGAGGTTTGGAAGTCCTCTTGGAACAATTTAAGGAGAAGCTTCACTTGTGAGAGAGCTCACAAAGGTGGACGCTTGAGGAAAAGAAGAGCAGATCGGATCCAATGGGGCATAGTCGCCACTGCTTGAGTTTTCTGGCATGGGATGGAAGAAGCCAAGGCAAATCTTGTCACTTCTGATTTTGCCTTTCTTTCTATGTCCTCCTACAAGAGGTCCTTTCTTTCCTATCAAAAGCAGTGGGAGTTTATCAAGACTTGCGTCCTAGCATTTTTCTAGGGCCCTTGTGAGGCTTGTGCTAGGGAGACAATGTCCGGTAGCACAGCAAGGAAGGTCCAACCGTTCACGATTAGCACCAAATTATCTCTACCCAAGTGTTCCCTGGAATTTCCAAGAGACAGCTGTACTGACATTCCTCTCGATGCTCTGAATAACCATGACTTGCACCAAAACCTCAATGAGTGTGTTTCCCTGTATCTGGCTCAGACGTCTCTGGAGCCTGCTGGAGAAAGATTTAAAAGCGCTAGTCCTATTGAAGAAGAGGTCACCAATGATGATTGCATCAATAGCAATTCGCTGTCCCGTTCCATTAAGAAGATTACTTTGTCCAACTGGCATGGAAAAAGTGGTTTAGGGGAAGAAGGGATATTCAGAGGGCCTTCCCACACCAGTGCGGAGAAAAATTACAACAACAACAACTGCAAAGCAGGAAAAGCACAATTCAAGGTAAGCCACTCATTTCTCTCTTTATTTTTGTTATGTTCTGCGCTCTGCACTTCACAGTCTCTACAGTGCCAGATTACACCTGGCTTTAGGATGCTTGTACAAGCCATTGTATGAAAAGGAATACCTCGTAGCTGGATTAAGAGTGATGGAGATCTCACATTCAGGGTTCCCCCAGTGTATCTGCTGAGGAAGACAATTTTCTGGAGAACTTGATCTCAAAGGGATAATTTTTATTTCTTCCTACTGTCTGATATAATCAAACATGAACGAAGAATAATGTTTTTTCCTACAGAGGTGAGACACATGTGCTGCTTAAATTCTACCTGATTTTTAGTCACTATTATTTAAAGTACTTTGCCTCTGATAGCATTTATCTGCAAGCAACTGCATAGTAAGCATCACTCTGAGCTAGACATGGTATCCTACTTTTACTTAATTATCTTTTTATAGAACTCCTCTCAAAACTAGTAGTTGGACCTTGAGATTTCTGGTTCAATATTTTTTTTCCTAGTTTCATTTATTTATTCTATTTCTTATCTCTTGGCTTATTTCTTTTTGCGTCTGTTTTGTTTTGCTGTGGATGGTCGTGGATGGTGTAATGAGACTATATTACCTCTGAACATGGTGGGACAAGTCTAGGAAAGGTTTCTCATACAATTAGTAAGCATTTAAATTTCCATCTTCCAGCATTTTTTAAAACACCAGGTTATGTCATTTCTGGATATGTATTGAAAGAAAGTATCATGCCAAGTAATGCCAGGAATGGCTTAGAAAATAACTTATGTATTGTAATGGTACTAGTATTTGAATTTAAACAGAGGTCCATGCTAGAGTTGCCTTTTAAGTTTCTACAAGATTACATTCTACAAGATTGTATTGATTTTATTCAGAAAATGGATAATGAGAAAAACATTTGGAAATCTCAGAAAAGGTTCGGCAAAATATATTGTCAGAAAGATGTCTAGATCACATTAGTTTAATACTTCAGTTGTTTTGTAGCCACTTTCCTAAATGAACTGTAAGTATACGTGGAGAAAAAAATAATATTGAGGCCAGCTATGTGATAGCATGTGATGTCAGTTCTGTGAAATTATGAAACGTGTTCCAATGGGATAAGTTGAAGCCATGTCATTCTGTTTTGGTTTTAATAACGAAGACAAGATTTTTAAAAAGTTTCTCTGCAGGCATGACTAACCATGTTATCTCATCAGCCCCATGGAAAGTGTTGCCCAAACTGATCTTGAAATCTTGGCCAAGAATCATTCTGAAAACCCTTATGTGTTTCTCCGGCATTGAGCCTTATAAGATATAGGTGAATGCTTCCCATCCTATGGGATGATTGGTTTGATACCGTTTGTATCTTCTCCAGCCGGAGAAGATTCTTCTTGCCAGTTCATTCCTCGGTTCTTGGTTGCAGTCTCCACATTCCAAAGTTAAAGTAAGACTGACTCGATTCTTGTTTTCACATGTGCTCCCGGCTGCTGCTGCTTGTTGGATGGGATCAGATGTTGGGGGAGGGAGCCCTACCTCTGCAATCCAAGTGGAGCAGAACTGCAGGAAGGATGAGATCATCTTTGTGCTGACAGCCTTGTTTGCCTGTAGCTGATGGATGGAGGGAGCTTCACATGTAAATAAAGCACTTATGTCACCTGCAAGCTTATCTCTCCCAAGTCTGGTCAGGGAGAGGCCAAGTGGTCCCAGCTGGGGGAAATAGACAGATATTGACCTCTTTGATAGAACATTTCTGATTACTGTACATTATGGAATTAATAAGCCATACATTACTGAATGAATAGTTATTAGATGTTTGCAAAAAATAATAATAACCAACCTGTAAACAATAGAAATACAGGATCATCTAGTCTAGTGGCTGAACTGCTTATCATTTACATGCTAAAGCGTTCTAAATCTTTTGTATCTTTTGCGGACAATATTCTAGGCTTTCCCTTAATGCATATGCCTTGAACTTCAGTCCCAGGGTAGACTATTCTTATTTAAATAAGCTTTGAAATGGAAGGGATGAACCTTTCAAAAGTGATTTGGAAAAGTGCTGAGGGCCTCATCCAAGCTGTTGTTTTCAGACATCTTGAGCAATTCTGAAAAAAGAAACTCGGGAGTGCAGCTAAGGAATCCTATAATTAACCATTGTAACTTTGACGTGACTCCTGAAATAGCAACATACTTTTTTTCAGACTTCCATGGAAGAGAGATGTGCTCATGCTTCCAATTAGTCTGAGGCATTTCTTCCAAATTATTTTTGAGATGATGGAATAGTTAGCATGTATGTATTTAAGAGAGTTATGTGGTCTTGTGAGAGGGTTTTCTGTTTTCCATTTTCTGAGATCATTCTGAGAGATGTACTCCAACATCAATCTCTTTCAGAGAAATAGATATTAACAGATTAACAGAGTTGGAAGAGACCCTGTAGGTCATCTAGTCCAACCCCCTGTCCAAACAGGAGACCATACACCATTTCTGACAAATGGCAGTCTAATCTTTAAAAGCCTCCAGTGATGAACCTCTCACAATTTCTGAAGGCTGTTCCATTGGTTGATTGTTCTCACCGCCAGAAAATTTCTTCTTATTTCTAAGTTGAATCTCTCTTTGATCAGTTTCCATCCATTATTCCTTGTCTAGCCTTTAGATGCCTTGGAAAATAGTTTGACACCTTCCTCTCTAATATGGCAGCCTCTTAAATACTGGAACACTGCTACCATGTCTCCCCTGGTCCTTCTCTTCACTAGATTAGCCATGCCTGGTTCTTTTAACCGTTCTTCATATGTTTTAATCTCCAGTCCCTAATGATCTTGGTTGCTCTTCTCTGAACTTATTCTAGAGTCTCAACATCTTGTTTGTAGTGTGGTGACCAAAACTGGATGCAGTATTCTAAGTGTGGTCTTACTAAGGTTTTATAGAGTGGTATTAGTACCTCGCTTGAGCTTGATTGCATCCCTCTGTTAATGCTGTCACACACTGTTAGCTCATATTTAACTGGTTGTCCACAAAAACTCCAAGATCCCGCTCACAGTTACTGCTAGAAATATTGAAACAGTAAAGAACATCCCCCATTGATGCTTCAAATGATCAGAGAGGATGGCTACCATTTTGTAAAGTGAAATTGAGCACCAAACTCATGAAGTACATTGGAAACCTCCTGACTTTAGGACCAAGACTTTCAAGATAATTTCATGAGTGTCTGTAGAAATTGTAACGATATCAAAGTCACGTAAACATGTACATTAGTATGTCATTGTGCAAACAATGCAATTATTCAATTTACACCAGTTGCCTCATGATGCATGATGTTGTTACTTGCACCGCCACTCTCCAGGTGCCAACAGACCCTTTATTTACCTAATCAAACCTTCATAGGGAGAAAAATATTTAAGGACCAAAGCAGTTTATTCCACACTACATAAATATAAGACAAGTTTGCTTAGCTTTGTACTGTTAAAAACCCTAAAGCTGTTAACAAAGCAAATGTTTATTTAGGTAGAGCTATCAACAGCAATTTGCAAAAATCTGGATGAGCCCTAGATGGCAGCAGAGAAATACTGAAAGCTGAGCTCACTGGGTTATAGATAGACCCTAATATTAAAAAGTTAGATTTAAAAAAAAACCTTTAAAATGTTACATAATCAGAAAAAATAGTAATAATATAATTAAACATTTGAATATTAAAATGTAGCTTCAGATGTCAGAGCCGTTAAGCATAAGAATTACGGGGTACATTTTTGTTCTATTCTAATTTCTAGCTTCCATTAAATTGCTGTTGTACCGGAAAGTTGTTAAGTATCAGGTTTATATACATAAAATACATACATAGCTCTAATTCTGTCTTCTACTTTTATCAATGTGCTACTTATGTATGAGTTCATTATCATTAAATATCCTATCACAATGGAAATTCCCCATCTTTGCTATAAATCATGCAATTACTATCCTATTATTTGTTGCTTGCAAGTTTGCAATATCATTATTTTATGTTTTATTACAAAGAAACCTATTTATCTCCCACTATTAGTCTGAGATACTTGGACACACACACACACACACACACGTACATACATATATACATACACACACACACTCTCTTGTCACAACTACTCCAGATAGTAGTCGATGATCATAGGATATTTCAGTATGGGATATGCTGAGTGGAGCTTATGAGAATTCAACAATAACAGGAAGGCAATAATTTCCAATGTGTAGAATATATACTTTTAGAATAAGTATTGCAATTTATTCTTTTCTCACAGATAAACAATATGTGATGCTTCATCTATCATGAAGTCATCATTACTTTAATAGATTTTCTGTTTATATGAGAATTATGAAGGTCCTTTAGATCTTCACTGCAAACAGAAGATAAATGATGCCCAGAATAAAATGTTCTGAGATACTGGTGTTCTAATTTGTCCTGGCTACATTTGACCATTGGTTATTGTATCCGATTTATTGATTCTTCTTTTTCCATACCCACATGCTAAGTCTTTGTGTAAAAATGAAGAACTGTGTTCAAAGTGTGTTTTAAAAAATCAATAATTAAAAAAATACTGATAATTTGTTATGAAAATAAGTGAAAGAAAAATGTAAGCAATGTGTATTTCATTTTCTTATGACCATCTATGGGCTTGCAATATAGCAACAGTTAATGGGTAGAACCCTTATTAAAAATCATGTCTCACTGACAATCATTGGGGTGCAATGCTCATCTTAAAGCAGGGATGTCAAACTGGCAGTCCGGGGGCCAGATGTGTCACACACAGGCCACACCCACCCCGGCTCTGCAGAGACCAAAAAAACATCACAATATGTCACGTGACCCGATCGAGTTTGACACCTGTGTCTTAAAGCATAATCAGGATGAGGATTTGATAAAACACAGTAAAATTGAAAAGTCTGCATTTTGCCATTGCTCCCTTAGCAGCTTAGCTACTTGATTATTCTCCAGTGATTTTCCATAATTGGGACATAATAAATCTTCACCATGCTAATTTTTCCTACAGGTGTTTCTCAGAAAAGAAGTGGAACCCAAGGAAGAAAAACAGAATGCGAGAAGCCCCCAGGCTGGTGACAATTCTCTAGTTAGCAGAGTTGCACCTTTTGTGGTAGGTTTCTTTTACATCCTGCTGAGTTAAAGAACACTACTGAATATGATTGAATTCAGTGGATGATTAGGAGTGGAGCTTGACTCAGAAAATACTGGACTTTGTACATGAAGGATTAGAATTCTTGAACATCAATGTGGATTTGAGCCTATCCTTACCTGCAGCTGGTACTTAATCTAATCCTTGCTACTCTCCTGAGTAATGGGAGATTGCCTAGCTTAGTGAACATTTCCAGCATCTATAAATTCCATTAGATATTCAAATCCCTGTTTATTGACATTATCTTTGGATGTTGGCTTGCATGAGATTTATCTATAAACAAAGAGGCACTTCTTCTTATATATAGTTTATGTTTGATTTTAGTAGACTCCAACCTCAGGTTATTTTTTTTATACAACATTAACTGATTAATATAAGTTATCAGAATGTTTTGAATTTTGGATCAGAAGGAAAGATAAGCATCGATTGATTTATGAGGACTTGTTTTCAACTGATGCTTTTTGTAGCGCTTCTGAGAAAGACTTTTTTACCTCCTATAATGGCTAACCTCTTGCTAGATAGTAGTGAATAAATACACAAATCTTTTGATGCAATTACCATCTTCATATTTAAAATCTCGTTATAAGTTCTGCTAGTCCTTTTGTGGAAATCAGTTTTGTGTCTTCATCCATTGAAGTCTTGCCTTTCCACCCAAGGTGCTGGAGGGAAAAGATGACAATCCATTGAAGAAGTCTGTAAATCATATCCATATCCTCCCAAACGATAACTAAACCATTCTATCATATCCTTTTTAGTTAGTAACTAAAGAGGCTACTACAGAAGATTTGGGGTGTTGAGGAACTTCTTTGTTTCTTCTATAACTGAAGTTTTGTGTTGGAAAAGTTGAAGGAAGAAAGTGCAAGATTCCCATTCTGGCCTTGAAATAAAATCAGGAAGTACTGTATATAACTTTCAATGTATCCATATTCTGAATGTTAAGGCTTTCCTCAAGTAGTACCAAAGATAGAGTCACCATAGGTAGATAGTTCTTCTGGTGTTGAACCTAGTTTAGTTAGGAATTACAGCTGTCATCTGAACAGAAATCATTTTGCCCTAGTGATCCACATTCTGACAGCATTCTGTTTCTCTTAGTAACAGGCTGTATATTGTGTGTTGGTTTGCAGGTGGAGACAACTTAGCAGCATCAACATCAGTCAATCAGATGACCAACTTCTTCCTCTGTGACTTTCTTAAGTTCTTTCAGAATCATTATGGCTCTGCAAAGCTACTTTATCTAAAAGTAAAATAGAAGTTTGTTCAATATTAACTAAAAGTGTGTTTTATTTTCTGTTGTTGAGTGGGAAGGTAGTACTTGAAAAGTTGAATCAATATGCTATATGTTATGTACAAAAGTGGCAAAGAGGGAAGATTTACAGATTCTCACAACAAAGAAAAAACAAGCATTCATAATCTGATCATGAAAACTGCTGCTTAGAATTGGATATACTACTAGTATGATGCATCAGGTTGTTTGCAAGGTATAGATTCTCGGTTTTTTAAAATAAGCCCCTTTAAGTTACAAAAAGGAATAGCTCTAAAGGGAATCACAGAAAGAAACTCCATTATAGAAGATAAATAACAGACTCTCATTGAATCTCTGTGGAACAATTTGATTGTCTCTGGGACTGTTGTGGATTCACAGGATTTGACATAGTGCAAAAGTCATGATTTCCCCTCCTTTCATTAAGACAGAAAGCAGCATTCACCTTGGCATTTATAGCTTTTCTTTGCAAGAGTTATTTACAACTTGGTAACTACGTTCCATTCTTTGCTTGGCTCATGGTTCAAGATTTAAAATGCATTGTAAAACGGACCTTTTCCTTTACTGCACTAAATATTATGCAGCCTAAGTATAAGCTATATGCATTCTGCAGTATTGGTTTAACAAATGTGTACCCACACATATACACTGCACTATTTATAAATACTCTTCCTACTTTTTATTTAGAAAAAAAGTAAGGAGCTAAATGTACTGGCCAACATACCCTTTTAGGCTGGCATAAGCTTTCTCTCTGGTCGATATAGCTTCACATCTTCCATTACTTCAGCCTCTGCAGTGGGTAGAAAGGAACTCACAGCACCTTCTCCTCTTTGGATCGCCTCTTCTCAACAACCAATAAACTACTTCCTCAGGTTGCCAGCCATTAGTCCTTCCAATTCTACAAGTTCTCTTTTCCAGCAAACTTTTTTTTTTCATTTTGTTAAGTTTTCTTTTCTCTGCCAGCTCAGTATCTGCCCCACCCTTCTCCTATGGGAAATGTCTTTTGGAACACCAAGTTATCATTCCTTTCACTTTCCAACCACAAAACAAAAGAGTATCTGTTTGGATGCTTGCATGAATTTGTGACCGGCTTTCGGGAAGGTACAGGCTCATGCATGCCGATCAAATGAAGAGGTGAAATAAATACAATTGATCTTGAAAAACAGAAATGGACCACCCACGTGCCTTGTACCACATGCTGCTCATACAGCTTTTAGGAAATGTGGAATTGAACCTCTGATTGTGATAGCCAAGTAATAAAGGCACATTTTCCAACCAGTTTTTTTCAGAAGGGGAAAAAAACCCCTTTAAAATAGTATGTAAACCTCCTTTAGCTTAATGCACCAAGCTGTCTATCCACACAGTCTCTATTCTGTTAAACTTCAATAATGACTTTGCATCAAACCCTGTAGTTTTTGACTGCTTTTTTAAAAAAAATCGTGCCTCCTCAAACTTAGTATTAAATTAAGTAGCATTGTGGTGTTTTATAAAAGACTTTTTAAAAACTGCTTGCTTGATAAACAGCATGTATCAAGCTGTATGGAACTGAAACTGATTATGATAGACCAGTAATAGAGACATTTTCCAACCAGTTTTTTGAGCGGGGGGGACTCTTTATAATGATATATAAACCTCCTTTTAGTTTAATGCACCAAGCTGTCTATCTCATCCACCCAAAAAGTCTCCATTCTGTTAAACTTCAATAATGACTTTGCATCCAACCTTGTAGTTTTTGACTGCTCCTTCCCCTCCCATTTAAAAAAAAATTGTGCCTCCTCATACTCCATAACGTAGTATTAAATTAAGTAACATTGCGGTGTCTTATGAAAGACTTCTTAAAAACTGTTCGCTTGATGAACAGCATGTATCAAGCTGTAGAAATGGTTGGATCACCCATTTCCAAAACTAGTTCACCAACTGCCTTTCTGACATCTGAATACAGCATCGTGCCATCTTATTTGTGAGCAGGTGTATATAATGATACAATCTAGAAGACCTGTTGCAAAACCATACATGATGTCAAAGTGTCTGCAGCCAACATAAATGAGCAGGGTGTTTATTGTCTTATCAGTATTGCAGACTGTTGATTTCAAGAGGATATGACAAACAACTGAGTCTGAAAGCATAAGCCAGAGGTCTCCAAACTTGGCAACTTTAAGACTTGTGGACTTGAAGTCCACAAGTCATAAAGTTGCCAAGTTTCGGGACCCCTGGCATAAGCTGATGGAAGATGTCGGGACACAGTTGCCGCCTGCTGACCCTCCACTGTCTCAAAGGCTATAGCCATGACAGTCCCTTTTTTGTGTTCCTGCATTAGAGTGGCCTTGTTCCCTCCTTCTTTCCTGCCAGACAGAAACTCATTTCTGGGGAAAATTTCATGGGAGGAAATGCATTACGTTACTGAGCAAATCCATAAGCTTATCTCGGTGGAAAATTGAAACAGGACGCATGGCATGGGGAATGACAGTTTGGACTGGCTTTCTGTGACTTCTTGCCCTCCAGATGTGTTTGATTGCTTCTCTCATGATTTCAGCCAGTAGGGTCAAATGTCATGCTGACTGGGAAGAACGACAGTCATAGTCCAGCAAGTTTTATTCTATTAATTTCTACAATTATTAGTTACATGGTAGCGATGATCCACAGGACAAGATGCATAAAGAAGCATGCTAAAATATAAAATCATAATACATACAATTAAAAATAACTCCAAATCCATAAAACAGGGGTCTTAATCTTAACCCTAATCTTAACCCTAATCTTAAAAACATACCCTGTTTAAAATGATGTCACAGCAGCAACATCGCAGAAAATGTAAAGTCCTGGAAAAAACAACACATATTTATGTGGTGTGAATATGAAGCAGAATAATTGGGGCCTTTTAGGGAGGGTATTTCAAAGATGATGACTAATATTAACACTTGTTTTGATGGAGTCCATCATTCAACACATCTTAATATACTGTGGGAGAGCACAACTTCCAGTTATCATAATAAGTCATGCCCAATGGTAGGAATATTCAATCATGGAAAGGTTTTAAAGGACTCCGTTGCCGATAGCATTTCTTTAATGGTGGCCTTTTGCAATGTGCATCCAGATTGCCTAAGCCACTGCATAAAATTAGCCTGTCTTACCACCCAGTGCAGCTTGCTATTCACTGGGAATTAGCTTTGTTCATTTGCTCCTATTCTGATTCAAAACATCTCTGTATTATAATGAGCCTCATGGTGTTAGACATTATTAAATCTTTATGAAAGGAATGAGAATTCTGTTGCTTGGCCTTAAACTCAGATATATATGATTGAAAGGACTGAACAATTCATATATTCTTGGGAGAATTTAACTAAACATTGCATTGTGCAACATAAAATTATTGCCTTTTGCGGTAGTAGCTCTAGCCACAGGGACGCGTTTTCTCTATAGAGGAGATACTGTATATACTCAGATGTATCATATTCCTCAGTTATTTTATGTGTCATTTGCTGCTCTACAAATGTTTCGATGAAAGTTCCTACAATTTGCTGCCAGTACTCATGCTTTTAAGGGAGTCTGGGATTTAAAAAAAAAAAAAACAACCTAAAGAATTGAGGGGGCCCTGAACTGCCTACCCTCTTCCACAGGTTTCACAACTATTTTCTCACCATCACTGACTTCTATTTCCTGTGCTATAGTTGGGGATCCTTTTATATCTAATTTTACAAAGGTGGTTTTAAGCCTCTTGTTATGTGTTTGATCCTTTGTTGATCTCTGTACCCCCCAGTGGGACTTGAGGTATAGCATTTGCAATGTTAGCCTTCCCTAGTATTTTGTTGCTGGAGTTTTGGCTGAGTTTGGATAGAGGTCACTTTTATAGCTGCCAGTCCCCTAGCTGTCTTGGAGCAGGGACAAAACATTGTGTCATTGCAGAGCTCAAGAACAAAGCTTGGAAGCTATTCAGGGCTCCCATTCGATGAGTTGCTTAAAATAAGTGTCTTTAATCAGCCTTTCAGGAGCCGAGTCTAAAGCTCATTTGTAAAGCAGGCAGGCATGAAGTCATGCCTTGTTTTAGAAGTTCAGGAGAAATTGCTTTAGTTTCTCTCGGAGCCTGAGGGAAACAAAGCTAGAGCAGGGTAGTAGAATTAGAAGACCTTTAACGTAAAACTTAAACATAACAGTTTTGGGAAATGTTGCCTATGTAACAACCTCATCATTTGCAGTGTTCGGAATGGCTTTTAGAAAAGTGTTCCTGCAGTCGTGACTTCAGTCACGATGGCAAATGCTGAGCCAAATGGACAGTCCTTTCCTTATAAACCAGATTCTTGTATTCAGTGGAAATGCAAACACTCTGATGGATTTCAATGAACCGGAGTAATTCAATGGGCACTCTGATGCAGGCTGCAGTGAGCTGAAAACTGGTCAGGGAGCTTCTATGGACTGCATTCTTATGCCATTATGTAAAGGACAAATACTACAGCGGAACAGAAATTTGTTGAGAAGCAGGATATAAAGCCAATTAATAACCAAGCCAGCTTTCAGGAAAGCAAGGACAGCTTAAAATGTTTGTGTTGAAAATATAATTGCCTAAACTAAATAAAGGTAGTCCTCGACTTACAACTGTTGGAAGAAATATCCATCTGGTTCAGTTCTAAGCCGGGAGAAAGACACTGGAAACATGGATGCTGTTTGGAAAGATTGGTTTAATGATGAACAGAACCACCAAGCACACGGTCCTCGTGCAGCTGACCACATAGAGTTGAGAGAGGGTGGCTTTTATACCTTCTCTTGTGCTTTGCGCTTGAACTTCCTGTTCCTGTGCAAGAATATGTATCCTATTGGTTGTTGTAGAGGTCATAGCTGGCTCTGTGGGTTGTATGAGCTCCCAGATTTGGTTAAAGTTTGAACTGCTGATGCAGTAAAGGGGCATTGGGCAATTCCTATTATACTGAGTGCTAATCCTACCTTTGTTCAGATCTTGCTGCAGTTAATTTTTGCCTATTAATAGAGCTAGCTATTTCTTTATCTCTTAAGTGCTGACATCTGCTGAAAGGTAGGGGCTACTTTCCAAGAGCATGTTTCTCCATTTCTCATCCAGGGAAGTATAATATTCTGCCTTTTTAATATTTTTCAAATTATTTCATTCTTCTAGGAGATGTGTGGGTGCTAACTTTCTACGCAACAGTTTATTTAGTGATCGTTCAATGGCAGTGAAAAAAGTTTCTTATGACCATTTTCACAGTTACAACCTTTCCAGCATCCCCATGGTCACGTGATCAAAATTCAGATGCTTGGCAACTGGTTCAACCTTAAAACCGCTGCTATATTCTGGGATCATGTTTTACAAAAGGTGCAACATCACTTTTTGCACTCTTCTGATAAGCAAAGTCAGTGGGGAAGCCAGATTCCCTTAACAACCATGTCACTAATTTATCAGCTGATAAATGATTCACTTAACAACTGTGACAAGAAAGGTCATAAAATGGGGCAAAATTCACTTAACAAATGTCTCGCTTAACAACAGAAATTTTGGGCTCAATGGTAGTTGTAAGTCGAGGACTACTGCAATAGTGTTAAGGTATTTTCCAGCTATGAGTACAAATGAAATGGGGACAGCCTACATTTAATTACAAAACATGTACAGAGTGAACAGTATGCTAAATTCTCCTCAGGTTTCCACCTAAGGCTATTGCCATAATTTTCAATATATTTTTTAACCCTGGTTATGTTTCTAGTTTCACAATTCAGTTAATTCTTTTGTTGATGCAAACACACACACACACACACACACATACACACACACACACATGATTTCAGGTGCAAAATGGACATATTCTATAAAAACTTTATAAAAATTTAATAAATCAACAAACCTTAAATTTGTCAGCCCCTACTTTATAATGTAGTGTGTATCAATAAAGATACATAAACTGCTGAGCAATTATAGTTTTATGATCAAAACAATTATATTGTCATTTCAAGCCGACATAAGCATGAGGATGAAGCAGCATAGCTGTAATATCAGTTATCATTAGCATCTGTTGTCATCAAGTATGGTAATATTACTGTATAAAGCCTAAAACTGGGATTACTTGATTTGCGCTACACAAATTCAGATTAGCACTAGATGATAGCAAAGAATTGGTTTTGCATGTGTCTTTCCTATTATCTAATGCAGGGTTGTCAAACTCACGGCCCGCAGGCCAAATGCATCATGTGCTGACCATGTCCACTCCTGGTTTAGCAAGGGGGGGGATTGCGATAAGTCACGTGACAATAATATGTCACAAGTTTGACACCCCTGATCTAATGGCTGCCTCATACAAAAAGGATGGGAATTAAGCGTATAGATACTCCTTGACTTAATGATCATAATTGACCCCAGAATTTCTGTTGTTAAAAGAGACATTTGATAAGTGAATTTGTCCCATTTTATGACCTTTCTTGCCACACTTGTTAAGTGAGTCACTGCAGTTATGAAGTTAGTAACAAGGTGGTTACATGAAACTGGCTTCCCTATTGACTTTGCTTGTTTGAAGGCTGCAAAAGGGGCTTACATGATCCTGGGACATTGCAACCGTCATAAATACGAGTCAGTTGTCAAGCATCTGAATTTTGATCAAGGGGATCCTGCAATGGTCATAAGTATGAAAAATTGTCATTTTTTTCAGTGTCATTGTAAACTTGAAGGGCCACTAAATGAACTGTTATAAGTCGTGCGTTACCTGTATTTCAGACACATTCATACAAAGATTCTGTCCTAGTTCAAAAGCAGCAACAGGCCCTTATAATCCTACTCTTTGGCTAAATTGGCAGCTTACCTGATTTATTTCTTTTTAGCTCTAAAATAACCCAAACCACATAAAAGCTTGCTTTTTTCCTAAATATGGCATTCCACAGAATTTATGGGTATTCCATTTCCTCCCTGGAGCAAAACCCTTGTTTTCTGAGCCTCAGCCATCACCAAGGTCTTTTAAAGGGAATATTTCCTTGATTCCATTGTGAAATGTCAAGATTTTGACAATTTCCCTTTCCCTTTCTAGTGGACCAGGCACTTGGAAAATGCCCAACTTTTTTTAAAACTTTTTTTTTCTCTTTCCCTTTTATGTGGAATGGGGAAATGAGATTTTGGTTACTCCCAAGCAGAGGAAAAGTTCCCTTACAAGGAATTCTTGTTCAAATTTCCTAAAAATTAAGAATTTTCTTTAGAAAATTTGCAGGCTGTTCTTGCATCTAACAACTGCAATAGGATACATTAGGAAAAGTTGCAAATGTTATGACCAGGGGTGGGCTTCAAATAGTTTAACAACCGGTTCTCTGCCCAGTTGCTGGGTGGGCGTGGCCATGGTGCGTGGCCTAGTCTACCTTCTGCACTACCCTGGGGCTCTAGAGGCTCTCTGGAGGCTGGAATGGGCCCGTTTCCAGCCTTCTGGAACTTCCGGGAGGCCTGTTTTTTGCCCTCCCCAGGCTGCAGAGGCTTTCCTCGAGCTCTAGGAGGGCAAAAATGGCCTCCCCGGGCTCCAGAGGTTCTCTTCCAGAACTTCCAGGAGGTCTGTTTTTTGCCCTCCCTGAGCCTCCTCATGGACCCTGCACTTACCTGTGATCCAAAACATGGGGACTCCTAGGAGGGGCGGGGTGGATGGGACCAGGCAGAGATGGGATTTGCTGGTTCACTGAACTGGCCATAAAATTAACAACTGGTTCACTCCAACCGTTGTGAACTGGTAGTAGTCCATCCCTGGTTATGACTAGATATGCTACCTTTGCAGCAATCAAGAGAGGTTTTTCTTTTAAGAGGAATGGTTGCTTCACTTCGTTACAAATGCTTACATATTTACAAGTAAGGAAAAGTGTATGTGTGTGTATGTATATGTATATATATATATATATATATACTTTGTATTATTATTCTGAGAAGCACAAGGCCGAAGACACAAGCCTGAAGATGATGAATGAGACTTCATCGAAACGTCGCCTAGATATTTCCAATTCTACGCGGGAGAAAACCCGAAGAACCAAAGATCCATATATATATATATATATAATTATTTATCAGCTCAAAACCTTACACACACACACACACACACACACACACATATGTTTTCGGAGATTTTCGCGGGTATTTGTATGTGGATCTTTGGTTCTTCGGGTTTTCTCCCGCGTAGAATTGGAAATATATATATATATATACACTAAAGACCTAGGGTGGCAGGGAGATCTACCAATTTAATTATTGGGGTGGACATGAGATTTTGTTGTAGTTGTTCATGAGCAGGCAGTAACTTAAATGGGCATCTTTTTGAATGACTTTGGGATTTGGGTTTTTTTAGTCTTCTGCTGGTTAGTTGGAGGAAGCACTGATTGGCTCATTGTCTTCTCAGCATCTTCTCAGTGTGCTTAAGTCAGCAGGAGTGAAGATGTATGGCAAATCTTTGAACTGTTTTGGAGGGAATTTGTAAACGTCTTTGGAGATTCTCAATCATTCAGCTTATGGTTGTCTCAAAGGTTCTTTTTCAAGAGGCAACTGGACTTCCGTGTTTTTCTTTGAAGATGTTTCACTTCTCATCCAAGCAGAGAATGCAAGAGAATGGAAAGATTTATATTCCTTGCAGACAGCTGGTCATGTGCATTCTTTTAGAAAGTCATTGAGGCCACTTGGAGATTTATCTGTGTCCTCAGGATTACCTGAATAGTGCAAATGGGTGTGGAGCCTTAATGGAACTGCTGAAAGGTCTGCATTGTAGAATGGAGATAGATGATATTGTATCCCTCCCCTTCTATTGAGAGAGGGCTGTTCAATTTTGACATAGGTGGCCTGTTTGACCCTTCTTTCAAACCAGCAGTCCCCTCTGTCCAAAATGCTGTCTTCAAAAGAGTAGTCTTTGCCTTTTAAAAGACAAGGGGAGGAATATGACACCATCTATCTCCAGTCGACAACACAATCCTCTCAGCAGTTCCAAGAAAGCTCCACACCCATTTGCACTATTCAGGTGAGGACACACATAAACTACCAGATGGCTCAACGACTCTCTAAAAGAATGCAAGTGATGAGCTGGCTGCAAGGAGTATAAATCCTTCCATTCCCTACCATCTAGTCAGAGCTGAAGAAGCTTCTTGGATGAGAAGCGAAATGTCTTCAAAAACAAAAAGGAAGGAAGTCCAGTTGCCTCTTTAAAAAAAGCACCTTTGGGAGGGATTGGGTAAAGAAAACAGTGCCATGTGTCATTATACCCCATACTGTTGTTGATCAGCTGCACATTCGAAGGAATGGAATAAACTCCAAGACTTTTCAAGCAGGTAGTAAAGAAGACTTAACACAAAGCTGAGCATCTTTTCAGCAATGCACATTTTTAGGGTGAGGCAATTAAAGCTCAGCATTGCCATTTCATACCCAAACCAATGTTGTTTTTGGAACCAAAGGTCAGCTAAGTCATAGTTACTTCTCTTCTATCTGATTCCGGCCAAATCCAAGAAAACTCACTTTCTCTCTCTCTCTCCTTCCTAGACTGCAAGCTCTGCTGCAGCACCTCCTTGGAAAGAGAGTACCAAAAATACCAAACCAGGCAAAGTAGTGGTGCTGAAGCCCTGCATAGAAAGCAGCAGCCCAGGAGTGGCAGACCTATCCAAGTGGAGCCTTCTCCTAGCCCAGTTCAACTGTGACATGGTTCAGGTAAAGAAAGAAAATGTGCAAAGGAAGAAATTGGCTTAAAGAGCCTTGGTGGTGCAGGCTGTTAATCATCTAGCACTTAATGCAAGCTGCCTGCAATTAATGCAGGCTCGAATCCCACCAGGCTCAAGGTTGACTCAGCCTTCCATCCTCTCGGGGTAGGTAAATTGAGGACCCAAGATTGTTGGGGGCAATAAGCTGACTTTGTAAAAATGCCGCTTGGGCGGCCCAAAAGCCCTAGTAATAATAAGCAGGCATATACAATGGAATGAAGGCTATTGCCGAGCACTTAGCATGGTGCTCCATAGACTGTAAGAAGCCCTGAGTCTCCGGAGAAGGGCGGCATATAAATGTAAATAAAAAAAAAAACTGTCACCACAAAAGAGAGGACAATAAAAGGCTGTCTTCTGCTCTTCTTTTCGAAACTGCACTAGAAAGGAAGAGAGCGCAGTCTTTTGCTGCCAAAGGACTTTCCTTTATTAGAGTGAGAGGACGTGCAGATGGAAAGAAGCAAGGTTCTTTGGCTAGCGGGAGGGAAGCTGTTGCTATGGCATGAGGTCATCCTTGGCAGTCTCTCTTTAAAGCAAAGGACAGAGGACAGTAGGTCAGTCCACAGAAATGTTGATTTTTTTCCTCCATTTTTTTTTTGAAGGAAAGGGCATGACATAGTTGTCTCACTTTTGTGCAGGAAGGGTGGTTAATGTGTTGGTGTAAGTCTGCGAATGGGCTATGAACATGTGCGTTCAAATAAAACAGTGAAGTAAACGATGGTTTTAGAAGGTTCTGAAAGTCTTGAATATGGACTCCAGTAAGGAAAGTCCCTGGTTTACTGTAATCATTTAACTGTCATTTCACTGGCCATGAAAGGAATTGCTCAATTACTTTCTGCTGACAGTTTAGAAAGAGTCGAATCACACAAACACAAAAGATTTAATGGTGTCCCACCTGTTCTGAGAAGCTGCTAATGCTTGCCTGGTTCTTGGGTGTAGGCAGTCCAAGACAGAAGCTCAGATTATGCAATTTCCTTAACTGCCTCCTTTCTAATCCCAATATTTCTTGGTTTAAGAAGCACAAAGCAAGAATGTAGATGTTGTGTAGATATCAAAGTGAGTCATGTAGCTATGAGTTTAATAACTGAACGCTGATAGATTTAGCAGTCCTTAGTGAAGATGAAAAGCTGCTGGAATAGTGAATATTTTATTACTTGAAGCATCTAAATGCATGTCTCAACTTTTAGGGCAGGTCTGTGTGTAGAAAGATGAAATGACTGGGTTTCACATATCAACAGTGATTGAGCTAATGTCAGGTGTAAATACCCAGGAGCATTCGTTGAATTCAAAGCACAGGGGAGTTTATTATTGCTACCTATACACAAGAATCTAATCAACTAATGGTCAAACTAAATTGGCTAGATAAGGGTCAGTGGAATTAACTGGAGGCTGGATTTGGGTCTGTTGTGACAACACAGTGATCCCAAACTGATGACATGTTTAACTCCACCTTGCAGCTCAGCCTGTTCTTCTCCTACAGCTTATTCATTTAATCTAAGCCATGAGCTGTCTGTTGAATAATTCACAATGAATGGATTCATACATTGTGCAAAACTTAAGCAACCTTCATTACACCTACATATATGAACCAAGTCAGTTGTGCTCGCCAAACCTATAGCCACTCTGGAGGAAAGAAGATACATGTGTTGTAAATAGGAAATTATCTTCCTCCAAGTTAGTTTGTGTAATCATCCAGCTAATTTGCATTCTGGCAGCAGCTTTCTGGGATCAGGCAGCATTTTTCTCTAGTGCTTGCAATCAGATATTTAATTAGAGTTGGTAGGATTTATACTGTGGGTCTTCTACTGCGGAACAATATTGCTTTTCTAAGGGACTTTTAATACCAAAAGGCATTCCTCAGATTCCTGCATGCATGGCCAACATAAGTCTCTCTTATGCCTCATCCTCTAATCCAGTGTTTCTCAACCTCAGCAACTTTAAGACATGTTTTATTCCCATGCTGGTTGAGGAATTCTGGGAATTAATGTCCACATGTCTCAACACTGCTATGCCTCTGTAAATTTTTGGTTTACTGCAGTCCAGTTATAGTTACTTACATTGTCTTAGAAAGTTTTATTTATTTAAGAAAATGTATATTGCTGCCCAACTCATTATCAGTGACTCTAGGTGGCTTACAAAGACAAAAACCTAATATAAAATAATAAAAAGCAATAATATCTCACCCTCCTGGTAGACAACAGTTAATCAAATAAGCCACCTGATGGGCTCCACCCATTCTGGGTTCCCCAGGCCCATTGACAAAACCAGGTCTTCAGGGCCTTCCAAAGAGGATTGGGGGGGGGGGGATCTTATTTCTGTGGGGATGATGTTCCACAGGGAGGGAGTCACCACAGAGAAGGGCCTTCTTGGTCTTACTAGATGTTCCTCCTTAGGAGAGGGGACCCACAACATTACTTGCTTCCCTGCTCTGGCAGGTTGGCTAGATGTAACTAGGAGAAGATGGTCCTTCAAATAACTTGGTCCCAAGCCGTGTAGGTCTTTAAAAGTGACAACCAGCACCATGGATAGGACACAGAAGCAAATCAGCAACCAATGCAATTCCTGCAGGAGAGATGACACATATGCACAGCTAGGCCTGCATAAAACAATGTGGGCCGCTTCATTTAAGTTTTGCTGGAAGCCTTGCTACAACATTATAGCTCTGTAACATCTACTGGAATAAATACCATGGGTATATAATCTTGTTTGAATTTTTTTACTGCTATAGTAGAAGAAGACTTAGTCATATATCCTTTCTCTTCTCCCACACAAGAGCTGACTTTTGAACTTTCTGAAGGATGTATAGCAAAGTATAGCAAACCATCTATATTTTTTACACCTGCTTATTTTATGTCCCTTTCAGGCTGAAAAATGGATGCGAGGAAAACTTCTTGATCTGAAGGATGGTTGCAGATTTCAGGAATGGGAACGGATAGCTCAAATATTACAGAGAGAGATGAAGGATTTTGAGAATACCATCATCAAACTGAACCAGGTAAAGTCTGTGGGCTGCTTCCTCTTACTTTACGTCTGCATGAAAAAAGACACCTACATCCAATTCTTCAGTAGCTCAGAATGGCTTAAACCACCTCCTATCCACAAGATCCAGAAAGGGGAGAAAATAACAGTTAAGCAATCTTTTTCATGTTCTTCTGGAAAAAGAACAAAGTATGTATTCTTTTACTTCAGTGTGGCATGTTAATAGACATAAAAATAAATATTGCATAATTGCATTCAAAAATAAAACTATCACATTTTGTTACAAGAAAAGCTAGTGCAGATGTTCATGAGATAGTGGGCTGCTGGAAATGTGCCAGTCCTTGCTTAAAGGCCAACTTTTTCTCCCTCTGGAATTTTCCACCAAATACCTCCCAGCTAAGTAAAGAATAAAGTCCCGGAAGAAAGCAACAGCAAACTGCTACAGTATTGTTGCCAAGAAAACAACATGGATATGTCCATGAAATCACCAAGTCAAGCTCAACGTGAGGTTTTTAATGCTTAATAGTTTCCTTCTTACCTATTCCACAGTTAATTTAAAATCAGATGACGATGAACTTTACAGAAGTTTCTATTAAAGCAGATTTTCTTCCAGACAAGAAAACAAACAGGCTTCATTTCTCTTTCTCACAACTACTTTATCAGAACTTTTTTTGTGTCATTTTCTCAGGGACAAGGCCAAGTTTGTCATATAGGTTCTTGGCTGTCCACAAATCAAACTCCCTTCCTAATGAATTCCTTCCTGTGCATGCCACCTTAATATTCCAGGAATTGGAAGTTTCTTTGCATGTAATAGTTTCCTCAGTTGCCACTCTTTTATATACAGTACTATTCAATTCTCATCTGATTGATTCAACAGTTATAGGATTCAACTGAGTCTTAGTATCCACATTAGACTAATCTTTTAGGTTAAGATACAGTGTACATACAATCTTTTGTAATACTTTCCCATTGTCCCCAAATTAGTAGATTTTGAACGTCAATTTGTGAAAAGTTCCTTACCTGCTACATTCTGTTAACATACTTTCATAACTGACATTTGAAGGCAACCTTGCAATCTTGCTAGTTGATTTCTCAGAGGGCTTAACTGTCAAAGTTTTTTTAAAAAGGACAAATTGGGTAAAATAGAATATGCTGTGGAAATGTTATTTTTTGATTGCTAACTTCCTTTTCTATACTTTTTTTCATTGGGTAAATGCATTTGAAAGACAATATGATTGCAGTTTCAACTTTGTTAGTATGTTTTTCCCATCTTTCCTGCAGATGGGTGAACAGCTGATGATCCAACCAAAATCCAGCACAGAGATAGAGAGACGACTTCAGACCCTGCAAGAACAATGGCAATTGCTAAAGCACATGGCAACAAATCAGACTAAAACAGTAGTTGGATTTAAGAGCTTACAAGAGTTCAACCAGAAAGCTGAACAACTAGAAACCTGGATCAGGCAGAAGGTAATTACTTGGGTTACATAGGAACAAGGCCAAAAAATGAGTCCAGATACATTTTCTTTTCAGAGATGCAAATTTTGTTCTGGTGGTGGAAGTATGACTTGTTATTTTTTTTTTCTGCATCACCATTCTCCGTGATGAAAGTGGGCAACCTTTTTGGGTAAGGACCTCCTTGGATGTGACCAGTGATAATCTCTCTGGAGTGGGCAGCAATGAAAATTTCTTTTTAAATTTTATTTTGTGGGTCATTAGGATTGAAGTAGCTGCTCAAGCCTTGCGAAGGTCTAAATATCCATTTTGCCCTTTAAGATCCTCTAAAATGGCAAAATATAGTCTTTTGGGGAGGAGAAACCCTAGCTAAGAAAAAAGACTCCCAAAATTTTACTCCTATTTGCTCTGGGAGGCATCTCCAGAAATTGCAGATAGAGAGCTGAGGGCTATTCACTTTTGGTCTATGAGTTCATTAGTTCAAATATTTAAGAGATTTTTAAGTGGATAAATTTTCCTCCATAATCTAATTTGGGATAGAAAAAATATTTCTTTTCCCCCTCCCCTTTTTTAATTTTCTTCCTCAAGCTAATGTTACTCAGATGTGGTGGATTTCAGTTCCCGTAGTAAATCCAAACTTCATTTTTTTAACTGTTACCTTTAATTAAAATGTTTTAAAGGTTTTATAAAAAGTTTTGGCCATTTCTCTTGAAAGCTCAAAACAGAGGGAAAGCTAGAAGAACCTTATGATGGTCAAAGTTTATCTTCAGCGCCCTTCAGTCTTCAAAGAGATTTTTTTTTTTTGCTTTGAATTCTATTAGACATTTTAATTTTAGTATCCATAATTTCTGTCCTTCACTTATATTCCATTTATTGACATAAATTTAAAATTTTATAGAGTTTCTTTCCTAAACTTGAAAAGAATGAAGAAAATCCTACCCCATCATAAATATTAGCAACCTTATTTAATTTTGCACAATTTACACAGATCTTAATATTCAAGTTTCTCTGCTATGCATATTTACAAACACAATTCCTGTGTGCATTTGGAAGAAATATTTCCATCTTTTAAAATTTCCTGTAAATATTATGGTCACTGTGTTTTCCAGGATCTCACATATTTTAATCATCTTTTCCTCTCTAGGAAGAGAAGCCTTTGCTAGCTATTTTACTGCAAGAGAAGGCAGATAAAGTACAAATTACCCGGCAGATCCTTGACTTAAAGCAGGTAATCTTCCTGACATTCCTTATGGGAATTTGTGTTGTGAATGGCATTTGAAGGGTGTTTCTACTTTGGTTTTACTTTCTATATCTGATGCATTTGCAAAAAAGATTCTGTCTTAGAAGAGTTCTGCAGATCTCCTCAGAGTTGGACTCAGACTGAGCAAGTCCTCTTAAGGGACCTAAAGCGTTGTTTTGCAGAGTTAGCTGGGAAGAGTTGCATTCCCAAGAAGTGGAGAGAGTTCTTTGGACTGCAAACTTTGCCACTAGTTTATTAGATGTATGCCTTCCTTGGTTTGTAAAGGCTTAAGAGGTGATTTGGTTGACTCCATGCAAGAATGTCAATTTCCATGAGGGAAGGAGTGGTTCTTCTATTCTTGAAGGAAATGGTGGCACATCATTGCTTGACCCAAGAGCTGTGGACAATTTTTGTCCAGTCTCCAATTTTCCTTTTTTTTTTTAGGAAAAATTGTTGGGAAGGTTGTTTGGACTGTTGCTTCAGTAGGCTATAGAGGAGGATTATCTGGACCTTTTTAGTTGGGTTTCAGACAGGAGCGTAATACTAAGGCAACATTGCTTGTACTTGTTGATGACCTCTGGTTCGGGCAGTGGTGGCTCTGGTTCTCCTTGTCCTTGGAGTGGCTTTCAGTATTGTTGATCATGGCATCCTATGGAGGCTAGAGAAAACTAGTGGTTTTTCTCCTTTCTGGGTGGTTCCAGTTACTGTTGGCAGGAGGAAGAGTTGGCATGAGGTTCCTCACTTACGTGGTGTCTCAAGATTCAATATTTTCAACTTTTATCCTTAAAATCTACATAGGATTACTAGTTGATACCCAGTTGTACATCTTGATCATAGGCTGCCCAGGTGATGTAGCCAATAAAGTCTGTGTGGATTCAGATGGGGACAAATAGACTCCTGCTCCATCAAAGGAAGAATGGGTGACTACGGGTGTTTGGGCTCTTGATCCTGGAAATTGTCCATCTTTAGTCCTGGATGGAACACCACTTCCCATTTAGGACTGGCATACAGTATGGGAAATTTCTGGACACACAATTCCTGCTAGAAGAGCAGGGGGTGGCCAGGAAGACCTGTGCACATATCTATCTGTTTCTGGACTGGGAGGTTCTTCAGATATCCACGGACTGAATAGTAATAGCACACCTCAATATGCACACATAATCTACTCTCTGCATGGTACTTGTTGCCAGCTTAATTTCTAATGGGGCAAAGAGAGAGCTATTTTAAATGAAAACTAAGTTTGCATTACTTTATTGTTTCCTCTCTTCTGCTTTTCCCCTACACTCAACTTAGGAGGAGCTGCAGTTCCAAGCAGTGCATGAGGAGTTGAATAGCCTGGCTCAGAAGCTTGAGAAACAAGGGAAGAGTGAAAGCAGAAGTATTATGGCACGACGCAAGTACCTGAATAAAATGTAAGCCCAGGCAGCAGCAGAATGTACTGGTACAGAGACAATATTAGGACAAGCTAATTAAGACAAGCTAATATTAGAGTGTCATCTAACTACATTTCTCTTAAGTTTCCATGCTTGATATCTTTCTGTTAAAATTCAACAATCAAGGTAGCTTATTCAAGAAGGAGACAGGGCTAAACTGTTTACCTGTCCTCCTTCCGTCCTTTCAGGTGGCTTCAGCTCCAAAGGACATTAAAGGAACATCATGAAACCCTGCAGCAGGCCCTAGAAGCAGCTTCTTTCCTCCAGCAAGCAGATGTGCTCCTTTCAGTCATCCATGCAAAGGTACTAAGGGATGAGATTACATTCCAGGCAATTGCACCATAAAAATAGATCTTGGTCATTGAATTACCTAGAAGCATGTATTTGGTTCAGCAGGATGCATCACTTTTACCCAAGCCTTCAATTATGTGCAGTTTAATCCAGACTTCAGTTATGCTATATCCAGCAATCTGATTGTGGCAAGATTGGATAATCAACACTGTAGCCAAGAAGGAATACTGCTCCCTTCCCTGCAATATTTCACGGCATGCAGTTCTAGCTATACTATCTTACTTTATAAAAGGTAGGGTAATAAGGAATGTAATTTTGTCTTCCTTAACAGATGTCCTGTATTTCAGCTTCTAACAAGGTTGGATGAAGCTGCTGCACAATTTCTAACTTTACAATATGAAGATTTAGAATTGATGTTATTCACCCAGTTAGATTTAGAAGTCGTCTTGAAGTTCAGAAATCTTGGCTTGGAACATATAAACATTCAAACTTTAAAAATTTATTTTTTAAAAAAACAATTGGTTTTTATTAAGTAACATTAATAGATATTCTGAGCATGGATTCATATATTTTGAGAAGTGGATACCGCCAAAAAAAATTAGATTACTAGCTGTCCCTCTGTGTTTAAAGTCTGTCCTGTCTATTACAGTTGAGGCATCTTTATGGAGAAAGCAAACAGAATGAATCTGAGTCAAGCCCAGACATGGATATCCGGGATATTGCCAGCCAGGTCATGGTGAGTAATGGAATTATTATCTGGAATACTTAAACTGAGAAAACATTATTTTTAGATCATAGAGGACCCATTTAGATCATTAAATCTAACCTGCTACTCAGTACAAGAATCCAAGTTAAAGTACTCCCAACAGATTTCTCTCCAGCTTCTGCTTGAACATATCCAATGAATAAGAATCCACCATATTCCTTTGTGATTGATTCCATGGAAAATCAGAGACATCATAAATCCTTCATAGCATTAATAGGTTCTGTGGGCATGGCTTGGTGGGTGTGGCAGGGGAAGGATACTGAAAAATTCCCATTTCACTAACCTGCTTTCCAGCTCTGTTCTCCTGGGCAGTGCAACAAAAGAAGACCTAGCCAATCAGCTGGGACTTGGGAGGCAGAGAATAGATGGGGATGGGGTCAGTCAGATATGGTGTTCTGAACTACTCAAAATTTCTGTTACCGGTTCTCTAGAACTGGTGAGAACCTGCTGAATACCACCTCTGGTACCATTGCTGAATAGCATTAATTCAAATTTGGATTTCCACCCGTTGTTTTTTACATTGCCTCAGGTGCTAAAGAGAAAAAAATCTACTCCCTCTCTACTGTGACATCCCTTCATGTATTGGAAGATTGCTATCATGTCTCTCCTTACTTTTTCTTCTTTAAGCTAAACACCAAGTTCCTTTAAACGCTCTTGATAGAATTTATCCTTACTATCACTGTTGCTTAGATCTGTCTCTCGGTCCTCTTTCTCAGTTTTGACGTATTTTCTCCAATCTGGCCACTTCCAGATCTGTTAAATTCAATCCCCAAATCCCTAACCATGCTAGGTTCTGATACTGGTCCTGCACTTCAGCTCCTGAACTATATCCAGAGTCAGTGGTCCATCATACTATTGGTTATACAGTATTAAAAAGTTAGGAAGCTAACTTTTCAGCAGAAGCCCTAGTTACTAAAAAAAAAATGTCCTTGTTGATATGCATTTGTATCTGAAGAGCTAATCCAAAACATTTCTTTGGCGATGTTATAAGATTGATGTGCACAATGTGACTCATCAAGCTGTATTTGGCTCATGAAGCGCTCAGTAGAGCTTTCTGTAGCCTGCAACTGAAAAACAGAGCTTGGAAAGCACTTGCCTAGCCACAAAGCCCATGCCAAGTCTGATGTCTTTGGTTTGGTGGGTCAAGTTGTACGGGCTCAGCCAGTGGCAGATGGCCAGTTACCACTCCCAATTATTCACGTTGTACCTTTTCTATACCTTTAGATGCTAGATGTGACCATGTCACAGCTTATAAGCCTTCACCCCAGTCTGGCAGCACAAGTGTCCCTCAAACACCAAGACATCAAGGAGAGCTGGGCCCGGTTACAGCAACTGTTGAGGTATTTGCTGAATATTTGATCTGTAACTCTTTCCATAGCTTTAGTTAAGTATTTCATTTATGAAGCATCTAATTTTGGAATTGATAGAGTTATTAAAAAAAAAACCTAGAGTTACCTCCTATAGCACATCCTATCTTTTTTGGTGTGACTGACTGAAGAAGACATTCAACAAAAGTTCAGAAAGACTCGGAACTATAATGGTCTCTGCTTCAACAGCAAAGCAAAATTAAGAGTTTAGCAACCATTCCAGTTGGTTCAGGCTTTGCACAAAGCACCACCTTTGTAAGTAAAAGATTTAAATAAGAAAGCCAATTTCTCAACCTCAACCATTTTAAGGTGTGTGGACTTCAACTCCCAGAATTCCCTAGCTAGCATGCTGACTGAAGAATTCTAACAGTTGAAATCTACACACCTTAAAATTTCTGTGGCTGAGCAATCCTGGACTAAGTGCAGAGAAAAGTTGGAATAAAAAGAGCCCCAAGGAGTTTATGGGTAAAAGGAGAAGGCTTTGTATGTGATCTTTACACTTTAATCCAACATCAACTTCAACAATATTCTGGATGGATAGTTTCATATATCTAGAGGACAACAGGTTGGGGAAGATGTTTTCAGGTCTCTTAAAGTTCTTCTTCCTTAAAAACTAGTCCTTATGCGTTTATGGTGAATATCTGTAGCTCGGGTGTAGGATGTTACTTACACTGCTGAAGATATTACCTAGTCTGGGAACAAAACTTTCATAAACCAAACCACAAACTTGGAGAACGAACCTCCACCCTTACTTGTCCTAATATTTGTACATTTTACTTTCAGCCTCCAAAATATATATTTTTTTGCAAGTCTGAGGGCAGGAACTCATTTTATTAATCTTTAAATTTCCACTGTGGGAGCCTATAGTTTTATCCCCCAAAAAAGAATTTAAATAGTGCAGCTATAATGAGCAGAGCTAAGATTGCTCTGAGACAGGGCTAGATTTATTTTGTAGTGATTTTCATGTTGGCTTTCTGCCTCTCCTTTCCCCATTCTTATTGAAATCATTTTCTTTTCTTTTTCTTTTCTTCGTTTTCCTACTTTCCCATGTCTTAGGAGTGATAATCCTCCACAATTGGCTTTAACAAAGGAATTTATAGATTCAAGTCCTAATCAGGTACTGACTATAACTACAGAGAATCCAGAAGAAGATCCAGAAGAAGATCCAGAAGAAAAGCTAGTATGGGAGGTAAGTGTTGCATTTAGGGCTACATTCCGATTTCTTCATCCATATAAAAAATGAATCTAATCAACTTTCCTTTGCCCCACATCTAGTTATTATTATTATTATTATTATTAATCATACTTTTATACCGCTCCCTCTCCCAAAAAAGGGACTCGGGGCGGTGAACAGCCCACTAAAACATACAATAAAAATGTAATAAATACTATTAAAAATAAATTAAATAACCAAATCGGCTGTCTATTAAAATTTAAGTTAAAAATTTAAAACTAATAAAACCCTAATTTAATTGATTAAAACCAAAAAACATAGTTACTGGGCCAGGCCGGCCTGTTCAAAAAACAGGGTTTTTACTGCGCGCCGGAAGGTCAGAATGTCCGTCATAGCCCGTATCTCCGGGGGGAGATCATTCCATAGGGAGGGAGCTCCCACAGAGAAAGCCCGAACTCTCGGGGCCACCAGCCGACAACGGTCAGGCGGCGGCACCCCAAGTAGGGCCACCCTGTGGGAGCGTACTGGGCGGCGGGAGGTTGTTGATGGCAGCAGGCGGTCCCGTAAGTACCCAGGTCCCGAGCCATGGAGCACTTTAAATACCATCAGTACCACCTTGAATCGAATCCGGTAGGCCACAGGAAGCCAGTGCAGCCTGCGGAGAAGTGGTGTTACGTGTGCGCTTCGAGGGGCACCCACAATCACCCGCGCGGCGGCATTCTGAACTAACTGCAACCTCCGGAGACTCTTCAAGGGGAGCCCCATGTAGAGAGCATTGCAATAATCCAAGCGGGAGATAACGAGGGCGGAGGTGACTGTGCGAAGTGCGCCCAGATCCAGAAAGGGCCGCAACTGGTAAATCAGACGAATCTGATAAAAAGCCCCCCTGGCGACGGCTGCAATATGTTCTTCCAAAGACAGCCGTACATCCAGGAGGACACCCAAGTTGCGTGCCCTTTCCACGGGGGTCAAAACCTCTCCCCCCACGGCCAGCGAAGGAGTAAGCTGGCTGTATCTGGGCGCAGGAAACCACAGCCACTCGGTTTTGGCCGGGTTGAGACGAAGCCTGTTACGACCCATCCAACCCCGCACGGCCTCCAGGCACCGGGTCATCACTTCGACGGCTTCGTTGGGGTGGCCCGGGGTGGAGATGTACAGCTGAGTATCATCAGCGTACTGATGGAACTCCACCCCAAAGCCACGGATGATCTCACCCAGCGGCTTTACATAAATGTTAAACAGCAGGGGCGAGAGCACCGACCCCTGAGGCACCCCACAAAGCAGGGGCCTTGGGGATGATCTCTGCCCCCCCGTTAACACAAATTGCGAACGGTCGGAGAGGAAGGAGGAGAACCACCGTAATACGGTGCCTCCAACCCCCAACCCCTCCAACCGCTGCAATAGGATACTGTGGTCGACAGTATCAAAAGCCGCCGAGAGATCTAACAGGACCAGGACAGAGGAACAACCTCTGTCCCGAGCCCTCCAGAGATCATCAACCAACGCGACCAACGCCGTCTCCGTGCTATGCCCGGGCCTGAAGCCCGATTGGAGGGGGTCAAGATAACTCGCTTCATCCAGGAATCGGGGAAACTGACGAGCCACCACACTCTCAACAACCTTCGCAACAAAGCGAAGGTTGGAGACGGGACGATAATTTAATAACAATGCTGGGTCCAGGGACGGTTTCTTGAGGAGGGGCCGCACCACCGCCTCCTTCAAGGTGGTAGGTAGAAGCCCCTCTCTCAAGGAAGCGTTTATAATACCCTGGAACCAGCCTCGTGTCACCTCCCGAGTGGCCAAAACCAGCCAGGAGGGGCACGGGTCCAACAAACAGGTGGTGGCATTCAGTCCCCCCAACACCCTGTCCACGTCTTCTATAGTAACAGGGTCGAACTCAACCCAACTGGCCTCCCCGATATCCACCCCCGCCCCCCCGCCCCGGAAATGCCCAGTTGGAGTCCAGCTCGTCCTGAATCTGAGCGATTTTATCCTGCAGAAAACTAGAAAACTCCTCAGCCCGTCCCTGTAAGGGATCCTCCCGCGCTTCCCTCTCTAGAAGGGAGCGGGTCACCCTAAACAGGGCGGCTGGGCGGTTTTCCGCGGACGCAATGAGGGTGGAGAGGTAAGTCCTCCTCGCCATCCTCATCGCCACTAAATAGTTACATCACAGAAATCATAATTAATAGGCTACTAAACCCATGAATATGTGATGACAGTTGAATCTTTTATATTAATCCCTGATGAATACATTGATCTTCACTTCATTGGCTTAAGGCTGTGATTAAGCTACTACTGGTTAAAAAGGTTCTCTTGACGCAACTTTCTGTTCATACATTTGTGGGACAGAGTTGGGATGATTTCTTTCTGAGAATATAGGTGAAAGTATCTTTTTCTCCTTGAATGGCTTTGGGGTGAAACAGTAGAGAAGGTTATGGTCCGTTATTAATGATGGTCCTTTACTAAGCCAACATAACAAGTATGGAAGTTTGGGATTTTTAGTTAAATTAAATTCTGGCACAATAGATTTTTGTATAATAAAAAAAAGAAGGAAACTTGAGAATAAAAAATGGGAGATGTTCCATACTGTAGTTATCTTCTCCCATTCTTGATTCTTGAGTGAGTGCAAAGTAGCCATCCTACAAAATAATTGGCATGAACTTCTGTAAAATGACAGCAGGTTTGGGCTAAAGGCAGTTGCCAGAAAAGGATTCCATTATCTTAGGGCCAATGAGAATCTATTTAGTAACTGTCTAATCATTAGACATATTTTCCTAGGTGCAAAAGAACGCTCCAGAAATCACAGTACAAGGTGTAAGAAGCCAAGAGAACAACTCAGATTTCTTAAGAAGAGAAGCCATCAACGGTGATAGTAGGAGGTATCGGCATACACAGTGTTCTAGGGAAAGTGTTTCGGAAAATGGGAAATGGTGAAAAATTGAGCTGTGGGAATATCCAGGCAGGGAACTTGTTTTGATCTGCTTTATTATTTAGCAATAAAGTTTTTTTTTTCCCATAGCCCACTGTAATGGAATGTGTGGATGGAAGAGATGCTGTATAGGAAACAATCAGAGAAGAGCCCCCAGTGACTATCAGAGTAAGAAACTTAGGAAGGACCCGCCCTAATGGATCAAGTGGTTAAATGTGGCGATGAAAACCTTCTGTTGCAAGATTTGTTTAATGTAGCCTTACAATAAAGGAAATTTAGTTCATCTTGTCATGTTTCCTGTCTGGTTTACCCGGGAAAGCTGACTTATCCTTATAGACTAAAAGTACAAACTTCCCTTTGCCACTTTTAAATGCTTGATCCATTAGGAAGGGTACTTCCTCAGTTTCTTCCTCTGTATTAAACTCCCTGGAGGCTTCCGTTCCTCTTGTCTGGTTGTCTCCTATATAGTATCTCTTCCCTCATCAACGTTTTCCATTAATCTGACTGAAGAATGGTTCATTGTATATAGAATGGACCAGAGAAATATTTACAGGTTTATTCTGTGAGCTTCATGGAAAAGTATTGTCATGCATTTTAGATCAAACGAGGTGGGTAAATAACAGTACAGAAAACAGTACAGAAAACTTCTGTATAATTTCATGGAGCTCTATTCCATTCTCCCTTGTTTTCTGTTTTAAAGTTCTCTCAAAGTTGCTGAATATTGTATGTCTACCGAGAATGTTCTGGGGTTTGGGGGAAGTTACTGTAGTTTCTGTTTTGTAATGTTGGAGTCCTCCTAACTCACGGATACTTTCCTGAGTATGGATGATACTATTTGGCAACATGGCAATGTTATCCCTGTGTTTGCTAATACACAAAATATGGATGTGGCACCTAAAATATTAATAGTCCCCATTAAAATGTGTTGCAGTCCAAAGTGCTCGCAAATAAAATATATACACACTCTTTGTCTGGCGGGGTTTAATATATTATGGCTGTTTCACACATGTGCACTTGATATGGTAGTAATCAATGGATGAATTGGAATGCATGACCTCAGCCTACTTCTCCATCTCCTGCAGGAGGAGGAAGTTTCTCAGACAGCCAAAGTCTTTAAAGGATCTGCCTCAGCAAGAGGCACACCTTCAGGACATCTGCCAGGATACTGATCGGGTAATGTCTCTATAGAAGTTTCAAGGCCTTTTCATGTTGCAGCCCACATGGATTCCTTTACGCTTTCCTTAGGCTGCTGGTTAGCTGCCATTTGGATGGAGAACAGGCCCTGGCATGAGTAGCAGATCTGGTCTACACATGCAGTGGGATGAGGTGGAAGAATATCGGGAATATAAACAGGGAAAATCAATTCCGCAAAGCTGCTGCTATTCAAATAAAACAAAGAAGAGAGAATGTTCTTTCTAAATTTCTCCTGGCTCCCCTAGATTTTTGTATTTCCAGGAAGTCCACAGAGATTCTCAGTCATTAGGTTCTGATTGTCCCAAAAGTGCTTTTTCAAAAGGCAACTGGACTTCCTTTGTTTTTCTTTGAAGACATTGAAGAAGTCAGAATTGAAGAAGCTTCTTGGATGAGAAGTGAAATATCTTTAAGGGGGGGAAAGCAGTTGCTTTTTGGAGATATACCTTTGGGATATATCCTAAAATATTCCTTTGGGATATTTCCAGGAAGATGTTTTTTCTGCAAGGAAAATTTAAAAATTTGTGCTTCAGTAATGTGATGTCCTATTAGGTAGAGTAAGTCATCTATCTTAGGGGATGGATGCTAGAAAATGTGAGAACAGAAGCAGCAGAATGTTCCTTCTAAACTTGTGGATGGTTCCTCATTCAATCTTGAGTACAGCCAATAAACTGTGCTCTCAATAAAAGATCTTTATTATTGTGTGCTACTTAGAGTCTCCTCTAGAGAAGTTGGGTAGCTGTATAAATTTGATTAATAAATAAATACATACATAAAACAAATAGAAAAGATGCTATTACTTGCTAATGTTAAAGGATAATCTTGCTCTTAGGCTAGTTAGACCAGTTCTAACTTTTTCAGAACTCTGCTGCCTCTTTACCATTTGCTTGTTCAATGAATAAAATCTTTGTCAATATCAATGTAGATGTGATCATTTTTGTTTATTATATATCGTTGTGCAGAAAAATTTACACTTAAACAGTTTGCATAGAACTCTGTAGTTTTTAAACACTGATTAACTCCCACTGTATAAAGTAAGAAGGTCGAAGACTATTACCACTTAGGAGTTGGGTGGTCTTAACAAATCTATTCTTAACAAATAGCAATCTGTCATCTGCACCTCTATAACTATCTGGTTTGGTTCTGCAACCCAACAAGACAGACACAGACTTCAAAGAATAATTAGGACTGCAGAAAAAACAATTATTACCAACCTGCCTTCCATTGAGGACCTGTATACTGCACAAGTCAAAAGAGAGCTGTGAAAATATTTACAGACCCCTCACATCCTGGACATAAACTGTTTCAACTCCTTCCCTCAAAATGATGCTATAGAGCACTGCATACCAGAGCAACTAGACACAAGAACAGTTTTTTCCTGAATGCCATCATTTTGCTAAACAAATAATTCCCTCAACACTGTCCAACTATTTATAAAGTCTTCACTGTAACGTTGTTGCTTGTATCCTTACGATTTTATTGATTATTTCCTAGTATGATTTAATTGCTTATTGCACCCTATGACTATTATTAAGTATTGTACCTTATGATTCTTGACTCTTGACGAACGTATCTTTTATTTTACAATTATTTTATGTACATTGAGAGCATTTGCACCAAGACAAATTCCTTGTGTGTCCAATCATACTTGGCCAATATAGAATTTTATTCTATTCTAATAAATAAAATACAGAGGAAACTTAGACACATCACCTTCCCCCATCTGCAACTAACTTTCTCACATTATCACCTTTTCTTTCCAGAATTCTTTTGGTTACACAAAAGGGAAAACAACATAAAAAGGAGTTGATGCTCAGTCAATTAATACTAGAAAAAAGCAGATCTTTGTGAATAATAATGGACTGTATTCAGGCTCTGCCTGAAGAGGAAGTCAAAGAGGCAAAGGCATTGCATTCTGAAGATCTTAGGTTAAAACCATTGCATCTCCTAATTAAAGGATTAGGAAGTGAAAGCTCTTTATTTGAGGCCTTCAAAAGCATTGGTAATATTCTCTAGCAGGGGTGTCAAACTCGATTTCATTGAAGGCCCCATCAGAGTTGTGTTTGACCTGGAGGGCATGGTCAGCTTGATGTCCTGTGTGTCAGGAGTGCCTTTGGTGGCCCGAGTGCTGTGTCAGCAAAAGTGGTCTCCCAAGCTCCATTTTCGGCTGCACCAGCCTCCTACAACTCTCTGCCAGTGAAAATGGAGCTTGGGAGGCCGCCCACCAGATCTAAGCACCCCATGGGTTGGATCCAGCCTGTGGGCCTTGAGTTTGACACCCCTGTTCTAGAGAATAAAATCAACGAGTAAGTGATATGATATACAGCATATGGCAGATTTTTATTTTAGTCCATACTAAGAATGTATATATTTTGCACCACTTAGGAAATACAGCAGTTGCCAAGTACTTATCACAGGTGGAGTCCAGAAATGGAAGATGCCCTTGAGGAGCTAGGAGAATTATGGGCTGAATTAAAAAAAAGGCATCAGGAAAATGGCAAGGCGCTGCAGGAAATTGACACAGTGAGTAGTAACCATTCCTGGAAGCAATATTCTTCCTTTCTCCTTTGCAATAGATCAGCAAGTATTGTGTATGTTTCCTCTGCAATCCTGGATGTGGAAATGGAAGCAGGGGAATATAACATATTAAATTGGGACAAACACTAGCGGATGGGCTCTGATGGAATGGGAAAAGGGAATTAAGAAAACAAGTCCCTTCTAAAACTTGTACCTTACTCATTGCAAGTTCTGATCTCAAGATAACTTCCATTTTTGTTCTCTCTCCAAGCGGTTCATTTTCTCTGAAATTTTTTTGTGAGCATCTGGATTTGCTTCTTTTTGGTTGAGAGTTCCTACACAATTTTTCCTACTGTTAGAAAGTTGACCCTGGGGATTTGTGTGAACTCTTTTCTCCTCCAAAGAAGACTACTCGGGTGATATATGGTATATCATAGGCTAGATGTAGCTCATGTATGTTCTCTTTGCAGGCTTTGCAGATGGTTGGGGAGCTAGAAGCAGCTGAGTGTTGGCTAGAAACTGTGGCAGGCTTGCTCTCTGAGCCAAGAGCAACAAAGAAACTTGATGACCTCCAGAGAGATCTGCAAAAAGTTGGCACCTTGAAGAACAAAGCTGGAGCCTGGGCTGCTAAGATTCACACTCTGCAGGAAGAAATGCAGATGGTGGCCTCCTCGGAACACACAGCAGCTGCAATGATTCAGAGAAAAATGAAAAGAGTAAAGGAAAAGTGAGTTCCTAAGGAGCAAAATACTGTTTTCTGTGCGGAAGTAGTATAACAGCTGGGCTTTCCAGAAGGTAATACAAAGTGACCACATTTCTTCAGGGAGGCCTTATTTAAAAGGCAGCTAAGCAAGAAAAGTTGACTTAAAGAAATAGGATGGTTTAATAAGGTCTTTCTTGTTGCTGGAGGTTTATCTCCTGAGCTAACCTGGTGTTTCTGCTTGATAAAGCAGAGTGCATTTCTCTGTACCTTATATTGCTTAAATAGTTTACATTTTCTCACCAGGCTGGCCTGTGTGCAGGAAGCTCTCCAGCGCCAAGCATCCAATTTAAATGATTCCCTGATTTTAATGGAGTTCTTACAGAATGTCCAGATGGATCAGACGCTAAACCAAAAAAGCCAAATAAAGGTGAGAAGCAAAAAAAAAAGGAGAAGGAGAAATGAATTATGGAATGAGAGTTGGAAGAACTTTTGAGGTTTTCTAATCCAAATCCTTGCTGAAGCAGGAGACCCTACACCATATGCAGACAAATGGCTGTCAAATCTTTTCTTAAAAACCTTAAGTGATAGAGCACCAGGGGTGGGATTCTACCAGTTTGCACCTATTCACTAGAACCGGTTGTTAACATTCTAAGCAGTTCGGAGAAGCGGTTGTTAGAAGAAATTACTGGCCTAATCCTGTAAGGAAGGCAGGAAGGGAACATTCTGGTGTTGCTTACAAAAACTGCCTCTCCGTTAACCCTTACTACATTCTTGGCAGGACTAGACTTCCTGTCTCAGGAACTTCTCTGGAGTTTTTTTCCCCCTCCTTTGCTGGTACTTTGCTTGTGTGGAGTGACCATTCAAAGTTACAATGGCACTGAAAAAAGTGACTTATGACCATTTTTCACACTTACAACTGTTGCAGCATCCCCACAGTCATGAGAGGCCAGGCGAGGAAATGCGTGCCTCGATGTGAGTGATATTGAATTGGCCACGCCCAGCCAATAACATGACCACCAAGCCATGCCCACCAACTAAGCCACACCCACAGAACCAGTTGTTAAAAAATTTGAATCCCATCCCTGTAGAGCACACACAACTTTTGAAGGCATTCCACTGGTTAATTGTTCTCACTGATAGGAAATTAGGTTGAACCTCTTTGATCAGCTTCTATCTGTTACTTCTCATCTTGCTATGAGATGCTATGGAGAATAGATCAGGTCCCTCTTCTCTGTGACAGAAATATGATCTCAATCCCTTCCAATCAGTAGGAAGTATGGATTATGAAAGACTTCTCTTTATTGTTTAGTTTGGACAGCAGATTATCATCTGATATCTCAGTTCAGAGTTAATTCACCAAAATAAGGTTTTTGCTGTTAGGGTCAGGATTTCAATCCTTGCTGGGATATAAGTTAGTTCTGTGATGGTATATTGTCTCTAAACAAATCATTTGGTGACCAAAAGTAGTTATTCCTTTTTTCAGGATTCATTGAATCTCAAGAGAAATACGGCATATAAATTACAATTGGTAAAGACTTTTTATAGCTGAATTTTAACCTCATTCTAGTTCTGATCATCTCCAACTGTGAAAGCATTGGCTCTAATCTACTACCAGTAACTGCAACAACTGACATTTAGGTGAATTGCCACAATAATCTGCCTGGCTGTTTACTGAAATATCTCTTAAAGAAGTTCATGAGAAAGAACTGGCCTTTAGAAATATGATAGATATCAATCTCCCTTATAGGTTGATTGATAGATTGATGTTAGCAACATTGTAGTTAATGTTTTGTGAGCATATCTGGTAAATAAGTCCAAGGGAAACCTTTTCTGTAGCAGTACCGTTACTTTGCAGTAATCTCCAAATTTAAATCAGTCTCATTTGCCATTGATTGAAGAAACTTTTATTTTTAAATGTTCATCAATTACTTTTGTTACTGCTTTCTTATTTTGTTTAGTTAACGAGAGGTAACAATCTTTACTTTTTAATGTTAAAACTTATTTTTTTAGAAGATTGTTTGTTACTGCTTCTATAAATTAGCTGTTGCCCTTATTTTAAGATAATGCTTAATATAGATGAAGAGCAGGGTCTAGTTTTTTTTTATCATTTTTATATAAAAAAGAAAGAAAACTCAAAGGCTTCTAAATTTCATGTACTGCAAAACTATTATGTGTATGGATATCTTGTTACTATTAATTTTTATATGCCATTGACATTTAAATTGGTTTATTTATAGTAGCAAAGAAATATGAAGTAGACATATCAACTAATACTGTACATGCAGCTCACATCTCTAATTAATTCTTCCAATTATAGATAAAATCCCAAAGGTGCTTTTTTTCAAAAGACAACTGGACTTTCTTAGTTTTCTTGGAAGACATTTTGCTTCTCATCCAGGAAGCTTCTTCAACCATAATTTGGATGACTGAGAATCTCCATAGACATTATGGATAAAATGTTTGTCTGAATATAAAAAGAGAGATGAGATGAGTTTTTCATTTCATTTTATAACTGATAGAGAATTGGTACCATTGTATGCTTGTCAGATACTCTGTTGTGTGATCATAAAAACATTCAGTACCCATTTTCTTCAGTTCCCAAATGTTGGCATATAATTCAAAAGAAAATGAGCATCAAGAAAAACAGTAAGTCTTCCAAAACAAAATTAATATGTGAAGCAAATGTCCTAAAGAGAATCTTTATGAAAGACCACATCATAAGAACCAATCCCAGGCTTGTAATTTTTGAAAATAGCATGAAAAATCTTCTGGTACTAAGGAGATTCTCAAGCACTTAAATTTACCAGCCCCTGTATAGACTTCAAACAAAGTTTTAACTGAATATACAATGATTCTGCTTTTCATGGAAAGGGAAAGCTCATTGAGCAACAATTAGTTATTACTCCAATTACTTGGTTGAAGATATAATCTCCAAACCCTGTCCAAGTTCTTATGAAAGGATTATCTTGCTATTTTCAAATCTGGATTTCCCCATAACGTTCAAGTAACATGCTCATACAGAATAAAACAGTTGGAATGTTATCGAATACTAACTCTTCACATCATTTAATACATTAGAATGGGAAATCCATACTTACCTAATAGCCAAACATGTTAAATATACCAGTTTCTGAATTACCTACAAAGGTAAAAACCCAGGAAGCAAAATTTACCATCTATGACTATAAAGTAAACTGTATGATATAAACTGAAATCTAGAGCATTTTTTTCCTGAGTTTTAAATGGAGCAGGATTTAGGGTGTATAAAACTTATTCTGTGACTTTGAACTTTTTTCATGATATTTGGATAACAGATGCAAATCATACATATCACTGGATGTGTACATTGGTATAATATTGAATTTTTTATTTCTCTGATCACAGTTTGCTGGCAAATTCATTTGGATAATCGGGAAATATTTTATTTTCTTGCCTTAAGCTTTTTGAGTAGAGCAGTAAGGCTGGCTGGAGAATTTTGGGAGTTGAAGCCCACCCATCTTAAAGCTGATAAAGACCAGAGTAGAGAAATATGGATATTATATTATCCTGTCCCTGTATATAAGATGAAAATTTAACATGAAAACATCTCTATTCTTTTACACAGTGTATATTTCAGTTATTATTTCAATTGTTCTCAAGACTGGTTGCTATATAGATTGATTCATTGGCTAAATAAATAAATATGGATTGATTAGCTGGGGACAATGTGTTACCTGTTTCATCCATATTGTGATTTATCAGGCATATGTAGCCAGATCTATTTCTAGATATTTTGCTAATGACAGCACAGTCATATAAAATGGAATGTTGTATGAGTTCACTTCCTGGATTTGAACCCAATAAGGTGCATCTGACTAAATACATCTTAACAAGTCCCAATAAAGATGGTAGCATACAGCCTCACTGTAGTCCATGAAACAGAAGATTTTTCTCTGACCTTATCAGGACCCTATACAGATAGCCCTCAACTTATAACAGTTCATTTAGTGACTGTACAAAATTAGAACAGTACTGAAAAATGTAATTTATGAGATATTCTAGTAGACAGAAGTTCCCTGAAGATGGGCTCCAGCATGAGTTAGAAAGCTCAGAAAATAAATCTCTGCTCCTGGTGACTGACCCAGATTCAATCTTAATTTATGACCATTTTTCACACTTATAACTGTTGCAGCATCCCCATGGTCACATGATCAAAATTTGGATGCCTGGCAACTGGTTCATATTTATTGGGACCTGTTAAGATGTATTTAGTCAGACCCACCTTACTGGGTTCAAATCCAGGAAGTGAATGCAGCAGTTTTGTGATCTACTTTTTGTAATCTTCTGACAAGCAAATGCAATGGGGAAGCTAGATTCACGTAACAACCATGTTAACTTAACAACTGCAGTGATCCACTTAATAACTCTGACAAGAAAGGTCATCGAATGGGTCAAAATTCATTCAACATCTGTCTTACTTAGCGACAGAAATGTTGGGCTCGATTGTGGTTGCAAGTCGAGGCCTACCTGTATAAGCTCTTTGTGTTCAAGTATTTTCATCAGAATCAGGTGAGCACACTTTGTCTCTAAATGAAAAGCCCATTGGTAAATCAGATGTTTCACAATTGAAGTCTCAATAAAGGCTCCTTTATTAACATCCTTTCCCCCCTATATTTAACAATGCTAAAACTGTTTGTGTTTTTTCTACGTCAGTATGTTTCCAAATACTTAACTTGGTTTGTAGTATTTTACTAGCTTTTTCTAAGTTGTTACAACAGCTTTAGAAATTGTTTTACTAACTGGGAAATCATGTTTCCTCCTATATGCATTTAATCTTTACTTGTATCAAAAGATGTTTGGATCATATCCACTGAATCTTGTATTCCTCTAAGCTTACTAGTAAGGTTCTTGTTCATTTGTTTTACACTTACAATTTTTCAATGGATATTTCAATGAACAGCTGGTGCATTGTACATCATTGTAGCACAAGTTAGAGCCTCAAGATATTCCTCCATTTGAAGATATCTAAGCAGTATAAAGCAATAGCACTTAGACTTATATAGCACTTCAAAGTGCTTTATAGCCCCCTCTAAGCAGTTTACAGAGTCAGCATATTGCCCCCAACAATCTGTGTTCTCATTTTACTGACCTTGGAAAAAACAGTGGCGGGATTCAAAAAAAATTTACTACCGATTCTGTGGGAGTGTCTTGGTGGGCATGCCTTGGTGGGCGTTGCAGGAGAAGGATACTGCAAAATCTCCATTCTCTCCCCTCTCCTGTGGGAAGGTTACTACAAAATCCCATTCCTTCCCCACCTCACTAACTTGCTTTCCAGCTCCATTTTCCTGTGCAGGGCAACAAAAGAAGACCCAGCCAATCAGCTGGGACTTGGGAGGCAGAGAATACATGGGGACGGGGCCAGTCACAGGTGGTATTTACCGTTTCTCTGAACTATTCCAAATTTCCGCTACCAGTTCTCCAGAACTGGCCAGAACCTGCTGAATACCACCTCAGCTTGGGATGGAAGGTTGACTAAACCTATATATGTTATTTAGACCAAGAAACATAGATTGGTCATTTGTTTATTAATTCTAATTAAGGAGATTTTTTTTCTTCCACTCAATCATGTATGATTCTTGGACACTGCCTGGACAAGTCCCTGAAGTTTTCTTGGCAAGATTTTTCAGAAGTGGTTTGCCATTGCTTCCTACCTAGAGCTAAGAGAGTGTGACTGGCCAAGGTCACCCAGCTGGCTTTATGCTGGATCTTCCAATTTCTAGCCTGATGCCCGGACCACTACACAAAACTGGGGCTGTAGGAGATATATCTAACTAAGGCGACAAGAACAGAAAAACACACAAACATCATGACCTAGCAGTTTAAATAACAAATGATTAATCTTATTGAGTGCGGTGTTATTGTCTTACTACCTTTCTGTTTTAAATTCCTCCTTTGTAGAATTGAAATAATGATAATTTCTTTCCAAAATTGCTGTGATAATTAATAGAGTGATCTATGTATTTTAATACCAATATTACTTGTATACTTATTTTGCTTCAGGGGGCACCAAACCAGTTCAGTTCCCCAGAATCTTTGCAGCTTGTCTTAGCCCAAAGTGCTCAACAGGGGAACAGTAAGGACATGAGTAGACCACTAAAGGAATTACAAGAAGCAGTGGAAATGCTGAACAATGTAGTGAAGGAACGAGAGCAGGCCTTGAAGGCAGCGACTCAAACCAAGAGCCTGGAGTGCTTTCCTCAGGTCATGAAAGATAAGGAGGAAATTGGGGTAAGAAGTACCACATATTAGCATACTTCTCTAATGGTTAGAGAGAGAATGCCAACATTTTTTACCTTGCTCCAACTCATTGCTTGTTGTGATCATGTTTCTGGTATTGGAAGAAGAATCTGAGACATACCAATTGGTAGTTTTTCCTAACTATCTATTAAAGGTATATCTATACCAGCAATACAGGATCTTTTGCAGGTTGTCATATTGTTGGCTTGCTTTAATCCAGTGCAATTCTTTATGCAGACTAAAATCTTGAAAGGTGTTTAGAGGAAGCTAATTTATATCAAGTCAGACTGTTATGGTCCATTTAATTCTATATTGTCTACTCTGACTGTCAACAGTGCTTTGGAAAGGAGAATTTTTCAGAGATTTAGAGATTCTGGGGATTGAACCTCAGACCCTTTTGCATGTAAATCATGTCCTTCACCTGTGATGAGTTACCCAAAGTAAATGAGTTGCTCATTTACTCCCAGATGTTTTTTATATTTCACCACATTCTGTCTCATACCTTTTCACTGTATTCCTACATGGCTTTCCGCACATTCTCATCCCTTCCATATAGAAATCATGGGAATTTCTTGGAAGTAAATCTTCAAATATATTGGATCAAATGTATAAGTGGTCCAAACTAGCACTACAGTGGATACTATGAAATCCTTCAACAAATCCCAGAAATGGGTCTGCAAATCTAAGAATCCTAAGGAAAAGTGGCATATGTCAAAAATGCATCACACAATATTTTGTCTAAAGAAAAACAACCGGTATGAATATCCTAGTTTTCATATTAACAAATCTGCAGTAGGGTGCAAATTAAGACCAATGTACAGACAGCCATTTTAAGAGGGGGAAACAATGTAAAATCAGCTTGGACAGAAAATGTCCTTAAAAAATGGAAATATGAACCAAACTCAGAAACCAAGAATTCAGTCTGGGCTAAACCAAAGAGTTCTGCATTTAGACAAGTGCAATTTCACAGTTTGTGTATTAGCAATAGCAATAGCACTTAGACTTATATACTGCTTCATAGTGCTTTACATCCCTTTCTAAGCAGTTTACAGAGTCAGCATATTGCCCCCAATAGTCTGGGTCCTCGTTTTATCGACCTCAGAAGGATGGAAGGCTGAGTCAACCTTGAGCCAGCCAGGATCGAACACCTGACAGTCGGCAGAGTTAGCCTGCAATATTGCATTCTAAACACTGTGCTACCACAGCACTATATAACATCTTATCAAGAAATGGCATTCAATCCGAGTGACATTGCTAAGCTTCATGTTTGTTCTTTCTCTTCTCAGCTGAACTGGGTTACCTCACAGATTGAAACAATCCAGGAGAGGTCAGAAACATTGGCTCAGGATCTCATCCAAGCAGAGAGGAGTTTTACCACAGTAAAAAGCGAGATGGATCTGCTTGATGTGCAGGGCATACAGAAAAGGCAAGAAGAGATAGAGGTGAGATCCAAAGCTTTGGTTCTGACTTTTCTATCTTGAAGAATGTTGAAATGAATGTTGGTTTTCCCCATTTCAGAAAGATTTCGGATAGCTCTGGTTTTTAAAATTAAAATTAATTTAATTAAAATACACTGTAAAACTATTCTATATTTTCCTCCTTTATGCTTTCATTTGTAAATATAAATGGAGGAACTGGTTACAAAAAGTTACAAATGGAGGGTAATATCATCTGGATCCCTTGTAAAAATCCAGGAATGAGGTAAGGAAATTATTTAATAACTGTTCTGTTGGGAACAGTTCCATCTCCTGTTAATCTTGTTTGCAATGAGAGCTAACTTTTCTTGTTTAGCTCATTCTAGTTTTTTTTTAACAAGTTTGGCCTTGGGCTAATCTCAAATGTATGTGGGTGAGGAATGTCCTGGGATTTAGAATTAGATTGGCTCTGGTATATAAGAACACATATATTTTGCTGTAGTCAGAAAGTCCCAAATGACACTTACTGGATGCTTAAATGCATTCCTGGACTTTGTAGGTTGCAGATTTGGAGGTTAATAGTTGGAAATAGTTGAACATATTCCAAGGGTTAAGTGGTGTGAAGTGCTTCTCATGTTTGCACAGATGTAAATGCAGCAACAATTAGCCCAATGTCCACAAAGTTGCTGGGCTCATTAGCCACTCTCCCAAATAAGTTTCATTATCTCATAGCAGATGTGGGGGCTATAGATCTTAAAGAAGACATTATACAGAGTTTTTTTAAAAAAAAATCTATTCTGCCTAGTTACCATTGCAAATCACAGAAGATTATCTTACAGGTTTAAGTTTGACTATAATTTTGAGCAGTACTTTTAAAAGAAGTATGATGTTTATTGGTTCTGACCATCTGTGCTTTTTAAAAGCTTTTTCTCCCCCAAAAAATCAATAGCAAAAAACCTATTCTTTCTGGGATAGCAACAAGGATTTGCTATCTGGAAGGAACCAGGAAAGTGTCTTCACCATTGTGAATCCTGTTGTTCTGTGTCTCATAGAGTGATATGTCTCAGCTGGAGGGAAATATAGAGGAACTGGAAAGAACAGTTACTCACCTGGTTCAAGTATCTGATGACTCCAAACGGATTCTTGAAATATTGGAGGCTTGGAAAGATCTCCAAAAACTGGTGCTAGAAAATTCAGTTCATGGACAGCAGACTGTTCGCTTATGGCAATTCTTTAAAGGCTATCTGGCCATTATGTAAGTTAGTTTATTTTTTTCTGATACTCCTAAAAATCTTGGGATGCAAGATGCCCAGAATTAAGAACTGTCTTAAATTACAAAAAAAAAAGTTATTTTTCAGACAGCATATCTACATTTCCTTACAATTCATACCATATAGCTTTCTATCTAGTTCTATTTTCTTCATACTTTTTATACTTCAGCAAAAATGTGCTTTGCTCCTAGAGAAATCTTGGAAAGGGCTTGACATTTTAAAATTAATCGAAGATCAGAAGCAGGAAATAGTCCTTTTATTTTAAAAATTAAACCTTCCTTAGCCTCCAAACTGTTTTGTTACTAATCATGTCTGTGAGATGTTTTTGTTTTGAAGGCAATTCAATTCCTAAATCTCTTTCAGTCATAGGCACAGTTCTCCTTGATACTGAATTGCGTGCAATTTGAATGTAAATTGTCACAGTTGACAAACATACAGGGAATTGCCATTGGCTACACATTTCCTTGCTGTTAACTACCTTTATTGAGCAAAATACACATGCAAATATTTTAGTGTTGTCAAGTATGATGACCTATGTGTGAGTTCCTTGCTAACTTTTAAACAATAGTGGGAGAAGTTGACATTGTTTTTACATCTTTAGTTTTTCCTGAGTAGACTTTGACACAAGGTAATGGAAAGTGTTTCCATGTCTTGCCAAGAAAACTGAATGGAAATGTCCATGTAAGTCAGTAGGTGTCCAGCACAGCTTGAAGGTGATTTGATGTTTTTAAAAGGCTTGAGGGAAATGCTTGCTAGCTTAATTATGAATTATAGATGGAAAAATTCTGCCACCTAGTGACCCAGATGCAGAATAGACATCCAGTACAATTCTTGGCTCCTAATAGCTAATGTTCTGCCTACAGTCTAGGTCCATGTTGGTGAACCTATGGCACGCATGCCGGAAGTGGTACGCAGAGCCACTTCTGCCGGCACGTGAGAGGTCATCTGGAAGAGCCTCACTGCGCATGCGCATGCACGCCGCTGGCCAACAGCTAACTGTCGGGTATCTGGCACACATGCGTGGGGGCGTGAGACGCGTGCACATGCAGAGAGACATGCAGTGCACATGGGAGAGGTCGCACACACATGCACAGGGGGTGTGGGGGGCCCAGCATGCATTGCCTTCTGGGTGCTGGCACACGAGCGTGCGAGCATGAACATACACACAATTTTTGGCACAGGAGCCAAAAAAGGTTAGTCACCACTGGTCTAGGTCTAGGACTAGATGACTGTGGCTTTGTTGGTAATGCAGAACAAGGATGGATGGGCTTCAGCTTTGTCTGGTATGTTTTTTTTTTTTTATTTAATTAAAACCTGAAGACCCACCAACCAAACCCTGGTATAAAAGATATGCATTTAGCATTAAGGAATAAGTCTCAGTGGCTAAGACGCTGAGTTGTCGATCAGAAAGATTGGCAGCTCAGCGGTTCGAATCCTTAGTACCGCGTAATGGAGTGAGCTCCCGTTCGTTGTCCCAGCTTCTGGCAACCTAGCAGTTTGAAAGCATGTAAAAATGCAAGTAGAAAAATAGGGACTACTTTGGTGGGAAGGTAATAGCATTTCATGCACCTTCAGCATTTAGTCATGCCGGCCACATAACCAAGGAGGGTCTTCGGACAGCACTGGCTCTTCGGCTTTGTAACAGAGATGAGCACTTCCCCCTAGAGCCGGAAATGACTAGCATGTATTTGTGAGGGGAACCTTTACTGTTGAGGTATTCCCCGTTAGGAGAATGAGTGCACTCAGGGAAACATAGAGTGGCGATGAATAACACACAACCAGCACAAGATACACTGAATAGTAAAATGTAAGTTTTACTTCCAGTAAATGGTAAACAAAGTCCAACAAACAGTCCAAATCATACACGGTTAAAGCAGTTAATATTCAAAACAATCAGTCCAGGGATAATCCAAAATGAAGTCTGTTTCTTTACCAGTATCATAAACAAAATTCAGTAAATGGAGTCTGTGAACAGTTGCAAGACTCACAGCAATTCAAGCAGAATGACTATCAGGCAAAAGGCAAAAAAGGAAGCAAAGGAAATGCAAAAAGAACAAACCAGGTTTCTGGCTCCATCTTATGGCCGTTGGAGGAACCTCAGCCAATCACAATTACAACATTCTCTTAAAGATGCAACAGTATTAAATGACTATCCTTGTTTATATATTGCCAACCCAACTGTTAGGTGACTATCATTCTTAACATTTGCCTTTAACCATCTTCTGAGCTTATGAGTATATTTTGAATACCAGGATTGCACTCAAACATGCAGCATTTTCACCCCCAAATCCACTCCCTATTACCTCCAGGTTTCCTCATTCAGCAGACAAATTTTAGTGCATGAAGTCATTGAGGGTTTTTGTTATTGTTGCTGCCGCTATTCTAACATCATCCAAAAATCTACTTTTTGGTTTTGGTCTACCTTTTGGTTTACTTTTGCAATGGAAAGTTAAATTGGCTATATATTTAGGTAGGTATGAGGACCGGTTTCTTCTGCATTCACAGCTGTCCTCTCACCTTGATTTTTTAGCTCTTGGACAGAGGACACTCGGGCACAAATTTTCTCAGAGAATTTGAATGCCCATGGTCTTTCAGAAGCCCCCTGGGGGAATTTGAAGAATAGTATGGAGGCTAAATTCAAGGAGTTTGAAGAATTGGCTGCATCAGGGTGGGAGCTGGTAACTGAAGAGCACTATTTGAGTAAAACGGTAAGTGTGAAAGGCTAGGAATATAATTATCCCACAGGCTGTCAATGGAATTATCATTTAGGTATCGTTATAACTTAGGAATTGGTATTTAAGCCCAGAAGAAAATCATGGTATGGTTTCAAATATGCATGTCTTTATGAATTAGTGGCTCAGAGCAGCTAATTCTATAGATAATGGTTTTCATAGATTTCTCAGGACTGCTCTTATTTACGGATATCTTTTGCACCATCAAACAGCCCTCTCCTGGGCATTAGCTTCATCCAGCAGCAAATTCCTTCCAGTTGGATAGCGTGTATTCACAGGCACAGATGGGTTAAACCCTTTGGAAAGTGAGATAATATGTAATTATAGATTATATCCAGTTCACACCCTTGAAAGCATTTTTCCACATAAAGAGATCCAATGAGCACATGTTTTATATATTTAAAAAAAAAACTCATAGAGTTGCCTAGAGCACCTAAGTATTTGCTATCTCTGATTTAGAGAGGTCCAGTAACATGATCTTAAGAGTGAGATATTGATTTAGTTACCACTAAATTGATCAGAAAATAATATTATGGTACTAATTATAAAAGTTATCTCAAGTTTTGCTAGTGAGGAGAAAACTGTGGTGAAATGCAACACACATGGGATGGGACAGACACACCTATTATTTAAACCTAGATCTTAAGATGAGAGATAAAATTCAATTCTGTAAATATATGTTGCCCTCTACAGAAGTGAAAGCAGTAAACACGGTCCATGGTACAAGCAGACAAATGTAATCACAACCCTCAGTGTGATTTGTAATCGTTATTGCACTGGATCAACATGCCTAAGTTTCAAATAGATGTTTTAATTGCTTTGATTTCTTAAGAAAGTTCGAGTTTTCCTACAGTTTATTTTGGAGAAGTAGAAGAAATGGTTTCAGAGCAATGATTTGGATCAAGGATATCAAAGATTTATTTATTTTTAATATTGAGAGCATATTTGGGAAGAGACAGAGGGAAGCTGTGGGGTCCTTGGCGATAACCAAGCTCAGATACCACCAAGGACCCCACAATTCAACCCTGAGCTACAAATATTATCTTCTATTGGTAGAATGAAACTAATTCAAGGGTTTGAGAAGGAAACAAATGGACATGTTTCAGAGCTGGTCACAAATCAGTTTGCAAGGGAAAACAGTAGCAGAAATTCATGGGAGTAGCACTACAGGGAAAGTTTAGGAATTGACTCACATAGAAGAATATAAAATGGGAAGAAGCAACTAAAGAATATCACACACACAGTAGCTGCTGAGGACAGGGAGTAGCATTACAGCAAACCCTGAAAGGGGCTAATTCCAATTAGAAGGAAAAGTGAGATTAACTGTAAGGAATATCAGTTCTTGTCTGCTAAAGTGAAAAGGACTGCAAAAGATGAAAGAGAGGTTTTTCTCTTGGGAACATTTGAGGAGAATCCAAAGAGTTGTGATAATCTTTCTCTAATAATTTAATGCATAAAATATACGAAACATCAGATTCCATGGTTCTGATAAAGCTCTCTGTGGTCTACAAAACTTTCACAGTTATCCTTGAACTACCAATAGTTGTTCATCATTAAGGTGCCAGTGGTTTTTGTGACAAAAATGATAGATTCTCTCAGCAGGCCTTATTGAGGTAACTGGACAAATAAGTAGGATAAAATAGCTAAACTCTCTGAATGAAAAAGGACAGATACAAATCTATGAATCTACCTGGCATCCTTAAGAATATGGAAACCAATATTTAAGAGAGCAGAAATAGTTTCAGAGATATTGTAATACCGTAGAACCTTTGGTCATGAACGTTTCTGACCACAACCAAATCGGGTTCCGACCAAAAAAATTCACAATTTTTTTTTCGCGGCCGATTTCCCTTTTTGCACCATTTTTTTTGTAAGCACCAAATTTCCAAAATTAGGTTTGGGTCATAACCAAATCGGGTTGTGACCAAAATTATGGAATGAATTATGGTGGTGACCAGAGGTTCTACTGTATGGCATTTCAGGTGGTTTTTCCCCCCCCTTCTCTTTCACACTTGTTCTGACTTTAGATAAAGGAGCGAATGGAGGAGCTACAGAACATGCTGGGATGGATGATGGTACGCTATCAAGCACAGTGTTCCCCAAAGGACCTTGGAAACAAGAATGATGAGCAAGAGACTCAGGATAGCACTCTAAATATGCCTCAGAACCTCCAAGTTAGTATGCCTCTAGAGTACCTTTGTTACAAATAGAACTTTTTATTCATGGACTGGGGAAACAATGAAGATTATATTGTGCAACTATGGGGGAGGATTGAAGTTTCCTTATTTTTTAACTTCCTTATCTTTTTCTCTGATTTGTATCTCCGGATGGTAATGCGTGAGAACTAAGAAGTATTCATGTATCATTTGCTTTTGTAAATTCTGTCATCAATATTGAATCTGCAGTTAATGTATCTGATTGTTGTCCATGCCATCAGCTGACTGCCTATGCATGAGGACAGAGAACAGCTCAAGATGAAGAAACAATTTTCATTTCTTGTCCTCAGCCTTTCAAATTGGCAAAAGTAAAGATGGATCACCTTCAGACTTCTGAAAATACTAACAATGAAAACAACGGCGGCATAAAAATACTGCTGATTTAACTGCAAAACCATTGTCTAGACAAGGGGTGTCAAACTCAAGGTCCACGGGCTGGATCCAGCCTGGGGGTGTTTAAATCTGACCCGCAGGGCTGGCCTGGAAATAGCAAAGGACCAGTCTCTGCTGGCCAAAATGGAGTGCGGGGAGCACAAGCCCTGTTCTGGCCAGCGGGATGTTGCAAGAGGCCGTCCAGGCTGAAAATGGGGTGCCCCGGTTTGGCTCGCAGAGTTTATCTTGTCTCCTCACCCACCATTTCTGGCCAGCTGGTGGAGAACTACAGTGCTGATCCAGCCCTCAAAGAAATCCAGTTTGAGAGCCCTGGTCTACATCAGCAATTTACTGTTTGCTAAAATGCATGTTCTGATTCAATATTCCTTTGATGGACTCCACCAATCAAAGCACCTATCTAGGCAAAGGGGTGAGATAACAGGAAAACCATTTGGATTTAGAATATTGTCTCACCTACCGGTATATAGGCTTGTGTTTGGATCAGTATAGTGGGCTCATAGTGTGCAGTGAATCAACCTATGCAGGATGTATCTGGAATTATGAAAAAAAAAGGCCAAGTGTAACACCAGCAGGACTCAGGATTCTTAAATAACCCAATTCTGTTGCTTTGGCAACAGATTCTCGTTCTAGGACTTATAAAGTACCAGTCTACTCTATTTTGATAAAGTTGAGGACATCTGCCCAAAGGATATGCGTAGCTCTGTCAATATTTTGTTACTAAAAATAGAATATAAGTATTCTACGTCTCTGTGCTTACATCCTTTTAAAAATTGCTGCTGTAGAAAAAGTGCAAGAACTAATCACCGGGATCCTTCTTCGACTTGCAACTTAATTTATTCTGGTCTCTTAAAGTCTTTTAAGAAACTGGAAGGACTGTGGACTTCTTACCTTTTCTTCAGGGCCCCTTGCTTGCCTGCACTAGTTAAGGCTTGGAAGGAAATGTTTCTTTTTTAAGGAAGAAAGCTAGCCTTGGATAGCGCCATTAGAGGCTTGAGAACTAGGGGTTAAACTGAGAAGATGTCGAAACATCATTGAAGAATTATATTTATGACTATCTTAAGATAGTTTAAATAATCATCATCTTGGCTCCCATGCTCCCATTTCTGAATCTGATTCCTTTCCAGTAATAAGAATAACAACAACAACCATGTCCTATAACTACTTGCTATTTTTCTTCCAATGTTGGAGTTTTCCCATTTAAGATTTGCTATGCTTATTTTAAGTATATTTTTGCACATCCCGATTAAAACTTTCCAAGAATCAATACAGCAGTAGAACTTTTCTGTACGGTCTCCATTCCTATTACATTTAAGCAAAAATACCATCAGAATAAATTTACACTAGGCTGGGTTTAAAAACGCATAATACGAGAGATTGAGGTAAATAGCCTGGTTTCATATGTAAGGCACTTGTTCACTTGGGTGCACTCTTTCCAAATTTGCAGCAGACTTGCCCAGCTGGTCTTCTGCCTCCTATGTGTGAATCAACCACAACATAGAATAAGGAACCAATACTGTCCTTTCCTCAGATGATCTCTAATTTTCTGAATAGGCCTTGATCTTATGTCCAATTAATAGTAACTTAATGCATATAAGCCTTTATAGTCAAGAAGGAAGTAGATCCCAGTTCAGAAGAAATAACAATGCATACCAAGCTGAAGGAAGATAATTAGCAAACTACCCACTGCAACTTATTTATTGTGTTTTCTTATTCCTTAGCTTGAACTCGATCCTAGAGCTGATGTGACTGAAACAGATAGTATCCAGAACTCTAAGGTGTTAATGAAATGTTCAGCAGGCGATTACCATAAACAACAGAATGAAGCAGTCTCCACTGTATTTGCACTGAATATTCCTCCAGGGTACAAACAGGGATTGGAAGAATCAGGAAATGATTTAGATTTTGAAGTGGATGTCCCTAAGGGAATTCTAGTTCTAGAACCATCAGAGACCCCAGTGTTACTTGTGCCACAAGCACCCCCTGGCAGTTTGGGCAGCACGGTGAGCTTGATCCTGAACATTGAAAAGGAAGGGGAAAAAAAGGCTACCGGAAGCCAGGCTGCATCTTCACCAACTGTAGAACAAGAGTCTTCGCACAAGGTAAGGTATTTCCTTGCCAAAGAGATAGATATGCTTAATTGCCAAATGCAATAAATGCAACACTGCCTCTAGAGCAGGGTTTCTCAACCTTGGCAACTTTAAGATGTGGGTTCTTCAACTCTCAGAATTCCTTAACCAGCATGAATTTTGGAAATTGAAGTCCACATATCTTAAAAGTTCCTCAATCGGAGACATGCTGTTCTAGAGCAATGGGAGGCAAGAATTTCTAATATGAGGAAAGTCCAAACTAAGAATGTCAAGGAGGGGAGCACCTAACATCAGTGGAAAAGTTCATAACTAAACATTAGTATATGAATACTGTAAAATCTCCAGTCAGAGGTGGTATTTGCCGGTTCTCAGAATTACTCAAAATTTCTGGTTCCGGTTCTCCAGAACTGGTCAGAACCTGCTGAATATTACCTCTGAATATGCACTATGGATCAAGGAAACTAGTTTTGTTTTCTGCTTCTTGCATAAACAGCTGCCATATATACATCTAGCACAATCTTTTTATGTGGCACCAACTGACTTTCTACACCTTCATTTCTCTGCTGGCTGTCATTACTGCTCCTTCACTTTCCATTTTTGTTTCTTTCCTAATATCCAGCTCTCTGAAATTAAGCCCTCAGCCTGTAAAACATTTTGGAAACGTTGCCAGGGACTTTTAGAAAATACTTTGGGTAGTTTAAAGAAAAAGAAAAGGCTGTCCCATCAGCATGCAAAAGAGGTAAAATTGCTGTAATGAAGGAATGAGGGAGTGAAGACCAGGGATGCATGTTAGGGCACATGACTGCATGTTGCAAGGTCCTTAACTAACTAGCTCATTGCTACTCCTCACAGTTAACTCCTGCATTGATTTACAATGATATTAGGAATCAGGCAGACAGCTTTAGCAAAGGTACAATGTATGAAGGCGTGAATACATTACAGCTGCATTAAAGTTTCCATCTCATATCCTATGAAAACTGCTCCCATAGAACTTTAAATAGCAATAGCACTTAGGCTTATATACCACTTCACAATGCCTTACAGCCCTCTTTAAGCAGTTTACAGAATCAGAATATTTCCCCCAACAATCTGGATCCTCATTTTACTGACCTCGGAAAGATGGAAGGCTGTCAGGATCGAAAGAACCAAATTCCTGATAGTGTGGGCAGAATTAGCCGGAAATACTTCATTCTAACCATTACACCACCATGGCTCCTAAATATGTTGTATTTTATCCATGCTCTCTCTATGTGCTGTGTTTGTTCTTCTCCACATCTTGCATCTTCAATAATTGACCAAAGGACAGAATTGAAGCCTACACAGTTTCTGCTATTAGTCTCTAGATTAATGATGGTTCTCTGTTCTGTATAACTATTGAAGATGCTGGACTGGTGTCACCTATGTAGAGTTACAAATTCACAGGAGATATACTAGGACAAGGAACAGTATGTAATTTAGATCCCACTATGAAGGAGTAAATCGATTCGAAAAAGAAAAAGAAACAAGAAATGAGTCCTGTGGTATACTGAATTTTGAGCTAAGTTATGGATAGGAGAAAATATTTTATTTTTGGAAAATGGCCAATGCCTCTTTCAGCTGATCACTTGAACTTAACCCTTTAGTTGTTTTTAATTCTCTGTTGATAGTTTGAATGTTGAAATGAATTAAGAATGGGTAGTACATCACCTATACTGAAATGCTTTGAGATGCATTTAGTAATGGTTCCTCTACATTTAAGTACAGACTAACATTGCCTCCCTTCCTGAAAAGCCTGGAATAATAAAATGAAGTAAACTAGAATAGCTAGAGTTTCAGTTAGTCAGAACATTAATAAACCTGAAATGCATTGTCCAATTTGTGGGGGGGGTTGCATGAATGGGTCTTTCAAATGAAGAGTGAATAAACATTTGGCAGAAGACAGCATGTGTCAGTGCATGCCTTTAAATAAGGTCTTACGAGTGCAAAATTTGCTACTCTGCTATCCTAAATATTTGGCTTAGACTCCAGCAGCTTCATACGGTTCAGAGATGTTCTTTACTTTTCTTACTATGTTTTACAGGTGAGCACCTATCTACATGTAAAGGAGAAAGATGGGTGTGGAAATCAGGATCCTGACTTTGGAAATTCAGCCTTCATATCAAAATCTGTTAAGCAAGTGCCTCTCAGAGTTCCTTCTTCCCCATTTTCCAGGGTAGAATGGAGTAAAGCAGCCTCTCATACCTTCCCCAAGATTAGTTCCAGCTGCTCCTCGAAAAGCCCAAAGGGAAAAACCAAAGGAATGGCAGGAGATATTCAGAGGCTCACTTTGCAAAGGATTATGGGAACAAAAGCAAATTATCTGCAAGAAATGAAGTATAGTATGAGTAACACTTGGCCACCTAGATGCACCCAGAGGGTGCAAGTCCTGCAGGCATTGTTCTTACCACAAAGAGAGCTGATGGATCATGTGAAGAATACACTAGATTGGGCTATTGATGCTGAATGTGATTTACCTAGAGAAACATCTGGAAAGTGCATATTCCTGAAACAAAACCCAAGTCTCCATAGCCACCACGCATCCACAGAAAAGATGAACACATGTCAGCATCTTTCCCTGGGATCTGTTTTGAGCCTGGAATTTCCCAAGGACCTCAGTGCTCTTACAAATGTCCATGATATTGTCAAGGTAGCAAGGGACAAGGTAGCAGAAAGGAAGGGAGCAAACCAGGTGAACCAAGTGGCCCAAAGGAGCACAGAAGAGGCAAAGACACACGAAACCAGTATCAGCCTGGAAAAAGAAACCGTAAAAGGACAGCGAATAATGCATCCAAAACCCGTGAGAGCAGAAGACATTTCTCATAAGGTCCCCAAGTCCAAGAAAGGCACTTGGTTTGAAGAAGTGAACCTCAACCCAAGCTACGGTAGGCAGAAAACTTACTCTGTTGCTTGTAGTGAAGAGGTGAGGCTGCATCCTAAAAGTCAAAACAATTCCAGTGATGAATGCTTTGATTTCAAGCAGAATAAGCCCCCTCATACCAGTGTATTCCATGAGCAGATAGATTTGGAGTGGGATAAACTAGCTTCCTCACTGGGTAGAATGGGTATTTCCAAAGAGAAGCAAGTGAAAGATGTAGATGACAAGAGAGCCAAAGTTCAAGAAGCTTTGAGGTTGAAACTGAAGCCTTCCTCTGCTGAATCCACCAGCAACCCTGATTTAATTTCTCATCTAATCAAAATGAAAGATCCTTTAGTGAATGAGACATCAGAAAAAGAAACTACCCAGTGCTCTGAAGAAAGCATTTCAAGACACCCACCTACATTTCTGCACTTGGGACATAAATCCCCCACCAAACCTTCTAAGCTTGATTGTGACTTGGGCTATGTGGAAAATACTCGGAGTAACCCAAAACTCTGCCCTTTTAATTTGATCCCACGGGCAGAAGTACCCAAAGGAACGAAGTTGCAAGGCATGGCAGCAGAAGTGCGTCATCCTGCTCATGAGATGTTTGAAGAAGAGGAAGAAGAGCTGCAGGCCATATGGAATAATATGGAGAAGCATAAAAAAGGGTCAGATGTCCCCGATGACCCGGGAAGAAAGATGGACAAAGAACAAAGTCTGGGCAGTTCAAGTGGAAAACTTCTCCTGACATCTGCAGATAATTGGTTGATAGCCAAATTCAAGCTTCCCACTTCTGCTGAGATGTTACAGAATTCAGAAGGAGGAAGAAGGGCCAGTCTTGGAGTTGACAAGAGGAAAAACAGACCAAATCAGTGCAGCAAAGCAGATATATCTTTTTGCCAGGAACTTAATAAAGAGGCAGCATCTTCACCTGGAGAATTGTCACTGCAAAAAATATATCCAGTGGATCAACAGAAATTCCAAGAAGAAAGCAAAAGTGTTAGCAAGGTTAGAAATGATTGGTTTTCAAGGGGAGGCATGGGAAAAATTGCATTAGAAACTTTGTTTTATCTAACATTTAAATTTTTGCAGTTCTTTTTCAAATGTCCCCAAAAGAGTTGATACTTTTATCTTCTCATTAATGCAAAACTCACACTTTTTCAAGTAGATTCCAAGTAGAATACTGAGCCCTGCAGCTGTGTGTGAATGTAATACTCATCAACATCAGCCAATTTGGCCAATTCCATGTGGCTGGAATAGCACACCTATAATTTGTATAGCTAAAAGTCTGTAGACATTCTTAGTCATCCAGGTCATGGTTATCCCAAAGATACTTTTTCAGGAGGTAACTGGAGTTCCTTGTTCTTCTTTGAAGACATTTCACTTCTTATCCAAGAAGCTTCTTCAGCTCTGACTGGATGGTAAGGAATGGAAGGATTTATATTCCTTGCAGACAGCTGGTCATTTGCATTCTTTTAGAAAGTCATTGAAGTCACTTGGAGGTTTATCTGCGTCCTCAAGGTCACCTGAGTAGTGCTAATGGTTAGCACTACTAATGGTTATATAGCACCATTAGCACTCAGATGACCTTAAGGACACAGATAAACCTCCAAGTGCTTCAACAATCCTCTAAAAGGATGCAAATAACTGGCTGTTTGCAAGGTACATAAATCCTTCCATTCCCTACCATCCAGTCAGAGCTGAAGAAGCTTATTGGATGAGAAGTGAAACGCCTTCAAAGAAAAACGAGGAAGTTCAGTTGCCTCCTGAAAAAGCACTTTTGGGACCTGGAATTTGTTTACTTGAAAAAAACTAAGCTAGAGTTGTTGCAAGTTTGGGTTGAAAAAACATTTTCCCATCCTTTTGCTATGTTTTGGGGAAAGTGATACAAAAATGCCACATGTTCCTTTGCAAGGTTTTTTGTTAATGTTTTCAGGAGACTTTATATTATTATGTGTCTTTTTCTAGACTCATCCAAGTAAATTGGAACTTCAGATGATGGAAGGACCTCTGGAAAGAAAAAATCTGTTGCAGGCAGGAGGCAGAAAGGTATTTATATGGAAAAAGGGGAAATATGTTAATTTATTTTTACTTCTTGCTAATGCTTGTCTACGGATACAAACAACTACTGGTTATCAATAAATTGCTACATTGAAAGAATCTCACCCAGTGTCCTGATGGTAATGTTGTCAGTAACTAACATTGATACAGCTCCAAATATTTTTCAGTGGGATGATTCAAACATAAGCTAAAGTAATAAATGATCTGAGTGTTAATCCACAGTTTGTCAGCTAAAATAAAGTGAAAAACTAGTCTGATTTGAGCCAGTCATGGAGAGGGAAATTATTACCAGGGAATCACCCATACTTTATTTGCTTGGTGCCAATTATGTAGCTTTTCATGCCCTGAAAGAGCTTTTGGACATTAGTTGTTTTTCTTGGCCCATGTTTTAAGACAGAGCTTATAGGGAGTCCTCAATTTACAACCACAATTTCCATTGCTAAGCTCCTGATTTTATGACATTTTTTTGCCATGGTTGTTAAGCGAATCACTGTAATTGTTCAGTGAATCACATGGTCATTGAGCGAATCCAGCCTCCCCTGTTGACTTTGCATGTTGGAGGCCAGCTGGGAAAGTCACAACAGATGATCATATTACCATGGGATGTTGCAACCATCATAAATGTATTATGGTAGCCAAGCACCCAAATTATGATCACATGACTATGGAGATGCTATGAAGGTTATAAGTGCTAGGACAGATCATAACTCACTTTTTTCAGTGCCTTGTAACTTTGGTCACTACATGAATTGTTATAAACCCAGGATTACCTGTTCTAAAAGCAACCATGGACAAAAGAGGTTTCCTATTTGTACTGCTTCATGTTCAGACCAATCTTCATCTGTTTTTAGATCTGACCTTGGACTTTTGTTCTTTCAGGCAAATAGTCGTTCCTGGAATACATTTCATACAGTTCTGATGAGGCAAACTTTGTGTTTTTACCAGGACAAGAAAGATACCCTCAAGGTAAGGCTGGTAAAAGAGAGAAAATAAAAATACAAAATGCAATATTGTTATATGTCATCAAGTCTTTTTCTACTCCTAGCAATTACATTGATAGATTTTCTCCATGAGATATGGAATAAGTATAATATGTAAAAGTCTCTGCCAAATATTTAACAGTGTTGTTCTTTTTTAAAATTCTGCTTGAATTTGTTTCTCCACCATTTCTATATCCTATATAATCCTTCCCCCAATGTTCTGCATGAACAAGGTTATTATCTACTTGAAAACTTTATGCTGTTTTTGTTGAGTGTTAGAAATAAACTGCATTTTTTCCAAAATAAAACTTAAAATGACCTAGTACATCCTGGTACAGTCATAGGTGCATTGAAACTAAGCTTAAATGGCAGTTATAAATGGCACTGATTAAAACTCACAAAATTTTCATAGAATCTGCATTTCTTGGTATAATGACATTGATCCATCAAGCAAGAAGAATGAACATGATCACAAAGAGAACCTTGCATTTTACATTGTGTCTATCAGAGGTCTCCAACGTTGGCCACTTTAAGACTTGTGGACTTCAACTCCCAGAATTCCACAGCCAGCATGCCCCAGTCCAGAAGTCTTAAAGTAGCCAAGGTTGGAGATCTCTGGCCTAAATCAACAGAAATGCACAAACAGAATCCTGGATCATTCCTTTCTTCAGTTTACCATTTAAGATAGTCCCTTTCTCAAGCTTTTTCTTGGTTAAATATGTACTAATTTACATCTTTGATAACCATAACTAAACCTTCAGAATGATTTTCCTATTCCAGAAAAAAGAATATTTGTTTACCTGAAAGTACTGTTCTATAGTGGCTTAGTTAGAAGCAATGTTTTCAAGTGTGGGGACTTTATGTTTGCCTTCTTTGCATAGCAGAGCTCTGTGATGGCCATACCACTAAATCTGTCTGGAGCTGTTTGCACCTTGGAAACAGAATACACCAAAAAGAGCAATTGTTTCACGTTACAGTGAGTAGCATCAATGTTTCCACTCCTGTGTGAGGTACCTGGATGCATTTGTCACTTTCAGATATAGGTGCTGTTAGAATGTGGAAATTTTCATTCTCTGACTGGGCATTTGGAACAGGTGCTATCCTTTTTACAATTTTTGTAGATACTCCAATATGCCAACAGTGGAACGCATTCACTGTGTTCAGTTGCTGAGGAAGGACATGGGCAGTTTGTCATATCTCTTCTCTTCGTCAAATTTCTACGACATCCCATAGTGCCTGTGAATTTGCTGAAGAGAGCAGAATCAACTTCTTTTCAGAATTCCAGCACTAATTGGTCCCTCTTCACATACAACTTTCAGTCATTCCCATCTCTTAACTGGTAGTAATGTTTAAGGTAGATAAGTTATTTCTACCTATTATTTATGTCTTAAGTCTCACTGAAATACATCACTGGAATGTGGCCAGCCATCTAATATTTCTATTGACAGGTTTAGGAAATCCTGGAAAGTATTTTATGGAGGATTAGGAAGTCCTGGAAAGTATTTTATGAAAAACAGGAAAGTATTCTATGCAGTTGTCTAGACCAGTTTCCAAAATTATATAGTATTTTTTATCACACTATATATGGAGGGCAGAGGGACAGACAGGAGGAAAGAGACACTACCAAGACAACAGTCAGATAAAAGAGGATTGAGTCCAGGACAGGAAAATATCCTAAGTGACTATCTCAGACAAGACCCTCACTAGATCTCATGAAGGGACAGAGGAGGAAGCATATTTAGACTTGTAAGATTTTGTTACTATAGCTTTACAATAAGTAGTACTGACTTAACAATGAAGTTTTAATCTGGGCTACCTTGAAGTCTGATCCCATAATACTTATTCTCTCATACACATCTAGGTTGAATGACGGCTCCAAGTATCTTCTCAGAGCTCCAACTGAACCACTCATGAAAGAATGGGTTACCAAATTACAGCAAAACTCAGGTAAGACTGAAATATAGCCCATAGTATAATGGTTAGGCCTAAGTGGGGAAATGTTTGGGCATTTTACAACAACTCTTATCTTCCATCACCATGTATCTTATTGAAACTGTGTCAAACCTAGGATTATAAAATGGATTAATCTTAATATTTTAGGGAAGATTGACTAAAATATTGGGATTTATTTGTGGGAAATTGAAGCTAGAATAAAAGTCCTTGTATGTAACAGTATAACAACAGTGGCTTGTACATGGGCAACTGTGCACATTTCATGTTTGAGCTGAATGATACAAGTATAGAGGAATGAAAGTGCTTTAAAATTCATGTTGTAATTCCTCTCTGTTCATCAGAGAGGCTATAGCACTCTGTTCTTTCTTGGTTTTCTTTTTTTTCTCTGAAATGTTTGAAGGAGACTTTTGACATAGGTTTGCTTGGCTATGAGACCACTTTTTAAACTACTTGAATGGCTTTATTTTAAAATGTGATGTCTGAAATGATTGCTTTGATCTGTTCCAAGGTTTATCTGAAGTGGATTTCTTCCCATCATCTTCCCAGCCTGCTCAAGGAATGACCTCTGCGGTTAGGTAAGAAGTTGAAGCAACTCAGCTATGATACAGATTTGCAGAGGAGAATACAGAAAGTTTTTTGAGAATTCACAAACTGATATTCCTATAAATATTTTTGTGCTTTTTAAAAATGCAATACTGTATCAAAATACTGAGAATATCCAGACTTTGGGATTTCTAAATGTGAAGTTATAGCCATGCTATATGGCCATGGACTGGTGGGGATTGCAGTCTACCACATCTGGAGAGACTAGATTAATAGCAGTTTAATATTTGGAAATGCATCTTGTTCAAGTTGAGTTAATATTACTGTCATTTCCTTGCTTTTTCTTCCTGTGTGATTTTCTAGCTTCTACATTATTAGAGGCATCCCTGATGCCCACTTCTTGTTAACATGCAGTGTCCTGGTTTATTTTCAGCCACATAGAATCTGCCAGTAGACCAAATGAAATTAATTGAGATATCCTAAAGAGATGACTATGAATAAAACAACTCTATTTGCTTTATGGAAAGGGCACTCTACAACTAAACACTGCCTGAAATATGCCACAGAGCACTGTGCAAATTTGAATTTGTATCTCCTTTCCTATTTCCTTCCCCCCTGTTTTATTTTTTTCCTTGTTTAGTGCAATTCCTGGCCAAGGAGTTTCCCACTTCCAGAGCTTTCAGAAAAAGCTTCCAACCAAGAGTCAAGAAATCAGATTTCTGCCCAAATCAAGTGTAAAGCTGCAGTTGCCTTATAGTGCTCATAGTGAACCACTGGAAACAACAGGTAAATGTATGGAGCTGACTGCAGATTTTCAAGAGCATTTTCCTGACTTGACCTCAGTAGCTTATTATGGTAGTATAGCAGATAGAGAACGTGGGCTTCTCTAGACCCTGAACTAAATAAGGTTGGGTCTAATAAATAATTGGATGGGAAAATTACAAGTGCAGGCCTGATTGGGAATTCCCCAAAACATGACTAAAGGAAATAGTGATGAATTATTTCTGTAGTGCTGCCAGAAATCTATAGAGCCACTGGAAGCCGATCTTGAACAGAAAGACACTACCTTTGCCTTTAGTATAGTAATACTGCTATACTATCCAATAATATAAGTTCTTTAAATAATATGTAGTAAAATGTTCCTGTCAATTCAATTGAAGCACCATAGGAGAACATTTTTTGAAAATTACTGCTGTAGAGGACAGGTAAGAACTAATGGCATAGAATCCATTCAAGCATTTTCTTCATTTATTCTGGACTTCTGGAGTATTGGAGAAACTGTCCAAGGCAGTGGAAATGGCCATTTCTACACAACCCTTTGCTGAACTGAACTAAATAATTAAAAGGAATCTATTGAGAGAAAAGTTTTTCCTCCAACTGTGGGTTGGGGACCTCTGTACTGAATCATAATGTGGATTATTTTGATTAGGTTTTATATGTTGTGTAAAGCTAGTTAATCATATATAACCAAATCATGGCTGTCTTTCCCTCTCATACACATGCAAACCACTCCCTACATACATGTTCTATGCTTATTTCGTGGTCCCCATCACAGCAAAGGTTACTTAATCAGTGTTAAAGCTAATATGCTAACATTGGTCCCATAAGCAGGTCCAACCGTGACAGGGCTTTAAAGGCTACAACTAACATTCTGAGATATATAACTGAAATATTTAGCCTTAATGCAGTGTGTCTCTCCTTCTAGGAAATGGCCTCAGAGCTGCACCTATTTATACCACAGAACAGAATCTAAAGCAGTGTTCCCCTTTGGAGTCAGCAAGTTCACAAGAGCCTCAGTTCTCTCAGGAAGATGACTGGGGACTGGTGACAAGCAAGAGGCGATCATATTCATTCACCTCAGGTATGACATGCATATCTATAAAGAAAAATACTCAGAATTATTAGGTGTAATTATTGATTAGGTCTTGTACAGCACCCAGAGTTTGCTAGAATGTCTGTAGGTATTGTCAAAGAAATAAATAAGCGTTGTTAAGACTATTAAATTTTCTCCTGGCTTTCTAACTGCTTGTACAGCTAATAAGCTATTAAATCCACAACCTTATATTCAAATACAGCTCAGGTCTCTGCCATTAAACTTTGTTTACAGTGACTAACATGACATCATATGCTATTTTCAGACTATTATCATATCAGTTAGAAGTCAAGGTTATTTTCAAGTAACAAGTTTATTGCTTAAAGTCTCCACTAGGTGCCAGGAGCACACTTTGGGAGTCAGATCCATTTGTTTGATTTTTGAAATGCACTTCTCACTTGAATGTGCTTTAAACAGGGTGGAGCAGACGTTGATTATTCAGGTGGAATGCTAGATTTACACATTCCATCTACTAGCATGGAAAACATATCTTTAAAATTAAATAATTCTGCTCTAACAATTGGTTGTAAGCAGAGAACCAAAAGTAAATGGTATTTTCATTTTTTTAGTCAGAAAAAGAAATACATTAAAAATATTGTTGATAAAACTACTGATCTCTAGAGATTTACCAGTAAATCCAGATTTACCCTAATTATATGCTCAAATCATTCAATTCTCAAGATATGTGTTTGCCTGTGATAAAGAGAATTGTGACTATTCCTTAAATGGCAAATGCATGCTTATACCTTGTCAAATGTGTTCCAGAAGCAACTGTCAGAGGCAATTTTGAAAAAGTGATTTTTGAAAACTGATCAGTGGTAATGGAAGAGCAAAATGCTCATCAACAAATAATTGTCCTAAGTATGAAGAAGGGGTCAGCAGGCCCAGATGGGAGACCAAATGCACCCTGAAGTTCCTCAGAGACCAGATATTCATGCCTTTTTCACTGAACACTAGAAACATCCAGATGTCAAGAGAAGAAGGAAGCAATACTATATTAGTTGACCTTTCCTGATTGGGAACAATCTGTGATGGCTGAGAATTTTGGGAATAATAGTCTTCAAGCTATTAGTGAGAGCTCCAGGGCTAGGGAAGAGTCCATCCAATAAAGGAGAATATTTATAGCTCAGGGTTGAAATAAAGGGTCCTTGATGCTCTCTGAGCTTATCTGTTTTCTTGCAGGCCTTTCATTACCCAAATGAGGTAGCATCATTAGTGCAGTAAGAAAGGCTGTTGTTTTCTCCTCATAATCCCAGCCAGCTTCTTCTCCCTCTTTAAGCATCCTCACTCCATCCTTAATGAAGTCCGGTCCTTGTTATAAAGAGAGGAATTGCTGCTGATTGTCTTCACTCTGCTCTTTGGGCATTTGTTCTGAGCCAGCATTTCCCTACATTGCCATCTCCCTCAATGTCATGCTACTGGGGCAGCCAAGACAATTTTCTCCCAGCTTGGCTTCAGAGCAGCTGGAATCTACCCAACTTTCATTTTTTCATTTCAGAACTCCACAAGGTTTGAGGACAGGCTATTGGGGACATTTCTCATTCAGTCAATGAAGTCTTGGCTGGCTTACTTCCTGCCAGCTGGACAAGCATTACCTAGTAGATTTCACAGGCAATCTTATCAGCCAAGCCAATCTTTCTAATCAGTTTCATTACCACTGAAAATAAAACTACTCAACTTGATTTTTCTCTGATTATATCAGTGGTTCACACAAAAGCCTTGCTTCACCCTGGCTTCCAGCCTCTGTGATCAAGCAAGACACTACATGTTCCCCACACACATTTACCTGCCCTGTACTCAACTTGTTGGAAAAGATGCTTGAGTTTAATGGGTGGGGCAGTGAAAGATGATTTTTTGCACTCTCCTCCCAATCAGTTTGGAAGGAGCACTGATTGGTCCAATCTCTACTTCATCTACCAAAGTTAGTCAAGGTGGGAATCACATGTCCAAAATGCTTTAGAAGGGGAGTTGAAACAGTGCCTCATGCAAGTGTCCTATGCTTTGCAACTGCTAATAAAAGAAGCGAGTACAATATATATAATTTTCATAATCCGTGGCCTGGAGATGAGGCACAGGGATAAAATTAGGGTTACCAGGTGATTCCACTGATATTATAAAAAATAATACAGACACATACCCCTCCCTCTCTCTCTTTCAGCTACATATCAGAAGATCACACCTTTATCGAAGTCTAAAGAACCCAACAACTACTCTGTTACTCTGTACATTGGTGAGCAGGCTCCAACCACTCCTCCACGGCCCCGCTGCCACTCCTTCATAGCCTCTCCAGGTGGAGCCCGAGAAATGGTAGGTGAGCATAACCAAAGTGCTTCACCTCTCCAAAAGAACAAATCCGTCTTCAGGAAATTCTTTGGGAAGAAAGATTGAATTTTCAGGAAATGGGGACTGTGGTATTAAATGCTGGCAGTGAACTGTCCTTTGCTGGATGGGTGGAGGGTCCTGAGGTTCTGCTACTCTGCACCAGCCCTTGTCATTAGCTCTCTCCCAAGAGGGCAGAAATTGAAGAAGAGGGGATAGGCTTTGTTCAGTTAATATTCCGCTCTTTCGCCCCAAAAGAAATCAGCTAATGGAGTGGAGGGACAGGCAACGAAACAAGTACCTTCATTCATTTTGACGCAGAATGCTATGTAATTTCAATTATTACGGAGTCTTTCTTTACAGTAGCAGTATATTGCCTTTCTTTGACATAGATACAATCAGGTAGTACATTCCAAGACACAAATGTTATTAATACTATATTTGTATTCTGGGATGGAGGAAGGAATTATGTTTCCTTCAAGTCTTTCCTTACAAATCTGTGCATAATTCACAATGGGATCAAAAAGCAAAGCAGTTCTTAGATGTAATTATCCAAGCCATGGAATTTATCCAGGCTGAAGGCTGCCCAGCTTTTTCACCTGACTGCTACTTTTGTGCCTTTAACCAGTGTGTAGACATTAGCCAGTAATAATTACGTGCTTTATGGAGAGAGAAGATTTGTCTTTTCTTTTCTGTTTTTATTGTTCTTCTTTATAAATTAAGCTGTTGTAAACACAGACACTCCAAAATAGGTCACAGCAGGATTTTTTCTGGTCAGTTGGCAACATTGAATGAGGCCCAAACAACACAATGGAAGCCTGATCTTTTACAGGAAGAAAAAAAAAACAAAGCACTTACAACACCAATTTAGAATCCGCATACATGTGAACTATAGTTATTTTGAGGCTGAGGAAAACCTCTGCAAGATTTTTTTTTCCAGATATTGAAGAGAGGCATTTGCCTTTTACTGTTCAATGTGGAGTATAATGCCAAGAAGTTCCTTGTCACTTAGTTTTCCTTCCTTCGGCAACTTTTAAGGCTGGTTTAATAGCCAATTGCATCTCCTGGAGAAATATTAACACCATATTAAAACACCAGTTAGTCTGTGTGCTTTCATTCAAAATGCATTAGAGTTAACTGAGTTATGCTTTAACAGCCAGGCTGCTACTGCACTTAAAATACCCAAACACATGCTGCACTCCATTTAAAAAAATGAAAACATCGGTATTGGCCCTTCCAAATAAAACAGGAAAGTTATGGACAGATTCCCAGATGTATTTTGTAGTCTTACCTGGAAAGCAAAATGGCACTCTGTGCAAAAACTTGAAATGCAGCCCTTGCTAAAATCCAAGAGCAGGTAATAGCTCAGCATCTACTGGTTCCAAAATGTAAATTTGCTCAGAGATTTTCATTTGAAATTGGGAGTGAGGACTTAACCTTTTTTCACACCTACTGATTCTTTTAAAGAAATGCCTTTCACTGAGGTATTTTTTTCCAGGCCTGGCTGGGAAGAACCTTTCAAATAACTGCAAACATAACATATGTCATATCACCCTCTTGCTGTAAGGAGGAAGAAAATAATGAGCAAGAAGGTGTCACATTTGTGGGGCTGCAATAGGATATCTGGGTCTCAGATGCAGAAAGGACTAATTAGCCCTCTGATAACCTTCACATCCATATTTGGATGACATGATTGAGTTAACTGAGCCCCAAAGTGCCTCAGCTATTTCTGGCTAAACTAATTCCTCTGGGTTAATTTCTGGAATTAGTTGGCTTGGTTAGATGTGCACAACAGGCTGTTAAAGCATGTTCTGCAAATTGAACCAATGGGTCTGCAAATCCAGATAACTGGGTTTCTACAGGAAACCATAGGTATGATTTCCCCCATACACACATTTGAAAGGTTTATGAGGTAAAAGGTGACTGCAAACCTGAACCTGCTGGTTTCACATTCTGGTTCCAGATAATCGGAAATTCGAGCTACTCTGATGTTACATGATATTGCTAAACTTTAAGTAAACATGGGATATATGCAGGAGAGGAATAAGATGATGGGAAACCCACTTTCATTGGCAATACAGGCTGGCTCAACATGAATTACATTTAACATGTAGCTCTGCCACTTCTTGTCTCTCAAGAAAAGGAAAACAGAATTGTTGCTGCATTTTGTAATCTATTTCTGTGGATGGAAAAAAAATGCTGTTTCAAGGAGAAAATCTGTTTATTATATCCCATGATCCAAACATTTGTATCTGCCTCCCCAAGACTGCACTTCAAAGAATAGGGACTTGAATTGGGAATGATAGATTCCATTTCTTTAATTCTCCCTTTTCTTTTGCACAATTCATTAGCACTATCTTTTATTTGTATCCTCTGTTTTGGCACAAACACATTTTTTCAAATGAAAACAGTGAGTACCAGACACCCAGAAAAATGGCCACACAGAACCATACAGTATTCCATACAGGTAGCCTTTGACTTACAATAGTTCATGTAGTGACTGTTCAAACTTACAAAGGCACTGAAAAAAGTGACTTATGACCATTTTTCACAGTTATGACCATTGCAGAATCCCCATGGTCACGTGAACAAAATTCAGACACTCGGCAACTGGTTCATATTTATGATGGTTGCATTGTCCCTGGGGTCATGTGATCACCTTTTGTGACCTTCTGACAAAGTCAGTGGGGAAGCCGGATTCACTTAACAGCCGTGTTTCCTGACTTAACAACTACCATGATTCACTTAACAAGTATGGTGATAAAGTGGTAAAATGAGGCAAAATTCGCTTAACAAAGCTTCACTTAGCAACAAAAAAATTGGGCTCAATTGTGATCGTAAGTCGAGGATTACCTGTATATCGATTGTGAAACTCTGGTTCAATCAAAAAGCTAAAACGGTTCAGTCCCACAGCTTTGTTTGTTAACAGGAATTAATAAACAAGAAATTGCAAAATTCCAAATAGATCTGTTTCCCAAGGACAGTTAATCGTGCTTGGTTATCCACAACCTGCTCAGTTGCTCAGCCACACTTTTCACCTGTGGATTTTATTTTGCCACTTACCAAAATAAATGCCATCATAATCGCTTCTGGACGAGGTATAATTCTAACTCTTGGGCTCATGCATTCATTGTACTTTTGCCTTTTTAGTGAACAGTTTAAAAAAAGAGTAAATATCCCTATTGTTGGAATAAAGAACAGTCATAAAGTAGATCTTGAATCCTAAGAATTCTGAGGCCTCTCCCTTTCACACTTTACACAGAACAGCTATCCCAGAATTACAATAGAACTGAGGTAACTCAGCTCAGAATTTACCACAGCTACACACACAGAGTACATACTGAACTGGGTCACATCATGTACTAAATGATTGGGTTATGACTCTGTTGTGTGAACTCAACAATTGTGATTTGTTTACTAAACCCATGGCTAAACCAACTGATGAGTTAATGCTGCCAGTGAGTCCAGTTTTTTTAGAACACTGAAACAAGCATGTCAAGCAAAGTAAATTGCTAAGATTGATTAATTAAGTCAGATAGAACAATGTGTGAAGATTAAATATGAAAGGCTCAGATGAACAAGACTTGAGCAAAGGGGCCGGCCTCATTTATTTATGCTGGCAGTGACATCTTGTTCAGCTGCTCTCCCAGATGAAAAGGCTGTGAAATGGTGTCAGAGGCATACTGCATAGATACTAAAATTGGCTCTGGAAATAGGATTCCTGGAGAACTGGATGCAGCTCAGTCTGGAAGGCTGACAGCTAAGCAGGTAAGGGATTTTAATTTGGCCTTTTTGCCAAAAGATTATTTGAATTCTTCCTAGTATTAAATAAAGAAAAAAGCTGCTCAGTCAGTAAATTCCTGTCTACAAGCTGCTCTTTTGCCTGTACAGAGGCAATACAGAAGTGTTACAGGTTGTTGGAAGAAATATCAATCTGGTTCAGTTCCAAGCTGGGAGAAAAACACTGGAAACATGGAGACCTATTGGAAATAAAGATTCCATTTAAGTGATGAAGCAAAACCACAACCACATCTGATTTTGGGACAGCTGATAAAATGAAGTTGAGAATGGTGGGATTTATGCCTTCTTTGGGCTTTGTATTTGAGCTTTGTATTTTGGCTTCCTGTTCCTGTGCAAAAACATGTCCTATTGGCTGTTGTCAGATTCCTATGGGGTCATGTAGGGGTCATGGCTGGCTCTATAGGCAAAAGAGGAAATGCAAATCCTAGGTGTTTGTCTAAGTTAATGTGGTCAGTCTCTGGCTTATTGTTTATCTGAGCTCTCAGATGAAGTTTGGACTGCTCTGGGATGGTGCAATGAAGGGGCTTGTGTTCTGAAAGGGTGTTGGGCAATTCCTATTGTGCCTAATGACTTTCGCCCTATGTTGGATCTTGGGTGAGGGGCTACTTCTAATCCTACCATCCTGCCCTTGTTTCAAAATATCCTGTCTTGAATGGATTACCAAATCTGCATTTCTAAAAGTTGGCCTCCTCAGTTTCTGCTTGGGGCAGGGAAATGGGGGCTAGTTTCTGAATAGGCCCTCCCAATATTTCTTCATGGGTACAAAAATCTGCTGGGGGCTATTAAGAAAGACTGAGACTGCTTCCTGACACTAAAAAAACTTGTTTCTCCATTTCTCATTTAGGAGAATATAATATTCTGCCTTTTTTAATATTCCTCAAAATATTTCTTTCTTCTGACGGCGTGCCTTCCCACAAGGTTCTTGTATGCACAAAACCATGAATTTAATAGGATAGCAGTGCTAGGATGGCTGGGAAAAACATTCTAGTGCCTAGATTTCCATGGAGATCCATGCAATTTTATCAAAAAGTACCTGACTACTCAACCCACTGCAATACAACTAACACAAGATATGAAAAGGATAGCACTGCCATACATTAAAAATATCTCAGAAACATACAACAGACTATTACAACTACATCTCATCACCATGGCGCACAAAGCTAATGCCCTTAAAAACCTTAAATCTTAAGTTTTAAATAAACACATAATAGTCTAAGAAGAAAAAAGAGTCACCTGCAACATAAGAACTGTAACAGTTACTGTGTGGGAAAGACGGGCAGAAAACTAACTAGCTCATCTATGATTATCAACTAGAAGTCAGAAGACAACATGAACATGCCTGAATCTCACAACACATGGACAGACTCAACCAGAGTTTCAACTGAGACATTGTGAGCATCATAGACCAAACTAAATGCAAAAATGCTAAGGAATTTCAGGAAGCTTGGTATTCAGACAAATCAGCCAACAATATAAAGATAAACCACGTTTATACCCCATTCAAGAGAGACGATAAAAAAAACTAAGAAGGAAACAAAAGACTAGAATACATCCTTTCCAGCAATCAATACCTAGAGAAACAAGGATTAAAACCAGACAAATAATCAGGAAGAAAAAATACCTTAAGATACTACCATGGAATACTGGCAGAATAAGCTACTGAATATAAACAGAGAGCAGCCCACGCTCACTAGAATAGAACAGAACAGAACAGAACAGAACAGAACAACAGAACAGAATAGAATACTTTATTGGCCAAGTGTGATTGGACACACAAGGAATTTGTCTTGGTGTAAATACTCTCAGTATACATAAAAGAAAAGATAAAAGGAAACAGTCAATATAAATCATAAGTATACAAGCGACAAAATTATAGCACTAATGATATTACCTATTTGGGTAATAAAATGTCTTTAAGTAAACGATCAGGCTCAGACAACACCAAGGGGTCCAAAGTTCAACCCTGAACTACGTATGTTATCTTCTATTGAGTCTGCTTCCAAAAGTGGCTCTTTTTTTTCCTGAAATACCAAGAATCAAACTAGATTCTATCTACAGATATAAAGTCCTGTTTGCACAGCTTTTCATATAGGTGTAGGTACGGAAAAACACATATATACACTTGGATGTGTGAACACAGCCATTGTATTTATGGCTTAGGCCAGGGGTGTCAAACTGGAGGCTTACGTGGGCCATACCTACCCTATCGCCATGAAGGGAGGGAAACGTCATGACAGCAATGTGATGCTGTGAGTTTGACACCCATGGCTTAGGCTTTAGCTTTCAAAAGCTGCTCTGGAGAAGATAACTGAAAGCAGAGACAGAGCAGCAATTCTTTTAACTTTTCTTTTGTTCATTATTTCCCTCATCCAAAACAAGCTTCTGGGGCACAATAAAAAAAAAAATCAAATGTAGATTTATGAGTTCAACATTTCAAACAATACAATTCCATTATGCTGTAGCTATAAATGCCGGCATGACAAATTCCACAGGCATTAATTGTTATGTCTTTGGAAAAATGTTGCAGCTACTTATTTATATGGAGCATGATTTTGATTCTCAAAATTATTCTGCTGGTTTAACTGGTTCTTCCAAGATTCTACATTTCAAAAAAAAAAAACCACACATCTAGAGGTAATTCTTGACTTACAACCATTTGTTTAGTGACTGTATAAAGTTACAACAAGGCTGAGAAATTGACTTATAACAGATCATTGCACTTATGACTGTCAAAGCATCCATTTAATTACATGGTCCTGTAATTAAAATTTGGGAACTTGGCAACTGGCATTTATTTGTGTTGGTGGCAGCCTTTTGGGGTGACATGATCATACATTTCAAGGCACTTCCAACATGCTAAGTCAATGGGGAAACTGGATTTACTTAACAACTGTGGTGATACACTTAATGAACATGACAAAATGATTTGTATAATTAGGCATGGATTGTTTAACAGCTGCCTCACTTAGCAACAGATGTTCCAGTGCCAATTATGGTTGTAAATTGAGGACTACCTGCAAGGATCTATAGTAAAAATATGACTGCTAGCAAGGAAAAAAAAAAACTTCAGATTCCAAGAAACTACAGCCAGGCACAAAAACTGCAGGATTCATCATTTTTGTGGACGATTGTTGCTCCTTTTTTGTCTTTCTTTTTGTCTTGAGTACAAAGTTCATGCGAAAACTCTGGGGTTATTATGGTTTAATCTGCCTGCTTAGTCTGGAAAATATTCTTTGTTCAGTTCCTGGTATTCAGTTCCAGACTGACATTGAAAAATCCCCAACTGAAATGTTCAAGCAACTTCAACATTGACAATTCTGGTTCAGTGAACTAAAAATTTGATTCCGATCATGGTTTTGTTATTTCTTTCTCTTTAGTTGGACAGTGCTTTTACCTAGTTGTACCTTGGGCTCCCTAAATAGTACTTTAAATAAAGCCCACTTAGAAAAAAAATTAGACTCCAAACACCAAGTTTGCCACGATAGTGGTTGATTTTGGAAATAGAGGCACTGCAAGGAGGTTTTCTTCCCCCACAGAACATGTGTATATATATAGCTATCTGTGAACTCTTTAAATTCTCCACCATTTTATTAGACACACTTTAGTATACCGTAGTAGCTAAGGTACCAGGCTAGAATACAGGAGACCGTGAATTTTAATCCTGTCTTGGGCACCAAACCAGCTAAATGACCTTGGGCCAGTCATTCCCTCTAAGCCCTAAGAAAAAGTCAATAACAAACCACTTCTGAAATTTTGCCAAGAAAACTGTTAGGACTAGTCCAGGCAATCAGTAAGAATGAACACTGGATCACATATAGACACCGATCTTTAGTAATCAGAACTTCATCTAAGTGCTTTATCTACGTTCTGTTAATGGATAAAAAGATTCTGGCTAAACAGCAGCCAACAATATATTGTATCGTGTTTATTGAATTTCCTTTTCACTGTTAACATTCATGTGTTGGAAGCTCCTAGGATAATTGGCTTTCTTAAATTGAAACACAGGTATTTATAACCAATGATGTGTTAATCACATGTAGATTTGAGGGACTCACCCCTATTTAAAAAACCCTAGTTGCCATCATTTGATTCTGCTCTTCCTAACAGTTCAAGACCCAGGAGGGAGCAAAGAAGCTCAGAGAAACAGCAGGGGATCTGCATACCACACTTGTATTGTTGATGTTAGTGCTTATGAATCCACTATAAGAAAAATAACAAGGGTGCCATGCAAGGAAGACAAAAAGGAAGAAACCACAGCCTTTCACAAAACACATTGCTGTTTCTCTGGTTTGACAAGGACCACTTGATGATCCAGCAGAATGATGTTCTCTGGACTGATGAAACTAAAATGGAAGTTTTTGGCTTTAATGAGGAATGTTCTGCTTGGAGAAAAACTATAATCCAGCAAAACAACCTTGTTTCAACTTTGTAACATGACAGTGGGAGCAATGCAATCATTTAGGGAGTGTAAATTCTGCAATAATCTGGGAAAATGTCAGAGTTTAGTCAGTTACCTGAAACTTAAATGAGTGTGGGTCAGGTAGCATGATAACGATTCTAGACACACAAGTATATTTACAAGAAACTCATTGAAGCAGAAGAATCATTTATTTTGGAATGGCTGAATCAAAGCTCTCCTTTTAATTAAAATGAAATATTGTGGTAAGGTCTGAAGTTCATCCAAAAGTATCAATGCACTGAAGCAGTTCAGTAAAGATAATTGGGCCAAATACCTCCAAGCAAAGGTTCAGGGTTGATTAAAGGTACAGAAAACATTTGGTTGAAGTCACTGTTGCTAAAAGATATGCCGCCTGTTACAAATGTAAAGCTTCATATAACCCTTTTTCAATAAAGATAGTGGGTGTTGGCTCAATAGACATAGCACAACAGATGTTTTGTGTGTTATTTTGCTAGCATCTACTTATTACATGGATTTAGACAAAGTGCAGATCACATTGTAGCACTCCCTATACAAGAATTATAGTGGTGAGATAAAGTTCATGAACTTTTAAAGAGTGAACAAACTTTATTTCAATATGTGCAGGAGAAGGCCTCCAATCCAATTCTTGGTACCTCCAGATTCAGCAACCAAGGATACAGAAGATATATAGGACCACTTTTCCCCCACAGTACCTGGAGAGCTGCTGCCAAATGGAGCAGTCAAATCTAAACTCCAAGCCTTTCAAGTTGTTTGATTAGGGATAGCTTATTATTATCCTAGGTAATCTGCCTGTGCCAAAATGAGTTTGTGCTAGAATTCAGGCCTCGCATCTTTCAGTATCATCTGTGTGGACTGGAATATTTAACATAACCAAGAAATTATGAAAACTGCCTTTCCTTCCCCAGGACCTGTTTCCACACAGCAGGAATTAAGGGAAAAGGTATCTGGCAATACACAAGGTATCTGGCCAGGCACTGTACATTTAATAGTACCTATCGTTCGAAGTTCTTGGCTCAAGTTCCTTTTTTTTTGCCTGCCATTTTGTGTTAAAAACTCATGTCAAAAAATGTTTGCTCACTACAGACACAAATTATAGTATCTTTGTAACATTGGTACGTATATTCACCTCCATCAATAACCCTAAACCATTTAGCAGGAAAAGAATGAGACAGCCAAAATAAGTGAATGTAATCAACTATTGTGTGAAACTGATTGGTAGGTAGAAAATCTTTTGGTGGGCATAAAAGGAACAAGAATCAAGCTCTAACCTCCAGAATCAAGTCCCCTTTAATCAGGAAGTCTGCTATTTTCTGTTCCTAAAAACCGAGAGGGCAACGATCATAAGCAAACTATTTTTACCCAGACAGAAACTAAAAACCTACAACACTGCAAGTGGGGAAATTGGCTCTTTGATCAGAGTTTGCTACTAGCTTTTCTCTAATTTATCTTAGTCTGAGCCAGAAGCTGCCTCAGAACATAGTGTTGACAGATCGTCTCCAGAATGATCATTCCCTGACCTGGCCCCTTCAGATTTTTCAATGGCGCACCTACACCATCGTATTTGAGCAGATCTATCTTGCTGCTAACTGTTCTTTTTTATCTCTCTCTTTCCCAGCATTATAAACTTCTCAAGAGAACCAAGTCTTAGAATATTCCCAAAATATGTGAGGCTGGTCATTTGTACATCACAAGAGAACTCTAGGTTGACTTGTGCAATGATCCATGTTTGTTTGTTTTCTTAGCTATCCATAGTATTCTCATGAGTCGTTTCCAAAGTCAATGTTCAAAAAATATTGACTCTTTAAACAACTTCTGTTTTAATAAAGTGGTGCAAAGGAAAACCTGAGTTTTGTTTAGGGACAGCTTAAGTGTTTTACCTACAGGTAGCATTTGGCATCAAGAATGAATCCAACACTTAGGTGCACATATTCATTCCCCTTGGGACCAATTTCCAAAATGCTGATTGGACTCAAATATCTATACAGAACCCAAGAAACTTGTTATGGGGGGAAAACACTCCTTTAATTTATTGACTAAATTCTTACAAAGCTCATCGCACCATGTTAATTTTTAAGCTGGTTGTTTCAGATGGTGTCAGCATATTCAGTTCTGGTGCCCAAATGACAAACCGTAAAAATCACTATCTTCTGCCACTCTAAGGATTAATATGCTATTTTATGCCAGACTAAATCCGTTGTTTTTTTTTAAAGACAGCTATAAGCAGCAAGCAATTGTGGGCATTGTAATCCAAAATGCGTGCGGCGTCTTAAATTGTTCACTCCTGGTTTCAAATGCACAGGAAGCTAAGAAGAAGGGGCTGGATGGAAAGGCAATCTGTACGTGCTCAGGAACACTCCCGCCCTCAAGTCAGTGTGCTGGCGCCGATTCCTGCCTCTGAAGATGGTTCGGGGAGCGCCGAGCGCCAGTCTCCTGAGAGCACTAGGACCTGGTGATCGCCCTCAGCCGCTAACAATCCCTAGTGGGCAGCCGAGAGTCTTTTTGCGGACCTGGAAGAGAGCGGTGAAGGGAAAGCGAGCAGCAAGGTTCTGAGCAGAGATAAACGCCGGGGCTCAGCTGTTGATATCGGAGAGAGGAAGACCTGCAGCCACATGTAAGGAAGTGGACAACCCCGCTTCCGTGTTTCTTTCTTCGTGGGGGAGGGAAGCGGAGCGCTCCTGGAATCCTTTTAAATCCTTAGATCCTTCCGCCTTCGCCCCCCCCACCCCCCGCAGCTCGATTGGGTTCTGCTTGCAAGGGCGGCCACGTTTTCGCTCACCGGCAGCAGCTCCCATTTGCCTGTAATAAGGGCCAGTTTCAAGGTGGAGCTTAGTCCTGAGGCATTGCCTTCCTGCTAGTATTTGCACTTGGCACACGCTGTGTTCCCTCAGGAAAGTCATCTGCCGCGAGAACCGGGCCCAAGTGGGCTGCACGTGCTTTGGCACAAGCGCCTGGAGATGGGGCGGCTTAGTGAAGGATCGCGCCGTTGGTGCCCTTCTCGCCGCGCTTGCACAATTGGTTCGTCTGGGTTCCTTGTATTTGGGGAAATTTAAATATGGTCTGTTCGTATATAGGTAGCCCTCTATTTGCAACGGTTCGTTTAGTGACCGAAGTTACAAAGGTAGGGGGGGAAGTGACTTATGACCGTTTTTCACACTTACGACCGTTGCAGCATTCCCCATGGTGACACTATCAAAATGCAGGCAACGGGTTCATATTTATGACTGCTGCAGTGCCCTGAGGTCATGTGATCTTTTACAACCTTCTGATAAGAAGTCAGTGGGGAAGCCAGATTCACTAAGGAGGTTAATCCTTTCTAACTCGTAACAACTGCATTGAAATTGTGGAAAGAAAGGGGGCAAAATGGGGGCAAAACTCACTGAACAAATGTCTCACTTAGCAACAGAAATATTGGGCTCAATTGAGGCCCTAAGTGGAGGACTACCTGTATTGGAATTACAAGCTAGTCCTTAATGTAGTGTATTTGTTGGATGTAACCTAGGTTTAGGATTAGCAGATAATGTAAAGGGAGCCTCGCAATCCTTTTAGATTTTCCAGCCATTCCTAAGGGGAGAAAGGTTTTCCAGCCATTCCTGAGGGGAGAAAGGTGTGTCTGTGTGTGTGCTTTGGATCTTACTACTGTATTTTCTGGCGTATAAGACTACTTTTGAAACGAAAAAAAGTCAACCAAAAATCGGGGGTCGTCTTATACGCCGAGTATAATTTTCCAACTCGATCCTGCACCAATCACTGCAAGGCTGCTCGGACCGCCTCTCTAACTCAGCCAATCCAAGCAGGCTTTTTAATTAAAAAAGAACTGGTGTTGCCTCGGAAGTGGGGGGGTAGTCTTATACAGCGAATATAGGCCTAAACCTATGTTTTAACTATAAAATTAGGGGGTCGTCTTATACGCCGGTCGTCTTATACGCCGGAAAATATGGTACTTACTTATGGTCAAATCCTAGGTGTGATGTCTTGTTGGGTCTTATAGTTAATGGTAATAATAATAATAATGGCCAGGCTGAGTGAGGATGATAGGCGTTAAAATGGAGGAGCTTGGGAAGAAACCAAATTGGAAAAGCCAGGAGGAGCACTTTTGATTTGTTCTTGACCTTTAGCAAGAAAATATCGCAAAATCCCCAGTCCCATGCTTGGCTTTAGAAGGTATTCTCTGCTGCCATACAAAAACTTGTATGCAGCACTCTGAATACCCGTTGATAGTGATGATTCCCCCCCCCCCCCAACTTGTATGCTGTCCTGTTCTCAGTGACAAATTGACATACTGTTCTGGACAATGGAGGATGCCAGCAAATGAGAGAATTACCCTGCTAGGCGTAACATGTTTCTGATAGGGAGCCCATTACCACTTGTGGAGTAAGGTCCAAAGGAACTGTTGATAAGTTGGCCTGATCGCACATTTTAATATTGATTAAAAAGTGGACCTTTGCATGTAAGTCTGGCTGTGTTTTTGTCCTATGTGTGTTTTGAATGAATCTTTTCGCTGAGTCAAAACAAGATTAGAATGTGTTTGAATATCAGGTCAAGCAGGGACGGGAACCTGGTTTGAGTTGTCCTTGGTGTTTACTACTCAGACCAGAATACCTGACTCCAGTTTCTCAAGGTTACAGGCTTGTGAAGTATACAACAAAGGCTCGTTTCCTTTCATTGCTTCCAGAGCTACCCTCCTCCAAATTCAAAACCGTTTCCAGATTGGAAAGTCAGTGGTGGTAAATATCCATCTAGAAATGAGAGCATGCTGCATTTGTCTATTGGGGCAGGAAACCAGAGATTGGGAGAAGCTGGAAGATTGCTTGTGATGCAAATAAGTATATATTTTGGAAAGTGTAAATGTGGCAGAATACAGCATTAGATCTCTTCGTCTATCTGATGTTGAAAGGCATCCTGTTCACCTTCATGCTACTTTTGCTTAAAAAAAAACTTAAGACACTTCAACAATAAAAAAAAGAATTTGCCACTATTAGCTCTTGAAAGGCTCCAGACTGCAAGGAAAGCGCAGAAGCTTGTTTTCTAGATGACCTTGGAACAGTCCTTGATCATTTTCTCAGCCTCATCTTGCACTTGCAGTCGCATGCAAGTGGATTGGGAGGTACCAAAAGGAAATATCTTTGTTCAGCTCTGTTTGGAAAAATGCAGGGAGTTGCTTTCTGCTGAAAAGTTATATGACTTCTTTGTTTCTATTTTATTTTTGTTATGAGACCTCCCTTAAAAAATGTGAAAACTGGGAGAGGGAGGGTGTGAAGGGACAGTAATCATTACAATCTTTTGTGGAAGTTGTCTGTTTTTACTTATGAAGTTTAAGTAGCCAGAATTCAAAATTACATAACAAATGCCTCTCTTTTATTGATGAGAACTATTTGTGATAACTTGAAAACTTTCTGATTTATTTAGTGCTAAGCATAATCAATAAAATCCCATTTTGTTATTGGGTTGTACACACATATAATGAATGTACACACATATAATAATTTAAGCCAGATGGGACAAAATGCCAGATGGGAGAAAATAGAAACAGGAGTGTTAGCTTTTGTTGGGTTATTTGTTATTAATACTCAAATTTTATTTTATACTGTTTTTTTCTCCTGAAAGAGCCCAGAGTGATCTACAAAAAAAAAACTACTATAAAAATAATCAGCAACAAAACAGGTTTCCATAGAACAAAAGGCGAAAGCAGGACTACAATATTTTTAGAACGGAGTTGATTGTTCTTGCTGTTGGGCTTTTTTTGGTACAGTGATGATGGATGCTCATGCTAACTATTAATTTGATGATGCCATAGAGGGTAGCAGACTCATTATATGACAAGTGTATGTGGGAGTTCTTCAAAAGAAATCAGAATTCAGTTGTACAGGATGAGGGAGACTTGCTTTGTTTAATAATGCTTGTGAAACATCTTGTAATAATAGCTGATTGCAAATTGAATATGCGTCAGCAGTATCAGCTGACAAAAATACAAAAGGTGTACAGCAATCTGTATTAATAAATTTGGTTTCCAAAACATAGGATATAATAATTCCACCTTGAATATTGGGTTCATAGGTGGGACTAGATTTTGAGAAGGATTTAGACCAAGCGTAACAGAGTCAAAGAAGTATAATTCCTCTGAAAGGAAAGAAAGGGAATTGGGAATGGTCAGCCTTGAGAATATTAAAGAGATATGTGATAGCCCTCTTTAAATGAACAGGGAGTTAGACTAGAAGACCTCCAAGGTCCCTTCCAACTCTTCTTTTAGTCTATTCCATTCCATTTCATTCTTTACCTGGAAGAATGTCACTCAGAAGATCAAGATTTACCAGTATCTTCCACTGTTCCAAAGTCAGGACACTAAATTATGGTTTCTTATTACAGAAAGACAACTGTTGATTTAATAAGAAACTAACATAGTCCTTACTTTTAGGTTACTTTCCCCTTTAACAGATACATTCCAGTGGACACCAGTGGACATCTATTGAACATGCTTTAATTGGATTTCTGTAGCAAGAAGTGGGGACTCCCCGGTTCAAATGGTCCCATTCAGCTCTTGAGATTCTGCAGATAAAAGCAAGTTACAGGGAGGAAAACTATTGGAACAAAGACTAGATGAATGACAGGTGCACGCAAGAGTGTTATTCTTTACTTCCCAACATATCTTTACTATTAACTGCAGTTGAAGTGCTGATGTGATTGTCATAATAGAATACTGATGTAAATTGCCCCCCTCTACATGCTTTCCTAGGTAGCTCTTTTCCAACCTTATTCCAACCTAATTGTTCTCAAATTACTGCAGTAAGCCATTCATTTAAAAGTGTCATTTTGATTTGTAAACAATCATTTGTACAACCATTTGTTTAGTGATCATTTGAAATTATAATGCACTGAGAAAAAGTGACTTATGGCCATTGCAGCTTTCCCATTGTCATGTGATCAAAATTAATGTTTGGCAACTGACTCATATTTATGATGGTTGTTGCAGTGTCCCAGAGTAATATGGTCATCTTTTCTGACCTTCTGACAAAGTCAGTGGAGAAGCCAGATTCACTTAACAATCGTGTTAGTAACTTGACAAAGCAGGGACTCACTTAACAACTGGGGCAAGAAAGATTGAAAATGGGGCAAAACTCATTTAACAGCTGTCTCACTTAGCAATGGAATTTTTGAACTCAGCTGTGGTTATAAATCAGGACTACGTGTATTATTGATACCTGCTTATTCATTCAAGGGTATTCATTTCTGAAGATATGATGCCACTTTGTGAGGATAAAGCATCCTAACATCACCTGTGGCTGCCGTACTCTATGAGATTGTAAACTTCTGACCATAATGGAGTGTATATTTTCTGTCCGTTGGCCAAAATTCCTAGCAATAAATTCTCTATGAGCTCTTCTACTAACAGAATAATTCGAGGACTCTTAGTTGAACAAGAATATCCAGGGGAAACAATTGGGTTAATGGATGGAATTTATATATTCATTCTTGTTCTCTTTCTTCTAACTCCTGTTGTTAGATTCTTCTGAGGTTTTTCCCCCCAATGTGGAGCTATAATGATAATATTTGACTTTTAGCAGCCAATTGTATTTCTCCCTTGGGAGAGCAGTAGTTTCTCCTTGGAGCAACAGGAGGACCTCCTATCTCCAAAGGAAGCTGCTCGGTAGCTTTTGTTTTGTTTCTTCTGAAGTTGCGGCTGAGCCATTCATGCCACTGCAAGCATAAGTATACCACACTAGGATTGGCCCTTCCCTCAAGTCTCACTAGATGTTTGTTTTTATGAGAGAATAACTTTCTCACATTGTGCTAAAGGTGAATGCAATATTGTAATACTATAATATAATTTCTGGCATATTATGGTGGGCTCTATCCATGCCACATTTAACTCTGAGTATAGTAGCAGATGTGCATGAATGGTGTGCTATAAGCAGAAGCCGTGAGAATGGATAGTGTGCTTAATGTTCTATATCAATTCCAGCAGATGTGTTAGAACTTCAGCTGCCAAAATCCCAACCCTGCTCAGTCTTTGAGAATTATAATTCCAGACCTCTGGAAGGCAGCATACTAGAAAAGGGTGGCCAAGCTAAGGATTCCCCATTCTTGCTGGGTTCATCAAGTATTGGAAATGATTTAATTCTATAAACCACTATATCTAATTCCCCATGAGCCTCTCATGTGATTTCCTGATCTTCACTTGGTCAAAGCATAGTTCCTTTCTCTGTCCTTATTTTGCCTATATGTTAATATGATCTATTCCCCATAGTTAGTGTCAGAGCTCTAGTGTTTGTTCCAGCTGAAGAGTATCCTCTTTTATTTCCATGAATTAAAGCCAGAAAGCTCCTGGTTATAAATTATCTCTTTAGTCTCAGATGTCAGCATAACTTCCATTAACAGTCTAATACCTTTGGAAGACTTAACAGTTGTTGATGCTGCCTGTAGATCCCAGTGAAACAAGGCATCATATTGCATACTGCAGGGCTGTCAAACTGCCAGCCCACGGGCCGTATGCATCACATGCTGGTCATGCCCAGTTTAGTGAAAAGGGGGAAAATGTCCTGATACGTTATGTGACACTGCCAGGATGATGTGAGTTTGACACCTCTGGCATACTGGTTCAAAAGTTGAAACAACCTGTGATTTCTATAAATACAGCAGCACAGCACATTTAGTAATTGAGCAACTATTGCATCCAAAGCAGGTAAGGTCATCTAGAGCAATTATGACATTCTTTTTAATTCATGTTGAGTGTTCTGTATTCTGTACTAGAAAAGGAGTTGGTAACTGGAGGAATTCAGAGACAAATGGAATGCTTGGCCCCTCCCCCTGCTTGCACGGATGAGCTCCTTTTTAGTTAACAGTGATGTAACATGAGATAGAGCATGTCTTTCGCTGAAGAGAGAAGGGGGGGAATTTACTCCTTCCTGCCTTTAATGATGAGCAGTCTGATACAAAGGAATCCCGCATTAGGAAAGGAAGAAAAAAAAGAATGCAGTGTCTTTCCTTGTTTAAGAGATGAAGACAACATTTGATTGCTTCAAAGGAGAATGAGGCACAGAGGGAGTCTGAATTTATCATCTATTTACTGCAGACAGAGACTCCAGATGCATCTACTTCTTTTGGGGCTTCAGGAGTTCAAATTAAGCATCTTTTTACTGTTCTGTATTCTGTACAGTGGTAGATTTTGTCTTCTGTACAGATGCAGATAGATAAACTCAACAAAACATTCATACACAGTCTTTATTATTGGTTCATCAGGAATCTTCATAACTCACATTTGTGATGAAGTTCTTCTTTAATGACCAATCCTTTACATATCTGTCTTGTAGGTAAAAAGATGGTTATCTCTTTATTCCTTTTCTCCCATCTCGTAGTGGTAGAAGTGGAGCAGTTACCATGAGTCCGTGAGTTCAGCCAAGAGTAAGAAAACCTCCCCCAACCCAACAAGGGTCAATTTAGTGACTAGTCAGGATTACAGATGTGGTCACGTGACATGGACTACATTTCCCAGGATACCTTAACTACATTTACCATGATGCATTCCCTTAAGGGGACAGCTCACAATTGCTAACTAACTATCCAATTCCCATACACTGGCTGGACAGCACATGGAGTTTTGAGCCAGTTATGTAGATTGCAAAGACCAGTGGGAGATCAGGTGTGGTTAGGGCCAGGTGAGCAAATTTTGAAGGCTGACTGAGGTTTGCGCTGGGACTTTCAGTGACACTTTGAAGAATATACAGTGTTGTAAGTGTTGGCTTACAACACTTCATTTAGCGACTGTTCAAAGTTACAACAACCCTGAAAAAAGTGACTTATGACAATTTTTCACATTTAGGACTCTTGCAGCATCCCCATAGTTAGGTGATCAAATTTTAGATGCTTGGCAACTGGCTGATATGTATGACTGTTGTAGCATCCTGAGGCCATATGGTCACCTTTTGCGATCTTCTGACAAAATCAAGAGATACCAGATTTACTCAACAACCATGTTACTAACTTAATAACTGCAGTGTTTCATTTAACAACTGTGGCAAGGTTGTAAAATGGGGCAAAGTTCACTGAACAACTCTCTTATTTAGAAAAAGAAATTTTGGGCTCCGTTGTAGTCGTAATGTGAGGACTACCTGTACTCAAGAAATTGTGGGTGGAATCAAGGTAACAACTAGAGTTGACCTCATGTAACTGATTTCTACATTTAATTAGTATATTAAGTGTAGGTTATATGATTATTTTGGTTGTGAGTTTAATAATTACGTCTGTCACATTAAAAATGCAGTTCAGTCATAACTTTTGGAGGCTTCTAGGTCAAAAGGCAGAACTCTGATTTCATAGCATTGGCAAGAGGAAGAGCCACATCACTACATCCACTCCCTCTGCTCCAACTGAGTTAATCTCAAAACTTCTTGCTGGTCATTTCTGTCTAGGCTGGTTGTTTCATGGAATCTCTCACCTAATCTGGTTCCTTTCCTGCTTCTACAGTCCTTATTCCACTGCCTCATTTCCAAAGGTCAATGAATTTAATGGCACTGTGCAAAACTGTAGTTACTTGTTGCAGGGTGAGAAAAAGGACAAGAATTTTCCAGAGGCACAGAGGCATTTCTTTTCTATCTATGCTGATAATTTAATATATACAGTGGCTTTAGCTTAACAAACCACACATACATAGTTTTGAACAGACAATTTCAAATAAAGGTTTTCTTTCAGGGCTGGAGGGTTTTCTGTCCTGGGAGGATGGAAGAATAACTTCTTTTCTGGGCTTTTTGATTCCATTACCTTCATCAAGGTGTTTTCTTGCTGTCTTCTGGTCTTTTTCTCCAGAAAGTGAAGACCTTTCCATCAGCCAACTGGCTCAACAGATCTTTCTGGTTCTGCTTGTTGAATCTTCCCATGTCCATAGGACAACTCACCCTGCCACATTACCAAATCTTTCTTGAGAGCTGAAATCAAATGTCATGACTCAAATCAAATATTTGAATAACTGAATGAAAAGAAATATTTATGTGAATTTTTTCTCCAGATTTTATCTTCCCGCTTTTTAAAGAAAGAAAAGCCTTGAATATAAAACTCTTGCCATTGAATTTGACCCTTTGAATAACCCAGCTTGATAGTTCCAGGGCTCTCTCTTTTTTTCTTTCTTTTTTAAACCTTTTCCTTTTTAAGAAGAGATTGGACAACTGTTTGTCTGAAATGATATAGGGTTTCCTGCTTGAGCAGGGGGTTGGACTAGAAGACCCTTCCAAATCTATTATTCTGTTGTAGTGTGGTATAATGCTAAAGGGGTTGCCAACCTTTTGGGCCTCAGGGACCACCAAACTCATAATTTTAAATCCCAGGGACCATTAACCGGTTCTGTGGGCGTGGCCTAATTTGTGGGTGTGGCTTGATGGTCATGTGACTGGCTGGACATGGCTTGTATGTAAATATTATAAATATGTATATAAATATTTATATAAATATTGAATTTTTTATAAAAAAGAGCAACTTTTACCCAAAATCAAGCAAAGCAGGCAGGCAGATTGAGTTGCTCACTGTGCTGTCCCAGTCAGTCTATGGGAATTGGATAGTTACTTCGGAATTATGAGCTGTCCTCTTAAGGGAATGCATCATGGCAAATGTAGTTAAAGGTATCCTGGGAAATGTAGTTCATGTCACATGGCCACACCTGTAATCCTGATTGGTCACTAAATTGACCCTTGATGGGTTGGGGAGTTTCCCTCACTTTTGCCTGGACTCACTAACTCATAGCAGCTTTTTTCTATCGCTACGAGATGGGTTAGGAGATAACCATCTTTTACTACAAGGCAGGTATACAAAGGATTGGTCATTAAAGAAATACTTCATCACAAATGTGAGTTATGAGGATACCTGATGAATCAATAAATGTACTTTGTTATGGGCATCTTGTTGAGTTTATCTATCTGCATCTGCACAGCTACAAATCCACAACTGTGCAGGAGGCAGAAAACTCACAGAATCAGATTCATTCAGAGATCTATCTATCTGCTATCGGCTAGCTCAGTCTGTCCCATAAAATTTGCTTTCAAGCAAACTCATAAAATTTGCCAGGAAGCAAACTCACACAATTAACACACAACACACCATGTACGTAAATATTGAATTTTTTATTTTTTAAAAAAGCAACTGTTACCCAAAATCAGGCAAAGCAGGCAGGCAGATTGAGTTGCTCACAGAATCATTCAATGATCGGCTAGCTCAGTCTGTCACACAAAATTTGCTTGCCGTGAATCTGCACTGAATAATAGAACCTTCAGTCCTAATGGAGGTTCGGCTATGCTTAAAAGCAGAGCCAAAGATCTAAAGACTAGTTAGAAAGCAAGAAATGCTTTCTAGCTAATCTAAATCTGGCACAGCAGAACAGTTTATGGTCGGAAAAAGGAAAAATAGCAACTTAGCAGGCAAGGTTGCCGGGTAAGGAGTGGTAGGCAGGAAGCATTCCTGCAGGCCATGTGGGCAGTGCAGCCTTGTGTTTCTGTGCAGCCTGGATTAATTGCTTTGTGGGGTTGCTCTGTGGGTGAGATTTCTCTGCGGCCCACCAAAATTTTCTTGTGGGCCATGGCCCACCAGTTGGCGACCACTGATGTAGAAAGTTAGCACCCACCCCTTTCCTAGAAGAATGAAATATTCTAGGAAATATTAAAAAGGCAGAATATTTCCCATAAAAGAGAAATAAAAATCTTAAGGGAACCAGAAATTCAGCCTCAGCTCCCTGCCCCCAGCAGATATTTTGGTGCCAACCTATCTACCAGACAAAAAACCTTCACCTTCAGGACATAATAGGATTAGCCCTCTACCCATCTAGCAGCAGAGCTCACCACATGACATCTGGGGATATTACATCAGCCCAAGGTTCAACTAGACTTGATTCAGACAAACATGACCACATGGGAATCTGACAACAACCAATACAATACATTTCTTGAACAGGAACAGGAAGCTCAAGGGCAACGCCCGAGAGGATATAAATACCTCTCTCTCTCTCAAACCCATATGTTCAGCTGCACCAGGACTTCATGTGGTCCTGTGGTCCTGCCTATCAATAAATCATCTTTCCAATCAGCCTCCATGTTTCCAGTGTCTTTTTCCCCACTTGGAACTGAACCCAGATGGATATTTCTTCCAACAGTCCTATGATACCTAATCATTGACCATACTGGCTTGAGATTGTGAGAGAATCCAAAGACTTGGAGGCTTCTTTTTGCCCTTGGCTTTAGATAATTGTTCACTGTAACATCCTAGTACAGCAGATAGTAAGTCTCATCATTTTATTGTCTTCAAATATCAGCTAAAAAAAGGCATGTTTCTGCAACTTGTCCTCCAGCCCTCTGGCAAACACTGTGCTAAACATTTTTAAAGGAGCCATTAGAACATAATTTTACTTGTTTACAAGTAAAGTATCGAGTTCAGAAGGATTTAATCTCAGGGGGGTGCAATTAAGATTACAACTTTTGTTTTAACATATTACAGCCTTTGTTTTACTGTAATTAACTCTTCTCCAAAGGTATTCATGTATACTGGCAATTAAATAAGTTAAACAGAATATGCCTGGGGTTGTACATGATGTATTCACATGTAACAGACTTCATTCCAAAATGCATAGATTTGAGGACAAATAAAATATAAGTGAAATAAAGGAATTTCATGATATCTCTTCAATAACTATTTACAGATGTTGCATTTATTATTTATTTTATTTTTAATTGGCAGCAAATGTCAGCACAATTTTATCTCATGCTTTAGCCAAAGGTCTTTTTTGTAAATAACGGATTATTTAAACTATCCATTGTCACATTTTCTATGTAAATATGATTGTATTATAGGACTACATCTGAATTATTTTCCCCAATGATCTTAGGATTTTGTTGCTGCTTTTATAAACCACACTATTAGCTTTGGTAGAAGATGATCAAATAAAAGCAAGGAAATTGTAGCCAGGGGTTACCCAGCCAACAGTATTCTTATTTTCTTTAGATGGTGTCCATGATAAGGGTGAATGTGGCTGCCCGCAAATGATATAAAAGGTAATGACCAATGGGCAGGATGATGATCGTGATAAGATAGTACACTATTTGAAGAAGTCAGAAGTCATTTGGATGCCTGAGACCACTCACAGTGACAGTAAATTATGCAACAGTAAATCTGAAGGATAAACCACCTATTGCCCATAAATGTTCTCAGGGTAGGGCAAGCAAATTGAGTTTTCCAGAAAGAATTTTCATCAAGAAATAGAGTGCTAAATAGGATCTGAACTGATAAGTGTCAGAATAGGATCTGCATTATGCTGCTTCTTGATGTCATTATTGGCAAATGATTTTGCATATGCATGTGATGCTCCTGTCTTGACTTGAACTTAAGCAATATAGGGGGGAAAGATCATTGATGTAACTGTCCAGACTGGGCTGTGGAACATGGTTTCTGAATATTTATTTATTTTTATTTATTTATTTATTTTCAAGATTTATATACCGCTCTCTCTCCCTGCGGGACTCAGGGTGGTGTACAGTCATTAAAAAATATAATAATAATAATACAATAATTAAAAATAATTAAAAGATTATATCATCTTTCTCCTACCATTCCATGAATGCTATAGGTGACTTTTATCCAGATTCTAAGCCTCTATTCCCTATTACTAGAATTGTGAATAGTGAATATTTTGATAAGACGGTTATAAGGATTGTAACTTAACTGTGCATCTATACAAGATCCTGAATGCTGAAAGTTCTGTCCTGATGATGAAGATGATGATGATCTAAGATGAAAATGGCAAACCGAGATGAAGAGACACACTTTCCTTCAACAACTTTTCCAAGATGTGCTGTGTATTGATTAAGCATCATTTCCCCAATCATCAACATGCAGACCCCAGTTTTATCTGTGTATGTTTTCAGTCTTTCAGTAATAGAGCGATCACAGACTTTTATCTTTGGGGAAATGGGGGGAAAAGATCTCTGGAGCTCAACTTTGGGCCAAGATTCAGATTGCAAAACCACCTGCTTAGAATGCGGAGTCTCTGAGGCACCATTTCAGGAAAGAGTTTGTTGCCTTTACTTTCCTACGCAAGATAGCACAATGTAGCCTGCTGCCAAGGGAAAATAGAAGAATGTGCCCTTTTCATTGTTGCAGTTAATTGGGCTGTAGATAGAGGAATTCTAGGATCTCTACCAGTCTGGCAAACCAGTCGACATGGCTGAGTTTTCAGACCTCTAATAATTAGATGGTCTTTCTTTCGTTAAGACTCTGGTCAACCCTGCTGGTCACGCCATCATCATTCCTTCCCTATCAGACTCCTGCCCAGTTCATTCATCTGAACTTTGGCAGTTCTGAATTACTTCCTAAGGTCTAAGCGGTAAACACACCCTGAATGTTATAAGATTTTACTCTAGAGACATCAGCAGTACAAAAGATTTCTGCCCCCTGCCCCCCAAATATTTTGAACTTCTGACTTGGCTATATGAGGTCAAGAAAAGTATTTCAATTCAGCATCACTGAACTGCCCTATCCTGAGTCCAGGGTTTTGTTTTTGTTTTGGGTAGTTTGAGCTGTGAAATTGAGTTACTCTTCAGAGCCATTTTTGGAAATACAGTGCATTGTGAAGGTATCTTTTTTATCAGAATGCCCTTTAGTAGACCACGGAGAAACCAAATGGAATTTCTGGGTGAGAAATATGACCCCCCACCCGCACCATCGCTATGTTGTTTGCAACTAGTTCCTGAAAGAGTTAATCAAGTCTAGACCACAGAATATGAAGATGTGATGAAAAGGGCCCCAACTCCAGTTGATTCCCAAGTAAAGTCATACAGCAGACAAGGTACATTTCTGCCAAGTAGTCACTAGTCCAATCTCTTGCATTTCTACTTACAGGAATTACATAAGCCAGGTAGGAAATCTGCATCTTTCCTTATGCTAGGCTGTGGAGGCTTCCAGCACTAACATGGAACTGGTCATGCCAGTATCCAAACGATGTACTTTGGGGTCACAGTTGCTTTCACTGACAAAGAGGACCCAGCAACAGAACCACATTTCAAACTCATCCGGATCTTGCCAAGCCACAGGAAATAAGTCATTTATTTCACAAAGCAACACAGGCTAGAGAAGGTTGCCACTTTGTGTGATTTATCATAAATTATTACTAGCTTCCATTTATTTTGTTTTTGCATATTAAACCATAAATAAATGCTTTGACTACAAGTGGGAGATTTGCATTTCCATCTCTCTCAAATGTTCTGATGGACTTTCTTCTTAGGAATACCAAAAAAAACAACAACAAATTCAAAGTTAATGCCTTACAGCAGTTTTTCCCAATCTAGTCCCAAAATATGTTGCAGTTTCCAAATTATCTGAAAAGCATTAGACTGGAAATAACTGCTAAATATTGATCTGTTGCACTGTAAATTATGATCATAGGAGTTCTGTGAATATCCATTTAGCCTGTTTACTAAAATCTCATCATTTCTGAATAAAAGAGGGGCCTAGAGTGTAGCTTATGTAAATTGTTTCATTGTTTTTTTTTTTAGTCTAGATTCTAGACCAGGGCTGTCAAACTCATATGGCCCATGGGCCAGATAAGTCACAGGCTGGCCTTCCAACTCTGATTATCTGTTATGCCCCCACCCGGTTTAGCGAAGGGGGAAAAAGTCCCGATACATCCCGTGACAACGCGAATTTGACACCCCTGCTCTAGACCAAGGATTACAATACAGAAATCCCTTTGAGAGACAGATAACAGAACTGGAAAAGTAGTAATGTCTTGTTTTACAACTTCTTTTATCTTGTTTGCTTTTCTCTATGAAATTAATGATTTGTCGTTGGTGGTTGTAATCTTGTTAGCTTTGGAATTTTTCAATTCCATCAGAACAATGATTAGGAAAAGACTGCTTTAAGGCATAACTTCGAATTTGATATATACTGTATTTTTCAGTCTTCCTAAGAGGAAAGTCCATTTTAACACTCCCATTCTATTACTGAATTGAAAAATATATTTTCTGTCTTTGTTTCTCGCTCTTTCTTGGCTGCTTTTCTCTCCATAGGAGGAATTATCTTCTTGCATGCTATCAATGAACTCAATAAGATTGATGGCAACAGCATAAAGGTCTTTCATTAGTCATGCAGTGTGTTTGCTTGACTATTACAAGTTGGGAAAACTACTGCTGATTCCATATTAGAAACCCATCCCCCTTTGGCAGGTGTTCATTTTTCTATAACATCGTGGGAAAGAGCCATGGATGGATATTGGAACAGCATATATTTGATTACTAGTGTTATGCAATCTTGTTTTAATTTTATATGAATATCAATGCACGTGTCATGGATGGAAGCATTATAATATCAGATTGGCTTCTGGATTATTTTAATGACAACCAGTTGGAACACGATCTTGGTCAGCATAATAACAATGCACAAACATTCTTTATAGTATGTGTCAAGACTGCTGATTTTTTGGCTCCCAGTGTTCTTATACAACTAGCTGTTTATACAACAGGTGTTGAATACACTTGGATGTAATAATAATTTCAATGGCAAAGAGGCTGTTATTCAGTAACTATTTGCCAATAATGTGGGACAGTAAGAGTCATTAAGCAGAAGGAAAATACAGAGTATAGGTTAATGAGGAAATAAGGGGAAAGAGTTGAGAAAGGAGAAAAAAACATTGGTTGTTTTTTTCTCAGTGTTCAACGTCAGTCAAAACATTTTGCAGCTGCATTTGCACAGCATGGGAAATTTGGTTAGTATTTATTTGGGTTAGGTTCTTTTGTGTGGTACGTCAAACTCATATGTTTAGTTAGTAGGGTAATGTCTTGCATGCATCCCACACAATGGTGAATTCAGGAATCGGGCTGAGTATTTTGAGCAAACACAGCCATTGAGTTGAAGTATAAAAAAAAGTCTGAATCAGGTGCTGAGCAGTTGGTTTTTATTATTATTAGTGTTTCAACCTAAATTGTTCTTATTTCCCTGTATTAATTTGGTACAAAATAAATTAAAAAATCAATGGAAGGCTATTTCCCCTCCTTCCTGAGAGGAGATTACACCTCAGAAAACCACTAATAAAAGGCCCTTGCAACTCTGTTTTTAACCCCGGCTGTCTCTTTCCAGCTTATGGCATTTCCTGCATTGGCAGCTGACTCCTTCTACCTAATGAGCCAACCTGGGTGGTTTTCCACGCTTAAAACTCTTATTAAAAACTGTGGCTTAGAGTCAAGCAACTCTACAGAATGAGTACAGATTTGGAAAAGGAAGCTGGTAGCTCAACCTGAGTATTCCTTTACCTTCCTAAGAAAATAGCAAAATAAGCCACTTCTTGGTGCTCAGGATGACTGTTTACTTGTCCTAAATTAAGGGATTAGGGGTACCAAAGCTGTTCAAGTCTTGGTGTTTAGAATTTTGAGTCCTTAAAGCTATTGGTTTCCTAATAATAACCACCAGTATGGAGCTGTTGTAAAATCCAGTTTGGGTTAGTTATTTATGTCTGTCCTCTACTCTCAGGTAGAGAATCATGCAATGCAATTGTGTGGAATGTGCACAGCTGAGAATCTTTCCCAAAGCTGGGTTGAAGCCAGAGCTACAGACAGTACAAATTTGTTTCTGCTTATTGAGGCAGAAGGGACAATTAATAGTTCCCCAGATAGTCACGTTGCTGGGTGGAAAATATCACCACCTCAGACTGGTGGCAGATGGCCAAATGGTGGACATATATTTCCATGCCATCATGAGTCATTGGGCATAATGACCCCTTTGGATGCTGGTGTATTTGAAATCTTATGGGCTGCTGCAGCTGCCTCAGTTCTGGCTTGGATGATTACACCTGGTCTACCATTTATCATCCAGGGGCCACACAAATTTCTCCAGCAGAGGGCAGTCATTCCATTTACTGTACTGCATTGATATTTATTTATTTTTATTTATTTCACAGATCACCCAAAATTTAATCGGTAAGATCTCATTATCCCTAATTTTTATTTTATTTTCTTGTTAAACATTCCTCATTATATACATGCATCTTCAAACTTTGCTCGCCATCTTGTGATTGGGTTGTGGATTGTCCATCTATTCATCTCACAGCAATACAAAACAAATAATTGGGAACTTACAACCACTATAGTTACAACTAGAACAACTCAAAATTTCTGTGTAGCAGGATTCATTTTTAATACCAACCTCTTGTGTTTTCAGTTAACCTATATTAATGCAGTACATTTTGATGACATCTTCACCAATGTGGAGGTATTGAACCGAACTCTAAAATATAAAACTAGGATTAAGTACAATTTAATTTGAAATTGATTTTGGGATAATGACCTTATTGGGGCAATCAGGAAGAAAAAAATAAGTCTCTAATTTAGATCTCCCCCCCCCCCCATGATTAATATGATTCTCATTGAAGGAAGCTTACTCAGCGAAGCAAAATGATTATTATCAAGTATTTGTCTATTGGTTGCAAGCAGATTCTAGATTGAATTTGATACGATGCATATATTGAACTGATCCACACCTATGTTGACTGGAATCAAGTCTTAAGATTTTTAAATAATTACCCCAAAGTGAATATGTTTGGAATTGCTGTTTAATTGTTTCTTTATGCCTTGCTTTTTGCAATGGTTGATTTCTCCAGGGGTTGAACATTAATTCTCCCAGACCTAATTAGCTGTAGTCCAGGAATGTAGTTTTTTTTTTTTTTTTTAGAATGGTGTGTTGCTTTGGTACTTATTTTAGTAACTTGAATAGTTTTATTAACTTTCTTACTAGCACCTTAGGGACTTGCATGTTTTAAAATTTACCCCAAATATACTCTTCTACACAGATATAACTCTTATCTGTATCTGGCCAGCCATCTAATCCAATACTTCTTTGGTAATTATCTATTGAGTTTAAGAATATGGAACCCTGGGAAGTATAAAGACTAGACTCTGGAGAAGCAGACAGTCATTGATTTTTTAAACTATAGTAATCTTGTAACCAGATTATCCAGATATTTATGCTTCAGACTCTTAACAGCTGTGGTCATTCAATCATACACACACAAACCTCTGTGGATTGAACCAGGACAAACCTACCTCTATTTCCTTCTAGATCCTTAAAATGGATTAAAATGTAGGCATAGTTGTGTGATATTGTTTTGCTTTTGTTTGGTCCCAAATCTCTTTGGTTAAGGCTAGAAAAGACTTTTTCTCTGAAATTTCAAACAGCTATTGCCAGTCTCTATTGTGCCATTTTAGACTGTTTTAATAGCAGTAATATTTAACTGAATTTATATGTTGCAATAGCTACAAATAAGCACATTATGGTAATGCTATTATGTTAAAGCCAGTCGCTATTTGCCTCCTGTTTCTTCTGTCTCTGATGGAGAGATTCTGCTCTTAAAAGAGATTTGTGGATTCCTGTGAATCTGCAACTGTGGAGGTGTGTTTAAATATTTACCAAAGAACTGGTCTTGTTGGTACTTTAAGGCAAGTATTTTACACGTATTTCCCTGATATATTTATTTTATTTGGGACAGTCAATTAAGCAAAGACCTACAAGGACAGACAAGGCAAAAAATCTGTTTCAGCTCAGAAATGGTCTCAGTTTGTCCATAGTTGGTTTCACCACTGCAAAACAAATACATCCTGCTTTTGCCTACTTCCTAATGTCATTAAGATGAACTCGCTGATTAGCTGGCTAAAGTCTCTGTGGATTCAAAAGCTCTACACCATCAACACATTAGCAAACATTAACATGACACAAACCATTAAATGGCCCCATTAAGGTTAGACGCTGCCCTGAAACTTCACAATGAAGCTTTTTTATTTTTTTTACACATTGCATTCGCCTCTGCACTGAAAAACATCGGGGAGGGAGGAATTTGCTGGAAAATGCACTTTGCTACATCCTCAGGACCCCAGTTTACATATGTTTTGGGAAGAAGAAAAAACAAGACACCTCCTAAGATCAGGGACTTTGAAATTTGAGAGAAATTTAACTTTCTGATCCTTCCTTTTTGTAATTTTCTTTCCCCAGATTGTTCCTTCCTGCTTTGTGCTGGCACTACTAGAAGATTCTTTAGATATAAAGTTGTAGGAAGAAATCAGGATTCCTTGTTCTTATCACTGTGCCACCAAGCTTAACTCCTGAGGCCCACAAGCAGAAAAAACCTGCCATTCCACATCTGGAATGATTTTTTTTTTCTTCCTCTGGAACAGGTTAAGTTGGCATCACAAACCTCAGCCTTTGTTCTCCTGTTTTCCTTCATTCTCTCAAGCAAGGATATCTTCCCATCTTTAGCTTCCTCTTTATTCCTGACCCGTGGTTTGGGGATCTGAAGAGCGGCTTATTCCCACACAAAGCCACCTGCACATTTCATTTTCAGAGGCCCTTTTCTAGAAATTACCACTCTTGTGACATAGGAAGGTTGCAAGCAGCAAGAGAGCCTTCTTGACTTTGGGAGAAGAGACGTAGTTAAGTGTTACCAGGAGGAGTCAGGTGGCACCTTTTTAGATTAACAAATTTTATTAAACATGACTTACAGCTGAAGAAAACTTGCCCCTTTGGGTAAAACGAATTATCCTGATCCTCCAAGAAGTGTGGTTTGATCTTGGCTTAATCACTGTGGAAGGTTTGCAAAATACGCCCTACAAACAATTCCTACAGATGGCTCAATGAGGCAATGCCAGATGGTCACTTATATTTTTATATTGACACTGCTGGAACTCTATAGAACAACAAGTCACCCAGAGGATGTTGATGGAATTGCTTATTTAGGCTTTTATTAATAGTCTTTTTCTTCTCCAAATGACTTGGCTCAGAAGAGACTTCTTAAAATACAAGTGCTAGAATTGCTTTATATATAGACTCAAGCTGCTTTTTCTGGCCTGGTTTTACCAAAGCAGCAATAAGGCAATATATAGAAATTCTCTATCTTAATTGTACCTCCTGCCAAATCAAATGTTAAGTGGTGGTTTTATCATCTTCTTACTAGGTAAGATATGCAAAAGTAATCTAGCAAGGCAGAATCAATGACGAGATACTTAGACAGGAGGCTAGTAGCAAAATAATAGCCCAGGGCTAGTCCAGGGTTTTAATGAATTTGTAGTGACTAGGCATGGAGCATAATCAAGGCACAAGTCAAGGTTATTTGATTGATAACTAAGGCAGAGTTCTAGATACCCACTTTTCATAAGTCATTTTCCCCAGTGTTCCCAAATAGTTCAGAAATAAATCTTCCATCTCATTCTATTCATTGGTCCTATGTCAAGGAGCAGCAATACTTTCATGAGTCAGATTTTGAGTTTCAAAGCATGAGGAATTGACTGGCCCCAGTCCAGATTCCATAATAAAAACTAACTTTTTTTGGAGCAGGGAGTCTCTGCAAAGGCTGTGCTACCATCATTTGATTCTCACACTCTCAGCCCTACAAGATAAATTAGAACAAAAAACCAACACCAGGTAGCCTACAACTAATTAAAATGGAAGTAAGAAAATCTTGCTTCTCCTTCCTCTTTTATCTTCATGTGAATTAGGGAGTTTTCCTTAGGTGGTTTTCTTTCTTTTTCTTTGTATGGACCTAAACTACATTTATCTTTCATTCATTTATCTGTTCATTCATCTGTTCATCTGCCTTGGTAGTGGATCTTCTGTCTTTCACACCGCTGTACTCTCTGCAACTTCTTCCTTCCTTCATCAAGATATCTGGAGGAGTCATGCAATTGGTCATATTAAAAGATACAGTGATGGAGGACAGAATTAGCAGAAATACCTGTTCAATGATTAGCTTACGCTTTGGATTTTCTTTTTATTTCCAGAAAGACATTCACTGCTAGTTGTCTCAAGGAAGCTCTTTAAAGGTACTCCTCAATGTACAACCATAATTGAGCCTGGAATTACAGTCACAAGTCACTGCAGTTGTAAATCAAGGCATCACATGACTGGACCTGGTTTTCCAAAATTTATGGGTGGATATGGTAGTTGTTAAGCAAATGCCATGATCATTAAGTAAGTTAGTTTTCCCCCAATGGGTATTTTTTCCTCTTCTGGAAACTAGAAATAAAAAAGAACCTCATGCAAAAACCATCACAAATCTTAGTTGTGACCATGGGATGTTGCAAATGGCCATAAAGGTGAGCCAGTTGCCAAGAGCCCAAATTACTGTCATGTGACTGTAGAGGTGTGGGTCCATTGTAGCTTTGAACTGTCACTAAGTGACTGGTCATAAATTGAGGACTACCCTTAATCCCAGATTCTTGTATCAGGTTTTCTCACAACACTCTGTTGAGTTGGTCAGATTATTCAATGCTCTTTTCCCCCCCATTATTTGTATGAATTAAATATTTCAGGAGAGGGAGGGATCTATAGTACATATATCATTTTTTCTTAAGATATTTATATTTTATTCAAAAAAAGTTAAAATACAAAACTCCAAGAAAAAAAAACAGGAACAAATAGACAAACAAAAAATATTTTAAAAGTGCATTTTAAAGAAAGATACACATATACATATATTAACCCCCTAGTTGAATACCAAGAAATATATTGCAACGATATTGCTTTGCCACCCCTTGTGAAACAGCCCTCCCCCCAATTTTTAATTACCATTTAAAATATGTTTATCATTTTATAAGGTATGGAGACTACTATATCACTGATTAATTTGGCAGTAATCAATGAATGTAAAGGATTTGACTTTTAATGGATTATTTCCTTTAATTGGAAGTCTTTGTGGATTTCACAAATGAAATAATAACACTCTTCAAAATATTAACACTATATATGTATCAAACAATATGGCAAATGTAATCTTTTTTGGCAAATGCTTAGACAAATATGAGTATGTCCATGGCTGATTGATGTAACCCGAAATCTAAAGAGCCATTTCATAGGTAATAACGAAGGAGGACTTGGTAGTTCCTTAACATATTTTGTAGTATTAGTAACTACATTCATTGTGTTACATAATCCTTAACATTGGTGCTGTTCAGAAGCTATTTCTTCTGTGACTTGGAACAATTTGGTCTGACATTTCTTTGGTCCATAGCATAGTTTCTGCTTAAAAAAAACTCTTGTATGGATCATCTAGGAGATTCAGTATTAACACTGTTAGATGCCATCAGAATAAGATGTTGGAATATAAATCCATGGCCTCCAGGATAAAGAATATAAAATTAACTATACTCCTGGTTCTGTTTAGCTTTTTTCCCTGTATTCCTCTTCACATGGAACACTCATGAATGAAAGTATATTTTCATTTCTCTTGATATCTGGTCCAACTGTTGTGGATTTGTCAGATAATATTAGATCAAAGAAGAATAGAAGAATAGAATAACAGTTGGAAGGGACCTTGGAAGTCTTCTAGTCCAACCCCCTGCTTAGGCAGGAAACCCTATACCATTTCAGACAAATGGATATCCAATTTCTTCTTAAAAACTTCCAGTGTTGGAGCATTTACACCTTCTGGAGGCAAATTGTTCCACTGATTAATTGTTCTATCTGTCAGGAAATTTCTCTTTAGTTCTAGGTTGCTTTTCTCCTTGATTAGTTTCTACCCATTGCTTCTTGTTCGACTCTCAGGTGCTTTGGATAATATTTTGACTCCCTCTTCTTTGTGGCAGTCCCTGAGATATTGGAACACTGCTATCAAGTCACCCCTAGTCCTTCTTTTCATTAAACTAAGTCTAGCAACCATTCTTTATATGTTTAGCCTCCAGTCCTCAAATCATCTTTGTTGCTCTTCTCTGCACTCTTTCTAGAGGCTCAACATCTTTTTTACATCGCAGCGACCAAAACTGGATGCAGTATTCCAAGTGTGGCCTTGCCAGACAGTATAAACACTTCACGTGATCTTGATTCTACCACTCTGTTTATGCAACCTAGAAATGTGTTGGCTTTTTTTGGCAGCTGCAGCACACTGTTGGCTCATATTTAAATTATTATCCACTAGGACTTCAAGATCCCTCTTCACAGTGACTACTATTGAGCAAAGTACCACATATGCTGTACCTGTACATTTGGTTTTTCTTGCCTAATTTTTTCCACCATTGAACTTCATTTTGTTAAATAGCAGCCAATGTTCACATCTGTCAAGATCCTTTTATCTTAAAGCCTATCTTCTGGAGTGTTGGCTATTCCTGATAGCTTGGCATCATCTGCAAACGTAATGAGTTCCCCATCTACCCCCTTGTCCAAATCATTGATGAAGATGTTGAAGAGTATTGGGCCTAAAACAGAGCTTTGGGATACCCCACTGTATACTTCCCTCCATATAGATACAGTTCCATTGAGGACTACATGTTGAATCACAAACCTGTGGTTGGGTTTGTGAGAAGTTAGGCATCCCATATTAACTAATTATAGTTAGGCAAGAAATCATCATAGTGTATATTTTAATTTAGCCCTTTCTGACTTGGCCTAGCTTTTCAGAGAAGTTATTAACTTTTGCATTCCACTTTTAAAGATTTTCCTGAAAACCCATGCTATTTATGGTAGTGAAGATATAACGTTTTGCACATATTCAGTGAGACTTTCATTAGTTGCAGGGCTAAACCCTAAGAATTCTGGGTCTGAAGTTAGGGCTTGGTGGTGTCTCACACAGCTGTAGTTTGGAGCTAGAGACTTGGTGAGAAAAGAAAAACAGAAGGCAATTGGTTTTTCAGCGACTCTGTGAAGATACTGTTAATACTCTGCAAATCTCGAAAAGTAAATAAATCCTGGCATCTCCCCTTGCTTGTTCAACAAGCACACTATGCAGTGTGTGTGGTTTACCAAGATAAAAACAAAGACAGGGCTTTTGTATATAAGAAAAGAGACTGTAGTCTGTTTAAGATTCAGATCCATCCCTATGTTAAATAGGAAATCATGGTGACCCATTTTGCTGTCTAGGCTGTTGAGGGAAAGGAAGCCATTCCTCAGTAGCCTGAAGGGTAGTCAAATGTGGAGAACTTTGAGGAGAAAGGAAAGCATTAGGGACTCAGGCATGGGGTGGTTACCAGCATGAATAAAATTCATGCCAGGAAGAAGAATGAGTAGTCAAAGTAAATTCAGTGTCTATCACAAAGATAAAAAGAGTGGCGCATGGAGATGATGGAAAAGATAGCCTTCCTGTTCCAGATAATGTATGTCTATTAAGAAGACTTAAGAATGCAGCCAAATGAATAGGTTTAACTTCCAAGAAAACAAATGTAGATCTTGAGCAAAAATTAAGTTGCAAGATTTGGTTTCTTAACTGCATGTTAGAGCAGTTTTAAGTTTCTCATTCCCGTAGTAGACTTTACAATGGCTCATGGTCACCTAGACCAGTTTTCAAACTTATTCAGGCTTCAGATTCTGTTCTTAAAAAAAACAAAAACCCTCCCAGAACTTCTGTCCAAGAATAATAACTCTAGTGATAAAAATTGACTGCATTTGTGTGAAGTTTTTATTGGCCATTAATCTTTCATGGAAACTCTTAAAATTCTCAGAATTCAGTTTGCAAAAAGGAAAAGGAAAAAAAAAAATCCTGATATAGACCATGGCTTTCTCAAGCCAATGTTCTTGATTGATAATCTACACTAAATGGTAAACTAGTCATCCTGGCCTGGATTTACATAACACCAGCGAGAGGTTCTCAAACTCCGTATTGTGTTACGTGGGTTGCAAAACTTTTTTTTAAATTTTGCCTTAAGCATGTTGGTTGAGCGTGATGAAGACATCAACAATAGTCAAGCTTACAGATCAGGTTCTACCTGCTTCCATTTTTTTAAATGAACCACTAATACTACACTTTTTAAGTGATCATGTTCTAGAACATTAGTTTGAAATTAAATTTTATACTTGCTTATCTATACCAGCAACTGTATGAAGGTATCTACTAAAATCTGCCATTATGTTGAGTCGTGCATTTGGTGTTCTAATAGAAACCCCATGACTTACCTACATCAACAGTGGAGTGTAAATACAAAAGACTGAATTTTGATTTGAGGCATTATATGGCATATCTATGCATATTAGCAACATATTAGCATGTTGTATTTGTTTTATAATGTGGGTGAGGTGCTCCTATTATTTGATATGAGTGTGTGGTATGCCAGATAGTCCTCGACTTATAAGCATTCCTTTAGTAACTATTCAAAGTTACGACACTGAAAGAAAGTGGCTTATGACTGGTTTTCACAAGACCATTCCAGTATCCCCATGGTCATCTGATCAAAATTAGGGTGCTTGGCAACTGGCAGGCATTTATGACAGTTGCACTGTCCTAGAGACATGTGATCAGCATTCGTAACCTTCCCAGCCAGCTTTTGACAAGCAAAACCAAGGAGGGAAGCCAGATTCACTTAACAGGCAAAGTCGAGGACTACCTGTATTGAATTATGGGAAAGCAGTGACATAACAGTATTTCACATTTTGACCAACCCTAACCACAATCATGGGAGGTTTGCAACAAATCGATTTGTTATGATTACAAAGTTTGAGAATTACTCTGCCAGGCTGAACTACTTGCTCATTTGTAGTTCAGCTTGTGAGCTAAGAAAGTTCAAGGGAGGTATTAATACCACTCTATAAAGCCTTCGTAGAGTATTGCATCCAGTTTTGGTCAGCACATTATAAAAAAGATGTTGAGACTCTAGAAAAAGTGCAGAGAAGAGCAACCAGGATGATTAGGGGACTGGAGACTAAAACATATGAAGAACGGTTACAGGAACTGGACATGGCTAGTCTAGTGAAGAAAAGGACCAGGGAAGACATGATAGCAGTCTCTTCCAATATTTGAGGGGCTGCCCCAGAGAGGAGAGGGTCAAGCTATTTTCTAAAGCACTTGTAGGCCAGACAAGGAATAATGGATGGAAACTGAACAAGGAGAGATTTAACCTGGAAATAAGGAGAAACTTTCTGACACTGAGAACAATCAACCAATGGAACAGCTTGCCCTCAGACGTTGTGGGAGCGCCATCACTTGAGACTTTTAAGAAGAGATTGGACTGCCATTTGTCAGAAATGGTGTAGGGTCTTGGGTGGGAGATTGGACTAGATGACCTACAAGGTCCCTTCCAACTCTGATTATGTGTTATCTGCTAGTGGAAAGGCACCCAGAGCACATTGTTTGATCCACAATAACAGTCTGGCCAACTGCTTTTGGCTCATGGCCTGATGAGCTCATAACCACAGCATGAGATGATGTAGAATGAAAACTCCCCCCCCCCCAAAAAAGACTCATACAGGTAGTCCTTGACTTACAATGAGTTCTTTTAGTGACCGTTCAAAGTTACAACGGCCCTGGAAAAAGTGACTTATGACCGTTTTGACCCTTGAAGCATCCCCATGATGACGTGATCAAAATTCAGAGGCTGGGCAACTGATTCATATTTATGACCATTGCGGTGTCCCAGGGTCATGCGATCCCCTTTTTGCAACCTTTTGACAAGCAACTGGGATACCAACTGGGTTACCAGCTGCAAGTGATTCACTTAACAACTGTGGCAAGAAAGGTCGCAAAATGGGACAAGACTCGTGGAACAAACGTCTCACATAACCACAGAAATGTTGGGTTCGATTGTGGCCGTGAGTCGAGGATTACCTGTACAAAACACACCGGCTGTCCGCGGTAAAGAGACCTCCTTTCGTTTCGGTCCGTCCGAGCTCTTTAAAAAATGACTTAACCTTGGAGCAGCTGAGCCTTGAACGGATGCAGAAGAACCTCCTCCTGCAAATAGTCGCCTCCGTTCGTCTCTGGGCTTGATTGCGGGGTCTCGGATCCTTCGCTACCCCTGCCACCCGAGCGCCCAGTCGCACCAGCCATGATGCCTCTGGCGAGAAGGACGGAGGAGAGGGCGGGCAGTGGGAGGGTCTCTCTGGGGGCGGGGCCTCCTGGAGTGACCCCGCCCTTTGCAATGTTCAAGACACGAGGTGCCGCTGGCTAAGAAAGCAACGCGGCGGGATCGGAGCAGCCGGGTAGGTATACATCAGCGCTGTTGGCCCCGCTCTTTGCCTCTTTCCGTTGCGGGTGCTTTCGGGGGGAAGAGGAAAGACCACCAGAGCAGAGCGGCAGGGCCGCGGTAAAATCGTTCTCTCGGCGTCCAGAAATGTTTTCCTTTCATGGCAAAAGAGCGGTGCTTTCGGGCTCGGTGGATGGGCGCCAGAACAGAGCGCGGGCACCTGTCGCTTCTTGGGCTTCTCGCCCGGGAATGGGCGGCAATGGGCTTTCCGGGCGGGCTCGGTCCGCGTCTCTGAGAATAGCGGTCCCAACATCACGAGCCTCCTATCTCCTCTATCTCGCTTTAGAGAGGCGTAATTGTCCGCGGCGGCGGCTGAATGATTTAGCGGCTACTAATGACGAGGATTTGCCCCGAGAATGGGCAAGAGGGGGGTATGGTCGTGGCCGCCTTTGGTCGAGATTGATAAGAGTTAGAAAGCATCTCGTGGTCATCTAGTCGAATCCCCCCCATCCAAGCAGCAGACCCTACACCATTTCTGACAGGTGGTAGCCCAGTCTCTTCTTGAAAACTTCCAGTGATGAAGCTTCCAAAGGCAAAGCTGTTCCACTGGTTGAGTGTTCTCACTGTCAGAAAATTCCTTCTTATTTCCAGGGTGAATCTCTCCTCGTTCAGTTTCCATCCATTGTTCTTTGTCCGGCCTTCAGGCGCTTTGAAGAATAGATTGAAATCCCCCTCCTCCTCTCTGGCAGCCCCTCAAATATTGGAATATTTTCAGTTTCTTTTCCGCACCCTGCTTTTTTTTTTTTCCTGCGGGAGCCGCTTTCAAGCAGCGACATTGAAATTGGCGGGAAGGAAAGAGGCGCTTCGTGTGTCTGCCGTGTGCCCGGAAAACGGGGATGATTCAGATGTGTGGAAGGGGAGCTGGCAAACTAACTCTTCTGAAACCCACCCACGCACCCACTCACTCATGTTCTCGGAACTTTAGCTGTCTTTGAACAATGTATCTTAATGAATCTAGCGCAGGAAGCGTAATTAATACATTTAATGGCGGTTTGGGCGGGAAAGTACCGGATAATATCTATTAATCTGCAGACACCTGTTTTGTGGTAGACAAGAAAAGCCTAGTTCCTAGGTGTGTGTGTGTGTGTGTGTATGTCTGTTTGTGTTTGTCTGTGTGTGTGTGTGTGTGTTTCAAGTCACCCATGGCACATTTTGATTTCTCTGCCTTGGGTGTCAATAGCAGAACGTGTGAATGAGCTCCAGGGAAAGAGCTCAGTGCTGTTTCTGCGTGTGAGAAGTGTCACATTCAGCCCTTGGCATCTGCAGATAGTGCTAGGGAAAGGGGAATCGGGTGAGCTCCTGCTAGTTGTAATACAATTTGGTGTGGATCCAGAGCATCTTGTAATGTAAGCTAAGGTTAATTAATTTAAAATTAATTAACACTGTGGCGCAGTGGTTAGAGTGCAGTATTGCAAGCTATTTCTGCAGCCAGCTGCCTACAGTTTGGCAGTTCAAATCCCACCAGGCTCAAGGTCAACTCAGCCTTCCATCCTTCCAAGATGGGTAAAATGAGGATTCAGATTGTTGGGGGCAATATGCTGACTCTAAACCGCTTAGAGAGGGCTGTAAAGCACTATAAAGTGATATATAAGTCTAAGTGCTATTGCTATTAATATCCTTAAATTTAATATCCCTATTGCAGTGGATGGGAAATTGAGAAGAAAGAATGGAAAAGGACATTGCTAAATGCCTCAAATTCAAGCAGGAATGTTTTTTTATGGCTTTGAAAAACCTTTAATTTTTTTTCTATTTGCCAATTTAGAAGATTACAGGTAGTCCTCGAATTAGAGCAGTTCGTTTAGTGACTGCTCAAAGTTACAACGGCACTGAAAAAAGGGGCTTATGACTGTTTCTCACACTTACTCTTCTGGCAATCCCTGTGGTCACAGGATCAAAATTCAGAAGCTTTGCAGCTGACTCATATTTATGACGGTTGCAGTGTCCCAGGGCCATGTGATTCCTTTTTTGCCACCTTCTGACAAGCAAAATCAGTGGGGAAGCCAGCTCCACTTAACAACTTTGTCACTAACTGAACAACTGTGGTGATTCACTTAACAACTGTGGGAAGAAAGATTGTAAAATGGGACAAAGTTCACTTAGCAAATGTTTCACTTAGCAACAGAAATTTTGGGCTCAGTTGTGGTCCTAAGTTGAGGATTACATGTGTTGATTTAGAACTCATAGTGAACTGTGCAAAAATAGATTTAATGGTTTGCATACTTAGTGGGAATTGATATGTGTATAGGGGTACATGGGTTAAAATTATGAATAAAAAGTCTCCAATCCAGGGGTTTTTCTAACTAATCTTTTAATCCAGGGGTCCCCAAACTTGGCAACTTTAAGACTTGTGGACTTCAACTCCCAGAATTCTCCAGCCACCTGGCTGGAGAATTTTAGGAATTGAAGTCCACAAGTCTTAAAGTTGCCAAGTTTGGAGACCTCTGCTTTAATCCTAGGATTCTGCAAGAATTTGGGATTCTTTGAGAGGCTAATGGCAGGAAAAAAATTGTTACTTGAATGCAGCCAACTTTCTATTTCTATAGCATGGCCTCTTGATCAGAGATTCTGGGAAATCATTTTTTTTAACAAATGAGTTCTGTGACATGAAAATGTTTGAAAATCTCTACTTTGTTCAACTAGATATCTTCAAAATATGTTGAAGCTACAGTTCCCAGAATTCCGACCTAGAAGTCTTAGCAGTAAATAAAAGTTAAATAATAGATGAAAATGAGGGGGGAAATGTAAATTGCATCTTTAGGGAAAACAGAGTAATGTTTACTTATTGAATATATGTGGAAATATTGACAGAACTTGCACTGTTAACAGAAATTGATTCGATCTAACTGTCAGTAATAATCCTTTATCCTTTGAAATACAACTTACTTCCATGCACATACAATCCTACCAGTCTGCTTCCTTCAGGACTATGGGTGTATTTTGATAGGCAGTATAAAAAGATTATATAAACTCTAAATCCTTCCCAACTCTGCAAATGATGGGTATTGAATGTTAGATTTAACTCAGCAGCAGAGTCTCTTTTCCTTGCAAAACAATCTTGAGAGAATTCTTAACTTTAATGATGTGCTATTAAAATTTGGATTTTTTAAAGGTATTTCTTTTCTATCATTATTGAGGAAAGGGACGGGTACAAATGGAGAAATAAGTCAGTACTGCTTTCCCCAGTTACTCCCAGAACATCTGAAGGCACAAAAGAGACAATGTTTTATCTTATAATCTTGAGTTATTTAAGTGTCTCTTTTCTTGTAAAAAGCTTGCACATGAGAGAATGAATAAACAGTACATGGAAAACTACATTTATTTATCGTCTTTACAGAGTGCCCTGGATAGTGTAATACATTGTGGTTTGTTACATTATTTTTCATAGCAATTCACTTTGGTAAGGCTGAGAAAGTGTTTGAGCTAAGATAGTTTTTTGTCAGTTTTATGGCCAAATGGAGGTCTTACCCAGATTTTCCCTGGGGTAATGTTTTCTGTTTCCCACTCTAACTGCCCAGTGTGTGTTTATATAAGGAATCAAGCTGGGAGAAAATGTAATTATTTTAAATGTTGTTATATAAAATTGCAATGGGACCATGTAGATTTTTTCCTGTTTTATTTTCCATTTTTTTAAAAAAAATCTGACTGTTTTTATACTCCTAATGGACACCCCCCTTTTTTAAAAAAAATTGAGCTTCTTTTATATTTTTATTTTTTTATGCCACTAATGAACCAGTGTCTCCTTTTACTTTCCCTGTAGGAATTCTGCTACCAGTGCACCGAACAGACATCAGCCAGTCTTGGGAACAACAAGTACAGAAGGTTGGTGGGTAGATAAAAAAAACAAAATGGTGACTGAAACAGTGAGTTTCATCCACACAACTGAAACACATCCTTCCATGTAATTACAGGAAGTCCTCAATTTATAACCACAGTTTACATTGCTAAACAAGATAAGGGTTAAGTGAGCTTTGCCTCATTTTATCCTTTTTTTGCCACAGTTGTTAAATGGATTACCACAATTGTTAAACTAATCTGGCTTCCTCTGTTGATTTAGTTTTCCAGAAGCCTTCTGGGAAGGTTTACAAAGGGTGATTGCGACTTGACCCCAGGATGATGCAACTGTCATAAATACATGCCAATTTCCAAGTGCCCAAAGTTTGATCAAGTGACCATGGGGATTCTGCAATGGTCATAAATGCGAAGAATGATCATAAGTCAAAATCTTTGAGCACTGTTGTAACTTTGAGCAGTCGTTAAATGAATGGTTATAAGTCGAGGACTACATGTACTGATGAGCTTCCTCCTAAATTTATCACATGGCAGTTGATTAACCATCTTAAAACATTCAATAAGATCCTTCTAAGTTCATTATAACCCAAGGAGCAGGAGGCCTGGGTAACCTTGTAATTTCCTTCTCTGCAGTGATTATAAATACCTAAGATTGTGGGAAAGTGACAGAAATCAGGTAATCCCAGGAAAATTGTATTGCTGTTACTTTCACTTTAATATATAGAAAGTAGCATTGGCTTGTGTCTGGGGCTTCATTTGTCTCTGCAAATAAATTTGTTGGGATTTTTCTTAAAGGCAATCTTCCCTGTCCCCAGCAAGGTTGCATGAAAAAGATGCCAGAGAATTGTGGTGGCACAGTTGTATTGATTCTGTCCTTGTATGCTGTTGATATTTGCTGTCTTCCCCCAACATACTTTTAGCAAGTTAATATGACTCTCAAGAAAGAAAAGGTACATTGGCGTATTATGCTGTGCTGTTCTAATACTTTTGAAAGGTTGGACAAATATTTGTTTTGCACTGTTCTAATATTGTACATAAACCTTTTTGATCCAGTTAAAAAGGGAAAGTTGGTTTCATCCCTTGCTATAATATTTGTAAAATTATTCACGCATAACATCATAGATATCAATCATAGAGATACTTTTATGGTCTCGATAGTTGTAGATACAATTTCATGAAGAAGCTATCTTGACCTCTTTCAAACCATGCTTATTTGAGTGGGTTCTTGTATCCATATAATTAATATAACATGTGAAGGAAACTTGTACTGATTAACCATAACACTTCACTTAAGCTGAGCATAGCTAAATTTATAGCTTATTAATATGGACAAACTCTGTGAATGGACAAGCTCTGTCATGAAATAAACAGGGAGCTAAGTTAACCTGCACAGTCCCAAGATCTTCATCTGCTTACTTAAAATTAATAGGTGCGATGGAACAATCTTCTGCAGAGACTCATCTGATTTATGGAAGAACAGAAGTTGGAAAATGTTTTGTTATTGACTGCAAATTGGAGTCTATTATATAAGCTCATGTATTACATAATGGGAATGTGGGAAAAACTTAGCTGCCAGAACATTTATACTTTTTCAGTATTATCTAAGCCCAGTGTTCTTAAAATGCAAACTCTGAGATGGATAGAATTTGTCACTTGGACTATCCATCTGGGATGGTCCTTCAACAATGGGACCTGTGTTCTCAGAAGGTCTCAAGACATTTGGAAAGAGGGAAGGCTTTTCTCCACCAATATGAATATGGTGTTCCATCCTGCAGTGTCCTATAAAAGTTATTTTGTATTGCAAAAGTTTTATTAATCATTCCTCTTTAGCCTTTAAAATTATACGTAGTATCTGTACTGCACTGAAGTTTCAGGGAGGAGCTACTTTCAAAAAATATATGTAGCAATATAGTCTTGTTTCAGCAAGCTTTGCCTTTCAGATTTATGGAGTTGGCCTGTATTTCTTCACAAATAGGAAAGCCATCAAATCTGAAGCTGTCTGTAATCAACCCTCCAGGCCCTTCTTATTAGTTACTATTTATTACACTATAGCAACTTTCATGCCATTTTCAATCTGGTTGTCTCTTAACAAAAGTAATGGCACAGTCAGCATTAGCCAAAATAACATAATGACAACCACTTTAATACATTGAAACAGTACTCTTGGCAACACATCTCAACCAAGGGAATAACCTCATCTTTAATCATTCCCAGAAGGCTCTAAAAACATATATCTTCACAAACTTCTGTTAACTCAGGACGAAAGAGGTTCCTTCTATCTCCAAGACAATCTATTTCCCAGAAAAGGAGTCCCTACAGAAAATTGTCCACTTCTTTCCCTAAGATTCCCTAAGGACCCCTGTAGGCACTTTTTATTTGCTCATTTGAAAAGGCAGATTCGGTTTGGATTAGGTCAGGGGTCTCCAACCTTGGCAACTTTAAGCGTGGAGGACTTCAACTCTGGCTGGGGAATTCTGGGAGTTGAAGTCCTCCAGGCTTAAAGTTGCCAAAGTTGGAGACCCCTGGATTAGGCAGTTTTGAAGATTCTGTGATGCTTGCTTAGGTGATCAGTTTTGCAACGAGCCAAGAGATCCTTGTCCTAACTTCATGTCATGTTAGCATTAAAAAGGTATTTTAGCAGTTGTGAAGCTTAACTATTTTTAAACAATGTTATGCTGTATTTTTATTGTCCTAAAAAGGCTTGCATGAAATAAAATATTTCTTTTGAAAAAACTGGAAAATGCTTTGCAAGGTTATGAATATTTTAAATAAATAAATACGTTTCTATTTAAAACATGCTTGCAATTATTTTGGGAGGTGACAGTTGTTTACAACACTAGCCTGGGGTTGATTCACTTCCAGCAATAATTCTAAAAATAGATGATATCCATGTCAGAAATTTCTTTGTATTTGCTTAGAATTATTAGAAACCACAATAGTTATTAGAGTCTTCTTGTTTTCAACTGAATAGCCTGCATTCCTGGTTAATTATGTGACATGGAAACTTACTCCCACTTCATTTCATTTCCTGAGAATTTTTTCTAATTATTTTGATACTGACTCACCTTTAATCTAACACAGAGACAAAAGACAATATAAATATAGAGCAGACTTTCCAAACAAGAGGCCACCTAGGTTTGTTGGAACTGCAGTTCAGAATTCTCAGCTAGTATTGCTGTGCACTAATTGGGAATTCTAGAATTCTCAGCACCAAGACATTATTAGTCCAATGAAGAGACAGACTAGGAGTGACAAGATGGAAGTTTTCCAATATTTGAGGTGCTGTCGTAGAGAAGAGGAGGTCAACAACGAAGCACCTGAGGGCCGGATAAGAAGTAAAAGGTAGACACTTATCAAAAAGAAATCCAATCTAGAACTAAAAAGAATTTTCCTGACAGTTAGAACAATTAATTAGTGGAATGACTTGCCTTCAGAAGTCGTGCGTCCTCCATCACTGGAGGATTTTAAGAAGAGATTGGATAGCTATTTGTTTGAAAGGGTCCCTTACCTAAGCAGGGGGTTGGACTAGATCTAGAAGGTCCCTTCCAACTCTGTTATTCTGCATTTAAGTACTGTCAAATTGGAGATGGCTGGCATATGCTGAAAGTCAGGACATTGTTTTAGGAGTTTACTATAGAAGCTGGTTGAGATGGATTGTTTATTGGTATGGAATATGTGGTCTATAACGATTTGGCAAGATCATATTAGGACAGGGCCTCCAAAGTTGGCAACTTTTAAGACTTGTGGACTTCAACTCCCCAAATTTCTCAGACAGCCATGCTGGCTGGGGAATTCTAGGATTTGAAGCCCACACTATAACATTGCCAAGTTTGAAGACCCCTGCAAGACTTCCCACCCTAATGGTGGAAATATTTTTAAATACAGCTTGTTGGGGCAAAGAGCCAGGATCATGCTGATGATGCCAGGACACCATGGACGTGGTTAGCCTGCAATTGCAAGCATGCTTATTCAGGGAGAGCAAGGGCTCTTTCAGTTGGAAACAAAATTAAACTTTGAGGTCTTCTGTTTGATCATCACCTTTGCACTGCACAAAGTGCAACCAGAGATAATGGCAAATGCATGAGTGACCACAGCCTTTTCGAAGAATTCAAGCATCATGTATATATTTCTGGAAGAGAGATTAGCCAGGGCTGGCTTTCTCCCATTTTGATACTTACTTGAACACCTTTTAAAAAAAAAAAAGATGCTTATGTAGAAACTATTTGAACTGAAGCCCTATTACTTAAAGTGAGATGGGAAGGATTCAGTTATTACTGTGGTTCCCAAACTGTGTACCGGATGCCAGGGAGTTATTTTCAAGAAGAGAACAATGGCGGTTAAATAATTTGGGTTGCAGCTGAGCTTTAGTTATGCTTTTCCTAAAAGTGTAAGGAATGGCTACATTGAATTTACATTCACTAAGGCTATAAATATAAAAAAGAGCCTTAAGAATTTCAGTCTGCCATTTGCTGGAGTACAGATAGTCTAGGATCATTTCTGCAGCATGGTAGTAATTCTGAACCTTCAACTTGATCTCTAACATTCCCTAGCTTCTAAATCATTTGTTGATCACATGAGTTGCACCTGATTCAACAATTACGTTTCCTTGCTTCTTGTACCATTGATACTAACCACACCTTAGTTACTTGGCACAGAACTTGGTAAGAGTGATATTTTTCAGCTGTGTGACGTAGCTAATTACTGCCACCTTCTTCTTACTCTCTTCTGAGCCATGTTACAGAGATCCCACATAAAAGAAACACAGTGGGGAAATATAATTGTTTTTGGTTGTACTGAGACATTCTTTAAAAACAAAGGTTAGATTAGTGAACAGAGTACAATGTTATTGATGGTTTCTAGGTATGATAGCTGTATATAATCTCCAGCATCCGAGGCAATATGTTTGTCCTCCTACTAGCTGCTGAGGGTATTATTGTGTCCATGTATATCTTAAAGTACATTGTAGTTATTTTCTTCTCTAATAAATCTATTACTAATTCATGTATTCTGATTCAAAACTCCAAATATTTACTCTTCCTGAGAACACTCAGCCTGTCCAGATCTGGAAACTGGAATCCCCTGTTCCCAATCATGCTTTCAAATCAAGAATAAAATTCCTTTTAGAGTCTCAAATGTTGCTAAGCCTTATTGCCTAATACGATGTGGGTAATGAATGTGGTATATTAAATAGTCTCAGATTTATAGCTGTATATGTAAATAGTGCACTCAAAATAAACAATGAAAAGTATACAAATAATGATAAAGTTTGTTTAATTATTCCAAAATGTACATACACTTACTTGGGTGGAAACGCCTACACTGTTTTCTTTAGTAAAGCAACCGTTGGTACATTTTATGGGTAATGCCACATTAGAACCATTTGTTTAAAAATGAATTTTTTAAGGAAACAAATATTATAGTTAGGCAGAAGTATTGTTATCTGTACTATTGCATCACCTAAATTTTATAGACAAGATATTTATGGAATATTGAGAGTAATTCTACTATGTTATTAAGAACTTCATTATAAAACTAAAACTAATACAAACTACGAAAGATAAAAAATACAAAAAGTTAAAAAGTCAGGAAAAAAAGAAACTATCCAAGCAAAGTATAGTTAATATCAATGGCATATACAACGAACCATCTCTATTTTCATAAAATTGTCAATGATTTTGGGAGAAGAGACACTAGGAATAAAAAGAATGATATGGATACTCTTCATACTGCATCTACTAAAGGAGCTTACTAAAGTTCCCAACAGATTTGTGAGGGGAAACCAAGAGAACATAAAAAGAAAATATATGTCTAGGTCTGAGGGGACTAAAGATGGTTTTGAGAAAACAAAAAGAATGCAGTTTATTTAATCACAGTTAAAATACATGAATAGAGGACTGCTAGAAGAGAATATTTGTAGCTCAGGGTGCTTCATGCTCTCTGAACTTGATTGTTTGTTGCAGACATTTAATTACCATACTAGGTAACATCAACAGTGCTAGTAGGGAATGGAGTTTGCTATCATTTTATATACTAGTAGCTTGCCCTGTCAGGCTTGGTGGAAGTAATCTTGATTATTTTTTGTTTACTGCAGCTTGTTTGTCTGAGTTGGTAGTTCCCTGATTGAGATATTGTTATTCAAAATTTATCCATCCTGTGCCTATAAACAGCTGCTGAAGTTGTGGGTGTCACGGATACACAGTGTTCAATGATGAATTCCAACTCTAGGGAGCAGTTTGGGGCTGCGAGCCTTTAATGAAGCTCTTTAAAGAATCTGAAGAAATATATAAACCTTTCTAGCTGCAGGAAGATAACATGCAGAGGTGTTAAAATGAGCATTTAAGCCAGATACATAAAACATTTGCAGTTATCCCAAAAGTGCTTCTTCCAAAAAGAAGTTTTTTTGTGGGGGAGTTTCTTTGAAAACATTTTGCTTCTCATCCAAAAAACTGCTTCAGTTCTCTTCTTCAGAAGCACCTAGGGGACAATCCTGACCTAGATCAGAGTTCCCCAACGTTTTGGCTTTGCAGACTGATGGTGGTGGTGGAGTGGGAATATGTGATGGGCAAGCACGTATATGCATATGTGATGGGCAAGCACGTATATTCGCAGCTCCATTTGCACGAGTGCTGGGCATGCACACCTGCCGTTTGCACAAACGGAGTGTGCACACATGCTTGCCTGCTACTCGCATGAATGGGGATATGTATGCATGTGCACTCGCTTGCTACTTCTGCAGCCCTGTTCCAAAAGGCTCAAGGCCTGGTAGTGGACTGCGGTCTGAATGTTGGGGACCCCTGACCTAGTTGATTGAGAATCTCCATAGACACTTGTGGTTATCTAATAGATTCCATTCATCTAGTTGGAAGTAGTTCTTTTTTTAATCTTGCAAGTTTTTTCCCTAATCCTGCTTACATAAAAACACCTTAGAGATACCATGAGTTGTCTATTAAGCCTTATTTTTCAATGCATTGATATCACATATCTTGATCAGATAATCTTCAAAGTAGCTTACACACAATTTCAGCAAAACATGCTTAGAAAGGCCCTAAAGAGAGAGAGAGAGAAAAAAAAGATATTACAGTAAAGTAGAAAGTGTAGGAAAATAAAGTAAAATAATAATATAAATTTTAAAGCCTCTTAAGTTCACATCCTAGTAGCCATGAGTGGATGTCTCTTTCATGAGTTCGTATTTCACAAAAGGCCACTACTTACATCTGTAATAGAATTTCCAGTTTGAATGTCAACTTAGGTAGGTCATTCAGAAGAGATTTCCATTAGTAAAACTAAAAAGAGCACTAATTATTGACATTGTAGGAGAAGAGCCATGTTAGTCTTATGGTATGTAAATATTAGGAGGAGTTTAGTTTTGTACCACTAAATGAGCCCTGCTCCATTCAATATATCTTCCATCCCAGGTGCTCCCTCTATCCTTGACTGGGGTTATTCTAGATGATGTGAAATCAGGGCAAGAGCTGTTCAACTTCCATAACAGTTCACAGTCTTTTTCTTGGAAAATCTTTGTATCATTGTTCTGAGATTTTGCAATTCTATTGGTGGAGAAAAATGCAAAACACAGTACACTTAGCCAATACTTGTTATGGTTACCCAGCTTTTATTGGTTGTATGCAGGTTGTTGCTATTGCATGAAGGTGAGTGTCGGAACCCACCAGGGCCAGGCTGCAAGCAATCAGTTTAGGTGTCCAGGTCCAAGTGCTTTCAGTTCAGTGATAATCAGGGCTGAATAAACATATTTCAGAGCAGGCACAAGCCTAATTCCAAAAGCAACCACTAAAAGGGAAGATTGCTTCATCCAAGGTAAGTGACCTAGCCCCCAAAGGAATGAACTTGTAATTTGGCAAAATCTTGCAACAAAATGAGGTCAAGCTAACATCTTACCATAAGATTTGATAAATAGAGAGAATTGGATCGATTCTTGGGATTTCATTTGCAGCCAGTTGGCACCCATCAAGGTTTGTAGATTGTATAACTGCCAATGTGGGTCTAGTGATAGAGAAGAAAATGTAATAAAGTCTGGCTATGGTGGGCTCTCCTTCAACATGCATTCATTTGGGAAAGAGAATGGCAGATATAAACAGCTTTTAATACTATTTTGTTTATGAATGCACGCAGTTTAAATTGACATAAAGCAGGCACTGCTAAAAAGCAGCTCTTTCAATACTTTCTGTTTTGTCCATGCCTAGATGCAGTGCTGCTACACCCCTAAAGGGCCTTCAACTAGTCCACTGTTCTTCAAGCATTCTCTCATTACTTCTGTCTATGCTAAGCTGCTGTGTGTCCATATATGCCTTGTGTTGATAGCAGTGAGCATGTATCTCTGTCAGGTTGTCTCACCTCTTCTAACCATCTTTCCTCTCTTTTTTATCAGGTAATTTGCTTTAATATTGCCCAATTAGTAAAAAAAAATTAAAGCTGTGTTAGAGCCACTACAGTGGTGATATTCTACTGGTTTGGCCCAGTTCAGCTGAACCAGTAGTAAAAAAAAGCCTCCAAGGATCAGCTGAGAGGAGGGGGAAAAGCCTCCAATCAGCTGAGAGGAGAAAGAAGAGAAAAGCACCTGCGCTTTTCTCTTCTTTATCCTCTCAGCTGATTGGTACTGCATGCCTCAGCTGGTGTGTGGAAAGCTGCTTGTGCATTAGGTGCGCAGGCGATCAACGAACCAGTAGTGGAACAGGTAGGATCCCACTGCTGAGCCGCTATATATATGAGCTGCTTAAAACTAGAATATCATGGCAGCCAAAGTATATAAAAGACTGCATTTCCTACTCTTTAGTGATGATTTCTTGCCATTTAATAGAATTTTGCAACTCATAGGTGATAGTTCTGAAAGTAGTTGGTTAAGGTACTGAATTAGAAGTAGGATGATCCAGATTCAAGTCATCCCTTAGGGGCAAAAACCAACTTGACCTTCAACCAGTCAATTTCTCTCCGCCTCAAATCGGCATCAGGTTGAGGAACCAACTCTTTATCACATCTTTCACTGATGATATTGCTATGTGAACTAGTCAAGCACAGTGCAACCAAGTGGGATAAAATACTAAGAAAGTCCTAAGTTCTGCTTGGTCTGCTATTGTTGTCATGATCCAGTCAGCCATCACTATTCTTCAACTTTCTGAGGAAAGTATGTATGTCAGCAAGCACATCAACTTAGTTTAGAGAAATAAATGTGGTGATACACAAAGGTAAGGATTGAAAAAAGGCGTTTCTGCTTTAAAGTTGTAGACAGGGCTGTGCAACCAGACATGGCTTTTGTATAATTAATCTTCCATGGAGGTCTCATTTTTCTTTTGGTGTTGAATACTGATGATCAGGTAGCCCTGTCATTTAAGATTTAGCCATTGTGATCAAGTCATGACTTAGTGCCATGTGTAAACACAGCAATGTCTTTTGAAAGAGTAAACTGAATTATAGTTAGAAGGTAGATTAGAAGACCTGAGATTCTACAACTCAGAGCAGAGTAAGAAAATATTTCTTAAATAATTGTTTTCAATGTCCAACGATAGTTGAGTTTTCTGCTATCTTTTTCCACTCTGTTTTTACTGTTTAGTGATATTGGCAATCAGGGGTATTTGTTGGAAGTTTGGCAGATCTTTTGCATCCATTTGCACGCTTGTTCTGTTTTTGTCCTTTCCTTCCCCTTGATAAATTCCATTCCTGTCCACGGATTTCATATTAGAATTCATGATGCTATGCAACATTTGCTTTTGCATTAATTCCATCTCTTTTTTAATGTTTCAATATTGATTTAATGTGATGTGAATGAATGCCTAGAAGCTTGGCTTGAAATGGACCCAACTTTTATTTATTTTATTTATTTATTTATTTATTCCATTTATATACCGCCCTTCTCCCGAGGGACTCAGGGCGGTGAACAGCTCATCTAAAAACCCCACAAAGAATACAAAAGTTAAAAAATATTAAATTTCAATCGGCTGCTTGATAAAACTAACAAAACCCCACCCCCCACCCCTTAAAACCCAATTTAGAATTAATAAAATGGAGACCAAATTAAAACCATCTCAGCCAAGGCCGGCCTGCTCAATACCTGATAGCTCTTCCTATCTCAAAACCATAAACATGAAGCTCTTCCAGTAATGATTGCCTTCCAAACTGTCAATCATGACCACAAGGGCTATGTCTCCCACTCTTGGCTTGAATTTCTTTTCTGAAGAAATTATTTTTAGCACATAGAACATGTTGTTCTGAATTTTGATTTCAGCTACATTATCTCTGAATTAGAACCAGCTGCATGGTTTTGAAGTCGCCACAATGCTGAGTTGGAGAAGAGCAGAAGCCCCATAAATCTGGAAGGGAGCAGCTAGGCATAAATAATGACTGAGTGAAAACATGGGCCTTTATAAAGATGGAGGAGTGTGCCTCTTTTGCCATACCACAGCAGACCTTTATGTTATCCAGTGGTGGGATTCAGCACCAGTTCGGGAGAAGCAGTTGTTAACTTTCAGAGCAGTTTGGTGAATTGGTTATTGGAAGAAATCATTAGGGCAGAGAACCGGTTGTTCAATTTTTTGAATCCCACCACTGATGTTATCTCATAACTCATAATGTGAGACGTTCAGAATTATTTTTGTTCTCTAGTACATTCCATATTGTGTTATTAATCAGCTGTTTGGTTGTCTCAAAGGTGCTTTTTCAGGAGGCAACTGGGCTTTCTTGTTTTTTCTTTTGAAGACGTTTCACTTCTCATCCAAGAAGATTCTTCAGCTTTAACAGGGTAGTGGGGAATGGAAGGATTTATATTCCTTGCAGACATTTGCATCCTTTTTAGAAGGTCGTTGAAGCACTTGGAGGTTTATCTGTGTCTTCAGGGTCATTTGAGTAGTGCTTCTGGTTCCTATAGTCTGCAATTTTTCCTCTGGAACTCCATTCCTATTCCCACACCATTCCAAGGGTGTCCACCCCAAATTTATTTATTTATTTATATTTGTCAATTGCTTACAAGATAATAGGTATAAGTAAAAACATAGTTATGAGTACATGGATACATATAAGAAAAATAAAATATAAAAGAAACAATAGGACAGGTGCGGTAGGCACGTTGGTGCACTTATGCACACCCCCTACAGACCTCTTAGGAAAGGGATGAGGTCAATAGTAGACAGTCTAAGGTTAAAGTTTTTGGGGTTTGGGGAAGAAACCACAGAGTCAGGTAGAGTATTCCAGACATTGACCACTCTGTTACTGAAGTCGTATTTCCTGCAATCAAGTTTGGTGCGATTAACTTTGACTTTGTATCTATTGTTTGCTCTTCTGTTGTTATGGTTGAAGCTGAAATATTCATTGACAGGTAGGACATTGCGATGTATGATTTTATGTACTATACTTAGATTGGACAGATTGTCTGTAGAGATCCTCAGTCATCCAGGTCATGGTTGTCCCAAAGGTGTTTTGAACACCCTTGAATGGTGTGATAGTAGGAATGGATTTCCAGAGGGAAAATTGCAGAATACCAGGAACCAGGAGACCCTGAGGACACAGATAAATCTCCAAGTCCTTTAATGACCCTCTAAAACAGGGCTGTCAAATCAAACAGATGTGTCACATACTGGCCACGCCCACGCCCAGTTTAGCAAAGGGGAAAAGTCACGATACGTCACGTGACGATGCCATGACGACGTGAGTTTGACACTTCTGCTCTAAAAGGATTCAGATTACCAGCTGTCTGCAAGGAATATAAATCCTTTTATTACCCACTATTCTGTCAGAGCTGAAGAAGCTTCTTGGATGAGAAGATGGTTTCAAAAGGAAAAAAACCAGGAAAGTCCAGTTGCCTCCTGAAAAAGCACATTTGGGACAACTATGACCTGGATGACTGAGAATCTCTACAGACTTTCAGCTGTTTGGTTGCATTGTACAATATTAATTTTAGTTGCAGAATGAAGGAATAGTGATTATCCATATGCCATAGAACTGGTTTGAATATAATCTACTGGAGTGTTAGTGCAAACTTATATGTTTCTGGAGTATGCATGTGTGATTTTTGCCTAACTATCCTTGTGCCATTCTGCTTTCTATGTAGGATTCTTGCAAGGATTAAGATAATAGCTGAGAAAGAAGAAAAACCATAACATCCTGCAGAAAATTATATAATAGAGATAGCATTCAGCATGAATGCCAGTGGTTAATGTAGCATAAAGATACGGATCAAAGCTCAAGACCTGACTGGCTCTACCTGAAATATTAAATTTCATTCCTTGTGCTCTGATAAATGTATTATATCTCAGTTAATATAAATGCTTTCTAGGGAGCATTTATATAAAAATACAAAAGAAATAAATAGAAACTTGAGATGTTGTCATATAAATGGCTCAGTGTACTTTGAAGACATTACACAATATAGCCTATTTTTTGGCTCTACTTCTGGTAAGAAAAAGGATGGAGGAAGAAATAAGAAAACTTAGAAGATTACAAATGGAAGGTGATCTGGTTATTTAAACAGAATAACAGATTCGGAAGGGACCTCGGAAGTCTTCGAGGTCAGCATCCTGTGACGACACTGGACAACTGCACAATAAAGGCTACACTCGGAAGCTGCCATAGATTTAGGGCAGGCAATACTATTTTGAAAGTATTGTTGCCAGGCAAGCAGATTATTTTATTATATATATATATAATAATATACCAAATAAACTACCAAATCTGTTTGGCTGGAAATGAGCATAGGAGAAAACAGATATGTAGACTTTTCTAAAGGATTGTTTCTGGGCAGTTCACGTGTGACCAACCGCTGTTTGGTCACTATTCTATTATCCCTTCCTGTAAGTGCCCAGTAAGCATGTCTGCACCACTCCACCCAATTAGATGCTCTGAGTGCAAATTTACTCAATAGTGTCTAGATGGGAATGTTGTTCATCATGAGAAACCTTGGCGTGCCACCTGCTCTGCCTGCTAAACAAGGCCGCACTGTTTCTGGGCAATCCACTGGGTTGAACTAAGGTGAGCTTCCAGTCTGCTACCTCCCTGCCAGTCTTTCTTGAAACCCTTCTCATAGCCCTGCCAATGGGTCTACATGGCACTCGGACACCCTGGCCTTGCACATTAATACAAAATTTCTGACTGCAGCATTCAGGGTCAGATTAATGTTATCGCAGTCTACTAAAGTAATTGGCAGGGGTGATTGTGGAGCCATTAGTACAGTTTGAGAACTGGAAAAATCTCACGATTTGAGAAGAATGGAGAAGAAAATATTGTCTTTGCTTTCAACGGGGAAGGAGGAGAACCAGGATAATTTTAATATCCATTGGATAAGATCCTTGAGCAGATTATTAAACTGTGTTTATGATAGCAATGTAACAATTAACAAGAATCAATATGAGCTTGTTGTCACAAGTCATGTCAAACTAACCTCTCACCCCTCTTATTTCCCCTCCCCAGAGTTATTAGATTAATAGATGGGGAAAGTCATGACTTTGACCTAAGTAACCTAAGGACTTGACAAAATCTCATAGCTTCATTAATAAAATAAAATGATAAAATATAGGCTTGATAATACAATCATTAGATATCGTCATAACAGGCTGAATGACCACATCCCCAAAGTATGCCTTAATAATTCCATATTAGCTTTAAAAATATTATTGAATAAATATATTTAGCATGTAGAAGAAAAGAATAAGGGGAAATAATGGTAGCAGTCTTTGTATTTCTAAAGTTCTTGTAGAAAGGAGGGCATAGGTTTATTCTGTTTTGCTCAGATGGCAGGACCAGAAACTACATGAAATTAGAGTTAGGTTAAATATTCAAAGAGATTTCTTGAGAGAGTAGTTCAACTAGTGTGATAGATAAGTTGCACGATGAAACGCTATATTCTACTTCATTTGAGGTCATCAAATAGAGGCTAAATGGTTTATTTAGCAGGTCCCACATTGAGCAGGGTGGTAGACAGACAATTTGTGAAGTCCTTTTAATGCTGCTGTAGTGGTATTATGTAGGACTAAATTAAAAAAGAATTTCATCGCATTATACTTTTTCTCTAATTTCATCCAGGACAAGTGTTTGTCTTGCTGTATATGAGGCATTCCTCACTTTATCATTTCCAAACTGAAATACATTAAGACATGGCTCACTTTAGTAATGTAGGCTGCAGTCCTAAACAGCACCCTGCCCCAGCCTAAGACTATACAGAGCTAAGACCTTGAAGAAAGCTCTTAAATGACCTCAGAGTTCCTCACTTTATAAGAAAAATTCAGAAATAGTGTACATTTAGAAAGGTGCTGGAGTATTTTGAATCCTTCATATAAGCAGCTTTTTGTTTTGATTAAACAATAACCTAAAGTACACACTACAATACTAAAGTCAGTGTCTTGTAAGCCACCCAGATTTGCTTAAGATGGGCGGCCATTTTACAAAAATAAAACAAACATTTACATTGGAGGCCACAACTGTGACATTTGTTACAAAATGTATAGGTAGTTTAGTGGACACCATTTCATTTCTGTATTTGTAATTTCTATATTTGTCTCAATTCCAAGGGACTCTTGGTAGTTCACAAAAATAAAGTACACAATTGAAACATCCACAAGCTAATTGAATTACATCTGGATACAAATTATATCATCAAAACCAATCTACAAACCCAACCAAATATCTGGAAGAGCTGTTTTCAGAAGGGAGACAAACTGGGAACTAATAATGAATGCTGTACCGTACAACATATTGAGATAATCTGGTGTCACAAAAGACTGCTTACTGTTCTAATGGTTAGAGAAGTACATGGAATTGGAAAAAATCATAGATGCTTTATGTGTTTAGTATGAGCACTTGTCATGAGCTATTACAGTTGCATTCCAACTGTGTTTCTAAAAAGTATTTCCACAGATGAGAATTATAATGGTGCTATATCACTATTGTAGAGCGGTTAAAACTTATTGGGAAATTTTAATCACTGCAAAAAGTTATCTTAAAAATCCAGGAGTGGGGGATTCGAATATACAAATAGCAACAGTTTGAAAAATGAATTGGGAACGGTTAGAACTGGGAACAAGCAATTGTGGGAGGAAAGCACTTAAGAGTAAGCACTAGCTGAAGATGCCTTTGACAAAATGGTACTTTGACAATTATGCTAACTACATTTGACTATTGTGTAATGTTCTGTTGTGCTGTTTTTGTTTTTGACTTGATTTGTTTATTTGTTTTTTGTTTTGTTTTTTTGTTTTGCTTTTGAGTGAGTCTTCACACTAGGTGACTGGAATCTGGACAAGTCCCTGCAATTTTCTTAATAAGATTTCAGGACTAGTTTGCCATTGCCTTCTTCCCAATGCTGAGAGAGAGTGACTGGTCCAAGGTTATCCTCTTGGCTACAATCTTCTGGTTTTTAGCCTGATGCTTTAACCACTATTACCCCAAACTGGCGCTCTGCTGTGCTGTTTGCTTGTCAAATAAAGATGATCTTCTACTAAAAACAGCATGACCTCTCTGTGTTTGGACCATGCAAAGTATTCAGTAATCCAATGTGAAGTAATAATTGTTTTCTAGGCAATTCTGTTTCCAATCAGAATTAACAGCTTATTAAGAGCACAAATTGGGGCCTCCTTTGGATAACACAACTGTACAACAGCTTTTCCACAGTGGCGAAGCCCATGTCTAGAGCAATGAGGATTGTGCAAAAGCATATTGCAAAGAAGAAACCCTGTGAACTAGGAATAAATTAGACATGTGTGCTTCCCAAATATAACTGTTTGTTCAATTCAGGGAACAAAAAAAGTCAATTAAAAAAATTAAATACTTTAATTTGTTCATTTCCATTTATTTAATAAATCCACCCATCTGACTCAAGCCTTGACTCATTTTTATAATTAATATGCTAGTGACCAACTTTGGGAATATGGAAATGCTGCTGTCACACCAGATTTTGCAACGCAAGTCCAAAGAGTGTGGCCATGCTTAACACGAAAGGAAAGATTTGTTCATCGTTTATAGAATCTGCATTCTGATCACTCCCAGTGAAGCCCACCTATAGTAATCAAAAACAACTATCCAAACAAAAATAACCAATATAATAAAACACATAAAAATGTCAGATGAAACTTAACATTTTTAAATTAATATGGGAAAACAGCTAAGATAAACTTTTAAAGCTACCCAGAGAAGAAATAGATGTCACCAAAAAGGCATTATGTTTAAATCAAAATAAATGGTAGTTTTAAACTGTCAAAAACTGTTCAGTGGGATTATGGAGCTTTTTCCCTACATCTCATATACTACACCAGCAGCTTACTGTTTAACAGCTTTTAAATCATTTTTCTGCTTCCTTGTACTTTTTCTCCTACAGAAAAAAATTGGGTGCACAGAAGACGTGCTTTCTTTCCACTGAGAGTGACCCTGTCTTATTTCTCAGTGTTTAAAGAAGAAGAGAATGTTTGACAGGACAAGAAAAGTTAATACTTACATCTCCCACTTTCATTCCTTTATACCTAAAGAAAGGTTCCTTTCACATACTTGGAGATGGCTGCAGTTTATCTTGGCAGTATTGTTCTGATGGTAACCTTGCAGCCAAAAATTGTTAAATCTTATCATGATGTGCTGGAATGGAATCAATACAAAATAAGGAGTTCAAATGATAATTTGTCCTTAGTTATAGCTTTGCTGGCTGCTGCCTCTTGGCTCCAGCCTGTTGAAATGAGTCCCGGTGAACCTTGTGGGGAAAATACAATGAAACCACCTTCTCTGCAGTCCAGAGGCTGGCCTGCTTTCCATGTTTATCATGCTGGAGCATGATGCCAGATGACAACTGGATAAGTGTTTTTCGACTTGGTGACTAAGATGTGTGGACTTCATCTCCCAGAATTACCCAGCCAGCATACTCTGTATAAATAAAATAGTATGATTTACTATTATATTTTCCTAGGTAGTTCGCTGTTCCATAAGCACAAGAATAATATGAGTAATTACTTTTAAAAGGTAGGTTGAAAAAGAAATGGAAATAAAATTTCTTTTCAAAATATAACAGCAAGGCTTTTTCCCAGAAATGCGTAGAATAACACAATCAGTTAACATTAGATCTGTTGGGGTCCTCTTCCTAGCTTGAAGATACTGGTTATAACATACTGTGTTATCTTTTATACGCATCCACAGAATACTGTAGACATTTGCCTTTAAACAAAATGACAGCCTGGCATAAAACAGCAAATCTATGAATTTATATCTCAGGAAGAAATGAAAAGTCAGTCTCTGCAGCTAGAAAAGGGATACTCTATGCAAGAACTTAAGGAATTATGTTGAATTATATCTACAAAAGTAATTAAAATGTTCAGAATGAACTTTTCTGAGTACAATATATTTTGCAATATAATGAGTATTTTGGCAAGAATTGGGGTAACACAGGCCAAGGGGAAAGGCAGTTTAGCCCAATGGAATTAGGTGGAGCTATGGCTATTTTTGCTCATCGTTTCAGTAATATTTTAATCTTGATCGTTGAGTGGAATTTAGTTCTAGGTTCAGGACTACAATTATAATTGGTAAATTCTTTTCGAAACTTTATGCACGTAGAGAAAAAAGGACAGGAGTCGATCAATCTTTGTGCCCAGAAGGACTGCCTTCCATTGAGAAATCCTGGGCTGCACAAAAAAAAGTTTATCAGGCTGGAATGGTGGAGAGTTTGCCTCTCTGAGCACTGGGAAGGAATGCTGGAGATATAAGATACGATTGCTGTAACTTATACAGGTAGTTCTCTATTTACAACTATTCATTTAATGACCATTACAACAGCACTAAAAAAAATGACTTATGACTGTTTTACACACTTAACAACTGTTGCAGTATCCCCATGGTCATGGGATGAAAATTTGGGCATTTGGCAATTGGTGTATATTTATAACAATCGCACTGTCCCAGAGTTATGTGATCACCATTTGCAACCTTCCCAGCTGACCTCCCACAATCAAAGTCAATGGGGGAAAGCCAGATTAGCTTAACAACATATTGAGTTAACAATTGCAGTCATTTGCTTAGCAAAAAGATCATAAAATGAAGCACAACTCCTTAAAAACCTGCTTTGCTTAACAACAGAAAGTTTGGGCTCAATTGTGGTGGTAGGTTGAGAACTATTTGTTTAGATCAGGGGTGTCAAACTCAAGGCCCATACCCTGGATCTGGCCCATGGGGTGCTTAGATCTGGCCCATGAGGCTACCCTGGAAACAGTGAGGGACTGGCCCACGGTGTCTCTGCCAGTGAAAATGGAGCTCAGGAGGCCGCCACAGCTGAAAACAGAGCCTGGGATGGGTGCTCTCGACACGAGTGATGTTGAGCTGGCCACACCCACCCAGTCCCCATGGTCAACACAACCCTGATGTGTCCCTCAAAGAAATTGATTTTGACACCCGTGGTTTAGATGAAACTTATTCTAATGCTAGGATAACTTGTGAGGCCTGGGAAGAAAGGCAGAGTCTGGAGAAGAAGCTTGATGAACTAAGCTTGATGAATTGTACAGTATGTACTCAGATTTCATTAAGCCATAGGCTAACAGATTGCCATCATGGATGAGCAACCAGTGAGTTCTGTGGAAGCCATCCTATACCCTTTATACTTCTCAGAGCAGTGTAATAGGTTTCAGTAGGTGGAACCACGGTGAAGGGAGAATTAATTTACTTTGATAGGTTTAGAAGAACAATGTGATCTGAACTCCAGTTCCACTTTCAGTTCCTGTTAAGATTTCATTGTCCATCATAAAATAACTCTCTATAACATTGTCTTAACAGTGAATCTCTTCTTCACAATTATTCCCAACTAGTGCAGCTGCAGATCAGATATCCAAAAAGGGTGAACGCTAGGGGAGACAGCAGGAGTAATATTTATTACAAGTCTTTATGCTTCTAGCACTAGTGATTGATGCTCTCTGTACACCATGGTGAGTTTGGATTGCAGTGAGGCATGACTCATAAAAGGGTTGATTTTATTGAGCAAAGTTTCATAGCTCTTTATTCCCCCACTCAAAAAATTGCTTAGTTTAGGTATCTGCAAAGGAAGCTTATACGTTAGAGAGAATTTGAGTTTTTGAGAGCCCATATCAGAGCAGAAATCAGGAGATGTGAATTCTAATCTTACCTTAGGCACAAAACCAGCTGGGTAACCTTGGGCCAGTGACTTTCTCTTAGCCCTAGGAAGGAGGAAGTGGCAAACTACTTCTGAAAAACCTTGCCAAGGAAACTGCAGGTACAAGAAATCTCTGGGAATTAGACATGATTGAACGGAAGGAAAAAATGTGGCTAATACAGTGCTTCTCAACCACAGCAACTTTGAGATGTGTGGACTTCAATATCCAGAAAATCCCAGTTGACACAACTTAAAATTGCTGATGAGAAACATTGGTTAACAGGAATCGGGTGCCTGCTAAGACAGAGGAGGAAAATAATTTTTTAATTTGGTTCAGAATGGGAAGTTTGTTATCTCACAATAAATGGGAGTAAATTGGAAGAGCTAACTTGGTTAAGCAGCCTCTCTTCCATGTGTTAATTAAAAAATGAGGATCAAACAACTTAAAATAACAGTGTCCTGTTTTTTAAAAATGTAGTCATTAAACATTACTCTTACTTCGCTAAAATTTAATCATAATATCAACAATATGATAACAATATGCTTAAAATACTTACTTTAAGAAAAATAACCAATAAATTCAGCATTGCCAACCACTTTTTCCTTTCTAGCCACCAAATGCCAGTAAGAAAATGTGACTCGAACTGTTTGATTTTGCAGAAAACAAATTGAGCTAAGACATCATTAAAATCACTGGAGAGACTTATTTCCTAACCACAAGGCTATCATATGACAATGCTGCTCCTTGTACTTACTGTTTACAGTATATACATTGTCTCTAATTTAAGTGAAAGCCAGAAGATGACAGGAAAAGAAGCTATAACGTTTGGCAAGCAACACATATGCCTAGATGTGTGTGTGAGAGAAAAAAGATTAATTAGCCTATTCAGGGGTTTCACTTTTCACACATCAACACATGATGGGTGAGAATAGGGATGAGTTTTAGTTTTACCCACCCATTATTGTTTTGGAAAATCAGGATTTCTTCAAAAAGAGAAAATGCATAGGTAAAAACAAAATCTTGATAAATTATTTTTTAAGATCATGGAAGGTGATAATGTAAAGATCAATCTACCATACTCATTTTTCCCTTTCAAGCCCTCTTATCTCTGCATAAAAAACTGAATCCCCAATTGGAGCTAATGATTTCAGGAAAATGCTCTTAGCTTACTCCAACTTCCAAAATGGTTGGACCTTTTTTTATAACAACTTCTTTGGCTGAGGAACTCTGGAAGTTGAAGTCCACAAGTCTTAAAGTTGCCAAGGTTGAGACCCCTGATTTCTATCCCATAGACACTGTCAAGAGCAGGTGGTTCAGCTTAGATACCAAACCTGATGATTCCTCAAAGGCATTCTGCAGGAGCGCTTAGCAAATGTAGCCTGTGCATAAGTGACAAACTTCCCAGAAGTCTGTGTAGGTTTTATTTCAATGTTATTTTAAGATTAGAGGTGCTAAGGTCAGAGGGGTGGAGCTGTACCTACCGATATTTATGCCTAATCCTGTCCACCCTCTGAGATTTGAAGGTGTTATTTGTCTGAAAGAAGCAGAATTAGAAATGGGATTAGATGATAAAAAGTTAAGACAACATGAAAAAAGACCCTTACCGTTTGCTTGGCTAGTAAGGTCTGATTACGGGTATTATTAAGTTCAGGCACTGAATTATCTTGTGTAGAACTTCTCCTGGATAGAATTACGTCTCTGGTGGATGACTGCATACAGAACTAGAGATCAGGGGGGGAAGGGTACAAACAACCAATTAGTCTTTTGGATATTGGCTGTTGTTTCTAAATCTGGCTCCAGTTGATATTTGCTGTGGCAGAAACCTTTTGAAGATTGAGGAATAGCTGCTTCCTGAAAAATTGGGTGTTGACTTGATTATAATGTTTATAATGTGATTATAATGTCAACATGATTATAATGTCCAGGGGCTCTTAAGTTTATACCGTTCCAAGGAAAAGAATGTAAATTCCTGAAAGCCTATTCTGAATGTTTACATGTAGGTGTAGAGGTAATGAGCCCATGCAAACTGGCCCAGCTTTGCTCTCCAAACATATAATGATAAATGAGCCAGCCTGGCAGTTAGTTTAACAACTTTGATATTTTCAGTGTGGCACCCACAGTTTATATATAAACAGAAAAGACAAATCTCTTTTCCTCTGAGCATTATTTCATTAATTTAAATTTTATGTTGTTGTAATTTTTTTTCTTTTAAATCTAAAACTAACTTAAATCTAAACAGTTAAGTACAAATTGCTCTGAGTTTCATTAATTCCTTTTACCAGTATCTAATCCTTGCTGGCTATAAATGAAGTTTTAGTGGATGTTCACAGTTGTATTAGCTCAGTGAATTTAAATCATGGTAAGTAAGAAAATTATCACAAAAATGTTTTTATTCCATATATTGCTGTCATTTACAATGCTGGGCCTTATAAGATTGCAGTGAAAACTTCAGTAATGGAGCCAATTTCCATGGCTAATGTAAATAACTTTTTCTGCACCAGTAAAGGGATGATAATTCAACCCATTTTTCCATATGTGGGGACAAGATTTATCTATATTTGCAGTTATGGGTGCTAAATAAATTTATCTACATACAAGCTTCATTTGAATACTGCTTTAGAGCAGAGTCCCTCAACCTTTCCAGCTTTATGGACTGGTGGGAGGGAAGGGATGGTTCCAGGCAAGTGGTGGGCAAGCACGCATGCACACAGCTTCATTTGCACAAGCAGCGAGTACACGCACCACCTACACACACAAATAGAGCTGCGCTTGCCCTCCGCTTGTAATAATGCATGTGCGGTCACCCTTGCACACGTAGAGCTGTGCGTGCGTGCCATTTCTGTGGCCTGGTTCCAAATGGGCTGCGGCCCGGTACTGGGTCATGGCCCAGGTGTTGAGGATGTCTGCTTTAGACAACTTCCCCCAATTCCATGTATCAGTTATAATGCAGAATAGAAATGTAACAAAACAGTACCTTCCTTTTACACCCATTTCATTCAGAAGCTGTTCTCACTGGCTGCTCCTACTGTTCACACTTCGGAAGGTAACAGCTGCATATGGAGTCTATCAACAGGGGTGGGGTTCTACTAGTTGGCACCTATTCGCTAGAACCAGTTGTTAACATTCTAAGCAGTTTGGAGAACCGGTTATTAGAAGAAATTACTGGTCTAATCCTGTAAGGAAGGCAGGAAGGAAACATTCTGGTGTTGCTTACAAAAACTGCCTCTCCATTAACCCTTATTACATTCTTGACAGGACTAGACTTCCTGTCTCAGGAACGTCTCTGGAGTTTTTTTCCCCTCCTTTGCTGGTACTTTGCTTGTGTGGAGTGACCATTCAAAGTTACAATGGCACTGAAAAAAGTGACTTATGACCGTTTTTCACACTTATGACTGTTGCAGCATCTCCACAGTCATGAGAGGCCAGGCGAGGAGATGGTGCCTCAATGTGAGTGATATTGAGTTGGCCACACCCAGCCAATAACATGACCACCAAGCCATGTCCACCCAATCACATGACCACCAAGCCATGCCTACCACCTAAGCCATGCCCACAGAACCGGTTGTTAAAATTTTGAATCCCACCCCTGTCTATTAAGAAAAAAATACATGAACAGTTAGAGCTTTAGCCAAGTAGTTCCCCCTCATTTGTTGGACTACAAAGCAATTACCTATATGCGAGCTGGAAACTTATAGAAGTTAAAGCCCAACATAGGACGTTCCAAAGATAGACCATGTTATGATGGTGACACTACAGGTGGTTAGTTTGGGATTCAGTCATCTCTAACAATAGATTTGAAAGGCTTTGAGCTTAGATAGGTACAGGGTTAAGCTCTTCGTGAAGCAACTTTCTTTGGTAAAGCAGTGTATGTGTGTGTGTGTCTTTGAATATCAGCAAACCACAAAGGAGTGTCTTGACACAATGTATGCTATACATTAATTTACCTAAAATGAGGAAGAGTCCTGATTGTCAAACAAAGCAATTTTTATAAAATTCTTCCTGTACTGCTTTTCTTTACTTTTATTGTGTATTTTCCCCCAACAAACTTTACAATGATGACAATGAAGCAACTATGATAGCTCTAGAGCAGAGAATATCAGCTTAGAGAATAAAGGGAAGGCAGAAAGGGAGAAAGAGACAGGAAAGGCCAATATCTCCAAGATCTTTGGAGATTCTTTGGGAATCCTTTCAGACAAAATGATATTTCAGGACCAGGGTTAAAATAAGTGAAACGGGAGCATAAATTAAAAGGCAAAAGTAAAAAAGGCCCCTTAGTGTGTAGCTGCTGATTGCTACATTCTTGTCTAATGTTGTTGATTGGGTTTTGCAATGTGTTATGGTAGATAAATGCTTATCAAAGGTTGAAGTGTTTTAAAACGGTACAAAAGTTTTCCATAACATAATCTCACCCACGTCTGCTGAAAAGTAAGTCCTAGTTATTTTCAGTGGAACTTGATCCCAAATAAATTATATGTAAGACTTCACTCTATAATTATTCTTGGATAATATGGCTCTATTGATAAGTAATGACCAGTAATGAGTAGTTATACAAAGTAGCTTGCATCTCATGTATTCAAACTGCTCTGTAGATGTTTCAGACTAAGACAAACGATGGAATTATACAGTACTGAATTTTAAAATTCATACATTTGGAGTCAGCCCATATCTAACTTGTTTTATTTGAGTTATTGTAGTTTATCTATTGGTTTAGGACATTTAATCAAAACAACTAATTAGATTCCCATTATTGATAATTTTGATATTTATATGCTTAATAACAGTGAGAAATTTTAAAGAAGTTTAAGAAGTGACATATGGCAGATAGCTTTAGCACTCTCAATTCAAATATTATAGATAGATAGATAGATAGATAGATAGATAGATAGATAGATAGATAGATAGATAGATAGATAAATATATAGATAGATAGATATATGGCTTTGTGCGCTCTCATTTTAAATTATGATTGTAACTTATTTTGAACCAATCTTTGTCATAAATATCTTCGGAATACAAAACTCCTGTCTCCTCTACATTTTATGGACATTTTATAAATATTTTTAATAAATTTTACTCGCTAAATAATGTCTAATTGGTATCTGGAATAGTAGCACCTGAAATAAACTATGCCATTTCCATGATCATCTGTGAATATCATGGCTGGTTTTGTGATCTGCAATTCCATTTCTGATTAAGAATATTCTTAGGACTCAAGATGATTTATTATTATGGTTGGTTGCACAGTTGGCGAGATCTTTAGACTGGATTTGGCATTTTTATCTACCTTTCGAGTCTTTCCCAAAGACCTGGGATGGCAAATATTGCTGTTAGATAATGCCAAAAATATTGCAGGATGTAAGTTGTTCCAGATAAAGCTGCCTTTTGCAATTGACCAACGGTAATTTTGTAAACGATGATGAAGTTCAAAGAATGCTCTTGATATTTTGGGATTGCATCCAAGGTGTCTAATAACTATGGCTTTTCTTTTGCAATAATCATTCTATTTGCTAGAGGTCCTTGTATTTTGTAATCTTCATCAGTTTTTTTTGTTATATTCTATTGTCTCCAGGTTCTGCCACTATATTAACTTTTTTTGTCTTTCTTATTGACAATGGTTAAACCTGAGGTGGTATGTGACAGACAGCTTGTCTGTTTGGATTCTAAAGTCTGAGAGTGCATTATCATCTTCATTTTTGATTATTTCATCTATTTTGAGGTTCCACTAGATCTTGCTTGCTGGTAAATGGTATTTCTTGCAAATATTCCAATACACCTTTGATACTATTTTGTCATGCCATTGTTTGCAATCAGTTTGAGCAAATCTTCTTGTAGCTGCTGTTTCTTCAGCTTCTTTGCAAAGATTGTAATAGCTGCCTGTTGCTTTCTTCCCAATTCTATCTTTATATGCATTTGTTCCTAAAGGTTGGTCTTGTGCATTCAGAATTATTTCTTTTGACTCTTTCTTCAATGTTCCTGTTCTTAGCCATTACCAAGTCTTGTTGTTATCCATTTTACCTGCTATTTTAAAAAATGTACTGGCCATGCAATACTTTGCCTTGCCACATCTCTTTTCTATTTTTCATTTGGTCTTTCTTGTAGGCCAGTTTAGTTATCCTATAACTTACTAAATGCTGGAGAGTACTGCACTAGCTTCTGTGTATGTTCTTCATTAACCTTCAGATATTCTTCCAATGCTCTTTTTTCTTTTTCAACTGCCTGGTGTACTTGCAACATTCCATGCCCACCTGTTTTCTTGGCAAGTAGAATCTGTCAACATTGCTGCATTGATGAAGTGCATCATTTATTGTCATTGCTTTTCTGGTATTCTTATCCAGGGTTTTTAATTCTCCTTGAGTTCAGTCCACTATTCCAGCCATTTATCTAATGACTGGAATTCCCTCATGCTTCACTGTGCAAGACCTCTGTTTGCTTTGGGTCTTCGTTTGCTTTTGAGGTCTACTTCTCTGATAGATTATAATCTTTTTCCACCTTCTATCTCCTCAATTCTACAGATAATTCGTGATTTATAACCATAGTTGGGATCAGATTTCTGCTATTAAGTAGTTATATTGTTGAAGTACTGGACCCAATTTTATGACATTTTTGTGGTGGTCATTAAGGTAACATAACTCATTGTTATACAGTACATGAAGAATGTTTCACATCTATAGTGATGTTACATTCACAATTGGATAATTTATGCTCTGGGTTAATTTTTTCTTCTTTAAAATGACCCATGGGGGTGGAAGAAATATTTGAGAAAAGGATATGGATGAGATATGTAAAAGACTTGATTCACATGGAACACATTGCAATGTATGAAGAAGGTCACTAGCTCACATTTACCAAAGGATTTCATATGATGCTTCTCAGCTATTTTTGAGGTTTTTGCATAACAACTACTTTCCAGTTCAGAGAAAATAGTTGGCAGTAACTCTTGGAAGCAGTTTGTGCAGAAACTGCCATAGTTCTGCTGGCCCCTCAAAAACAAATGAGATAATGATTTGATAAAGGAATGACAGGTTGTTATGGGCATAAATCCAGAACCCTGCACAGTTAGGGGAGGATGCTTATGGAAATTGTTGACAATGGATTTCCTGGTTGTTTTTGGCACTTTTAAAAATTAATTCCAAAGAAAGTTGTGTAAGTTGAGCCATTATCAGAAGAGAAAAACCAGATTTGAATAATATTTATTGGAGAGATATTCTTAACTGTTAAATAGTTCTTATTTATCTGTTCTTGATTAGCTTCCCTTTCCTCTTCCTTTATTCTCACTCCCTTAGAATTAAATAACTTCCCTCTTTTTTTCTTGCTTACATTCTAGCACTAGAAAAGATTGTCAAGCAATATGTCTCCCAATTCTTAGAAAAGAATGGCTCTGTTATTCTAACTAATCTCAACTACAGGATTGAATGCAAGAATTTTTTTAAAAAATTCTAGATACACCACATTTGAGAGGATCAACTAACATCTTAAATGACTTCAATACTCCTGAGTAATAGGCCAGATTCAGCAAGATGATTTTAAGTAGGGATGAGTATAGGATATAGTACATTTGAATAAGGACAGTGAAATTTATAGGCACAGGATTGTAAAATTGGCTTGACTGCTTATTAAAAATGTACTTTTTTTTTGCACTTTTGGGTTTTTTTTCTGCATTTTTAGGCCCTCTTGTTTGTTTTATTCTGGAAAGCTTTGATGGAAAGGAATTCTTAATTCCCCAAGTTGAAATAATAGAGGGGACATGGTAACTGTAGATTCTGTCCTCTCTAAAAGGAAGAAAGAGGCAGAAATAATGGTTTTAAATCTCAGAACAGATGATGATGTAGCCTTGCTAATCCTTCCTGTTTCTGACATTGATGAGCTTTCTCTATTCCATCTAATGCTAGACTCAGCATCTTTTTTTTGCTGAACTTTCAGTCCTAAATGGGAGATGGGAAATCCGTATTTACTTACTGAACGTCACTGGTCAGATATGATATTTCAGACCCTGCTCTAGTAGGAGCTCCTATATCAGCGCTCCAGTGCCTAAGCCTTATTCTGAAACATAGAAAGTACTATTGGTTCTGTTTCCTTCCCATGGGTAATTCTCTGCCTAAAATAAAGTCAACAACCTGAAACATAGTGTACTGCAAAGAATATTCATCATTTGCTTGCTTCAGTATACAACCTGGATATAAACAGGATTACGTGCATTGGTGTTAATTCTTAGTAACCACATAGATAAATAATCTCCAGGATGATGCAGCCCTAAACTGGTTACACAAGCAGTATAGCATTGATATTTTTCTGCGTATTACGTTTTATTGTATTTCTAGGAAACTCTAACAATATTAGTTGTTGTTCCAGGTTACTAGGTATAAGGTCCCAGAGCCTAGGTTTTGATGTCATGTTTTCCATGTGAATAGCCTAGAACCATTTATTATCCCAATAGTGAGGCCTTTTCAACTAGTTAATAAAACCGACAAATCCTCCTCAGTGCCAAATCAGACAGTTCCAGAACATTAAAATCAGGTATTGAAACAGAGCAATTAAACTAATTTAGGAGAACCTTAGATGAATTAAATTAGTTTCATTTTCTTTAAATGGAAAGTTTTTTTTTCCTCATGGTATAAATGATAATATATTGTAAGCAATTTATTAACTAGTGAAGGTTTAAGCAAAAATTAGGTCCATAGTAAATTTTTCTGAAAGTGTTGTCCGTATACGCACCATGAAGTATATATTTTCTAAAATTACAGTGTTTAAATTGTTATCTTTATTATTGTGGGTAATTCCAAAGAATTTCCCAGCACATAAACAAGAGGTACATTAAAGCCTTTGTTTGTGATCATAAATACCATATCTCTTTTGGAACCTGTCAGGGTTTGAGCCACCTGATTCATTTTATGTTTTATTACTTTTTGAGATGTTGTTGCTCTAATGCAGGGGTGTCAAACTTGATTTAATTGCATCAGGGTTGTGTTTGATCTTGGAGGGCCGGGGTGGGCATGGCCTGCCATGACAGCCTCCTGTACACGGCCCCCCAGGCCCCATTTTCACTGCCAGAGGCTGCACAAAGCTATTGTGGCTGAAAACAGAGCCCAGGAGGGGCGCAAGCTCTGTTTTCGTTGACAGAGGCACCACGGGCTGGTCCTTCACTGTTTCCAGGGTGGCCCCGCAGACCAGATTTAAGCGCACTGTGGGAGAGATCCGGCGTGCGGGTCTTGAGTTTGATACCCTTGCTCTGTGCAAAGCATCACTCCTAAGCATAACCTCTCTTTTTCTTACACAGCCTCCAAGTCTGACTTATATCTCAGAAACTTTCTTAGAAATAAAATGGTAAATAATTACAGTTTGTTTGTTTGTAAGCGTGCCAAACTACTTAAAGGGAGGAAAGTTAGCAGAGAATATCTAGGAGTATTACTAGCCCAACTAGGCTGAGAAATCCTGTCCCCCCCCCACTTTTAAACCAACATATATTGTATATATTGTACTTCTGTAGATAATTTCCATTCTGATTATTTCTTTATCTTGTTTCTTGACACCAATAATTATCCTATTTCTTCCTCTTAAATTAATTTTTTTTCCCTTCCCCTTTGTTTTTTTTTAGGTGACCAACGGTGACATTCTAAAGTGCCATTATGACAGGCAGTATTCCCCAAGACAGGTACAGTTAATTCTATAATGATGAAAAGTTGTTGTTTTACTCATGAACAAGTACACCCATGTCATGTGAATGCAGAACATACTGTTTGCTAAACACTAAGTCAGGTGTTGCATTTGTTGGTGCCCTACTGTCCTGACAAGGATCGTATTTGGTATTTGCTATGGGTCACCCATTATATTTTTTTTTCCAGCATTGGATAGAACCAGACATCTAAACCTTGGAGTTGCTGCAAATTTAGCAAATATTTGGCAATCAAGGAAAAGGTTTTTTTTTTACCTTTTCAGTCTAATACTAGAACTTTTTTCAAGAATAACATATGAGCTCTCCTTTCTCTGAGGCTTTTATGAACTTGCATAACCCTTCTAAGAATTGGTAGTTTCCTTATGTGGTTTAGTCTGTTATTGTGAAATATTTTTTAGATGGGGCCATTTATTTAATAGCTTAAATAATATTTTAAGACTGCTTTTGTCTTTACTGTGTCTTTATTTTTAATTTCTATTTCACACTGCTCAGGGATACGTATGATGTAAGAATGATGTGACGCATAGGCATTGTAGAATTCTTGCTGCTCTGACCTTGGTGGATTGTTTGCAGGTGTTTCATTATCCAGTTAGATAGAATCATCAGTATGGGTGATGATGATGTTACATATGTAGTAATGAAACATCTGCGAGCAAACAGCTAAGCTCAGAGAGCAGCAAGAACCCCACAGTTCAATCCTGAGGTATACGCATTCCCTTCTATTGTAGACAGATATGAATCACCTCCCTCTGTCATGTTTAGTGTTCATTAATCAACCCTGTTTCTTCTAGATATAAGGCTGTTTGGCTCATCTTTTTTATACTTGGTCTTGGGACGCTCTTGCCATGGAATTTTTTCATGACAGCTTCAGAGGTAAGTTAAGAGTGTATGTGCATAATTCCAGATGGAGGAATTATCCATACCACTGATTCTAGATTGTATGGTTTCACTAAGATTATATTACAAGACGAAAAACCTTACATGGACATTTGTTGAAAACACAGTACAGGTAGTTCAGGACTTACAACTATTCGTTTAACGGCCATTTGAAGTTGATACGACCGATAGAAGCGTCCTGGTGGCGAGAGGTGGCTGCACGCGGGGTTCTCTAGCCAAGACTGCCCATGGGACGCTCCTAACGGCAAGTTTCCCCTCCCCTCCGTTTCCCCCCATTTCTCTTCATCTCGTATTGTTCAAGCGATGTGAGATATGGCGGGAAACGCATGCTTTAAATAGGCCCAAATTTTGGGGGTGGGGATTAATTTCACCGCATGCGTATAAAACAATGCTGGGCCTTCCTATTGGGGTCGGGCGTATTGTTGGAGAAACACGGTAGTTCTTGACTTACAACTGTTTGTTTAATGGCCATTTGAAGTTAAAATGGCATTGGAAAAAGTTTCTTATGACCGTTTTTCACACTTATGACCATTGCAGCATCTCCATGGTCATGTCATCAAAATTCAGGTGCTTGACAAATGGTTCATATTTTTGACGATTGCAGTATCCTAGGATCATGTGATCACCTTTTGCAAACTTCTGACAAGCAAAGTCAATCGGGAAGCCAAATTCACTTAACCACTGTAGCAAGAAAGGACATAAAATGGGGCAAAACTCGGTTAACAACTATCTTAACAACAGAAATGTTGGGCTAAATTGTGATCGTAAGTCAAGGACTACCTGTAATGCTTTTTTAATTTAATGGGAGTTCAATGCAGCTATCCCTCTCTCTGTTACTGTATGCAATTTATGTAACTGATCCATTTTAGCCCATTTTCTATTTTCATAAAGATTAAAAGTCCTGGAGTAATGTGACTCCTTTATATTTGCACATGAAAGGCAGAATTCTTCTGCGTGAACTACTTTGGAAATAAAAGAAAAAGATGTTGGAATTGGTTTCCTTCATTGCTTTGTCTGACCAATTCTTTGTTTCCTGTAGTACTTTATCGATCGCCTGAAGGACTCTCCCAGCAACGTATCATTGTTGGATTCCTATGGCAATGTGAACATCACAGGAAAAGAGGTAGTTTCTCTCAAATGTTTCCAGTCACTTGATCAAGCAAATGAATTCAAGGGGGATGTTTGTGAATTGTTGAAGCATCTCTGCTTGATCTTGAACCCTTCCATTAGGGCAGGTAATTGGAATGGGTCAGTGGTTCCAAGCTGTACACTTTGGTAACTGCAAGGGGGGACTAGGTTTTCCAAAATTATATGCACCTAGCATTGTCCAATTATTAAGTGGGAGAGCTGTCAGGATTCTGGCAGTTACCCCAATTAAATCATGAGTCTCGAGCCAAACTTCCAAAACTTCAAAAGGATTTATTGGGAGTTAACATGTCTGGCACTGCCTGGGTGTAGCCAACTCTGAAACACATAATTCATTGTCACCCTCGACCCTGGTTTTCCCCCATCCCCTGGGTGTATCGTAATTCATATTCTCCAATGAGACACATCCATAGCCAAGAGTCATCAATTATGTTCTCCAGTTAGTTATTTGTGAGGCAGAAACTTCAGTCAATAGTTTGAGAAACTATTTATGGAATGCACTTTCGATTTCCAAGCTGCTGCACTGCTCTTTCAGATTTCTTTTCCCCCTCCCTTTCTGTTGGCAACTCTAAAAAGACCATAGAAATATTCTACAAGTTCCTTAATTTTTTGCCCATGTATGCTTAGTTTCCTCCTCCTGAGGTTGAAAGTAAAATTGTTCTTGAAGTTTCTGCTGCTACTCTACCGCACTGCATTTTGGGAAATGGAAGAATTCCAGATGTTCTACCCCTCTCCAGCTACACTTTGCCAAAGTGCAGTGCTATTGTGTCAAAAAAGAGTTGTCTGCTTCTATTTATGAGGCTGAAGAAAAGGAGAGACAATAAATACACATGAAACTGTTTTGAACATAATGGAAAAAGATTCCTTTAACTTTTAACTAGGAAAAAAGTGTGACGTAAGATTCTTGGAAAACATTCTAAAATACTTGGGAAACATTCCATTAAAATGTAGAGTAAAAGCAAGGACCTACATTGGTTTCTCTCCCCCCCCCTCCAAATGTTGTAGTTCATTTTGTTCATGAGACAGGTACAAGCATCTTTCTTTAGTTTGCACACGTTTGTCACAGTGTTCATGCTGCAGGTTGAGAAAGCTTTGCAGGAAATGGATTATCTGGCACCCTTTCAGTTGGTTTTCAGGTACAGGTTTGGAACCAAAGCAACACTGATCATGCCTATGATGGTCTGGACAGGTGCAGATAATATATTTATTGATCTTCTTGCTCTTTCATCCACTATTAATCATGGTATCCTTCAGGATTAGTTCTGGGGTTGGGAGTTGGGGGTACAGTCTTGGATGGTCCCCTTCCTTCCTCTGGGATTATATTATAAGATGGAAAATCTTACACTGACCCTTGTTGAAAACACAGTACAGGTACCATGTTTCTCAGACAATAAGACTGCAACTTATTTTTTTTTTGACCCCCGAAAAAACTTCTTTTCGAGGGGTGACTTAATTTGCCCCCACGTACACCCACCTAGAGCGCCCCATGAGCAGACTCGACTCATCACCAGGCCGCTCCTAATGGCTGTTAGGAGCAGCCTGTGGGCAGACTCACCTCACCATCAGCTGCTTCTATCAGCCGTTAGGAGTGCCCCGCGAGCAGACTCACCTCATCACCAGGCTGCTCCTAACAGCTGACAGAAGCGGCCTAGTGGTGAGACGAGTCTGCCTGCGGGCCGCTCCTAACGACCGATAGAAGCGTCCTGGTGGCGAGAGGTGGCTGCACGCGGGGTTCTCTAGCCAAGACTGCCCATGGGACGCTCCTAACGGCAAGTTTCCCCTCCCCTCCGTTTCCCCCCATTTCTCTTCATCTCGTATTGTTCAAGCGATGTGAGATATGGCGGGAAACGCATGCTTTAAATAGGCCCAAATTTTGGGGGTGGGGATTAATTTCACCGCATGCGTATAAAACAATGCTGGGCCTTCCTATTGGGGTCGGGCGTATTGTTGGAGAAACACGGTAGTTCTTGACTTACAACTGTTTGTTTAATGGCCATTTGAAGTTAAAATGGCATTGGAAAAAGTTTCTTATGACCGTTTTTCACACTTATGACCATTGCAGCATCTCCATGGTCATGTCATCAAAATTCAGGTGCTTGACAAATGGTTCATATTTTTGACGATTGCAGTATCCTAGGATCATGTGATCACCTTTTGCAAACTTCTGACAAGCAAAGTCAATCGGGAAGCCAAATTCACTTAACCACTGTGGCAAGAAAGGACATAAAATGGGGTGAAACTCGATTAACAACTGTCTTAGCAACAGAAATGTTGGGCTAAATTGTGGTCGTAAGTCGAGGACTACCTGTAATGCTTTTTTAATTTAATGGGAGTTCAGTTCAGCTATCCCACTCTCTGTTACTGTACGCAATTTATGTAACTGCCCATTTTCTATTTTCATAAAGATTAAAAGTCCTGGAGAAATGTGACTCCTTTAATTTGCACATGAAAGGCAGAATTTTTCTGCGTGAACTACTTGGGAAATAAAAGAAAAAGTGCTAGATGTTGGAATTGGTTTATTGCTTTGTCTGACCAATTCTTTGTTTCCTGTAGTACTTTATCGACCGCCTGAAGGATTCTCATAGCAACGTATCATTGTTGGATTCCTATGCCAATGTGAACATCACAGGAAAAGAGGTAGTTTTTCTCAAATGTTTCCAGTCACTTGATCAAGCAAATGAATTCAAGCGGGATGTTTGTGAATTGTGTGAAGCATCTCTGCTTGATCTTGAACCCTTCCATTAGGGCAGGTAATTGGAATGGGTCAGTGGTTCCAAGCTGTATACTTTGGTAGTTGCAGGTGGGACTAAACTTTCAAAAATTATATGTACCTAGCATTGGCCAACTATTAAGTGGGAGAGCTGTCAGGATAACAATAGTTAAATTAAATTGTCAATTAAAAAAGCAAGACAGTCTGGAAAGGAGACATTGCAGTACCTGAATACAGAAGAATACAAGAGAAATAACTGGCAGAAATCACAGAAGAAAAAGACCTGCAAATAGAAGTAGAATGACTGTGGCAAAAGAAGGCAAATATAATACCAATAGATGCCTTGGGTGCAATCCCTAAATATCTGGAGCACTACTTGAACACCATCAGCATTGACAAAATCGCCAAAAGTCAATTGCAAAAGGCAGCTTTATTTGAACAGCTTACATCTTGCAACGATACTGCCAACAACATCTCCCTAATCTTAGGTCCTTGGGAACAATTCAGATAGAAATACCTAATCTAATCTAATTGGCTAACTATGTGACTAATAATAATAAAGATAATAACAGATCAGACATCCAGCCCTTGCTTACCAATGGAGACCGAGTGGAGCAAGTGGCCAGTTTTAAGTTTCTGGGTGTTATCCTAAAAGAGGACCTGACCTGGAGTGCCCACATTGCAGTCTAAAGGCCCCCAGCAGAGATTATACTACCTGAGACTTCTTAGAAAACAACAACTGAATGAAAAACTGCTGTGACCTTCTACCTACTGTATAGTGCAGTGTTGGTGTGGTGTGGAGGGTTTTCGGTTCAATGTGTGGAATGTGAAGGATGTGTGTTTGTGTTTATTTTCATGGTCATGATGTGCACTGCAGATGCCGTTTGATTTCGTTGTACGAGGTGCAATGACAATAAAGTAAAGTAAACCCCTTTCGAATCACTTGCAGGGCTCTTATAATCTTGGTAATGTGAATGTCACAGGGAAGAAGGACGTTCCTCTCTCATACTTACAGTCCATATTTACTAATGTGATGACATTGTGTGCCATGCTACCTCTACTCATCTTTACCTGCCTTAACTCTTTTATCCACCAGAGGTATGATCTTTATAGATTTTCTAAAATGAACATTCCAGACATCAATTGCTCTGAGTCCTTTGATTCACAGCATAATGGCAGCATGCAGACTAGGTCAGTTTGAGCTTCTCAGTGGGAAAAGAACTTCATTTGAATCGGTTTTAGATATTTATGATGCTACTCCAATCATTTGAATTATTTCCGTATAGTGATCCAGAACAGTATTAGGATCACAGTACCTAAAAGCAAAAATAAATTGTTTCATTTTGCTGTATTGTCATTAGGGTTTTGAAGTTGGAACAACTGCTTATGTCATAACTGAACCATAATGCAACAGATAATTTATAGATACATAAAATATCTTCATTTATATTCACAAATTCAACATAGTCGGTCTAGATAGCTCCCCAACCTGAGCGTTTCTAGATGTGTGAACTTGAACTCCTTGAAGCATAATCATTGTTGAGCACTCTGGAGAGCACACATTTGAAGGATGCACACGTTGGGAAAAGCTACTTCAGATTGTGATTACACCTCTGAAAACAGGTTATCCGTTGTTTGAAGTTGTATCTCAATAGAAATAATTGGATTTTAAATATGATTTTAGAAAGTCAAGGGGTTTTATCTTTATCTTTTTCCATTTTTTAGGATCCCTCAGCAAATACGAATCATATCTAGTTTGGCTGCCATATTCTTGGTCTTCATGGTAACAGCAATCCTGGTCAAGGTCCCAATGGAGCCTTTGACTTTTTTCATCGTTACCATGATCAAGATAGTCCTCATCAATTGTAAGTGAAGGTTTTTAGGAGGGAAGGGTTATCTGTGCACATGAACACATTTATGAATTATATACATACATACACATATAGGTAAACGTATTATGTCTCCCATGTGCAATATTTCACCCTTACCAGTGTTTGAGAATCTAAACATTTTTTCAGTATTGAGCATTTTGAAGTGTGTAGAATGTAATTCTTGCAGATCCAATTTTTGGCGGTGGGATAATGGGCAAGAGCAGATAGAAACATTTCCTGTCAATGATCAACATAGCGTGCACACTATGGTGATATATGTTACCTTCTGCCCTTCAGTTTTGGGTTCATTTTATAGTGCTTACTTTCTATGGATAAGACCTATATGTGATTCCTTTTTAAATGGTTTTGTCTTTTTTTTTCTTTTTCTTTTTTTTGACAGCCTTTGGGGCCATTCTCCAAGGCAGCCTTTTTGGATTGGCAGGGCTTCTTCCCACCAGTTACACGGCACCTATTATGAGCGGGCAGGGCCTCGCAGGGACATTCGCAGCAGTAGCTCTGATCTGTGCTATTGCCAGTGAGTATTACATATGGCATTATTGTTTTAGCTTATGCTGCTCCTTTCAACCATAAAGCAAACAAGGGGGGATATACATTATCATTGTAGAATACCTTATGCCACCAGACTTGAAATTCTAGACCTAGAAAATCTTGAATTATGCCGTCTTCAGAGTAATCTAAGTATGATATATAAAATAATACATTGCAATGGCTTACCTGTCAATGAATACTTCAGCTTCAACCATAACAACACAAGAGCACACAATAGATACAAACTCAAGGTTAACAGCACCAAACTTGATTGCAGGAAATACGATTTCAGCAACAGAATGGTCAATGTCTGCAATACTCTACCTGACTCTGTGGTTTCTTCCCCAAACCCCAAACACTTTAATCTTAGATTGTCTACTATTGACCTCACCCCTTTTCTAAGAGGTCTGTAGGGGGCATGCATAAGCGCACCAACATGCCTACCGTCCCTGTCCTATTGTTTCTTTTATTTTTCTTATATGTACCCATTTCATGTATTCATAACTACGTATATACTTATACCTATTATCTTGTAAGCGATTGACAAATCAAATCAAATAAATAAATAAATAAAATATTTCCCTGTGTAACATTGATGTACAGCTGTACATCACTTACAGGCACCCTCTGGTATTTCAGAGAGCAAGAGGTTTCCTCAGAAGCCACCCATCACTAAGGACATAATTGCTTCTTTTCTCTAAATCTTTTTCAGCTGGTTCCGAACTAAAAGAAAGTGCCTTTGGTTACTTCATCACTGCCTGTGTTGTGATCATGATAGCTATTGGCTCCTATATCATGTTGCCTCGTCTGGTAAGGTTATTTTTTTCTGAAACCGGCTCTGAGTATGCTGAGGTAGTGGGCAAGGGAGGAAGTGTCCTGACATGCAAACACCCTTGTGCAAAGATTGCTGGGCTTTTCATTCAGACCATGAATAAGTAAGAAGGTTCCCAGCTTGTTTCAGAAGGGTTCCCATTGTCCAGCCACAACCTGGGTTTTTTTGACCCCTGTTACATTTTCCTTCTATACCACCTGCATAGTATCTTAATATTTCCCTAGGATTTTTTCTGCTTTTATTCGATGAAGAATAAGAGAGAAAATGCAACTTCTGTAACTCAGGCTGAGATGGAAACAAAAGTGGATCTCATCAAGAAAGGTAAAAACTAGAAAGAAAGGGGGAATTGTATTCATGTCCATAAACACAGGATGGGAAATAAGTGGCATATCAGACATTCCCAGGTTACAAATAATATTGCAATCAATGTTAAGGGATGCTGGAAACTGTAAATCAGGCATCTATTGAGGCTTAAAGGTAGCAAATCTCTAATTTAATACATGTGGGGTCCTCATCAGAACCTCAAGGCAATTTAAAAAACATAGCCTATTTTTATTCTCTTTATTCAATTGTTGTCCTCTTAATTTCTTCCCAAGTTAGCAAGTTAAAATAAAACGCATGGTCGTCATCACATCAACACATACTGATGACCTAGCATGAGATTTCTTATACATTTTCTACCAGTAGTAGTTTCATGTAAGGCTTTCCAGAATAATCAGCTGCCAGCAGCTGCTGAGCAATTTTTTATTTTCTAGCCTTTGCTATTGTCTTTCAAAGATTGTACGTGAGAAGAGATGTACCGACCTTTGAATACCCACAGGTCTAAAAGGCCAGGGATTTTAAAAAATGAACTCTTTGTTTATTTAGGTAATCTTTCAAAAACACATTCTGAGAAAAAAAAATATTGAAATGCCTTAATGGGTTTTACAACCTGTCAGTTCTCATAAATTTCCCTCATATTCTCCACTGAACCAAATGTTTCATTCTGATTTCTACTGTCAACAATTCAAAATATATTTTTTTCATAAGCATCCATAGACGAAACAGCAAGGACTAAAATGTCACAGGCAGCAGTGACTAAAACAGTTCCATGCAGATAAAACCACTTTAAAATAGCAATTACTGTGGAAGCATTTAAGAAACCACTGGGCAGAAAACATCTTGGCCTTTCACCAAATTGATTCCTGGCCAGAGTCTCTGGAAAGAACATTTCATGACTGAGAACTATTCAGACAAAGTCACTTGCAGTTCAGAATATAAAGGTGCTTGCTGTACAGACCTCATTGACACCTAAGACATGGGCTGGAATAAAGGATAAGAGGCTCTTTTTCAGATACCGTGGCCCTGAATTATGAAGTGTTATAGCATAAAATTGGCCTTTTAAATTGGGTACAGGACTGGAATGGGGCCAGGGAAAAAGGTATAGTACTGGTTCAATATTAATGTGCAGTCCTAGTTTCTGCAAAATATATGTATTAACAGTTCATTTTGTCCTTTTCATCTGTCCACAGATGTGGTTAATGGTGTTGAACGAAACTATTGTAGGAATGGAGATTCCCTTGCCTCCAGCCACAGATCTTCAGTCCTTGGCATCTTCAAGAAGGTACTTGACCTATGGATTGGGTCTAGATGTGGGTTTTCTTTTCACACTCTAATATTCTGCTTCTGTGTTTGTTTGTTTAAAACTATTATCTGGAATTCTACGATTGTATTTGCCTCTGCAAATTCAATCATAGGAAGCATGATGGCTCAGCGGTTAAAGATGCTGGGCTGGAAAAATGACTGCCCAGTTTCGAGATCTGAGCACCGCACCACAGGGTGAGCTCTCGTTCCTGTCCCAGTTTCTGCCCACCTAGCAGTTTGAACACATGTAAATGCAGGTAGATTTAATAGGTATTGTTCTGGTGGGAAGATAAGAATGCTTTTATCTTTTATCTATTTAGCTGGCTCTCTCGGCCAAGAAACAGAGATGAGCACCATGCCCCAGAGGCACAACTGGCAGGGAAACCTTTGCCTTTACCAATTTGCCTTTGCATATATGTTCTCTTTCCTAGATTTGGGTTATGGCTGTTTCTGTCTGCTTAGTTTTTACTGTTACAATTGGAGTCTTCCCAGCTGTCACTGCTGCAGTAAGGCCAACTATTGGAAAAAATACACTTTGGGGTAAGTTAAACTTGGTTCTTAGAAGTGATTAAGGTGCATAATGATGAGACAGTTTGTGGATCTTTTAGAACTACCTGCAATCCTGCATTCCTATGACAGTGTAATCTGAACTCTCTAAATCCCACAAAACAAAGAACAAGCAAAGCAAGACATTTATGGACCTGCTTCAATTCATTGACTTTTGGGGGCTGAATTCTCACAACATTTCATTTCACACCATTTCAGTTCGGTCATGTCAGGGTTTGACTCATCCATTCCAACTGGCCATTCTTCTCTAGATGCATTTGTGTGTTGCTTAAGATTAATGTTGTGATGCAAGGCCCACATTTATTTAAGTTTCAGATTGTGGACAGGCGTTCTGATATTTCCTGGGCAGTTTGTTAATACAATCCAAAATGCATTGGCATCTCTCATTGTGATCCATCTAGATCCTGAGGCTGCAAAGTTGACCTTAACTCTCTCATGGCTTCCTTCTCAGTTGAGAAGAAGTACTTTTATTTTCATTTTTCTCTAACTCATCATGTTTCTAAATAATGAAAATTCCACTTTCCATCTCTTGTGCCCCAGCATATCGTTCCATAGCCAGCTGACTTATCCAGGTAGTCTTGGTATGCATACTGCTTTTTCTTAATTTAACTAGAACCTTAGAATCTGTTAATAGAAGCTATATGAAGTTCAGATCACATTGTAAGTCAAGGTACGGCATGATTACAGAGATGTGCAAAGAGTTCACAAACAGTTTCTCTTGTAACCGAGGCTTCCACTGGAAAGCCTAGATCAGTTTACAGAATGTCTCCTGGCAGTCTGCTTAGCCTTAACTTTATTTGCCATCTGCTTTTGGAGCCTCACTATGAGTAAAGATGATGAAGTGTGGGCGAATTTAGTCTGGAGAGTGGGAAGACCTGAAAGAGAAGGATAGGGTGTGGGACAAAATAGTTATGAAAATACCAAAAACTAAATAGACTCTATTTAATTTTCCATATCCGATTAAGACACAATTTGTTTGTTTTCCTGTTTTGGGGGTGTTGCTCATCCCACATCCATATACATTTGTGTCATTTATTATCCTACAACAGACTATATAGATACTTTATTTTTTATTTTATTTTATTTTGCACTGTCCACATATTTTAGTATTCTAGTCCTTAATAGTAAGGAAGGATTTAAAAAAGAATTAAACATTGTGATTCCTGTGTTCCATTAATTGAGCATTGTGATGATGGACTCAGATAGACTAGAGAAGTAATGATAATCCAGACTAGAATTGAAGAAGAATTAAGATAGGTATAAACCCAATATGGAGGAAAATCCATATTGAGAAACTATGAGGTCACACTTCGTTTTGAAGACAGAGCAGGCTTTGAAGATAGACTTTCTAGAAGAGATCAAACCAAAATAAAACTTTAAAAGGAATTGTTAGACTACCCAGATCTGTATGTAAGATGCTGTTTTAGTCTCATGTATATCCTCAGTCTTCTCTTTCATTGAGACCTAAACTGCAAACTCAGATTTCAGGATTCTGCTATATTTACTTAGAAAAATAGATTCACAAGTGCTTCAATAATGACTTGATAAAAATCCCTCACAGCTTCCTGTGTCATTATTTTTATTTGTTTGAGGAAGATGGAAAAAAGAACTATGTACTATTTGTCTGAGCCTAGCTAACTTAGGCTTAATATTGCCCATTGGACACTGCAGCAGACAGAGTTTTTGCCCTGAGACTGACCACACGTCTCTATTACTCTCTCTCTTTCTCTCTCTTCAGTTTCCTATTTCAGTCCAGTTGCTTGTTTCCTGATGTTTAACATCTTTGACTGGGCAGGAAGGAGCCTCACAACTGTCTGTGTTTGGGTGAGTATAGAATAACCAGGCATTTATGTACTGAGCTAATCCACCTTTCTTAAAGTTCAGATGTGTCTTCTGAGCTAGGATCAAGAAAAAAGGTACTTTTGTGAAACAGTTCTGAGGAAAAAATACAGAAAGATCTGAGGAAGAATGGTATTTTTTGTTCAGTTTTTCCACAATTGGGGCAATTGATGTCACAACTATATACATTGTAGGAGGAAAAATACTAAAGACCCTGATCCTGCTGAAGCCATTTCAGAAAAGCTTGGCTAAGTTGCTTAATGCTCCTTATTGCTTATATATATGATATAAAGAAAACAAGATTGATCTGGCAATGGCATAGAAGCTCCATAAATAAAGATGGTAGAATATTCTGAGCTTACCTTTGAATGACAGGTGCTAATTGCCATTATATACTAATACAGCAACACAGCAGCAAAGAAGTAAGAAGAGACAGGAGACAAATTTTCAAGTTGCTTCCTAGTAAATTAAAAAAATTCTGAATAATGAATGAATATCACACGGGTAAACTTTCTAAGGTAAAGATGCCACAAAAAGTCACCTTAACTGTGGAGAGAAGTTTTAAGCTGACAAATCACTGGGAATCATACAAAAGGAGCAGGAGTGGGATATGACAGGGTTAACTACTGGTTCGGGATTTACAAGCTTCCCTGCACACCATCATCAGCTGTGTGCAGAGACGCAGCCTTTGAAACAGCCCTCTTTTCCTGCTTTTTTTAACTGCAGCTGTGCCTCCTTCGGCAGCTGAAGTTGAAAAATCAGGAAATAAAGATCAGGTAAGAGCCCAGGTGGGCAGGTGGGCAAAAACATCAGCAGGCATAGAACCGGTTCTATGTCTGCTGCTCTTCAGAGCGACCGGTTCTACAGAGGTGGAGAGAACCGGTAGAAACCCACTCCTGAAAAGGAGCCTAAGAAGGGATGAGGGAGAAGGAAATACTTCAAGCAGTCAGTGAAGAAAAATGATTAATGGGAAAAATTAAATCTGGTAGTCTAATTCACTAGACACATGAATAACAATGGAAGAAAGAAAAACTGCAGAGATGACACACTACTTTGCTTTGTCCAAATAATATGGCTTGTTTTTTCCTGTCATCTATTACCTTCCTATTCGGTGAGGGCACTTTAAGTTGTCTAGTCAGTAATCCTGTACTAATTAGGTACAATTTGCAGTCCATCTGGCACAGGGGTAGTATATGATTGAAGGACTGAAAAAGAAATATTACAGAGCCACTCAAGATCTTGAAGGAGTATAAAGAAGCCAAAAACCTTACTCATTTCCCCATTATCACTTCACCTCAGCATTTGAAACATTATGCCAGCCCTTACCTTTCAGGCCAATAGCTTCAGCATAATATTAATAAAATTTCTTGATTAAAGTTGATTAAGGTTTCAGGGTACAGCAATAGGGCAACTCATTTAAGTCAGAAAACCTCAGCAGGAAACGCATCCCAGTTCCAGTTTCACCTTTTGTATTGGGATAGGTTATGTTGGCTGCTTTCCCTCCTGCCCAGCCTCTCAGGCTTATTCCAATGAGAAAGATAGGTGGGTGTGCAGAAAATATGTTTACCAAAAATTTCTATGTGGAAAGTTTGACTCAACAGAGATGATGGGTGGGTGGTTTGAGGCTGATGAGCCACACAGATCCTTCCTTTCTTTGGTCTGGCACTTGTTCCTGCTGCTTTCTCCCTGGCAAAAAAATCTTATTTTGTATGTCTGCCACAACACACATAGGAAAGGAAAGGGAGAGAAGGATTTTCATCCACTTTAACATCTAAAGTGAGTCCCTGATTATCTAGCTCCAAGGGGAATAGGGCTATTTTTGCAACCAAGCAAAACCTCAGAAAGTCTCATTCTGTTCTCAGAAGTCTCATTTTGCTCTGTCAGTGAACATTTCTGAGTTAAATTGGAACTAACAATCTGGGATATGTATGGCTATGTCACTCTGTTTTTGGAGAACCTTCTTTTTCCTTTTTTTTTTGAGAAGTTGGGATGTTTCAGTGGGATGATAAGAATCATTTTATTTCTACTCCATTTAAGCGATTAGCCTTCATATAAACATATATATAAGGCAGTGTGACATAATTTGGTTTGCATCCACAGAAAGATGCCATTAGACTTGATAGATGACCCTAGTAAGAAAGCCAAATGTTGTTACTGAAGACGGCAAAATATTTCCTGTTTAGAGAGCAAATGTGTATGGTTGAGGTAGCTGATTTAAAATAAACCATATAGCCTTTGTTTACAATCTTGCATCAAATGATGAGGTTGACATAAATTCTCTGTTGATAAAAATCTACCTTTAGCCTGAATCTGACCATCTAGCCCCATGAGGTCAACTCCTAGAGATTCATAGCAGTTGTTAGCAGATCCATTTTGACTGGCTATAAGTTTCCAAGGCTTCAGGTAAAACAGCAACTTTCAAAATTTAAATCCTGTGTTTTATCAATTAAGCTGTGGCCTTTTCCAACAGCTTACTGATGAAGCAGGGAGTCTGAATTTCCCAAAGGGCTCCAATTCTGACATATTCTGAAGAGGATTCTCTGAACTCAGATTTAATGTTCAGATTTAAACTGCAAATTAACTTGATGCTAACCATGCCAGAAATGCTTTCTTTGGCAGAATGAGCTGAAATCTGATCTAGATAGGGACAAGGAGATGAGTTAACAAGTCCTCTGAAGTTCTGAGTGAGAAATGATCTAATGGTTGCACTGTCCCTTTGCCAGAGTTGAGGAAAGGACATGTTTTTTAAAGTATCCTGTTTGTTTGTTTGAGTTTTACAGCTGTTTTCTTTATTCCGATTATTTTTCCTCTTCCAATTGGTTCATTATTGGTTTTGTGGAATGGTTGCTCAGTGTTTTGTCTCTGATGGTGACCCAAAACTGGTGACCCCCTCTATATTTGAACAAAACTGGTGACCCCCTCTATATTTGAACAAAAATTACTGATTGAAAGGACAGCTGTCCTTTCAATCAGTAATTTTTGTTCAAATATAGAGGGGAGTGGCTGTGGAGTAATTTTTGTTCAAATATAGAGGGGAGTGGCTGTGGAGGAAGTAGATCTGAATAAAGCATATAATGAATGAAGAAGACAAAAAAGCCATAAACTTCCTGGTCTAAACTCTATCCAGCAGCCAGCACAGCTCCTCCTATAAGGCCTCTATGATTATAGGATGTGGCCCATGATATTTTGGCTGGCACACCCAACTCTGGAGCCCTCCAAAGCCCAAGAATGTATGAGGAACGAACTGTTTTCTGATATTTAATTTGAGTTATATACTGTACTAAAAGTACTTCATGAAACATAACACCGTAAATCAGTAAAAACAGATGAATAAACTAAATACAATAAATGAGTATTGCAAAAACTGTTCAAACTTTTCCCTTCATACATAAACATAGTTGAGAAAGACTGAAACCTTGTGCAAAGGGAACTATTAACAGGACTGTATTAACAGATTAACAGAGTTGGACGGGATCTTGTAAATCTCTCAGATTATTTCTCACAAAGAGTAATAAAATATTGCAATTTAAGAGAATAACTGTTAAAAATATACTTCCCAACTATAATATCATGTTGGTTGGGCAGGCTTCTATGTTCTTTCATGTCTCTAGTCAGAGAAAATCCCTCATCATATTTTCACTCTGAATATATTTTTTTCTTATTGTTAGTTTCTGATACTTAAGAGAAACAAGCAAAACTACATGGGCCGTATATCTTGTTTTTCTTTCTAATCAAAGACAGAAACTCTCATCACTTTCAAATAATTTCTAATGTGGTTTTTTAAATCAGAAAACCTCCATGTAACAAAGTTGAATTCTGGTTGAGGCCTGCAGCGTTGTAAGTTAGCAAAGGAAAGAGATGATAGAATGATTGCAGCATTTTGATCTCAAATTATCTCATTTGAATGCCCACCTTGGAAAAACTCCATATAAAAAGAAGCCAGAATAATAGGGAATATATTAAGCTACAACCCCTCTCCTTAATGCACATGTAATTGCGGAATAAAATCTGGAGATATAGTCAAAATAATAGTCTCCATCCACGGGATGCTTCCTTTCCAATTCTGTTGTTGTTCCTGCATAAGAAAACTCTACTTGCACTTACTTTTCTACACGCAGGCAAACAAAAAGCCAATTCACTCCAGATAGAAAAATTATTCCCAAGCCAGAAATATGAAAGGATTGAGATCAAAGTAAATAAATATTAATTGCATGGAGATCAGTGAAAACATGTCCCCTAATTTTAAAATATTTAGTTTAGTTTAGTTTAGTTTATTGTCATTGTACCTTCTACAACAAAATTAAATACCATCTTCAGTGTACATTATATAGCTTCTGCTTTCCTAGTTATTTCCTAGTTTAGATCACTGTGATAAAAAGTATATAATGTGTGAAGTCCTTGCCAACAGTTCCATACAATCTCCAGTTGGTGTAAAAACCAGATAAATGCATGACAGGTAGTCCTTGATGTACAACCGAAATGGCCCATTATGGTCGTAAATCATAATGGTGGCTTCTTCTTGTGACTGGACCTGATTTTACAACCTTTGTTGTGGGCTGTCATTAAGCAAATATAGCTATCATAAACCAAGCATGTTGGTCATTAAGTGAACCCACTGTTCGCTATGGGGCATTTTTGCTGAAAACTTGAAGTAAACATCAGTTTTTGACAAAAACATAATAAATCAAGTTCATGTTACTGTGGACATTGTAAACAGCTCTAAATGCTGTTTCTAAGTATCCTTAATGTAGTGTGATGACCCAGAGTGTAACACAAACGTAACAAAATCCCAAAATGAAAATAAATGTCCTTTAATGCCTCCAACTTGACCCCACTGTTCAATAATTCTTAGTTGGAGATAAAGCATACTCAAAAATAGTTTTCAAAAGAAAGCAATATAGTCCAAATTTAATGAGCAGATAAAGGTGAAAATAATAACCAAACAAACTACAATGGAACAGGAGAAATATTTACCAAATTCAAGGAGATAACAAGGCACAGTCTATTGGAAGGATGCCAACCAAGATAATCTCAAACCAAAATAAAACACTCTTTGTTTCCAGCGTCTGCCAGTACGCAGGTCCAAACTCTTATGCAGTTCTCACACCTGCAGCCCATGAAGAGGATCAAGGTCCTCTTCTCCCGAGTAGACCACGTCTCTCCCTTATCCTCTCCTCCCTGCGTGCCCTAGGATGGATAAGGGATGGGCCTGGGTCCTCCTCTGACTGCTCAGCTGGCCTCTGCCCTTCCCCAGCCTCTTCCACAACCTCCGGAGCCACACTTCCACTCCCTGTTGGCTGTTCCTCCTCTCCCTCAGAGTCAGTCTTCACCAGGGGCATGACATGTAGTCATATGACGATGGGTGGAGAGGCAGACATCATAAGTACATTTGATGGGATCCATCATAACTTCAAAAAGTTGCTGAACAACCAATCTTAAGTGATGGGCTACTACCTGCATACACCAACTCAAGGTGTCTTATGGCCTTTGATTTATTCTTTCAGTGATTGAATCTTTATTTGGATGTTACTTAATCTGTTTTATTAAGTAAAAAAATGCATGACTTTAGTAAACTGCTAACCAGAAGTCTGAAATAAACCAAACCAGCTTTTCAGTTATGAAAAATATGTAGAAATAGCTTCCTCAGAGTTGCATTGCTCAAATGTAGTAATTTACATGAAACCCAGTTTACACATAAAGCATTAACCTCCCATTATGCAAGCTTTTCCTGGATAAAGCAACTTAGTGTTTTCCGTCTACAGTTTGTGGCATTATATGCAGGGTTCCAAGTGATTCCAATACTTGCAGGGATTTGGATCAAGTAGTAATGGATCAAGTTATAATGCTCAAGTATATGGAAAAAGTAAATTCTGAAAGTCTCTTAGTGCCATCACTAATGGTAGCTTAATGGCATCTAAAATAACTGCCAAGCGATAAATCTTTCCCAATAGATAATTGTAATTTGTATAGTGAAAATTCCCTGCCAAGGGAATCTTTTTATAGGAAGATAAAAGGAAGTAGTTACTTCTGCACCCTCTGAATATGAAGCTCGAATGTTCTATCCTGATTAGCTATTGGAGAGCTGCTCTAAATCTTATGAAAATAATCAGCTATGATTTTTAAAGGAGGCTAAGAGGGAAAAAAGTATTTTACTGGATATCTCACATGAAAATAGTTAAGAGTTACTTATAGTTGCTTTGTTCTTGACAATGCAGTTTAGTGTTAGAACATGAATACGCCCTACTATTGCCACATTCTTGGTAAGCATTAATATGACTCTGGTTTTATCATTATCTATTAAAAATAAGATCTTATATGTACCCCTTATCATCAAGGCAATAAGAATTATGGATCTTTTAAACATAACAAAATTATTAGTACAGAACATAACACTGAAAGGGGAAATCTACATTTGATCTACAGCAATGAATTTATGATACAATGATACAATTTTCCAGTCTCTTTTTATTACAGTGATCACTAATGTTGACATCATAATATATTATTCTTGTTCTTCCCACAGCCTGGAAAAGAGAGCCGCCTGCTACCCTTCCTGGTGGTTATCCGTCTGATTTTCATTCCCCTCTTCATGCTGTGTAACGTGCAGCCTCGCAATTACCTGCCTGTCATCTTTGCTCACGATGCCTGGTACCTCACTTTCATGCCATTATTCTCCATCTCCAATGGTTACTTGGCCAGCCTCTGCATGTGCTTTGGACCCAAGTAAGTGTGGCTTGAGGTGAACAAATTGTAAAGAAGGGAAAGCAACTGGTATTTGGATGGCCGGATGTTGTGCTGACTAGTTTTTGTTTTTCCTTCTAGGAAGGTGCTGTCTCATGAAGCGGAAACTGCTGGAACCATCATGGCCTTCTTTCTCTCCTTGGGCCTGGCTTTAGGAGCCATCTTATCCTTTCCACTCAGATGTGCTATCTAATGAAGATTCCATGGGGCATTTCTGGGCAGAGGAGCAGTAGAGTTATAATACCATGGAGTATTTCTTGCCTGGTTCCTGGGAACTTGTTGCCTTAATACCTCTTGGCTTGGAAGAGGGCTTCTCTCTTACTGACCAGGTGGCCTGGCTTCTCCTTGGGTATAAGACTTCCCCCTTCACACACATACACACAAACGCATACACACCTGTGCCAGTTATGAATGATTTACATTGTCTCGATGTGTTCTGCTTCACCATCTGTGGCGAAAGAGAATTGTTCCCAATACACCTTCAGGCTTTTCAGATGCTCCTGTGAATTTGTTGAATGTGCTTACACTTCATTTAGTGTCTGCTCTACCCTCAAAAGGCAAGACATTGAAAAAGCTGCTGCACCCCCAAAATGTTCTTCCTTAAATGACTCCATGGAAAAGGAGTCCTCTTCTTCAGTTGTATGTTCAAGCTTCTAAAAACTGTGGCTTGTAGACATTCAGAATTAAGCAAGAACCTCAACAGCTGTTACTTGGAGACGGGTGATGGAAAGTGGATCTTGGCTATTTCCACACTTTTAAATAATTTGGACAATAACAACTTCAGGGCCATGAAGTACTGGTTACTTTGAGAATTGAAGTATTTTGTATACAAACTGAATGCGCCTTTTCTTCTGAAGGCTCGCCTTGAATCTTTTCCAAGATTTTGCATGATCTGGCTCTAGAGAGAAGTGGTAGATGAGCTCATGAACTCTTCAGCATAATGCAAATGATAAAACAGATCATTCCCATCATTCCCTGCAGCTTTCTGTGCTTTTTCATGAATTTATGAAACTCAGGATTTGTGTATTTGAACTCTGTTTAAAAATGGCAAATTTTTTTAAGACAAAGGTTGTAACAAATTTAAAAAAAAGGGTGATTTTTTTGTAAAGTTTGAAACTGTAATGTTACCTTGTATTTAAATTATTTAGTATTATTAATTATAAAAATCAATTTCATATGGGAATACAACAAAGACCAGTCATAGTAGAAAGTAGTGATTTTCAATGTCCTAAAATCAGTTGCCTGGCCTTAATAAGATATAGTACTATGACTGGTCTTTTTTTGTTTGTGTGCTTGTGAGTGTGTGTGAAGGAAAAATGGAACTAGAGCGCCATCTATTGCCAACCTTCATATATTACCATCTGTGAGTCATAATGATACAGATAGTCTCAATCTAGGAATGTGATAACAGATAATCAGAGTTGGAAGGGAATTTATAGGTTATCTAGTCCAACCCCCTGCCCAAACAGGAGACCCTACACCATTTCTGACAGATGGCAGTCTTCTTGAAAGCCTCAAGTTATGACGCTTCCACAATTTCTGAGGGCAAGCTGTTCCATCGGTTGATTGTTCTCACTATCAGAAAGTTTCTCCTCATTTCCAGGTTAAATCTCTTCTTGTTCAGTTTCCATCCATTATTCCTTGTCTACAGGCACTTTAGAAAATAGCTTGACCCCTTCCTCTCTGTAGCAGCCCCTCAAATATTGGAAGACCTCTTATCATGTCTCCCCTGGTCCTTCTCTTTACTAGACTAGTCAAGCCCAGTTCCTGTAACCATTCTTCATATGTTTTAGTCTCCAGTCCCCTAATCATCCTGGTTGCTCTTCTCTGTACTTTTTCTAGAATCTCAACATCTTTTTTATAATGTGATGACCAAACTGGATGCAGTACTCTAGGTTTGGTCTTACAAAGGCTTTATAGAGTGGTATTAGTACCTCACTTGATCTTGATTGTATCCCTCTGTTAATGCAATTTAGGATTGCATTAGCTTTTTTGGCTGCTGCTGCACATTGCTGGCTCATATTTAGCTGGTTATCCACTAAGACTCCAAGATCCCTCTCACAGTTACTGCTATTGAGCCTGGTTTTACCCAATCTATATATGTACTTTTGGTTTCTCTTGCCTAAGTGTAGGACTTTATTTTTCTCTACATTGAATTTCATTTTGTTAGATACGGCCCAGTGTTCTAGTCTATCAAGATCCATCTGGATCCTGAGCCTATCTTCTTGGGTGTTAGCTATTTCTGCCAGCTTAGTATCATCTGCAAATTTGGTAAGTTCCCCATCTTTTCCCTCATCTAAGTCATTAATGAAGATATTGAAGAGTACTGGGCCTAAGACGGAACCTTGTGGCACCCCACTGCTTACTTCCCTCCATGTAGACTTAGACCCATTAAGGACTACTCATTGAGTTTGGTTTGTCAGTCAGTTGCGAGTCCATCTAGTGGTGGTGTTACCTATTCCACTTTTTTCTAGCTTACTAAGAAGTAGGTTGTGGTCTACTTTGTCGAATGCCTTGCTGAAATCTAAATATATTATGTCCACAGTATTTCACTGGTCTACTAATTTAGTCACTATATTGAAGAATGAAATAAGATTGGTTTGGCATGATCTGTTTTTAACAAACACATAATTTGAAGTTATGGTGGCCTTGGGAAAAGTGACTGATGATTGGTCCCCAAAATTAGGACTATTGTACATGCAGGCACATCTCCCTGCAGTCACAATCAAGTTGTAGTGTCTTGCAATTATGTAACCTTCTCAGCTAATTTCCAACAAGCAAATCAATTGGGAAATCCAAATTTGTTTAAAGACCTTGTGATTCATTTTTAATAACTACATAAAAAGAGTCATATAATTAGGTCTGGTCACATGACTCACTTAAGGACTACATTGCTTAGCTATCAAAATTCAGGTCCCAATTGTGTTTGTAAGTCAAGGGCTACCTGCATTTTTATATATGTAAAAAGCCAAAATACATCAGGCCTTCTGTCAAGCGTTTAAATTGTGTGATATCCCCAAACAGAACGGAGTATAATGCTCCTTTATTTCTTGCTCAGTGGTTTGAATTAAGGCAGCAGGTTTATTATTGGGTTCTGAAGTATTTTACAGCTAAGCAGAAAGTGGGAAATTTCAAATAAAATACAGAATATTTCTGATAGGCTCATAGTCACCTTTTCTAAACATGACACACAACTGTTGGAATCATGGATTTTCTTCAATGCTGGAACATAATCTTGCATCTTTTTTAAAGCATTTAACAGGTAATCCCCGCGTTTCAAATATTCCCTTAGCAAACGTTCAAATTTATGCGATACGCGCCCCCTAGTGTTTACGAACAGGGCCTGAAACTACGAATCTTACAGCACCATGGCAGTTGTTCGCCCTTTTGAACAACCGCAGAGGTTCTGCAACATTCGTCCTGAGTTGGTAGCCACAATGGTGCTTCTGAGGGGCGTATCCACCCTTCAGAAGCCCTGTTCGGGCATCCAGAGGCCTCACCCAGCACATTGCCAGCCAAAATGAGCTCATGAGGGGCGAATTCAGCCCTCTGACGCTCTAAGGGCCTCCCCCGCCCGTTGCAAGCCAAAATGGAGCTTCCGAGGGTTCTGTCCCTAGGAAGCTCCATTTCAACTTGCAATGTGCCGGGGAGGCCTGCAGAGGGCCAGATTCACCCCTCAGAAGCTCCATTTCAGCCGGCAACCCACGAGGAGATTGCTTGCTAGATTTTCACAAGGTAAGTGACCCAGCACGGACAGATTTTTTTGGGGGAAGCAATTGTGTGGAGCATGAGGTATTTCAGTGGGTCGGGGAGGCCTTGGGTGTCTTGGGCTGGTGGCCTGTTCTATCACTAGCCCCCCCCTAAGGCCTTCCCCACCCCGAAATACCTCATGTGCACTTAATGAGCCTCATTCAGTTAGTAAACACATGGGTGAAAGGAGGGAGTGATCCCTTTCAAGGTACAAGATTCACTCCCACTAATTCTGGGTTAAGAATGGAATGGGCAGGCTCCATTACATTCATAACTGAAGGACTACCTCTAATGAGATATTTAGGAAGCAATTACATCTTGCAGTCTTATTTGCCTTACAGAGGATAAGTTATGAAAGGTATGATGACTGATCCTTTGGTTATTTGATGACTGATCCTTTGGTTATTTGGCCATAAGCATTATTTTTCCTGCATGGCATATAAAGAGCATTGTCTCTGCAATAGCACAATGATACCCTTGAAAATAAGCTAGCTAGCTGGAGTCCTATGAATTTCTTTAATGCAAGTTTTTTGGCTTAATTTAGAGGGAGGGCTATTGATATAAACTATAATAAATTGAAGGATGAAAACAGTTAACTGAAAACAGTTAATCTCATGAATTCCCCCATCCCCTGGGTTGCCATAGCTGGATCTTGAGGGACCTTTGAAAGCTCAGGAGATACAAAGCCAAACTAATCTCTGGGGAGAGAAGATTCCACAATATGGCACCACAGCAGGAGAGACTTGTTTCACAGGGCCTGCCAAAGAAACGATGGAAGCTGTAACATGCCTATTGGGTGGGATCTGGTGGGATGGGCAGATAAAATCAGGCAGAGGGAGTCCCTCAAATAAGCATGATATATAAAGAAAAACTGACTGTAAATATGCTGGTCTTTTTTATCTTAAAGTTCCACTGTTATGTAATAGTGAACTTAAATGTGAGTTTGATTTTCACCATTTCCTCTCAGTTTATCCAACAAATATTTGGAATTTAAAGTATTGATCCTGATGCTACTGCTATTTCACAAGTTGCACATCTGTGAATGCTGAAATCAGAAAACTGGCACAAAGTTCCTTTCACCAGGTCTTTTTCCTGCCGTCTTGTCAAGAGAGAAAAGGGAGAAAAGCTGTTCCCTCCCTCTTTTCATGCTCATTGCAACCTTCCTTAGTTCTTCCTCTTCCACTAGGTGTCGGCAGTGAAAAATGCAACAATCGTCTCCTTCAAAGTGTAGCATGGCAGACTCTGATAGTCTTTTAATACATTCAAGTTGCCCAAATGAGAGGCTGCTACTGTAGAAATACTCCACGGGGGTAACTTGTTGCTTGAGCTATTTCTGAACCTGGGTCTCCTGGTCTTCTGAAAGCCCAAATGACCAGAAGACCAGTACACCTAGGTCCAGAAGCTGCCTAGCTGGTGGAGTAGAGGCAGGGTATGGAATGAAGCTCTTAGCAGTCTATCCACCAAGCAACCTACTGAGCACTTTTGAGCTTAAAAAAGGTTTATTCTACCATGACCGTAATCTAAGGGGGTAAATGCAACCACGTGTGGCTGCAGCATATAGTAGTATCTCATGGAGTAAGCAAAATAGCATCAGATAGGCCAACTGCCTTTACATGACAAGCATATCAAAGCTGCTATCAGGTTATCTGCTATGATAGATGAATTTCTTGGACCTATTCGGTGTCATGGTGATATTGTGCCCATATAGCAGGGGTGTCGAACTTGATTTCATTGAGGGCCGCATCAGGGTTGTGTTTGACCATGGGGGGCCGTGGCTGGGGTGGGCATGGTCAGCTCAATGTCCCTCGTGTTGGAGGCACCTGTGGTGGCCCAAGCACTCTGCCAGCGAAAACAGGTTCCCGGGCTCTATTTTTGGCTGCAATGGCCTCCTGCAACCTTCTGCCAGAGAAAATAGCAAAAACGTCACAGCCAAAAACAGAGTTCGGGAGCCTGTTTTTGCTGGCAGAGGCACTATGGGCTGGTCCTTCACTATTTTCAGGATGGCTCTGTGGGCCAGGGATTAAGCACCTTGAGGGTCAGATCCAGCCCCCAAGCCTTGAGTTTGACATCCTGGAACCGGTTTCCAAAATATCCATTTTAGAAGTTCTGTAAAGCCCAAGACATATTTTGCAAAGTATGAGAAGGTGTTATCTGAAGAGGCCTAGCACCAATGCAAAATAGCCATGGAAAGCAGTTAGCAAAGGAGAATGAGAAATGGCCACAAAAGTATACACTATCTGTTATCTTTTGGTCCCGAGTTTGGTCCCCTTCATAATAGTATGATTATTTCCTCTGCTTCAGCACTGGCATGTCAGCGGTGAGATGTTCCTGCCTCTGTCTCCCAGGAGAGTGGATTTCATCCAGCTTAACCCAGCAGCTCAGCCAGAGTAGCTTGCTTTACCTACTGAAATTGTTTTTCCTGCTATGGTTGCAACAAAGAGCCCTATTCCTGTGGGCCACAGTAATGAGGCATGCAATGAAGATAATCTAGGATACTTAACAAATAGGCATACAACTGTTGCCAACCACCACATCACAAGCAGAATTTAATAGGCATATTTTCACTTACAGGACATGTGGCATCTCAGGGTAGGCAGAGCAACCCTTTTGAGGTTTAGAGGAAAAGGCCAGAGTTCTGTGATTTCCTACCTAGTTTTTCCAAGCTTCAGAAGCTTTTGAGCTACCCTGATATTAGGGCCTGCCTAGTAAGCTTCTCCAAGCACTTAGGACAGGGGTCTTCAAACTTGACAGCTTTATGACTTGTGGACTTCAACTCCCAGAATTCCTCCTCCAGTCATGTTAGCTCAAGAATTCTGGGTGTTGAAGGCCACAGGTCTTAAACTTGCCAAGTTTGAAGACCCTTGACTTAGGAGTTGCAATGCAATTCCCTGTTTAAGAGAAGAACAAGAAGTTGGGTTATTGTTCCTCACTTTTGCCCCTTTATTTTTTATGGCTTAGGTTGACATCCAGCTGTACTGCGGGTGGGGTCTACAGGATAAAGAGAGGGCAGACCGGCAGCATCCCACTGAATATCAAGACAGGCGAGGTTGGGTAATGAAGCGCCTGTCTCTCTCCCTGGGATATAGAGGGAATCTTGCCCTACCGACCGTTGACGCCCTTCTGGCTTTTGCAACATCAGCTGGACGGGCGGTGCAAAGAGAAAGCTTCTTAGTGTGTGCATTCACCCCTAGGCATCAAAAGTGGAAGACAAAGTTAGAGCTCCCTCTGGTGGCATTAACTAGATTTTCAGGTTCGCGGGGAAAAGGGCGGGAGGAGAAAAGAAACCGACTGTCGAAACCCAGCAAGGCGGGAGGCTTCGCGCAGAAACTACGGTTTCATTACCAACCACTGTCTCCCTGCGCTACCGTGGGAAGGCTCTCCGAAAATAGTCCTTGCCGGCCTCCCTGGCCTGAAACATGTCAATCAAAGCCGTTTGAGCGACAGCCCTCCCCGGAGAGAACCGCGCCATGGGAGCGCTTTGCAGAGAAAGTTTGCGCGGAATCCAAAGGCAAGAACGAGCGAACGTCTCTGAACACGCACAAGTGATCTCTGGCATCTCTGGAAGTGCTCGGGGCCAGGTTTTCAAGTCAAAAAAGGTTGGAATTGAAGAGCGAAAGACTCTCTTCCATCGCCTGTGCACTGTTAATCATGTAAGCTCCATTTTAGTTCCCATTTTAACCCCCGCCATCACTGCAGAACCTCACGAAGAGGAGATCGGAGAAAGCGCTGAACCCGAACGTCTCCGCCCACTCGCTTTCACTTAAGAGAGAAAGATCGGTGGGTCCCACAATACACACCACGAGATTTTTTTTTTTAAAAAAAAAACCTTTAGATTACAACAATGACGAGCATTAAAAACAGACTCGGAGCCATTCCATGGACCTCGTCAGAAACATTTTCAAGCTGATTTATATTTTTAAACCAATTTCTCTGTGGCACGAACTGTAGAACTACTGATAATTAAAAACAGAAATTCTGTAAATGTTTCAGTCTGAGCCTTTTAGATCTTCAAATTCTGGACTTTTGAGGATATAGAAATTTCATATTTTAATATTCTTCCCCAACCATTTCTTTTAGGTTTTTTTAAAAAATAAATATCAAAGTAGCTGGTAGGCAGATAGAAGAGGATCTAATAGGCAAGGTGCTTATATAAAAGCTCTATTTGATTACTCGTTTTAGAGACTTGAAGTATATCCATACATTTCTGTTATTGTGGGATCCTTGCAAATGTTTCATTAATAACTGCATAACATCATTGAAGACTGATATTACTTAGATTAATAATGAAATATCGGCAAGCAAAAGCGCTAAAAACTTCACAGTACAGCCCTGAGCTATATATATTTTCTTTTATTGGAAATTTAAGTTACTGCTGAGCAGATCTCCATCATCATCTGCTAACCAGGAATGGATTATTGATGCTATTCTGCTGGTAGACAGGAAACTGATCTATAAGGTAACATTGTTAGGAAAGGCAATTATATTGCAGTGAATTCTTACAGCTGAAAACACTGAAAAAAAGTTGGGATTGAAAGTTACCAATCATAAAATTAGCTGAGGAGGGTCTGATCTTCAAGTTCTGCACATTTAATCTTTCTGGCCTGACTGCAGAAAGTCTGAAGGCTGCTGGAAACTTGGAGTGAAGGTGGCTGAGATTTTCTGGTCTCTTTGTTTCTGGGAAGAGATTTAAGGAGGTTGGGTTGAAACAATGTAACTGGGTCCCTTTGTGGTACATAATTCCTGCTCTGATGTCAAAAATCAACCCAAAGAAGATGGGTTTAGATTTTTAAGGGTGTTTATGTTTCTATCAGATTTAAGAAACTACCTTTGCTTTTAAAATTTCTAAAATAAAAGGATAGGTTGGCTCTGAAAGTTTCAAACTGTATCACAAAATGCTCAATTCTAACATCCAGGTTTCTAAGCCTTTAAGTTGCCAACAAAGTCTACTTAGGATAAATAAACCCACAGATGTTTCTTCAGTGTTGGCTTCATAATATATATTTTTTGCCTTAAATTAGAACAAAGCTTCCATTTATACCCCCCTTTAATTTAAATGTTTTAATGCCAGGTGGATTTTATATATTATAGATCATGGAAATCATACTCTAGAGACATTCTGTGGTATGTAAAGCATTTCAGGGAAAAAAGGAATAAAGGAAGAGTACACTATAATTTCATTTTGGGGGTGATTTTAAAATGTATTGCAATTGCAATACTTAGGGTTTGCATAAGATATTGCAAGTTAGTCACTTACAGTTCATTTTAGTATTTTAGGTAAATCCAATCCACTAAATCAGTTTATAGTTCAGTGTATTTATGTAAACTGAAACATTTGAGTAAAACACCAGTAAGCATGCATGTTGTACAACCTAGCTTTAAGTGCCTAGTTTTCTGGGGAAACATCCCCATGAATTAAATATTATTCTCAAATAAAAACATGTGTTGTTAACCTATTAATCCATCAATCAAAGCAACTTGAAGGAGAATGAAAATTATGCTTTAAAAAGCTATCAACACGAGCTCTTATAAAAAAAGAGAAGATAGTGTGTGCCTTCAGAAAAACAGCATTTGCACCATAGGATCATTTTCTGAGGCGGCAGATACATCCATCACTCATCCAAACAGAAAAAAAATAAATTGAGATTTCATACTCCGATGCAAATGGATGCATGCTTTGTGGGCTTTGGAAACATTGCTTCCAAATGAGTATAAGACAAATAGTTGGATGTTAAAAGAGATTAGGACCCTTAACAATCAAATGAAATGATTTCTTCCATTATTAGATAAGAGATGGCACCATTTCAAAGCAGAGAAGAACAAAGACAGCCCACAGCAACAGCGCCATCAGAGGGTGCTGTCGATCTCGGAAGAGGCCCTTTTAAGGCGGACGTAGCAAAGGTCCAAAGGATTTCGAGATCAGCCTCTATATAGGGCCGAGGGAAGCGACGACAGTTCCTCTCCGGGCTGCGCAGCTCTCCCTGTCGGAAGGTCACGCCGTGCTCCAGGCTCGTCTATCCCGCCATCGATCAAAGTAAGCGGCCTTCTCCACCCAGAAATGGAAAGTCGAATATTATCTTCCAATTTCTATGTGGAAACGGGCCGGAAAGTCTCGCCTATCTCCCCTCTTCGCCGCTGCCTCTGGCGCAGGGAAGACCGACGAGGAGACCAGTCCCCGGGGCCACGTGCTTCCCGAGCGCCAGAATTGCGAGGCGAGCGTCTCGGCCTCAGGGTCTCTTATCTCCGCCCGGGTCTCTTATTTCCGCCCGGGTCTCAGTTCGCTGGGTTCACCGGTGCTTAGGTCGCCTGGGTGCCCGATTCGGGTTAATCCACGGCGTGGCCGCGGTGAGGAAGGGAAGCGGGGGAAGGGTAGGCCTAGCTAGGCGGGTAAAGCGCTCTGGCAGTGCGTGCCCTGCGCCAGGCCTGTCTGTTCGCCCTCCCCCCGTCCCCGCCTGCCAGTCTGCCATGCTTGAGTGTCGAGCCTCGGATTAGCGGCCTTCACCGGCTTGGTTTACGATTATCCGCCTTCTGGCGTGCAGGGCGAAACCCGTGTCCGCCGCTGCGCCTTCCTCGACTATCTCGCGTTGCTAAAGGGCTGCTTTCATTTCTATCCCACAAATAGGTTGGCATTCAGCCTTAACTCAGAGATGCCGCTCTAACGCCCGAAACATACATACACACATATATACATACATATGTATATATATGTGTATGTACGTTTCGAGCATTAGAGCGGCATTTCTGAGTTAAGGCTGGATGCCAACCTATATTTATTTATAAATACACACACATTATTTCGTTTTTGGTCTGCAGTCTAATGGCTGGTATTGCTGTTTTCGCTCATATAGGTGGAAATTTCAGAGGGATTAGAATAGGAGTCAAAAGAACAAAGGGGAAAAAAGCGGAAGTGGATGCAAAACGTGTTATCAGGCTTCCTTTTGGAGCCTTGATTTTTTTAAAACCACAAAATAATCTTGGCTATAAATTCTTGGTTTTTTGGGGGGTGGGGGAATGGAGGGGAATTTAGGATGAAGGAATCACAATGTGTTGGAAGTCAGTCAAGTTAAATCTAGATTTAAGCTGGACTTATGTAATGGAATGTGTGGATGACCTTGGGCAAAGAAAGAGATGAAGTGAAAGAGATGCTGCTTATTAGGAAACGATTCGGCAAGAGAAGCAGGAACTTCTAGTAGTTTAATGGTCAGAGAAAGAAATTTAGGAAGGATTGTTCTAGGCTCAAGCAGTTAAAAGCCGGCTGTAGGAAGTTTGTACTTTCAGACATGGAGTTTATGTTCACATGGCCCTACAAGAAAGTAGAATTAGTTTATCTAATCCTGTTACTTGTCTGGTTTACCTGGGTGGGCTGACATCTTGTCTGGAACAGCCGAACTTCAGATTTCTGATGTTCTGATTTAGTAAAGATGTTGTAACAGAGCTAAAAATGCCATGTTCTGCTGTAGCCCTATGCTCAATACTAGAAGTAATACTAGGGACCTGGAGGAAATGGGAGAATTACAAGGGTTATGTTTTGTGCTGGAGAGCACTGCTGCCATCTAGTAGTAGGATTCATTTTTTTATAGGTATAGAGGAGGAGGAAGGCCTCCTGCCGAGCCATTCACTTTCTTATTTTCAGCAACTTGTGGCTATTAAGCTACGGCTGAAATACAAGCCTATCATAGTCTCAGCCCCCCATATTTAAAGGCAGACAATGCTAGAGTTTTCTTTTGCAAGATAGTTGGCTGTTGCAATCCACAATATAACATGCAACTTTGAGCATTCTGTAAAAAGATAGATGCCTATTACAAAGGATATTAACTCTTGAGTTGTTTTCCAGATGCCTGAAGAAATCCAGCATGGTGAAGAGGAGGTGGAAACATTTGCCTTCCAGGCAGAGATCGCCCAGCTTATGTCCCTGATCATCAATACTTTCTATTCCAACAAGGAAATCTTTATGCGGGAGATAATTTCCAATGCCTCTGATGTGAGTATGGAGACTTGGAGCTAGAGCAGAGGAAAAATAGAAGGCAAGACTGCAGGGAAATTGGTACTACTTGAAGTGGATTGAGTAAAACTAACATTTAAATCACATTTCCTTCTAGTCCTTTGCCCTGAAGTCTCAAAGGGATAGTTCAATCCAACCCATGTACAAGATACCAGGTTGCAAAAAAATATGACGATCTGGACAACATCCTAGTATGAAACCCAAGTATAATAACATGTCGTTTTGATTATTGGACTTCAAAACAACTTTTTTAAATATGATCAATGAACACCTTCAGATTTAAGAAGTTAAATCTAGTTCTTTAAGGCATGCTTTATTTCAATACTAGTCTTATAGGCATTGCTAAAAAAAATTACATGTAAACGATGGATTTGGTAAGAAAGGGTGCAGAGTTTTAGTCCTCAATTGGGCTTAGCATAATGACCAAACGAGTGTTAGAAGGGAAAGTACAATTCCCTGTTGTTCCTCTGCCAGTAGGTTATGATTCTTGTGAGTTCTTTTGCATAGCTATTTCATATTCTTGTATATTTTTTCTAAAACATAAACACACTAATACTTGTTTTTGTTTTGATAATACTAGAAAAGCGAATACTAGTTAATAGTAGGTACAATAATTGCAAAAATTATTCAGTGTGTTACTTTTAATATGAAGGCATAAGGAAATACGGTGGCTTTAGCATAATGGAAGAGAGACCAATTGTGTTGCTGAATGTCTCCACTGGGCATAAAATCGTAGCTAAGATCACACAAATGGTCCATCTGTCTCTGTGTTCTGTTTCTATTAATAGCTAGCCACATGATTGAGAATCCCATAGGGCTTCTCAATTTTAGGTCTGCCTGATTTATCTCAGGTTGTTATAACTTCAGGATCAATGCCCCAGTGCCCTCTGAAAGTCTTGAATGTAGTTCCTCGAATGCTTCAGAAGTTTGCTATTGAATTTAATGTTGACTGTATTAAATTCAGGAAGAGTAATCTTAATAATCCTATTTTAATTAAAATATATTTTCATTAAATCAGCATACTTTTACCTTTAGCCCTCCCTATTGTTTGAAATATGATTTCCATCTTTCAGTGTAAAGTCAAGCCTGTTAGGGATATATTACTAAGTCCCCTCTCTCATTTTTGGTTTATAAGTAGCTGTATATCATCTGCCCTCTCTGCCATGCTTCTCTAAATGTGAACATGGCTTTATTGAGTGATAATTACGGTGAACCCTGGTGAATTCCTTTAAGCCAAGATCATTGCTTCATTTTATGGTTGCAGATTTCACAATTTCAAGTCCATGCATGTTTTTTTGTTTGACACTTACTGAGATCATCTAGTTCATTGTACTCTATGAAAGGAGATGAGGCATTTGCCATGTCTGATTGTTTTTTATTCCAAAGCAAAATATATCTTTAAATCCTTTGATTAAATTATGAAGTCCAGGAGAATATAAGCCTTACTTTGAAAAAAGCAATAATATGGTGTTCCCCTTTGTTTCCAGGGCCTAATAAAGCAGAGCTAGATTATGTTCATACATTCAGTGATTAAGAATGAGGACCATTGAATTCAAAGGCATGCCCTTCTGAATGAGAACTAAAAATGTACTAATCGTTTTTTTCTTACAGGAAAATTTCTCTAGAGTAAGTACATGAGTGCTTCTGCTGTTCACAACAGGTGTATGCTTTAGAGTAGGTTTGTGATTTTTTTTTCCTTTTAAGGTTTAAAACTAGCATCTTTTGTTTCCTGGACTTCCTTTTTTTAAAACTAGAGGTAATATAAAACTTTGAATGATGGTTGAAGTTTGACAAAATCCACAAAACATACAATTTTTAACTTCTAGGCTTTGGACAAGATCCGCTATGAGAGTCTAACAGATCCCTCAAAGCTGGAAAGTGGCAAAGAGCTGAAAATAGATATCATCCCCAATCCTCATGACCGTACCCTTACATTGATAGACACTGGCATTGGAATGACAAAGGCAGATCTTGTCAACAATCTGGGCACTATTGCCAAGTCTGGCACAAAAGCCTTCATGGAAGCATTGCAGGTGAGTGGTTTCAATCTAGACTTTTGGTAATACTTAGGTTCCCTCATAGTGTAGTCAATTCATCATAAATATGTATATTCTCAAAACTGAGTGTCACATTGTCTAGAGATAAAGAAGTTTGCCACCTGCTTGGAAGGTTGAGAATTCAATCCTAGGCAGCAACATATGTTTCTCTTATCAAGCATCAAGAGAAATATCTGCCCTGAACTCCACATAAGGTGTGTGGAAGGGCATTCGGCCAGTAAACGCTCAGCTTCATTCAGTTGCCCCGATTCCACCACACTAAAAGGGATTACAGAGTTATCCTCAAAATTGGTAATCGCCTAAATTCCTTCAGTGATGTGTCTACACTGACTATGTGTAGAAGAGCATTTGCTAAAGAGACAAAATTGTCTGACAAGTATTGTCAGAGCTTCATGTCTAAAGAATAGAAGCCAAACTAGCAAGAGCTTTAAAATAGGAGTCTGACTAACTAACAAAAAAAGGTGAATAAGCTAATTCCCCTTAAGCAAAATAACATGGACATGATTTATTCTACTGGAAAGAAACCAGGAAACTTGCTTTAAAAATAAATAAGCCATGGCCTAAGGATCAAGCGGTGGCCTGGAGTCTGTGAAATAGTTATAGGGGTGTCAGCTGCCTAGAATCATGTATATGAAGAAGGTGGCCATGCAAATTGAATAAATAAAATCAAAACCAAACATTACAGGATATGGAATCCTATGTCCAAGATGTGCTTTCTATGTGCATAAGATATAGTCAAAAGAATTATATCCCATTCTTATTTGGAGATGCTAAATTTAGCATAAAGTGTAGCTGAGCTGAATTCCCTATGGATAAAACATGCTTTTGTGGCTATGTCAAAATCTGTGTTTGTAATCTGGTATGGTGGATAAAGTAAGTTGCTGTTGCCTGTTACACATGTTGCATCCCTTGCTTTTTAGGCTGGTGCAGATATCTCCATGATTGGGCAGTTTGGTGTGGGGTTTTACTCTGCTTACCTTGTGGCCGAGAAGGTTGTGGTCATCACCAAGCACAATGATGATGAGCAATATGCTTGGGAGTCATCTGCAGGAGGCTCCTTCACTGTTCGGATTGATCATGGTACATAGTGGTTTGTGCTTTTGGAAAACATTTGCTACCTAAAGAGTGATGGGGGAGGAGGGAGGAGGTGATTGAATCAGGGTTTTTAGTTGCTTTGAAGTAGCAGGCAGATTACAGGAGCCCTGCTCATTACTAAATGGGCATTGCTGCAGCATTCGTTCTGGTTCCACTGTTCCCCTAAGTGATGGAGTGGTCAACATTAAACAGTGGGATATTTTTAATATTTTTAAAAATGGGTTGGTCTACATTTTTTTTGTCCTTAAGACAAACTCAATGCATAAAGTGATATGATTCCACATCATTACTAGATTAAAATAGGTATATCTGAACAGAAATCACAGCTTTTTCCTGTATCTTATTACAATGCAGTTACATGCTATTAGCATTGTGGGGCATACCTCTAACTGAAATCTTCATATTCCTCCAGAAATTACATTTCATTGGGTACCTTTACTCCTCTTTTTTCTTTTTTATTTCCATTGTTAATTACTTTTTTTGCAGGATTTCTTTTAAAATACAGACTATATTTGTAGAATATTATACTTTGCACTATGTGTGTATTTGACAGGAGGGGAACCTTTGTAATGTTGGTTTTGCTAGAAATGCTCCCATTTTTAAGTTCTGTCTTGGATTGCTCAGTTTGGATTCAGAGTAAATAGCACAGGTCTCAAATCCCAATGCAGTATCTGACTCTAATATAATGGCTCTCTTTGCCTGTTCTAGGTGAACCCATTGGCCGAGGCACCAAAGTGATCTTGTACCTAAAAGAGGATCAGACAGAGTATCTGGAGGAACGCCGTATCAAGGAAGTTGTGAAGAAGCACTCGCAGTTCATTGGATACCCCATCACCCTCTATGTATGTATTGTGGAGCAACAGGTCTGATAATAAATATCCTTGCTACTTTTAGCTCTTTGCTCTTTCACATTCTTTTAGCTCTTTTAGCTCTTTCACATTCCTGCTTCTGGGAAAGTACTTTCTGAACACTCTGAAGGTTGAGAATCTCTTTTTTCCCCTGGTAGCATTTGGGTTTCAACCCATTCCCAAATTATGTTTTGAAAGTAAGTCAGGATAAGAAGAACATTGACTAAACTTGGGGAAGGTAAAAGGTCTTTCAATGAAAAAAACGGTTAAAGAGTTTTGCCTGGAGAAAAAGAGGAAATGATCTTCAGATATCTGAAGGGCTATCCTGCACACACAGTAAGCAGATTTATTCAGTCATTCTCTAAAAAGCAAAAATGGGTGAGAATTGTAAAGAAGCAGGTTTGGCTAAAGTTTGAAGGGGCGTCCTAATGCTAATGCAAAGACTTACAGCTGATTGACTTAACAATCAGCACTTAGCTTGCCTTCTTCCAACAAGCAAATGCATTCAGACAAGCACAAGTTTTCTGAGCTTGGACAGGTTTGACTTGATAAGTGAGTTTGCTCTATTTTATGACTTTTCTCACCAGATTTGTTAAGTGAATTACTGTACTTCTTAAATTAGTAACACAGTTGTTAAGTAAATCTGGTTTCCGCATTGACTTTGCTTGTCAGAAGGGTGCAAAAGGAGATTACATGAACTTGGGATACAGCAACAGTCGTAAATATGAGTCAGTTGCCAAGCACATAAATCACGTGACCACAGGGATGCTGCCCCAGTCATAAGTGTGATCAAAGGGTCATAGGGCACTTTTTTCCAATGCATTGTAACTTGGAACGGTCACTAAATGAACTGTTGTAATTCGAGGACTACCTATACGTTATCCATTCTCAATTGTTCTGAAAGGCTACAATAGAAATGTATTAATGAGTTTAATACCAAATAAAAGGAAAAGCTATGTTACTCCATGAAATTACAGACAGATGTTAACACTCAAGTGCTCAAAAGTGTTGTTTTGTTTTGAATCCGAAGTTGCACTCTCACACAGGCACTTTAAAACAGGAAAAGACATGTCTCATTTTCTGGGTGCTTGCAGTAGACTTGATGCGAAGGAGGCTGTATCTGTCTTCCGCTTAATATGCCCCTTCCTTATTTTATCCGGCAAAGCTTAGTAACGCCTTGCCTTGCCTTTGTAGTTGGAGAAGGAGCGGGACAAGGAGATCAGCGACGATGAGGCAGAGGAGGAAGAGGAGAAGAAAGCTGAGGAGGAAGAGGAAGCTCCCAAAGATGAAGAGAAGCCCAAGATTGAGGATGTGGGTTCGGAGGAGGAGGAGGAGGAAAGTAGCAAGAGCAAAAAGAAGACCAAGAAGATCAAAGAGAAATATATTGACCACGAGGAGCTGAACAAGACCAAGCCCATCTGGACCCGCAACCCTGATGATATCACCCAGGAGGAATATGGTGAATTCTACAAGAGCCTCACTAATGACTGGGAAGACCACTTGGCAGTCAAGGTGAGCAACTCGGGGGATGAGAAGGGGAACTGATCTGGATATCCGTCTGAGCAAAAGGTCTTTTGCAGTCAGCAGAGAGAGTAGCTGATGGGTTTCTTTAGAACCGACCATGCTTAATGTTTACTGTTTACGTTACTATTTAGATCCCTGAATTTTGACAGATTGTTTTGCTTGTTACAGAATATCTTTCACATCCCCCCCCCTCCGCACGCATTAATACATCTCTCATCAATACACAACTTTCAGCTTCTCTGCCTGTTGCAGCAGAGAATATTTCAAGGTGTTCCTTAACTGTTGACTTGGTGTTCCGTGATGAGAGTGTTAAAGGCAGCTCATCCTGTGAAGAAAAAACTTTGGGGAGGGGTTCCCCCCTCAGTGCTTCTGTTCATGCCTGGCATGAAAGATAAGCAGTAAATATAAGACCCTGCCTCAAAATTAGGTGAAAGGAAATAATAGGAACTGCAGCACTGATACATTATTGTCCCTCATGCCAGTTTTTTTTTCCATAATCTGATATTTAGTATAGTGCTTCAAGTTGGGAGGTGTGGGTGGAGGAGAGAATGAAACTTCCTCTCTCTTTTACTTGCTTTGCCCTGTTAAAGTCAAATTTAGAAGATAATATTGAAAATGAGGTCTGTCTCTGGTGGTTGCTTTCCATATTTGAACAAGATTCTGTCCTTTTCTGACCTTCAGGAAGAGTTGGGAGTTTTCGGCTAGTGCACAAGAAATTTTTTCGGACACAAGTTTGTGTCAAAACTCATAATTCTTTTTTCTTATCTCAGGAGATTATGCCACAAATATCTTTCCAGTTTATTTATTTATTTATTTATCAAACATTTATATACCGCCCTTCTCCCGAAGGACTCAGGGCGGTGCACAGCCAATTCTACCCCAACACATGAATACAAAAATTAAAATGGAATTAAATAATTTGGGCTGTTAAATTAAAAGTCAACCCTCCCCATTAGTATTTAAAAACCCCAAATTAAAATCCGAATTAAAACAGGAGACGATTAAAATCTCATATCAGCCCAGTTTAGGGCAAAGGCCAGAATGCAGCAGACATCTTAATTTCTCAGTTTGCCCAATTAATGACAGGATTGAGAGAACTACACTGGTTTCCATTTAGCTTTAGGTAATTCAAAGTTCGAGTTGTTTATAACCTTACATGGCTCAGGACCTGCATATCTGTGGAATCATTTCCTCCCACAGTTTCTGCTATCTGCAAGATCTGGGGAGAGCACCCTTCAAGTCTCTACATATTGCCATAATTGGGGGACATGCTGTTTCTAGTGGTGCCTCTCTCTTTTGGAGGAGTGCACAGCCCAAGGTTAAGTCAGTAGCAACCCTGCTGGGATCCAGGAAAAAGCTGCCAAGAGCTGGCTGTTCTAGAAAGCCTTTGGGAAATGATGATGGTAATTGTCATAATTGCATTGCCTCTAGTGTGTTAATGGATAGGACAGTTTTTCTGATGTTAGTGGTAATGAGTTTTGCTGCGTTTCCTTTGTTCTCTGTGTTTTATTTTTGTGTTATTACTAAGGCACTTAAAACCATTTTTGGAACAGAGCAGCAAATACATTGCAGAAAGGGAAGAACAAAATGTTTTTTTTTTTATGGTCAAGGATGGCTCGCTCCTAAGCAGATGTTAGTCAATTGGAAATCAGTCAGGTGCTCATGGGGCTTGCTTGTTCTTCCCAATCTTCCCAGCATTTCTCTGTGGAGGGGCAGCTGGAGTTCCGGGCGCTCCTCTTCATCCCCCGTCGGGCTCCATTTGACCTTTTTGAGAACAAGAAGAAAAAGAACAACATCAAACTCTACGTCAGGAGGGTCTTTATCATGGACAGCTGTGATGAACTCATCCCAGAATATTTGAGTAAGTCTTGCAGCTTTCCTGCATTTTTTTTTCAGCTAGAATTTGTTTAAATTATTTAAAATTTAAATTATTAAATAATTAAAATTTAAATTATTTAAAAGAATTAGTTGTTTAATTAGTCTTTGGCTGACTAATCTGCATTTGTAATCATCCTATTCCCACATGTTTAATTCAGGAACCTATTAATCCAACCAGAACTGGTTTTGGCAACAGACAGTGACAGTAATCAGAGTCAAAGTCACCATCTTTGGAAATGCAGATAGTCCTCGACTTCAATGGAGCTCGAAATTTCTGTTGCTAAGTGAGACAGCGGTTAAGTGACTTTTGCCACATTTTACGTCTTTTCTTGCCACGTTGTTAAGTGAACTACTGCAGTTGTTAGGTTAGTAAAACAATTGTTCAGTGAATCTGGCTTCTCCATTGACTTTGCTTGTCAGAAGGTTGCAAAAGGAGATCACATGACTCCCAAAACTGTAACTGTCATAAATATGAAGTCAATTGCCATGTGTCTAAATGTTGATCAGTGACCATGGGGATGCTACAATAGTCGTTAAGTGCGAAAAATGGTCGTAAGTTGTTTTTTTCAGTGCCGTTGTAACTTTGAATGGTTGCTAAATGAACTGTTGTAAGGTGAGGACTACCAGTACTGCAGTTGTTTGACAATTGCAGTGTCTAGCTCTAATCTAATGGGGGGACTACCCAGACATAAAACTTATTACTACAACATGATTTGTGTTGGGGTGGAGGATTAGTGTGTCATGGGAATTGCAGAAAAGGGTTTAACTGACCCAGGTAATCAACACTTGAGGAAGGTAAACACAGCCCCAAATAGCAGGGCAAATATTTGAACCCAGCCCAACAGTCATACCTAGTTCTCCAAGCAAATGAATAATTTGAGAAAGAATGGCTGAAAAAGCAAGACCTTCCTATTACACAGTTCATTGCCGGGGCACCATTCCCCAACATGCTTTCTGCTGCTTCTGTGGCTGATGAGGAAGGAGGCAGTAATGCCATTAAGTCTCACCAGTGCTTTCTTGGTGCAAAGCCTTGCGGTACACTAGGCCTGGAAAAAGTAGGCAAGAGCTGTGTACAGCTATGATCAAAATTCAAACACTTGGCCATTGATTCACATTTGTAACAGTTGCAGTGGGACATGGGATCACCTTTTTTCACCTTCTGGCAAGCAAAGTCAATGGCAAAACCAGATTCACTTAACAACCCTACTACTAACTTACACAGCTCCAATAGCCTCTGTAGGGCAAATATGATTCACTTAATAACTTAATAACTGTGGCAAGAAAGGTTGTAAAATGGGGCAAAACTCAACGGAAATTTTAGGCTCACTTATGGTTATAAGTCGAGGACTGCCTGTACTATACAAGTTTGGTGGGGTTACAGTAGGCTGTGTTTGACCTGTGGGGGCATCTTCGCTCTGAAATAGAGGCCATCTTAGTAACAGTGATAGTTAATCCAAAAACTGGGTTTAGCAATGCCAGTGTCCTACTATTGAACTGTAGTCCCTTCTTCTGCCAGCCCAGAGTTCTTTGTATTGTATTATGTTGTCCTCTGATAGAACTGACGAGCAAGGAGAGGAATGATCAGTTGAAGGGAGACAAAAAGGAGATTGGTATCTTTGTACATTCCTGTTTAAGCACTATTCCTTTGCAAAAAAAATTGAAACATATATCCCTGAGTTCTTTTTGTTTAAAAACCTATTTAGTGGGATGAGGTAGATGAATTATCTGGCCTAACCTCTTTCCCAGTATCCATCTCTGTGCAACAAATGTCATAAGTAGCTTTGCTTTATTTATAGGAGATAGGAGGAGATGTTAGTGTATTCAAGATGTTTTAAATTTCCATCCATCTTAGTCTGCTTGGCCAATGCAAAGGGACTGGGAGTTATTTAGAACAATTGGAATGAATTGCATGGCTTCCTCTGTAGGGATATAGGAAATGCCGTGGGAAGAAATAGGATCCAGGTGATCCAAACAAGAGATTGAAAGCTGACAATAAATCCAGGTAGAATAGAGCAAAAATCCTTTGCAAGTTTTTATAGCACATCATTGTTGGATGGGAAAGAGTTCTTCATTTCAGTGCATTAACTCAATCAGACATGAAATATGAACAAAATGTACTTTAGAAGAAGGGACAATAAATATGCATGGTATTTATACACATTTTCTTTCATCTTCCAATCACTGTAGGAGTTTTAAAAATGTTCATCAGTCTGTTCTTATCCAGATTACATCATTGCCGCAGTTGTTTTCCCATCCCCCCACCCCTGATTTTGTTTATTTCTCATAAACACAGATTTTATTCGAGGTGTGGTGGATTCTGAAGACCTGCCCTTGAACATCTCTCGTGAAATGCTACAGCAAAGCAAGATTCTCAAAGTGATTCGCAAGAACATTGTCAAGAAATGTCTGGAACTTTTTGCAGAGTTGGCTGAAGACAAAGAGAACTATAAAAAATTCTATGAGGCCTTTTCCAAAAATCTGAAGGTGAGAGTTCTACCCCCATCCATTTGGTAGCACAACAATTCTGAATATGTTTTTAGCTTGTTTCCTAACTTAACTAGTTATTGAACTATGCTAGCTGTGAAACACACACAGCTAACCTATTTAGGTAGGTATATTGGTTTTTTTAAAAAAAAATTGTTTTGCATAAAAGGAAAAGGATTTATATTTGCCTCCAGCTACTGTTTTTAGTTCATTTCCATGCTTAAGTGAAAGCTTTATCATATCTAGGGGATCAGGATTTGTCTTTTTAGTTTACATTGCCCTGTTGAGGCAATGTGGAGAGTCTGTATAACTCCTGCTATATAAATACATAAAAACTCATTCTCTTTCAGCTGGGGATCCATGAAGATTCTGCCAACAGGAAACGTCTCTCAGAGCTCCTGCGCTATCACACTTCTCATTCTGGAGATGAGATGAACTCTCTAACAGAGTATGTGTCCCGAATGAAGGAGAACCAGAAGAACATTTATTACATCACAGGTGAGTGACAGTTCCTTGAGTGGCCCTGGCTGAACATACCTATATGGCAGGAATGCTATTTGCCCTGAAGAGCCACCTTCTTATTTTTGGTCATTGATCTTCAAGACTTACACTGAATTTTCTAGGTTCTTTGGAAGCCTGTAATACCATCTATGCTGAAATATTGCCTTCTCTAGCTCTTACGAAATGGCATGAGAGCACTGGGCTCATTCTCTAAATTTCAGAATTGCAGGGACCTGACCTGGAAATCTCTAAGCAATTTTAATGTAAGTGTTTAAGGAAGTAGAAGGCTTTTGAGAAGGGCTTGTGCATATTCATATTTTCATCCTGCTACAAATTCTATATGCCATATTCAAGTTTCAAAACCTCATTTTTCAGTGCATTATTAAATATGGTGATTCACTACTATAATCTCCTTAAATTATGTTACGCAATACCTGCAAATGAAAATATGCACAATTAATGCACATAATAGAAAATGAAATTTGCATTCCAAAATCCTGGGGTTTTCTGCAGTTGGTTTACTCTGTGCTGAAATACTGGCTTCATACAGTTTAACAGTAGATATAAAACTCTTTTTTCAGTGTATTGCTTAAAGTTACAAATAGCTTTTAAACTTCTACAGCATCTAATTTTATTATGAATTGTTGATTTTATGGGTATTTTTAATATTACAGAAATATAAATGTTAATAAATAGAAAAGTAAATGAAATAAAGAAAAGTGGCATTGTTTCCTGGTACCACCAGGTTTGGAAATGCACTCCTTGACACCCAGTGTTCTGTTAGTATTCTCAAATCTAAATTTACGTATAAGTATACGCTTTGAATTCCTGTTTGAGGGGAAGGCTTGTCCCATTGTCCCAAAGTTTTTCAGTAATTGTGGTAACTTGGACTGTATTTTTACCAAATTTAAGGACTTGTTTGAGACATAATCGTTTTCCTAACTATATAGATGACTGGTAATTGAAATTAAAATGACTGCCATTTTAATTCTTGGAATACTGAGGCATTAACAAAGGGCCTTTCAGAGTAAGGCCACTTATAGCGTGCCCTTTTATGGGAGCTAATATCTAAAAGCTATGATGATATTGGAGGTCCAAGTATGTAACTGGAAATTTACCACTTCCACCTCTCTGTTACTGCAGGAGAGAGCAAAGAACAAGTGGCCAACTCTGCTTTTGTGGAACGTGTGAGAAAGCGTGGTTTTGAGGTGATATACATGACGGAGCCCATTGATGAGTATAGTGTTCAACAACTGAAGGAATTTGATGGGAAGACATTAGTATCAGTCACCAAGGAAGGCCTGGAACTGCCAGAAGATGAAGATGAAAAGAAAAAAATGGAAGAGAACAAATCTAAATTTGAGAATCTTTGCAAATTAATGAAGGAAATCCTGGAGAAGAAGGTTGAAAAGGTGAGATTGTCATGTTGTTGCCCTTTATGGTTTTGGGGAACATTGATGTCATTGTGGTTGTTGGGAGCATACCTGTGCCCCCATCATACATTGTTGAAGTGCCATGCCTTACAATTTGGCTTATCTTTCTAGGTGACAGTTTCAAACCGGCTAGTTTCTTCCCCCTGTTGTATTGTCACCAGTACCTATGGCTGGACAGCCAATATGGAACGTATCATGAAGGCCCAGGCTTTACGAGATAACTCTACTATGGGCTACATGATGGCCAAGAAGCATCTGGAGATAAATCCTGATCACCCCATTGTAGAAACTTTGCGTCAAAAGGCTGAGGCAGACAAAAATGACAAGGCTGTCAAGGATCTAGTGGTACTTCTCTTTGAAACAGCATTACTTTCTTCGGGTTTCTCCTTGGAGGATCCACAGACCCACTCTAATCGAATCTATAGAATGATCAAGCTGGGATTAGGTGAGTTGCTAAAATCTCCTCAGGAATTTGATACTTTTATTATCTGAAGAGGGAAACATACCTAGTGACTGCTTAACAATGTTAGTATTTTGCCTTCATGTTTTCACCCCAGCTATTTGACAAAATAAATAGTAGATATTTGGCTTCAGTGAAAACATACCTTTTTGATTTGGGTAAGAGTGTTCCTGGAAATCTTCCCATAAATGTGTATTAACCTTTTAGCAAGAAGAAATTTGTCCTGAGAGGGTAAAAAAACTAAATGGGGTGGTCCACATAACACTGCAGTCTTCCGCATTGACTGGCTATGGGTAAAGACATGAAACACAGTCTGGAATCAGATACCTAACTCTGAAGCACCAATAAAATATTTGTAATGACGCAAATTGGAAGTTTGAAAGATCAGAAATGAGTGCTCTGCCTCAGATTCGTTACACATGCAGACACATTGTTGTACTTACCTACAATATGGAGAAAATCATATTCATGCTTGAATTATAGAATTAACTCTGGTGCTAAATATGGTTCACTCACACTCTAACATTTATAACCATATAGATATTCATAGTGGGATTCAGAGTTTTAGTATGTTTGTAAACGTTTAGTCATACTAAGGTCATAGATGTGTAGCATTATTTCTAATCTGGCACAGCCTAAAAATAATTTGGCTTTACTCAATACCTTTCTCCTAGGAATTGATGAAGAAGAAGTTGCTGTTGAAGAATCCACTTCTACTGTATGTGAAGAGATCCCTCCCCTGGAAGGAGATGAGGATGCATCGCGCATGGAGGAGGTGGATTAAAGAGGAGGAATTGATCTTCCCTCTTTCCTGCCTCCCTCTTTCCCTGTGCCATCACCTTGCTCAGGAACCCTGGCAGTGCTAACTGCACCCTCAAAATGGTCTCTGTGTCTTTTACAAATGGTAACTAACATGGCAGGCAGCCTTCCACATTTATTTGGTCTGTCTGCTTGTTCAAACATGCTGCTTCAGGGGAAAAGGGTCAGTCTAATTGTTCAAAGGTTTTTTGCTCTCCTGTCCATGAAGATTTTGTTCTAGTTTTAGCTTGATCGCCAGACATCCATCCCACTATAGCTGAAGTAAAACACCCAGAGAATGTCCTTTCCACTAATATAGCAGTGAGACTCCTCCCCCGCCCATCTCTCACTGCTGCCTGTTGTCTTGAGAAAGCAGGGACTTGCAATCTTGTTCATGTGTTGGTTTTGTTCTACTGGAATTAAAATAAAGAAGAATATGGTTTACAATGAAATGGGGTGTTGATTTCATTATTATGGTTAGTCGCACAGTCAGCCTGATGTTTAGACTGGCTTTGGCACTGTTACCAAGGAACTAAGAAGGGCTGTTTGATGGTGTTAAAAGGCATTGTTTCAGGATGTAAACTGTTCCAAATAAAGATGCCTTTTGCAATTGATGGTGAGTTTTGCAGATGGTGTTCCAAGTGGTGCTCCAGATGCTTTGTGATTTCACCCAAGGAATTTATTACTATTGATACAATCTTCACTTTCTTTTGCCACAGACATGCTACTTCTATTTGCAGGTCTTTGTTATGACTGTCCTCAGTTCGTTCTTATCTCTTTTGCTGTCTCTAGGTCAGTGTTCACTATTACCACTCCATTGTCCACTACCAAGACTTTTGGGTCTTTCCTTATCAACAGTTGTTAAATCTTGGGTATTATGTGGCAAGTGTTTGTCTGCTTGAATTCTAAAACCCCACAACACTGTTTCTTCATTTTCTATTTTGTGGCCTCACTTGGTATTTCTTGCAGCCATTCCAGTGCACCAGTGTTGCTACTTTGGTGTGCCATTATTTATAGTCAGTTTGTGTAAAAGCTCGCTAAGTGGTGCACTATTTCTTCAGCTTCTCTGTGGAGGTAGCATTGTTGTCTTCTTAATTCTGACACTGCTTGCATTTGTGCATAATGCTTGGTTTTGTTGAAGTCAGAATTAGCCAGTTTCTTTTTTCATCGTAACTGCTTTTGGCCATTACCTGATCTTGTTAACGGCTTTGCCATGTTTCTTTTTCTGTTCTTCATTTGATCTTCTAATCTAGCTTGGTCTCTTTGGTATTCAGTTAGCCTTCATGATGTACTAGTTTCAATGCATCTTCTTCACTGTTCTTCAAATTTTCTTCCAATGCACTACTTTCTTTTTCAACCATCTGGTGTACTTGCAACATTGCATGCCCAACTAGTTTCCTTGGCAAGTTATCTAACATCACTGCATGGATGAAGAGTATAATTTATTGACATTATTTTTCTTGTCTTCCTACTCAGGGCTTTTAGTTCTGCTTGTATCCAGTCTATTACTCCAGCTTTCCTCCCCAATGACTGGAATTGTCCAGATGATAATTGCCTTGATGGTATTTCCTCTAATGAGTTCGGACTTTTAAGGTCTCATGGTGAATTCACTTGTAGCCTTCTTGACTTTAGTATGCTTAATATTTGTCAGCTTGAAGAATGCCCAGGTATTTGTAATGTAGTGATCTTCATCCATATTCTTGATGTTATTTTATTTCCATAGGGCATCTTGATTTTTCAGTTTTTGCTATATGTGGGTAGTCTAACACAGATAAAAACTTAAGAACTGAATAATTATTAAAATGGGGGCCTAAGAATATAGATAGTTCCAAGCAGAGGGTTTTTTTAAAAAAAAATTAGAATGTTCAGGTCCAATAAATTCAATACTTTTGAATATTGAGGGAGTCCTTTCGATATTACTCTAAAGGCTTCAATCACAATTGACACAACAAATTTCTTTTTCCACAAGTATTTGACCTGCAAATCATGTTAGTTCGTAATATTTTCTAATTGTTTTTCCTCTCTTTGTATCATGGGCTAATAGCAGCATCAATGAATAAGACATCCTTCTTTTCCAATGATTTATATCAGGCATGCTATAAACAAGATGGCTGTCAGTTTGGAGCTTAAAGTCCCATAAGATAACCTTCTCATTTTCTAAAACTTTCACAATCGGATGTTCCCATTGGTTTTTATTACATTCAGACTCAAATCTCTGGCAATATTCCTAATGAATAATTTTGGCAACTTGGTTGTGACATTGCTTTTAATCAGTTTGTGAAATTTTTCTGCAGCCATTGATCAAATGGTCAGTTGTTTCATTTTTTTCAATACAAAGGAGACATTTGCTACTGTTATATATTGAACTTTCACTTTCATGCAATTCATTGGCAAAACTTGCTCTTGAACCACTAGAATCTAGCCTTCAATTTCTTCTTTAACGTCCTGATCTTAACCAATTCATATGGGGTTTTTATTGATTTTTTATTCCAGATACTTACACAGAACTACAGCAGCTGTAGTTTGAATGTTACAGAATATGCATCTGATCAGAAATAATATGTCAATTCTGGACATGCAGAGCCAGTTTGCTGTAGTAGTAGGCATTAGGATAGAAACTGGAAGACATGGCTGATTTTGGAAACAGTCACCCTCTTGGCAGCTCTAGGAAGGAGGCAAAGGAAAACCAATTCCAAAAACACTTTGCCAAGAAAATTGCAGGGATTTGTCCAGGCAGTCACCAGGAGTCAAAAACAGACTCAAAGCACTGCTGCCCTAATTTCCACTGTACATTGATTACAGGTGAAACTCGAAAAATTAGAATATCGTGCAAAAGTTCGTTTATTTCAGTAATACAACTTAAAAGGTGAACCTAATGAGATAGACTCATTACATGCAAAGCAAGATAGTTCAAGCCATGATTTGTCATAATTGAGATGATTATGGCTTACAGCTCATGAAACCCCCAAATCCACAATCTCAGAAAATTAGAATATTGTGAAAAGGTTCAATATTCTAGGCTCAAAGTGTCCCACTCTAATCAGCTAATTAAGCCATAACACCTGCAAAGAGTTCCTGAGCCTTTAAATGGTCTCTCAGTCTGGTTCAGTAGGAATCACAATCATGGGAAAGACTGATGACCTGACAGTTGTGCAGAAAACTATCATTGACACCCTCCATAAGGAGGGAAAGCCTCAAAAGGTAATTGCAAAAGAAGTTGGATGTTTCCCAAGTGCTGTATCAAAGCACATTAATAGAAAGTTATGTGGAAGGAAAAAGTGGTGGAAGAAAAAGGTGCACAAGCAGCAGGGATGACCGCAGCCTGGTGAGGACTGTCAGGAAAAGGCCATTCAAAAGTGTTGGGGACTTTCACAAGGAGTGGACTGAGGCTGGAGTCAGTGCATCAAGAGCCACCACACACAGACGGATCCTGGATATGGGCTTCAAATGTTGTATTCCTCTTGTCAAGCCGCTCCTGAACAAACAACATCAGAAGTGTCTTACCTGGGCTAAAGAAAAACAGAACTGATCTGTTGCTCAGTGATCCAAGGTCCTCTTTTCTGATGAGAGCAACTTTTGCATCTCATTTGGAAACCAATGACCGAGAATCGGGAGGAAGAATGGAGAGGCCCACACTGCAAGATGCTTGAAGTCCAGTGTGAAGTTTCCACAGTCTGTGTTGATTTGGGGAGCCATGTCATCTGCTGGTGTTGGTCCACTGTGCTTCATTAAGTCCAGGGTCAATGCAGCAGTCTACCAGGAGATTTTGGAGCACTTCATGCTTCCTTCCGCAGACGACCTTTATGGGGATGCTGACTTCATTTTCCAGCAAGACTTGGCACCTGCCCACACTGCCAAAAGCACCAAAACCTGGTTCAATGACCGTGGAATTACTGTGCTTGATTGGCCAGCAAACTCGCCTGACCCCATAGAGAATCTATGGGGCATTGCCAAGAGAAAGATGAGAGACATGAGACCGAACAATGAAGAAGAGCTGAAGGCCGCTATTGAAGCATCCTGGTCTTCCATAACACCTCAGCAGTGCCACAGGCTGATAGCTGCCATGCCACACCGCATTGAGGCAGTAATTGCTGCAAAAGGGGCCCAAACCAAGTACTGAGTACATATGCATGCTTATACTTGTCAGAGGTCTGATAATGTTCTATGTACAATCCTTTTTTATTGATTGCATGTAATATTCTAATTTTCTGAGATTGTGGATTTGGGGTTTTCATGAGCTGTAAGCTGTAAGCTCATATCATCTCAATTACGACAAATCACGGCTTGAACTATCTTGCTTGGCATGTAGTGAGTCTATCTCATATATTAGTTTCACTGTTTAAGTTGCATTACTGAAATAAATGAACTTTTGCACGATATTCTAATTTTTTGAATTTCACCTGTCTTGTGGAAATAAACTAAATAGAGCTTTTAGATCCAAAGGAGAAAAATAGTAAGCTAAAACAGCTTCAGCTCTGCATTTCTATTTACCATTTACTAAGAGATCTGTATATCTTGCTAAACATGGAGTTTTGGTTAGAAATAGAATGGTATATATCCAGAATTGGAGCACCAACTGTTATTTTTTTTCTTTGAAGGCATTCAACCTACTTCCTTTACTCATAAAGTCCCACTTTTGGATCTTTAGACAGTTCCCTGATCCCAATATTGTAACCATTCTTTTTACGCTTTGAAAAGAGGTTTTGCCTCCGTAAGAAGTTATCAATACCTCAAAATGTTATAGACTGATCTGTTGGTCTAAGACAAAATACATGGAATAGGGGGCTATAGCCCTAATACTGTCAATTTCTATAGTGGGTTGCCCATCATATATCAATAACTTCTACCCAAATGAATGCATCCACGTTGCAAATAGGAATAACTGCTTATCACAACTCTTGTATGAAGTTATCTGTCCTTATTTGTTCTTGGATTAAAGGACTAGTCCACACCACAATAATTTTAGATGTGAGAAAATGTTAAAATTCCCAGCAAGGGGCTAGTTTGCTTTACCCTATGCTCAACATAATATTTAGATCACAAAACATAACCTGAGCCATTTGTTTGCTGCATATTTTAAATTTAATAAAATAAGATAGTTGTATTTCAAGAAATATTTGCCCTGCACAATTTCAGCTTGGCAGCTTAAAATTGGTAAAATCCAGACATTCTGGGTGGAACTGGCAAAAGTAACTCCAATGCTATAGTGGGGTTTCAGAGCAATTATGTTTGGACATATCCATCACTCTTGTCCTGTACAACTTAGAGCTACTGTTTCTTAGTTCCAAAAATGATAAAAAGACCAGGCAACTGCTTTGAGCAACAACATTCAAAATTATCCTCACCCTCAACAGTTACAACATGCTGAGCACACTATGTAAAATAAGAGTGTATATGTCAGAGCTCTGCAATGCTCAAGTTTTCAAGGGAAGCCATCTTGTTGGAAGAATACAAGGCTGAGCCATTCATCTTGTATTGCTGGTTCCTCATGTAAACTGAGAACTTGTAGCAACCTCTGCAAATCCATTAGGGGAGGGATGAGGCAAAAGTCAAGATGTACTGCTGTACCACCTTGCCAAGGACAATGAAACAAAATTTGAGCCTCTTCCAAAAAGTCCAACCTTTAAAAAGATAATGGATATGCTTTTCTGAACTGCTTGCTACAATTATAAATCCCAGGAAAATGTCCCAAGGTTTGGCTCGAGGTTCAAGAAAATGAGTTGAATGGCTGACGGTCAGCTAGCAAAAACCAACAGAAGCAAAAGTGGTGCACTATAAACATTTCAGCAAAATTATGAGCACGCCAAACTAGAAAACGCATAAGCAATAATTGGAAAGAGCTCCCTATTCAGCAAATCAAATTCTGTAGGGCAGGAGTAAGTGGACTGCAAATGGCCCCACCTGCCTTTATGCAACCACAACTAAATTGATCTATATAAAAAAGATGAAAAGCAGGTTTGTTAGTCATCTGAAAGCTTTAAATGCTGATTTTGTACTTCAGCATTACTTCAAATCTTGCTGAAAAATAAAAAGGGGAGGTGAACATCTGGCATTAATGTACCAAAATATTGCCATGTCCCTATGGCTCTTACAGGCTGAAATCTTTTTTTTTTTTTTAAGTGCAATCCCCTCCCTCCCTCTGCCCAATTATAAAAAAGTTTACCCGCAGTAAGAAAAGTCCAAGATCTCCTGTGGGAGCTGGGCTAGGTTGGTCTTCCAATAGTGAAGTCTGGATATTTTGTTCTGATTAGAACTTTTCAAAGTTTTATTCTTGGTATTCCCTTTTCACACAGCAGTAGGATGGGAACTGTACAAAAACAACTTCACTTTGCCCTGATCATAAATAAGCCATCACATATAAAACCACAAGTCAGGGTAAGCCTATTAGGCTCACCTCCATCTGTTCGCTGAGAAAAGGATCTCGGTACCACTTGTTTTGAGAAAACTGTTCAGACATTAGAAGAAGCACTCCTACATGTCCTTCAAATCAATCCAGTATTTTTCCGCAAAGAAAATCATCTGGGGAAAAAATAATCAAGCTTCACCTCTTCCAGCTCTTTACTAAGTTCATGACCAGGATTAAGCAAATGCTTTGGATCTGGTGGGGAGGACGCAGATTTTCCTACAGCTCCTAAACCTTTTGTACTGCGCCCTCGCCCGCAGGCACTTTTTTTGCTCGCTTCTTCATGCGACTGCGGGCATAGACACGGAGGAAAAGTGCTATGAAAACCACACCTACTCCCAGCCCACCCATCACGGTGACTGCGTGGCCATAGATGAGGCAAGAAAGCAGGATGGCAAAGGCTTGGCGTAGAGTCATGATAATGGTGAAGACAGCTGCTCCAAATTGGTTGATGGTGTAGAAAATGAAGAGCTGTCCAAAAGCGGAACACACGGACAAAAGCACAGCGTGAGCAGCAAACTCTGAATGCCGTGCCATAAAGTTTACTGATTCTATCAAGGCCCCCTGCTCCAGCAGCGAGCCCACTGTGAACAGGCAAGAAAAGACATTCACTCCAAACATCATTTGCACTGAGGACATCTTATAGGTGAAGAGGGCATCCTGCCAGTTGGAAGTGAAACTGTCAAAAGCAATGTAGCCACCGAGGAGAATCACACCAGAGAAGGTAGTGACAGTGGAGAGATGCTTATTGTGAGTACTAGAGAGCAGAAACATGCTAACCCCTACTGAAATGAGTGCTGCTGTTAAATATTCCCAGTACTCATAGCTTTTGCGGGATACCAGCTTGCCCATCAGCATGACCGGAATCACCTTGGAGGCTTTGGCCAGCACTTGTGTGGGGAAACTGATATACTTGAGAGCTTCATATTGGCACCAGCTGCTGAGAATGTTGGAGAGGGAAGCAAAAGAATACTTGTACATGGGAGCGCCATGACGAGGCTGCTTGATCAGAGCACAATAGAGGCCAGCCACGGTACAGGCCAGGATCCGGTTCATGAAGACAAGGAACTGCGAATCTTTGAACTTCTCTCCAGGCTCTGACTCACTTGCTCCATAGGACCTGGTCATGACACGCTCCTGGAGGACACCCCATGTCAAATAAGAGATCTACAAAGTGAGAGGCAAGACAGGAGATTAGGAGGACAACTATCAGGGAGAAAGTGACACATGGTGACCATCTGACAGTCTTGAGGGGAATCTTCTAACTCTTCTATCTATCCAGAGTAATCTAAATGCTTGTAAACACTTTATCAACACAAGCTGAAAGCTAAAAGTCAAATTTGACCATATTCTCTTATCCCTTACAAGTAGGATCTAATCTACCAAAAAAAAAATTCTGATGAAGTCAAATAGAGATTATTAAATTATGGCACCACCTATACTTGCAAAATTGCAAAAATCATATGCTTCTGGTAGTTCAACCGCAAAACAGTTGAGGATATTACTGGTACTTATATAACAAAAAGACAAACTGGTCCTGGAGAAAATAGATACAGGATGTACCAAAAATTAGGCCTCATAAGCAAATTACCATATGCTTTGTTAATTTTATTAAAAAATGTTCATGAAAAAAATAACTTCTCTGATAAGAGGATGGCAGCTATATTATCAGTGTCTCCTGATTGTGGAATGGAAAGAAAAGAATTGGCAATCAGACAACTCAATTTTTTAAAACGTTATCAACATCCAATACCCTGCTTGTCACATATGTTTGCACATATGCAAAATGTCAAAAAGAGGCCATAAGAAACTGCAATAATTAAAGAAAATCCAGCAAACTCCTCCAAATAGAAAACTAGGGAAAACTTATTTTAAAAAATCAATAGCTTATCTATATGAGCCAAACATTTAGGCTTAAATTAAAAATGATTGGGTGACAGTCTATGCATGTGTGTAAAAGGTGAATTCATGGAACTTTACAGATTCTAAGTTTTAGTTACTGTGAATTTTTAGAAGTGTTCCTAGCACCCAAGAAAAATCTGGTTAGTACATATCATATTAATTGATTATTTTAATTGTTTGTAGAATAAACCATAATGCCCTGGTTCACAAATAATGCTAAATGATAAACCAAGTTTACAAAGAACAATACCTGGGATTCTCTTATTACATTAAGAAATCACCATAAAATCACCATCAGTTATCTCAATTACAGATGAAAATTAACCGGTAGAATATTTGGATCCTATGTAAACTATATATTTAACTATGAACTAACCACATTGTCAAGTTCCATTACCAAATGTGGAAATTGGTGTTGCTACACTTTACAGATGGTAAATCTCATTTTATAAATTTACACATTTATTTCATGCAACATATATCAGCCTCATAAATTATTTTCCTTTAACTGAACTAACCAAATCAATATATAAACATTTCTTCCCAACTTCTGTCATTAGAAAACTGGTACTTGGCTTTCTAAATCTTAATTTAGGGCCACAATTGGGACTAGAAACTTGGTTGCTAAGCAAATTAATCAAACAAGATGTGACCACTTTGTTTAGCAACCCCAACCCAACACTTCTGCCTACCATTAATAACAGAGAATCATGGGTCATTAAGCAGAATCCCAGGAAAGAAGCACAGGATGCCTCTGGGTGGACATGGTCTCATCCAGGTCATGCATGAGTTGAGGGTGTGGTGCAAACCACACGTTTTGTTGTTCACACACTCCACCTTCGTTGCTCACTTTCACTGTATCCTTCTTCACTCCCATACACACCATGGCCTTTTCCCTTTGCTCACTCACACTGTGCCCTCTTGGCTCACTCTCTCTTCACTCTCCAGGGGCACTTCTGGGAGCAGGTCATAGGACCATTCAGTACCATTGGAACTTCAAACAGTTGCTGAATAAATGGGTAAGTAAAGAACTGCCTGCACTTCCCCGGCAGTCTCAAAATTGGGTGACCCAAAATTGAGTGATCTAAAGTGTATCTGTTCTTTACCTGTAAGCCAGTTGCACAGAATAGCAGCTTAAAAATCTGACGGGCTGTAGATGACTCTACAGTCTCATTTCGAGCTGCCGAAATGCCATCATCCTGATGCATTGATTTGGCTTCATTGCCAAAAACGCAGGATTTGATTACTGGAAAACAAATTCCACGGCCTAAGAAAGAAAAAAGAATATTATCTATAGCAATCAATTATCTCAATGGCTCAAGGTAAAGATTTACCCTTTCCAGTCCAGTCCAATTCTAGAGAAAGGCAATGCTCATCTCCATTTCTTAGCTGAGGGAGACAGCATTGTCCAAAGACATTTCCGTGGGCACACTGTTACTTTAATTACCAATGTAGTACCTATTTATCTACTTGCATTTACATGCTTTCGAACTGCTAGGTAGGCAAGAGGTGGGGCAAGTAATGAGAGCTCACCCCATTGCATAGTGTTCAGCATCTTTCACCGTTGAGCCATTGTGCCCCCTGTTCATTAATGCTAATTACAAGCTTATTCCTAGCAATATTATCCCTGTTAATCCAGTTTTATTTTCATTTTCTCACTTTGTTCCTGCTAAGATATATTTTCTGTATTTCTGGCCATATGGAAAGGCAGATTCACATTCCACGTCTCTTATTCACAACGTTGCACTCACAGTTTGCTAAGCTAATGAAAGACAGACCCAGAGGATACATTTTATTACAGATATAATTGAAGAACACATGAGTGTTTTTTGGTGGAGAACACAGCTAAATGATTAAAGAAAAGCACTTCAGCAGTAGAATTAACAATTTTTATTTTTATAAACATATTTTCATTCAAATACAGAAAATTCAAACAGGTCACAGAATAGGAATAGAACATAATAATAAAACCACTGAAAAAGTATTAAAAGATATAACTAAAATTACTGGACAATAAAATTTTCATTGGGCACTAAAAACATAGTATACATTTGACTACCTTGCACAGGAATTTAAATATGTAGGGGCCATCTTAACAGAACTGGGGGGAAAACAACACTAGGCAACCAAAGCCATCTGGCTGAATTTTGCCCATTTTGGCAAGCTACCATTCACATTTTGTACTACCAATCCAATGGGGAGGCTATAGAATACTGCCAACACATTAATTCGTATCCAGAAACAGTACAATATACAAACCAGCTGGAGGCAGTAAAAGGTACTTTTATAATATCTACCAAGGTCACCTAGGACAATGCAGGCTCAAAGGAAACTGGCAAGAGAGATAGACTTGATCTCTGAAAGAATTGAGGATACTTATGCCTCCTGGGCATGGAAACGCTTCTGTCTTCCTGCAAGTCAGTTTCAGTTTACTGACCTTATCTTCCCCAGTAACAATTCCAATCACCAGTTCAGTACTTGGACAAGTTGACACAATTAGCTGACAAAAAGATAAAAGGAGACGCGTTCTATAGGTACTTACCTGTTTCAAGGTAATTCTTCCTCTTAAAATACTGTATGAGCAAGAAACCTGGCACAAGAATGCTTGCATAGCCTGCAGCATTGACCAAAAATGGTAACAGCCAAAAATCTCCCCAGGAGTCCTGGTGAACAAGGGGTGCACCTTCATCTGCAGCCACCGCATGAAGAGCCATTAGCACAAGAGACAGGCAGAATCTGCTAAGAAGAAAAAAATTAACAATAAGACAAATAAAATCCACATATCTCCCTAAGCACATGAAGTTGACAATGGTTATGGGGAGGGGGGGGTGACTTAAGACCATTTTTTACACTTATGGCAGTTGTTGCATCCTCATAGTCACATGATCAAAATTCAGGCACTTGGCAACTGACTCATATTTAGGACAGTTGTAGTACTGCAGAGTCATCTTTTGCGACCTGACAAGCAAAGTCAATGGGGAAACCAGATTCACTTAATAACCATCTTACTAAATTAAGAGCGGCAGTGATTCACTTAGCAACTGTGACAGAACAAGTTGTAAAATGGGGCAAAACTCACTTAACAAACGCCTCGCTTAGCAACAGAAATTTTGGGTTCAATTGTGATTGCAAATGGAGGACTACCTGTAGACCATTTTTTTCAATGGATTTTCAAAATAAGTATTCCAGCCACACACGTCTGCCATGTTTGCACATTAAACAAAGCATATTGGAACAAGCAGAACATCCGGGAAGTAAGAAGACCTTCCTACAAAGCAAACATTAGTAGCTATAGAGAAACACCATAAAAAAAAATACAATCCTCACAATAAAAGTCACAATTTCTGGGCAGGTCAATGAAGGGGGGGGAGAGGGGGGGAGTATTAAGAACTACCTCTCAAGGACAGTGGAAAATTGGAGAGGTTCTTTCATGCAACAACTGTATAGATCCCCCTAAACCCATACCACCTCTCACCCATTGAGCATATTGTTCTGGACTTCTGGGACTTATGACTCAGCAGCTTGCACGTAAGTGCTGGAGGAAATCATAATGGCATATTTTCAGAGATCAGAATGAAATTAAGATATGTGCAGCAGGGGAGTAACTTCTTTCTGTTGTGCAACTGCAAAATTGACCAGCAAAAGAAATATTACAGTAGTCAAAAGGGGTCAGTAGATAAATGCCATACAGCACTCTACATTTACTGAATCGAACATGTTTGGATGAGAATTTTACAGCAAAGTTAAGGTTAATGATTGGTAAAATGCTGGAGATGGCAGTCTTAACTGAGTCTCCTCCTGAACTCTATACATCCCCTCCCCACCCCATGCAATAGAGGAAGTAATGCCCAGAGCTGCAGATTGCCTACCCTTCTGTTTTCAGGAATATAAATGTTCAGAATAAACAATCATCCAGAAGCAATTTCTCACAATGAAACAGCTTATTTCTGAGCATGCACAGAATTTCTGTCTAATTCATAGTTACTCCACTACAGTACCAAAGAATGAAAGAGCTTTCAAAGCAGGTTATGCCCCTTAATGAAAACCCAGCTCTTCAACTGTTCCAATAGCACTTCCCTTTCTTTCTCATTAACTGTCACGGGCAGAAAGTATTTCATTGCAAGACTTTTTGCAAGATACGAGACAACAGAAACATGGTTTTGAGAAAGTCTCACCAGGAATGTATAGCCCATTTCACTGTGAGGTTAATTTCAACACTTCTTGCCTTATTTAATTTTTCTGTAGCAAACATGTCCAAGAATGCAAAGGTAGCTGTTAGAAAAATGGTGAAATTCTCAAATTTCTGTTCTTTTTGTGTTAAATATATTCTTTTAAAACCCTGGAAATCTAACATGGGGGTGGGGGGTCTTGGATGAGAGATAGAAAGCACTGGAGATGGTCCCTTCTAACAGTGAGAGCAGAGATCCCTGAACCCTACAGAGAGTAGGAAGGAACCAGAGAGAGGAAGGCTCTCACTGAATGGAGAAGGAGGGAAGTAATCGAAATGGCTGGAGCAAAGCAAGTGGCTATCCCAAAATATGTTCCCAAGAAGAAGAAAATAACAGAGTGGTCAGAGATTTTCAGAAGTCTGCTATACAGAAATACTATTAATAATTAAACAACAATTGGCAGAATTTGTTCTTCTTGCCACAGAGCAATTGATTGCATGGTATCTATGTTTGCGGCTCTGTGAAATTCCAATAATTCATCACAGTATTTCTTGTCTTTTGTGATACATTGCACAAGATTTGAGCCTAATATTAAGAGTGTATTAAAATTATTCTTGTTTGGATCAATGTCTACTTGACAGCGTACTGGGCCTGATATGATTTAAATCTTCTATTTGACACTGAATTTAAATAGGTGGTCTTGGATTTGTAACACTGTATTGAATGTACAATTTTAAGATACTGCATATTCGACACAGTAAATTGAAAGAACATAATATAAACTCTTCAAAACTGCGGTGCATCAAACAAAAACAATATGCTCCAGTACTGGCCAGCCACCTGTTTATGGGAAGCTCAAAAGGACAACATAGTATCCCTTCACTCAGGCTACCCAAAAATAACATGAACACTTATTAGTAGTTGACATTGGAAGCCATATAGAAACATAGAGCCATATAGAAACTAGCAGTAATTGATGGCTTTGCTTTCCATGCATTTAAAATTAAAATTCCATGCCTTACACATTATTGGTTGTTACTATGGCAACAAACTTCACAATCTGATCTGCAGACAGACGTTAGGGTTAGGTTTCATACACCACCCTGGAATACCATGAGCTCTGTATCTGGAGAGTCTGACTGGGAAGGAACAGATTCATTTATGAGTAACCATGAGCAGACCCTACCAATCCAGGAATGGGCACAACTGGTGCAGAAGACTACCCGACCCAGGGTTTCTCCTTCTTTAAAAATCCTAGATGTAATAGAACTTTCACATTCAAATCTGGCACACAATCTGGGGTTTTTCCTAGAATTTCTTTTCCAGCTTTCTGCAACAGAGCAGCTAGTGTTACAGGTATGGTAAGCTCTTACTTCTGCCTGGCTGGCAACATCAGCTTCAGCACTAGACATGAAAGAACCTTTCAAAATTTCTAGCCCACAAACTTAACAGGAAACTTGAGCTCCTACATTCATGTACTGTTTCCCATCTAATTGGATATGCATACTTTTCATGTCCCAATAGTTGAGGGCAAGGGATATTTGTAACAATACTGGCAGTTCTTTCCATTTTAGCCCTTCAGGCAACTATTGATGTAGGAGATAACAAATCCACAATTCCAAATGGCAATGAACAGCAAAGTGGGAAAGAAAAAAATACCCTGAAAATGACCCTTGTTCTTAAGTAGCCACTCTGTAGCCCTATGAGTTCTGTGGATGTTTTATTAGCCTCTTATGTAACAAATTGTACAAGAATCAGGATAGTTTAGGAATAACAAGAGATTTATAAATTCTGTATTAATACACACTTATGAATGAAAAGTAAAGCCTGGTTTCCATTAAAGAGTTCAGGTACCAAACTGGAACATTAAAAATGTTAAAATCTGATTTGATCAAACTGAAAGCTATTTAGTTTGACATTATTCTCTTAAGCAGATATGCTTCAGGGACATTCACAAAAAGGACTTGAACATTATGCTATTTCTGAGAGTGGGAAAATTTGGCAAATAAAAATTTGGGTGCCTAATGTTGGCAAATAAATAAATAAAATATTTTCCTCTCATTCTCCAGAAAAGCTATTTAGAATTCAGAGCAGGATATAATACCCAACTCTCCTCACTACTAGTAGAAGCCATCAATCTGCCTGGTTCCCATTATTAAAATCATACAAGTACACAGATCTCAGTAACTGAAAGCAAATTCTGTAGTCTAACTAGTTCTATGTGAAATAATAGATTATAATTATTGCTCTCTAGATTTATTAATGCAGAGTATGAATATAGGAACTTGTATGTGTTTCTTTAAAGTGTTTCCAATCAAGTTTAAAGAATTAACTATTTACTTCATCATGAATCCAGATAATTCACTGACTCTGAATTAAAGAAATCTGTTGTGTAATTTTTATTTGACTTCCAAGACCAGTTCCAAAATATAGCTCAAATTTGATTTGAGATTCCTAGTTGAATTAAATCAGTCTCTACTGGTGAGATATTATAAATACAGCACAAAATTTCATAAGCTCCAAATATAATTCTCATTGCTCCATTAAAAAGCTAACAATAGTGGATACAGTTGCTTATTTAGTAATGCTTATTTTTATAATATAGTGAGACCTGGTTATCACAGGAAGCAATCATTACTTATTGTCACAAATTACTAGTTAATTGTTGCAAGCTGAACTCACCAGCAAAGAATGATTTAAAAACCAAAGAAATTCTAAAATAAAAACCCATGATTGCCTTCCTATGATTGGTATTTGCAGCAGATAGGCATCCTTCAGTGTGAGTGCAAAGTTTTCTGCCAAAAAAATTACCAGTTTTACAGAGAGAAAACTCATAACATAAAAAGCCAAAGTTGACAAATTATGAACAAAAGTACATTTGAATATATATACAAGTGGATTTAATGTGACAGTGGTTCAATAGTTTATTAGGTAATATTCTTTTTTCATTATTTCTTATAACTCTAGAGAAATCCAGAGTTTATAATGCACTATTTATGGAATAAAGTTAATGGTGTCTGAGCCAATAAAAAGGATACTGAGAACAAGAGCAAAAATGAATACTTCTATAAATTTACCTATACAGGTATAACACCAATGCAAAGCGTAGCAATATTAAGCAAAATTATTCTTCAGAAACTTTTCTTTCTTTGATGTTCCACAATGAAAATAATTTCCAAAACTCACTAACACAAGTTTGTTGTGTAAGGAGTGTGTAAGGAGTATTTTGAATGTTAGCACAGTATATGTAGTATGGAGATCATGAAATATTAATGGATAGCTTGAGAATATATGATACGAGAAATTATGCTGAAGTTTCAGATTACAGGGAAGGATAACATTTGGAAGGTTAACATGATTGATTCAGGGTATCAAGTATTTTAAATACTAACTACTAAAACTAGCACTATTCATGTCAAATTAAACTGTGATATTAGTAAATCAGGCCAATTAACTCTGTGCTTATTTTATGTGTATGTGTTATGTGTAAAATGAGAGCCTGTGTAATACAGTGGTTAAGCTGCTGGACTAGGAACAGTGAAACACAGATTCTAGTCCTATTTTAACCATGCAAGCAGGCTGGATGAGTTTGTGCTCTGTTTTAATCTTCAACTGGGAAGCTGAGAAACACCTATCTTCTAAACTACACTGGATCAGCATGGTAGATTATGGTCCATAAGCTCCAATGAAGTTGGCTTCATCTTTATATTCATGACATTGAAATTTGTTTTTCACTTTCATTCAATATAAAGAATATCAGATAAAAGGGTAGAGGTAGCAAATCTTCTCAGTGTTGGCACTATTTTTATCTAATATGTACCATAAAGAGGTCCATCTTCTCCCTTCTCTATGGATAAAACCAGACTTTTTCTATACAACAATGTAATTCTGTAACCATTTCATCCCAGCAGCTGGGATGAAAAGGGAAGGTGAAAAGGAAACAGGAATGGGTATTCCAAAACTGGTTAAATAATGGCTGTTGCCAACAGAAGTTCCTCATTCCCCATCCAGAGGAGAGAAAAAAAGAGACAGGAAGTGGTAAGTGTTGTAACTGCCTCCCAACTCTTCTTGTCTTTGGCTGGAAGGACTAAAAGCTTGGCTGCCAGTCAATGAAATCCACTGTTGCACACAATATATGATACCAATCAAAAGTGACTGAATTTGGAGGACAGGATCACTAGGTTAGCTATAACATGTAAATAAGGGCTGTGTAATCCAATCAACTATAGTCCTTGATGGGATAAACCTGGATTCAAATCCCTTTATAAATTAAGGGCCCCCAGAAAAGGTATTCTTCCTCTAATAAACAGAGGACAAAATGAAAATCTAACAATGATGCCTCAAGTGAAGAAATTTGTTAGTAATCACACATAAAATTATACAGGCATAGTGAATACACTTTAATCACATTTTTGCCACCCAAATCAACAGGACTTTTTTTTTTCAGCAGAGCTGAATTTTGTAGCTATGTGACAAATTGGTAATTTATAAATTATCTAGATTTAAAAGTCTTGTTCCACAAGCTGTATTTGCAATTACTTAATGTGGATCCAAAGCACTATTCTATTCAAATGCTACAGCCCATCCATTCCTTTTCTCATTTACCACTTGTGCTTTTAATAGAAAGTTTTAGGAACAATATTGTCCGTAAGTGTTTTTTCAAGAGGCAACTGGACTTTCTTGTTTTTCTTTGAAGATGTTTCGCTCCTCATTCAAGCAGCTTCTTCAGCTCTGAAAGGAATCTTTCCATTCCCATTCCAGTCAGAACTGAAGAAGCTTCTTGGATGAGAAGTAAAATGTCTTCAAAGAAAAAAAAAGAAAGCTCAGTTGCTTCTTGAAAAAACACCTCTGGGACAACCATGACCTGGATGACTGAGAATCTCCATAGACTTAGGAACAGTATGTAATTTGCAATTACATGAAATATTAATTCTCCTGGAATTAAGGAGAAACTTCCTAACAGTGAAGACAATTAACCTTAACTTGCCTTCAGAAGTTATGGGTTGTTCATCACTGGAGGCTTTTAAGAAGAGACTGGCCAGTCACTTGTCTGAAATGGTATAGTATCTCCTGTTTGAGCAAGGGGTTGGACTAGAAGACCTTCAGAGCTCCCTTCCAGCTCTATTCTATTCTATGAAAATGCAGCATGGGTCCTTTCAAATCAATCCAGTTTAACTGTACAATTATCTATCCAGCTCTTCCTCAGACGACACTGAAAGGCCAACCATAGGCAAATGCTGCTCTGTAGTCTCCATTCACTCCCACTGAGTGTTAATTTCATCCCGTTTCCAGCCTGAAAAAGTTAATCCGCCAGCCTTGGCTATCACCCGATGCCGCCGAAACGAGGGAAGGAAAAAAGGCGACCCAAAGTGCCCGGTTTCGATGGAAATGTCTCCACACCGCCCACACATAACCAGAACTGCCCTCCGCTTTTTTATGCCCCGGTTTCCCAGTTGACCGAGTTCCCGTCAGATTCGCCCAGGATTGGGGAGGAATTCCCTCAGCATCCCGCCTTTTGATGAGGCTTCGGGAAACCACCCCGGGAAGCAACCCCGCCGTAGGTTTAAAAAAAAAAAGCCGCCTAGTTTTGCTCCCCGATGGCACCTCCGCCCCCCTTTATTCCGCCCCCCCGACCCCCACCCAGCACCGGCTTCTTTGCTCGGCTGGATCCGAGGCTTCCAGATGCCGGCGTGGGTTGGCGCCTCCCCGCGCGCCGCCGGGCACAGCAACTTTCATCCCACGCCGAGGCCTTCTTCCTCCCCCGCCAGCCAAAGCAGCCCACCTGCGGCCCATGATTGCCGGCGGGGCCGGGTGCGCGATGCTTCCAGGCAACGCTCGGGTCCTTCGAAAACGGCCGCGCCTTCGTCCCCGACGCCACAGGCCGCAAGAACCGGCGCTTCGGCTGGCCGCTCGCACCTCTCGAGGGGCGCCCCACAGCGTCACCTGCCGGTCCGGAGGCCGAAGGACGGTTCCGAAGGGGAAGAGACCCGCAGGCGGATAGAAAGGCGGACAGGACTGGGACGGAAAGCGAACGAGGCTCCCTGCGAGGAGGAGGGGACCGTTTCTGTTTCATAGGCCGCTCCGGTACGATTCGGGGAGGGTTTTCAATCAAGGTTGGACCCGGAGCCCTCTCGTAGCAAGAAGCAAGCGCTGCTTTGTTCCAAGGATGCCCACAAATGGTGGCAAGACGGCGGGCGAAGCCAGCCTTTAAGCTGGAAAACAAAGTCGCCCGCCCAGGTTTGAAAAGCCGGCTGACTTCGCCAGAGGTTTAATCTTTTCAACCTACCTCTCTATGCCTTCTAAATTCGTTTTGTTTTATATTTAACATTTCTAGTACCCGTGGGAGTAAAGGCACTATTATTTGGCCTTCGTTTGTTCCCCCCCCCCATCCCCCCCAGTGGAAATTGAAAGGCTATTGCTTTACAATACGATTCTCCGATTCTGCTTAGCCTGATTGTTGCTGGTTTTGTTGAGTAGCTCCAGACTCTCCGCCATAAGCATCCATTTCACCAGGACTGTAGGTGAATAATTGTATTTCTGAGCTCCTGTAAACGCATGCTTGCGTCTTCAATGAGAATATCTGATTACTTTATTTAGTCTTCTGTCTCCCTTCTCTTTTCTTTAAAAATTGCTTTTGATTTTCCAGGCATCGGGCATAGCCATCCTTTCCTAACTACAAGGAAGCCAAAATGACAGATCATAAATTAGGACATCACATCCTTTCCTACTTTAATGGCAATGCCACAGGGGGCCATGTAAAGGGCAGAGATGTATATCACGTGTAATTATTTGCCTTCTCTTCTCACTGCAAATACCTATGGCTTCACTTACTCCCAGCTTCTCATTTCGTGTCCAAAATAAAGGTTTATTTTTAGGGTGCTTCCAGTGAGCAGGCTGTTTTTACTTCATGTTGCACTGAATTTGTTCCATGCTATTTATTCTCAATATTTTTTCCAGCTCCACAATTAGTCTTTCTGAAGCCTTTCTGATGATCTAGCTTTCACACCCATAATTACAATTGAGAAAAGCACAGCCTTGACAATATGTATCTTTCTTGTCAGTGTAATTTTAATATTTGGTCTAAACTTGTTACAATTTTGTTTTTCCCCAAGTAACAAATGTCTCTATTTCAAGATTGCAAAGTCCAGGAAGATAAGATGTATTAACTTCCTCAATTTGTTCTTTAGCTTTCTGCGCTGATTTGGCATTGCCTGTGGACCTAGTTTTTTTAATACTGAGCAGCAACAATCCTTTGAACTCTCTTCTTTCACCTTTAACGACTTCCTCATTTCCAGTTATCAGGTGTTAGGATCTAATATCTAACAAGAGCTACTGTTGGAACATAGGGGAATTTAATATTTTCATTCCCACACTAAAAATATTATTTAAGAGTGTAAGGTCTTGTTAGACAAATTACTGGTTGTGAATTCTCTTTCAGTTGAGTAAGCCAGATGGCCAAGTGATATTGGTCTGTTCAGGGGCAGCACTTACTAGCTTGCTTATAGGCTTCTAACCTTGACTGGCCTTAGTTAAGCCAGAATACAGAAGGCAGTAGTCCTATCACATGTCAGATTGTAGCAGGAGTGGGAAGTACCTGAACAGTTGGGAGTCACAACTCAGCCCTTGGTGTATTGTGGCCTCCAGGAAGATTTGGATGATGAGCAAGAGCAGTACAAATAAATATAGCTGAAATATTTCATCATGTTTTATGAACGTTATGGGTGGGAATGAGAGAGGAAAACCTTTAAGAGATAAACTTCCATTGTTCCCATCATTACTTCCCCTTAATTCTAAAAAGAGTCCAAAATTGCACGATCAACATTCATCCCATTTTGATGGTGCAATCTTGTCTGCTTGGCAGGCTACAAATGGGCAGCTATTGGGTTATATAAGATCCGGGGGGGGAGGGGGGGGCTCCCCCTCCTGTTAGGTAGCAGATTTTTCTTTTTATTCTGATCTTTCTTCTACACTATCTTCCCATCTGACTGAACAGCATTAGATACAGAAGCCATGTGACTTGAATGTGTACCATGAACAAAGTATTATAGGAAAGGCAGAAAATAAACCAAGTGTTAAATCAAAACCACGAGAATAAAAGCATTACTGAAGGTTTTCTTTCCCAGATTAAAAAACTATTCTGACAATATTTCATGATTAAATGCAATGGATGCTTTAACTATACACTTTAGGTAATTTTTGCACTAATTAATTTTATATTTAAGTATAAGAACATTTGCTACCTAAATCAATCAATCTTCAGATCACTGCCTAAGCTAATCAATTGTTGAAATTGATCAAAACTTTCTGTATCTTATAAATGGCATATACTACTCGCCCCCAACTTTTTGGGCACTAGAGACTGGTTTCATGGAGAAAGATTTTTCCACAGATTGGAGGGGGCTTGGTTTCGCATGCTGCCTGCATCCCACGGATGGGGCTTCACTTGTTTGCATGGCCATGTTTCTGGCATGCTGCAGACCAGTGCCAGTACATGGACTAGGGGTTGGGAACCCCTGGCAAATACTACCTAAACCATACAGGAAGAATTCATTGTAGGAAAGCTGGTTTCTAGCATCTATCAAACTTCCCTGACTGCTATTATATGGATAATTAAATTTACACTGCATTATAATGGCCTAAGTCAGAACAAAACGTGTGTGGGAATTCAGATCTTTTACTTTGGTAACTGCCATTATATGCATAATTAAATTTACACTGCATTATAATGGCCTAAGTCAGAACAAAACGTGTGTGGGAACTCAGATCTTTTACTTTGGTAACTGACTGTTGATTTCCCCAGCAGCCACCTGCAAAAGAGTTATTGGGATGCATGAAAGAACATATTTTATTGTGGCTATGGCTGGACAAAAGAACTTTTCTGTTCTTACTGTTAAAGGGTGATGTGTCTCTCCTCTTCCAGAAAACGATGTCTGTAGGCATGTGAAAATGTGTGGGCTGTTTCTGATATAAGACATGGGCAATCTCTTGGGAGTCACAATGGAATCTAAATGTTTGCAGTGACATTCTACTAGTAGGCTTATGTGGAGGCTGAAAGAATTTCCCAAAATGAGTAGGTTATTATATATTCCACCTCCAGTTTGGTGCACAGGATGAAAGGTCACAGTCAGCCAGAGTCAGATTTACACCAAAGATGTTCAAATGTAGTAGAGAGATTCACATCTTCACCAAGATTCTGCAGTTAGTAAGATTTTTGAAATCTTGGTTTACTTTGGGATATCTTATTATCATTAATTGGAGACTGGTATCATATATTGTGGTCATATCTTTCTAACAAGTGGAACAACAAATAATGCAGTGTAAAAGTGATCTATATGCCTAACAGGGCTGTGCAAAATATAGAGAAAATGTCCTGCAAAATGCATTGTTGTGAGTGAAGCATCCTACAAGGATCATGTAGTCCAACTTTCTGCATTATGCAGGAAAATCAATTAAATTATCAGTGAAAGGTGGCTATTAGCCTCCTCTTTAAAATTTCCAGAGATGGAGACTCTACAGCTATTCCATTGTGGTACAAATCTTACTCTCATGAAGTTCTCTACATTTTAGTGAAATTTAGATAGCTGCAGAACTCATTCTCTGCCTTGACTCTTTGAGTTTAGTTAGTCCCCGTCCCCCCCAGCTATTTATCAGATGAATTAATGCTGTAAAGATCATATGGAGAATATAAAAATCAGAAGCAATATTTACACCCCAAATTATTTATTGATGCTTCTTCATCTTCAAAAAATGGTTTTTAAAAAGCCGAGTAAAAAAACTTCCAAACTACAAGTGGCAAAATCCAGGTTTGCAGGATATAATTTGTTTTTAAGTTGGCCTCAGCAATCTACAAGCCAGAGCAGACATGCAAAATAAAGGCACAAGCAAGAAGACATTCAATGTATATAACTGCCTTTCTTGCATATGGGATGCTGGGTAATAATACATTAAAATAATACAAAAAAAAATCACCCCAATATCAACAAATCACAAGAAACCTCTACAGTGGTGACCAAGAGTCAACCTTATAAGACTTAACAACACAATAACACCTGATTTCACAGGCCATCTAACATTTCTGCCCTTCCTTGGAGCACATTAAGGTGTTCAATGCTTTGTGAAAGGCTGGCAGGATTGGAATCAATCTAATCTTGGCACAGGTGGGGTGGGGGATATGGAGTTCAAAGGGCAGGTACTGTGTCAAAATGGCCTGTTTCCTGCACCCCATTTGATGATCTTGTTTAATTGAGAGGACTCAGTGCATGCTTTGACTTTCAGATCCTACAGGAAGGGTAGAAACAACCAGCGAAGTGGGGAGAAGGTTTCTGCAAATAGTCCTATCTATCCCGTGCCATGAGTTATAACTTATTTGTAAGTTAAGGAACACAAACTCTCCTGAATACATTTGTCCCTGCCTGAACAAATCCTTGCAGGTTTCTTGGCAAGGTTTTTGAGGAGTGGTTTGCCATTACCTCCATCCTAGAGTTGAAAGTAAGTGACCAGCTCAAGATTTGTACCCAGGGCTGGACTACAACATACAGTCTCCCAGGATCTAGCCCAATGCCTGAACTACTACACCAGCATTCGCTTTCTGTCAATCTATCACAAAATACCTAAACATTATCAGTGGGATTCAATCTATCTTTTGGGAATTCCTGAACATAATTTCATTGGATCAGGCAAATAACTTATGCAGTGTATAAAATGTCATTTACTCTTAAATATTCAAATCTCAAAATACACAGGGATGTTCATTTCTGTGAATATAAATTTACTTAATATAAGCACAGGCTGAACTGTTGCTTCATCCAGAGAGCTGAACCATTAGCATTTACAGAGGAACCTAGATTTTATTTTCCTCAAACATTCTAATTTTGTTCTATTCATAGAAAGCTGCAGGGATCCATTGAGACAGCAGAATATTTCAAATGAAGTGCATTTATAGCACAATTTTGCAACTTGTGGTTGGGAGACAAGCAAAGAGGAAGCTAGTATTACAATCAACCACAAGGTGGTAGCACATCTTAGATCTAAGCAACTTACAGAAACATATTTGAAAAACAGCTTATTTCTGTTGCATATTTTCCCTTCATCAGTCCAACTGACCCTGAAATTCATGGGCGGGGGAGGGGTTTCTTCATGCACTGTGGTTTAAATCTCACTTGCACTTTTCCTTGCAATTCCAGCTGAAAGATTTTTCCCAGGTGGAGAATATATTACATGAAGAAAATGCATCTAGACCAACACATAAAAGCAGGATATTTATTCATTTAAGAACCTTATTTTGTCAGTGAAAAACAAAAGCAAATAAGAAAAAGGAACATTTTTTTCTAGACCAACACATAAAAGCAAGATATTTATTTGTTCACTTTAAGAACTTTATTTTGGCAGTGAAAAACAAAAGGGAAAAAGAAAAAAACAACTGGAAAAGAAAGTAAGAAGCAAGGATCTCAAGTTAGAAAAGGATATAAAAATAAAGACCTTTTTGGCAGAAAATGTTTTGCAAAACTGCCATTTCTTCTTGGAAGTAGTTTCTTCTCTGGAAAACAGGGAAAAAAGGAAAACTCAAAACCTCTCCCTGGGACATCCCAGTTCATTGCGCCATTCAGGATTTGCCACAGTTACTGACAGCCACTCCCAAGCAGCAAACAGTAGGAGGGAGGGACCTGGGAATTTCCCTGCTCCAGATTAAAGTTTATATATGAGAAACTATCTCTTTGATTTGATGACCACAGTGATTTTCTCACTAAACGCACAATCTAAGTAAAGTAAGTTTATCAGATTGGAGACTACAATCCACAAAGGCAGTGCTGTGGTCACTGTCAGCCTCAAGCAGCAATGTTATATGCCTCACAAGGTTAACCTTCCCATTTGGATGTTAGGATGTTCAGCTGGAGCACATCACAGGCTTTCCGGAGATCTTCAGGTCATCAAAAGGCAAAAGTGTAAGGATCTGTCAACAAAAGGAAAATAATGATACAGTGACCTATCAAGAAGGTTGTGTACAAAAAAAACGTAGTATTGCCACTTTATCATGGAGAAAACCCATCCTTGTGGTTGCTAAGAGTCAACATTGACTTGATAACTTGGCGGTGTGTAATTAATTATCACTTCAATGAGTGACAGAAACACAAAGCGCAGTTTGCAAAGATTGCCAGCTATCTAGTGTGGTCAGAAAGAGCAATATACTCTATGCTTAAACCCTTCTACCCATTATGAGGGAAGATATTTTATGATATTTTTCCTATGAAGAGCAGGATATTCAGTTAATTTACTATATACGATCCCTTTTTATGTGTTTTGGGGACTAACATGTTCATGGAAGAAAATACCTCTCAACAAATTGCCTATGTGAACACCCCAAGCTTTTCCAAACAAGGCTAGATTCATCACTATAGGTACTCAGTCCTCAACTTATGGCCACAACATAGCCTGAAAGATGTGTTGTTAATTTGGGGCAGTTATTAAGTGAGACATGTGACTAGGACACTAGTTTGAACTCTATTCTAATATATAAAAATATTCTATTTTTTAAGATATTTTTTCATAATAAGCAGCTTCCTCCACATCAAGACCATGAGTTTTATTATACAAAGAAAGAATAACGTTGTTCTAAGATGTCAGGGACATCAGACATTATGCATAGATATCCTTTCTTTCCTAAAGGAAACTAAGCTTTAATGTTTTATTTCTCTAAACTACCTAGGAAGTGAGGTAAGTCAGGCAATATGAGGGCAAATAGCTAAAGGTCACCAATGGAAGGAATCCAGCTCTCTGAAATGCAATGCAGAAGTCTATCCATTCTATCATAGAAGACACCAGAATGGTGCTGGTCTCTCTATTGGGTTGGAATTCAAAGCAGGAATCTGCATATGTAGGCTAAGGGAGCCCAATGGCCTTTGATTTCCATTTCTATCAATTGCCTATATATTAATAATGAAGACAAACCCTATTCAGTTTCAGAGTAAAATCTGGTGCTCATTTTGCCCTACATGGAGCTCTGGTTTGCTTAGATCCTTATCTTCCTGATGTAGGAAGGACATCAGTTATCATCTTGAAACATTGCAGCATAATTGATGGAAGTCTGCCTATCCTGCCTTATGTAGCTGCTTGGAACTAAAAGATGTTGCAGTGATGCCAAGGCATTAGCAACCCAAGGCAGACTAGCCAGTTGAGCAGCTCCTCCCTGCACGTAGCCTGTAAGATTAAGATCAGATGGATGTGAACTGCAATTTGGCAAATCAAAGTTACAAACAGCATCATGGAAACGGAGACAAGTGCAGTTGCCAGAACCCCCAATCCTTGCCTTTTTGCTAAGCATCATGTGCTAAAACTTAAGAATTACACAATACAACTTGTATCTCTATGTTACTTTCAGATCGGGAGTAGGCAACCTACAGCTAATTAGTTTCCCAGCACCCTGGGAGTGTGCAGATGAAATTCAGGGGTAAAATGGCTACATTCTAAAAGTGAGAGGTTTCGCAATTAACAATGGGATTGAGAACCTTCTAGGAAGAATAGTGCTTCTGTTTCCTTTTTGAAAACCATTCAAATACAAGTTAAAATTTAAATTTTTTTATCTTTCTATTTTTTGGCCTTGGGGTTGGTGTTTAGTGTGTGGGAATGGAAAGCCTCTCAAAGTTAGGTGGTGCTATCCCCTGCCTTTAGTTTCCAAATTACATTCCACAAAAATGACCAGTTCCCCTTTCCAAATTTTAATATCCTTTTCAATAGGCCAAGTATTTAAATGCTCCATTTCGTGTTGTCACCAGATGGCTTCTTGCCTACTAGAAAATGGATAGCCAGCTTCCAGACTCTCATAATGATGCCAACTCTTATTCAGCACCTGAATCGGATTTCTTTGCTCTTGCCTCTAGAGCCTGATCTATTGCAAGTCATTCCAGAAAAATTCTCACATCATCATTGCCATCTGCCAGATCTTGAGCTGTCTCATTTTCCATATTCCGCAATAAGGTATCTGCTCCCGAATGGCAGAGGATTGCAGCAATGGCAGCATTGTTCCTGCCCACAGCCAGGTGCAGTGGGGTGCAGCCATTGTACATCTGTGAATCCACCTGGGCTCCCAATCGCAGGAGGTGCCTCACAGCCATCTCATCATGATTCTCCACTGCCAGATGTAGGGGTGTTTTTCCACTTGTGCCATCCTGAGGGAGCAAGAGACAGAGTCAGTTATTTCACGAGATCGAATGAGCAAAATTCCATAGAACGTACCTCTCTGGGTAGATACAGTAGCAAACCTAGGTTTCCTACTGCAAAAGCCTGCTTGAGTAAAAAAGACCACAGTGAAAGCCAGTTCCAAACAAAAGTAAGAGAAAGAGAAAGTTCCTTTCTGGACCATGGTGTGCCTGAGATTCAAGCCTATTGCTCAAACCTAGAAGAGCCTAGGATAGGGATCACACAGGCATAGCAGTTCCTAACTCAGAGTCTGAGCATTCTCTTCCTGAAGATGCAAAAACTGAACTAGGAGCTCAGAAGTAATCATAGAGATAATTGTAACAAATAATGGAATATGTTTATTAAATATATTGAAATATATTAAATATACTGAAATAAATGAAATGATATAGGAGAGCTTGAAATGGAATTAACATCAGGGTTTAGGAATAAATGAATAGATTAATAGGTCCTTTTTTTCTGAAATTGAAGATAAACCTTATGAAATTAAAAAGGGAAAACCATGCAGAATCTGATTTATATATGTTATGTAGTTTTAAATGGGATTATTAATTTTAATGTTTTAGGTAATAAAATGTTAAACATTTAATGGGATTTAAAAGGGGAGATAATTAATGAATATGTCACTTAGAGGTGGCGCACTTAAACTGATATTTTAGGGGGGAAACCAATTTATAGGAGGAGTGTTATTAATCAGAATTTAAGAGGAATATACAAATGTGACAGTTAAAAGTACTAAAGTATAATAATTTTGAAGTTAATATATGTGAATTAAATAATGAGATAAGCATTTGGAATAATATAATAAAAGAGAAAATGTATAAAAGCATTGTTAAGGTAAGAAATTGAATACAAAAACTGAATATGTAATTATGATCATATTTGCATGTATATGTGAAACCTGTAATCATGCTGTTCACTAAAAAGAGATGTTAAAATGTGGAAATACTGAAAAAAACTTGTTTAAAAAAAAAAGAAGTAATCAAGGTTGTATATAAATTCTGAAATGGCTGTGACTCCTTGGAATTGATATTGATTCCTGGGAACTACGATCATGTGGATCTCATTTGGTTAGCAGCAATGAAGAACTGATTTTTTTTTAATTGCTTTGTTCCAGGATGTTTCTTTTTGTTGTTGTTGATTTGTTTGTTTGCTTCCCAATCATCTCCACAGCCAGCCAACCTCCCATCCTGGTCTGACCTTGCTTAGCTTTCTAAAATCAATCTTCTGTTGATGGCACATAATCACTAACTAAATCCAAATGTCATTCTAAAGGTTTTATCCTATAAGTTTAAAAGTTATCATGTTTCATTTGCACAAAGGAAAGAAAGAGAAGTTAGGCAAAGCAACCACTTATTTTCCCCCCCCCTTTTGTTCACTTGTGTCCAATTCGCAGAGTCTCCTGGATAAGTTCCTGAAATTTAATTGACAAGGAATTTCAAAAATGGTTTGCCATTGCCTCCTTCTTAGGGCTGAGAGAAAGTGACAGGCCCCAAATCACTCAGCTGGTTTTGTGCCCAAGGCAAGACTAAAAACTCATGGTTTCCTCCTAGTTTCTTAGCCTGATACCTTCACCACCATATCAAACTGCCTCTCACATAGGTAAGTCAGCTTTCCTGTATCCCCCCTCTTCCACTTTTGGAAATTTTGGAGTAGTGCTCCCTATATTTTTAGCATTAGATTTAGCCATTCCAATATTGTCAAGCACCTGGGAAATCCAGAGATTCAGGCAGTTCAAATGAATATAAAGATTTATTGCAAGCTTAAATTATCTACAAGAATCCGATCAACTAATAGTCAAGGGAAACGAGTAGGAAATAAGAAAGGCATTCAGGTGGGCCAGACTTAGATTGTTTGGGGGTACATAGGGACTCGTGACCTATGACACGATTGATGTGTTGGGTTCAACCCTGTCATCTCCTACATCTACTTCTTATAAAGTCAATTTTTATATTCTGCAACATTCCAAATTTTCTGCTCGTAAGAAATTTTTCAGAATTGACATACAGTATATCAGAGATGGAGCTCTGTTAGATCTCCCTAACTTACCTGTACATTAATGTCAGCTCCGTTCTGCACCAGTAATGCCATCAGTTGAAGGTTCCCTTTCAAGGTGCTGATGTGAAGACACGTTAAGCCTGGAGGGAGAAAAATAAAACCCCAATAGCTCAGGAAATCTTACAAGTGAAGCATTTAAGCCCTGACTTTTAACACTCATCAGACCCAATGGGATCACTCCACACTCTTCTTTACCTTGCCAATTCTGGAGCTGCAGATCTTGTAGAGTTTTTCTAGTCTGCACCTCAGAGATTGGTTTCTTCAGAGGCAGCAACAGCTCAACACATTCCAGACTCTGCTGTTCACAGGCTAAGTGCAGAGCAGTATTTCCATTGCGGTCCTGCAGTGCCGTGTTCACCCCTTTCAGAATTAATGCTTTCACCACTTCGAATTGCTCCAAATACACAGACAAGTGAAGTGGAGTCTGCAAATAGCAAAAAAAAAAAGAGGAATGTGGGCTGGAGCAGAGTAGAGAGGCAAGGCAGGTATGCAAATAAATCTAACAAACAAACTTGGATTCACTTGGATTTTAACTGCATCACAAGAAATATAAAATTCAGCAGTGATGCACCCTGAAAATAAGGAAGGAGAGCAAGTGGATAATGCCTAGACTAGAGATATCAAACTCGCAGCCCATGGGCCGGATGTGTCACGTGCTGGCCACACCCACACCCGGTTTAGTGAAGGAGGATATGTCATGCTGCCATGATGACATGAGTTTGACATCCCTGGCCTAGATAATCCTCTGATCTAAATCCTCTAAATCCAGAGCTTGGTCCTTAATAGATTATCTAGTGATTAGAAAATGTCCATGCTCATAATTTCTTTATTGCTTCCTGTGACTAGCAAAAGACAGAAAAATCTATTCAGAATAAGAGTCTTTTAAATATTCAAATAAAGAATAAAGCTAATAGATCTAAACAAAACAACACTAACAATGATTATCTACTGTAATATAAGGCAAAAAAAAGACACTGGTGATCAAGATTAAGTGTCAGGGATCTAAAGCAGATTTTCTTTATCATTTTTGGTACTGTTTTCATATGAAATTATTCTACACTGATATACTATGTAATTGTCAACAAACGAGAGGTTACCAGACACCTGAGATTTGTAAAGTTATTCTTTGTGCTATTTAAAGAAACTAGAAATCTCTATATTTATAGTGTATACTCAGATTATTTAGTAGTTGCTAAAATAAATGTACTTGTATAATATTAGAAATCAATATAAGCAATTCATAGTGGGATTAATGAAGGAAACTATGAGATTTAGCACTGGTTTTACAATTAATTTATTTATCCAGTGGTCAGTAGTCCAGTGGTCAGCGTAGCTCAGATAATAATGATCTTTTAAAACAAACGGGTTATTAACTAAGAAATCATAAAATTCCGATTACAACACAGCCACATGTTTTTGCTACTTTAGATATTCTATTTTAAGAAGAAAAATGAGGCAAAAAATAAGGAGCTACTGCTAGCTTAGATAATATAGTTTAAATAATTTGGAGTATCCTGGTGAAAACATTTTTTAATTGGTTTAAATTTCAGAAGGTACACAATCCTTGAGGAAAATGAAGGGCCTATACAAGCTTTCAATTCTATCTTACATTGGTATTTATGAGAGGAGGGGGTATTGTTATACACTTTACTGATGCAGATGAATATATATTTTGTTAATTGGTTAATTATGTGCCGTCAAGACTTTTTTTAAAGAGTCCTATAAATCAGTATTCTCATCCCAGTACTTATCTGGATTTTTAATTAGATCTGATTTTTGATCCTGTAGCCCTGCTTGAAGATACACAAGTTGTTGTGTTATTTATTTATTTACTTATTTCCATCCCCCCCACCCCCAATGATTTTGGGTGGCTTACAATTAAAAAAAATATGCTACGCTCAAAATATTAAAAACATTTTAAAACAATTGAAACAGAACGTTTTTGTATGTGAAGGAGATCATTAGCTTCTTGCCGTAAGAAATAATACAACAAAATTTCCAAGAATGTTACAGTGAAGTAGAATAGATCTTTCTGTTTAAATTGCTTTTAGAGTATAGACAAAAATATTTAATTATCATCAAGAGCACTTTAACTCCCAACTTTAGATTATTACTACACTGCAATTTGCTCTCCTCCAGTTAGAATAGCAGAAACCCTGATCCTTCTTTACGTCTCTTACCACCTACTTGGAACAAATCATTCTGGAATTCCAAAACCTCCACGGGCATTTGGGCAATGCAGCAGAATGCGATAGATGGCATACAGTGGATGATTGCCAGGTGCAGTAACCTGAGAGGGAAAAAGATTAGTCATGCCAACCTGTAAAAATAAAGAACGACTTCCCTTCAAGCAAAGAAAACATTCCTATGTAGCAAAGCCACAGTTACTGGTTTATGCTTAGCTCTTAGAAGACTTGCTTATTGGAAAATTGAGTCAGTCTTATGCATGTGTAGCATAACAATTTCCATGTTACACCATCTCACAAGCCAAGATATAATTTACACAGCAAAGAAATTTACTATTTTTTCTGGTGAGCACTAAGAAGAAGAGACACCTCTAAATGCATATTATTAATCCATCAAAAAGTGAGGCACACATTCTCAACAATTGTCCCACCAACTTAATTGAAATTGCCATAAAATAAATACAGCGCTATCAATATTCAAACTTAAAATGCAAGCCAAATGTATGTTTGCTTTTAAAGCACACAAAGATAAAGAAGGGTTGGGCGAGAACCTCCTGGTTCAAAGACAGGCAGCAAAATTAAGTAATGCCATGCAGCAACGTTCCCTTACGTTCTTTCAGTTAGATATCAATCAGTCTGATCTAAAAGAGAATTTCATTTCAAAGGAGGAAAATTTTTTAGTGAAAGTTCCATCACTGAAGATTGGTATTCTTGCGCTTATGGAGTAACAGTATGGCTAAGGGATATTTTTAAATATCCGATTTTTCATAGTAAATAATCTTGATGGTGATCTGTGGCTTTTCTGATTACTGTTTACTAATTACATTTTAACAGAAAAATATCACAATGAATGGTCTTTTCTTCAGATAGGGAAATGGACTGAGCACAGCCAACCAGGAAACTTCAGAGTAAGGAAAGAGGTGTAATAGAAACCAGTGCAGGCAGGCCAATGCTGCAGAGACAGGGCGCTTTCTGTGTACTATGCCGAGCCCCTTCCCCCCACCTCTTGGTGCAGACAGCCCAATGGAGGTAGAAAATGGGGCATTTCAATTGGCCCTTCTCTTTCTCCCCCATAGTCCTCCTTTTGCCAGCATGCGCCAGACAGGCTTGGCAGGCAGTCGCAATCTTTAGATGGGCTTTTATTTTGTCAGCCCAAGAGGGGGGAAAGGGGCTCAGAATGGTATGTAGGAAATCACTGTCTCTGCAGCATCCATTGTTTGCCAGTGGGCAGGCAATGAGGAGGCGGCCATGCAGGCAAGCGGGCTGGGTCTCAGGCACCACATGGGAGGCAGCAGGGAAGGCAGGCAATTAGGCTGAGCCACGGGCATCCATGGGAGGCAGCGGGGAAGGCAAGCAGAGGAAGGCCACTGGGACCGTGAGGAAAACAGGCAAGCAGGCACCTCGTGGGAAGCAGCGGGGAAGGCAGGCAAGTGGGTTGGGCCACAGGGCCACGTGGGAGGAAGCTGGGCGAGAAGCAAATAAAGACTCACCAAGCAGAGATCAACTGAGCTGCGTGGTTGAGGCAAGTGAGGAAACCAGAGAGCAGTACCAGCTATGCTGCAGGCATGACTCTAGGCAAGAGGCCTAGGTGAGCAAGTTGAGATAAGGAGAGACTGGGAGGGGTTGGCAGAGTGGATGAGGCCAGCCAGTGCAAAAATTTAACAATCGGTTCGTGTGAACCGGTCCAAACCGGCTGAATATCGCCTTTGGTACAGAGTGTCCCTAGATATAGATGCTTCATTTTGTTATTTAGAGATTGCATTTTGGAAAGAAAGCTGGCTACTGTACCCCTCTAGTCTAAACTGCCTTCCTCACCTTCCTATAGAGGTTTCTTGGGCTGCCCTGGAAGCAGGCACCATTTTAAAATAGACCAATTATTTGACTAATTGGACCAAGCCTTTTATACATATAATTATACATATAAAATTTCCATTTTATATAATACTTTACCATTTAAAGCCAATTCTGTTAATTTTCTTAGCGTATAACAATAGTCATTATAATAATTGTAGATATTAAATGCTAATATCCTTTTTTAAACATGCTTTTCCAATATTTAACATGCAACTGAACTCATGAAAATTCAGTTGAATTCTGTATGTACAAAATGTAACCCCTGCCACAATTTGAGAAAGTTGCTATTAAAAGAATAAAAAACATGAACACCTGCAGATAGATATTTGAATAAGAAAATGAAAAGCAAATAGGGACGCACACTATACAAGACTTGTACAAGATTCAGAAGAACCTAATATGGCTGATAAATATATGTGGTATCTAATATTTTTAGTTTTTTGAAACTGAATACTTAGCTACCAGCACAAGAAATAATAAACAACTACAACTGAAACAGAGCTAAATTACTGCATAATCAGATATTCTAGAGAGGGGGGGAACTTTGTAATCTTTTTAGTACAGAAGTTATAATCAATATTATCTAAAGTGGGTAAATAAGCACAAGTTATAATGAGGTTTTTTTTAAAATGGCTATTTTTAGGAATTACAATTATTTCTTATCTTCAGAAATAATTTCAGAATCAATGCAAAATGCAATATTAGCATACTGTATGTCATCTATTTTTTTTAAAAAAATAACACTAATATTAATTTGGTTCATATAAACATTTTCTCCCAGAAGTTAACCAACTTTACAAAGATCACAAAGCGCTTGCAAGCGGATATTTAAAATCAAAGATTCATTTTTACTGTGCGTTTTTAAGTCCTTTGGTGTCCAAGGCACCTAAAAAAAGAGGGGTGGGGGGATTTCCATAGAAGCCAGGGGAAGGAGCTGAAAAGAAGAAGGAAAGGAGAAAGGAAAGAAGATCAGTCTCACAAGCAGTCCCCTGTGTTTTACGGGCTTTTTTTCTTTCTTTCTTTTTAAGCTGTGCACAAAAGCATGAATGCTCTGCTCCATAAATAGAGTGACTGTAGTTCAGGCAACCAGCCTGGGGGAAGCCCGAAGTCACATGGTGTGGGGAATTTCCTTGCCCACACAGTTGCCTCAGCAACAGGATGGGGAGGGAAGGAGCCCCAAAAGCAGCCAATGCACAGCTGCTTTTTCCAGCCGACACAAATTGCTGGGGGAAGAGACAGGTTACCTTGCTCTGTCAGTGGCATCTACTTTGGCGGTGCTGAGGTTTTTCAAGACTGCATTGAAAAATTAACCCTCCCTTTGTAGACAATGTTTTTTTTAAATTACATAGCTACTATCTTTTGACCTAGAAGCTTGTGGTATTTGCCACACAGCTTCACATGTCTCTAAGACAGCCTCTCTGGGGTTAAAGGCATAAAAACAAGAACAATGTGTTTTCTTTAAGTAATAGTTGTCAATTCCAATTGTTCTGCCAGTCCCCTCAGTGATCTTCTCAGGTGCATGTAAAGTAGTACCTGCAGATGATCAATGGAAAACTAGTTAAGAAAATAAAAAAAAAACAGGGAAGGGAAGCTTCTGTGGATTGCTTTTTTAGGTACTTACTCCACTTAACCCACTTCAATCTGGAGTTTTCCAGAAGATGGACAATAATTCCCAGAATTCCCTGCCAGCATTTTTCTCTCCTATACTGCACCACAGAGGTGGTATTCAGCAGTTGACCAGTTCTGGAGAACTGATAGCGGAAATTTTGAGTAGTTCAGAAAACCGGAAAACACTACCTCTGATTGGAGATTTTACAGTATCCTTCCCTTGCCATGCCCACCAAGCCACGCCCACAGAACCGGTAATAAAAAAATTTGAATCCCACCACTGTTGCATGGTAATTGTATTTCAACATGCTTAAAGGAATCTGGTCTGGGCTCTTCCTGGTCATTTTTGCTCTGTTCTTCAAGTCATCACTAGCTATACAGGCACAGACCCCAATACTCCCATCCTTGGTTTTAAGAACTACTTCCCAAATTAACTTTAAGGTTAATTTATTACATAATAGGAGTATTTAACACAACTGCACTCTACTATGCCATCATTTGAAAACCTGGAAGAAAAGGGAAAGAAAAGAAAAAAGTCCACCTTTATACTTTGTGTGACTAGCAATGGAACAAGTAGCCATTTACAAGCTTGGCTGAAAGAAATTGCAAAAAAAAAACCATTTTTTTTTTTAAACCACAGCTCAGCTTTCACCCACATATACTATCTGCAAGTTTTGAAACTGCTTTTCAGATTAGCAAGCCCTCTATGTGAACAACTAACTTCTCAAACAGGCTACATACATCTGAATAACACTTTAAATAAATATAGCAAGAGACACACAGGTTAATATACAGATCATTTTTTCCCCTAATCTGTTGTTTATCTGAAAAGCAGGGTGACATGCAGCATAGACTTAGGGATATAGTTAGAACATCACACTAATACTTTTATCATTATTATTCATTGCAGAAGCAGGAAAAATGGGTAGAAATCACACCGGAAAGAGAAAGACATTGGTTGAAATAAAGTTGTTCTAACTGGGAAGACAAGGGTCAAACCCCTTCTTAGTTATAAAGTCTCCTGGTGATCTGAGTCTGATCTCTCAACTTGTAGACTTCACCAAAGAACTGTAGGGCTAAATAGGGAAGTAACAGTGGGATGGGGAGGGGAGGACCAAGAACAATTATTATGTTTCTTATTCTTGTACTCTATGTATTTATTATTTGTCCAAACAGTAAATATAATTTGAGCAGGTCCAGTCTTCCAAATAATGCAGAGAGACAGGCAGAGTGATTCCTTCCACTGAGTCTGATCATAAAGCTTTGGCAGTATATTGGAAAAGGAAAAGAAGTTCCAAAACCAAAGTTTTGGAAAACCAGGTGCTGGAATCAGAGGCAAGATGACATCAGTGTATAGCTCCATGAAAGGGGACTCATCTTTTAGATCAGGGGTCTTCAAATTCGACAGCTTTAAAACTTATAGACTTCAATTCCCAGAATTCCTCCTCCAGTCATATTAGCTCAGGAATTCTGGGAGTTGAAGCCCACAAATCTTAAACTTGCCAAGTTTGAAGACCCTTGTTTTAGATCATCTTCAAGTCTCGTGAACTGACCTAATTATATATTTTTTTTAATACAATGGTTCATTATCATGATAGGAATCATTTGGCTCACCATCATATGATCCAAGGAAAACTATAGATGGAGGAAAAATTAATATGAAACAGAAATTCTTAAAACAGTAATAACCCATTTTCAACAATGTCCCTGAACAGCTTTTTTTTTTTAAAAAATAGGAGCAAAATTAACAGGAGAACTTTTAATACCCCAACAGCATATTGTGTCAATCCGAGACTTATCGGAGCTAAAAACAGCCTAGGAAACTAAATTAGTCAGAACAAGGGTGACTGTGGAGGGCACATTCTTATTTAGGAGGAGGCAAGGACTGAAATGGACAGAGCAGTTATGCAAAGTTAGCAGGGGTTGAATTATTCACATGCTTGAAGCTGGGGTTTTCTGGGTTTAGGGGAAGGAAAACTTTAGTTCATTGGTTTGCTTATTCCGAACCTATTTTAAGTGTACTTATGTCTCCCATCCAACAATGGTAAGACAAAAGGCATCTTGAGTTTTCAGTAATGGTACCACTAATATTCAGCAGTGCTGTTGGAGGGAGTTTAAGGAGCCATTAAAAAAAGGATTCTGTGCTTTTGCATTAAAATATTCTCAAACTGATTCAAAGCTAAAATTATACTACATATGGAGTTCCTTTTTAGATAGCTAGATGATAGCTATCTAAAAAGAAAGAAAAGAGAAAATTCAAAGGGAAATCTAAAAGTGCAAGAAAGAAAGAAAAAATATACTAAGTAATTGTTTTTGGTCTTCTAATTAATAGAAGCTGTAAGTACAGTTATAAATTTGCCTCTTACTCTAGAATTATAACTCTCTTCTTTTGATAATCCATTCTGGCTAAACATCAGAACCATAAACCATAAGTTCATTTTTTTCCTGTTTCATGCACAAAGTCATAAAACAGAATCTGAGGGGTTTTCAGTCAACCGTAAAGATAAATGTCTCTCTTCCAATCTTAGTCATCTGTGCAAGTTCCGTCATCTTCACCAACCATTCCTCCCTTGTAGATAGCATTCAGCCTTTTCACTCTTAGGCAACTAATAATCTTGCTACACCTGACTTATATAAAAACAAAGTTCCCGTGACTTTTTTCTAATTGTATGTCCATTAGAGCAGGGAATTTCCAAAGCAATTTGAAGTGAACTTTAACCACTGCCTCCTTTATCTGGCAGAGTCAAGCTTAGCAATGCAAGAAAAACAGGATTCTGTGACTTCTCCAAGCATACTCACTCACTCAAATTAGCAAGACCGGCCAACATTATTTTAAAAGAAGACTGGGCCATTGTAACCTTGCGGTGGGGGTGGGGAATTAAAAGGGAAGCAGCTTAGGAAAAAGCCAATGTGATGCTATAATACTTAAGACTACAAGTAATTAAGTCTATAAGTAGACTAGGCCTTGGAGACTCAGACTCTTCATCCTTGAAAGTCACTGGTGGCATTCTCCCTCTCTCCCTTCTCTTCTTCCCTACCTCATTTCACACAGTTCTTGTTGTAGGGGTAAAATAAAGGGAGATTTCCATACAAAACATTTTGAACTGCTGGAGTGAAGTAAGATGTAAAGCTAATAAAAACTTGATCTTCTTCAATCATTTTTGAAGAAAAATGTCTTCAAATCCTAAATGTAGTGGGTAGAAGTGAACTACCTGTTTGGAATGGGAGACTGTGCTCCATGATATGGTCTAAAGTCACACAGGTAATTGAGAAATATGGAAGCCATGCAGATGCATTGGTTCCACATGTTTCCTCCTTCTCAAACTTCAGGATGAATGGAAGAGATGAGATCCAAGCATCTGGTTAAATTACAGGGCTGTCTGGGACAGAAGGCCATCTCGTATAACTCTACCAAATGTCCTTTAAAAATAAGTTGCCATACAATTTCTACCATTTCCAGTCAGCACAGTATATCTGCTGCAGAGAAAGAAGTATGGTACAATAGAGTGAAAGACACAATAGTCCAGTTTCTCTGCCCTGGCAGCTTGAAAATGTGTGGACTTCAATTCCCAGGATTCCTCGGCAAGCCCTGCTGACTGGGGAATTCTGGGAGTTGTAGTCCATACATCTTCAAGTTGCCAAGGATGAGAAATACTGCAATAATCTATATTCAGAGTCTGAAAATGAACAATCAATAATGTTTTCCTTACTTAACCAAAAAGCAGAGCAAGAAAACTAGAATATATACCTATATCAATATCATATACTTTATGTATATATGTATGTATGTCTTGTCTGTCTGTCTGTCTCAGGCCTATGCAATGCACATTTGCAAGATATTAGAATAGTTACTATCTACTGAAGTGTTAAGCTTCTTCTGAAAAGAATAAACAACTAATACTGACCGCTGTATATTTCCAACTAATCATGATAATTAAATTCCAAGTATTTTCAGCTGACAGAGCATAAGTGCCAATTCACATGCACAAAGAAATGGGTCTTCCATAAAGTCCAAAATTGTCTTCAGGGTATAAAATAAATTGTGGAAATATTTCACTAAGGAAGAAAAAAAAACTCTATATTGCTGATTCTAATTGGCAGCAGAGGCAGGGCTAAATAGTGGTCTGGCATCAACTAGTATTGGATAGAGGACAGAGAAATTATTTATACTTCCTATTTTTAAATCATCCACTCCTTCAGAAAGCAGTTCTAGGCAACATTCAATATAATAAGTATATATACAATGTATAATATTGACACTGAAATATTAATAGCACTTAGCATTAGCACTTAGGCTTATATACTGCTCCACTGTGCTTTACAGCACTCTCTGAGTGGTTTATAATGTCAGCATGTTTCTCTAATAATCTGGGTCCTCATTTTACCCATCTCAGAAGGATGGAAGTCCAGTCAGGATCAAACTCCTGGCTATGGGGAGAACCAGCATGTAATACTGCATTTTAACCACTGCACCACCATGGCTCCTCCCTAATTAATTAAAATTAATTTAACATTTAAATATTTTTTAAATTATAAATTAAATTTGAAAAAGGTACAAAAATAACCAAGTTGAACATTGAGTATTAGTTAATGTAGGTGTGGGAGGAGGGTTCTCATGAGGATAGCCAGCTCCCTGGTTGTGTGGTCCTCTGTGCCCTTCATGCAAGGCCGCAGTGCCGAGTTTTGACTCCTTTGCAGAAGGCCAAGAGAATGAAAGTCTGCCTCACTTCTGGGGGGCAGGAAATTCCATAATGCAGGGACGGTAGTAGAGAAGGCTCTCTTTCTAGACACTGCTAGTCCAAATTCTTTCATGGGGTCTGCAACATACCTTTCCTGCTTAATCATGTGACAATGGCTGATGTGATGGGGCAAAGGCAGTTCCATTGGAAGCCTGGCTCTATGGCCTGTAGGGCTTTATAGATAATAACCAACACCATGAATTGGACCCAGAAGAAAACCAGCACCCAGTGCAGTTGGCAGAACAAGTGTGTTATATGTGCCCTTCTTTGGGCAGCCAGTATGGTTTGCATGGCTGCACGCTGCACCAATACACTGGAAAAGCAGCCACAGCACCCAGCTGCTTACTTCTCTCTGAGATTTGCAAAAGATACATGTTTTTTTTAAAAAAACACATAGACTTTTTCTTTTGGATCTAATGGGAAAAAAACTGAAGAAAAAATTTAGAACTTTGTTATTATATATTTGACAGCAGCAAGATTATTGTATGCACAAAAAATGGAAGGACACTTCGATTCCTACTATGGATGAATGGTTGATGGAGTTGGTTGAAATGGCAAAATTGACTACTTTGATTAAAGTACTTTTGTTTCCACATGGAGACTGCTTCTGAACTTCCTGCTTGATGTGGAAAAGAATGAAACTTTGATTTTGGGTTTTACCGAGTAGATTGATAGCTCTTTACAGAAATGGCTTGTTCATATTATTATGAAAAAGCAAAAAGTTGTCATTTGATGTTAATGCCTTATTTTATTGTAACGGAGTCGAAAGTCAATGCTTCTTTTTCTTATCTTTCCTCACTTCTCTTCCTTCTTTTCCTCCCCACTGCTTTTCTATTTACTTTTGTATTTTACAATATTTTATAACTCAATAAAAATGTTAAACTGGATAAAAAGCACATAAATATCTCACGTGCGTAATTAGCTGATTTCAAAATACTTTTGTCCCTAGGAAAACAACTCCAGTTACCATCCAAAACAGAGGACATTTGTTGCCCGAGTAAAATTCATGGGAAAAGCGTGAGTGGGAATGTTCCCTTGTCTAAGCGGGAAGCCCCTGATCAAACATGTCATGAGGCAAGAAAGGGTGGGAGTGAAGCTTCAGCTGCTGTTTACTTGACCTTGCCCTGGATATTACACCGTGAAGTGGGAAGAAAGCAGAACTACTGATTGTACACCTGCTAGGGAATAACCCAGTTGCCAAGTCAAAGTTGAAGCTGTAATTCCGCCCTCCCAAATTGGCTGAGTGAGATGAGAGAACAGAAGAGGAGCCCAGTTCTATTAGCTCCTCTTTGCTATATGCAAAGCTGTCAGTGTAATTTTCTCGTCTCTTTCCATCTCCTTAGCCTAGTGGTATTGAATCCATGTTGATGATATCCAAGAGCAACATCTAAATGGAACAGGCAAAGTGAGATGGCACTGTTTCAATAAATTGCCAGAGGCTTTCTGTAGATCAGATACAGTGTTATCACTCAGAGATCAAAAAGCTGGCAAAGATAGAAGCCTCCAAATTTATAAAAGATGACTGGAATTCAATTGAAGCTGGATTCCAAGTTCCATGTATTCTTCGGTACCCTTCCTTTCTGAGACAATTATGCAGCTCACTAATATTCAGATTACAAAATAGCAGAGGTGCCTTTAGCATTGATATTCAGACAATAGCTCAGCAATTCTTTGTATAGCATGGTGTATTTCACAACTGAATAGTCTGCAAGAAATGTCAACTTCTTCGTAATAGCACTGGGGTTAAAGGAAAGCAGTCTTAAGGCAAAAGGGACCATCTGTGCAGAACTGCCTGTTGTCTGGGCTACAATACAGGGCTTAAAATGTTGAGAGCAATAATTTCAATCCATCTGGAGACTGGTATATTAGGGATTATAGTACTAGGATAATGTGTGTAGAATTGGAAGAGATTAATCAGCTCTCTTATTCCGTTAAAAACTTACAAAATAATATTATAGTAAGTCAGGTATTATTGATTTTGACTGGCAAATGTTTTCTAGGACCTCAGGCACAGCTTTTTCCATCACCTACTATTTCTACTTTTTCTATCATCTACTACTATAAAATAATTGAGCATTAAATTCAGACTGTTTTGGATGCAAGACAAATGTTCTATTGACTCACTTCTGAATTGGTTGAATTCTGTTGGCTTAATAATATATGTGAGATTAGAAGTACATACAAGCCTTCCAGACATATATGCCCCTGGTTGTTTTAGCCTCCAATTCTCATTGGCCTCAGCCAGCTTGGCCAATTGTCAAGGATGATGGAAAATGTAGGACAAACAATCTGGAGGGATTCATATTGGAAATCATACTCTTGCATCATCAGGAACTTAAAAAGTACAAGAAACCACACTACTAAAAGCAGAATATATATGTGATACTCCCCAAAGTAGACAATGCTAACATTTGAGCTATTAACAATAAGAGTAAGAAAACAGAAGGAAGGAAATATTGAATTTGTTGTTTCAACAATCATCTTTAAAAAAAAAAAAAAAGCAGAAGGGGAATTCCATGCTTCCTTTGTGTTTATTTTTTAAGGTCATCATTCTGACCTCTTCTGCAAAGGAATGGTATTTTTCAGTAGTAACATTTGGAATATTTTAGTATTTATAAAACCTTATATCCTAATCAACAGACTGCTCCCTGCTATTTAAGTTTTGCAGCATTCCTAGAGTTTTACACACCTTCTAAGTAAATAAATAACTAAGAGATGTATAACATTTTAGAATATAGCCATCTGAAGGTGAAGACATCAGAAAATTACTTTTACCTTAAGGTCAACAATACATTTCATAAACGTATTTATGTTCTTCAAATGTCAAAACTATTTCAACCAGTTTCTGTTCATTATATCAAATATCCTTCTCATATTCTGGAAATTTACATTCAATTTAGCAAAGAACACATTGATGTGAAGTTTTGGTGAGGATAAATGCAGAAATAAATATTTATGAAAAGTACCTGCATCTTTGTTGGATAATGTGAAAAGAAGGAACTTTAGATAAAATGCAACAATATTAGAAGGTTTAGGAACAGTCTTATATTTGATTTATTGTTGTTGTTTTCAGGAGTATCCTATTTTTTCATACTCTGTTTATTTATTTATAAAATTTATATGGCGCCTGTCTCACTATACAGAATAATCCTGGGTGGCTTAAATCACTATATATTACCATACTATACATTAAATTCTGGGACACTGCTATACATGCAATCAGACTATTGTTTATTGTCAACAATGAACAGCTCTCTAGCCTTATGGGGAATAGTGAGAATTTAATAAGTTTTCTCACTGAGTCAATGCCAATTATATACAAATAAAGAGTTGAAGCAGTATATGCAGCAGGCCTATAAAAGTAACAGATGGTGGTAATGGTTGTTCTACCAGCCTTGTAGATAGCAGGAAAATGTAAAATGAGTCTCTTTGTTTGTGTTGTGCTTAAGAGTCAGTGTTGACTCTTAGTGATAAGTTCCTAAAAGTTTTCTTGGCAACATTTCAGAAATGATTTGCCATTGCTTTCCTCCTAAGGCTGGGGGAGAGGTGCTGGCCCAAGATCGCCCACCTCACTTTGTGTCTAAGTTTCCTGGTTTCTATCTCAATGCCTGTTCTGACCCAACCGGGTTCCCAGAGAGCAAACACAGACAAAGACAGCAGCACCCACCTTTCAAGGTTTAATCACAATTCTGTTCCTTTACAGATAAAAGGCCGTTTTCCGACAATTAGCTCTGACAAGAAAGAGCCTTGCCAAGTTGTTTGTCAAGACTGCCAAAAACCCAGAGATAAGAACTAATTTACAAAATTCTCCAAACACGAACTAAGAGGTCCACCAGTTGAGTTTCAGAGCTTCTTTGCTGTCTGCAAAGAATGCTTTTCCAAACCTGGCTTTTATCCTCTTGAGGGAGGGGCCATTACCTTGCAGCCTTACTCCTGAGTCGCCTGTGCTGCTGTAATTGTTCTTTCCTCCGAGCAATCCTTCATGCATGTGCACTTGGCACAGGCTCCTCGGGAACCTCCTCATCACTGCTGCCAGCCCCCACAAACTCTGAAGGCAGCAGTCCACTCCCTGATGGTCCTGGCCCTTCATCAGAGTCCTTGCTCTCCTCAGCCATCTGCACCTGCTGCTGGCTAACCACAATAATGCCTTAACCACTATACCAAACTAGTTCTCATGACTATAGTTAAGTATACTAAAACATAATGTAAACTAAAAGCATTTGAACACACTCTTCATGCAGGGATTACTGGAGAGTTTAAAGACTGTATAGTTTAATCAACACAACCCAATTTAACATACTGTGGAAGTAAAACTAATGTAGCTTAGACCATTGAGCTTTTAACATAAAAATATAAATCTGGCACTAAAAAGATTGCATATCACTACAAGCCATATTTTTATGGCAAGGATGTTCTATATGTTAGAGGCCCAAAAAGGAATCTTCCCACCTTTGTCAATAGCAATATTTTGTAGATAGAAATCTGTGCTAGTCTAGGTTGGCCAAAAACACAGGATGTCAGCACCTTTTCCAACGAATATATTTTATTTAAAAATATAACTTTTGCTGCATTTGATGAAGTGAACTGCAGCTCATGAAAGCTTTTCCCTTTTATGGTAGTAAATGTTTTAATCCAAAAAGCTGCTCTCAGCCTCCTTTTGGCAATTCATGGAGATCATCACCACCAGATGTTTTTAAGAGTTGAGCACCTATTTAATTTTTTATTAAATTTATATGCCCAGCTGTCTTGCCAAAAGTGACTCTAGGTAGACATGAAGACTCCAGCACATACAGATAATGATGCCATAAACCACCAGCTCCAGTTCAATGAATTGGGCTGAGAAGCAAACATGCAACCAATGCAGCTCTCAGAATATAATGATTCCAACTGGCTGTCCAATTGAAATCCTGGCAGCCACCCTCTGTAGTAGCATCAGTTTCCAGACTGATCTGCAAGGATAGTCTATAAAGGGACTGGATCAGTGATGGGATTCAATTTTTTTTTACTACCAGCTCGGTGGGCATGGCAGGGGAAGGATACTGTAAAATCTCCACTCAGAGGTGGTATTTGCCAGTTCTCTGAACTACTCAAAATTTCTGCTACCGGTTCTCCAGAACTGGTCAGAACATCCAACTCCTCTGGGTTGGATGCTAGAAACATGTCTCCAGAGCTACATGCAGCTTCCAGGCTGCAGGTGACCATTCATTACAGTAATCCATCAAGAGGTCACTAAGTCATGGAATAGTCCAGCCAGACTGTCCTTTTGCAGCTATAGTTGTAATCAGTCCACCTGATGCAACACACAATAAGCCACAGTTATTCCTGGGAGCTCAAGGCTGATCAGGTAGTCCCTTGCTCTTTCAAGGATAAATTCAGTGGTGGAATTCAAATTTTTTTACTACCGGTTCTGTGGGCATGGCTTGGTGGGTGTGGCAGGGGAAAGAATCTCCATTCACTCCCCATCCCACTAATCTGCTTTCCAGCTCTGTTCTCCTGGGCAGGGCAACAAAAAGACCCAGCCGATCAACTGGGACTCGGGAGGCAGAGAATAGATGGGGCAGGGCCTGTCAGAGGTGGTATTTGCCAATTCTCCAAACTACTCAAAATTTCCACTACCGGTTCTCAAGAATTGGGCTCCCATGCTCTGCTGAATAAATCACCTCTGGATAAATTAACTGTAATGCATATCTCAAAGGTGCTTTTCAAAAGGCAACTAACTTGCTTAGCTTTTTTCTTGAAAAACAAAGCATTTGAAAGGCAAAGGTCTTTGAAGACAACAAAGTCCACCCATTATGGATAGCGGGGACCACTAATTTAAAAGAGGGGTAAAAGAGACCATCTATGAACAGTCCTCCCTAAGTTAAGAGTGGGAAGGATATGACACCACCTATCTCGTGTCTGCAATACAGTCCTTTCAGCAGTACCCAGAAGGTTCCACTCCCATTTGCACTCAGACTCAGGTGACCCTGAAGGTAAAGGTAAACCCCCAAGTGGCCTCAAAGACTCTGAGACAGCTAACCACCTACTGACATTCGAAGTGCTAATGACCAGATGGCTGCAAAGAATATAAATCCTTCCATTCACCATCATTCAGTCCAGTGGTGGGATTCAAAAAGTTTTACCACCCGTTCGGTGGGTATGGCTTGGTGGGTAGTGCTTTTCGCCAGTGGTGGGATTCAATTTTTTTTACTACTGGTTCTGTGGGCATGGTTTGGTGGGCATGGCAGGGGAAGGATTCTGTAAAATCTCCAGTCAGAAGTGGGATTTGTCGGTTCTCCGAACTACTCAAAATTTCCGCTACAGGGTTCTCCAGAACTGGTTAGAACCTGCTAAATACCACTTCTGCTTTGTGCGCATGCACACAGTTTGCGCAGGTGCAGAGGCATTCCAACTCACCTCCTGCAAGCCTGCACTGTCCTGGTTGCTTCAACAGCTGCCGTGAGGCACTCTGCTGTGCCGCGCAAAGCAGCTGCACTTCAAAAGCAGAGAATAAAGGTGAGTATGGGAGCCTGGGCAGCAGAATGGCAGAGAGAACTTGTTCAGTGTCCGGTGCTCATCGCCATTACCGGTTCGGAAGAACCGGGTTGAACCGGTAGAATATCACCACTGATTCAGTCAAAACTAAAGAAATGTCTTGGATGAGAAGCAAAACATTTTCAAGAAAATACTAAGAAAGCCCAGTTGTCTTTTGCAAAGCATTTTTGGTATAAACATGACCTGGAGGGTTGAGAATCTCCGTAGACATATATCTGTAATGCATGTCTTGTTGCGTAGCCTCAGTATCATGATACTTGTACATAGAAATAGAGCTAAATATCATCTGCTGATATCTCACTGCAAATTTTTAGCTTTGTATAATATTTTCCACTATGCTAGTATTATATGCTAGAAACGGTGATTACATATAATACTATAGGGTTATGAAGAATAAAATGAACTTAATGGAGCCTTATAAGCTACTAGCCACATTACATTTTCTTTTTTCTTGAAACTAACCTTTCAAATAGAAACAAAATTATTATGTCGCCTTGCCATTCCACATTTATCATCTAGCAATGTAACATAGAGCAAAGTTACATTCCCATCTTCCTCCAGGTAAGGATCATCCATCAACCAGGAACTTTGAAAGTCCAAGCTAAATTGAAATACAATTAGAAAATCTGCAACAGGGAAGAGCTATTGCAGATAAAAAACATTAAACTTAGATAAGCCCAGCAGCCTATCTTATCCAGCAAATTAAATCCTGTATAGTAGCTGACCACCAGATGTACTCTGGAAGTTCCCAAGTATAAACAAAAGAATAATAGCATTTTCAACAATGCTCCCTACCAGTAGTTACTTATTTGTTTATTGGTTCTTTATTTAGTATATATTTCTAGACCCTAGCATATGTTATTTAAGGTATCTTGCTCATGTGATGTAGGTATACAACAGATGTTCCATATAGCATCTTATTTTTCTTCTGGACCATACCATTCTGGTCAGGAAGACACATAAATGACCCATCAAAAACGTGCCAGGCTTTGAACTACTAGGTTAGCAATGGACAACCCTAAACAGGATTTGCATCTCACATGGCACCTGCCGGGACTCTGTATAAATGTGACAGAGTTTCCTCCCTTCAGAGTGACTGTGGGATCCCGCATAAAATTGTATCATATCATGACTAGCTGTAAGCTGAGGGCATATACTGCTCCAGTATCTGGTGTGATTTTTGTTTGTTTGTTTGTTTAAGATAAACAATGCTGCACTTCAATGGTTAGATAGCCTAGACATTGGTATTTGAACATAGATCTTTTTAACATTTATATTTAATTGGGTTCTAATAATCTAATTGAAATGTTAATTCATATTGCTAGTCCATGTATGATATGCCATATGATAAATCAATCAACCAGTCCGGCCATTCCAGGGCCATCAGTCCAACAATTTTAAGTTTAATTCATTACAGTTGTTGATTGATAAGGACTAGGACACCACGTAGCCTGCCTCTGCATACTTATCCTGTCCTCCCCTCTTTTCTTCCCCATCTCAACCCAATTCAAATCCTACATTAGCGTAGCCACTCTGTGCATCTGATGAAGTAACCTATAACTCATGTAACTTTATTTCTTTTAATAACATTTATTAGTTAGAAAAGTAACACTAGATTTCTGATTATTTTGCCCCACAGACTAATAATATCCTCCAATACAAATCTCCTCCAACCAATTATAATGTTTATAGTACTATGAAATTTTGCTCAGTTTTCTGCACAGTCAAGAAAATATAGTATACATGACTGAGAAAATATAGTATTCATGACTGAGAACTTCTACCTGAATCCTTCATACGCTGAAAATATCATGCGGTTAGCCTTGTTTTCCTCTTACCACCTACACATTTATTAGCCATGTGAAGAGATTACACATGCACCAAAATATGCATGTAAATACTAGCATATTAGTATTCCCCACATAACAGCATATTCTGATTGACACTGTGAACGATTACTTGAGTCAAACATGCGGGGGGGGGGGGGGGGCAGGGGATGGCTACCTAAAATTATCCCCTCCTCGCATTCATGATTTGAATATGAATGGTATAATCACCCCCACGTAACCTTCAGTCATGTTTCGAAACTCCCAGGTTTCACCTGATCCTCACACATCATGGTTTCCATCTGCTTGCTCAGCTAAGACCAGATGACAAAATCCTATCTCAACTACTGTAAGAAAATTACTGGTTCCCCCCTCCCCCACAGAAGTAATATGCTTAGTTTACAACGTTAGAAAAATGAAGGGATTCGCTGAAGGTGGTCAGGATTATTTCAGTCATAAACATATCATGGAAATAAGTATTTAACTGGAATACATGCTTACCATAAGGCTAAGTAAAACCGTGCACATCTCTCCCAACCATATGTTCCACTTGGTGCACAGAAGTCAAAGCAGTCTTAAGTACTGTTATGTATAGGAAGTACCACATGAAAACTGAAAAAAAGCCCCCTGAAGGAGATTTAAATAAACTCTGTCACCTTCCCATTTTCTACTCTGCCTTCATTCTAGAGCAGCTGTCATGTGATTTCCTACCAGTCAGTACAGAAAAGGACAAAAACCCCACACTACAGTGTAAGGCTTTCCTGACACCTCCTCCTCCCACTAGAGTTCAAGCCATATTCAAAATAGCTACAACAGTTTCCATGTAGTTTCTCAGATTAGTACTTAGTTGGGGGAATCCCATGTTTTGTTAAGCGGGGGCTGCATGGGCCAATCCTCCCTCTGAAGCATAGCAAAAAGCCACACTAAGGTGGCCCTCTGGGTCTCTCTTTAGGAAAAGGAGAGCATCCAATTCTGTTGTCAGCTCCAGCCATTGGGACAATGCTCCATGGTTTTCTTCTCCTTCCCTGGAGTTGATCCAAGACTTAAAATTTCTGAGGGAGAAAAGCAACTGGTCCTCCATATCTTTGGTCAACAAGCACTGGATATCCAATATCCAGTTGAAAGACAAACTCACATGCACTGATTCCTGGAATTGTAATTGCAATTAATTGATTGTCTCCTCTTAAGATTTAAATCATAGTTGCCCATGTTGTCATTGAAGGTTACCTGGTAAGTCTCCACAATTGTCACCAATTTTCAATAGTCTGCAAAAGTGCTGCCTATGCAACTATCTGCATGGCACTCTGTCTTTCCATTTCCCCCGCCCAATTTTTTTTTTAATTGCTGCTCCCTTACTTGTTTTAGTGTGGTAAGACAAGGACATGGCCATCTCTACTAGTTGCTATACGTAGAAGATGGCTGTTGACAAACTGGTTTACTGGCCTTGAGGCGGCATTGCCCAAACACCTTGGCAGAAAACCTAGAAAGATTCTAGGCTCAGAATAATCTCTGGTCAGCCAGGTTTCAGGGATTAACTCTGGCATACTTTAAAATACTTCAGCTTCAACCATAACAATACAAGAGCACATAATAGATAGAAATTCAAGGTTAATCGCATCAAACTTGATTGCAGGAAATACGAATTTAGCAACAGTGGTCAATGTCTGGAATACTCTACCTGACTCTGTGGTTTCTTCCCCAAACCCCAAAAACTTTAACCTTAGACTATCTACTATTGACCTCACCCCTTTCCTAAGAGGTCTGTAGGGGGCGTGCATAAGCGTACCAACATGCCTACCATCCCTGTCCTATTGTTTCTTTTATTTTTCTTATATGTATCCATGTATTCATAACTATGTTTTTACTTATATCTACGGTATTATTTTGTAAGCAATTGACAAAATAAATAATTGTTTTTGAAAAAAAAAATTAAATTCTGTGGTTTTAATAGGAAAGGGCAAGTCTGTGGGAAAATTCAACTTACTACAAAGGAGGCGAGATAGTTCCTGAAAAAAGCAATCTTTTGACTATGAAGATAGTCCTTGACTTGTGGCTTCAATTGAGCCCAGAATTTATGTTGCTTAAGGGACAAATTTGTTAAATGAGTTTTGCCCCATTTTACAACTTTTGTCCCATTTTACAACTTTTCTTGCCACATTTGTTGCAGTTGTTAAGTCAGTAACATGGTTGTGAAGTGATTCTGGCTTCCCCATTGATTTTATGTGTGAGAGGATAACAAAAGGTGATCCCAGTGATCCTTGGGTATCCAGTCACACTTGGCCAATAAAGAATTCTATTCTATCACTGGGATCCCGGGATGCAAGAACCGTCATAAATATGAATCAGTTGTCAAGCATCCGAATGTAAATCACGTGACCATGGGGATGCTGCAACGGTCATAAGTGTGAAAAATGGTCCTAAGTCACTATTTTCACTGCCGTTGTAACTTCAAATGGTCGCTAAATGAACTGTTATAAATCAAGGGCTGCCTGTACTCACTTGCCTCCTTGCCTTGCCATCTGCAGTTCCTCACTTTTCCACAGGAACTATTTAATAACCTTTAAACTAGAAAGAAGCAATGAGTTTCTCATTTAAATAAATTAATTGCAACACAAATACAGAGTTACCAGGTTGGGGTGGATGGGGGTGGAAGCACCCTGGGTAAATAGGACGGGGGAGGGGTTGACAAAAGAACACTAGGGAATAATCATACTCATATTTCATCTTCCAACCTTTTCACAGTCTTTTGAAAGGGCAATGTAATGAATACTAAAATGAAGTTAAGTGTAAACCTATTCTAAATAGTTTCTGTGTTTCTATCTGTCATTCATAGATAAAGATAATCACCTGACATTTACACATGTGTGAGAATCGGATTGATTCACATATGTATGTAACAAAAAACACTATTTAAAGCAGAGGTATCCAACTTTGGCAACTTTATGACTTGTGGACTTCAGCTCCCACAATTCCCCAGCCAGCTATGCTATGTAAACTGTCCTGTTCCGGAGAGATCAGCTACAAACAGTTGTCTTCAAGAACCAGCTTCATTATGGAACTGTTTTTTTTAAAAAAAAAAAACAGGAAGTAGAAATCTGAAGCCACAAACTCCTGTTCTTTCATCATTAGAACTGTCATGAGGAACTGATAATTGTCCATTGCTGTGAAATAGTGAATAAAAAGAATTTTAGCTTTGTTAGGCTGGATGCCCACAGACCCACCAAACTAGCAGCTACTCTTTTCAATGGAATAAGACACACACTCCATACTTACATACATATTTTTAGGGTTCTTTTTTTTTTTTCATTTCACAGGAGGAAGCATTTGTGCTGGGAAGAAATAACCCCCAGCCCCACCCACAAACTCTGACCCTGCAACCTACAACTTCAGGTAACTCACATTTTGCAGAGCGGGATATCTTTCACAATGAGAAGTAAGCACTATATTTGCTCCCGGAGGAGATCAGCTGTCCCAGTTGTTTAAACTAGGAAAGGCCACAGGAAGGAAAAGCTCAAATTCCCCCCCTCCCCCAAGTTTCCCCATCGTGAGCAAATATCTGATCAGACTAGACGCATTCACCCCCATCATTTTGTTCTTTCCATTAGCCTTCCCCAACCCAATATCCTTCTGAAGTGCTGGCTAACAGACCTCTTGTAGCCAGCTTGCTCAGCCACAATCAAAAACCCTGCACAGCTAGAGGAAAACATACCAGAAAGGTAGCACAACCAGGCAAACTAGAGATGTCCAAAGCAATAAGAAAAGTTAGTTCTGAATTCCAGGACACAGGTTGCCTCTGAAAAAGTCTTAAAGCAGAGAGAAGCAGCCTGGGAGGAATTTCAGGCAGAAAGGAGATGAACTGGAAGCTCTTATGATACATGGTTTTTGCCTGGCCCCAATTGTACCCTCTTCCCATTGCTTTTACTCCTGGAAGGAATTAGCTTGCTCCCCCCCCCCCCCCCAGGAAATAAAGCAAGAATGAACCTTGGAAGCAACAGCAGCTGCTTTTTCTTCCCACAAGCCTTTCTCCAGTCATTATTTGTGATTCACTCAACATCCCCCCCCCCCAATTTATCACATCAGCAATGCTGGGAAAAGAAGAGGAAACTAAGCAGCCAAGGGAAAGAAGAAAAGACTTGGGACAGAAGCAAATAAGAAAGCATTACAATCTTTCCCATGTGGTGCCCTCCGGATGTGTGAGATTATACTTCATACCAGCCCCAGTTATCATTTCTTTCTTCATTCAGATCTTCTCTGAAATGTTTGTTTCTCTTTTCTATTTAACTGTGTATAGTTTATGTATCAGTTTAATGCATTGTTACTGTGCAAATGCTTTTGGATCTGACACAAACAGTTATTTAATAATATATTATCCTTTACCACATTATCTACTCTGTATATGGAAACCAAGAATGAAACCCATGTTGCATTCTCCATGTGCTAAGGAGCAAACCCTTACTTTCTAGGCATGCAAGACTAGCAATACATATAACAAACCCATTCCGGAGAGAAAAAAAAGGTTAACCAAATCTGCATTATCACAGCTGAGAAAAAAAAAAAAGGTTAATTATCAAATCCCACAAATCTTACAAAAAAGGCTATAAAATATGAGTGGATGAATGGCAACGTCCTCTTTATAGTAAGAGAATGGAACTGGAACAACACGTCAGCAAGAACTTGCAATCACAGCCCCAACTCACTATTGGTAGAAGCCCACCCATCTCTCCAAAGGGTACCTAGCCAGGAGAAAGTTCAGATAACCCTGTGCAGACTTCCTTAGCAAACTTCCCACAGCCTCTTGCCTCTTACTACCTCTCTGTTCTATAGACTGTTGTCTCCAGAAGAGCCACTTCAACCTATACAGACAAGTTAACAATATTTAGCAAACTCCTATTAGAAGCACAAGCCAGCACTGACTCAATAAATTGGCAGGTTGTGAGAGGAGGAACAGGGTTTCATAATTTTTTCTCATTCTATCATCTATTCCAAACCTCAGCTTCATTGTGTGTATGTGTGTGTGCATGATTTAAATACAGTTATGCGCATAATGACTAGGCTTCTTGCTATATGATGAGAATGACAAAACAGATATTTTGATATACTGGGTGAAAAACCATAACTTATTCTCCCCTTCCCCCAGGCAGACACAATAGTTCCATATAACTATTGGATCACCTTAAAAAAAACACAGATGAGTTCATCCAACTCATAAAATATTGTAACCTTGCCTCTGTCTTTCCTGTATTCTCCATCTTGCAGACAACACGTGCATGAGTGACTGCAGGCAGGATCCCTGTTTGTATGGCCAACTCACAAATGTGTTGTGGGAAGCAATCCTTTCTTCCACTTTTCCCCATAAAACTGCAAACGGTTTCCCCTCCCCTTAAAACTTCCAGGTTCCAGGAATAAGGTTCGTCACGCCAAGTAAGCGCACGCGAATGCAAGAATCATGCAGCAACGCCTGACACGCATCGTCCGGCTGTCAACCACACATAGGACGCATCGGTGTCACTCACGTGTCTCCGTCCTCGGATAGGAAAGCAAGGGTCTCCAGCAGCTGCTGCCTGAGCCTTTCCTCCTCCTCCTCGTCCTCCTCCTTCTCAGGGATAGGCTCCCCTTGCAGCCCAGTTAAGGACTCCACAATAGAGGAAGAGCCGTAACTCGAATCAAGTCTCTCGTCTGCCGGTTCCTCTTTGCCTTGACTGCCAGATCCAGGGAGTTTATCCAGCGGGGTCCTTCCGACAGCCGGGGACCGGGGCTCTGCTTCCCCAGGTTGGCCATGCAGGGAACGGCTAAAATCGATACCCGAGTCGCACTGTCCTTCTTCCAGGTACGCGCCGCCGCCTTCCAGCAGCATCTCTTTCTTCTCCCCGTAGCTCCTAATCTCCGACATGGTCCCCAGCCCCGGAAGCCGGCGAGGCCTCTCTGCCCCAAGAAAGACGCGGGGGGCCACTGGCGTTTAGAAGACCGGCGGCGCACGCAAAGTCCGAAAACGAGGAGAAAGTGAAAACCCCGGAAAGCTCATGCCGAGAACACAGCCAAACCAAGAGCCTGTGTGCGAAACAAAAACGGCAAGCAGAACCGCCTGCTCCGCCTGGGTTCCTCCCCGCCGCAATAAAATCCGCCTCTTCTCCCACCCACCCCCAATGGGAGGACGCCACCTGGCGGCGCGAGTGAAAATGACTTTTCCTCCGTTGGCCTTGGGGACCTGTCGAGTCATTGCCTATATTAAAATAGTTGTCCGCGCTGAGGTCACGCTTGCCCTCTTTTCTCTTTAGGGCCAGGTAGGAAGACGCCAAAACGGAACTCTTCCGAATAGCATTTGTGCATTGAGACGACGTCATCGAGGTCGAATGTATGGATGTTGAGGTCGGGTGTGAATTGCACCTTGGCCTGGCCCTAATTGCATTATTTCATTTCATTCTCCCGGCGCCCCCCCACCCCCCCGACCCCGATTTAATAATGTGGACGTTTTATCGTTTTCATTCATCATGGATGTCTTAATGTTGTGGGAACAGCCCGAAGTCTTGCCTGAATTACAGACTTAGTATAAATTTATTTGAATGTATACCAATTAAAATGTAATTTTGTTGCATAAACAGCTCTATGCACACATCTCTTAACTAAATGGATGTGGGAGCAGAGACAGACATTAGAAAGCAACCCAGCTTCGCGGTTTTTAGATGCTGGACTTAATATTTATTTATTTAGACATTTATATACCGCCCTTCTCCCGAAGGACTCAGGGCGGTGTACAGCCAAATCTACCCCAATCCATACAAAAGTTAAAATGCAGTTAAATAATAGGCTGTTAAAATAAAACAACCCTCCCCCTAGGCATATTAAAACCCCAAATTAAGATCCAGATTTAAAAGGAGACAATTAAAAACTCGTGTCAGCCCAGGCCAGCCTGCTCGAAGAGCCAGTTTTTTAACGCACGCCTGAAGGCCCTCAGGGCCGTGTTGGTGCGTATCTCAGGTGGCAGAGTATTCCAGAGGGCAGGGGCCCTCACAGAGAAGGCCCTACTCCTGGGGGCCGCCAGACGACACATAGAGGCCGATGGCACCCGGAGAAGGCCCTCCCTGTGGGAACACACCGGTCTGTTGGAGATCACTGGCAGAATGCGGCCCTGCAGGTAACCTGGCCCAATGCCATGGATCGCTTTAAAGGTCAAAACTAGAACCTTAAAGCGAACCCGGAAAGCCACCGGCCACCAATGCAGCTCGCGCAGGAGAGGCGTCACATGGGAGCTACACGACGCCCCCATAATCACCCGCGCGGCCGCATTTTGCACCAGTTGGAGTCTCCGGGTGCTCCCCACAGGGACCCCATGTAGAGAGCATTACAGTAATCCAGGCGAGAGGTGACAAGGGCATGAGTGACCGTGCGCAGGGCGTTCCGATCCAGGAAGGGCCGCAACTGGTAAATCAGGCGAACCTGATAAAACGACCCCTGGAGACGGCCGCAATATGATGTTCTAAGGACAGCCGTGCATCCAGGAGGACGCCCAGATTGCGAGCCCTCCCTGTAGGGGGCAGAATCTCTCCCCCAATAGCCAGCGAAGGTGTCAGCTGGCTATATCGGGGCGCCGGGAACCACAGCCACTCGGTCTTGGATGGGTTGAGCTGGAGCCTGTTCCCGCCCATCCAATTCCGCACGGTCTCCAGGTACCGGGACATAGCCTCCACAGCATCGTTGGGGTGGTCTGGGGTAGAGATGTATAACTGGGTGTCATCTGCGTACAGGTGACACCGCACCCCAAGACCACAGATGATCTCGCCCAACGGCTTCACATAAATGTTGAACAAGAGAGGGGAGAGGACCGACCCCTGAGGCACCCCACAAACAAGGGGCCTAGAGGTGGACCTCTCCCCTCCCGCCAACACAAATTGCGAACGGTCGGAGAGGAAGGAGGAGAACCATCGCAAGACAGTTCCCCCAATCCCCAACCCCTCCAACCGCCGCAATAGGATACTATGGTCGATAGTATCAAAAGCCGCCGAGAGATCTAATAGGACCAGGACAGAGGAGAACCCTCTGTCACGGGCCCTCCAGAGATCATCAACCAACGCAACCAATGCTGTTTCGGTACTATGCCCGGGCCTGAAGCCCGATTGGAATGAATCGAGGTAAGTTGCTTCCTCCAGGTACTGAGGGAGCTGACGTGCCACCACACTCTCGACAACCTTCGCTATAAAAGGAAGGTTGGAGACTGGACGATAGTTGTTTAAAACAGCTGGGTCCAGGGAAGGCTTCTTGAGGAGGGGCCGCACCACCGCCACTTTCAGGGCGGTAGGGAACGACCCCTCTCTCAAAGAAGCGTTGGTTGAGCCAGCCTTGTGTCACCTCTCTAGCGGCCGAAACCAACCAGGAGGGACATGGGTCCAACAAACATGTGGTGGCATTCAGCCCCTCCAGCAGTCTGTCCACACCCTCAGCAGTCACAGGGTCAAACTCCCCCCAGATAACATTCTCAAGACCTGCCCCGGACACCTCCCCCGGTACCACCCAATTGGAGTCCAGCCCGTCCCGAATCTGAGCGATTTTGTCGTGCAGGAATCGGGAAAACTCCTCTACCCTACCCTGCAAGAGGTCATCCCGCGCTCTCGGTTCAAGCAGAGAGCGGGTCACTCTAAACAGGGCGGCAGGCCGATTTTCTGCCGACGTAATAAGGGCGGAGAAATGCGAACGCTTCGCCGCCTCTATCACCACAAGGTAGGTCTTAATATAAGACCTCACCTGTGTCCGGTCAGACTCAGTGCGACTAGTCCTCCAAATGCTCTCTAGACGTCTTTTCCGGCACTTCATCTCCCGCAGCTCCTCTGTAAACCACGGAGCCAAGTGGGATCTGTGCCGGGTCAGAGGTCGCAGAGGCGCAACTCGGTCCAGAGCCCCGGCAGCCAACCTATCCCAGGTGGCTACCAGGTCTCCAAGCGAGTTGTGAGCCAGAGACTCAGGAAACGGCCCAAGCTCCCTCTGGAACTGCTCAGGGTCCATCAGGCGCCTGGGGCGGAACCATCTACATGGCTCCGCCTCCCTGCGGTGGAGGGTGGCGGTACAGAAGTCCAGCTTAAGAAGGGAATGATCTGTCCATGACAAGGGTGTGATGACTAAATCCCCGAAATTACAGTCATTCAACCACTGACCAGAGACAAAAATCAGGTCCAGCGTGTGTCCTCCTATATGAGTGGGGGCAGAAACTAATTGGGTCAGGTCCATGGCCGTCATGGAAGCCATGAACTCCCGGGCAACCCCCGAGATTTCACCGAGCGATGGCAGGTTGAAATCCCCCATGACCAAAAGCCTAGGGGTTTCAACCGCCAGCCCGGCTATCACCTCAAGGAGTCCGGGCAGGGCCGATGACACGTGGCAGGGAGCCAGGTACGCCATCAAAAGGCCCATCTGAACCCCTTGTCCCCACTTCACAAAGAGAGACTCACAACCAGCCGTCTGAGGGAATACCATATGATCCTCAGCCAATCTATCCTCAGAGACAATAGGGTTGCAAACGGGCTGCCACAGAGAGGAAGGAGTCAAATCTATTTTCTAAAGTGCCTGTAGGCCAAACAAAGAATAATGGATGGAAACTGAACAAGAGATTTAACCTGGAAATAAGGAGAAACTTTCTGACAGTGAGAACAATCAACCAATGGAACAGCTTGCCCTCAGAAGTTGTGGGAGTGCCATCACTTGAGACCTTCAAGAAGAGATTGGGACTCCCATCTATCAGAAATGGTGTAGGATCTCCCGCTTGGGTGGGGGGTAGGACTAGATGACCTACAAAGTCCCTTCCGACTCTGATTATCTGTTATCTGTTAACAGCAGATAGTTCCTATTTAGAAGAAAAGAAGGATTTTCCAGAGATCTCGAGTTCTTGCTGTTTTTATACAAATGTACACGTAAAGGCATGTGGATTCATTTCTCTTTCAGCCCGCTTCAGGTGTTCAATACTGTATGCAAATGCAAGTAGTATTCAACTTACAACAATTCATTTAGTGACCATTGGAAGTTACAATGGCCCTGAAAAAAATAACTGAAGACCATTTTTCACACTTAACGATGGTTGCAGCATTCCCCTGGTCATTGATCAAAATTCAGGTTCTTGGCAACTGATTCGTATTTATGACCATTGCTGTGCAAAAGGTCATGCCCTTTTGCAACCTTTTGACAAGCAAAGTCAATGGGGAAGCCAGGTTCACTTAACAACTGGGTTATCAATTTGACAACTACAGTGATTCAACCGTGGCAAAAAAGGTTGCAAAATGGAGCAAAATTCATTTAACTGTCCTTTGCAACAAAAATTTTAGACTCAATTGTGGTCCTAAGTCAAGGACTACTTGTACAAAAACTAGAATAAAGCTAAAGACACAACAACAGATTTGCAGGCAAAATGTGTGTTCAATGTGTAAAGGGTGAAGGATGGGTGTTTGTGTTTGTTTTCATGGTCATGGTCACGATGTGCACTGAAGATGGTGCTTGATTTCAGTTGTACGAGGTGCAGTGACAATAAAGTAAACTAAACTAAAAATTCATCAAAACGTTTTTTTAAACTGCTCATTGTATAAACTTTGTGCACATATATGAATTTGTCCAAGTGTCAATTATTGGATTATATATGTAGTAGTTGTAGAATCTTACATATTGCATTTTAGCCAAAATATGACTGACATCATTGTAAATGAATTTTACAAGTATGTGCATTAGATATGTTCTCAGATATGTACTCTTCTGTAGGATCTAATTTATAAAAGTCTAATGATCAGTAACTTGCATGAAAATTTAGAAAGGTTCTTTACCTTTCTTTTCATATTTTAAAAGAAAACCCAGCAGCTTAGGAACAATATAGTCAAATAACTTGCAACAAGAATTTTTCCACTGTCTTAGGACTTACAGGAAATTCACTACTGCTCCAAGACTTCATGAGCGTAGAATATAGAACCTGGTCCACATACTATTTTCACTGTGTTGCATAAATCCTGGAAATTGTGTGAACCAAGTAAGCATGATTCAGTGAACCATGAGGAAGGATGACATCACTGTCTGTGTGATCAAAGTCATCTCATTATTATCAACTAGAGCAAGAAAAATTATATACCATCAAAGCAATAATGTGAATTATAAAGCTAGTGCAAACAAATTGCTTGATCCTGTTGGCACCTTAAAATCTGCTTTTAAAGTATACAATGGCATCAGTTTTCATCCTTTGACCTTGTTGCTACAGTAGTGCTGAACTGCAAAACAAAACAAAAAAACCAGTATCAACTTTTTTCTCGGAGTCTCCACTGTGTTATAATTGAAGTTATAAAATTGATCTGTAGGAAAAAGACTGAATCTGAGTAGCAGATAGACCAGAAGTTCTTGGATTTAATTCCTGGTGTCTTGAAAGTAGGTAACTGTCTGAGAGTTACAGCTCTAGTTTACAATATCTCCTTGTAAAACTTTATGTAGTTAGACCCAGCATTGCTTCTCCAATCACCTCAGCTAAACCAAGTGAAATCAGACACATACTGAACTTAGGGCTTGGCTGGAGTAAGTAATACAGTCCATGAAGGCCAGTGTAGTGAGACTGACGCTTGAGATGACAAACTGTAAGTAGTTTCCATACCCAGAAAGTCAGAAGACTGTTTGGGGTCGGGTGAGGAAGAAGCAATCATCAGCAGTCCTTGCAGGAAGAGGACTCATATATTTAGCTTTTTCACTGGAGGCACAGATAGACACACAGTGTTGTGTCTACTTATAGCTCCAGCTGATTCTCCTGCTATATTTTTCTTTGGCTAATTTACCTTAGTGATTTCCTATTTGAATTGTTATAATATTCTCTAAGCTTTGTTTACAAGTTTCCCTTCCTGCAGAGTGTAGCTACTCAGTTGCTAAATGACAGAGTTTGAGCCATACTATACCCAAATTATTCCGATTGCTTGTTTCTAATACAAAGTCAAATAAATAAACATTGAACAATGAAGCCCCATAGGCTTGTATTTATTGCATGTCTGTGTATACCAGTTTAGATTATTGGTACATGTTCTACTTATGGTGCTGTCTATGGGTAGATTCCAGAAAAGTGGGGAAACATAGGTAAGCAGGAGAAGAATATATAATTTTTTAATAAATCACAAAAAGAGTTAAGTTCACATATTGCAATATATTATGGTCTACTTAAACATGGATTTTGAATGTTTTGGAATCACAATTTATTAAGCCAAAGATTATTGTTTTAAATTGCACCAGTTTTTGCTCATATAACATGCTAAGTGGAAGTCAAACAGACCACAATAGATTAGCCACATAAAATTCATAGATCATTGGTTGTGCTGTCCAGACAGTGTATGAGAATTAGATAGTTAATTAGCAATTGTGAGCTGTCCCCTTAAGGGAATGCATCATGGTAAATGTAGTTAAGGTATCCTGGGAAATGTAGTCCATATAGGAAATATGCAGTGGTGCAGTGACTAGAATGCAATATTGCAGGTTAATTCTACTGACTACCGACTGCCAGTAGTTCAATTCTCATCCGCTCAAAGTTCACTCAGCCTTCCATCCATCTGAGATCAGTAAAATGAGGAGCCAGACTGTTGGGGGGCAATATGCTGATTCTGTAAACCACTTAGAGAGGTCTCTAAAACTCTATGGAGCCAGTGGTGGCATTCAAATTTTTTTACTACCGGTTCTGTGGGCGTGGCTTGGTGGGCGTGGCTTGGTGGGAATGGCAGGGGTAGGTTACTGCAAAATCCCATTCCCTCCCCACCCCACTAACCTGCTTTCCAGCTCCATTCTCCTGTGCAGGGCAACAAAAGAAGACCCAGACAATCAGCTGGGACTTGGGAAGCAGAGAAGAGATGGGGGCAAGGCCAGTCAGAGGTTCTGACATTTGCCGGTTCTCCGAACTACTCAAAATTTCTGCTAGTGGTTCTCCAGAACTGGTCAGAACTTGCTGAATACCATCTCTGTATGGAGCAGTATATAAGTTTAAATGTTCTTGCTATATTAAAAATAAGAAAATATTATATTATTTTTATAATAATCATGTTATGATAGCCACACCTGTACATGTGGGATTTGTGAACTGCCATTGCCATATGGTAGCTGTGAGCATAGGATATTGTGCTAATTTGATCCATCAGGCTCCCAACAGCAGGCTCTTTAAAGAGACACACATTTCAAACATACAGTACATAGTCAAACAGTTCAACTCTTACCTTGGCAAATATGCTCCCAGCCATAGCTGTTATAGCAAAAAGTCTCAGACTTGGTTGCTTGATTCCTCTTCAGTGTCCTCCTTGATGGGTCATGCAATTCTGTTGTTGGCCCTTCTTCCTCTTCAGTTCTGTCAGCCATGATCTACCCTCAGATAACACACACTGGGACATATCTCTTCCTTGATCTTCTACCAGCTAACAAATCAAAAATTCACAGATAAAAAAACAGATTAAAAGTTTTGTTCCTGAAGTTACACTTTGGCCAAGTTTTCAAAACCATGTGCCCTCTCTCTTTTATCGTTTTGATCTTGCCCTTTATTTTTCTTTGTCTTCTTAGTCCACCTCTTTCTCATAAGTAAGCTTTCTAACTCTCATAAATTGACAGCTTTGTCATTTGTTTCTCTTGAGTAAATCTTTCTTGTTTTTATCTTCTCAGATTGCTTCTTATTCTGGGCTAACTCCTTTCTTCTCTTCCTATCCATCATTTGCAAGCTAGCTTCTTTCCTTTCTCTTCCTGTGGCTTTCTCAGTGCCTGGTGGTGGAGGTACCTTCTATGCACAGCTTCACAAGTTTTGTACACTTTCCTCAATTCTATGTATTATTTCTGTCAGTTCTTTGGAAACAATCTCCCCCACCCCCTTTGGAAAGTCCCCATTTCTGAACTGAACGGAATTCTTTATTGGCCAAGTGTGATTGGACACACAAGGAATTTGACTTGGTGCAAATGTTCTCAGTGTAGATAAAAGATACGTTTGTCAAGAATCATAGGTACAACACTTAATAATAGTCATAGGACACAATAAGCAATCAAATCATACTAGGAAACAGTCAATATATCTGATATCTTTGCAGGCTCCATCGTGTCTGCTAAGAAGCCTCTAATCTTTCCCATGATCTAATTTTTCCCATGATCTTAATTTTATTTCCTCCTATTTACCCGCAATATTCAAAGAGATTCAATTTCAGACTTTTGTCTCTTTCCCATTTCTGTGCTTGGTATAAAGATTCCTATAGCCCGTGTTAATTTCCTAAATTCTCAAAAGTCTGCACTTTCTTGGAGAGCAAATCTGATGTTCTTGAAAGATGTTTGACTGAAATCTAGGAAAGTCAGGTTCAAGTCCCATCAGATAGTGGGGGAGTTTGGACCTCTCATTCTCTCTCAATAGCAATAGCAGCACTTAGATACTACTTCACAGTGCTTTACAGCCCTCTCCAAGCAGTTTACAGAGTCAGCATATTGCCCCAACAATCTGGGTCATTTTACTGATTTGCAAGAATGGAAGGCTGAGTCAACCTTGAGCTGGTGAGAATTGAACTGCTGAACTGCAGGCAACCAGCAGGCAGCAGAAATAGTCTGCAGTACTGCATTCTACCACTGTGCCACAACACAATGTAACCTATCCTATAGTACTACAGCTTTGTGGAAATAGACTGGCTCTCTTGTAAGCTGTCTTGATCTCCCAGAGGGAAGAGGCTGTTAAATATAATATACCATTTAGATATGTCAAATACAAGTGAAATGCAGGAGAATCAGGAGATATGAAGCTACTGCAAGGAGAAGGTGACTTCTGCCAGGGATCCTGATGTCTCTCCAGTTCAGCTCCTGCAGGATGCTCTCAATTTTTGTTTGATGCAGCTTGTCCTAAAAGCAGCAATTTTCACAGTGAAAATGGCAGGGGGGAAGGGGGGCGTGTAGCTGGCTCATATTGTCATCATTCTAGACATCAGTGTGACCTTACAGCTAGAAAATTATATACTAAAAACAGGCCAATGTCAGAGTGAGACAGATATTTGCCTACATATTTTCAAGTCTTAACTCATGAGATGGGGAAGTGTTAATTCTGTAGTCACTCACATCAAACTAGAGAATGGTGGTGGGGGAGAGTGAAAGAGGGAGAGAGAGAGGAGCTGCTAAATGGCACAAAGAACACAACTCTGGTGATTCTGAATCATAAATTTTCCTGCTGATGACTTAAGGTATTTTATTTTCCTATTGCTTCTCTTTAGGGCAGTATTTTCTATGGGGCGTTATATTACCTAAGAAAGGGGAATGGCATCAACTCTACTTTCTTTCTGCTCTCATTTTTTTCTTTCCCTCTCCCTCTCCTCCTTCCCTAACCCATCACCCAGCAAGCTGCTAGACTCACAGGGGTATCAAATTCATGGCCTTCAGGCCAGATGCATCACACGCAGGCCACGCCCACACCTGGTTTAGTGAAGGGGGGGGGGGGGAAATCACAATATGTCACGTGACAATGCGAGTTTGACACCCCTGTACTAGACAAAGTATAGATTGCCCTTTCCAGATACTATAATATGTAAAGCCACTCCCCAATTCGACAACTTTTTTTATTTTCAATAGCTACATTCCATTATAGATACTTCCAATCCTTCCTGTTAGTTGCCTCTTGGATGTGCAAAAAATATCTAGCAGTACTTTGGATGTTAATAAAACAAACAAACAACCTGGCTAGCTAGCCAACACTCAGCCCCCATTCTTCCTTTTGTGAATCATTTTGTGGCTATTAAAAAATACCTCCTCCACAAACCACTAGGTAGGGTATAATCATAGACAAACAGCCACACATGAGGTAATCGTATGAGACAGTTATTAGAAGAGCTAATGCAGTTGTGTCCCAAAGGTGTTTTTCAGGAGGCAACTGGACTTTCTTGGGTTGTTTTTCCTTTGAAGACATTTCGCTTCTCATTCAATAAGCTTCTTCAGCTCTGACAGCATAGTGGGGAATGGAAGGATTTATATTTATATTATATTTCAACATAACAATGCGAGTTTGACACCCCTGTTTTAGCGGGTTGTTGAAGCACTTGGAAGTTTATCTGTGTTCTCAGGGTCACCTGAGTATTGCTCCTGGTTCTTATAGTTTGCAATTTTTTCTTTGGAAATCCATTCATACCATTCAAAAGGTATTCATCCAAAATTGTATAGCTAAAAGTCTAAAGAGACCCTCAGTCATCCAGGTCATGGTTGTCCTAATGGTGCTTTTTCAGGAGGCAACTGGACTTTATTGTTTGTTTGTTTTTCTTTGAAGACATTTCACTTCTCATCCAAGAAGCTTCTTCTGAAGAGAGCTGAAGAATTCTTCTTGGATGAAAAGCAAAAGGTCTTCAAAGAAAAAAAAAACCACCAAAAAAGTCCAGTTGCCTCTTGAAAAAGCATCTTTAGGACAACTAGATGACTGAGAATCTCTACAGACTTTTAGTTGACACAATTGTTAGCTACATCAGAAAAGCCATTGCATCAAAGATGTATGAGAAATGCTTACATCATTCTGCTCTAACTGCACTGGTGGACCAAACAAACCTAGAGTATTGTATACAATTCTGGGCACATTCCCAGAATGATATTGACAAGTTATTACAGGTTCAGAAAAGGACCACAAAGATGACACAGACATTTGAAAGTCTCTACAAACAGACTGAAAGGAATTGAGGATAATAGTCTGGAGCAGGGGTCACTAACCTTGGCCACTTTAAGACTTATGGACTTCAACTGCCAGAATTCCTCAGCCAGCAAAGCAAAGCAAAACTGGCTGAAGAATTCTGGGAGTTGAAGTCCACAAGTCTTGAAGTGGCCAAGATTAGAGACCCCTGGTTTGGAGGAAAGGAGAGTTGTAATATAGTATTCAGGAACATTAAAAAGGTGCAATAAGGAAAATAGGCAGGGATTCTTTTTTCTGTTGCCACAAAAACAGAAAAAAGAATCAGAAATAACATGTATAAATTGAAATTATTTATACTTCATTTAACTATAAGGAAAAACACCCTGACAGTGCGATCTGCTGAACAATGGGACAGTCTAAATACAGAGGTGGTGGCTTCTCCATCTCTAGAGGGTTTTTCAGAAGGGGCTGGATAAATCACCTCTCAAAATGGTTCAAAGTAGCTTTTTTGCACATTTCAGAAAGTTGAAGTATAGGGTTCTTGTGATCCCTTCAAATTCCATAATTTTATTATTGTTTCCTTGAATAAAAACTATAATAGTTTTTGTTCAAAAGTCCTAGAGCAGGGGTCCCCAAACTTGGCAACTTTAAGACTTGTAGACTTCAACTCCTAGAATTCTGGGAGTTGAAGTCCACAAGTCTTAAAGTTGCCAAGTTTGGAAATCTCTGTCCTAGAACCTACCAGCAGATGGCAATCCACACTAAGACAGGAAAGCAGAAAAAACCCCATCAACTTTTATATGAAGAATATAGCTAGTTGTCTACAAGAACAAATATTGTTTGTGTGGTCATTACTGTTGCAGGCAGAGTTGTGTTTTTCTATATTAATAGATATGAATGTGGTATCCAATTGGTGAAGGGGTTATTGAAACTGTTAAAAACATTTTATTATATTGCTTGCTTAATGCTAGTAAAGGGTCAGAGTTGATGTTTCTGAATTTAGCAAATGTTCTGATCATTCCAATCAATTTTATTTACAGTTTTTTTTTACTCTCAGATGTCCATGACTCTGTTAATTAAATACAGCTAAATGTTCTGATCTAGGCTTCACAAAATCACGAAACAGACTCCTTATCCAAACAAAACCCGTTTTTATTAGGCGAATGGGAATTCCTATCATTCACATCCAGCAAAGTCCCAGCAAACAGTCTTTCAAGGGTGAATTGCAACCAGAGATCTTATCAAGCTTGGAGAATTGCCAGGCAGATAGCTTCCAAGAATAGTGCTGTACAAGAAAATACTTGGCAAGAAGTCCCTGCGAGTCACCAACAAATCTTCACTCTAATTAAATCAACTAATTGTCTCCCAAAAACACCACTCCCCTTTAGCTCCTTTTTATTCCCTATGGGAAGGGCCATTCACCGTCCACCTGTGCCTTTATTCCCAAGTCGATCCTATTCCTTTCTCCTGGCAGCTCTGTGCATGCGCACATCGGGAATAGGCTCCAGCTGTTCTTCTGCCCACTGATCTCTGACTCCGAAGGCAACTGATAATTGCTGGATGGCCCTGGCCCCATCTCTGCCTCCAATGCAGACACTCATTAGAGCTTTCCCCAGACTCCAGGACTGGCCCATGTTCCTCCCCAACCTCCTCAACTGTCCGAATCTGCCGCTAGCTCCGCTGGCCGCTGGCGAGCCACAAAACTAAATTCTGCTACAATATATGCCAAATAAGCAGCTGACTAAGTTAAGTTGGGAAGTCAAAAATCAGCTTGTTAGATTGCAGTCCATAAATTAAAAGTGGCTTTTATTTTGTAGTGGGGTGACTTGGAAATCTCTCTTTCTCTCTCTACACATATGCATGTGGGTGCACCCACCTACATACACACAAACTCTTACTACTTGTCTACCACTAAGCTTCTGTGAGCAACTGTAGCATATTTTAATAGTGCTCATCTTTCTTAGTGAAAACGAATGAGAGAATCAAGCTATTTCCAACTGATTAATGCCTTTTCTAAGATAACTTCAGTTTAGGGGTGGGATTCAAATTTTTTAACAATCGATTCTGTGGGCATGGCTAGGTGGGTGTGGTCATGTGACTGGATGAGTGTGGCTTCTCTCTTTTTTTTTGCAGCATCCCCCTCTCTCCCATTTTTTTTGCCTCCTGGGCCTAAGGGGGGGTGTTTTTGCTCCCAGAAGTCTTCTCTAGGACCAGGAAGGCAAAAATGGAGTGTGAGGGGACAGCCCCTCCCCCCTGCCTCCCCCCTCTGCATACCCCTTTTTGCTTCCTGGGGCTCAGGGAAGTCTCTTGAGCGAAGCCGTAAGACAGTGAGGGGGATCCCAGAACAGCTGATCATCAGAACAGGGAAGGGAAAAAAGAAATACCTTAAGGAGTGACTGGGAGAGGGAGAACATAGTCAGCGATGTCAGGCATGCGTGCGATGTCGCGCATATGCAATAAGGATTGACTGAGCGGGGAGAGGAGGGGCGGGGCCAGCCAAGGGCATGATTTGCCAGTTCTCTGAATTGTGCAGAATCATAAGAACCGGTTCGATAGAACTGGTGCAAACCAGTAGAATCCCACCTCTGCTTCAGTTTTCATAGTTCATCACACTTTGTTTTATTCAGTAGCTGGGATCTGCCAGATATTCTCCTTGTTGTTGTTCTTCCTGGGAGGAATGGATGAGATATGCCTATAATCTCTGTGTCTTTGGTGCCAAAATGGAGTGAGTACCATAATGCTTTTTCCCCTTGTAAGTATTGGATGACCCATGAAGAATTCTCATTCCACCAATCAGACATACTCCTTCTGCATTCCTAATCTCATAAAAAATTGGCCCAGGATGTTTCATTTAGTCCACAGCTGTCTCAGTACTTATCTCTACAGCTACTGTAACAGGAACTGGCATCATCGCCCTACAGCTTGGTGCAGTTCATTAACTTCAACTGACTTGGGATCTCATTGTGTGAATAAGGTTAGCAGCGAGATATGCCTTAAGCATAATGGGACTGCTAGTATTTTACTTTTAGCCTAGACTGATAGTTTTGAATTACTTCACATTACACTGTCAGGATGATAATTCTGTAGAAGTGTTACTCGGATGGCTGTGCAGTTTGAATTTCCTTTACGAGTTGAAGGAAATTGATGACATATGTCAACCAAAAGAGGTAGTCCTCATTTCTTGGTGATGTTACAGAATATGCAGAAGTACCGTACATCATTCAGCACTGCCAATAAAGCAGTGCACCATCTGAAAAACATGGGGTTTTTTTTTGCATTAGTCAAAAAGCTATTCTGGACTTGTGAAGTTGAAGAGGAGTTATTTAATTATTATTTCAATTTATATGGCCACCTATCTCAAAATCTGGACACTGAGCAGCTAATAGTAATCAAAACAGCATAAAAATACAAAACAAGAGAAAAAAAGACATAATTCACAGTGTTCGGACCCAGGCTTCCCAGACTGTAATAATGCACACACTTATTTTAAAAACAAGTCTTGGTTTATTGCAAGTTTATTTTCATTCCCAGCCGGTAATGAATCTCAAACAGTCCCTCAAGATAAGCACTCACCTTTCTTTCCTGTGAAGTGCTGCCAATAACAGAAGTGTCAGATAGGATTGAATCTGAACTGAACGAATGACTTTGCTTCCTGCAAAGGTTTCGTCATCTTTGCCTGTCCTTTATACTTTAATCATCTCCCAGCCTTACTCCTGAGTCGCCTCTTTTGTTTCAGCTGCTCTCGCCTTCTAGCAGTTCTGTGCACACACGCACTGAGAACAGGCTCCCCTTGTTCCTCGGCCTCACTACTGCCAGACTCCAAAGGCTCTGGAGCACCTCACTTCCAGATGGTCCTGGTCCCATCTCTGCATCAGATGCAAGACCCTCATCTGAGTCTTCTCCAGACTCCCGGACTGATCCCCTTTCCTCCCCACTGTCCAATTCCACTGCCATCTGCACAGGCTGCGGGCGAACCACAACACACAGTTGAAGTAGAAAATCACCAACACATACTAGCACAACCAGAGCATAGGGTCAGGTATACATTTGGATCCCCAGACCAGATGGCAAAACAATATCGTGATGACTCAGTGGTTAAAGACGCTATGTTTGTCAACTGGATTGAGACCTGCAGTGGGGTGAACTCCTGTTACTTGTCCCAGCACCTGCTAACCCAGCAGTTTTGAAAGCATGTAAATGCAAGTAGATAAATAGGTACCACTTCGGTGGGACAATAAGTGTGTTCCATATGCCTTGGTGTAAAGACATGCTGGCTACATGACCATGGAAGTATCTTCAGATAACGCTGGTTCCCTCAGCTAAGAAGCAGTAATGAACACTGTCCTCTAGAATCAGATACAACTGGATGGGGGAAATCTTTACTTTTACTTAGGACCTTGAAGAGGGCCAATAGGATTAGGACCAACTTAATCCTTGAGGGAATGATGTTCCAAAGGGCAGGAAGAGGCTCTAATTTGGGGCACCATCAGATGGTACTCTGTAATAGTTGAGACTTGGAGTGGACCCTTCTTGCAGATGAGTTGGTAGAGATAATTGGGAAGAGGTACAGTAGTACCTTGAATTGCACCCAAAAGCACACTGGCAACCAATGCAGTTCACAAAACAAGGGATCCTGGACTCTGCCTTATTTTTTTGTGCACTATACTTACTGTTCTACTGGCAACATTTCTCTGAAAGCAAAGGCATCATTATGATACAGCTGTGGATCTACCACTTGATAAGTTCATTTTTTAGAAGTTGTGTCCCATCTTCAGCTGCTGTTCCCAAATGCTTCATATGGTTTCTTTTTCCCTATATTGAATAGGGAGCTTTTAGTACTGATTCTGAATTTCAGTAAAGGTTTGGGAAATATAAAAAAATTAGATCTTGACCAAGAAACAGTTTCAAAGGGGAAAAAAGGGAGAAGCACATATGCTACTTATAATAATAGTTGTCATGGAATTAGAAACTGTGAAGATGACATGCTGCTAACTCTAGAGGTAGAGAAGAGATTAGGTTGGACAGAAGCTCCAAAGCTGAACCTCACATCAAGTTCCATGAATAAGTAATGGATTGGATTATGTTACCCAGGTAACCAGCTGTTCCTGGAACTGATGCCATTTAAAACATCAGCTTGTATTCTCCAAATTGTATCTTCTTTGCTGACCACAATATCATGGCATATTTATGAATTGGCCCTATTGGGAAGTGGAAGGGGGCCTCATGGTTCAATGGATTCGGTCTTCTATCTCCTCCCTCCTTCCTTTCCTTTCCTTTCCTTTCCTTTCCTTTCCTTTCCTTTCCTTTCCTTCCTTCCTTCATTTTTCTATACTGTCTTAGTCTGAAAAAATCTTTTAGGACTTTTACTTGATTTTATTTGATTGCAAATAGACTTGTGGTAGCTGGCCTAGTCCAAAGGTAAGCAATGGGTCTGATGACACATATTGATTTTAAAGCTTGTAGTAAACTCACCCACAAAATGGCTGGTATGGGAAAGGTCTCTGTTTATAAAATACTGCTATTGTGACCAAGATTATTCACAAATAACCCATTTATTAGACAATAAACTAGCCTCCAAAGATGCTTCTACTTCCAATTAGATCTTTATGAACCCAAAGACATTCCTGAAAATAAATGTTAGACCCTACTTTTAATAAGTTTCTATTTGTTTGTTTGTTTTTATTAATCTTTAAACATTGGAGGGCAGAGTCGGGTATGATACAGATGATGTTAAAAGCTAGACCGGTTATGTTAAAGAACTTTCTTCCTTCTTCCACGTATGTCTTCTAATAGATTAAGAACAGCTTCATAGGCAAGGCAGGTGAACAAGCTGGGTGATAAATCATCCTGGAACCTGATTTTTTTTTTTTAAAGTAGTCTGAGATTTTCTAAATCCTTCTTTGTTGTATTAGGCATTTTCTTCCCACTCTGAGTTGCAACTGTAATGCTATCAATTTCTTACTCCATTTCAGTTTCCTCTGCCTGTGAGAGATTTCCTTCAAATTATTTGCCAGACTCAGATTATCATTAATTTGTATGACTGCAAAATTACATAATGGGGCAGCAGACAGTATTTACATTCTCTATCCTGTTGCATAGCCTCCCTTTTAGTGAAAGTTAGGGTGTGTTCCCCAAGCCTTCTGCTGAACTTACTGCTATCTAATTCAGATTATTGTCTTTACGGTGTTCCATTTCAAGACAATAAATTGCAATCTTGTATGGCCATAGTGTAAGTGTAAGATTTCAAGAGATCTTGTTAGTGTTCTTCATATTTTCCAATCAAACTATTGTAATATTTGGGGGTCTGTGATTGCAGTGAATTCATGATCTCTAACATAAATCAAAAAAGCATAACAAAGAATGTTCTTTCTGCTCCAACTCAGAAAACTCACACTGCCCAAGGAGCTGCTGATTCAGTTCTACAGAGGAATTATTGAGTCTATCATCTGCACCTCTATAACTGTCTGGTTTATCTCTGCAATCAAACAAGACAGACACAGATTTCAATGGATAAGTAGAGCTGCAGAAAAAACAATTGCTACCAACCTGCCTTCCATTGAGGACCTGTATACTACAAGAATCAAAAAGATGGCTGTGAAAATATCTACAGACCCCTCACATCCTAGACACAATTTTTACCTTCAAAATGGCGTTATAGCGCATTGCACACCAGAACAACTAGACACGAGGACAGTTTTTTCCCTGCATGCCATCACTCTGCTAAACAACTAATTCCCACAACACTCAAACTATTCACTAAGACTGTATTACTGTATTATTGTTCTCATCCTTCCTATTACCTATTTCTATGACTATAACTTTGTTATTTGTATCTTTATGATTTATATTGTTTAGTTTCCTAATATATGATTGCTTATCTAGTATCCTATGACTATCACTAAGTGTTGTATTATGATTCTTGATGAATGTATTTTTATATACACTGAGAGCTTATGCACCAAAGACAAATTCCTTGTGTGTCCAATCACACTTGGCCAATAAAGAATTCTGTTCTGTTCTATTCTATAAACCTTGAGTTTCTTCATTGTATATTTCAAAAGCTTTTGCTTTTGAGGAAAAGTTAGGTTTTTATAAAGGGTCCACAGTTCCCAACAATTGCCAGGAGCAATTGAATTTCTTTCTTAGTGGTTCAAAGTTGCTTTTCCTGAATTAGTGCACCTTTTTCTCTTCTGTCTTAACTTCTGGTTGACAAACTATGTAGCCCAAATAAGAATAATCCAGTTGATTCTTGGCTGGATTAGTGGTTAAATCTGATTCTTCAAGACTGTAAACAATATTCTTTAACCACTAGGTATGTTCCAAATAGGCTGTAAATCAAAATATCATCCAAATAAGCTTGATGTTGTGGCTAAAGCCTCTATCTAGATTCTAGATTTAGGTCATAGATCTAGGATTGATTTCAGTTCTACTTTAGGCATGAAGCCAGCCGGGTGGTTTTGGTTCAGTCACTCTATCTTAGTCCTAGGAAGAAGGAAATAGCAACTGTTACTCATGCCCAGGTCACCTTCTGAGTGCACTACTGAAATGTGCTCTATAAGGGGATGCCCTTACAGTATCTGGTAGCAAAATGGATCGATGAGGCAGTTATGTGTGCTCCAAGAACTGCACACGCTGGACCTCTGCTTTGCAAGCTACATCGGTTACCCAGTTTGCTTTCAGGTCCAATTCAGGATACTGGTTGTGACCTTTAAAGCCCTACATGGTATGGGACCAGGTTATCTGAAGAATTGTCCCATTAGATCCAACAGAAGGGGCATGTTGCAGATCCCATTGGCCAGGGAATTTTGTCTTAGATGGGACTGAGAGAAATGCCTTTTCTGCCATAACCCCAACCCTATGGAACTTGATTTCCCCTGAGGTGAGGCCTTGTTGGCCTTTCAGGAGGACCTCAAAATATGGTTCTGTCAACTGGCCTGGTAATCTCATGTTGAGTGGAGTCTGCTAGGTGGCTATAAGATATTTAATTGAATGCACTCTTACATGCCTTTCCACCATTTTTTAAATGTTATTTGTAACTTGTCAATTTAAATCTGTTGTTTTTAATGGTTTTTTATTTCATTAGGTATGTCATCCAGAATCACTACATGAGATGGATGGCTAAAATGTGATAGATAAATAAAGCATTTCCAAAAATGCTTTCAAAAATGCATGGACTTGTTCATGTAGTTGTCAGAAATCAAGATTGATTTGAAGTCACACAAACATGAAAATTTTCACAGTAAGCTTTCTCTGCCTAGATAAATATTGTCCATTTGTCTCTGGAAGGCTGCAGGTATGCCTTGACAAACAGCAAGCATTTTTGTAAATTGGAACAGTTTTAGAGTCTTTGCAAAAAATTGCCTTTTCCTTAGAGTTGGATTAAGCAAACTTGAAGGATTTGGCATTGGCTTGATTTCCTAAGTAAAAAGAAAGAATTTAGAATTATCTTCTCCAACACAATGGCCTATAAAAGCCCTGAGACTACATACTATCTGGAAATGCATTTAGTTTTAATTGATAGGCTTTGATAAAGTCTATGAGAAATGACACTATGTTTATTTACTATATATTTGATCCAGTCAATAATTAGAGTTATCAGAAAGAGCTAGGTTATTGAAAGTTCAGAATAGAAGTGTCAAGCATCACACGCAGGCTAAGCAGTAAATTACAGATCTCTATACTTAATTGTGCTATTGAAAACTTCTATACACAACTTAGAAAGAGTAGAAACTTTATTGTATACAAGACTGAAGCCTGAAATACAACAATTGATTTGCCACTACCATGCCAACATGCCACAGGCTTTTAGCTGAATTTTAGGATTTAAACTCTAGGATATTTTCTTTCCTTTTTTGAATTAATGGATGCTTAATGGGTCACTTGGGAGACTGAGATATGTTTAAATAACATTTTCCAGCTTCACCAACCTTAGTCTTATTGAAGAAATTAATGTTCTGATTCCCAAATAAACTTCTTCCATTATCCATTCTAATACAACAGCATAATTTATGAAGCTAGATATATGTTTATCATCAAACCAAGGATCATTAGGAAAATGGATTCAGCCACTATATAATTTTCTGATTTGTTAGCTATAGTCTCATGAATTAGAGTGGACTATAAATGTTATAATAAATAAAATAAATAAATAGAACACTTCACTTGATTGAGCAAAGGAGTAGATAATTTCCTCAAAAAAGCTGGGTTTTATTTATTATTTGTATTCTATAAAATGGAGGAGAAAGGTATAGAAGAGGACAGCATAAAGGGTCTGCTTAGCAATTTCCAAGCAGGAGGCTAGATTATTTTTTTCCTGCTGACCTCAACTTTGAACATGCGCTAAAGCCCCAAATATTAGACAAGAAGCAAAGCTGCATTGGTTTCATTTGTAATTATGTATCTGTTGTGTTGTCCTTCCTTGGTTTTCTGTTTTCCCCTTTCCCAATAAGGTCCTACTCCTTTTTATATTTACATATTTCACTTCATTAGTTTAATAAAGTTTAAGTTTTTTCTTAAAACGTTCTCTCTGTGTAAAACTTTACACCTGCACAATTTCCCCTTGTTTCAGAATTGATGTTAGGTTTGTTAAGTTGTATTTCAGGATTTGGGGGCAAGAAGTTCCAAAGGATCTTCTTTTCTATTTTCCTTAGAGCTGGGCTAGAGGAAGAAGTTATCAGTAGAAGTTATCATATATCCAATATATTAGGATGTGTTAGGAGAGCTAGATTGACAGGTGGCAGCTATCGTAACTTTTCCAGGAGAATCCATAAAAGTTATAAATGATCCACCATCCTCAGCTGGTAATAAAATGTTTGGAGATTTTTCTTCCTCCCGTTTTGATGACATTATTGTAGTTTTGATTAATTGTGAAAGCTGTATAAAATATGAAAATGACCCAAGAGGTAGAAATTATCCCTCCTAATTATCTCATCTTTCCTGCAGTGTCAAGCCAAGCCCCTGGTTTAAGTAAAAGATGAGGATAATGCAGCAGAAAGGATAAGAATTGGGTTCAAATAGAGTAAATCTTGGGCTAAATTGGACTGGACACAATTGACCCCCCCCCCCCCCACACACACACACATACAGCCTAAGGTACCAGTCACTGAAATTTGAAACAGAGCAGCCCTTCTAGTACTTGGTGCTTGTGGTGTGCAGTGTAATTTGGGCTCTCCATTTTTGTTATTCCCCTGCTAGCATTAATTATTACTTGGAACCAGCAGTAATAGCAATGATGTGATTTCCCTGTAGCTTTAATTGTGTAGATTCTATTACATATGCCCCCTAGGAAAGGCAGACATTCTTATATGCTAGGTATGCCCTAACCTGCAACTCAGGAAGTTGACCAGCTATTATAACATTATTGCTGCCAGCAAATAAAGATCCATATCTACAAAACTCAAGTTGCAATTATATTTTGAGTGCTTGTTTGCATAATGATCTAACAAATGGCTTCAGACTGGCAAATTCATTTCAGCAATAATGCATCAATTAAAGTAGGCACTTGAACATGTAATTCTATAACATGTATGAGATGGTTACTAAGGAAACCATGCAACAATCTTAGTATAAAACTTGAGACATACAAAGGTATGAAAACAGTGGTAAGATTTATTTGCTAAGTGGCATTGCTGTTCCATCTGATTCTATTTCTTATCATGACTATCAACATTTTACTACTATCGTAATAAATATTTACATAATACTGGAGCCAGTGTCATTGCTGGCTCACCTCTAAGAAAGACATTGTGTCTGAAGGAGCAAATGTAAATATGTGGAGACAATGGGCTACGATATGGGAAACTCTGCAATTTACTTTTTACAAAAAGCGTGGCACTGGGCCCCCCAGGGAATACAGCTTCTCCCATTACCCAGAGGCTGAACATATTTATTTTGCAGATTAAATTGTAATTTTAAAGAATTATTAAAATAACCATTTTGTATTTTAGGAATGTAATCCTATTGGGAAGTCTGTGACAGCAAAAATGAATCCGGTGGTCTGCATATGGCTCACAGATCCCATTGCTGTCATAGAGAGGGAACAAAGACACTTGGATATTAAAAGGGACTTTACTCTGTCATTTAGGTGTTGTGTCAATGCAGGAGCTGCTTTTCTCTGGGTTGTTTTTCTATACTCTTTTGCTCAAAGCAGTGCCATGCATGGGTGTGCCCTGGGGAAAATGAGTTCAGTGTAATGTTGTAATGTTTGCAATGTAGAGAATGCCCAATTACAGGAAGCAGAAAAGGAACTAGCACTTTCCTCACACTACAACAATATTCACATATTAGGTAGCTATATAAATATATATTTGTCTTTGCTGTCAGGCATAGGCATTGAAAGGAATTGCCTGTCCAAAGTAAAATACTTTAGCAAAAATAATTTCAGCATATATTCATGTAATTTAAAATATGTTTATTCTAAGGAACTAAACCAAAATAATCTTCCACATTCTTCTTGTGTTTCAAGTTCAGGATGCATGCATTTCATTTAAGGAGAGAGCCTTTCCCTCTTTCTCTCAACCCCAAGAGGACACAGGCTATGTCTCTAGGTGAAAGAAAGGGGCACTATGGCAAACTGAGAAATCTGCTACAGGCTTCTCCAGCTTGCCATTGTTCCCATGGAAACACTGGGAATGAAATCCAGCTCCACCTTCCTTTTAATGGTGATATTTCTTACAAAGTAGATCACAGCAAAAATGCTGTCAGTCCTTTTGGCCAATGAAGAAAAGAAGGATGTGTTTATTAGAACCAACTAAGAATTTAATAAAATGAACTGATATTTGGCAATTATAAAATTCCTTTTTGGGTTTTCATAAAAATACTGATTAAAGAGAAGGAGATGTCAGCTATCCAGTGACAACCTTGAAATGATAATTAAGAATTACAAACAGCTTGTGTTAATTTGTGGCTGCTGCTGTTGGACTTGAGATACGAAAAGGGAGGGCACCCACAACTAAAAAAAGCTGTTGTTGTGAAATTACCCAATCTCACTCACTTAAGAAAACTGTTAGAGGTTGCTGTTTTCCATTCATTTCCTCTTCTCTATTATGTACTCATCTTGGAAAATCCATTGAGGATGGAAAAAACTAGACTGGCTCATAAGGCCTTTTGACCCATAGCACTAAAAGCTCCTTATCTGGGAGTCCTTGTGATTCACGATTCTCTTTCATGAAAGAGTCTTTTGAAAGAAATATTCTACTATAGAGGTGTGAAAGCAGGGAGAAATAAAGACACCAACTTGTTAGAGAGTTGGAGTTAGAGAAATGGGGCGAAATACTGTCTTTGCATCCCTTTTAAGAGAAATGGGAAAGCTGAACAGTACATTAAAAAAAACATTTTTCTTGGAAGGTATACTCACATCCTAAGTCACTTTAATCAATTTGAATTTCACAGTTGTGATTATTTCAAAGTAATTTCCCCACCTAAATTCCAACATTACTCCATATCCCCAAAAGGAACTGACAGATGAGTATGTCACAGCCCCATTTTAAATCAGGGAGAACAATTGCTGGGTGCTTTTCTCATTGGCAGGAAAATCTAGCAAGTGCTGCATTTTCTCTTGCCCTGTAATAAACTATTAAGACAGCACTACTTACCAGCCTTCTTAACAAAGCAGAGTTGAGTCTGGCTGTGTAGACAGAGTATATTTATGCTGGTATCTTTGTGCTGCTCATAGAATATAGCAGATTAGATTATTTAGATATGCCCTAGGATTGAATAAAAAATGTCAATAAATACAGAAGTCAAATAACTTCCAGGGTTGAATGGAGTTCTGAAACAGAATATCTCCACTTAATTTCTACTTACCTCTTGTATTAAACAGAACATGACTAAACTCTTTAAAAAAATTTTTTAATTAGATATAAACATTCAAAACAGTGAACATGGTGTCTCTTGTTTGACATACATTTCTGTCCAATCTTTTTACGATTAGAAATAAAGAAAAGTTTATATATTTTATATATTTATATACATGTATACAGTTTTGTGTATCATTTTTCCAATTATCTTTTATCACTTCTCTTATTTTAAATCTATGAACACCCTTTCATGTCCCTCCATTTATAAAATTCGTTCCATATTTTATAATATTCTAGTTCATCTTGCTCCTTCAATTCAAGTGTTAGTCTGTCCAATTCGGTGCAATGTAATATTTTCCCAATCAAGGCATCTTCACTTGGAATTTCTCTTGCTTTCCAGTTTTGGGCAAATGTTATTCTTGCTGCAGTAATTATGTGTATAATTAAATAAGTATCGATTTTGATTACATTCCCCTCCTTTATTCCTAATAAAAACATCTCTGGTGTGTACTGAATTTCAACTGTCATCATAAAAAAACTGTCATTTCTTTTAGCTATGACCAAATTTTATGCCAAAAAATCTGTGCTTTCTTGCAGGTACACCATATATGATAGTAAATACCCCTTGCTTTCATGCATTTCCAGCAATTGGGAGATTGGTTACCATACATTCTAGCTAAAACTATTTCTAATGTCTGCAGGCACACAACTGTTATTTGTCAATATATGAGGGCCAAGTCATTACAAATGAAAATAAAAAAGAAATGTTCTAATAATTTCTTATTCATTTTGGGATATAAGTTTAAAATGAAAAATCAAATGCTGAGCAGCCACAGAATACATTGAAAAGTATTATTCTGGCAATGAGGCTTCACAGCTGCAGAAAAAAAACAGACATAGGAAACTGTTTTACTGACTTAGAAAAGATGCTGTGGAGGTTATGTCCCGTTGCCTGGAGGCTGTGCGGAATTGGATGGGCGGGAACAGGCTTCTACTCAACCCTTCCAAGACTGAGTGGCTGTGGTTTCCGGCGGCCCGATATAGTCAGCTGACTCCGTCGCTGGCTATTGGGGATGAGATCCTGACCCCCACAGAAAGGGCTCGCAATCTTGGTGTCCTCCTGGATGTACGGCTGTCTTTGGAAGATCATATCACAGCCATCTCCAGGGGGGCTTTTTATCATGTTCGCCTGATACACCAGATGTGGCCCTTTCTTGATCGGGACGCCTTATGCACGGTCACTCACGCCCTGGTCACCTCCCGCCTGGACTACTGTAACGCCCTCTACATGGGGCTCCCTGCGGGGAGCACCCGGAGGCTCCAACTGGTGCAAAATGCGGCCGCGCAGATGGTTATGGGGGCGTCGAGATACTCCCATGTGATGCCTCTCCTGCGCGAGCTGCATTGGTTGCCGGTAGCCTTCCGGGGTTCGCTTTAAAGTATTAGTTTTGGCCTTTAAAGCACTCCATGGCATCGGACCAGGATATTTACAAGACCGCATTCTGCCAGTAGTCTCCCACCGACCAGTGCACTCCCACAGAGAGGGTCTCCTTCGGGTCCCGAGAGCATCTATGTGCTGCCTGGTGACCCCAAGGAATAGGGCCTTCTCCGTGGGGGCACCCACCCTTTGGAATGGGCTTCCCCCGGGGCTACGGACAACCACTGACCTGAAGGCATTCAGACGTGATCTGAAAACCTGGCTCTTTGAGCAGGCCGGCCTGGGCTGACTTCAAATGGGATTTTAAATGAGGGTCTTAGAACTGATTTTGGCTGGGGTATGGTAATTTTAGCTCATTCTTAATTGGGGGTTTTAACTTTTTTAACGGCAGCCTCATAATTTAATCTCTTTTAATCTTATAATCTGTAATTTATAATATATTTTAGTTGGCTGTTCACCGCTCTGAGTCCTTCGGGAGAAGGGCGGTATACAAAACTATCTAATAAATAAATAAATAAATAAAATGCCTCATTCTTGAAATTTTGAATGCTCAGGATTAGAATATAGGAGGGCTGAATGGGGAATTTTAAGGATGGAGAGCCTAAGAGGCATTCAAATTCACTAAACTCATTGATATGGCCTTCTTGCAAAGAAGTAGATGTAGCATATTCTAATTCCATTTTAATCAGTATGTAGAATCCTGCCGTCTCCTTATCCTAAATGCAAATAAATCAACATTTGTACCACAGAACTTGGAGAGCAACCTCAAAATAGCCGCAATAAAATCCTCAAGCAGCTGTCTACCCACAGTTGAACTACAAGAGTTTGGAGCAGTATCTCAACCTGACAACTTTAAGAGGTGTAAACTTCAACTCCCAGAATTCCCCAGCCAGTAGGCTCTAGGTAGGCTCTAGGTCTAGGTCTCTAGGATATTCCTGATGGAATTACCTAGCAGAGAACCAGACATTTTGCAGGCAGGACTAAGCCAATACCTTTCTTTCAGACTTCCAGCAAGGGAGATCAGGTATGGATGCATCAGATCCTGGGAGCTCTGAGGGCTCTGGCTCTACCATTTGGTGCTCATCTTACATTCAAGTAGGGAATTCTGTCTGCATCCTGCTGTGAACTGTGTGGCCCATCTATTTTTCTGCATCTTTCCCCACGTGCTCTTTCTCCCAAGTGCCCTGAACTGACATCATCTCACTTCTGGGAGTTCCCTGGAGTGCTGCCTTTCTATTTTCTTGTTGCCAGAGAGCATAAGCACAGTCTACACCCAATTATTTTTCTGAATAGAACAGAACCATGTTGCTTGCTGCTCTGTTTCTATATTCAGTATGTTATTGCTTCCTCAAAAATATTTTTCTGGCTGAGATTTTCTCTTGCTGTCCAGCCTGGAAAGATCTGCTGTAGATTTCATGTTGTTTGGATGGTTTGTTTCAATATCGTCCTCAGGGGATTGTGCTCCTGTTCCTGTATCTTTCAGTTCTAACCTGTGCAAATTGCTCTTTACTTGCCGCTGATACTGGAGGCATGCATTCTAGTTTTATGAATATTTAGAAAAACAACTTGATAAATTTAACTTCAATTTCCTCAGCTGTATACGATTGTGGATAGTTTCAAGGGTTAAATGAATAAATGAAGGTATCCATAATGGAATAGACCAATTACACATCATAAGCTTACATACCATATATTAAGGTTCATAAATAATGTTGAATGATGATGATGGTGAGGAGGAGGAGAGGGAGGGAAGGAGGGAGATGGAGTGTGTTGTCTTGGTCACTAAGATTTCTATTCTTTTGTTATGGTTCAGAAGCATCTGGCTGATCACTACCGAAGGCAGAAAATATGCTAAGTTGCCAATTAAATATGTATTTCTTTTATTAGAGTTCTACTATGTGTGCACTTTTTGCTTTTTCCACCATGCTGCATACCGCTAAATGCAACTTCACCTCAAAAAAAATTGCCTGCTCATAGCTTTCAAACTTATTTCTGGAATTGTAAAAGCTATACACCTTACTTTTAAAATAAAAATGTATAACCTTTCTATACTGATTCAAAACTATGCAGAAGGAGCCACAGGGTTCCCCCCCCCCCCCCCCCCCCCCCCCCCCCCCCCCCCCGCAGCTGAAAGGAACCTTTTGCAGGCATTTTACTCAAACACAATCTCTGATGTCTGAGATTCAATATTTTCAGAACTAGATTCCACTTAGGCGTCTATACATACATCTGGCAGGGTGGCTATTCATTTTGGCCACTAATGGAGCCTTTGGGACTCATCCTTTCATCTATTTTGACAAGAACTGTAATTGTCCGCAACGAGTTGGCTAGCCGATTTAGCAAGTGAGCTAATTCTGTAAGACAGGCCATGCATTAGTTATGGGGCTTTGGTACCCATCCATAAAACTCCTTCGGAAAGTCGTTCCGAAATGTTTGCGAGTGTGTGTGCAGGAAATCGGGTAGCCCTCTGTTAAAATCGGAGCCACATATTATTTAAAACTTGGGTGCAGTGAAGACGAACTGATGAAAACAGGGACGCGCCAAGATTTATCGAGACTACTCAGGCTTGTTTCCCTTCCTCAAAGGTTTTACGGTCTCCCAAACCCCTCAACTCCCCCGTGGCTCGGCCCACGTGAAAAGCCTTTCAGTGCTTTGGCGCGCCGGGAAAGAGGCTCGATTCTTCCCAGGCTGTGAATGAGGAGAGAGGGAGGTGCGAGGGTTGAGGAGGAGGAGGAGGGAACTGAAGAAGCGAGCGCGAACGACTGGCTGTGGCTGCTTCTTTCCTCGCCTACCGCCCAGAGAACCGGGCAGACAAAGAGAACGAGAGCGGCAAACTGAGACTGGAGCTCCGGAGCCTCAAGGTCACTCGCGCCTGGTTTAGGAGAGGAAGAGAGGCGCGCGGACGCTGAGAAGCCCCTTCCTCGCCACCTTCCCTCTGTCTTCACCCCCCCCCCCACACACACACACCGCGACCCCCGGTTTCACCTGAGCAGCTGCCGAGCCTCGCACCCGCGCCTTCATTTCCCGCCCCTTTTCCCGCCCTTTGCCCATCCCCGGCGGGCTGCGTGAGCTTTGCTTAGGCTCCACCGATAGTCCCTTAGGCGCGAAGGCGCCGAGTCCGCGGGGCAGGTGCTGATATTGGACCCGTCGCTTTTTCTCGCGGTGCGGGCAGCCCTCGCCGCAGCAGACAGAGAGCCCCCGGACTGATGGAAGCGCCGAAGGCTGCTGTCTTTTCGCCGCCGGGCTGCCGGCCCAGACACAACCATTCGGGTGGCGCTCGTCGGCTCGCCTTGGCGGGATAATGCGCCGCCGCCGTGCCTGCTGGTCGCCCATCCGAGAGGCCCCCCGGTCGGCGCCATGTCCCCCCCAGCCTCGGCGGCCGCGGCCAGCAGCAGCGAAAGAGGCAGCAGCACCTCAGTGCCTCAGGAGGAGGCGGAGGGAGTCCGAGAGGAGGTGAGGACGGAGCTGATGTGCCTGCTCTCGCCGGGCGGCCCGGAGCAAAATACGTTCTTAACTATTTGCATGTGACGGTTTTGCATGACACGCTCGTTGCATCGCGTTGTGTTTCCCTCCGCTCCGATAGAGGGGTTGCTTTGCAACCCCGCCGGTAACTGGGCCGGGTGTTTTGCGCACACACAGGCACGCAACCTACCGCTTGCACTGTTGCCCTCCATGCTCCCCGGTCCGTTCCTTCTGCAGCGGACATACCTGCAACAGCAGCGGGACGTCTCGGTTTTCTCACGTAGACCCCAAAAGCGCCCGGGAGAAACAAGGTGTTTCTTCTCGCCTTTCTCTCAAATTCTGTTGTAAGTTGCCTTCAACGTTATGCCCCGGGGGTCCTCTACTTATGGACCAACGTATTCATTTCATCTACAAAGCGGTCTAATAACGATGACCGTAGAATCCTGCCCCTTTGTGTCTTTTAAGAATGGCATCACCGATTAAGTTATCTGTTTGTGAGCTGAAAAGGGAGGTTTCCATATCTACAACGCATCCCTAAGAGGAAACTGGATATTTTCATCAGATTGATCTTGAACCAAGTAATAAGATTTAGCGAGGCTGGATGAATTCATCTAAGGGAAAACCGTGCCTCGTATGATTGGGGGTAAAAGAGTGCAGTTCCAGCCTTACATATTCTGTCTAGAAATGAAATTCGTTAAAGGAGTAAACATCTAAAATTGGCTGTGAGGTAATGGTTTCTTCCTGAGGACAAATGAAGCATCCAAGGATAGTGAGTTTCATGGCAACAAAACAAAGTAGAGGAGGCATACAGTGGAAAATGGCTTCACATATTTCACTGTTGTTTATACCAGTAGTTTCACATTTACATATGGAATTAAGGCATTTTGCTGCTCCGTTAATTTGTCATAGATATTGGTGATTCGCTTCAGTTAATGTCGACTGCAGTGCCCAACTCTTAACAATCTTTGAGCAAGATGTGATACTTTTTCAGTAAGAGCTCAGTGTTAGTATAAATGCTAAATGGAAACCACAACATTCATTATAGGATGAATAAACCTTGAGGACAAGGCAAACCCAGGAAGAAGAATGAGTAGCTAGGAAGTAAAAAAGGAGATGGCTGTCTTGAATGGATCCATGCATTAGTTTTGGATAAAGGCTTTTCTGATTACATTTTCTAAGACAATTGGGTTGCATCCGGGACCTTTTTACGTGCAAGGCATGTGCTCTGGCACTGAGTCTCTTTCTTATTTTTTGCCGTGAACTTTTCCTTTCTTTCAGAGCATCAGGATAAGGTTGTAACAAGATAGGTTGCAGATGGAAACAGCAGATGCAGCGGATGCTTTTTGGCAAACTTGACATAGAATCCGGCTACAAGGAATCAGCTCCAAATGACATAAATTTCAACATTCCTTCATTTAGTGAAGTATAAGAAAGAAGCAGATACAGAAGCTATCTTTGGCATATGCTTTTCTCAATAGTGCAGTTAGTTGTGGGATCTCTTGTATGTCTGTACACACACTTAGGTACACCCACTTATACATGGGGCTAGTTAGTGCTATGGAGTTTACTGCTGATCTGTCACCTCATTTTTTTGGGGGGGGGCAAAGAAAAGTGACATTCTCTCATTGACTTTCTACATTCTGAAACATTCTTATGACTCTCTTGTAGTCTTAGTTACAGTACTCTGTTTTTCCCCTTATACATTTATGGATAAGTCTACTCCTGTGACAAAAACAAAGTACAAAAGAAGGAAGGGAATGGAGATACAGTATGTAGAGTATGAACTCATTTAAATCCACTCCAGATTTCTCTCTAAAAATGAAAATGATTAAGGAACCCTGAGGGATTATCTGGAAAGCATCTTCTGACGGCACAAGAGAATTCTGTGAATGCAATCCTTACTTATATAAATTCAACTTTATGAGAATTTTGAACATAAATCATCAAAGGATTTTTTTCATCTAATCCCCAATCTGTGCTAATCAGATGTTTTATAATACAGTATAGCTACCATGAGCTCTCAGCCCGCATCAGTAGGAACTAGGAAAAATTAGAATAGAAGTCCAGATTGTATAAGTTTGGCTAATAAAGATTGGTTCTTCATCCTTATTGGTTGGATAATCTCAGAGTTACAGTTCCAAAGCATCTTCTGCTGGAATAATGATTTATACCCCTCAACAGTCTGTTCTTCTTTTGAATTTTTGAATTCTGATTTCAAAATCTAAAATCTTTCATTTATTAGTCACATGATTGTTAAGTGAATCTGGCTTCCCCATTGACTTTGCTTGTCAAAAGATTGCAAAAAGTGATCACATGACCCTTGGACACTGTAGCCATGATAAATATGGTTGCCAATTGTCTTAATTTTGATCCTGTGACCATGGAGATACTACAGTGGTCGTAAATGTGAAAAATGGTCACAAGTCCCTTTTTTCAGTGCTTTTATAACTTTGAATGGTCACTAGATGAACTGTTGTAAGTTAACAATTACCTGTATGTGTTGCTGTTTCATGTATAAGAGTTTAAGCTGCTCAATTCATCCCTCAGAACAAAGATCAAGAATTGAACAAAGTCTTCCGTTCAGATAACTACCCTACAAAATTTTGCTCCTAACTCCTAATTAGGATGGACTGCTGTAGTAATAGTTATTATTTATTCAGTAGTATCAATGAGTAACTTTTCAATATATCTTACATCAGGGGTTGCCAACCTTTTGGACCTCAGGGACCACCAAACTCATAATTTTAAATCCCAGGGACCACTAACCGGTTCTGTGGGCAAGGCCTAATTTCTGGATGTGGCTTGGTGGTCATGTGATTGGCTGGGTATGGCTTGTATATAAATATTATAAATATTTATATAAATATTGATTTTTTTATATAAAAAGAACAACTTTTACCCAAAATCGGACAAATCAGTCAGATTGAGTTGCTCACAGAATCACAGATTCATTCAGAGATCTATCTTATCTGCCATCAGCTAGATCAGTCTGTCACATAAAATTTGCTTGCCGTGAGTCTACACTGAATAATAGAACCTTCAGTCCTAAGGGAGGTTCGGCTGTGCTTAAAAGCAGAGCCAAAGATCTAAAGACCAGCTAGAAAGCAAGAAATCCAACCATTTCCTACTTCCTAGCTAATCAATCTCCCAGCACAGCGGAACAGCTGATGGTCAGAAAAATAGCAATTTAGCAGGCAAGTTCGCCGGGTAAGGAGTGAGTGGGTGGGGAGGGTTCCTGTGGGCCATGTGGGCTGAGCAGCCTTGTGTTTCTGTGCAACCTAGATTAATTGCTTTGTGGGGGTGCTCTGGGGGTGAGATTTCTCTGAGGCTCAACAAAATTTTCTCAAGGCCCACCAGTGGGCCGTGGCCCACCAGTTGGCGACCACTGTCTTACATGGTAAGCTCTGTAAGGCATTGACAGATAAAATATCAAGAAAAAAAAGTTAAAAAGCAGAAACGATAAAAAAATACAACTACTAGCTTACATAATGCATTGTGTGAAGCCAGTCAGAATCTTAACAAGAATGAAACATTTTGAATTAGAATTAAAAGAATAAGCATATGAACACCATGTAGGTGTCCTAGCATGCTATTTAAGGAAAAGGGGAAGTTGGGGAAAAGAATAAGTGGCAGAGCAAGGGATTACAAGTTACCTGCACTGACAGAATTAGAGAATGATATAGTTACAAACATAGAGATAAAGTGGAATAAAGTTCTGAGGGGTTTTCCAAGCAAGAATGAATGTGCTGAACTCTTGGAAAGTTAGAAAACTAATTTAGAAAATTAGACCAAATAGTTTGTGATTTGAATAATGAGAGAAATGAATGAGTTTGGCATGTAAAGCATCAGACAGTGCATGGGGGTTGGTGTCGCACGTGCATGCGCAGAGGGCATGGGGGGACAGTGCACATTGCCTTCTGGGTGCTGGCACGTGCATGCAATTTTTGGCACAGGAGCCGAAAAAGGTTAGCCACCACTGATATAGGGTATTCTGTTGCGAGCAGAGGAGTGTAGTACTCTTCTTGTGAAATACTTCTGGACTTGCTTGATTGTATTAATGTCCGATATGCAGTGTGGATTCCAAACTGATGAGCTGTATTCAAGTATTGGTCTGGCAAAAGTTTTGTATGCTCTAGTTAGTAATTTGATATTTCCAGAGGAGAAGCTTCGTAAGATTAGATTTACAATTTTTAATGCCTTTTTGGCAATGCTGTTACAGTAAGCTCTGGCACTTAAGTCATTAGATATGAGTACTCCTAGGTCCTTGACAGAGTGAGGATCATCAACGAAGTCATATCTGCCTAGTTTGTATTTGGTGTACTGATTTTTTTTACCAATGTGTAGGACAGAGCATTTGTTGGTTTAGATTTGGTGTTGCAAATTGTTTGATCATTCAGACACATAATCAAGTTTGCTTTAAAAGCACAGTAGCATTGTCAGTGGTGTTGAATAGTTTTACATCATCCGCAAAGAGGATCCAACTTCTTTTTGACTTATTCTACCAACACAAAATCCAACCACCCATGGATAGATTCCTAGTGGAATGTATTTTATGTTCTGTAGGAATTCAATAACTGGTGAAGTTTTGGATTTAAACCTCTCCAGATTTGCAGTTTATGGGCAACATACAGTAGGTTCATAATTCTCAGTTAATGTGTTTCAGACTGGCATCATGGTTGGACTATGAGAAAATAGTATAATGTTTTGTTTTGTCATGTTTTCCCTGTGGAAAACAGCATATAGTCTGATGACATGGATATAAATTTGGGTCATACTGATATAAAATTTGTTTAGCTAGGCTTCTCAAAGGCACCAGTGTCAGTTCCTATAAAGAGGAGGAAAGGAATGTGTGCTTACTTAAATATAAGGTAGCACAAGAAAATATAGCTCATTGGCTCCCATTATACTGAGAATGGATTTCGGGACAGAAGATAACTATATTGATATGGAGGAATTAGGATGAGATCAGAGTTTTATTTATTATTACCTTTATTATCAGAATACAACATGTGTACAATGAGATTGGCCGCATATAACTCAGCTGGTCAAGAGTGGAGTTAATGTGCAGACACAAAAACCCACTTAACATTTGGGTAGATGAGTTCTAAGACTCCTGCAACTATTTTGGGTAAAACTATCCTCTTCCAACCAACCATGTTGTGATTGTGGTTAGCCTAAGCAAGGCTTCTATGGGCAGGCCTTTTTTCCTCTCTCTCTCTTCACCTTATTCCCCCTCCCACACAAGTAAACCTCCCACCAACCCATCTATAGACAGAGCCGGTGCTCCTTTTTTGTTATTTGTGTCCGTGTGGTGTGTATGCGTTTCCTCCCAGATTTTTTTAAAGCCAGCCAATGCAAAGGAAACTGGAATATAACCAAAATATGGTTGTTCTTAATGTAACCAGGTCAACTTTATATTTAGCCTTGCTTTATCAAGTCAATCATTTATCCAGGTATAGCTCATTTATACCATGCACATAGACTTGCAAGTTCTTTAGGGCTATCTTGTAGTTGGAGGAACATGGGGTAGAAACCGTAATAATGTTGGAATTAAAACTATATTGAGTTTGACTGTATGCAGAAAGCTAAGAATAATAAATAAGTTGAGAAGTTACTGTTACAGTCACTTGTATTGTTTCTGTACTGCAGAAAGAGAAAACTAATCTTCATTAATAAGGGTTCTCATTCTCATTAGACTTTACAGAAGAACCTGCTTAACTCAATGTAGTTAGTAACTAGACTCTTGTGAAAAAAAAACTTAAGGAGAAAAATAATTTCAGGAAACCGAGAAGTAGAAAAATGAACCTGGCAAGAGGCTCCTGTCACCTGTCATCTCTAGGGAGATACGTACCTTGTATTGCCAATTGTTAGAAATGACACTGATTTTTTTCAGGAACCTCCATGTTGTTGCTTAAGTCAGATAAATACTGCAGAAGGATTATTAGTATCTTAATCATATTATTTGCACACACCAGATCAAAACAAATAAGCTCAAGTTGCTAGTCCACTATATCCTTTATCTAGTAGTGATTAACAAACTTCATACTGTATAATGATAACACTGATTTTGCTTTTTTGTAAGTCTTTCCTTGGGCTATTAAGAAATTCAGCTATATTTTTTTTCAAAATTCCTTCTAGTGCTCAGATGTTATAAAGGTAAAACCAAGAGCTGCAAATTGGAATGAGTTATGATTTAAAAATTGGAGTTTAGGAAAACACCTTATACCAAATCAATGTATTAGTCCACTTGGCTCTATATTATACTATGCCTGTTCTGGAGTTGCCAAAGAATGAAGTTGGACTTTTGCATGCATTCTGTAATAAAGCTTATTGGTTTCCTTTAACAATGATTTTAATTCTCTCGTAATACTTTTTGCATGATTTTGTCCTGTTAAATAAACAGATTATCATTATACTTCCACCCCTTTTCTTGGGTCTTTGAGTAAGATTTGATGCCTGATGGCTGCCTAGATAAAAAATTGTATTGCAACATTTACAGATAAGAAAATGAGAATAACATCAAACGCCACTTAAGCAAAGCAGTTCCACATGCTGTGTCTATAATGAATCCACCAATATTGTATTTCTCCTGGTGCACTTTTAATTTCTCCAGTGCAAATTATGCCATGAATAGAACTGACAGTCTTTGAGAGAAGCATATGTTACTGTCTCAACAGATGCTTAGAAACTCATCTCTTCTGCAGTTAGAAGCACTAATAACTTTGTAGTACGTTAACACTATTTGACACGATGGGTTATGCAATACAACTTCCTTAGCCTCTGATCAATGGTGGGATTCAAAAAGTTTTACCACCGGTTCAGTGGGTGTGGCTTAGTGGGCGCGCTTTGCGCATGTGCACATACTTTGTGCAGGCGCAGAGGCATTCCAACTCACCTCCTGCACTCTCCTGGTCACTTCAGCAGCTGCCACATGGCACTCTGGATAAAAGTGAGTATGGGAGGCCCAACAGCAGAGCGGCGGAGAGAACCGGTTTGGTCTCCGCTGCTCATCACCGCTACGGGCTCGGCCAAACTGGGCCGAACCAGTAGAATACCACCACTGCTTCTGATACGAGACCAATTTTTACAAATTTTCTGAAAATATAACATTTTTCTAGAGCTGACTGGAGGAAAGGGGGCAAACAATTGTTTTTTTTCTGTTGGAAATTTTATCACCATAAGGAAGAAACAAAATATTTTTTGTAGCTTCAGCAAGCAAATGTACATGTAGTCCTTGACCACAATTGAGCCCCAAATTTCTGTTGCTAAGGGAAACATTAGTTAAGTGAGTTTGCCTCATTTTATGGTGTTTGCCACAGTTGTTAAGTGAATCACTGTAGTTGTTAAATTAAACTGTTCATCAGAAGGTCACAAAAGAAGATCACAAGACCCCAGGACACTGCAATTGTCATAAATATGGGTCAGTTGCCAAGCATCTGAATTTTGATCACATGACCACGGGGATGCTACAACCATTGTTAAATTTAAAAACTGGTCATGTGACTTTTTCAGTGCTGTGGTAACTTTGAATGGTCACTAAATGTACTGTTGTAATTCAAGGACTACCTACATAAAACCATAACCCAGTAAAATATCATTCTAAAGGACTGGAAAAGGCATTGATGTAAACCTGGGGTCCCCAAACTTGGCAACTTTAAGACTTGTGGACTTCAACTCCCAGAATTCCTCAGCCAGCAGATCTGGCTGAGGAATTCTGGGAGTTGAAGTCCACAAGTCTTAAAGTTGCCATGTTTGGAGACCTCTGGTATAAATCATTGCACAGCTGTTGCCACTTTTTGTAGACAATATGTGTGCTGACTGAACAAATAATTTGCTCTGGTCTATAGCATGTTCCTGTTAAGGTCAAAACTCTGAAAGACAACTTGAATATATTTTCTAGTTGATTCATTGCTTCTTCCCACCAAAATGCTTTGTTGTGCCAGTATTTGTGGAAACAATTCTTCATAAAGTAATACTTTCAAGAACTATGTAATAGACATAAACTCCTGGAGATGTGAAATGCTGGCCATTCAGGAAAGAATGAACGTTTCGTATGGTTCACATGCATACTTTGCACATAAAATGAATATGCTTTGACTCAGGAGGTTTTCCAAACTAGGGATTCTTGTTCCTTCTGTGAACAAGCTTAGACTTGGGAAATGTATATGTTTTAGGAACGCAATCTCTGAGTAGGCATTAAAATTGGGCAACTGGCCAGTAATTACAGAGGAGGGAAAATCCAAGTTATGTATCTGTAGGTTCATATATATATTTTCCCTTTCCAGATTTTTTTTTATTTTCATACAAAATGAATGATTTTGTCTTGTTTTGCACAATTTTGGGCTAATTTATCTGGATTGCAGAAATCTGAATGGACAATAGATGGCAGCAAAGAAATATAGGTTTACATAATTGAGAGAGTAGTTAAAAGTAGCAGCAGGTTTGATCATCTAGGAGGGAAGCAATATAGTGTCTAAGGATCAAAAATATAACTATTATTGTTGTTGGCCAGCCAGATGTTTAAACTGGATTTGACATTTTTCTCCACCTATCGAGTCTTTCACAAGGATCTGGAATAGGCAGATGTTGTTTTGTGGTGGTAAAGATATCCTGGAAGAATATAAGCCGTTCCAAATAAAACTGTCTTTTGAAATGGACTAATAGTGATTTTGTCAATGCCAGTGGTGTTCAGGTGCTGCTCCAATTGTTTTGGGATTACACCCAAGACATCTATTACTTTTGGTAGTATATTTGCTTTCTTTTGCTGCAGTCATTCTATGTCTATTTGCAGATGTATTTTGTTTTCTTCTCCAATTCTTTCTCTCCTATTCTGCTCTCTTCAGGCTGCCACGGCCACTATCCAGACTTTTTTCTTATCGACAATTGTTAAGTCTGGGATGTTATATGGCAAGTGTCTGTTTAAATTCCAAAGTCCCAGGGCATCCTAGCAGCTTTATTTTCTGTTACTTTGTCTACTTTGTGGTCCTGGCAGCAGGCATTTCTTCCTGGTATTCCAATTCTTCAATTTTCCTGCTGTTAGCCATTGCCAGATCTTGTTGTTGTTTGCTTTGCTTGATGAGCTTTTTTTTGCCATGTAGTATTTTGTCTTGCTGTGTCTCTTTTCTATTCTTCATCTGGTCTTTCTTATAGGTGGTTTGGCCTCTTTACTTCTCAGTCAGCCTTCATGGTGTACTAGCTTCCGTGCATCTTCTTCACTCTACTTCAGATATTCTTCAAATGCCCTTTTTTCTTTTCCAGCTATTGGGTGTATTTGCAACATTTCACCACCCACCTATACTATTTGTAAATAAATTACAGATGGTGTTCTTCCATACAGCTTCAGATTGTCCATGTAAATATGGTGGGATAGCCTGCCAGATGTTTTTGATGTTTGATAGCCATGGCCAGACTTCTTCAATATTGTTGACGGAGGAATCAGTGCAATAACAAACAGTAGTGGCAATAGTGAGCATCCTTGAAAGAGTCATCTCTTGATGTTAACCTCTCCCAGGCTATCGGCATTGCCTGACAACTATATCTTCCATTGTACCATTGATCTTTGCACAAAGCTTCTGATGTTTCTACTGACTCCTGTTATTTCTAGACACTTTATTCAATCATGTGGCAGCAGTCAAATGCCTTCTTGTAATCAATCCAAGCTCATATTCAAATTGATCTTTCTTCTCTTGCAGTTTTCCAAACTCATTTTGTCAATTGGAGCTAATCTTTTGCTCCTCTGCTATTTAGGTAGTTTTCTTTCTGTGCAGGTAAAAAAGAGCTTGTTTTCTATTAGATGCTCCTGGACTGCATCAGCTATTACACCAGTTAGCAATTTGAAAGTTGTTGGTAAGCAGTTAATTGGTCTGTGGGTCCCTGTTGCTGTCCCTTTTTTCTTTTAGTATCAGGTAGATTTTCCTAGATGTTCATTAACCCTGCAGCATGTTGTTAAACTGTTTGGCAATGAATGGGTGCCAACCAGTCAGTTATTCCAACCTAAAACCATGCAATGCATGGTACTTACTAATTTGTGGTTGTGTTTCTTGACTTTTTTCCACCATTTCTGCTATTATTACAACTTCTTTCAGCTTATTATTTTTAATCTTATCCACCTATTTTAACCAAGCTGCATTCTAGAGCAGTGGTGGCACAGTGGTTAGAATGCAGTATTGCAGGGTAATTCTGCTGACTGCCAGGAGTTTGATCCTCAGTGGCTCAAGGTTGACCCATCCTTCCATCCTTCCAAGGTCAGTAAAATGAGGACCCAGATTGTTGGCGGCAATATGCTGATTCTGTAAAATGCTTAGAGAGGATTATAAAACACTATAAAGTGATATATAAGTCTAAGTGCTATTGGTAGTGCTATTCTTGTCACATTTCTGTGGGTTGTTCCATAGCTGAGCCCAGTCCACATCTGACAAAATTCTTGATGGATCAGTAGAAATATTTCTGATTCAACTGAAATGGAAAATTCTGCCTATAGTGTGCAATTTGAGCTTTGTATCTCAAATGAACTGCTTGGCTATAGCTGTTATTTGCTGCTTTATTACATTCAGGGCTTCCTTGGTCAACCTTGTTTCTGGATATATCGTGATCAGATACTCTTTGTATTCTTGGTTTTCTTTGAAATTATGGGTGGTTACACAGTCTGTCAGATAGTTAGATTGGCATTTTTATCCACATAGCAAATATTTCCCAAGGACCTAGAAGAGGCATATGTTATTATTTGATGTTTATTATACACAACAATGTGAAATCACAGCTCCCAGTTCTTTACTGCCCAACTCCAGAGACTCTAATAGATACTTTTCTAGTTCTTAATCATATTTAGACAGAACTTTTTTCTGTTTGACTTCTCTATTTGAGCCTAGAGTGAACAAACAGGACTATTTGAAAGAAATTGCTTACTACTATCTAGACCAGGGGTTGCCAACCTTTTGGACCTCAGAGACCACCAAACTCATAATTTTAGATCCCAGGGACCACTAACTGGTTCTGTGGGCGTGGCCTAATTTGTGGGTGTGGCTTGGTGGTCATGTGACTGGCTGGGCATGGCTTGTATGTAAATATTATAAATATTTATATAAACATTGAATTTTTTTATAAAAAAAGAGCAACTTTTACCCAAAATCAGGCAAAGCAGGCAGGCAGATTGAGTTGCTCACAGAATCACAGATTCATTCAGAAATCTATCTATCTGCCATTGGCTAGTTCAGTCTGTCACATAAAATTTGCTTGAAAGCAAATTCATAAAATTTGCTAGCAAGCAAACTCACAAAATTAACTCACAACACACCATGTATGTAAATATTGATTTTTTTATTTTAAAAAAGCAACCTTTATCCAAAATCAGGCAAAGCAGGCAGATTGAGTTGCTCACAGAATCATTCAGTGATCTATCTATCTACCATCGGCTAGCTCAATCTCTCAAATTTGTTTGCCGTGAGTCTGCACTGAATTTGCTTACAAGCAAACCTTCAGTCCTAAGGGAGGTTCAGCTGTGCTTAGCTAGAAAGCAAGAAATCCAACCATTTCCTGCTTCCTAGCTATTCTAAATCTCCTGGTGCAGCAGAACAGATGATGGTCGGAAAAAGGAAAAGTAGCAACTTAGCAGACAAGTTTGCCGGGTAAAGAGTGAGTGGGCAGGGAGGGTTCCCATGGACCATGTGGATGGCGCAGCCTTATGTTTCTGTGCAGCCTGGATTAATTGCTTTGTGGGGGTTCTCTGGGGGTGAGATTTCTCTGCGGCCCACCAAAATTTTCTCATGGCCCACCAGTGGGCTGCGGCCCACCAGTTGACGACCGCTGATCTAGACTATTTCTAAGAAAGCTCCTTTTCATGACATCTTAAAAATACAGAAATATTATACTAGAATGCCAACAAATACTGCAAATGAAATGTGTTTCTAACTTAGCAAAATATTAGAAATTAAGTGTGTGAAAAAGGATGAAAATCTGTTTCTCTATTGTCAAGAATAACTCTCTAAAACAGTAGGGGACCTAACTAAGTTTGATGAGAAAAGCCAGGAAAAGAAAGTTTGAGGTTGGAAATGGGTTAGTTCCAGCAAGAAAAGAAGAACATTCTAGAAAAAAACATCTCAGTGCAAAGGTTGCTGGATAGTAGTGTGGGTTTGTAGGATGGGTCTCAAAGTTGTGAGAGTTGGCTTTGACCTCCTTTACATGGTCATCTTCCTTGGATCAGTGTCCTTAAGATGAAGCCATGGGAGTGGATATAGGCATAAATATATGCCGTGGAGGTTAGGGTAAAAACACACTTGCATCAAAGTAGCTTTTTGCAAAATAACTCAGATTGCATCTCTATCACTTTGAAAAATAGTTTTTACATATTCACTTGCAAGTTTGGTTCATATAATTCAGTACTGTCCATGTCAAAGCCCATACCTGACTTTCAGTGGAATGCTAGGCAGTATATTTTTAAAAGCAGTTGGAGGAAGGAAGTAGAACAAGAATTGAAATGTGATATAATTTATTTATGTTGAAAACTAACATTTAAATGCAGTTTAAATTAGGTATAGTTAGTCTTCAGTCATATATCTAATGATGAATAACTGTCATATTCAAAATTACAATTTGGTAAAATCTTGAGAATTGTAGCCATGGCTTTTGGTGCCATATGTAGACCTGTGGTATGAGGTTGAGAATCGTTTGTTTGCCTTACTGGTAGTGGCTCTCTGAGATTTTAGATCTTTCCTAACCATATCTAAGAATGGCAGAGAATACCTGGGGATTTATGCATGCAAAGCGCATGTTCTGCCACTAAGCGCTGTTCCTTGCTATTTACCTAGTGAAGCTGCTCTGGGAACATAGATCTCTCTAGATAGACTTCATTATCTTAATTTGGGTTCTTCATTCCTTTGAGTTGTTTCTGTGCTTAGAGTATGAGATCTTGGAGACAGATAGATTTATTATTTGTTTATTAATGATTGATTTGTTTAATCATATTATCTGCTCTGGTCCTGAAAGTCTTTGGATGATGTACAACAGCAAATAGTAATAGCACCAAGACTTATTTACCACTCCATGGTGCTTTAAAGTGTCATGACCCTGTCAGAATCTGATTCTGAGGGGGAGGTCAAGCAACTGACAGAAAGTGGGAGTGTGGCTCTGTTGGCTGTGGAAGAGACTGGGGAAGGGCAAAGTCCGGCTGGGCAGAGCAGGGGAGAGGTAGAGCAAGGCAGAGGGAATTTGGAGGAAGACCTAGGCCCACTCCCTCTTCATCCTAGGCATGCAGGGAGGAATGGAGAAGGGAGCAACGTGAGCTGCATGGCTTATGGGGAGGAAAGGGCCCTGATTCCCTTCATTAGCTGCAGCTGGGAACACAGTGTTTAAAAAGGAAAGCTACGCACAGCAACTTGTTAGAAGAAAATTATGAGTTATCTGTTATTGTCAAGGCTTATCTGGATTCCTGACTCTTCCCAACTGTATGTGTTTTGCTGGCCTTTCAAATATGGAATTTCTTCTCCTGTCCTGTCAAGTTAATTACTACAGCGTGGTTTGTGTGGATTTTTATTTACAATTTGTATGTACTTTTTTCCCAGACTGAATTTCCTCCACTTAAGGACTGTTCTTGGGAGAGTTTTTTCTCCAGCTGAAGGTAACCTTTGGGAACAAAGTTGGAGGTATTAAAGGGACTCTTCTTACTTATGTGACTGTGTTGCCTTTGTGCCATGCCCTGGGTTACCACAAAAGCACTCTCCTCAGTGGTTTACAGTGTCAGCATGCTGCCCCCAACAATCTAGGTCCTCATTTTACCGACCTTGGAAGGTTGGAAGGCTGAGTCAACCTTGAGCTGGTCAGGATTGAACTCCTGGTAGTAGGCAGAGTTAGCCTGCAATACTGCATTCTAACCACTGTGCAAACAAAAAACTACCACCAAGGAATCTATATCATAATTAAAATATCATCAGAAAACAAAAACAAATGCAACATAGGCTCCCTGGAATAGAACTGCTTTAAGTTATTTCTGAAGCATAAGTAAAGTGGGTTAGCATATATAGGTAGTCCTCAACTTATAACTACAGTTGAGCCCAACATTTTCATTGCCAAATGAGACAGTTATTAAGTGAATTTTGCCCCATTTTATAACCTTTCTTACACAGTTGTTAAGCGAATCACTGCAGTTTTTAAATTAGCAACATTGCTGTTAAATGGCTTCCACATTTGACTTTGCTTGTCAAAAGATCATAAAAGGTGATTATATGATGCTGGGACATGGCAACTATCATAAATATGAGCAAATTGCCAAGCATCCAAATTTTGATCACGTGACCAAGGGGATGCTGCAATGTGTGAAAGCAAAAAACCAAGCCTTGAATGATCTACTTAATTTATGCATTCATTGGAAACTTTAATGTCATCATGATTGTGCTAATTATGTCCAGGTTAGATTGTTAGATTATTGCTCAGAGCTGTTGATGAAATCTGCAAAAGTTAAAGTAGGTGCTGAGATGAAACAAGCTCTATATTAAATGAATCAAATAATTGGGTAATGAGTGTGATTCTTAATACTTACCTGCACATCCCTAGGACAAAAAAGAGATCCAGTCATAAAGTAGTGAAATACTGTTAGATAAAGTTCAGATAAATGAAAAGTACTTTCCACAGGTGCAGTTTTATTTCCTAATTACCATAACAGTATTAAAATTGTTTCTCAGAATGTAAGTTCAGGATAAAGTAGCTTCCAATTTTACTTTCAAGAGCTGCATAGATAGTCCTCAACTTATAACTGGTCAGTTAGAGACTCTTCAAAGTTATCGCAGACATCACTAGGGCTACTTACAATTCAGATCAGAGTTATGACAGCCAACTCTGCAATGGTCACATAGTTTCACTTTGGGTGCTTGGTAACCAGCTCACATTTATGGCCATTTGCAGCATCTCACAGTCATATGACTGCAGTTTATGATGGTTTTGTGTTTTTTTTTGTTGGAAATTGGTGCTTATTTCCAGCTTCCAATAAAAACTCACATTGTGGGCAATGGATTTGTTTAACCACCACTGCAAAAAAGGTTGTGAAATTGGGCACACTCATTTGGTTACCTGCTTAATGATCGGCATGACATGACCGTATATATCAAGTGGTGTTCCCGTTGTTTTGGAATTGCTCCCAAGTCACCTATTATTATTGGTGCTAACTTTGCTTTATTTTGCTACAGTTCTATTTCTATTTGCAGCTGTTTGTATTATGTTATCTTCTCCACTTCTTCTCTTCTGCTGTCTCCAGGTACTGCCACATCCACTATCCAGATTTGTTTTGTCTCTCTGGTTGACAATTCTTAAGTCTTTTATGTAGCAGGTGCCTGTCTATTTCAATTCTAAAGTCCCAGAGCACTTTAGCTTCTTCATTTTCTATTGCTTTCTCATAAAATAGTCTTGCTTGCTATTATTATTATTAAATCTTTGGAAAATACTAGTCATGATTGCCATTTATCTCACTGCAACCTAGAAGTTTGTGATGTTCTATGTAAAGAACATCACTTTTATATATACAAATTTTGTCCTCTAAATATTGAGATTTATAAGTGAGCTGATTCTACAGGTTCTTGTTAAATTGAGTTGGTTGTTGCTTCAAAGAAAACTACAAATATAAATGCAAGAATGTGATTAACAAATGCACATACTTAATATAACAAGAACCTAAAATGTAAGAAAATATCTTCAATATTACTGGCTGGGTGAATAAGGATAATAATTATTGTTACTGGGAGGCAGAGAGGATTCTAAGAAATATGCAGTTGCCTATCTTATCTATAAGTTATGCACATCTGCATGTTCTCCCATGCTTTCCTTGAAATTCAGCTAGGAATCCAAAATTAAAGAGTAGGTAATTGTCTCAGGAATGCAGGAAAAGAGAATGAAGGACAGAAAAAAACCTAATGATATTATCCCGTTATGTTGACAGAAGTCTTCATCACTGTTTTAGAACCCCATTATAATGAAATAAAAGACAGGGGAAAGCCTTTCTAGGTATTTAAAAAAGGATGGACGTACTGCTGAAGGTAGCCTGAGCTAGACATCAATGCTGAGCAAAGATCTGTTCAGCCATTCAGGTAAAGTGTTGTATTGCCTTCCCCATCTGTTTCATTCTTCTTCAATATGTTTTCTGATATGACACAAGTTTCCATCAACCATGGAGATATATGCTTGCTTCCTAAAAAAGATGATGTTGCTTAGAAACATAATTAACTCAGCCCAAGATGCCATTATTTTAAGGATTAATGATAGCCCTGACAATTTGGCTGGTTAAAATGCGCTAGATACCTTCCACATTAGAAGAAATGAAGCTAGTGGAAAGCTGGGAGTATTTTTGTTCAGCCAAGGGTCTTTCCATAGTTTTCATCTTTCCATTGGATGCTGTGATGTGTTTTTGGGTTGCAGTCCTGCATCTGGGGTCAGCTGATCTATAAAAATGATGTATATGTATGAGCTCTAAAAAATAATAGATATTAGGCTATTCAATATTGCCAACAAGGTGATGCAGTTGCTCAGCTCTGAATAATCTACTGAGGTCAAGTCAAAACAAAGCTACGTGATATTTTAAAGTCTTTTTTTATTTTTATGTATGTACAAGACTTCTGTTTTTTTTCCCCAAGGTAACATTTAGTTGATAATTCTTCAAATTTATTTGCATGTATTATAATGTATTTAATATTGATAAAAATAGTTACTAGTCCAAAATAAGCCTGTAAACTTCATCACTGTGTGATGATTGGACCCCCAGCTTCCCTAATCCAAATCTAGCAATATATTAGCCTGGTTAGTACATGATACATTTGAATACATTAAACCGGTCTGACAAAGCAATCCATAGTCCTCAATCCTCCAAGCACAGGTGTGTTTTTAGATGGTTACTGAAACTTTGTAGCACTTGAATGTGCACTTACAGATTCGTAATTTGGGCCTAGGTGAAGTATTGCTTGACCAACAGAAGGATAACACTTCTCTAATATATTTTGAACTACAGAGACTCAAACCTGAGTGTTTTGGGTACTTCTGGAAAACAGCAACTTTCTCTTAGTTCACTTTCATAAATATTTCAATTACTTTCAGCTAGGGCAGGGGTCTTCAAACTCAACAGCTTTAAGACTTGTAGACTTCAACTCCCATAATTCCTCCTCCAGTCATGTTAACTCAGGAATTCTGGGAGTTAAAGTCCACAAGTCTTAAATTGCCAAGTTTGAAGACCTTTGAGCTACAGAAAGACAATAATTGTCTAAATGAAGAAACTCCAGTTATTGCACAGGCCCTGAACTAGCAATCTTTTGTCTTGCATGCAATCTGAAAACACATGTCCTCATTTGTCTTACAAGCCTCCTATCATCCTCAGTTTGAACCAAGAGATAGAAATTTATATCACAAACTTCAATGCATTTTCCTCATTCCACTTTATGTATTCAGATTATTGTTATTCTTTGCACTGGATTACAGTACTCAGAGCTACAGTCTTTTGTAAGAGGTCTTCATCCTTTCTGGTGTCAAATATGGCTTACACTTTCAGAATTATTTTAATTCTTTTTCCTATAAACACTTGAGTCTGATTTAGCAGCATTGCTTGGTTTGTAAGATCACAGTTTAAAAGGTCTGTGACACTTCACACATTTGATGGGAAGTGATGGCTGTAAAAGCAAATATATAAATTATGTTTTGAGCCTTTTTACTTAAGAATTGAAGGCAAATAGCTTGTGGAGGAATCTTGTTAAAAACCTTGTGGTTAACAACTATACCAGGATGCTGCATCTTGCTGACTGGTAATGTGGCAGATTTATAAAGCAATGTTCCCATGTCTATAATCACACTCAGAAAATGTGAGAAATACAAAAATAGAATTAGCATCATCCAAGCCAAAGAAAAACTGGCTTGTAATTTATTTCCATTTTAGTCATATGTAATGCTGTTAGCAAGACATATACTCTACTTGTATGACTGTTATGATGCTTACTTTTAAGCATTTTCCTAATGGTTGTACATTCATATTGCATATTAATCCTAGATAAATATGGCCAGTGAAATATGGGGGAGTCATTATAAATCAAGAAGATCATAAGTTTAAATGAAAGATTTTAGGGTATGAATCTGTATGAGAATCTGTAAGGCATTAGAAAGCCCGTAAACTTGTGTTTTTCATACAATGTTTGCCATTCCCATATTAGAAATAAGACAGTGGAGTAGATAGAAAATGTTTCCTAGAAATGTCTTTTAGTGGACAATTGAGCCTCTATGTGGGAGAACTAAGTGTTTCAGACATCCCCTCTCCAAATACTTTACACACCCAGCTTCCACTTCCTGCTGTAGCCAACTCACCATGGGACAAAAATTACACTAATATAGAAGAAATAGTGGAATAGAATCATTAAAGAAAGAATGGACAAAGTAAAATGTGAATGCCAAAAATTAAAATATTTTTAAATAATTTTAAATAATTAAATTGAATTGTTGAATTGTCTCACAGTGAGTTGTCCCATGGCAAGTTGGCCATGTCATGTTGTCCTGTGGTGAGTTGGCCATAGCCAGTTGACCGTGGTAAGGTGGCTATGGCGCATTGACCATAATGAGTTGGTTGTGAAGAGTTGACCATGGGGAGTTGGCTGTGGGGAGTTCACCATGGTGAGTTGTCCCAGTCTGCCACCCTCTCACTTGGCATCCACCCTGGATCCTAGTGTGTGTGAGAGATGGGTTCTCATAACCTGTGCTGCCATATTTATAATTAGGAGTTACAAACACAAAAAATGCAAAAATGAGATAACAATATCATATGTAACATAACGGCATGTAACTAGAGAATTCAGCTTTTCTGCCTCCTGGAGGTAGCTTAAGTTCCGAAGTAGTAAACCAAATCAAATTATTTTTAAAAAACTGAATGTAAATTTTAAAAAAACCTTAAATAGTAAAAAGCTTTCAATATTTGAAAGAGATTATTTAAATAAATGACCATGTGAAATAGCAACTGGAAAGGAATTTAAGAATAAGAATTTCTAAAGAAAATACAAAGTTCTGGCTAGACCAAAAGATGGTGCTGTTCTGATCTATAAAGAGATGACATAGAGCATTCCAAGTTAATTTTAGTGATCGCAAGGAGATTGTAAAAATAATTATATCTTCTTGCTTGCTTGAGCTATGATCCAAGGTCAATATAAACCCCGATTTTTCTAGCTTGTACAAAAATAAAAGTAGACATACAAGAAAACAATTAACTTATTACTGATTTTTCTGTCTGGATAGATTCACCTGTTTCTATAGCAGTTGAATCCTTGTGAAGTGGAGGGTTTCTGCTTTCTTTTATCTAGACTTCTATACTGGAAAAATGGGGATATTCCATCTATGCCCAGCCTCAGGGTAAAATATTCTCAGGTCTCCCATTTGTTTTAAAGGGACTCACCTTTGTTTTTTGTCTGGGATTATGTTCACAAGTGTTATTTTGTTTATTATAAATCACTTATTGTTTTACATTGCTGTCACATACTAAATCCTAGAAAGATAGGGCAGGATTACTATCTTTAATAAAGAAGAGTTATTTGCAATAAAATGTTTATTTGTTTAAAACATGTGTTTATGAGTCTATGGACAAAGACTGCAAGTTCTTTTTTCTTGCATTTACCATCCACATTCCTATAAATGAGACATGGAAATAGACAGAAATATTTTCTAAACCTGTCTTGCTTTTTTTTTTTTTTTGACTATATAGCCATAAATTACATTCACTCATATCTGAACCTACTGCTTAGGTGCAAAAAAGAATTAGAAATTCAGTTTATAACCAGGAAACCCAAATAATTGTATCAGACAAAAGAAAATCATGTTTTTTCTATAAATGCAACAGTAAACAACACTTTATGGGTGGCCAAGCTTTTCTAGCCATATGTACAGTAACTATTTATATAAGGAGATAAGCAGGGATGGGATTCTACCAGTTTGCACCTATTTGCTAGAACCGGTTGTTAACATTCTAAGCAGTTCGGAGAACCAGTTGTTAGAAGAAATTACTGGCCTAATCCTGTAAGGAAGGCAGGAAGAAGACATTTTGGTATTGCTTTCAGAAACTGCCTCTCTGTTAACCCTTATTACGTTCTTGGCAGGACTAGACTTCCTGTCTCAGGAACTTCTCTGGAGTTTTTTTCCCCTCCTTTGCTGGTACTTTGTTTGTGTGGAGTGACCATTCAAAGTTACAATGGCACTGAAAAAAGTGACTTATGACCATTTTTCACACTTACGGCTGTTGCACAATCATGAGAGGCAAGGTGAGGAGATGCGTGCCTCGATGTGAGTGATATTGAGTTGGCTATGCCCAGTCAATAACATGACCACCAAGCCCTGCCCACCAACTTAGCCACGCCCACAGAACTGATTGTTAAAAAATTTGAATCCCACCCCTGGAGATAAGGTAGTAAATTTATAAGTTTTTAAAGTTTTGTCTACTATTGTAAGGCTAAACAAGCCAAGTGTAGTTACATAAACTACTGTATTACATTGCACAAAAGCCAATTTCAGTACTTAGTGCTTTATCCCCAGATTTTTATAACACCATCAGAACTTCAAAAAAAGGTTTATAAGCTGCATGCAGCTCCATCAATCAGAATTAGTCCTGCATTAGACTAAGAGAGAGAAAATGAAGTGCCAGAAGTGGCCCTACTCCTGTAAAGAATACAATCCTCAGTGGAACATAATTATACAAATTATTTTCTATTTACCAAAGGAAACTAAGAAGCATTGAAATCTGCCATCTTTTCCTTAGAAGTAGTTGAGGCTTTACTGTTCCTTTATTTCTTTATATTTCCCTGGGATACATCAACAGAGGCAGACGACTTTAATTAGGCTTGCTCCATAAACTTATCTGATAAATACCAATAGTTAAAATTACTCTTGAACCTTTTCAATGTGAAGGCAAAAAATAGTTGGACAAGAGAAAGCTCCATTGTTTCACAGTTACAGCAAAAATGACTGCAAATTGTCAGAGCATATTCATATTTTAGACATAACATGATAGGAAAAAATGTCTGTAAAGGCAGAAGTGGGACTAGGAAAGAGGGAGAATTGAGGCAATCCTTTCTATGTTCTTGTGAGATGCAATATATTTACAAAACAAATCACAAAACTTCTCCATTTAGACTGAAAGAGGGTGATGGGAGACCTGGAAGTTCAGATCAACATGCCCCAATTATTCATTTCTTCAGAGCTTGGGAAAGGAATGTTACAATCTTTACTGTAGTAATTTGAGGATGCTATAGTAATTTGAATTTGAGTTCTGGGAAACAATTATGCATAAAATAAATTCAGTGCTCCTGTTCCTCATGCTTACAAGCTGAGAGGATTTATCCTGAGTACCACTATTCATGACTCTGAGAATGGCCATCCGTGACTCATTCTGTAGTTAATACTAATGCTAATTAAGACAGTTATGCAGTTATCTCGGTTTCCCTTTCTTTCACTATATAGTAATTTTTTTTTCTGTTTTCTTTCTGCTCTCTCTCCCCCCTCAAATCAACAATATCCATGATGTCACCTCATCATGCAAAGCAGCAACGGCCAGTGAAGCAGTCGCTCAGCAAGTCACTCTGTAGAGAGTCACACTGGAAGTGCCTGGTGCTCTCCTTCTTAATGTATGGCTGCATGGGAGCGATGACTTGGTGCCATGTAACAAAGGTGACCCGGTTGACATTTGATAGTGCTTATAAGGGAAAGTCCATGATGTACCATGATAGCCCTTGCTCTAATGGCTATATCTATATTCCTTTGGCCTTCTTGGTGATGCTTTATGTGGTCTACCTGGTGGAGTGTTGGCACTGCTACACTCGCAATGAGCTCCAGTACAAGGTGGATGTGGACAGTGTGCATGAACGTGTCCAAAGGATGCAGCAGGCCACACCATGCATCTGGTGGAAGGCCATCAGCTATCATTATGTTAGAAGGACACGTCAGGTCACCCGCTATCGCAATGGGGACGCTTATACTACCACCCAGGTCTACCATGAGAGAGTCAATACCCACGTGGCAGAAGCAGAATTTGATTATTCTAACTGTGGGGCGAAGGACATTTCAAAGGACCTAATTGACTTGGAGAGTTTCCCAGCTACTCGGCTTCGCTTCACCAAGTGTTTCAGCTTTGCCAATGTAGAATCTGAGAACTCCTATCTGACTCAGAGGGCCCGTTTCTTCACAGAGAACGAGGGACTAGATGACTATATGGAGGCAAGAGAAGGCATGCATCTAAAGAATGTGGACTTTAAAGAGTACATGGTGGCTTTCTCAGACCCGGACAATTTACCTTGGTATATTTCTCACTATGTTTTCTGGGTGGCTGCTCTCTTGACTTTGTCTTGGCCCTTGAGAGTCTTAAATGAGTATCGCACTTCTTATGTCCACTACCATGTAGAAAAACTCTTTGGTTTCGACTATGTGGCAGTAACACCAGCTGAAGAGCGTCCTTTCTGCCGACGGATGCCTCGAGTCAACACAGTGGATAGCACAGAACTAGAGTGGCATATCCGCTCCAACCAGCAATTGGTGCCTAGCTACTCAGAGGCTGTCCTTATGGATTTGGTAGGATTGTCTGGTTGCACTACTTACTCCTCCTGCCATTATGGCAGTTATAGGCAAAACTGTGAACAATGCCATAGGACTATAAGTAGCTCTTCCATCTTCTCCCGTAGTGCTCTCAGCATCTGCAATGGCAGCCCCAGAATCCCCTTTAGCAGCAGTCGCTTTTCTCTGGGCCGCCTCTATGGCTCACGGCGCAGCTGCCTTTGGCAAAGTCGGAGTGGGAGCTTAAATGAGCAAAGCTGTCCAACTGAGCAGACTCGCCTGTCCAGCCAAGTCACCATGGAGGAAGAAGAACCTCCTCCTTACCAAGACGCTCTCTATTTCCCTGTCCTTATTGTACATCGAAATGAGGGCTGCCTCAACCATGATCACCGCCACCTCCATCGGAATGGATCCTGTGTGGAGACCTCACTCTAAAAGTGTGAAAGCCACTTAAGGGAAATGCCCTGACTCACAGATAGGCAGGAGTCTGTTTAGCAGAGAAATATTGGTATCAACCTATCTTTGTGAGTCTGAAAGTATTTTTCCCTCATATCTTCCCTTGTACAACTCCATAACTTTTGACTCCATGTAATAAATTTGATATGGAGCAGTCAACACCATCATCAGATCAATGACACAAAATGGCAGACTGACAACTACAAGCAAAAAAATAAATAAAGGGTGGGTGGGAAGGAGATACTAGGGCTTTTTGTTTCCTGTTCCACCTTCAACTGCCCAGGTCACCTTGACAGTATCTAGTTGGATCAGTCCCTGACTCACTTTTTTAGAGTTGTATTTCATCAGAAGAATCCATGACAGTGTAGCTTTTCGTCTCAAGCAAGATAAGTAATTACACTGATTCTCCAGGCAAAGAAACCTGAAAGAAAAGCTACAAGCAGTCCTTCCTTTTTTCTAGACCATGCCTCGACTGTTACATTGTCCTCAGCTCTGGAGACCATGAGTTCTTAAGAATTAAGATGTCAGAATGAGCAACTTGTGGGTAAAGTTTAAAATGTTCACTCTTTTTGGTAATAGAAAGAAAAGAAAATTACTTAGGAAAACCCAGACTTTGATATAATGCAGTGTTGAATTCAAATCCAAGAGAAGCCCCAATGTTTAAGGCATTGAAATTACCATGTATATTTTAAGCATGTCAAGAAATTGTGGAGATGACTGGGAGTCCTAAGAGATCCTAAATGAGAGGAAATTAGTTGTCATGAAGTTTCTCAGGTAAGAAATTTGATGATGAGGAAGGATCTAAGAGATTCAGCCGCAGTTTTTTTTTATGATAAAGAAAATCATTAATGTGACACTGATGGATATTTGTGTAAATTTTACTGCAAATCAAATCAATTTTATGCTTCCTGATATTCTTTGGAATATGAAGGGAAGTGATTCATACATGAATGATATTCCAACATGGGCCCAGCAGGTTTCTGCTCCTTTGTGAAGAGTACATAGTCATTGGCCTATTATAAGACCTCCTCACTTCATCCATTCCCAAGCAAATACCTTGATGGAGTGTTAAACATATATATCCCCAGACTATTGAATATATGTGTTTGACTTGTGCCATATTAGGATAGAGCATCATATGTAGGATTTCTCCTTTCATCCAATCTGATAATTTTTCAGAGCTAAGAGTTTCTGGTACAAATGTCTATTCTGACATCCCTGTTTTTGTTTTGATCTTGCAAATTGCAGTTTGGATACCACAAAATATGACATTAAGATTAGAGTAGTACAATTTTCCTCAACTTTGAGGTTCTCCATATATGGGGACCCTAAGAACCAGAGTTCTCAATAAGGTTATGATACCTAGGAAACTTGGGAAGTCAAAATCCACAATATCACCATCTTTCTTCGATTTTATTGTGTGTGATTTATTCTTTGGAGGGGGACTTATGGAAGAAAGATAGATAGCATGGCCTGTGGTCTTAGTCATAACTGCTCTGTATTTTACTAAATTCAATAATAAACAGACATTACTTTCTCAGAACAGATCAGCTTTTCCCATTGGTGTCATTAAGCTACAAATCCCAGAACTTCCAATGGCCATGTTGGCTGGAATCCTGGTTTAGGATTCTAAACCACTATTGCTGTGGCTTAGAATACTTGTCTAAAATCCGAACGATTAGTATACTTTCTCTAAGAATCAAAGTTTCAGGAACCATAATTCATAGTAGAGTAATATTTTTCCCAGGACTAATTAAAATGTGGGAAAATAATAAATATTCAGGTTACTCATAACTATTTTCCAATCTGGATACTAAATAACAAGGTTGAGAGCAGGAGGAAAAAGAAAGCTGGACATTATAACTAGGATGCTTATGCTAATTATTTCAAGGATGTTATCTATCTACACATATTAAGTTTGAGGGTTTTATTATGAGAGCCAGTATTACAGAAATAGGTTTTGTGTCTTAAATAACAGCACTCAGCTTTACATCTAGCCCAGTCTATCCTGAGCTAGATGTAAATACTAGCACATTGCTATTATTTCAAATTATTTATTGTCTGAAATGATTACTTTTTTGAGAACAGATTTGATGGCCTGATTTGCTCAGTTTGATAGTTTGTTTTCTTCATTTCTAAGCTGGGTTCTTTCAGCTGCATTTTAATCTCATTATTTCTCCTTCATTGATTAAAGTGAAGAACAATTAACTCAGCTCCTCCTTTGACTTCTCTATTTGACAGAACCATCTTGTCTTAATTTTCTAGTAAAGTTTTCCCTTCTCCCTTCCCAAAACTTTGTACTTCTATCATTATTTGATAACTGCTGGGCTATGCTGTACTGTTACAAGATTATTGTAGACAAAACAGCATATACATTAGAGCCCACTTAGACATTTTTTTGCATAAAGTGCTTTGGATCGCACACAAGTATGAGTGCAGCATTTTATGCTATTCATTAAAGCATCCCAACTTTTTTAGACTTCTACATGGTTCCCCCCACAATGATGCAGCTGTTTTAAAGAATCTCTTAAAGCACCACCATCCTTTTTTTGTAGTTCATGTGGAAGCCTGAAAAAATGGACTAATGTATAGCAGAGAGGCGTTGTACCCATGTTTCAAACAATTCTTCCAAAAGGTGAGAGCAGACGTATCATCACTGTTGGATAATTTGCATTGGTTTTCCTCCCACTATTTATACATAACTCACAATAATTCAATCTATTTTCCCTGTAAAATATAACAACTTTGATATTGTAAGTTTTGTTATATCATACAATTGATCTAACATTTTCTGCAAATTATCTGGGCTCTCAAGAAGTCACAAGGCATCTTCTGCATATAAATTATATATAAAGTATAAGTACAGTTGCATCTCCAACAAACACACTGGCTATTAGAACTAGTTTTCTGTATACTTTTGTTCATGAATATATTTAACAACCAGACAGACTTCACACATTCTTATTCTATTCCTAATTCCTAATACTGAACCATTGAACTTGCCAGATATAGATAGTCCTCAAGTTATAACAATTTGCTTAGTGACCAATTCAAAGTTACAATGGCACTGAAAAAAGTAACTTAGGATCATTTTCATACTTATGCCTGTTGCAGCATCCCCATGGTCACATGTTCAAAATTCAGATGCCTGGCAACTGACTCACATTTATGATGATTGCAGTGTCTCAGGGTTATGCAATCCCCTTTTGCAACCTTCTGACAAGCAAAGACAGGGGAAGCCAGCTTCACTTAACAGTTGTGTTACTAAATTAACAACTGCAGTGCACTTAACAACTATGGCAAGAAAAGTTGTAAAACAGGGCAAAACTAACTTAGCAAATGTCTCTCTTAGCAACATAAATTTTGGGCTCTATTGTGGTCATAAGTTGAGGACTACCTGTATCCCATTTCTCCCTACGCATGTTTTGCTTCCATTATAGCTGCTGATTTTGTATTCAGCAACCAATATATTCAATGTCATAGTCATGTAACTTTTCTTAGTGACTTGCTGAAGGGTAAAAATGTGCATCCATTTCCCAGCATAAGGCTGCATTTCATTTATTAATTTCAGGATACTGTCACTTCTTGTATCCTTTTGATTATTTTATAAAAAATCTCCTGAGGTAAATTTAATCACCAATATTTTTATAGTTTTTACATTCACTCTTGTTACTTTTCCTTTTGTAAAGAAAAACAATAATGGCATTCTTACATTCTTTGTTACATACTACACAGAGTTGCACAGCCTCTCTGTAGGCAAACCATGCCCATGTTTCATTTACATCTTTACTTTTTTCAGCATTCTTATAGCATTATCATTCCTTAATTTGTTCTAAGTCATCTAGATAAGTAGTGTTCGTTTCATTTGTATTTCTTATATATCATTAGGATTCCAAATTGTCCAAATGCTCTGAAATACTCCTTCCAGCATTCCCTCACTTTAGTTCCATTCAATGTCATTTTACCACTTTTGCCTTTAGTTCTGTTACTCTCCTGGAAGTTTCTTGTTTTGCCTTTTTACACATTTTCAAAACAATCTTACATTCATCAAAATTGCTCTGCGTTTTCTCTTAATTGTTCATCCTTTTTCCTAGCATTTCCCCTTAAGTGCAGGGTCATTTTTTTTCAGACCAGCTCAATGTTGATTCATTGGTTGTGACAGGAATTGACTTGGGACTCCTGGTTTCTAACCTGGTCCTTTAAACATGAATTGGCTTTTGACTAAAATATTGTACTATATATTTTTTCTCATTTCCATTCTTTTACATGCTTTTTTTTCAGCCACAGCCTCTCTCTTTTCAGTTGATCATTTTGTCAAGCATCTTTTTTCACACTTCCCATTAGTATAATTCCACACATCTCCGTATCGCTCTGTAATTAAGCTGCCAAGAAATTTTTGATTGCAAAAGGATAAAAATGTGAAATAATTTTAATTGTTCCAAACAGCTTTCACATCCTGTTTCCTTATGTCACATAGCAGAATAATTACCCCCTTTGGCTGTATTTATTCAGATTATTACACAATTTCCTTAGAATCTTCCTCTATTTTTCCCATATTCCCAGGAATATAATATGCAATTTTCTTTTCACTTCATTAGTTCTTTTTATCATTTACTACTTTTATATTCCAAGTTACAATATTTTATAAGCTGTTGTCACCAGATGGGCCCATATATATTGATCTCTTTCACTTACTGTATCATTAACATAGTGATTTATGACTTTCACGTAAGGCTTTTTAATAACAGATATGATGAAAACGAGATTAAAAGACTTAGTTATACTACATGCAATAGTCCATGCTCATGATAAGGGTAGTTTGGGTGCTTTTGGTCAGTAAGTTAAAAGTGCCACTGAAGCTGTTGATTTCGTTAATTATTAAAATCGTTTACATAACATCTATTTCAAAAAAATCAAGGCAGATTTATTATTAAATGAGAAAAAAATGAAATCACAAAATTTAATAACCCTAAATAAGATACTGCTCTTAATTCATAAACATTTAAAACATCATAAAGATCAACAAGTAGGTATTCTCTGTTTGTGTTAGTGATCAAATGCCCATCTAAATGAAATGCTTTTCCTGGAACTCTGGAAAGGTTCCATTGAGGCCCATCCATTGAGGTTCCATTAAGGTTCACTCAGCCTTCCATCCTTCCAAGGTGGGTAAAATGAGGACCCAGATTGTTGGGGGCAATAGGCTGACTCTCTAAACCGCTTAGAGAGGGTTGTAAAAACATTGTGAAATGGTATATAAGTCTTAAGTGCTATTGCTATCTCACCTTGGGAGATAAAAGTGTTCCACAGGATTAGGACAAAGCAATAGAAAGCTTTGTATTCTAGTTCCTGACTTTTTACCACCAACTGGATCAATTTGGAAAAGAAGGTACTAAAGGTATCTAGGAGTTAAACCATGAAGTGTTTGGATAATTTAAGACAAGACTTAAGACATAATTAAGATTTAATGAAGATTTTTAACTGGGTTCCAAAGCTATCAACAACCAATATAGTAGAATTAGTTCTAATATTACACTGCTAAATAGCTGGGACAGAGTTATCCTCAAAAGTAATACCAAGCAGAGTGTGTAACATTATTCTAATTACATAATGATGAAGGTGTGAGTTACCATTGCCTCCTTATCAGAAAGAATCAAAATTGGTGCAGAGCCAAAGCTTGGCAAAGACTGCTCTGGTCACAGCCTTTACTTGATGCTGAAATAGAATCTATGAGGCCAGGACAGCCTCAAATTGCAGACATGTCCTTCATGAAGAGTTTGTCCCTGTTAAGGGCCAACACTGAGATGAGAGGCTCCCCAAGCACACTTCCAATCCTGTGCAAGATAGGATTTTTAATTTACAGATCATCTTGCAACCCAGCATATTTGCCCAATCTCTCATCTGTTCTATGGAAGCTCTGAATGTCACAGGAGGGATGGCAGTAGGCAAGTTTTCTTAATTTCATATATTAGCATTCAGTTTTAAATAGAGAAGTAAAAAGTTGATTTTTATAATACTAGTTGATCAATACTGCTTTTTATAAATCCAGACAGACATGACCAATCAGTAGCTTGGTTAATATATTACGATGAACTACAATATGGTATTTGGGTTTAGCTGGATATTGTGTGATTCTGGCCAATTGTGATTTGTTAAGAAGCCATGGCTTGGTGTGTATTGATGCAACTGATAAATGATTAGTCAGATAAAGGAAAAAGAACATAACTCTAGAAGCTATCTTAATGAACCAAATGTAGTGAGTTTGAAGAAAGATTTTGATAAGATGCAGTTGCAGATCTGTTCATGGATTGGTAATTTGGGACACAGATACAGTACATTTTCTGAATTATTTGAATTCTTATTCAGCTATTAAGTCTTAAGAACCAAGACTCAAATAATCTCATGTCTGTAGCCTTGAATTTAGGGGTGAATGGCAAGGATTTAATATATGATGTATAACCCAATCTGACGCAAGATAAACACTGAGGAAGAAAAATAATTGTCAAGTTAGTTTTCACAGATGTTTATAATATCTTGATTGAAATAAATTGTAATATTTTCTGGGATAATTTAATGACAGCTATTCCTTCAAAACACCTCAGTTTTCATATGTGTTCCAAGGATTTTGTGCAGATTTTTTAAAAATAACTTATAAAAGTTATTTTCTGTTCTCATATATAATGTCCTTTTAATACTGAAGACTGGTGCTATAGTTAGCCATTCCTAGATTTGGGATGGGTTCCTAATTCTTTATCCCTTCTGTCCCCGCAATACTATCATTATGTTTAATGAGATAATTTATATATCCATAAAGACAAAATTAAAAAGTAAAACATAAATTATTTCTGCCCAATACATTATGTTTAAATGCTATTTAGGACTGATTTGTGTTTAAAAACTTGAGCAGAAGAAATCAGTAAGAGCCACAACTGAATTTATGAATCAAGATTAAAATGTAATCATGGGTAAAAACTGAGTTTGATATTTCACAAATTCTGATCTGATATGGGAGCCTTTATGCAAGTATCAAGCAATAAACTGTACTTTTCAAACATGATGTACCAAATGTATTTTTATGAACAAAGCAAGTTTCATAATGCATTTTATAACGTAAGTAATAGTAAGTATATCTGTAAAGCTGTCTAAATATTTAATGTTTCTATTTTTCCCTACATTTAATTTTGTTTGAAAAACAAATCATGCTTTTCCTTTAAATTTGCTTTTACATCCCTTTATTGGGCCTTATAAAAAGATGACTTTAATAAGTCAGCTTATTGATCCATATAGTGCAGTTCTCTCTGCAAGATGTTTTCTTGGAGTGCAAGTTAGAGATCCTTCCCAACAATATTATTGAAAAGTTCAACATACAGTTACAAATGGCATTTGAGAAAAGGAACCATATGGCTGATCAAATTATCAGCAACACGACAAACTTGATTTCATCGAGGGCCGCATCAGGGTTGTGTTTGACCTGGGGCTGGAGGCTGGGGTGGGCGTGGTCAGGGTGGACGTGGCCAGCTTGACATCACTCGTGTAAGGGCACCTGTGGTGGCCTAAGTACTGCCAGCAAAAACAGGCTCCCGAGCTCTGTTTCAGCTGCTCCATTTTCACTGGCAGAGGGCTGCAGGAGGTTGTTATGGCTGAAAACAGAGCCCAGGAGGGCTGCGCATAGCCCTCCTGAGCTCCATTTTCCCAGGAAAAGCATGACGGGCCGGTATTTCACTGTTTCCAGGGTGGCCCTGCAGGCCAGATCTAAGCACCCTCAGGGCCAAATCCAGCTTGTAGGCCTTGAGTTTGACACCCCTAATCTAATTCATACTAATTCAATGGACATCGAGAAAAAAAGGGTATAAATTTAGGTCTCTGCAAATCATTTGAGGTGCTTCTCCTTTTTTGGCAGAAGCATTTTCTGCCGGGGGAGGGGGTCCAATCTGAGGCTGCAGCTGCTTTGCAGTTTTGAGGAGCAGATTCGGTGAATAATAGGTGAAGAATCTGATTTGCACAGTTTACTTAGGAAATGGATTTGCATCAGTAATGTCATTCCCAATCACCCTTCTTTCCTAACACATTGATTTTTCACTGGGAAGGCCTGGCATTTTAGTCTGAAAAAATCTTTTCAGAATTGAAGGATACCTTCCACTGGATGGGGCACAAACTACCTAGGTGAGAATATCAGTATTGTGTGTATTTGTGGTGTTCTTGTGTTTCCCTTTCAGGTTACACTCTTTTTCCTAATACTGGATTTGAGTAAAGATCTTTATATGCTCACCTGCTTGCTCAGGTGGCATCACTAACAAAAATAATGAAATGGCAGTTCCTAGTGAGAAAAGTGTACCTTACAGATCATGAATTAATCTCGTACAAGTAGTCCTCGACTTACAATCATTCGTTTAGTGACTGTTCAAAGTTACAGTGGTGACTTATAACTGTTTTTCACCTGTACGACTGTTTTAGCATCCCCATGCTGATGTGTTTAAAATTCAGATGCTTGGCAACTAGTTCATATTTATGACCATTGCTGTGTCCCAAGGTCATGTGATCACCTTTTGCTACCTTCTAACAATCCAACTCAATGGGGAAGCCAGATTCACATGTATTACTTTACAACTGCAGTGATTCACTTAACAATTGTGGCAAAAAGGTCGTAAAATAAGGCAAAACTCACTTAGCAACTCTCTTACTTGGCAGAAATTTTGGGCTCAATTATGGTCATAAGTCGAGAACTACCTGTGTTAATCATTCCTGCAATAGATGATCAGTGAAGCTGAAAGATTTGTCATTGATTTAGACAATAGATTCATTGAACATGAAAGCAGATTATTTTTACCATTGCTATCCTGTTTCAGCCTACAGAGGTGGACCTTATATTTTAGATGAAGACAGAGTTTTCAGTTTAAGCATTTGTGGCTTGGTAAAAGATGTTCCACAATCCTGATGCGTTGCTCTAAAACTGGATAGTACTAATTTATAATCTTTGTTGTGCATCTGGTAGGTCACATAGCATAAAAGGGAATTTTGAAGTCACTTATAGTTGAAAAAGATGCAAAATAAATTGCTTAACACTACAGAATAACAATAGCAGAGTTGGAAGGGATCTTGGAGGTATTCTAGTCCAACCCCCTGCTAAGGCTGGAAACTGTATACCATTTCAGATAAATGGTTGCCCAATGTCTTCTAATTGGAATACCCACAACTTCTGAAGGCATGTTATTCCACTGATTAATTGTTCTGCCATGAAATTGCTCCTTAATTCTAGGTTGCTTCTTTCCTTGGTTCGTTTTATTTGACATTGTTTTTGTTTTATAACATGACACATTTTAGTATTAGTTTCAGGTTCATAATCCTAAAATAGTGGAAAAACAATGTGGAATGTATATCTACATTAATTGGATGTATGGAGACACATGTCAAAAAAGCGGTTTGCTGTCTTTTGAATATCCTAATATAGTTATCATTGCTATTTTTAGAAGACAAAGTGAGTATATACTTACAGTGTACCAAGAATTTGAAGAAGGACCTGATTGAGGTGGCTGTCGGTCAGCATGTAGAACTGTAATGTCTTACACAGCTTCTATTCAATATTGATTGCCTCTGTAATTCCAAGCTTTAATTCCTAAATTTTCTACTCCTCTGATTCCTTTTTTTTTTTTTTTGCCACATTAACATTTATTTGCTTATAAGGTGATTTGGAATTCTTGTAGCAGAAAGAAGTATTGGTTAATTAATTAATTAGATTCAAAATGGCTCAATTTACTTTGTGAATATTGTTTGTCCTTGCGATGCAATATCCATAAGCAAGCCGTACAAGAACTACTGAATGATTATGCATAAAACCATAGCATTGAAAGGGGACATTGAGTCAAATTCCTTGCTTAGCATAGAAATCCTAGTATAATCTGTCTTGACCACTGTCTTGCCTCTGCTTCAATAATCTAATGGAAGGGACCCCACCACTGCTCTGAATAAATTTTTCCACTTTCAGATTGTTCCCTCTATTGGGCATCTTTTTCTAACATTCATTTGGACTATGCTTTCTTGTTACTTAAATCCTCTTCAAGTATTTGAAGAATATCCTTCAATTCCTGCAAGCCTAAACAGCGTTTCTCATTTTCCTTTATTGCTGCTTGGTGGATTTGGAGGATTGTTACCATAGCAGCACATATGCTATGTAAAATAATCAGTGATCATTCCTATGAAGAAACAGAGTAAGATAACATCTTCTGAGAACGACAATCATTTGATGATTATACATAGCTATTAAGGTTATTGAATAATATACCATTTTACAGAACACCTCCCAAAATGACAGTATAGTTAAGCAGCAGTGATAGAATCATAGGCCTTTCTTTTACAATACTCCTTATTTGGAGATATGATAATGCATACAAAATCTATACAAATGGCTCTTAAAAGTTGCAGACAGAAAATCAGTACTGGTGGAAGAAGTGGTCAACCAAAAAGGCAACTTGGTCTGCGAGGAACAGGAAAGTGTCACATGGATACAAATTCTTATTTAAAAATAATTGTACTGTTCATTTTATTAGCATTTCATGTTTTTACTAATCATTTAAATATAGCAGCTGCTTTATTTAATTTTCGTAGTGTGAAAATGAATGGCAGGGATTTGCTGTCTGTAAATGTGCAGGCAAGCATGACAAGGTACTTGTCTTCTTGTGATCGTTATTATGTGTCACCTTCTTGCAAACAAAAAGGTGGGTCAACACATAACAGCAGAATTAGGTTTTCTTATACGCTTCCTGGTTGTAAAAGAAGCACTATAAAGGAAACAGATGTCTTTATTCAGTCTAGAATAAAATCACTGGCACTTCACTTAATAAGATATGTGCAGAGCTTCCTAACTTGAGCTTGCTTTTTGAAAAATGATATTCAGCATTCAATTACAAAAACTTAATCTGTATGGACTTGTAATTCTATTATATATTATCTCTTAGTTGAAACATCTTGAAACAATGTAACTGGAATGAATGTCTCAAAGGTGCTTTTTTTCAAGAGGCAACTGGACTTTCTGGTTTTTCTTTGAAGATGTTTCACTTTTCATCCAAGAAGCTTCTTCAGCTTCAGAGCTGAAGAAGCTTCTTAGATTTCAACTTCAGAGCTGAAGATGCTTCTTGGATGAGAAGCAAAACATCTTCAAAGAAGAGAGTCCAGTTGCCTCTTGAAAAAAGCATCTTTGGATGACTGAGAATCTCCATAGACAACTGGAATGAATGTGAAGGTCATTTAGTCCAATTGTTAAATGTTGCTTACTACTTAAGTATCCCTGATACTTTGTGCTCAGACAGGTGCCCTTCATATTATATAATACAGAATAATAGACTTGGAAGGGACTTGGAGGTCTGCTAGTCCAACCCCCTGCTCAAGCAGATGGCTATCCAAACTCTTCTTTAAAACCTTCAGTGATAGAACATCTGCAACTTCTGAAGGCAAGCCGTTCCACTGATTAATTGTTCTTAACTGTCAGGAAATTTCTCTTTAGTTTCTAGGTTGGATTTCTCATTTGTTACTTCTGTCTTTATAATCTGTAGTTCTTTCAAGATGATTCAAATGATTTTGAACTTGTTCATCTTACCTAATGCTTTCCCTTTCCCATAACTTTGCCAGACATAGCTGTTTCTATTCCATCATCAATTTGCATCAAAGAATCAGAATATGTACTTTTATGTCAACTAATAATTTCCTCTAGATAGCAATCCGATTTTATTTTGGCCAGAACTGATTAATTTTTTCTAGTACTCCTGGGTACTCTTAGTATCTTTTGTTTTCCATAGCCATGATTGAACATATCTTTATTCTTTTTCGTTTTTTTCAGTTTCCAACACTGACGACCTTAATTTTTTTTAAAAAAAATTGCTGTTCTGATCTGTTGCCACTGCAATATCCTTTCCTTCATGGTTTTGTTTAAGTTTGTCATGGCCTTGCTCCCTAAGATCAATCTCCATTTCTCCAACACACTGTCTCTTAATACTATTCTTGAGCTCAGGAAAACAAAACTATTTACCAAAAAACCTTTTCTTTTAACATTATTTTAATGAAATTGTTAAGTTTCATCCTTTCATTTTGATTCATTAACTAGTTATTATTGACATATCATCTTCAATCCTGACATTCACATATTTTAAGACTTTCCTTAAGTTATTAATGAATTCTGATTATATGGCCTGCCAGTCAAACTTTGTGGCACTCCTACTCTCTTTACTTTTTAAGTTTATCCTGCATATTTGACACCAGTAATTCATGGCCTCTTCCACAGTCTGCAACTAAAAATAACTTGGCTAAGTGGATCGCTCATAATCTATTTCATATTAGATTTGATACTGATGTGTTTGGTGATATCTCGATGTAGGGATAGCATTTATGTTTCTTGATGCAAATGCTGGCACTAAAGAAAAAAATGAAACAAAAATTCAAATTTTCTTCTGCATTACTGCATTTACCCAATTCAAATTGGAAGCTCCAGACTCCTCCATTTATTTATCGGTTAGATTTATGTTCCAACCAATAAAAGCCCAGATTCTCCAACTTTTGCACTCTTATCATTTATTATTAGAATTATGTCTTTTCTAGATGTAGCATTTGTCACTTCTTGTAATTTGCAATGGATTTTTTTCAATGCCTTCTATAGCATCTATAGTAGTAAGGACATACATTTGAATAATATTGATGTTTATAGGGTGCTTATCACTTATTATTTTTAACAATGCCTTTTTAAGTATCATTGCCACTGCACCCCTTCATAGGATCTCATACCTTGAATAAGTATATGTATACAGATTCATATCTGATTTGATGTGGCCAATTCTGGTTTAGTTCTGTTCACATATTCCTTAAAAGTCCAAGTACACTTCATTTCTACTTTGAAAGTTCCAGGGCTTCCTTGGTTTGGTCTCCTCACATTCCACATTGCAATTTAATGTCTCCTTTATTCAGTATTGCCAACTGATCAGAATTCCTTGTGATTTTGACTTGTCTTCAACTTGTCTTCAGATCTATTCATGAAAGTTCAACATTCTTTTCCAATAAAGTATGGTACCTTCTAATTTCATAATTTGGTGCCCCAAACTATATAGTTTTCTTACCAACAAAACAGAAAAGGATTTGCTACTATTCATTTCCAGGTTCTTTCTTCCTAATGGCATAGCTTTTGTATTGATGGATATTGTACATCCTCAATAATCTTTCTGAAGTGATAGGAATAAAATCAGTCAATCAATAATTGTCATTGAAGTAACATACCCCCTTACTAATTCAGTCATACTCTCCTATGGTAACTATCTGGTCTATCAGTTTTCAGAAACAGCTAAGAGACTTTGTGTTACCTTTTAGGCTAGCTAATTTATTATTAAAAGTAAGCTTATGCAATGTATAAATGAGTGAGTCTTTTAAGATACTACAAGAGTTTTAGGATTTTTGCTGTAAAAAACTAACAAGCTACCTCTGTGTAAACTGCTCAATTTTCCAAGGCATTTTCATCTTCCTTTTCAACAACTTGACATATTGAGAAGTTCTTCCTAATATAGTCATGCTGTCCCTTTTTTGTTTTATTAGTTTAAATTGGGTTCTACTCTTGAGTGACTCTCTGAAAGCATAATATGTTTGAAGAAAGTTGTAATCTACCTCTAATATTTTATGGGAACAGAAAGACACCTCACCCAAAAAAAAAAACCATAATGTGTGCAAAAGCTTTTTTACCCTTGTACCTCCCAAATCAGTGAGAGTTTATTTCAAAAACTAAGGCTGAAATAGCTGTTACACAGAAAATGGCTCTTGTGCTATTCAATAAAACCAGAATCTGCTTTTTATCAGAATGAAATTAACTCTGTCCTTTGCTCTTCAGAGTTGAAACATCTACTTAGCTACTTTTTTTAAAGTATCCATTGTAAAAAAGGAATAATATTACTAGCAAACCTTGCTAATAAAAAGCTAAACATTCTGAAAAAACAAGATATATACTATTCCAATTGGCAATTGATAGGTATTTCTTCTTAGTTTGATAATGTATGTGGCCAGTTGAATACATTATCAGAATCAATTTGCTGCTGAAAACTCTTCTGCATCATAAAATGACTAGAAAAAAAATGAATTGTCAGATAGATTGTATAGCTTTAAACAGTTTTTCTATAGTTATTCTAGAACACCCATTATCAGAAGCAGTATAATAAGCAGATAATTGTTGATATGGCAGTCAATAATTTTACCATATTAATCTATAGTGTCTATGGCAAAAATTAAGAATTAAATGATTACTAGTGGTGTTTATTGAATGACACACTGAATTTTCTCTGATTGGATTTTTAAACTTTTATGTTGATAATGAGTATCTTCAAGTAAGCCAATTTCTAAGTAAATAAGTTCCCTGGGAAGTATATCTTTCTATTACAAATGGAGTATCTCAAACAGATAATTTTAGTCATAGGCTATTCCCAAGTATGAATTTGAACAGAAGCACAAAACCATATTTCAATTGTAAGTAAAAAAAAAGTGAATCTAATTTGGTTTCCTTACTATTGAACTAATTGTAAGTAAAAAAAAATCTAGTTGCAAATAATACTGATCTGCCATTTTGATACACAGACTTGGTATGGACGAGAAATGTAATATTCTCTGTAAGCAATCTATTTTGGTTTATTGCCTTTAAAGAATATTGTGTAAAGATGTAGTCACACAATCCCTTTTTGGCCTGAAATCTTACTTGGCTCAAATCTTACTATGATATGGACAAACAAGACTGTATTTACTTAACATGTGTCTGTACTCTTCACTTTTCACAAGTAGATTGCTTTGTGGGAATTTTTAAATCGATATTCTCAAATTAACTCCCAAACTATTAAATCACAGGTTTCATCCATATTGTGAGGAGCTGCACTTACACTGTCTGTCTGGTTTGTAGTCTTGGACCTTTTTCTGAATGATTAAGAAGGTCTCCTAGTCAGGTGTGTAATTTAAGTAATAAATAATTTTGCATTTTCAATAAGCCAGCCTGCCTCAGCATTAAAAAAATAAGTTGTTGATGGTGAATACCTAATGTTGTAGCTGTGTCTCAGGGGGATATTTTGTACTTGCTGATATTGGCATCTTTCTGATTTTAGTGTAACCCCTGTAGTTTGGTCCAATGGGTTGTCCAGGTGTGAGTTAGAAAGGGTACAAACACACTGGGTTTTGAGGACTAAAGGGTAGTGTTCTTAACAATTCTAATGCAACTGCTGATGCTACCTGAGATAACCTCATAAAGTATCCTTTCTGATCTGTTAATGGCTACAACATCAAGCCATTAAAAGCCCCATTTACCAAGGAATATGTAGACAGAAGAACAATGGTTAGAGACTGGTATCAATCCCAGAGAAACAAGTAACAGAAGATATGTATTCAATTCTGACAAAACTTTATCTGTGAGCACTGAGAACTGCCATTATTTGTCAGTATGTTGGTATGATCTAGCCTGTCTGTTTCTCTGTATGTACAAACAGTATATCACAATGCTGCCTTTTTGTTGGAAATATCAAAGTACAAAGATTGTAAACCAAATTAATGTAATAAAAGTTCCAGATGATTCCAGTGTCTAATGTGTGTGTGTGTGTCACTTTTTAAATAATCAATGCAAACATATATCTTTTAAAAACGAAGAGATGGGGACATAATTTAAAAGGAAGATTTTTTTTCCCCTACCCCTGGGGAGTGGAAAATGGTAATGTTAAACCTAATGTTGTTATGAAGATCTGCGTGGAAAAATGCGCTGAATTTTGCTCTTTGATTGTATTTCCAGTTCTTAGTTCAGTTAAGCTTTCAAAATTATTCTTTTAAACAACAACAGTAACAATAATCTACACAGATCTGATACGAATGTTAATTGTAAAAAGATAATCTTATTTCTTAGATTTGCTGTTTGTTTACCCAAAAGTTCACGAATAGTAAATCTGAGTTTCCTATGGTTGTTTTTAATTTTTCTTTCTTCGATGAATGTGTTGAAAGTTTTGTTAGGCCTTAAGTTATTTAATGTTCATTCAATGTTTAAACATGTAATCTAACAAGAGTTACGGAAAATAAATTCCAATATATTCCTTGACCAGAATTTGTTTCTGCTGCATCCAGGAAGCATGACACAAGTAGATTTACTTGTGCAAAAGGACTTTCTCCTTTCTTCAGTTTCCATGCACTACCAAATTCTGCTTGGGATGGGTTCAGGAACTATCAAAGCACATTTCAAGACTGAGGGTAACAGTAGGAAGAAGAAAACTGCTGCAGAAGTGGGATCAATTCTATGAATAGAAATCAGTGGTGGTATTCAGTCAGTTCACAACGGATTGGGTGAACCGGTAGCAAGAATTTGGTGTGTGTCGCCGAACCGGTAGTAAGTTCTGGCTGGCCATGCCCCCCACCGGGTCGCCCTCCCGCCCAATGCTCGCTCACCCCGCCCACCTGCCTGACATTCCCCGCCCGCCCGCCTGACATTTGCCTAAGGTATTTTTTTTTTTCCCCTCCTGACAATCAGCCATAGATAAGATCAGTTGTGCCGGGATTCCCCTTGCTGAGGCCCAGGAAGGCAAAAAATGGAGGGAGAGCCCCCCCCCTCCATTTTTTGCCTTCCAGAGCCCCAGAGGAGCCTTAGGGGAGCAAAAATGCCCCCCCAAAGGCTTCTCTAAGGCTAGGAAGGTCCCAAAGTGAAGCTTGGAGGAGTGCTGCATGCTCCTCCCATGCTGTGTTTTTTTCCTTCCTGAGCCTCAGAAGAGATTTAGGGGAGCAAAAACGCCCCCCCAGGGGCTTCTCTGAGGCTAGGAAGCTCCCAAAACGAAGCTTGGAGGAGTGCTGAATGCCCCTCCCATGCTCTTTTTTTTCTTCCTGAGCCCCAGAGGAACCTTAGGGAAGCAAAAATGCCCCCCCCCCAGAGGCTCCTCTGTGGCTAGGAAGCTCCCCAAAATGGGTGGGGACTGCAAAAAAGAAACGCCCACCCAGTCATGGCCACGCACACCAAGCCATGCCCACAGAACCAGTAGTAAAAGTTTTTGAATACCACCACTGGTAGAAATGTTCTGTTTGATTTATCCCATGCTAATAACTCCATATTATATCAATAATAAGATACTGTTAAAATTGTAATATTGTAATAATCATGTGATCTAATGTTCTGGATACCACATTTTCAAGTTTCAGAGAAATTGAACAAGTTCAGAGAAGGGCAACAAGAATGAGCTGAGGACTAGAAACTAAGTCTTATGAAGAGAAGTTTGAAGCAACTTTGTTTAGCCTTGAGGAAAAACAACTGGGAAGGTAAGATGAAATACCTAGAAGATCTATTTATCTCTTTTTGCAGAAGGTAGGACTGAATAATAGATTCAAATTAGATGAGGACAGATTTTGAGTGAATGTTAGAACGAACTTGCTATCAAAAGCTGTTAGACAGTAGAATCAAATAGACAGAAAGATGATGGGCTTTCCTTTATTGGATGTATTCAGTTGGAAACTAGATCACCATGTTTCTCAAATACTTTAATTTGGAACCCTGAATCCTAGACGATTCCTTATATAATTATAAAATGTTCCATTGTTATTATTTCCATCATTATTACCCCCATCCTTATTTCTTGAAGGAGCATTTGAGATTGGCAGAATCAGGAACAAATATCCTTTTGGATTTCTGGAATGATGTTTACTGCTATCAAAGACATTTACAGCATTTTGAAGACCTCCCAAAGCAATTGTCCAGATTAATTTATATCTAGCATGTTTCAGATAATATTTCTCTGAGTCCATTCCTTATGTTTCCTCTTACTCTGGATTAAGGATTTTTTTTCTGTAATGGTCTAACTCCCACTTATAATTGCTCCATCCTTCATGGTTTGTTAAATATTCCATCCACACTCTTACACTGTATTTTTTTTAAATATGATTTTTAATAATATTTTTATTGTTGGTTACCTAAAGTCGCTAGGTAGAATGGGCAGCTATATACATTTTAGTAAAAAAATAAATACCTTCCCTATAAGACTTGCTCTCCATCTCCACCATGGAATGCACATCAAAGGATGACCTCTTCCCAGCAGGAAAAGAGCTGTGGATTTCCTCAAGGTCAATGGACACATCTGGAAGGTGAAAACGAAGAAGCTAGAGTGTTCACCTCCCTCCATCTTCAATGTTGGAATGATGAAGCAGTTCAGAAGGATGAGACTTCTGTGGAAAACTCAGATGAAACTGGTGAACACATTGGAGCTGTGTACATCTACCTCTGCTTATCATGATCTCTCAGTATTAGAATAACCCTTCCTGTGAATTAATATCCCAGTCTACTCTTTCTGCATTTAAAATCCAGAATACTACTACTCCTTGCATTCCTCTTTCCCATGCACCAGAGCAGAGAAAAGGGGAAGCCTCTGAATATAAGAGACAGGAACGTGAAGAGTATAGAAATACCAGGCCGGTGCAAATAAAAGGTTTCTAGGCTAATTTGAGCAGTCATAGGAAAAGCATCAATAAAATTTGAGTTCAGTTTCTTGGACAGATGGGAGGAAGGTAATTTGAAAGGCACACCAAATCTCTTTTGGCATCCTATAAGAATCTGCTGCTGTTTTATACACAGCCTGGGGCAAATCAAAATTCTTATCTAAGAGGAATTCTGTTCGCTGTGCTTTTTGGAGAAAATCAGGCGAGAGGAATTGTAGAAGTTTTGATGCATAAACAGTACAGGCAGTTATTCTAATAAGGGAATGTACAGAATTACCTGCCAATCCTGCAAAAAACAAGTCAGGGTGGTTTTGCTATTCATAGAGTGGACAACAACATAAATTCCTTCCTTCCTTCCTTCCTTCCTTCCTTCCTTCCTTCCTTCCTTCCTTCCTTCCTTCCTTCCTTCCTTCCTTCCTTCCTTCCTTCCGTCCTTCCTTCCTTCCTTCCTTCCTTCCTTCCTTCCTTCCTTCCTTCCTTCCTTCCTTCCTTTTATATAACTGCCCATCTCACAAGCCTGACTCTGGGCAGCTTACGTAAATTTGAGGAATATAACTCTATACTGTTTAGAGTTGTTTTGAGAGTGAGATGGGGGGTCTCTGAATTTGGTAAATAAATAAATAAAATTGTTCTAGCATAGCAAGTCTCTTCCTTCTATTCAGCTCCAGGTGAATGTCAAATATGAACGTCAGTAATTGAAAGAGGTTATTTTGGAATCAAGATGTAAATTTATTTCATTTGTTTTAGAAATGTATAAGTCTAACAAACTCTATATGACTCCAAGATCCACCATTCTGTTTGATATGGCTGGAGCCAGTGGTGGGATTCTACCAGTTTCCCTATCAGTTCGGTGATCGCGCACTTCTCATGTGCATCTAGCACACATGTTCTGGCAGCTTTCCAAATACCAGCTGACGCTCTGCCGCGCCAATCAGCTGAGAGGATAAAGAACAGAAAAACACAGGGGTGGATGGGACGGCCAATCCTACACTTTCCTCTTCTTTCTCCTCTCAGCTGATCATCGCAGCTTTTTTAAAATACCGGTTTGAGCCAAACCATTAGCATTTCACCACTGGCTGGAGCAAACCAGAAAGCTTTGCAGGGATGCCATAACCTAAGAGCAGATAAAAGAAACAAAGTATTTGAAATCTTCTTTCAACTGAGGCCACCAGAAAACACTGAAATAAAATACAACATCTAAAAAACTCCTTCATGCCCTGCAGTCTTATTGTCATTGCAAAGTTGCAACACTTCTTTTGGAGAGGACAAGTAACATATAACTGACTGCTATGAAAATATGATTCCCCAGCTACAGAACAATGAGAAGAGTCTCTCTCTGTGGGTCATCCATCTGTTTGAAGCAAGCATTTGCATCTGTCAAATCTGTTAAAAGTGAGTTGGTTGCCTTTGAGAGGAGAGTGAAAGAAAGGTTATGTGATTGAAAGGAATGAAAGTCACATTGTGTTTAAAGTGTTCTTCAGTTATGGCGGGGGGATGGGGGGAATTAATCTGCGGGTCTCCTTGTCAGTCATTCATCTGAGTCCTGAGATATGGGTCCTGTAATTGTAAGTAAATCCAATCTAACAGATCCACTGTTTCCATATCCCTAATATTTTAGAAGTGTCCCTTTGACATGGGGAGTGGGGGCAGGGAATTGTCAAGTTTCAAGTTTGTGGCAAAAGGGAGCAGACATGGAATATAATTATTTTGTGAGAGAGCATCTGACATTTTATTGTATGAGCTAGAAACATAAGCAATGTAGAGATCAAAATTGTGGCCATCTGATCTGACATTGGATGGTATTCTGAGCCTTATGCATGGGTTCCAAATTCCTGTGACTTGCCTAAAACATAATCACCAAACCAGTAATAACACCGGTTGAACCCCACCCCTGCAGGAACCCCTTAAATTGGTGCTATTTTTTTCAGGAGTTAAGTTGGTAAACTTTAGCACTTGACAAAATCGAGAATGAAGTGCCTGCAAAAGTTGGCAAAGCCCAAAAAACACAACATATTTAATAATTCTAAGTGCCTGCCCTGCAAGAATGGATCGAACCTTTGCAGGATCCATTTGACCTCTTTCTCTTGAAATCAGATAATCTAAACAGTCCAAGACTGGAAAGTTAAATACATTTACAACTTAGCATGCAGCTTTTATTTGCAGACATGCAGTTACACATTTCTGACCTGAGTAGAATGGATAAAAACAGCTTCTGGGGAAAAAAAATCAAAACATCCAGAGATAACTGCCATATATTTGTCCAGAATATCTATGAATCTCTCAATCATTAATTTAAGAGAGACTGCTGGACAATGGACCACGGTGTACTATAGTGTATTGAAATTTCCCATACAAATGTCAAAGGCTGTTAAGTGTTTGTGATCATCCTTTAACCAAATCAAATGGTAAGTTCCTCTCAAATCAGATTGACTGAAAATACATGCCTTCTAAAGATGGCCCAGCTGATGTGAAAGAAGAGGCAGTGACTAGTGATTTCTAATTGTCACAAACGGAAATCTATCATCATGAACTAGTCTCAAGACTTATTTTTCTTTTCTATAAGAATAGTAATGCAGATGCAGGAAATGGTGAGGGAATGAATTCTTTCTTCAGAATGTTCAGAAACTTCTTTAAGACTGTTAACTCCTAAGCGGACAAGGGGTTTTGCCATCTAACTGTGATTTGGGCTGCAAAAAGCAATTCGATAGTGCAGTTATATGCCCAATGAGAGGCAAATAGTAGCTAGTTTCCTCTTCCCCAAAAAGAAAGGCTGTGAACTGTCTCCCCTTTTAATTTCTTCCATGCCTCAATTCTTCTAGCATGCCATCAATCACCACACCACATTGAAATAACTCTTCTAAGGTTCTCGGTGTGCCTTGTTATGCTAATTGATCATAGTAGTCAGAAAAGACCTTCCCAAAACTGCTTGATGAAGGCAAAATCATTCCAGCACACAACTTAGCAACTCCTCTTCTGGGTAATCACCAAAGGCAGCTTTAAGTTACTTAAAATCTTAATAGTTTTCTAGTATGGCATTGTTTCATCATCCTATCTGGCCGCTCTTTCAAAAGGCTAAGACCTGATTTGTAGAAAATTATGTTGATTTGCTGTAAAAAAAAATGTATTTATTACTGAAAACTGAAGCTTAGGAATGTATCCTAAGCCCCCTGAACTTCCCTGGCGGACTGCCAGGGCAATGAAATATCAACAGCAAACCTGTGGGCTTGCTTTAGGCTGAGGTAAATGTTGATCCAAATGCTATGGTTTCTGTATCATAACAGAGCACAAGCAGATGTTCTCTGTATCTCATAATGTCTCTACAACTTGCTCTGCTGACAGTGAGGTTCTTCAAGATCTGTAGCCATGGTTTAGGTTCAGAATGTTTGATCTGATGCCTCTCTGATGAGAGAATATGACAGCTTTCCAGACTGAATCAAGTTCTTCAGGGCTGAGAAATCCAAAAAAAAAAAGAATCACTTGGGTTTCTAGAATGAATTTTATTGCTAGTGGAGTAAATATAATAACACTTGAAAGGCTGCCAATTTTCTAAATTCACTTTTATCTAGTTAGTGTAAGGAAGAGTATTTACATTCTTATTCTCAATCTCCCCCCCCCCCCCAGGAGTTTTTCCTTTAATAGTTTCTCTCCTCCAATGACTTTTTTCTTCTTCTATATTCCCAAGATCTGTTAGTCATTCCATGATGTTTCAATAATTGAAATTTCCCAAAATTCATGGTTCTTTGAAGGATCCAGAATTTCCTTTGAAAGGCGTTCTCCATATCCTCTCATTGGATGGCTGATAGTAAACGCCAATATTATTGCTTTTATTAATTCCTTCACATTTTAATCTAGATGTCCTTTACGATATTGCCAAATTTATTTAGTCGGATTTCTGAATAAATATACTTTACCTATCTGGAACTAAGGAGAAATTTCCTGACACAGAGAGCGATTAACCAGTGAAACAGCTTGCCTCCTGCAGGTGTGGATGTTCATTGCTGAAGGTTGTCAAGAAAAGATTGGACATTCCACTTGTCCAGGATGATATAAAGAATCCTGCTTTGGATGGCGGGGGCGGGACGGACGTTGGACTAGAAGACCTCCAGGGTCCTTCCAGCCCTATGATTCTATATTTTGAACAAACTATCTGCTTCCATTGTTATATTTTAATCATGGGAGTCATTACAGCTGTGTGCTGTTTCTTATAAATCCAAAGGTGTCTTTAAAATCTGATGTTTTGTCAAAATGCCCAAAGCAGTATCACATTGCAGTATGAAAGTCCTTTACATTCTTGTGACTTCACGATACGTACCAAAGATGCAGAGCTTCTGACACAATAGCACATTTTCAATATTTGACCCCAACAGATGATGATTTACTATTCCCCCTTTCTCTACTTGAAATATTAAGTGCACCTTGTTAATTTTGCATTTCAAGAAACAAAAGTCATGAACTTTATAAGTAATTTTTGATTGATTGCTTTAATGGACTGCAGTATATATTTTTCCAGTATAGTTTTGTATGTGAGGACTTTACCTTTAGGATTTTCATTTAGAAACTCCAAAAAATTCTATTTAAAGCTCTCCTAATAATTTTTGTCACACTTCAGCCAAACATATTTTACTGGTTCTTTTGAAGTATGACCTATTTAATGCTAGCAGTCCATCATTTAAATATGATGATCTCCGACATCAAATGTTCTTGTCAACGTTATTTCTGCAGCTAGTTATTCAGATGAAATACTCTTCTTCACTTTCTGCTCTGCTTCCCTGAAGTGGAAGGGTGGACTAAAATATTGCCTGAACCTCAACTTCCAAGATGTCAAATTGCATCAGAATGCAGTTATAGCTATTCTTTATGTGACATTTCTCTCAACTGGATTAGCAAGATAATTATTAACCAATTTCATAAGCCTTAGGATTTTTATCACATCCATAGTACTTATGCTTGGCATACAGCATCTACTGTAAGCTGATAGGTCCAATTGGGATGTTTTTCAGTTCCACTTGATAATATATCAGTAATTCCCACAGTTATCTCTTTGCAGCTATAGTCCCTCTGCTCTTCAGCCTCCTGTTTCAGTGTCTCTTTTTTCTTTCTTTGAAGGCTCAAGATTGGTTTCTTCTTTGCGGACCTGAAAACTCTTTTTGTGATCCAGTAATGTAGAATATCTTCTACTTCTCATACTTCTGGCAGCCACTGTAATCTATTGGCCTTGCTTTTTTGTCTGATTATCTCCTTTATGTCAGTTTCTGGAGTAGTCCCTGCTTTTTCTGATCCAGTACTTCATTGTCTCTCAGCAGCTGAAATTGACTATTTGCTGTTCCAATCCTTATTTAAACTGCTAAAAGGTTATCCTGGCTTTAGATATGTGCTAAAATGTTTTCAGGCAGTGATTAAGAAGCATATTATCATGTGTATAATACATTTCTCTGCCCAAGTTTGAGTAAAAATAGAAATTTGATATCACTAGCTAAAGCTGATACATATTTGTATATTATGTAATTACAGAATTATGTAATACTGTAATTCAAGGACACTTGTAGGATTAAATTTTAGGCTGTACTGATATAGTACTAATATAGAATTAGAAAGCTTGGAGGCAAAGATTCAAGGACAGTTCTTGATAAGACAGCTTTATTATAGATACTAATAAAGCTATTAGTATCAAATAAACCAACCCCATGACTCATACCAATAGTGTCACATCTAGTACGCCAAGATTCAAATCTTATGCCTCTTCTTCCTACTTGTGTGCCAGAATAATCGACTGAGGGCAATGTACTATATTTATAATAGCAGAATTTTGATTTAGGCCCTTTGTTTCTGGTCTTGCAATTTCTAATTCTCACATTAAGCATCATTCATTGTGAGCTCAAATTGAAACTTTCCTTGCATTAATGCTAATATTTATTAAGAATGAAAGCAGACTGAAAACAGAACAGCACCTGGACTGAGCCTTGTGCTATCAATTCCTTAGAAGGTGAGGTTGTTTAAAATAAAGCCTAGGAGAAGCTGAATCTTTTTACTTATTTATTTTAAATCAGTTTTACTACTTATTTTATCATATCCTCATTTAGTAGAAAAAACTTTGAATAAAAAGGGGAGAGGAGAAATAAGTAAAAGGGAGATAGGAAGTAAATGAAGAATAGGAAAACAGTTAAGTTCTATCAAATTAACATTTTTTTTAAATAAAATCTGATAATTGATAAGAAGTATTTGGCCTGGAATTCTTTCTTATTGTTTAACAATAGTTGTTACATATTCAATGTATAATGTATGGTTTCCAGAATGGGAAACTAAGCTATTTTAAATGAATGGTTAAGTTATAAATAATATTCACTGTGTGCTTTATACAATATGAGAAATTTACCATTTAAAATTGATCAAAGAAAAATAATAATGAAAAAACAAAGAAGCAAATCTAAACAGGGATGCAGTATATAGTTATTTCAGTTACATGCTTGGGATTAGTTACAGGCTTAATTATCCAAGTGCATGAATCCAAGAGATACTCAAAAACTTCACCAAAGTAGTAGGAGAATATGGAGTTAATCCATTGAATCATAATCTGAGAACAAATAGTGTTGATTACAACAATTACCTAAAAACAGATGCTTCAACAAATGTAAGTGAACAGGCAACATCAAAATTATACTATACAGGATATTTTTCCTCAGTAGTTTTTGGTCCATGTTATGTGGTGGAATGGTGCAGGTTTCTGAGACGGGCTAATTCCTGATTGGCCTTTATAGTCTGATTAATAAGATATTCACTCTCTTGTCCCACCTCTGCCAGTCTGAGATCAAATTCCACTACCGTCTTGTTATCAGACATGCCTTCCAGCAATTGCTTCCCTCCATCCTGAAACCAATAGAGACTTAAGATGAAGACCAAAATAGCTTTTCACAACCTAAATGTTACTTTAAAATGTACAAAAGTAGCCTGAAGAGCTACTTGAGATATTGTAAAATGTGCACATATTTTCCCCCAATCCATAACTCATTTTCACCTAATGCCTGTAAGAAGTTTCTATAACTGAACTCTTTTCTAGGTATGTCATGCTGAAAAAAATGGGTTTGGCTTCATTCTAGCTCAGTTCCAGTGTTCCTCTGAACTTTCAGGGCACTCAAATTCTTTCCCAAAACCTAGACTGAAATCCTTCCTCTTGGGCTTTCAACTCTGTTGTATAGAGAATCAGAGCAGCCTAGAATATTTCTCAGGAAGGCTCAGCTGCACTGAATAGTTGTTAAGAACAGAGAAAAAGGTAGTTTGGGTATTTTTTTTATTTTGAGTTACTGTGATCCCAAATCTGTGTCCATGACACCATCCTTTTAAATTGCTGCAACTTAAAGATAACTGCTGACATAATGAATTATGGATTATGCTCTCAGTCATAAAGATGCAACAACAGCTAAATATTCCTATTGCTTCATTATGTTGTCAGGAGATAATAAAGGATTTACTTAGAAAATACTAGGTGGATGTGGTAGGCAATTCTTTAAAGCTTTGACATGCAAGAAGAGAGAGTAAAAATCCATTAACTCCTTCAATTCTAATGTACCTATGCAGGTCCATAAAAACAATATTGCCATAATGAGAATTATCAAATGACACCATGACACATGTGCTACTAGATAGGTGACAAAGAAGTCAGGAATATTATTGAAATTAAGGAAAGAAATCAAGCCGGTGATCCTTTGACAGGAGCTGATGTGTCTTCATTAATTCCCTGTTCTGAATTCTATTACTATTCTTAATGCTATGCTTTTAAAATAAAGACATCAATCACAAAATGAGATTAATGGTTATAACTATACTGGTAATAGTCATCTGGAAACTGAGAATACTTCTCCTTTGTATTTGTATTTGTATTTTTTACATTAAATCTTTTCGGTTATCGAAAGATGTATTGCCATTTCTTGAAAACTTATTTAACTGCATAGTCACAAAGAAGGAATCTTATTGATATTTTAGTTGTATTCTGAAATTATATTAATGTTATAACAAATTTGTGTATTAAGTATTTGGTGTATAAGCTACTGGAATGCTAATAGTCTAAATCAGGAGTCCCTAACCCCTGGTCCATGGACCAGCACCAGTCCGTGGCATGCTAGCAACTGGGCCGTGCAAGCACCCGATGCTCCACCTGTGGGATGTAGGCAGTATGTGAAACCACACTCTCTCTGGTCCACGGAAAAACCTCTCTCCATGGAATCGATCCCCGGGGCCCAAAAAGTTGGAGGCTACTGGTCTACATACTAGTTTGACTGTCAAAATAGGGAAGAGACACATACTAAGAATCAAGCAATGTCTGAAATCCAAGGCAAGCAACAAAATGCTTCTGTTGAAAAGCCAAGCTTGGCAAATGTACGCAACTTAATGTTACAATGAAAACATTATGGAAGTAAGGAAATTACATATTTCAATCGAAGTAAAATGGTGTCTAATGCTGAATTGCAAAAGTATGTATTTACAGAAGTAAACCAGACTGATTTGTTCACTAATTTGATTCCTGCAATAAAAAATAATTTCTGCAGTACTATAAGTTTAGCCTATAATCCTAGAACTACCAGGTCAGGACATTTTCCTTATTACACCAAACTTGCTCTCTGGGTCAATATTTAATCTGCCACAGAATGATAAAGAAATTTACTACATCTGAATAGAATATATTGTATTATAGTATTTTAATCTGCAGGTACTACAATTGCAAGTTGAGTGGACTATTTTTTCAAAACAAAAGCCAACTTTAGATCAAAAAGACTCCTTATTGTGTCACATAGTTCTCAAATAGTTCTCCATTGTGTTCTCAAGTGAGATAGTTCTCAAATATAGTTCTCAAATGAGCAATAATGCGGAGTCACCTTGCTCCTCCTCACATTTCTGGTTTTCCAGCACAGAGGGATTTTTTGCTTTGCTGCCTATTTTGGGCCTGAGGCACCTTAGCAAATAACTAACGTAGAAAGGGATGTTTTAGAGCAGCAGCCCCCAATCTTTTGGGCACCAGGGACCAGTTCCACGGAGAGAGTTTTTTCCACAGACCGGAGGGGGCATGGTTTCGAAGGCTGCCTGCATCCCAAGGATGGGGCTTCGCTTGCTTGTGCAGCCCAGTTTCTGGCATGCCACGACCCAGTACTGATCCACGGACCAGAAGTTGGGGACCCGTTTTAAGAAGTTCTTGCCAAGAAATGCTCAAGGACTCCTGGAAAAAAATAATCTACCTTCCTTTTTTCTTTAACAGCATAACTTTATCAATATTCCTATTTGTCAGGGTTTCCAACTGGCAGATGTTGCATAAAAATCCTGCATTTTTTTTTTTAAGATAGCCAAAGACTGAGGAGAATAAGGTAAAGTTTTATCTACTGGCCTTGTTTTCTACAGGAAGAAAAGTCAACTGCTCTCTGCTAAGAACCTGTCTCTGTAATGCCTTTTATGTCTGGGATATTCTCCTGAATGTCTAGGCCAGACCAATGTACTTCCCAACCAATATTATGTCTCAGTTTTATCCTCCAGATCTAATTTCCTGACAAGATTGTAAGACCATACTTCAAAAAAAAAAAATCTAAGCACTGCGTAAGAAGCATATACTCCCATTTCAGAAAGGTTACCTACTAGTCCAATGTGATTGCAGGAGAGGTTGATATGAGACAAAGCAGTGTTCTGAGCCAAGACTTGAGAGAAAAGGGTGGCTGTTGGCTCTGACAATTCATTGCCACCCAAGTGAAGATTCGTCAGTGTGCTGTTAAGCAGCAGGGCATGGCAAATGGCTTGGCCTCCTTCATCTTCAATGCAGTTGAGGCGGAAATTGAGGGACGTCAAAATAGAATTCTTTGACAGTGCATGAGCTATAGCCTGGGCTCCTTGAGCCCGAATCCTGTTATCACAAATGTTAAGCGTTGCCATCTTACTGTGGTTAATTAGCTTGCCAAGAGCTCGTGCTCCCCTGTCTGAAATCAGATTGTGGGATAAGTTTAATTCTACCAATGAAGGGTGGTTTAATAGGTGCTGGATCAGTATCCTGGCTTTATCATCATCCACTTTGCTCCGGGTCAGCTTGAACACCTGCAAAAACACAATAAGATCACATGCATTTATAAAGATAATTAACATATTTCCAGTCGGACACTTTTTTTTCACTCTAGATGCCTAAAACAAGGGTGGTCAGGGTACTTGATGGCTAAAGGCAAAACTTAATATTTAATAACAGTTTATTAATAATTAATATAATTATATTATATAATTATAATATAATTAATAACAGTTGAGGACCAGGTCAAGTACACCTGTGAGAAGGGGTGGATTTGGAGGACAAGAGAATGGATCTCCCAGGGGTGGGATTCAAAAATTTTAACAACCGGTTCTGTGGGCGTGGCTTAAGTGATGGGCGTGGCTTGGTAGTCATGTGACTGGGTGGACGTGGCTTGGTGGTCATGTTATTGGCTGGGTGTGGCCAACTCAATATCACTCACATTGAGGCCCACATCTCCCCTGGCCTCTCATGACTGTGGGGATGCTGCAACAGTCATAAGTAATGAAAAATGGTCATAAATCACTTTTCAGTGCCATTGTAACTTTGAATGGTCACTCCACACAAGCAAAGTACCAGCAAAGGAGGGGAAAAAACTCCAGAGAAGTTCCTGAGACAGGAAGTCTAATCCTGCCAAGAATGTAATAAGGGTTAACAGAGAGGCAGTTTCTGTAAGCAACACCAGAATGTTTCCTTCCTGCCTTCCTTACAGGATTACACCAGTAATTACTTCTAACAACCGGTTCTCCGAACTGCTTAGAATGTTAACAACCGGTTCTAGAGAATAGGTGCAAACTGGTAGAATCCCACCCCAGTGATATACTTATTTATAAAGTGGCAAAACTGGTGAGAAACTGTGGAATAAATTTTACAGAATTATGGTTCAAGGGCTGGATATTGGGCCAAAAAATGAGGATTTGAATCCCACAGAGTTTTGAGTCTGATGGAGGCTGTCTTGTCCTAGAAAATTATTTATTTCTATTTCATTCCATTACCCATATTTTGTGGGAGGGAAATCACATTATCAGTTGTGCAACAGCATCAGAACAGCAGGGTTTATATTGGCATTTAAATAACCAATAAAAAAAATTTGATTGTGCCTTAGATACTCAAAGCAAATGGCATCCACATAATATTATTTGAATGCTACTGGCATGTAGGCAGTTATGTAATTTCCTGTGCCTGTATTTCTTCCAGATAATTACTATTGAAAGACTTTTTTTCTGTTACTCTAAGCAAAGCTGTGATTAAAATGATAGTGACCCATCCAAGCAAACTGATGATTAGATAAAGTACCATTCTTTTGGGGTGTTATAAATCAAAGTTGGGGATGTAGATCTGGAAAATTTATAAAAACATCAGTTTTGCTTTTACCTATACACACTTCTTATTTTCTTTCTCGTCTAATGTAGAAGTATTTAGTATAAATAGTAGGTATTTGGGGAAAAGCAACTTTAAAAAATTCTACAGACTACATATACTTACAGCTAAGCCTTAGAAGAAACTTTTAAAATCAGTGTTTGAATTTATTATTTTCTTGTGGTTTTAATTTTTTTAAAAAGTTGTATTAGTCCATAAATTGGATTGAGGCGGCCTTCTAATGGAAGAAAAGTTTAAAAGTTCCTTTTCTGCAATTTAATCTAGATTGTATTTGGGAAGATTTATAATAACACGGGAAAAGTAAACAGTAGAAGTTGCCCTATGCCAGCACTGCAACTCTGAGGCAATTTTAGCAATCCTAAGTTTTCATCTTAAAGATAAAAAGGAGTCTGTGGATTTAATTCTTCTAGTCATTGCTGAATATGGGGGTGGTGCTCATCTCCATTTCAAGAACCATCTAATTAGCGCTGTCCAGACATATTTTTGTGGTCATGTAACCAACATGACATCACACACAGACGTGAGCTTTTAAAATTTTAGTAACCGGTTCTCTGCCTGATTACTGGGTGGGCGTAGCCATGGTGGGCGTGGCCCAGTCGGCTTCCTGCACCACGGTGGGGGGTTGTTTTTGCCCTCCCCAGGCTCCAGAGGCCCTCCAGAGGCTGGAAACAAGCCCGTTTCCGGCTTTCTGGAACTTCCGGAAGGCCCATTTTTCACCCTCCCCGAGCCTCCGCATGGGACTTGCATTTACCTGGCATCAAAATGGGCCACATGGGGACTCCTGGAAGGGGTGGGGGTGGAGTGGGCAGGGCTAGCCAGGGGTAAGATTTGCCGGTTTGCCAAACTGGCCATAAAACTAGCTATGGGTTTTCCCGAACCAGTAGCAGTCCACCCCTGATCACAGAGAAGTGTTACTTTCCCACTGAAGTGATACCTATTTATGTATTTGCATTTGCATGCTTTTGAATTGCTAGGTTGGTAGGAGCTGGGGCGAAGTCTATAACTCACCCCATCGCGCAATGCTCAGGTCTTAAACCTGGGCTTTAGGCTTTCCAGCCAACAAGCCCAGCATCTTACCATGCAAGAACTGGGTCAGACCATGGTTCGGGCTAGTTTACAATTTTGAGAAATTTTCATTTTATGTTTAAGATTACATAAGACTGCATTAGAAAAATTACTTTTAGAGTCAGGCATTTCTTAATAGCATTGGCCAGTGAGCAACAATCTCGATAAGTGAATTCGAAAAGATTCCATTCAAAATTCATGCCACAGTCTTTAACACCATATGAAAGATGCAGCTCCTCAAGATGAGGGAGTGCAGGAACAAGCAGGTTCAAGTCAAAATGGTCCATAGAAGGCTCGTCTATTCCAGCATCACTTTCAGTATCAGAGACATCTTCCTCTTCCTTCTTTTGATCTAGCTTCACTGGTGGAAGGAACTGGTCAATCTCTAGTTTTTTTACGTATTCCTTGCAGAGTGGAATGAGGTCGAGAACTTCATTGGGATTAGTAATATCTGGAATATAAAACTTCAAAATGTTTTCCAAATGGCGTTCAAAAAACATCCGTTTCCAACTGTTTCCATAGGCGGATACATCACAAACTGTCCATCTTCCAGTACAGCACCGTTTCCAGTAGCCTTCATCGCTGATCAAATTTGCAGTCACCTTAAGGGGTAGGCTTGTAGAAATCTTTTCTAGCACTTTCTTTTGGTGATCAGGAAGTAGCCTTTCCAAGATAGGATTGTCTGGTTGGAAAGAAATTTCAAGGGATTATAGAGAGCTTTTCACCAATGTATCTATATGTCACTTTGAGTAGGCCTTAGAGTATGCTGTTTTAGTACGTCTTCCATAAAAAAAAAATCTTCCCAGTTTGGTGAGTATGATGAGAACATTATTTAGAATATTTAGTTCTCTTCACAAAACTGCCATTTTCAGGCAGAGGAATTACTTAAATCATTAGGGTTCATATACCATGTTACAGCAGAGATGGCAATTATTCAAATTAAGCAAAATTATGAATTAAATGAGTTGACTAGCAATGTTAGCAGGGATTTGGTCTGTGGTACAACTGTTTTAACAGATTTTAAAAAGTCATTCCATCTCATTTCCTTTTTCCTCAATTGACACCCTATAACAGATATTTCCAAGCTGTATTAAATGACAACTTCTTCAGCAACTTAAATTTATACAGAAAAGCTATGCAACTTACTTTCAAAATTGTTAATTATGTGCTGGATGCAGAGCTCTGTGAGCTGTGGAACTATGGCTAGATTCCATTCAGGATCTTCAGCAATAAGCCGTCGCATTCGTCGGGGATTAGCCGCAGGATTTTTTATTGTTACATGACTTGGAGGAGGGACGGTGCTGACTTCTGTAGGTACATTTTCCTGCATCCTGCTGGGGTGCTGTAATGTTTCTCTGTCCTCTAATTAAAATGGAAGAAAGTTCTGTGCAAACTGGATAGACAATAATGTTCTACAGCTACTACACATTGAAGAAATATTTACAAAAAAGAACCAAAAGTCAAAACAGACTAAGGACTATTGTGGTCATAAGTCAAGGATAACCTGTAATTGCTGGTTATACTGGGTAACTGCTAAAGTCCCAAGTTAAAAAAAAATGCAAACAAATAAGTATGTGCTTTATTGATTATAGAAAAGCCTTTGATAATGTCATATCAAGTTGTGGAATGACCTTGAAGAACTGGGAATCCTAGAACCACTGGTTCTCCTGCAAAATCCATATATGGGACAGAAAGCCACAATCTGGACAGAATATAGCAAAGCAGAGTAGCCTAAGAGTAAGGCAAGGCTGTATACACATTCCTTAGTCCTTGGCTTCTCCTGTTTATTTTACTTATGTGCTGAATACTGTATATATTGAAGGAAGTTGGAGTGGAAGAAGAGAAATGTGGTATCAAAAGTGGAGAAAGAAACATCAACAATCTACATTATGCTGATGATATGTCTCTGATATCTGGAAATGCAAATGATCTGGATGGAAGATCTGCACATAAAACGGGACAGAATGCTTCAATTAATGTAGCTTCAGGTTTTACTGCCATTATAATCTGCTGCATCACTCTGCTTGCTGATGTCCAGCTGTTAGTTCACTAGAAGCTCTAAATTCTTTTCTCCCATGTATTTTTTTCCTAACCTTTTTGAATAATTGGTCATATTAACCAATACCCTTTGCTTGGCATCATCCAGATTAAAAATGCATCCCTTTCATTTCATTCTTTCAGTTTCTTGTAAAGATAGCAAACAGCAAAAGCCAAATATAGAGCTTTGGGAGACTCTATACTTTTCTCCAGATCAGTGCAGAACCATTTATTAAAATCCTTTAGGTGCAGTTGTTCAACTACATGTAAACCTATTAAGATGTAGTACTTTTTATGTTATATTTATTTATCATATCCACAATAATACGATGAGAGACTCTGGCAAATATTTCACAGGTCGATTTTTACTATATCCTTATCATTTCCTTGATATATTAAACTAGTTACTCTGTCATAAAAAGACCTCTTTTAGACATCCTTATGCTGACCAAGGAAATGTCAGAAATTCTTTTCTAAATAGTCACAAACATTAATCATCTGTTCTAATACTTACTCAGGAGACAATAAACTAGTCGATAATTTTCTGGACAGTAAACTAGTCAATAATTTTGTTCTTCAGGAGACAGTAAACTAGTTGGTAATTTCCCTTTGTTTCATACTATGACTATATTTGCTGCTTTTCAGTCTTCTACACCCTTTCCAAGATTTTCAAAGACTACAATCAACATTTCTGAAATCAGTTCTCCAGCTTAATGTCTATGGAGTTTCTCAGTCATCCAAGTCATGGATGTCCTAAAGATGCTTTTTCAAGAGGCAAATGGACTTTCTGGACCAGAAAGTCCAGTTGCCTCTTAAAAAAGCACCTTTGGGAGTTCTCCTGCTTGCTCCCTATCTGAAGCAAATGAGCCAGAATTTTCCTGAATTCTGATTGCCTGAACACTGCCCTTTCTCTCAGCCCTAGGAAGAGGGCAATTTTCATGTGCATTTGATTCTATGCCTCTGTTTATATAATCAAAGATTGTATTCGCTTTTTTTTGGCGGCTGCTTTTTTGGCTCATGTTTAAGTGATCGTTCACAAGGACTCTAAGATTCCTGTCTAAGTTACTGTTTTTCAGCCAGGTTTTATCTACTCTGTACTTGTGCCTTTGGTTTTTCCTGCCTAGGTAAAATCTTGCCAAGAGCTAGTACAAGCAGTCACTAAGAGTCATGACTAACTAGAAGGCATCAAAGAAAAAACAAAAATGTGACGAATGGAAATCTAAAAAATGCTATCCCCTGCCCCTTGCTCAAAATAACGAAGAAATTATTCTTACTTCACTACTGATAATGGTATTACAAAGACTTCCTTGATCACATTCCTAGCACACAGTAGGTGCTGTAGCAAAGTAATGAAATATGATGGTAATTGAAGGCATCTGGGGGGACATGTCACAAAAATCATGATAGTGATCATGACATCACAATTTAAACTGACCCACATGCTTAGAATATCAAGATATATTATATACAAACATTAGGGGCTTCAATACCATTGCTACATTGCCACAGTAACTTGAAAACTAACCCCTAAAATCTAACTCCTCAATTACACATTTTTATTGCTTCCACTTATCTGGCCACTGTAATCAACATTACACTAATGACATTTTGTTGCTCTTATCTCATTGATATGGATGACCAGATGAATTGAGTACAGCTAGTACTTATATAAAGATTTGAGAAGCAAAATCCCTGTAAGTTACTAGATAAAAGAGAAAAAAAAACCCACTATCTGCTAGCAGTTTAATGAAAGGCAAGAATGTAGAAATTATTAAAATTAAAATTAAATAATTAAATTATGTATAAATTAAAATGTGAACAATACAACAATGTAGGTTTATGATGGAAAGGTATAGTATACAGAATTATTTCACAAGAAATAATTTATCGTATTTCACATGATTTTAATTCTGTGCTTCTGTTTATACAACCAAATATTGTATTAGCATTTTTGGCTGCTGCTGCACACTGCTGGTTCATGTTTAAGTGATCATCCACTAGGATTCCAAGGTCCCTTTCACAGTTACTATTTTTGAACCAGGTTTCACTTAATCAGTACTTGTATCTTTGTTTTTTCCTGCCTAGGTGTTTTGCACATTAAATTTCATGTTGTTGGTCCATTGTTCAAGTCTGTCAAGGTCCTTTTGGATCCTGAGCTTGCCTTCTGAGGAGTTGGCTATTCCTGCCAACTTAGTATCATCTGCAAATTTGATGAGTTCCTCTTCTATTCCCTCATTAAGTCATTTATGAAGATATTGAATAATACTGGGCCTAAGACAGAACCTTATGGTATCTCTTACTGCTTACTTTCCTCCATATGGATGTAGTACCATTAAGGAGTACTTGTTGAGTAAGGCTTGTCAGTCAATTACAAATCCATCCAGTGGTGATATTGTCTATGACACATTTTTCTAGTTTACCAATAAGTAAATTGTGCTCTGCTTTGTTGAATGCCTTGCTGAAGTCTAAGTATACGATGTCGACAGCATTTCGCTGGTCTACAAATTTTGTAAAAGAATGAAATAAGATTGGTTTGGCGGGGTCTGTTTTTAACAAACCCATGCTGGCTACTAGTTATAACTTTGTTTCTATATGTTCACAGATCTGTTTTTTGATTATTTTTTCCAGTATCTCCCCAGGTATTGATATTAGGCTGATTGGTCTGTAGATTCCTGAGTCTGTTTCCCTCCTTTTTTAAAAAAAATGGGAACCACATCAGCTCCTTCTCAATCCTCTGGTAGTTCCCTGGTGCTCTAGGATTTTAAATAAGATTTCGTACAATGATTCTGAAATAACATTTGCCAGCTCCTTCAGAACCCTGGGATGTAATCCATCATACTAATTAATGTGTAATTTTAAATTTCTGATTCAATGATTTCCACTCAATTTTAAATCTCCAGTCATTGCAGTGGGAGTTACTTTTATATATACAGTACACACGCACGCACACACACACACACACTCACACACATTATATATCTCACTGTACACAATTTGCAGCATATGCTGTAATTATAAATTCTATTCATTCTGCAATTTTATAAACTCTTTCTCCTCCCCAATTCATATTGACAGCCTTTGCAAATAGAAGTAATTCTTGCAAAATTCCAACAGAACTTTATCAGTGGAAAACAAATGCCTCTAGTATTTCACCTAATAATTTGCTGTTATCGTGGACTGGTTACAAATGAATTTAAATAGAACTACAACTGTGGAGTCCTTTGTGTTCTCTGAGCTTGGTTGTGTGCTTGCAGACATTTGGATACCAGACTAGGTAACATCACTGTTGTAATACAACACTATTTCAATAACATACACCAAGCTCAGATGCTGCACATACACTTATCCAATATTATCAAAGACCTTCCACACACAGTATTATTTGGTTCCAAATTCCAGAAATCTCTGGGCTTGGGGATGGGGGACAGAGGGCTGTGAGAACTGGGAACCAATAATAATAAAAAAATCAATATGCAATCCAAATAGTACAATATCCAGCTATTTGAGCCAGTCTGGTGTAGTGGTTAAAGGTGCTGGATTAGGAGCAGGGACACCAGGGTTTTATTCCCCCATAACACAAAGGCCATTGGATGACTTGGAATTTGGAAACAATCTTGTTCTCTTATCCCTAAGAAGGTATTGGTGAACCATTCTGAAAATGTTGCCAAAAAACCACATGGACCTGTCGATGTAAAATCCAGGAGTCAAGATAACTAAAGGGACTATAACAATAACTACAACAATATAGTATTGCATTGGAATGCTTCTTTGCTTGGAATCAGTTAAAAAACAAATAAATACAGATAAATGGATTTTAAAATTAGATTAAAACCCTACACACCTTGCCTCCAGAAGTTGAAAATGCTGTAACACTGGAAGTGTTTAAGAATATATTAGATAACCATTTGTCTGAAGTGGTGTAGGGTTTCCTGCCTAAGCAGGGGGTTGGACTAGTAGACCTCCATGGTCCCTTCCAACTCTGTTATTCTATTCTATTCTAACATAAAATGGGTACTGTAAATTCCCTTGCTTCAATGATCTGAAACCATTTGGTCTGTAGGTATCTGAATGCTCATTGATGATCCTGCTAAATAATTAGTCAAAAGAGAGTAAGGCATGTATATTTCATGAAACAAACACATGTTTTCCTGTTTTCTGTTTGTGATACCCTCCAATTTGGCAATCCGAGTCAGGCACTGAAGAATTTCCTTAATTAAGTGTACCTTCCACTCTTAGGATTTTTTTTTTTTGCTCCACAACATAGATTTGAATAGCCAAGAAGAAAATCAATTGTCATAAAAATATAACAGTGTTCAGCAAGAGAGCATCTTGTCCTTGTCAAGGAAGATGTCATGGTAAAGGCAAGTAGGGGCTTTTTCCTACAGTACTGCCATATTGTGTTTGTGTCAGAGTTTGAAAGATAGGAAAGCAGGAAACTTGAATTGCTACTGTGTGGATCATACACAAGGGGCATACAGTTCTGACAAAAAGCAGAATTTGTAAAAGAGCTTACTAGAATATCCTGTTAAACAAATATTGTGCATTCATTTGATGATTAACATATAAAATATCATTTCATAATTTGTGGGCCTGCTGTGGCTATATTAAAATTTAAAACTAAAAGAAAACATAGCTAAGTCTCAAAAACTCACTAAAAAATTTCAGAGAACCAATGATTTGTGTAGGCAGTAAAATCATAGAGCTATTGAAATTTAGGGTTACAGAGTTCTAAAATGTATTTTTGTTTTTAGAAATCACGTATGTCTCATTCTATCCTGAGAAAATATTCAGTATGATCATAAATGTAACAGAACAAAGTTACTGTTGCTTGAATCAATTCTATAATCAAATGTTGAGGGAACTGAAATTGTGGTGAATCCTTTATGATGCTGAATTTCAGAATGTGGCAATTATATATTATCACCTGAGTTCTATTTCTTTTTTTCAATATTATTTAAATAGGAAAGTAAATACTTTTGCACTTTTCTTTGGTTCAAATTCATCTACATTCATAAATAGAATATTATGTACTGACTTCCACACTGAGCATTGACTATGGTCCTGCCAAAGTGTGAAAAAATTGATAACAGAATAACCCTGTTATTCCAGTCTTTAGTTTCATGTATGGAAATGCAGAAAAATTATTCTCTTTTCTTCAAAGGGTATTAGAGTTGAACAGCTTATTAATCAGCTACAACCCCTCCACATTATATTCCTATTTAATAAATAGCCTAGCATAAGTACAGTCAGGGTCTCAAAATGATTATGCTGAAATAGACAGTAAACAAACATATATGCTGTTGATTTAATAATTAACAAAAAAAATTAAACTTCTACAATTTTCCTGAAGAATTTCATTCAGTAGCTTTAGAGAGACAACTTCTGAAAAGAAGCCAGAAATCCATTAGAATTAATCCACAACATAGTTTGGAGAATTTCATCTATCTTATGAAACAGCATCAAAATAATAGTTTTCAGAAGTGTAATGAGAGACAATAAATTTTGTTTCTAAGTAATAGATCCTTGCACTGGACAGGATGTTGGACTAGATCAGTGTTTCTAAAACTTGGCCACTTTAAGATGTGTGGATTTCAACTTCCAAAATTCTGCTAGCTGGGGAATTTTGGAAATTGAAGTCCACAGATCTTATAGTAGCCAAAAACAGTGGACTAGATGTTCCTCTTTAACATTCAATAACTGCATGATTTTACTTCTTAAAACTTATTCATGCTACACATCACGGCACTATTTAGTGCTGCCCTACAAAACAAATACAAGTCGTGTTTGACATATAAGGGGTAAGTTTGTTTTGTGACAGCTAATGGGTCAGCATCATTCAATCAGGCTGAGGAAGAGTAGACTCAGAGAGGAAGTGTAAGGATCTAGTTAGGGGCTTTCTGATGATTCAGCCACAATTCCAGTACTAAATGCACATACCAAAAAAGCACCAAACTAAAAGTAATTCTGAAGTAGGATATTATCTGACACTTTTCAGTTAAGCTATTTATACATATTACCATCCCTCCATATTAAGAAACCAAATGAACTTCTGGGCTTCAAATGAATGCTTGCTTCTAAGAAGGTGCCTCAACCTGTAATAATTGTGAGTATAAACTATTTCAGAAGTTGGTGATTGTCATCCAAACTTCTGGTGATAATGTTGCTATGAGTCACTGAGCCACAAAATAGCCAGCCATACTTTAGCTTAACGTGGTTTGAGATGTATGAGTTTATGGGGGGAGTAAGAATTCCTAACATGGTGTTAATTCAGTAAATTCAGGGGTGGGTACATAGCTACTGGCTGCAAAGTTTTGATCTTGTGTCTGTGCTAAAAGAATTGTCTTATGATTTAAAAAGAAGAACCAAAATTCTTAATAGTAATAAAAACGTTTCCAATTTCTTCCGGCTACCTATTGCATCCTATTCAGTTATAAACCTCTATTTCCCTTTCATGGGTGGTGACCTAAATTTCAAATATTTCTTACAACCGAACACTCGTCAAGGGCCCCAAATCGCAAAGCTCCTTCTCTCCGAGCAGGTCCGATCCTGATGCCTCCGGCTGCACCAACCAACGGGGTTGCAGGGCCGCCGAGCCGGTTGCTAGGATAACAGGAAGTGTTGCTACGGGATCGAAGGAACGCTCCGCAGGGCATGATTTGATCCCGGTTTCCTCTCAGCTGATAGGAGCCTCCTTTTCCCGGTAGAAAAGGGGCGGGGCTTACGACAGTCACCGGGATCTCTTGTCTTATCTCGGGGCTCCTTTGATTCTTCCTTAAAATAGAGTTAGAGATCTCTTCCAGTGAAATTGTCAGAATTACGTACCCAGCTTTTTTTTTTTTTTACCCCGTATGCTTCAAGCTAACATTTACATTCATTTTACAATGCATTTTGTAGCCAGTGTCATGGTACTTTCCCGTTCAATAATCCACGTTATAAACTAGAAACACTACACATTAATCTGTTTTTCCCCCTATCGGAATGCAAAGTACAAGATAGATCCAAGATTGGCATGACTGTTTTTTTTTTTTTGGAAATATGCTTAAAAGTTGTGTCACACAAGTGACCGACTCATTGGTAAGTTGTCACATTCTAGATTTTACCATGCTTACCTATGAATTCAGGACACTTAACTGACATATTTAGGTTGTTAGATTTCCCCCCCCCCCAATCTGGTCCCTCATATTAGCTGAGGATGATGGAAACTATGGGTCAGCGCATCTAGAAGACTGTTGAAGAAACCAGGCCTGTATGATGCAGTCTAGTGAAAGGATCCAAAATGCACATCTAACTCTGGCCCACTGAGACATAATTTATATCAATAAAATGATTTGGCTAGTTAAATTCAGCAAGAAAATGACAGTTGCGTGTCTGAATTCCATCACATACAAACATACTTTTTATTCCCAGTTTCTTCTTAAGAAGCGCTGCTTCTTTCTCTTGTCACTTCTGGTGTCGAGAGAAGTGAAGAGAGCAGTTTCAATTAATAAGATATGCAATGCAATTTTTTAAAAATTACGAAAGAGAGGAAAAATGGAAATTCGGGGGGGGGGGGGGAAGTCTTAGAAAGACAGAGTGCTTGGAAAATATAAAAGACATAATTTTTGGCCAGATTGCTTTGATAAGTTCTCCTTTAAGAACATCTATTTTGTGCATTGGAATGTATAGGAAACTTTAACAATTCCTTCTGAAAATAATGTTAATGACATCAAAAGCTGTTTCTGAATCGCTATGGGAATTTATATTGATCTTTTAAAAAAATGAAGCTGCATAGTTAAGAAAACAAGTATAAAAAAAAGCTTAATACCAAACTGGATCTTGGGAAGAGAAAAATATGGATTAGACTGATGAAGCTTGTCCCGGCACTATTTAAAAGCTTTCACAGGCACCAATCTGTCTTGGCATTTATGCAGTCAAACCTTTTACACGCTGCTTCAATGCCAGCGGGGTATGTATGTCACCTGATGACTATTAATGAAGAAGAAACTAGAATCTCTTAACGGTTCCTGAGGATGAATAATAATTACCTTTAATTAGGTTGGACTTGGTTCCACTTCCCTCTGTCTGTTTAGCAAGCCAGTGAGATGACAGCAGAGAAACCATTTCCTGAGCTTCCAATAATGAGTCTACATATAATGACGTTTTCTAGCTCAGGAAGGGGTTTATCTCACTGGGACCGCTTGCTGGCACTTCTAATTACACCAGAGGAGGTGTCAAGGTGCCCTTTAAATGTTCAACAGCAATAGGAGGTGAAATGTGGAGAAACCAGCAAGAATGAGCTTTGGAAGTAGAGGTCACACAATGGCAATTCACATACCTCTCAGAATCCAGAAAGGTTTAAAAAACTGACAATCAGCATTGGAATCTCTACATAGGCACAAATGGACTAAGTCCAATCTCTCTTAAAATCCATCAACACTTATCTACTGCCAAAATAGTGCTAATAGTTAATTGAGTAGATTTCTGTTTCATAGGTGTGAGTAGTAATAAATCAGTTTAATTGGAACTTCACATGTGGTCTTTGTCTTTCACACCTGACAACTAGAGTCTTGTGGGTGATACTCACCTCCTCAGATATGGGGAGAGACGTGGCCAGTTTGACTGGAAATTGGAGAGGGAAAGAAAAGAAGAGAAGGAGAAAAGTTTGTGCACAGAGTGAACAGAATAGCTAGAGAAGTGTGTGTGGTTGTTGTCAGTTCCAGATGTCAGTTCCTGGCCGGAAAGGGAGAAGATCCAGGGGTGGCTTCCTTGGAGAAGCAGATCTGCACCAAATGCAACTCATACAGCAGAGGTGTTACATGTTCCATTTTTTGGGCACCCAAGATTGCCTGTATATTTTGTATCAACTGAGGCTTCCAGATACTTTTCAAGGGTAGCTCCATGTAGAGCACATTGCAATAGTTCAAACAGGCAATGACCAGGGCATGAGTGACCAAATAAAGAGCCTCTCCTTCCAGGAAAGAATCTAATTGCTGCACAACACAAAGTTAAGCAAAGGCTCTCCTAGCCGTGACTATCAGTTGCTCTTCAAACAAGAATGTTGAGTTTATGAGAATCCCCAGATTATGTATTGGGTTTGTCTGGGGTAGTGCAACCCCATCCTAGACTAAAGATGATAAACTTCCAAATGCAAAGGGGCCCCTTACCCACAGTCACTCCAGGGTTCATTTGAAGTCTGTTGTCCTCCATCACCCACAGCCTCCATATCAACAGCATCACTCGCTTCACCCAGAATAGAGATGTATAACTGGATATTATCAGCATTCTGGTGATACTTCATCCCATATCTCATCCCATGGTGATGGACCATGTCACTCAGCAGTTTCATGTAGATGTTAAAAAGGAGCAGATCAACACTGCAGATCACTCCCTATCAACACTAAATGGGACCAACTTCAGATGAAGGAGGTGAACCAGCACAGAACTCTGACACCCAGCCCCAGCTCCCTAAAGGTTGACCAAAAGTATTCCATGATCGACGGTATCAAAAACCACTGAGAGATCAAGAGCAATGATATATGGATTGCCACCCTTGTAAAACAAGTCACCTCCAGTTTAAAAAGAAAAACATAAAAAAAGTATTCATCACTGTGGCAAGTGGAATCCTAAATCTCCCCCAAAATACTGGCTGATGAATCCTGTTGAAGGATTTATTTATATATCAGTATGGTTAAAGTACATGGTCTGAACAAACATAGCCACATCTTTCTTGTAGCCTAAATTACATGCATATTATATAGGAGTTCCTTTCGAGGCTAAGTATAAGAAATACAAGTGTAGAGAGTTAGGAACATACAATATATTTTCCAGAACTGCTATGGTTATTTCAGACATTTAGAGATAAACTCCTCATTACCAGGCTTGAAAAAATATTGTTTGATCAAAACACTGGTTTTTAAAATGAAGATTTAAACACATGCTTATTTCATATTGCTGAAAACCTGAGACGATGGAGAAATGACTATAAGCTAACTTGAATATTAGGCACAGCAGAACAAAAAAAGTCTGGGATGGGAAATGTTTAGAAGTTATACTTAATAGAAACTGTCTGAAAAGAAATCATTAGGGGTAAGTAGCAGAGCTAAAATGAAAGAATTTTCAAGGAGAAAAACACAACATGGATCTGGGTTATAGTGTAATTAATATAGCTGCAATAACAATTACTTCCATTTCCGTTCCATCCAGTTCTATTCTGAAGAATGGTGTTCAATATCTCTACAAGTAAATATGCAGAGGAAGATGGTACCATGATTTTGCCATTAAGATTTTGTCATTGCACTATAGTGGTTAGAAAGAACACTAAAAAGTCCTGATTGATGCTGGTAGCTATGATACCTATTAGCTGATCTTACATTCACGCCATTCCTGCCCTGCCTTGTAGTGATCTAGAATAATGCTCTTAATGAATTATTATAAATTTATTACTACCAGTGTTGATCTAAATCCACCACACTCCTGCAGAGTGGAAAGGCCCTTCCATTCCAACGTTCATCAGTTTTGTTAACTGGATTTATAATAAAAGGAGGATTATAAATTTGGGGGTGTTTTCATTCAGCCCTATCAAAATCTATCCTGTACGTATTCCCAAACAGAATGTTCGTCGGGTGAAATATCCAGTTTTCTGCTTGGAATTGAATATTTATTCCAACAATAATGTAAAGGAAAATTAATTATCCAACTTACATTCCAACTATTATATTATTTCAAGGCAAAATATGTGAAAGGATATCAATGCCTCTTCACCTTATTTTCCTTCAGTTCCAGACGATTCTGGTGCTTCAAGCTGATAGAGAAGTTAATATAATCTATCAGATGTCTCATTACCATGGAGTTTTCTTGACTTAGATTGGTGAATAGTTAGAATATATCTTGAATGTATTCTCTGTGTAGAATTGCAATATATCCTTGAGGTTATTTCTCCATTGACTAACAGTAGCCTAGCTCAATTCAACATGAACTATTTATTTCTCAGATAAAGAAATGTCAAGTCTCAAATCCATTAGACATCATCTTTGGAAAAAGAAGACTTCTCCAGTGATAAATATATATGCACATCATTTGAAGAAATATAGTTTCAGGGCATTAAAAATAGATATCACCTCTTGTATATCTGTAAGAACAAGTTATAATTTCAGAAGTAACTAATTTTTAGATATCTACTTTCTACAGAAAAAGAAGGCAGTTTGGTGGATTTTCCTCTGCATGCTGCTAACTATATTTGCTTCAGTCCATGACCTTCCCAATCAGCTGATTTAATTATGAAATAGATAAGAAACAACAGCTTGTATATTTATACAAAGAGGGATGCTAGGTTGACTTGTCCTTTGGTGTTCTTTCACCCATAATAGTCAGCAGTAGCAAAGAATGATGGTCCCTACAACCTCTAACTATTATCATGACAAAGTGACTCATTCTGATGGATACATTTTCTGCAGCAGTTTTAACCTGATCTCTGCTTCTGCCCTTTGCAGAGCCAATGGTTAGGCATTAACACTAGCAATGGTGTAGGAGGCTTGAATACAGCAGAAGCCCTCATTAGAGGATATGCTCTAGAACATAAGGAGAGTAAAAATAGTTATAATTGTCCTAGATGCAGTACATGAGTTTAGCTCAGCTATCAATGAATTCTGAAGCAAAATGCATGTATTTTATTTATTTATTTCTACTCTGCCTTTATTAATTTTATAAATAACTCAAGTTGGCGAACATATCCAACAAACTTTCCTTTCCTATTTTCTCCACAACAACAACCCTGTGAGGTGAGTTTTGCTGAGAGTGACTAGCCCAAGATCACTCAACTGGCTTTCATGGCTAATGTGGGACTAGAACCCACATTTTTCTTGCTTTTTAGCCTGGTGGAAGGCTGAATCATCTTGAGCTGGTGAAAATCAAACTGCTGGCAATCAGCAGAATTAGCCTGCAATAGTACTGCATTCTAACCACCGCACCACCATGACTCATATAAGATAGATGTAAAGACCTTCTCCCTTTTCTGTCTCATTAGACATTTGATCCGAGGTCAAAACAGCTTATATGGGCAGAGAAATAATGCAATCTCCAACAAAGGAAATAAGCCCTGAAAAAAAACTCATCTTTTTGAGGATAGGCAAAATGAAAGAAAAAAAAACTAAAATCAGGACTATTGCATTACAAATTATTCATCTTTTGATAAGTATTGGATAGTAAATTCAACTGTACATGTGAATGGAGTTTAGCTTGGGCATTTCAGGTGCAAAAAGCATAGGGTTCAACTCCGATCTCTAAATACAGCTGACTTGGCAAGACAGCCCTTCTTTCCATCTCTCCACATGGGTGACATGATAGCAGTGTTCCAATATCTAAGGGACTGCCACAAAGAAGAGGGAGTCAACCTATTTTCCAAAGCACCTGAAGGCAGGACAAGATGCAATGGATAGAAACCAATCAAGGAGGAATCAACCTAGGATTAAGGAGAAATTTCCTGACAATTAGAACAATTAATCAGTGGAATGACTTGCCTCCAGAAGTTTTAGCTACTCCAACACTGAGGGATTTTAAGAAGAAATTGGACAACCATTGAAATGGTATAAGGTTTCCTGCTTGAGCAGGCAGGTTGGACTAGAAGACTTCCAACGTCCCTTCCAATTCTGTTATTTCATCTAATGCCCTCAAATGGGATGTTCTTTAACTCACATAATTCCCACCTGACTTGATTATAGAAGCTGAATTTTAATATTTCTACATTCTGCATATTTGCTTTACATTAACATTCCTACTCTCTTTTTCTTTCTTGACAGGCAACTTGGAGTGCTTTGTTAAGGATTCAAAATCTTTAGAAAGTCTGCCCAGGTATTGAGGGCAGCCCAAAAGATGCAAATCAGTATTATTCACCCACCCGTCGCTCCTTAATCTTACATCCTTAGGCAAACAAGAAGCAGTAAGTGTCTCAGCTCATCTTCAGCCTTCCTTTTCCAAGGCTTTGCAAAGCTGTTTTGATAATTCATGTAATGTTCAGTGAATTGGTTTTCCATTCCTTTGACCACGTTCTTATTATGATATCATCACCCGGCTTGTTATTTGCTTCAGACTCTCTAAAGCCTTGTTGCTGCTGCTTGTGGCTCTCATGAAAGATTGTCAGAAGATCAGAAGCAATGTCTCTGCTCCCGAAGAGGTTTATGAAATAATTCTTTCTTTTACGCCCATAAAATTCCTTGACTGCTTTGGCAGAAAAGTGATATCTAGTAGACCAAGAGATAGACAGATTTGTTACAAGTGTTTTCTGAAAATGTCCTATGAATATTATTATGACTCATCGATGTGCAAGAATACTGAATGGCTCCTAAGGAGTGAATTCAGGGGCATTTCTTGCAGTGAACAATTTCAAAGCTTTACCTGTTATTCCATAAAATGAATTTCATGTAAAGTATATGTTGGTATTAGATTCAATTTATAGAATGAGAAGGAGCAGCACTTCGTATTAAATGTATTTCACAGAATTGGAAATATCCAGCTAAGTCAGAGAGGAATACAGTGTATTCCTATACAGTGCTTGGTCGCTACCTGGGATAGGGTGGCTGCTGGGGCCCTTGACCGGGTCGTGCCCTTGCGGCCTCTGACCCGGTGCCGATCCCAAGTGGCTCCTTGGTTTTCTGAGGAGCTAAGGGAGATGAAGCGCCGGAAAAGACGCCTAGAGAGCAGTTGGAGGGCCAGCCGCTCTGGGTCTGACCGAACACTATTACGATCTTATATTAAGATGTATTTAGTGGCGATAAGGATGGCGAGGAGATCTTACCTCTCCACCCTTATTGCATCCGCGGAAAACCGCCCAGCCGCCCTGTTTAGGGTGACCTGCTCCCTACTGGAGGTGGGAGCACGGGAGGACCCCTTGCAGGGACGGGCTGAGGAGTTTTCTAGGTTTCTGCAGGATAAAATTGCTCAGATCCGGGACGAGCTGGACTCCGACTGGGCATCTCCGGGCGGGGGGGTGGGGGTGGATACCGGTGCGGTCAACTGGGTTGAGTTCGATCCTGTTACTGTGGAGGACGTGGACAGGATACTGGGGGGACTGAATGCCACCACCTGTTTGCTGGACCCGTGCCCCTCCTGGCTGGTCTTGGCCACTCGGGAGGTGACACGAGGCTGGTTCCAGGATATTATAAACGCTTCCTTGAGAGAGGGGCTATTACCCACCGCCTTGAAAGAGGCGGTGGTGCGGCCCCTCCTCAAGAAACCGTCCCTGGACCCAGCATTATTATCTAACTATCGTCCTGTCTCCAACCTTCGCTTTGTTGCGAAGGTTGTTGAGAGTGTGGTGGCACGTCAGTTCCCGCAGTACCTGGATGAAGCGAGTTATCTCGACCCCCTCCAATCGGGCTTCAGGCCCGGGCACAGCATGGAGACGGCGTTGGTCGCGTTGGTAGATGACCTCTGGAGGGCCCGGGACAGGGATTGTTCCTCTGTCCTGGTCCTGTTAGATCTCTCAGCGGCTTTTGATACTGTCGACCACAGTATCCTATTGCGGCGGTTGGAGGGGTTGGGGGTGGGGGGCACCGTGTTGCGGTGGTTCACCTCCTTCCTCTCCGACCGCTCGCAATTTGTGTTGATGGGGGGGCAGAGATCGGCCCCGAGGCCCCTACGATGTGGGGTTCCTCAGGGGTCGGTGCTCTCGCCCCTGCTGTTCAACATTTATGTAAAGCTGCTGGGTGAGGTCATCCGTGGCTTCGGGGTGGAGTTCCATCAGTACGCTGATGATACTCAGCTGTACATCTCCACCCCGGGCCACCCCAACGAAGCCGTCGAAGTGATGTCCCGTTGCCTGGAGGCCGTGCGGAGTTGGATGGGTCGTAACAGGCTTCGTCTCAACCCGACCAAAACCGAGTGGCTGTGGTTTCCTGCGCCCAGATACAGCCAGCTGGTTCCTTCGCTGGCCGTGGGGGGAGAGGTCTTGACCCCCGTGGAAAGGGCGCGCAACTTGGGTGCCCTCCTGGACGTATGGCTGTCTTTAGAAGAACATATTGCAGCCGTCGCCAGGGGGGCTTTTTATCAGATTCGTCTGATTTACCAGTTGCGGCCCTTTCTGGATCTGGGTGCACTTCGCACAGTCACTTCCGCCCTCGTTATCTCCCGCCTGGATTATTGCAATGCTCTCTACATGGGGCTCCCCTTGAAGACTCTCCGGAGGTTGCAGTTAGTCCAGAATGCAGCCGCGCGGGTGATTGTGGGCGCTCCTCGGAGCTCCCACGTTACACCGCTTCTCCGCAGGCTGCACTGGCTTCCTGTGGCCTTCCGGATTCGATTCAAGGTGGTACTGATGGTATTTAAAGTGCTCCATGGCTCAGGACCTGGGTACTTACGGGACCGCCTGCTGCCATCATCAACCTCCCGTCGCCCAGTACGCTCCCACAGGGTTGCCCTCCTTGGGGTACCGCCGCCCGGCCGCTGTCAGCTGACGGCCCTGAGAGTTCGGGCTTTCTCTGTGGGAGCTCCCTCCCTATGGAATGATCTCCCCCCGGAGATACAAGCTATGACGGATATCTTGACCTTCCGGCGCGCAGTTAAAACCCTACTTTTTAGGCAGGCTGGCCTGGCCGAATGAATGGGTTCTGGTTTTAAATTGGGTTTTAGTAATTAACTTTTAATTTTTATCTAAGATCCCTGATTTTATATTGTTGTATTTGGTTCTGATGGGATACAGCCGGAAAATCACGTTTAATATATTTTTAATTGTATTTATAATGTATTTATATGTTTTTAGTAGGCTGTACACCGCCCCGAGTCCCTTTTTTGGGAGAGGGAGCGGTATAAAAATATGATAAAATAAATAAATAAATAAAATAGTGTATAACAATATATTTTTTTGCAGCAGGGATCCAGAAAGAATGCTGAACTTTTAACCTGTTTGTTCAATGTTCTGAGGAAGGTGGGTCAGTGAGCCACAGAGAATAAGTTGCTTTCCAGTACGATTATGGATGACTTCTTGATTTATTCCAGGCTGTTGATTCTAATGTTCCTTACAAGTCAAAGGGAGAAAATTAAATGCTTTGCTAACCCAAATAAATATCTCAAGATGGGGAAATGTCAGGGACCACATCAAGAGATGTGCATGCAGGCAGTCTCTCAATTATTGATGAAATTTATAAATAAATGCAGGGACAGAGAGAAGGGTTACAGAGTAGGGTGAGGGAGAAAGCCAAGGAAGGGAATCTGAGTGCTTGCCTGTTCTAAAGTTCACGGAGCTCCCAGTCTCCCTTCCTTTTTTTGCAAGATTCAATGATATTTGAGTTGATGAGTTAGCTGTTGGGATCCCAAATGAATGGTCTGAGAGAAGAGAAGGGGGAGAAAAGGCCATTTGAAATATGAGGAAATGGGCAATTGAGGCAGCATAATTAGTGGATAGTATTTTTAAGCCTGGTGGAAATAATTCATATATACAGTATAAGTTATGTGTAACCTTAAATATAACCACCAGCCCTGGGTCTCAGATATATTTTGATGCTGAAAGGTTTGGAATGGCACATGAGCTGAAAGAATCCCAAAGAATCTTCTAGGCGTTATCCTTAATTGCAAATAATTATTATTATCCAATTGTTTATTCTCCTAAAGTTAGTTTCTCATCACCTTACCTAACTTGCTTTTTAACCAATCAGGTGGAGCTGCATGAAATCATTGCTAAAATTGCTATTAAGAGGTTTTGAAGATCTGTCCAAAAGATATTTTATCTTTGCAAACAAGAGGGAAAATAGCTTGGCAAGTTCTGATCTTAGATGGTTCCCAACCTTCAGTTTTCACAAAGAATTTGTAGATCTCCTAATGCCATATTCTATATTATCATTTGGAGTCATGTGAGCTAGGTAATATATAAGTATTGTAAAACTTATGTAAAACCACTGGGGGCACAATGGTTAGAACACTGTATTGCAGGCAAACTGCCCACTCCCAAGACTTTGATCCTGACTGGCTCAAGGTTGACTCAGTCTTTCCATCCTTCTGAGGTCAGTAAAATGAATACCAAATTGTTGATTTACAATATGCTAATACTATAAACCACTCAGAGAGTGCTATAAAGCACTATGGAACGCTATATTAAGTAAGTAATATATATATAGTAAGCATTAAATACAGGTTGGGGAAATTCTTGGGAGATCTAAAATGGAATCCATTATCCCATGTTGCAAAAAGTTGGTGGTTGAATCTTAAGGATTGTAGGGCTGGTCTGTTTTAAAGGAGTGGTGGAGGGAGATTGCTTACCTCGGAGAAATATATACAGTTTCAGGGGAAATGGGATTCAAAGCCTTGGGGCCTTGGTGGTGCAGGCTGTTAATCATCTAGCACTTAGCTCAATTGCCTGCAATTAGTGCAGATTCGAATCCCACCAAGCTCAAGGTTGACTCAGCCTTCCATCCTTTCGGGGTAGGTAAATTGAGGACCCAAGATTGTTGGGGGCAATAAGCTGACTTTGTAAAATGCCGCTTGGGGGGGCCAAAAAGCCCTAGTAATAAGCAGGCATATACAATGGAATGAAGGCTATTGCTGAGCACTTAGCATGGTGCTCTAAAGACTGTAAGCCGCCCTGAGTCTCTGGAGAAGGGCGGCATATAAATGTGTATATATATATATATATGCTATTGTTATCGTAAAACAAATGTCAGACCTTGTTGAAGCAGAGAACTTAAGACATGTAGTACCCTTCATAATGCAGTTACTATGTATGACACACTGATAGAACTTGCATCATACGCCGTGGGTTGTTAATCATAGTTTATTGAAAACCCCCAATTTGCTAGGATGACAAAATATACTAAAGCGTAAAGCATAACTGAGCATAAAGCACAAATTATCAGATTGTTAGAAGAGATGAAGAGCTTTGGGATATGCAAATTAATGGTATCTAATTATTTAAGTTACAATGTTGGTATACACAGTGCATAATCTGGTGAAAAATAGGGAACTATGTTTGTTTTACCAGTTAGGTCACCCTTCTTGAGTAAAATACAACCTTAATTTTTAATGCCAAATACATGTGTCTTTTGTTCTTCTTACTGTATTGCTAAATCCATTTTCCTGTGTGAAATTCTTAAGAAACTTTTTATCCTAGGAATATGAAATTCACATATTTATTGTGGAAGCATCAAAATATGTGGTTTTGATACAATTTATGTCATTACTTTTTCTGTATTTCTTGTATTTTAGGTAAAGATTGTCCCAAAGATACTTTTTCAAGAGGCGACTGGACTTTCTGGATTTTCTTTGAAGATATTTCACTTCTCATCCAAGAAGCTTCAGAGCTGAAGATGCTTCTTGGATGAGAAGTGAAACATCTTCAAAGAAAATCCAGAAAGTCCAGTTGCCTCTTGAAAAAGCATCTTTGGGACAACCATGGCCTGGTCTCCATAGACATGTAAGTAAAGATTATTTTGAATCAATTTTGATTTTAGTATAATTTGGCAGAAATGTGATAAGAAATGTATCAAATTTGTTATTTAACTGGATTTGTTTTTAGTTGAAACAACTGATTTCTCTATGATAAACTGAAAAATGGAATGTAAAAGAAGTAAATTAGAAATAGTATGAATTAACCAATCAAGTGAAAAAAGTAATTATGTTGGGTGTATGTAAAATTAAGGTTAAAAAAGAATGTAAAAACAAAGGTGATCTGATTTTGGGGAGTTGATGAATACATTCAGAAATTGAAAGAGTAATTATGAACATAAAAGCTAAAGTGTATGTTACATCTTATTTAGACAGTTGTGGATGTGTATGAAAATAGGAAATTCACCGTTTGGTGATAGTTGCATGCTGTGATGTAGTCATTGGTCCAAGTGATAGCCATTTCACAATTCAAGAATGGATATGCTTAGAATGGATATGCTGATGATATGCTGAGAAAAAACATGTCTGTTTTGGTTAAACATGGTTTATGCATATGACAATAAATCCAAAATATTATTGGTTTAGGATAGAATATTCAGATAATCGATGGATACAAGGGTAATGAGAAATCCTGAATATAATCTTGAGGAAAAAATGGACCTGGAAAAAAAATGTAATTGACACATCACAGATTATTTTTTTTAGATTGGCATCAAAAGCCATTTTAAAAACTGAATAATCAACTAAAATCAGCATCTTTAGACTATTCCTTGCATTTGAGTCACATTGAAATACAGCTTTCAGTGACAGGTACAGTGAGGCATTGTGGACTGTGCCCAAAGTTTCAGGAAACTGCCTGTTTGAAAATCAACATTACCTATCAAATTGTAATATTCAGGATAAAAAGGCATTTTTAAAGCGAGTTTATAAATTAATAAATGACATGATAAGAGAAAATCTTACACTGAGAATTCAAGAATGCCACCTACTGGTGGTGTTTCAATATGTGCTTTCTCAAAGCAGAATAAGAAGCTATTTCTTATAATAAATAGATAATTTAACTCTGAAGTAAAATCCTTCTTTTATAAAGATAGGATAACAAAACTATGTTTTGCTGTTTCTTTAAGCTAGTAAAAATAACACAATAGCATTATTATGGTTCTACAGTTAATGTAAAAATTAAATTTAGTAGTTATTTTACTGGAGTCTGCAGTAGGTGAAATTTTCTGGAAGAACAGCCATTTATGGATAGTTTACTACATGCAAACGGAGAGGGGGGGGGCATCTGACTGGTGTAACTAGTGGTTCGGTGATTTTACTTTTTGCGCGCGCATGTAAATCGTCATCAGCTTGCTGCCTGGACAGCTGAGCAGCGCTGCACATGGGTGTGCAGTGGTTGAAAAAGCCCTTTATTTCCTGCTTTTTCAACTGCAGCCATGTCGCGCAAAGCAGCTGCAGTTGAAAAAGCAGGAAATAAAGGTCAGGTAAGAGCCCAGATGGGCGGGTGGGCCAAAACAGCAACAAACATAGAACCGGTTCTATGTATTCTCTCTGTTTGCTGCTCTTCAGAGCAATCGGTTCTACAGAAGTGGATAGAACTGGTAGAATCGCACCCCTGCATGCAAACACATAGCGGAACCTTTGATAAACAGAATGTTTGGTATTTCTTTGTCTTGCCCTCTTCTTTCTTACTAGTCCAAAGAAGATTATCTAGGTTGTTCTAGTGAGGTTAGCTGCTTTTTGAAAGTTCCTACAACAATATTATGTTTATAATATCACACTAACCCACAATATGGCTTGATTGGTTTTTTAAAAAAATAAAATTGTTATTTTATTTCCAAACTTAACCTACAAAATCCAAAAGAAAAAAAGAGGGTTGACTGGTTTTGAGTTAGTATATGCAGCATATTCAATTGTGGAACAATAAAATAGTATCAGATGAGAATAAAGTTATCTGGCAGTGGGAACTGGTTCCAAGGATGCATTTCAAAAGTTTAATGCCTCATGCCTTGAGAAGACAAAGACACTTCCTAAATTATAATCCCATACTCATATAAGGATGCTCCCAAAAATAACTTAATAGTTGGTTCACAAGGAAGTCATAATTCTGAAAAGCTGCTTTGATATGGCTGATAAAAAATGTACTTACAAATGTTTGCCAAGACACTCTATTAACTGGCTCTTAAGATAAAATCTGTCAAGAACACAGCATTCAATACAACTGCACCACATCCAACAAGCTTACATAAAGGTATTCTAGGCAACAAACTTAGAAACTCTAGTTACCATGAGCAATATTGATGACCTCTGTTTTAAATAAAAGCAGATTACCTTTCTGTGTAGATCTGGCTAGAATCATTGTACTCTTAAAGAGTATTTTGTAGACTTGTTAAACAATACCCAGAAGCAAAAAGTAAGTGGAGCTCTGCAATCCATTAAGCTGTCACTTAGTTTACAATTGCTGTTTGATAGGAGGAGGAACTTATTCTCTACCTGGGGACAAATAAGTGCCAGGTAAGATTGAGAAACTTAGTTTGCCCCACCCAGTGACTCAGTTGTGGCCAACTGTATATACTTAGTAAGCTAAGCTTCTGTTAGGAGTACGGAAGGAAACAGAAGAAGAAACACGGTTAAGAAATTGCGGATACCATCCTTCTGGAAATGCACAAAACAGAAGGAAGTTCTAGAGCAAAGTCTCCAGGGACAGGTTAGCATAATTTTGTCTCAATAATGTACTAACAGATCTTCAAAATGCAAGACAGAAGAGCTGTAGCCCAAAGGAATCTGTTGCAGTTTCTCTTTTTAGTACTGTTTGGTATAACAAGTAAGAGCTTAACTCCTGTATCTACATCGACATATCCATGTTCTTTCCTTGGCAGCAATATGGAATTGCTGCCAGTCTTCTGTGACTTTCCTTTTGCCTTTCCAATTTAGCTAACAGCTTTGAGTTATCCTGGTGGGTCCAAGTATTAGTTGACTCTGCTTAGCCTCGCAGAGATCAGCCAAGATTGGCTGGTTGTTGCTACAGGTGTAGACATTTTCCAATATACTTTAATTTTGGAAACCCAAAAGTCAATCCTAGGGAGTAGCAATGGATAGCTGTTGAGCAATTCTCCATGTTATTTCCCTTTTAAAAGCCTATGGAAAGCAACTGACTTGGGCAGCTACATCTTCTGATATATTGTACAGTATGCTTCATCTCCCCATCTTTTTTTTTTTTTTTGCAAATTTATGACTGCTACAGAATGGGAGAGGAGTGAAATGTTGAAAACTATTGGCAGTTTCCTGCCATTTTGAAATGAAATCAGAGGGAAATCATAACTAATAAGTAGCCTGAACACAGTTTAAAAACAAAGAACATACATTTCCACCTAAATTTTTTTAAAAAAGGAAAATCACCACAGGGTCCACAGGTATAATGGGGACCTTATCTACTTGGCCTGCATCTTCAGATATTTTTGCCTCAAAAATGATGTGCTGCTCCAAGGCACCAAAAGGTTTGCCTGCTTCTAGATGAAAATAAATAAGGATGCACTTGAATGAACAAGAGTAACAAAAAATATAACAAAATTCTATATTCTATTTTGCGTCATTGAATATTAGTTACATAATGGTCAAAGTACTGTAATTACTGCATTGTTGTCATTCAACTCAGTTCCTGAGTCAGTTTATATAGATTCATTCATGCAATTTTCCTGGCAACAATAAAGGTAGTCCTTGAATTACAATTGTAATGGAGCCAGAAATTTCCATCATTGTCATGATGGTCAAGGCACTTTCTCACATAGAAACAAATTCTGTTCACACTCTAAACTTCTACATACGGTACTTTCTTTGTTCAATAAGATCCATCATATTTTTTCAGTTATGACACACAAATCCTTGCCATAATTTGAGCACTTACATTATTTTTCTCCTGTGTGAATTCCCTTATAAGCAACACGTTCCATCTAAAGCTGTATCTACACTGTAAGCATCCAGTGTGGCTTCCCTAAATAAATCTGCAGATGAATTCTGAGCTCTGCCACAATCTGTTTCCCATTCTGAGCACTCATATGGTCTCTCGCTCTGACTTCCTTGATGCCTAGCAAGTATTGTGCTGACTGAAATTGTCTCTTCCATGCATTTATATGGTCTCTTATGTGTCAGTTCTGTGATTAACGATCCTTCCATATTCCAGGTGCTTATATGAATTTTTTCTATGAATTAGTTTTTCTTTAAGGTTTCCCATTATTTCAGTCTGAATACGTATGAATTCTTTGATGTTTTTTAACAGATTATTTTTGACTGAAACTCTTTCCAGATTCTAAGCATTTCTACATTCTACAACTATATCACATTAGTTTATGGTGTGAGACTTCCAACATGCATTATTTTACTTTCCATATAAAATGTTCTCCATAGAACTGTGTACTTGGTCTTGGTCTTGCTTTTATATGTGTTTTTTTCTTGGATTGGGATTTTATGGAAGCCATTGTCTTGAAAAGAAACTGATTTCTACTTATTAGTTTTGTTTTTATTTCAGCTCTTCTCTATTTCCTCTTCACAATTGGATTTTTCCAGCAACATTGTACACATTTTTATTTTTCCCACATAATTAGAGGATTTCTAATTTCTGAGGAATTAGAAAAGAAGCAGAAATGAAACTTGAAAATAAAGGAACATACCGGTAACAGCTAGGTACTCTGCTGAATGACTGTCATGCTTATTGTGGCAGCCATTTTATGAACGTGCTTAATGGATGGTCTCAACATTCAAAAAACGATTACTGATTTGAAAAGAATTAGGGATTCCTGTGTTCGAGTAGCTGACTTAATTGAAAGTCATTGCATAGAGCAAGGGTCTTCAAACTTAGCAAGTTTAAGATTTGTGGACTTCAACTCACAGAATTCTTGAGCTAACATGACTGGAGGAGGAATTCTGGGAATTGAAGTCCACAAGTCTTAAAGCTGTCAAATTTGAAGACCCCTGGCATAGAGGGTTGAACACTGACCTCAACAACACAACTGTCCAAAATAGGTGCTTATATCAGTCAAGGCCACAAAGGGATCCCATTCCTGAAAGAGTTCATGTTGTACCAAGATTCTCTAATGAAAAGCTATTTGGTGAGACTCCAAAAGAATGAATTCCTGTTCAGTGAAATACACAACCACCTCCTCAAATGACAGCAAAAGGTGAAAAAAAACCCCACTTCATCTTCTAGATCATGGAATGGTTCTTCAGCTTTCAGCACAATCCAAAAGTGTATGTAGGTATCATCCTGCAGGATTTGTACTGTCACAAATAGTGTTCATAACTTACGTGCACAACGTTTTGCCAAATGGCTTTAAAAAAGTATTTGTCTGATTTACCGTAGTATGCAAACTTCTGCTTCAGATACCAACTACAAAGTGATATCTGGTCCATATTGCCCAACCTAGTTAAGGTTTAGTGGCAAATTAGCTGACTACTTGCTTCCAGAACACCAGCAGAATTTGATGTTTATATATTGCTCTGACTTTTTGCTCCTGGCAGCAAGGGTGATGAAATCAACTGCAAATCTCCTGCGAACTCTCTGCTCCTGATATCCAAACAACCTAAAATACTGGCACTAAATATTTGAGCTGATAATGTCCTCTGCAGTCAGAATAATATGAATTGCTTCATTACATCTGCTATCATTCACAGGTCTTTTTCCTGTTTCAGGGTCAGTTGAATCTTGCTTTCCTTTCTTTAGCCCGGTGAAAATTTTCTTGTTCTACTTCCAGTTTTAATGACTGCTGAAGTCGGGGTACTAAGTCAGTCAATGAACTACTTATCACTTATTACTTGAAGTGCAATACTCTAAGTAGTGAATCTACAAAAAACAGCTATTTTTCCAGGCAACAACTGATCTTTTCCTCTTAAAAAGAGCAAGTAATTGTTCTGAAGCTTTCACCCGAATTAAAAACAAAGCCCATAGCATCATTCCAATAACAAAACAACGACTAATATTTCATCCTTTGTTTCTTACTAAGTCACAAATCAGGGATAGGCAACCTTATTAAAGCTGCAGCTGCTGTTTATGAGTGGACTACCAAGAACTGGTGTGGTAAAATCATGAATTGACATGATTCCCTGTTTTCTATTGCAGCAAGGGATTATTTATATACTTGGACAAAAATATGATAAGCTTGGTATCTGTGTAAAAATTGGACTGCTTTAATATATAGTAAGGGCAATATGCAAAGTCCAAAGCACCTTTTCCAATTATTTTTGGAGTGTGCCTGACCTTAATCCCTGCTTCACTGATCTGTCACTCTTTTTTCTCATATACATAGGGTATTTTAATTACATTGAAATATTTATTTGCAACTATCGGTTTTAGCAAAATTGATATAAAATTAAAGCAATCCATATCGGTTCAAGACATCCTGTGTAATATCAACAGCAGTTACTGGGTGGATTTAAGAATGCCATGGAATGTCATCCCTACCATAAATTCTGGTTTACATATTAGATCCAGGATTGTTTATATTAAGGTTATATTAAGGTTAAACCAAACAAACCACATTCTGCTTTTACTATAATGTGTGAAATTTGTCTATGACACTCCTGTCAAAGCTATCTCTGTTTTTACTACAGCATCACTCTCTTTTATCCAACATGCTCTTTCATATTCTTTTTGAAATCATTCCCACAGTTCTTACCATAGAGAAAAACACAGGAATGGATCCTTAATGAACTCCATAATTATGTCCTTTCAGCCTGATTTGTGTGATCTGATACGAACATTTCTTGAACTCCAACCATTCATTCATACATGCTTCGCCTATCATCTTTTTTGGGGCTCATCCACATGTCCTGCTTGCTCCAGTGCAAGGACAGCCCACTATTTCTCAAGACCAGAGTATATGATGTTGTCTTCAACTTGCCTCAGTCCATCCTCAACAGAGTCTCCATCTGAATGGTGTAAAGCTACTATATTTGATTGTTGTTTACAAGTTCATCAATGGACCCTGACACTAGGATCTTTCTTTTTAACCAGGTGAACTTGAAAAAACCTGCCTGTTTCCCTTTGTAGTTCAAGTTAAAGGAAGGAAATAAAACTGTTCCTTATTTCTAAGACCAAAAATTAACGCATAAAAATGCACATGCTACTGATCAGTTTCATGGCATTATGGCTGAAGTGTCTCTGAATTGTTTTGTTTTCATATTGGCTGTATTTGTGCATCCTGCTTGGCCAGTGAATTATAAACTATATACAGGAGAATGGTTCACACGATACATCAAAGTTGTCCCATCTCTCTTGAACTTCCCTTATTTATTAACTCTAAATGCGAACTTGTGGGGATTTGCATGCTCCAGGTCATTGTTCCACCTCAGTTCTTTCTGCCTAACAAAAAGATTCAGGTCTTCTTTTTTGACCCATTTGACTTGGGACTCCCTCTGACTTTACATTTATTCCCTGGGATGGGCAGGAGATCGGGTATTTCTCTCCATAATTTCTTAAACAAGGAAATAGGGGGCTGCACCATAAAAGTGGACCCTTCTATAATTCCAGTAGTCTTATTATGCAGATTTACAGATAATCAGAGTTGGAAGGCCCTTGTAGATCATCTAGTCCACCCCACCCCCACCTCTGCCTAAGCAGGAGACCCTATACCATTTCTGTCAAATGGTAGTCCAATCTCTTCTTGAAAGTCTCAAGTGCACAAGAAATTCCTTGTGAAAGGGACTCTGGTTTGTAAATATATAAAAGCACTCGAATTGGGTTCTGGCGGGTGTGCGGGAGAGGTTGGGAAGGGGGATTTGACTTTGAAGAAAACTAGAGAAATCCAAAAGGAAAAGCGCTCTCTTCTAAATTCCTGGAAATAGTTCCGTGGCGAATTCCTCGATTCGCGGAGGGCTGGGGGAAGACCCCAGGTTGCTATTACTCCTCCACCCCTTTGCATTGCAAGGCAACAGCCAAGCCCCTGCCCTCCGCTGCGTTCTTAGAGGCTCTGTAGCGTCTTCATCCGGGGTCTTTGCGCCCTCCCCTCACCTGCGGGCCCTTGACTACCAAAGCGCGTCGGCGGGGTTCGCCCTCGACCGGCGTCTTCGCCTGGCGGTCTCGAAAGGCGACCTTCGCTCCAGGCGGGAGACTGGAGACGGAGCACGGGGACGATTCTCGAGTTGTGCGGGAAAAGAACGGAGAGAAGATCCAAGTCGGAAAAAAAATCTCCCCAACTTTTTCTACAGTAGCAAGATTCTCTCTCTCGGTTTATTTAAACTCGGCGGACCAAAGGTGGAATACAGGCAAATAGGAGGAATTGCCCCGTCTCCTAGTGTGCATTAAAGTGAACCAGCACGGTCAGCTGGTTAGACGCGGGAAAAGTTTTCTTTTTGAATCTTGGCCCAGGCATGACATTCAGTGAATAATTTTGGACGAGGGAAGGCACGAAACAGACGCCTGGCCAAATCCTCCCTGCTATTTGAAAGCGAATAAATTCTGTTGCTATAGAGAAGAATCCGCTCGCTTTCCCCCCTGCATTGCTGCTTGTTACTATTTACTTTTACTGGATTTTCTTTTGCTTAGGGAGACGGATGGGTTGCTCTATTCTTACTTTCCTCCTGGGAGTATTCAAAATGTTTAGCTCATTTTTTAAAAAAAGATTTCTCTCGCTTTTTTTGAAGTTATTTTGTTAAAACTTCTTAACGAATAATAGAACCTCTTAAAAATATTGGAAAGACGTGTAATGGGCCTAAAATGTAATTCTTTATGTGCTTGGTGGTGGTGCTTGAACAAAATCCTCATGTCCAGATTCTTCCGTTCCTGCAGGAAGGTCATCCTAATTGGCCCCAGAAGGCAGCAAAGAGGTCTTGATTTTCAAAACAGACCACACATACTTAGCAAACTACATTTTAAACTACTGCAATAGTCAGTTCATGTGGTTAATTTATGCCTCAGAGTATTGTGTGAACCAAAATAATTGGGTTAACTTAACTATAAGTTAGGGTTGAGTTGATCCTACAAACAGCCATCAATCCTTCCAAGTAGTTTTTGTCATTTAAAGCTGCTAAATACTTAATTTGTTTCTGCAATTTTATATTAGAGAAAGCTTAATGTTTAGGTTTAAAGTGCCCTGAACATTGGCTAGAGCCAACTTTGATTAAACTATCTCTACAACCTTTGAGATGGGATATTTCATATGGACATCAATAATACTTGCAAAGTTGAGGAAATATTTGCGGACTGTAAACTTAAATTTTCTGTTCATATGACTTTGATTTGTTTGTTTTAGGATATGAGCTTCTAGAAGAACTGTTGACTTACGATGACATCTTTTTGGATTTTTTTAATGCTTTCCTGGCTCTGCCTGTGAGTAGAATTCACTACTTTGCCTGTTGTTTTTGGTCAAAAGGATATACCTGAGTTAGTTAGGTAGGAAATATCTTTATTAGAATTAATCAAAATATCCTCTAATAGTGAACAAGTCTCTGTGGTTGGGCTCTGTATTACATAATAGAAATAGACAAGAAAGAGGGAAATATATCTATTTATTCTTTTCTTTTTAAAATAATGACATCCTCCTGAAAAAACAATGTTAACAATACATACAAAGAAAAAAGACAGTGCTTTTTAAAAAGTGGAAAAATACAACAAGAGAAAACAATATTAAATCATTTTAATAGGAGTTGTATCTATACCTGATTGTCTAATACAATTATTAGTAATAAGTTTTCAATCTATTGGGTAAGTGGGGCCATACATTTACCTTTCCAATGTTGCAGTATTGTTTGTTTGTTTGCTTTGGTCATAATGGCACAGAAATCCATTTATGTTGTCCAGATGTCAAATTCCAAATACTAGGAATATACTTAAAAAAAGATTATCATCTTGACAATTTTAACTTTTGTTGTATAATTATATTTATTGCACTTTCTCACAAAACCTAGTAAATATAAGAATTGTAAAAATGTGTTTTAAGGAAGTGTTATCCTCATTACATCTCTAACAAAATGTTGTTTTTTACAGTCCATTTCTATACAAGTGTAACAGTGTTGAATAAACTATAAATATTTTTTGTTGTATAAGCCATAATTTAAAATCCATCAGTATGATTTCTATAGAAGTTAGAATACTTTCCCATTGTCTCCAGGCATTATGGGAACTTCTAATTCTTCCACTCATTTTGTTTGTTTATTTATTAATAAAATTAATTGGCCGCCCATCTTACCTCAGGGTATTTTTTAGTATCTGCATATTAAATTGATTTATTGATAACATTGATTAAAAACAAATAGTAGTTGGTTTAATTTTAAAGAATTTTACAAGTTTTTCTAATATCTCAGGTGTCTCAGAAGTTGAAAATGCTGTTTGTCCAAGCAAAGTTGTTAACAAATTTTGTTACTGTAAATATTGCCATTAGGTTATATTTAATAGAAGATATTATCTTTTAACACAGAGCATGTTTACAATTCATCTTTTTCAGCCCCCTTATTAATTGCATATTTCTGAAGACATTCTCAGAAACAAAGAACAGAAATTTTCTAAACAAAGAAATTATTTTCTGAAAACATTTTCCAGCTATATAAACTGGAATTCCTCTAAAACTATAAATTAATCTAGGAATAATACTCGTTTTGAGACCTGTTCACCTTTCAAGGAAAAACCTTATTTAATGATGTAGGCATGATGTTAGAACAGTCGTGGCAACATCAACTTCTTTTTTCTCGCCCTCTTCTCCTTTACCCATTTTGCGATAAATTATTGGGCTTAATAAGGGCACTGAATGCTGTGAATTGCTGGAATAGATACATCATTTTTAAAACATTCATTTTATTATTAATTTGCCACCCATCAGAGATGACTCTGAGAGTAATATTGGCTAGAGTAGAAATGATGTTATCATTAATGTTCTCTTGATTGGGAATTACCCAGAGTTGGGCGGCTATATAAATGTTTTAAATAAATAATATAGCACTACTGTGAAAGCCAGATTTATTCTTCCATTGAATGACCCATGGTATTGCTTTAAAAACAGCTGTGACTATATTCTCATTTGTACTTGTCTTAGAATAGCAAAATACTTTTTTTCCTACCGATCTTTGTTATCTGAAATTTGCCTTTCAGACTAATTTTTTAAAACTGTGTCTTTCCATAGGCTTTTCCTCTTAGACTGCAGTATGACCGACTTACAGGAAGGCTGCAGGAGCTAAATGGCTTCCTTTTGGAATCTCCCAGTCATTTGGCAGACGAAGCAAGTTCATCATGTTATGGAGCAACTGATGCAGAGAGAGAAAGGGCCCTAAGCTGGTTAGCTCAGGAGCGCTTTCTCCCATTTCAAAGGTTGAGTACTAGACCTTTATGCATGTCTTAGCCCTCTGGGTCAGAGTCTCTGTTACTGACTTTCCATTGAGTTCTTAAGTCTCAGAGTATTTGTGGATTAGTTGAAGTATCCTTTGTGTATGAGGACAAATCTTTGCATACAACAAAAATGGAGTGAATAAGAAACCTTGAGATTGTTAAATATTATCGCGTAGGTAATCTACTTATTTTACTGATCAGTTGCTTCTCAGGAAAACAACAATGGCAGCTATTTATTTAGCCATAGCTTATTCAGATCTTGAACAATAAAAATGACTGTAGTGTTGAAACTGAACACTCACTTAATGGGCAGCATTATTGGTTTCAGAAAAGTATTAAACACTGCAACTCAAATCTTGGTTATAATTATTTATGCTATCTGAACATGACTAATCACAACTTTCTCTGAAACATCTGGGATGGAAAGGGAGGGAGCGCAGTTGAATATGAATAGAAATTCTCAGGATTACCTAAAATGCAGCCTGAATTTTGTAAAAGAGGACTTTGAAGGATGCCTCAGGACCCAGACTCTTTGCTTTGAATTGCTCTCTGTTTGAAACTTTCTTCACTGCCTATTTCTTCTTAGGACTGTCTATTATTTGGAATACAAATTAGCAAAGTTGCTAGTATGTCCTCTGGATGAGAACTACCCAGTGAATCGCTATGCCATTCGTGGTTACAGTCGTCAGTCTGATAGTACTGCCGTTTCCAGCATCCCCAGCTTTCCATCAACAAATCAGGCATCACCTGGTATGCGGAGGGATGACTTGCTCAGATGTCCTAGTCAAACACGTAGCACCCCAGCCTATCTAGGTAAGTCAACCTGTAAATTAATCCTATATCATCTAAAGGGGATCTCGCCAACCTATCTAAATTACTTCCTAGATTCTTTGCATGCATAACACTATGGATTAGTGGTGGTATCCAAAAACGTTTACTACTGGTTCTGTGGGCATGGCTTGGTGGGCATGGCCATGTGACTGGATGGGCGTGGCTTTTCTTTTTTGCAGTCCCCACCCATTTTTGGGAGCTTCTTAGCCACAGAGTAGCCTCTGGGAGGGGCGTTTTTGTTTCCCTAAGGCTCCTCTGGGGCTCAGGAAGGAAAAAAACACAGCATGGGAGGAGCATGCAGCACTCCTCCAAGCTCCGTTTTGGGAGCTTCCTAGCCTCAGAGAAGCCCTGGGGAGGGGGGGGGGCGTTTTTGCTCCCCTAAGGCTCCTCTGGGGCTCTGGAAGGCAAAAAATGGAGGAGGGGGCTCCTCCCTCCATTTTTTGCCTTCCTGGGCCTCAGCAAGGAGAATCCCGGCACAGCTGATCTTATCTACAGCTGATTGTTGGGAGAGAAAAAAAGAAAGAAATACCTTAGGCGAATGTCAGGCAGGCAGGGGGGGGATGTCAGGCAGGCGGGCGGGGTGAGCGAGCATCGGGCAGGAGGATGACTCGGTGGGGGGTGTGGCCAGCCAGAACTTACTACCAGTTTGGCGACCCACACCAAATTCTTGCTACCGGTTCGCCCGATCTGTTGCGAACCGGCTGAATACTACCACTGCTATGGATAGCTTTGGACTAAAGAAGCCTGATTGTCATACTCAGTGTTGTGGTCCGCCGGCAGCCTATGGAGCTGGCAGCAGAGTTGGATAGTGGGGAGGAACATGGGCCAGTTCTGGAGTCTGGGGAGGGCTCGGATGCGGGATCTGCATCTGACACAGAGATGGATGGGTCCAGGGCCATCTGAGAGTTATGTGCTGACTCCTGAGCCACCAGAATCTGACATCAGTGAGGCAGAGGAATAGAGGGAGCCTGTTCCCAGTGCGCGTTTGCACAGAGCTGCTAGAAGGCAAGAACAGTTAAGACAAAAGGGGCGACTTGGGAGTAAGGCTTGGAGATGATTGGTCCTTCCCATAAGACATAAAGGAGGAGCAAAGGGAAATGAGCCTTTGCAGGAAACAACTTTGTTCTGGTTAATATAAAATCTGAAGCTCTGTGTTGACTTTGTGCTCTGTTTGGCCTTGCACAGCTAATTGGCAATTTAGTCATTGGTAGCATTTCAAGGGAGATAAAGGTGGGTGCTTATCAGCCTTATTCCGAAAGATTGTGGCAGACTTCTGTTGGACTATTCATAACTTGTTTGGGACTCATTACGGATTGTGAACGCATATAAGTCATAGCCGTTGAAATAAAACAAAAGGTTTTTGAGAACAGCATGTGATTGTTACTGTCTCAGGAAGCCTTGGTCAGAACATTCAGGATTTGGGGGGGGGGAGGTTGTCCAAGCTTTTGGGCATATAAAATCAAACTTTAACCTTTTATTTACTTTCTCACTTTCTAAAAGCCACTTCTCTCATATTTATATACTCATACATATTTTCCTAACTGAAAGTGTAGATGGCCATGTTGTGTTTGAATTCCAAAAGAAAGGTGGGGAAAAGTCCACATGGAATGCTTTATTCCACGTGAAGGGGGCCAGTTCCCAACCACATTTATATTCATCAAAAAGGTATGGCCAACACCAAAACTTCACTGGTCCTACCTTGGCCCTTTCTTTGCTGGTCAGACCTTGGTACTTTTTAGTACTTCAGTGTACTTCATTCACTTCATATGGGAAGATCAGTTCTTTGGGAAACTACAGCCTTTGACTTTGAAGTCTTTATAGTGATACTTTTCCACATGCTGCATACACAGAAGTCTTCCTGAGCAAGCATCTTTGACCTGAGCTGAGAGAATTCAACTCTCTCTTATTCCATCTTTCATACATGTCCATTCACAGACACAGTTACGATTATGGCATTATGTACTAATTAAAAATATACTGTATATATACATGTATGTGTGTGTTTGCATGCGTGCATGCATGTCAAGGCGCACAGAATGATGTTGCTTTCCCGCCGAAGTGTTACTTATTTATCTACCGGTACTTGTATTTGCATGCATTTGAACTGTCAGGTAGGCAGAAGCTGGGGCAAGTAACGGGAGCTCACCCCATCATGTGATATTTAGGTCTTGAACATCCAACCTCCTGGTCGACAAGTCTAGCATCTTAATCGCTAGGTCACTGTGCCCCCAATTAAAATATATTGCTCTTATTATACTGATACCTAGTTAATTAATAACTGTTAACATTCTAATACACCTTTTTCGCAGTAGGAATGATTATGTCATGTGTCAGAACACCAAATTAACTTAAGCCAATGGGGTGATAATGTGATTTCAACCTTATTATTGTTTGTAGTAGATTAGCTCAAATCCTGAAAAAACTGGAAAATGGAGAAAACGATGCAGTAGAGGCTGGGGGCCATTTAGTTTATTGTTTATTTATTTATTTTTATATTTATATTTCTATACCGCTCCTTCTCCCAAAAAAGGGACTCGGGGCGGTGTAAAGCCTAATAAAAATACATAGAGTAAATATAATTTAAATAAAATTTAAAACTGAATTAAGTAGATAAACCGGCTGCATCCCGTCTAACTACAATTACACATTTAAAAATCCGGGATTAATAAAAAATTTAAAATGGAAGATTAAAAACTAAAACCCAAAATTAGGTATAAAACCCCAAAAACCCTTACTGGGCCAGGCCAGCCTGTTTAAAAAATAGGGTCTTAACCGCGTGCCGGAAGGTCAGGATGTCCGTCATGGCTCGTATCTCTGGGGGGAGATCATTCCACAGGGAGGGGGCTCCCACAGAGAAGGCCCGCACCCTCGGGGCCGCCAGCCGACAACGATCAGGCGGCGGTACCCCAAGTAGGGCAACCCTATGGGAGCGTACTGGGCGGCGGGAGGTAGACGATGGCAGTAGGCGGTCCCGTAGATACCCAGGTCCCGAGCCATGGAGCACTTTAAATACCATCAGTACCACCTTGAATCGAATCCGGAAGGCCACAGGAAGCCAGTGCAGCCTGCGGAGAAGCGGTGTAACGTGGGAGCTCCGAGGGGCACCCACGATCACCCGCGCGGCTGCATTCTGGACTAACTGTAGCCTCCGGAGACTCTTCAAGGGGAGCCCCATGTAGAGAGCATTGCAATAATCCAGGCGGGAGATAACGAGGGCGGAAGTGACTGTGCGAAGTGCGCCCAGATCCAGAAAGGGCCGCAACTGGTAAATCAGACGAATCTGATAAAAAGCCCCCCTGGCGACGGCTGCAATGTGTTCTTCTAAAGACAGCCGTACGTCCAGGAGGACACCCAAGTTGCGCGCCCTTTCCACGGGGGTCAGAACCTCTCCCCCCACGGCCAGCGAAGGAACCAGCTGGCTGTATCTGGGCGCAGGAAACCACAGCCACTCGGTTTTGGTCGGGTTGAGACGAAGCCTGTTACGACCCATCCAATTCCGCACGGCCTCCAGGCACCGGGACATCACTTCGACGGCTTCGCTGGGGTGGCCCGGGGTGGAGATGTACAGCTGAGTATCATCAGCGTACTGATGGAACTCCACCCCGAAGCCACGGATGACCTCACCCAGCGGCTTTACATAAATGTTGAACAGCAGGGCCGAGAGCACCGACCCCTGAGGGACCCCACATAGTAGGGGCCTCGGGGCCGATCTCTGCCCCCCTGTCAACACAAATTGCGAACGGTCGGAGAGGAAGGAGGTGAACCACTGCAGCACGGTGCCCCCTACCCCCAACCCCTCCAACCATCGCAAAAGGATACTGTGGTCGACAGTATCAAAAGCCGCTGAGAGATCTAACAGGACCAGGACAGAGGAACAACCCCTGTCCCGGGCCCTCCAGAGGTCATCCACCAACGCGACCAACGCCGTCTCCATGCTGTGCCCGGGCCTGAAGCCCGATTGGAGGGGGTCAAGATAACTCGTTTCCTCCAGGTACTGCGGGAGCTGACGTGCCACCACACTCTCAACAACCTTCGCAACGAAACGAAGGTTGGAGACAGGACGATAATTAGATAACAATGCTGGGTCCAGGGACGGTTTCTTGAGGAGGGGCCGCACCACCGCCTCTTTCAAGGCGGGGGGTAACAGCCCCTCTCTCAAGGAAGCGTTTATAATACCCTGGAACCAGCCTCGTGTCACCTCCCGAGTGGCCAAGACCAGCCAGGAGGGGCACGGGTCCAGTAAACAGGTGGTGGCATTCAGTCCCCCCAGTATCCTGTCCACGTCCTCCACAGTAACAGGATCGAACTCAACCCAATTGACCTCACCGATATCCACCCCCGCCCCCCCGCCCGGAGATGCCCAGTCGGAGTCCAGTTCGTCCCGGATCTGAGCGATTTTGTCCTGCAGAAACCTAGTAAACTCCTCAGCCCGTCCCTGCAAAGGGTCCTCCCGCGCTCCCACCTCCAGGAGGGAGCGGGTCACCCTAAACAGGGCGGCTGGGCGGTTTTCCGCAGACGCAATAAGGGTGGAGAGGTAAGACCTCCTCGCCATCCTTATCGCCACTAAATACGTCTTGATATAAGATCGTAATAGTGTTCGGTCAGACCCAGAGCGGCTAGCCCTCCAACTGCTCTCTAGGCGTCTTTTCCAGCGCTTCATCTCCCTCAGCTCCTCAGAAAACCAGGGAGCCACATGGGATTGGCACCGGGTCAGAGGCCGCAAGGGCACAACTCGGTCAAGGGCCCCGGCAGCCACCCTATCCCAGGTGGCGACCAAGCCCTCAACCGAGTCGTGTGTGTGAGCTTCGGGGAATGGCCCAAGCTCCGTCAGGAACCTATCAGGGTCCATCAGGCGCCTGGGGCGGTACCATTTTAGTGGCCCCGCCTCCCTGCGGTCAGGGGGTACGGAACGGAAGTCAAGCTTCAGGAGCGAGTGATCTGTCCATGACAGGGGTTCCACAACTATATCCGCTATACCCAGATCACTCTGCCACTGATCAGAGACAAAAACCAGATCCAAGGTGTGAACCCCCACGTGAGTAGGGTCCCGAATTAACTGGGTCAGGCCCATGGCCGTCATGGAAGCCATGAACTCTTGAGCAGACCCCGAGGCACCGCCGGCAGAAGGCAAGTTGAAATCCCCCATGACCATAAGCCTGGGGGTCCCAACTGCCACGCCAGCTATGACCTCAAGGAGCTCAAGCAGGGCCGCTGCCGCATAGCAGGGAGCCAGGTATGCGACCAGCAAGCCCACCTGAACCTTGGGACCGAACTTCACGAAAAGGAGCTCACACCCGGTCGTCTGAGACACAGTGGCCTCCCTCGGACACAGATCCTCCTTAATAACCACCGCAACCCCCCCTCCCCTCCCCTGGGCCCTCGGCCGATGAAAAACCCGAAACCCGGCTGGGCACATTCCACCAGAGGGACTCCCCCCTCTTGGCCCAGCCAGGTCTCGGTGACACCCACCAGGTCCGCACCCCCCTCACAAACCAAATCGTAAATGAGAGGGGCTTTATTAACAGCGGACCTGGCGTTGCATAACATCAGCCGAAGGCCCAGGGCCCGATTGCTCAGACCCCCTGGGGAACGGGAGATGACAAGGGGGTCGGAGCGCGCCACAGCAGACAAATAGCGGGGACGCGCTCCCGAAACAGAGTGTGGCCCCCTATAACCGCCAAATCTGCCTCTCCCGCTCACCGTACTAATAGCTTTAATATCACCCTCCCTGGGACAACCCCCCATCCTCAATAGAGCCCCATCCGACCCCAAACCCTCCCGGCAACGCTCAACCCGCGACCCGGTCCCAGCCCCAGGCGGGTTGTCCCCCAACCCCCGCCCGGCCAACCCTAACCCCTTTAAAAATCTAGTTAAAAATTTTAAATAACACTCCCTCCCACGCTTCTGGCGACCCCACCATCTCTCCGGATCCCAAGATCCGTCCTTGAGATAAGTCTTAAGAGAGGTAAGAGGGCCAACTCTGAGACAGGGGGACATATCTCAGGGCCCACAGGTCTTCCGAAGAATATGTTAACGTCTGTGTCTTCGGCTGGATCTTCCCTGACTGCCGTCGACCAGGCAAAGGGCAAACCAAGCGGGATCCAAGTCCAGGCTGGAACAATCGCACCCCACTGGCAGCTGACATCCGGCCTCGCGGGGGATGGAGACCACCAGGCACCGCATTCAATGCCTGGCCACACAGCGTCCCCGCCGCCCGAGAGGCCCGCAAGGCCCTCGGCGGCAGCAGCTCCGGCCCTGAGTCCAGTCCTGGCCCCGGCCTCCACCTCAGCGGCTGTATGGCATAGATGGCACGGCTGGGGGAAGCAAATCTGAGGAGCCGAGGAATAACCGCGGCTCCAACTTCGCCCCCAGCCCCCACCGCCGCCCGAGAACCCTCCACGGCAGTGGCAGCTGCCCCGGCGCCCGCAGCGACCCCCGCAGCAGTCCTCCAGCCGCCCCATGGCCCCCCCCGCTCCAACAGCGGTCTCAGCGGGGGCTCCGGCGCCGGCAGCGGCCTCCACGGCGGGGCCGGCAACAGCCACGACCTCAGCGGCCTCAGCGGCCCCAGCGGCGGCGGCGGCCCCAACGACGGCGGCGGCGGCCCCAGCAGCGGCGGTGGCAGCGGCAACAGCGGCAGCGACGGCCTCAGCGGCAACGGTGGCGGTGGCCCCAGCAGCGGCAGCGGTAGCGGCAACGGCGGCAGCGACAGCCTCACCGACTCCAGCGACGACAGCAGTGGCAGCGGCAGCGGCGGCAGCGACGGCCTCAGCGGTGGCTCCGGCAACGGCCTCCACAACGGGGCTGGCAGCCGCCACGGCCTCGGCGGCCTCAACGGCCCCCGCGGCGGTGGCGGCGGCCCCAACAACGGCGGCGGCGGCGGCGGCCCCAGCAGCAGTTCCAGCAATGGCGGCGGCGGCTCCGGTCTCAGCAGCAGTCCGGCGGCCTCACGGCCTCCTCTGCGCCTCCACGAACTCCTCGGGGTTGCCCACCGCCCCCCGGGTCCTTACACCGCCCCTGCCACAGGCGGGGACCCGGGGGGGAGGGGGACTCACCCCGAATTACGGCCGTCGAAGCGGGGCTCTTCAGCCCGACATCCTCCGGCTGCCATCTTGGAAGCTATTGTTGATAGTTAACTAGTTGATAACTAGTTAAAGAGTTGGAAAATGGGTTGCGAAATGGCTTATTCTAATTAAAAGCTAAAAGTTATACTTCAGCTAGTTCAAGATATTTTGCTAAAATGTAATGGGAATCTATTAAGTAAGCAAGGTTTCATTTAATACAAGAAGAATGCCGATTTCTTCACTATTACTTTCAATGCAAAATATGATTTAACTAATTGTAGGACATTCCAAAACATATTTTGGGAGAACATGGAAAACTGCAAGTTTCAACTTTTCTACCATCTCATTAATTTATTACATTCCTAATAACTTACTGTTAAAAGAATTTGGAGACTGATCCTTTATCCTTTCCTGCAGGCCGTTTTACAAAATCATCTGGCCAAATGTCCCTTGATGTTTTCCTGGAGCTCTCTGATATTTTGAGCTTTGGCCAATCCCAATTTGAAGAACATCCAAGCAGATTGCAGCACTCAAGACTCAGACCAGACACCGGTGTAGAAAAGAGAAATGGTGAGAATGCTATAGCAAGTTTGAAAGTATTGGAGGCTCTTCTTAAAACAGAGACCATGTTGCCATGGAAAATGGGCAGCCAGATTGTGTTCACAGCCAGTTTATGGGCTTCCCATTTAGAAAAAAGAATACAGATCTAGATAACTCTCAAGTCTGATTCAGCAAGTTTCTTCTCATTGTATTAAGGTCCAGAATTGAGTGCTCCCAGAATGCAGTAATAATATGTTCTAAGGAAAGTACTTATCATGATAGGATTTGTATTTTGAGGTATTGTGATACCTCAGTGTGTTTTCCTGAGAAACACTGAGGTATCAGCAGTCTTTCAAACAATTGTACAGTACAATAGTAAGTGATTCATATGAAAGAAATATATTAAGAATGTTTGGTCAAATAGAATGAATTAGGATCAAATACCAAAATAAATCCATGAAGGAAGTTAATGACTGTAAAAAAAATCATGGTTGGACGGAGTTGTTGATGAAATCCTCCAAAGCAAAGAGGTGAGAAGTTTAAAGAACAAAAGACAATGTATGATTTGGACTTAATAGAATAAAGGATGGACAGGAAGTATAGAAAGGTAAGGAGAGAGATTTAGTGAATTATGTTGGAGTAAATTAATTTTAGTTTTGTTTTTCTAATCCCATGCCTTTAATTTGTTTGTCTTACTGTTTCTTATTGCTGTGGCGTTCATTGCAGTCTTATCCTTAGAATATAAAGGGCATTATATGTATACATGCTTCCAAAAACATAAGCATAACTTTGTGGGAGGGCCAGTGTATTGCTTGACATCATAAGTCCCAAAGTCTGCAAAGTCATTTTCAATTATATAAAACTCAGGCTTATCTTCTACCTCTTTGTAAAGAGCTGGGGTTTCTTTTTCCTTTTTGTAGCTCAAATATTTGATCTTGGTTTTAATATGTGTCTGTATTGTAGGAAGTAGTTGGACAAATGCTGGTGAACAAGTGATATCTTCAGTTCATCTGAGCAAAACTGAATCTAATCAAGAGGTCATTGAGTTTCATAACAATAGGTGAGTCTGATTGCTAAGGATGCCACAATAAGATACTTATTTTTTCTTATCTCATGATTGCTACTTAAAATTTAATAAATGTGAATGTGGCCATGATAAATGGTTCTACGGCTCATCTTTTTTAAGACTGCTAAATGATTTTAAAAGTATTGATTTTGCTATGTAACTAGAAATAATAGACTGCTGCTTTTTGATTTATGTTTATATTTGGTTTGTATTTATCAAACTTTACTAATATGCTCTCACCATCAATGTAATTGGTGACTTACTTTCATGGGAGACAATGTTCAGCCCTTTTCAGCATCAGTATCATGGGTCTAGATAATATTCCTTTGAGAATATAGCGTAAGATGTTCTCAGGCTAAATACACAATCTGAAAAAAAGCATCAATTTTCTGTTTTGTAGGAAATTATCTCTGCCTATCTATCATCTGTCTGCCTGTCTGCCTACCTATCTCTGTCTGTCTGTCTGTTTGTCTGATCGATCTATCTATCTATCTATCTATCTATCTATCTATCTATCTATCTATCTATCTATCTATCTATCTATCTATCTAATTTATTAATTGCCCATGTTGGAAAACATAGCTACCCATCTTTGAGACAACATTGGATGGCTCCCAATAAAATCATTTTAAAAACCATACAACACAGTTAAAACATAAAACATTATAAAACAATAAAAACAAAAACCTGGCACCAATCCATGCAAACATATTATTGTCTAATCTACCAACTCTTGGGGGAAGTCTGTAAGGCTTTACCAAAGGATAAAAGAGTGGAAGAGTGATGAACTTCAGGGGGCAGGATGTTCCATCGGGCAGAGGCTGCCACGGAAAAGGTACACTTCCTAGCTTTCATTAGATGAAAATATTTGGAGGAGGGAACTAGGAGTGTGCCCATCCTATCTTCCCTGGTAGGACAGGTAGATGTCCTTAAGGAAAGGTTGTCCCATAAGTTGCCTGACTCTGAGCCATATAGAGCTTTTTAAAATGACGACTAATACCTTGAACTACACCTGAAAATTAACTGCAAGCCCATGCAGCTCATGCAAGAACAGTGTTACACGAGGTGTTGCCATTACTATGTGTGCACTCACTGCCACATTCTGGAACCGTTGAAATTTCCAGATGGTCTTCAAGGGCAGCCCCAGATAGAGCGTGTTGCAGTAATCCAAGGGAGATGACCAAGGCCTGAGTGACTGTGAGCATGGCCTCCCAATCCATCAAAGGGTACAACTGGTGCACCAGATGAATCTGAGCAAAGGACCCCCTAAGCTATGGCTGTTACCTGCTCCTTGAGCAGGAGCTATGACTCCAGAAGCATGCTCAAATTGTTCAGGGAAGTGCCATCCTTTCCAGAGTCAAAAAGGAAAAAAAATCATCTGGTCCTGAATGGGGGAGGGGGCAAAAAACATTGTGCCAGATTGAATCATGACGTCGTGCCGCTGGTCCATAGAAACAGTGATACGTCATAATTATAATCTGCAAAAAAAAAGGTTATCCCTGTCAGTTATGTATTTTTGCCTTCCTGATTCATATTTTCCTCCAGTAATTATGAGAAGCCACTCTCAGGACGCCGGCAGATTTTGCAATTTGACCTGACAGAAACAAGTATTTCAAAGGAAGAGCAACAGGAGAGGTGTTTTCCTTCTGGTTCTGGAAGTGCTGCTTTGCAGCAACTTAAAGAAGACATCCTAGGAACTGTGAGTAATATTGTTTTCTGCTGAAACACTTAACTGAATAGACATTTACTTTAAATGGTTTCTGTGCTTTTGAGAGTTCTTTACTTTCCAAGGAGCGGACATACCACCTTGTAGCAGATAACTGTATACAATGCTTTCTTGTGGCAGACATCTTTCCTAACAACAGGCAATTGCTCTGGATTAACTCCAACCTCCCAGGCCTTGAAAGTTGATGTATCCATGTGAACGCGTCTTTAATTCTCAGTCCTTAAAGCATTCTTGGTCCAATCCATCTCATGAAGTTGTTCTGCGGAAAATAGGAGGAGGAAACAGTATTATATATTTTTGCCACCTTGAGTTATTTATAAAAACTAATAAAAGGTAGAATAAAAATAAGTAAATAAATAAATAACAGCAAGAGGTTTTTAAAAGCATGTATAAGCTATTCTGCCTATCTTCAGTTACGTACTGTAGCCGTTGCTGAGATTTCCTTCTTCAGGTACTTCCTGAAAAAATATTGGGTTTTTTTCCCCCCTTCCTCTATTTTTTACAATGCAGAGAGCTGGCATGGAGGACTTTATGGAATTCCTTCATAACACATTAGGAAGCCACCTGTTAAACTTCTGGATTGATTGTGAAGATATCATGGATTGCACCAGGCATTTGGAGGCCACAGTTTCACCACAGGAAACACAGCTGTTTTTCTCCAGTGCCTTTCGGTGAGAATGCCATTCTAGTATATTTCTCAAACTAATAGTGATGGCTAATGTTAATCATGAACATAAGGAAAGATCTATTAGTGGCAGCAGAAATATCAGTTATGTCAACAATCAATAATCATTTAAGGCCATGAAATGTAGGTAAAGATTCCTTTGAAATGTGAGAAGGGTGATGAAAAGCAGCAATATCCTTAAACCTGCCATGGATAAAAAAGAAAATTATACCTTATATTGACAGAAGGAAACCAGTGGCTTAACAATTCCATTCTAACTGCAGTAAAGATTCTTATTTAGCTGCAGCATCTCTCATGCTCGGGGACTTTAGCTAAATCTGAGCCTAGCTTCCTAATTAAGCTATGCAAAGTAATGGGCTGAGATTTATTATTGGCTCCTAGTTTGGAGTGGTGGTGTTATGTGATAGCTCTCTTGATTTGAAATAAAGTGAAATAAAATCCCCATTAACTTTAGACATATTTTATCTGATCAGAAATAGTTGATTAATGAGGGGAGTATTTAAATCGTTTGAATTACTTTCAAAGATGCTAATGAAATGTTGGGGAGAGCGAGAGTGAAGGCATCATGGATCACACCTGTAGTTTTTCAGCAGAGCTAATTAAAGCTCACATAGATATGTATTTCTTGTAGTTTGTATATAATATATATTAATAGAATTTTTAAAATGTCAATTGTAATTGTAATATTTTAAAGCATAATGAAATGAAATAAATAACTTAATTGAAAGCAATCTGTTCAATTTCCAACACTGGAATACTGCAACCAATTTTGATCACCATACTTCAAAAAAGATGCTGAGATTTTGGAAAACGTTCAAAGAAGAGCAAGTAAGATGATCAAAGGCCTGGAGACTAAAACATATGAAGAACTGCTGCAGGATCTGGATTTGGCTAGTCTAAAGAAAAGAAGAATTAGGGGTGACATGATAGTAATATTCCACTATTTGAGAGGCTGCCACAAAGAAAGGGAGTCAAATTATTCTACAAAGCACCAGCAGGCAGGACAAGAAACAATGGCTGGAAATTAATCAAAGAGAGAAGCCACCTGGAATTAAGGAAAAACTTCCTAAAAGTGAGAACAATTAACTAATGGAACAACCTGCCTTCAGCTTGTGAGTGCTCCATCACTGGAGGTTTTTAAGAAGAGACTAGACAGTCACTTATCTGAAATAGTATAGGTTCTCCTGTTTGAGTAGGGGGCTGGACTAGAAGACCTCCAAGGTCCCTTCCAACTCTATTCTACTCTAAGACATCTTTCTCAGTCCTCAGGGATTACTTTTATCATGATAAAACTAATTAATTGACTAAAAACAAGAACCATGGGTTTTTATAAGCACTTGTTCTAGTTTCTACACAGAGGCCAGCATCATGAGTTGATATTGATGAGTATCTATTAATTAATGCCTCCACTATTACTCTATTACTCCATTCTGGCCTTGCTACAGCTCCTGGCTGTTGTTGCTCATTTGTCTGCTTTCTCCATGTGAAACAGCAAGAAGGCACAAAGAGAAGAAATATTATTCCTTATCTCGGGTTCTATTGGTTTGAGATTCTAAGAAGAGGATAGCCACAATCTGCATAATCTGGAGCTCACCTTTTTTTTTAATACTTGGGCGATGTACAGAGGCTATGTTATGCTGCATAATACAAAACATACAGCTTGTTTCTTTTATTCCTTGGGATATTTGAGAAGCCTGAAATATAGGGACAAATAATTTGGAAGAAATGGTGGAGGATGAGGTGCACTAACTGATCTTCATGAACTACAGAACTTGTGGGGTGTGAGGTTGTGGCAGATTCCTGCCTTCTTTTAAGAGTAGAGGGAATAATCTTACAAGCTGTGCTACATGATCAGAATGTAATGTGCAGTGCTAGTATCATGTATTAAATACTGCCTGTCTTCTTTTTTTAAAAAAAATAAAAAATAAAGTAGATATATTTTTTATACAGTAGCAAGCAGGGAAATATTCCAGTGCAAGTGGAGTTTATGCTGCCCCTCTTCTTTTGGCAGGGATATTCAAGCCAAGTATAGGCTGACTGTCCCTCCTGCTTTTCAAGTGAGTAATACAGCTGGAATGCAAGTCCCTTTGTCCAGGTTTTAGCTTAGGTAATCAGAAACCTAGCTAAGCCAGCTAAGAAAACAGAGCTCAGGGGTTTGTTCTTTACCTTCTGTAGCCTTCCTGTGCAGAAATGTCTTGCATAATTGAATTATAGGTTCCGTCCTGGGAGATTTTCTCCATGAATCAGAATAATCATGGAACCCTTCTATTGCCTAAGTTTCTTGGGGATGTCTATCAAAGGACTTGCTTTTCACTTTATAGGGACTCCTGACAATTATTAAAGGATTACAGTGGGAATCAATTTAATACAGTGTTTAGAAGATAGTTAACAATGTGTAGCTATTGTTTTCATTTTCTTTTTAATCTGGCATATTTAACAAGATAAATATTTATCCCATGATATACTGTAATAGTAGATTAGGCTTACTTTTTAAATAGATGAGGGTCCATCCAGGTTGTTCTAGATTCTTCTTTTTACAAAGTTGTATGTGCAGGATATTTTACTGCAGTAATTTCAAAAATGACAGCAATCATAACTCTGTGTGTGTGTATGTGTAAAAAGTGGAACTTAGATTCTGTTGTATGCATACTATATGTTTTCTCTTTGTCTCCAGGAACAGCTTGAGGAAAGTGTAGGGGAAGAAGAGACAGCTTTTGCTTCCTTGAGCAGGAAACAATATGATGCCTTAAGACGATTGCGTTCTTACTGGGTTCCCCGATTTCTAATTCACTATCAGAGAATCAGGCAGTTAAGGTTTGTGCTTGGATGGATTACTGTGCTTTTGGAGTTGGGCATAGGCACAGATAAATAATATTGTTATGTGCTAAATATAACATTTTAAAATGGCCTTAAAGCATTGACTGTATAATACACAGTTGGTCCCATGTTTTGTTCTTGCTTACTCTAGTGGAATTTAGTAAAGACCCATCACCTCACTTGATTTTCTTCATTTGACCAAAATCATAAATATTGATTTTATCTAAAATACCTTGTCAGTTCAATTTAGTACTTTCACAGGTTTGAACCCAGTTCAGAGGTGCCTATTGAAGAGGAGCTTTCCTGGAGTGGCGCTTTCCCATTTTCTTTGCCTATGTTTCCTGTTATGGATGACCAAAAGGACCTGGGGAACTACATGAAAAGAAACAAAGACTGGAAAATGATGTGAGCACCGGTCCATAAAGCAGAATTGCTATTTTGTTTTATTTTTGGATACTGATTGTTATTTTATTGTAATCATGCATCCTAATGGCTTTCTTCCTCTTGAAGCTTAATCAATTAATTTATTATATTATTGTATATTAAACTTAAATTAGAGCCATGGTGGCACAGTGATTAGAATGCAGTACCACAGGCTACTTCTGCTGACTGCCAGCTAATAGCAGATCGGCAGTTCGATTATCACCAGCTCTAAGTTGACTCAGACTTCCATCCTTCCGAGGTTGGTAAAATGAGGACTCAGGTTGTTGGGGGAAATACGCTGACTCTGTAAACCATTTAGAAAGGGTTGTAAAGCACTGTGAAGTGGTATATAAATGCTATTGTAAATTACCCTGAGAAGGCTGTAAAGCACCATGGGGCAGTATATAAGTCTAAATGCTATTGCTAAAAGAAATAATCAACTAATTGCCCTTAACTGCTCAGAATCTGTAGTTAGTGTCTACATTTGTGTGTTTATTAAAATGGTTTGGGAGTGGGGGTGTGCACATTACAAAGCCTTTGTAGTAAAACGATGCAGTTTATCCTTAAGCATCCTTCCCTGAGGAAGTTCACTTGCTAATTTTGCACTGATCATTATTTCTTAGTAAAGCCTGCCTCACAAGGCTGACGCTGTGCAAAAAAACAACAACCTCAGAACACAGAGGGAGAAGTGCTATCTATGCTGCTTTGTGCAAATTTGGAATGTAAATCTAATAAATACATAATAATGCTCAGTGCAAATGAAAATAATATCACAATGGCCAAATTCTTGGCAGAAAAACTTTATTATTCGGTAACTGACAAATGAAAAGCCTGCTCTGTCCTCTCCAATCATTAGTAGAAATATAGAGGAAGCTTTATAAACACTGTTTAAATTTCTTTTACAATGCTGTGGCAGCTGTCAGGAAAATTTATGTTTCCCTAAACTTTGACAGTGGCATGATAGTTTCACTTGTAGCTGTTTCTTGTCAATCATTTCTCCCAGAGGAAAGTCAGTGTAGAAATAAACCAAGAAAGAAAGACTCTAGAGCAGGGATATCTAACCTTGGCAACTTTAACACTTGCAGAATTCAAGTGCTGTGTTGGCTAAGGAAATCTGGGAGTTGAAGTCCACAAATCTTTAAAGTTGTCAAGGTTGGACACACCTGCTCAAGCAAGAGTATCAAATTCAAGTTGTCATGGTGCTGTCACGTGACACATCATGACTTAACCCCCTTCACTAAACTAGGCTTGGGCATGGATGGTGTGTGATACATCCGGCCCGTGGGCCGCAAGTTTGACAGCACTGTACTAGAGGATCAAGGTTGCTTCTATTGGGGAATGACAGCAAACTTTTGGGTTTTGATGAACCAGACTTTTAATTCTGCTTTACTCTTAAACAGGTCTTAGAATGGTTTAGGAAAATCTGGATGCAGTTCTGATCTCGTGTCTTCTATAGCAGAAAGATCCTGAAAATTCAGTTTTGGTTTCATCATTTAGGAAAAACAGAAAAGGAACTGGGTCAAACCGAACATTGAGCTCCCTTAATGACTCCTTTGAAACCCTGACAACTGTTTGGTTTCTTGAGGCATTGATGTGCGATCTGGGAGATGGGGATGGTTTCCTTCACTACTTGACTCGGTGAGTTTCCCAGCTGCTTTCAGTGTCCCATATTTCATTGTGTTTTATTTACAACCCATAGGTGGATATTTTATTGTAAAAATCTTCTGAAAAAAGCATGATGCTTATGCTGATCAGCTGGCTTTTACATACCTTTTTTGGTTAGGCAGAAGTCCTACAGTTCACCTTATGCTGAAGTAGATATCCTTTATGTTACCTCCCCAGGTTTGAGGATCCACAAAAGATTAATCATTTGTTGCTGTGGAAGAAGCTAAAATATTATGAAAATGCTCAGGAGAACCAAGCAAGCCCATCTGAAGTACAGAATATAGCCTGGCAGATTTTTCATATGTTTCTCGCCACTTATACAGAATGCAATCCAGGTGAGCTGTATTTAAAGTGCAAAGATGAAAGAATCTGATTTAATCATATCAGTCCCTCATTGCAAAAAGCCTACCAAACTGGAAAGAATCACTACCCAGAATGGAGGTGCTTGAATATGGGGGCAGATGTCTTTAGAATGTGAAATCTATGTTCTTAATGCCATGTCATCTAGTAATATTTCGGGGCATTTGACCTATGAACAAACCCTTTTGAAGGTGGTATCTTCTTGTGCTCTGATTCTCCTTTCTCTACAGAGCTTAGTTCTAGTATGCTAGACTACATCCAGCATCTTGAGAGAATACTTTCCTCTGGCAGTGGAGACTTGACATTTTCTGCTTTTCAACCCATGATTCAGTATGTGCTGCCTATTCTGGGTGAGGCATGGCTCCATTATGTTCGCCATGAAGTCACAACTTTCCTTGAGTGAGTGCCAAGATGTCCTATTCTGAATTTTCTGAAAATTGTATGTATTTTCTGATGGTAGAAATTTCAAAGATTACGCACCTGCAACATTATAAATTTGAGTCTTTATGTAACATTGTGCAGACAATGGCCAAGTCCAAATGTTGTTTTGTCTCAAATTACATGAGACATGTAATTTGGTCAAGAAAAAAAACTCATTACAAATAATTTGTGAACACTCCAATAATAACTTAAGTATATTCTTAGCTGTTTTTTTCTCTTTCTTACAGATATTGTGTACCAATATCTCATTTGGATGTCCAAAATCCTGAAAGCAAAGACCATAGAATCGATCAGGAAAGAATTGGGAGGTATTCAAAAGCTTTGTGGAAATGAAAGATTATTTTGGTAGCCAGGTGCCCCTATGGTGGCATATCTTCAAATTATACCAACGTTTTAAAATAGATTTTATATATTGTGGTTTATTGTATAGACTTACTTGAACATGTAACTTAACTCAGGAGGATTTCTACGGAAATGGCCATAAGATTGTACAGTTACCTCACAAGTATATCAGTAGTTAGAATTAATTTCTAAAGTATGAATAAGATGTTGAAGGAAGTGGACAGTCAGCAATTAGATCCAAGTTTTGGAAGTTATGGGGTTTGTTCTTTGCAATAACTCAATTATTACTACCTACAAAGTGGAAACTAAAGTACAAGAAACTATTAGCATAATCCAGAATTTAATTTAATCCAGTTTTGACATATGAGTTTTAATTTCTAACCCTCATGGTTGTGAAGGGAAGGAATCTGCTAATGAAATTGGTTTTGACATTTCCAGAGTTGAAAGAATAGGGTTTACATACACCCCAGTTTCTGCTTCTCTGCCCAGACCGATTTCTCAGCCATGTTCTCTTTCGTCCTTTGCCTCTGCTGCTGTTTCATCCTTTGTCAAATAATAAGTGACATTTAAAAGTTTTGAAGCCAGAATTCATTTTGCAGATTAAGTCATTGCATTTAGGCCATTTGTGTTATTTATTCATAAACATGAATGTTTTCTTTGTACATCAATAATATTGTTTCATTCAGTGGCAATATTTTAATTGAATATTTGTATCTTTCTGTAAGAGGAAATTCTGTGAGTAATCCATACTAGCCTGCCTTTATATGCCATTCTGCCTGCAGGATAAAGAAGCAGAAACCAAACACCTATATTCATGGCTCAAAAGAAAGAGGGTTACGCAGGAAAGGGGGTAAAAAGAAGGTGGTTTCCAAATCTCCCTCAGGGGTGATTTCCAAATCTCCCAGCATAAGCAGTACAGACCAGGAAAGTAGAGAAAAATCACCAGTTCTTCAGGACTCACCCACCCCTCAAAATGTGCCAGATTTTCTTAGTAACCCAGTTATCTTAAATGTATACAAAAAGGCAGCTTGTAAAACGCAGAATATAGAGCTTCAGATGGTTTTAGGACTGCTACAGGAAGCGGATGCCTGCTTGGAAATCCCAGCACATGAAAAACAACTGAATTGTGCAGTCAAATTTCTAGATATGTGGAACAAGCTGGGGGGTTTGAGATCCAGTATGCCCTTCCCCAAAGAACTGAAGAAAAAAATAAAGGAAGAAGTGGCCCAGGGAGAAATTACTGACGTCACCTGGAATGAAATCCAGATCTTATTACGTTCCCTGGTTGTTCCTACTTTTGAGCAGTTTTGGGATGAGATGAGTGAAGGGTTGAAGAAATATGGACTGGTGCCTTCTCAGATTCCAGAAGAACGCTGGTGCAAGCTAGAACCATTCCTAAATGTGATAGCTGGAAAAGTAGCTCTTCGGCATATGAGGAACAGGGAAGCACAAGATGCATCAGCAGCCACAGCAAAACCTGCAAGGGAAGACAAAGACTCTTTTTGGCAGTCTCTAGAAGAGGCTGCAGAAGGCTGGCCCACTGTGGAGATGCTCCATTTCATTAAACACCTCCAGGTATATGGCACACCTGTGCTGGAGAGTGGTTTGCATTTTCTACTGGAAGTGCAGAAATTTAAAAATGCTCATCACGACTGGCCTGACATGACTCTTCTGAAGAAAAAGGTTCTTGTGATACGTGACTGTTTCCTTGCTTCTCAGGTTGAGCCTCGGCTACAGGTAAGAGCTCACAATGTCAGTGGTATTTTTATTCCCCAGGTGGTCTATTTAACAGGTTGGTTGGTAAGAATTGATTAGTAAAAATACAGGGAAGCAAATTTAAAATAGTTTCTTTGTATTTTTGCTAATCATTTCTTACCACCAACATGATGTATGTATATCTCACCTCCATGTAAAAGTGCTTATACTATCTATGGCACAGGCATCAAACTCATGGCGTCACGTTAGATCACATGATGTTTAGTGATGTTTTTCCCATTTGCGGAGCTGGGATGGGCCAGTTTGGTCCGCTGGCTGCCAGTTTGACACCCCTGATCTATGGTAAAGGACAAATCGTCTTGATTGCTACACTGTCGGTGTTAAAGAGAAATAACCATGGACAAACATTATGATCTTTAAAACATTCCACCAAGTTTGTTGGCAGAGAATATTTTCTTCAGAGTTCCAAAAGAAAAGAAAATTTTCCTAACAATTTCTTAACAGCAGAGAATATTGTATGCCGATATAGAAACTGCTTCATTGGAAAACAGATTTTATCATATCTTCCTTGGTATTTAATTGAAATAGGGGAAGCTATCCTAGAATTTAGGCTTGGCCTCAAAACAGATGTATTTACTAGATCTTTTAATATTTGATATATTATGATATTTAACTGTTGGCTTGCAGGCTGCTCTGAGCAGTAAAAGAAATGGAGGTAATATACTTTTTACAAATAACTGATAATCACATAAATATCTGTGAAAGAAATTAGCATCACCAATATTGCCCAGGAGTCTGTACAAAACCAAAAGGGACAAGGAGTCAAAACAATAGTACTAAAAATTTCAGAGAAAATATACCAAGATCCACTGAGAAGCCTAACAATCTAGCAAACAGTATTCCTGGAATTTACCAAAGAAGCAATTCCAGAATAATGAAATGCCATCATCTACCTCCCATTAGCTAAATTTAACTCAGCTTCTTTTATTTAGAGAATGTCCTGGCTGATCATTTACTGCTGCTTTTATAATTCTAGCAGTGAAACCAGATTCCATCCCAACAGGTCAAAATTGCAGGAAAATAATAGGAGGCCATACAGTTGACCTCCAAATAATTATGTATGTGTCTTACTGTGCGTCTGGAGCGAGAAAGGAGCTATAGTTCCAGGAATAATCTTGTCATGGAGAATGCTAAATGTCTGTGGCTTGCCCTGCAGGTGGCTGTGGATAATAAGAGGCTGGGCAGAGCTATCCGGGCAGCTGAGCAGGCCCTCCAGAAGGAGATTCCACCTCCAAGTTTATTTGACAGCCTGAAGGATTCAGTCTCCAGCATGCTAATGCCATATTGGGCTGCCTTTCAAAAACATTGGCTCAAGAGATCTGTGGCCAGTGCACAAAGAGTTCCAGGTAGGTCTATTGTCATGTGGAAATCTAAGAAAAAACAAACACATAAGCGATTGTGCTGTCCCCTTTCTGAATAAGCCATACTATAGTATGTTTAATTTAGAATTGGTCTCTCCATTTTCCTGCCACAACTAAAGCATCACATTAACTTTAAAAACCATAGTCCATCTTGAATTGTAGAAGTTAACATTCACTACAAATCAGTGTGATACTTAACTTTACCTACAAGTAAAAATACACATATATTTACATCCCCAACCAACATAACATCTATCTTTGCCACATGTCCATAAATATACTGAACAATGAAGGAGGCAATGCTGAACAATTAGGAGTGGCATTTATTCTCACATATGCTATTTCCATCATAAGCTGCTCTGTCCTGTTGTAGTACCCAGCTACATAAACATGCAAAGTATTGCATGATTCAGGCCAATTCAATTTTCCTCATACTTTCTCTAAATCAAGAAATACCCAGTAAATTTGCTTATATTTACATTTCTCAATAACCTGCCAAAGAGCAGAAATCTAGTTTCCACATCCCTTGTATGGGATAAAGCCATATTGCACTTTCCAACTTTTATCCATGATCACTTCCTTTTAGCATTTCCATCAGCATTCTGATGGTATATTTCAGGTCCCTTCAATGAATCTTGGTGCAACATGGATACAATGCTTTTCACGTAGGTTTAAAAAAAAACATTTTTGTAACCAATATTTTTATTATCAATAGTGCTGAGAAATCAGCTGCTGCTGCAGAAGAGACAGGCCAGGCTCAATGAATCGCCATGCTCTCTTCGGCTGCCACCACTCCAGGAGCCCAAGGACGGCAATGGAAGCAAGTTGCAGGATGGTTTTACATACTCTTTCTCCGTCAGTGAAGGACTTATAGTACAGGTGTGTATGTGGCATTGTATGCTTTGCTCCTACGTAGAATTAAATAATTTAGAATCGGTGGTGGAGCTTTAAAACAGATTTGTTTATTTAAAATACTTATATAGCCGCCCATCTTGTATAAATTTCTGGCTGACATTAGGTTATGGAATGTTGTTATTATTAGATTTCATGAAAGTCTTTAAAAAGTGTGAAATAATATACTTTAAAAAATGATATAAAGGATTTGTAATGCTAATAGTAATTTCTTGAAATTCTGGGTCATGATTTAATTGAGAAATCAGCAAAACACTTACTGACATGCTGTTTAGCTGGAACATAAACAGAGAATGTGACTAAACTAGTATTTTGGCTTATAAATGTGCATCTAAAGTGGTGCACATAAGCCATTTAATTACAGATTGGGCAGCAAATAAATTCAATAAATAGGGATATAATATGGTAGACATGACAGACACAGCTTTTACATGAAAAAAATTTTTTTTAGTAGTATCATATTGATGACACTGATGGAAGATTACACTAATTTTTTTTTGCTTCTCAGAATCCAAACAAAGACATCCTGAACATTAGCTCTGCTGTTTTCAGAAGCATGAGCAAATCCAATGAGTTTGAGTTTCCTTCACTTCCAATGTACCGATGCTGATTGAAGCAAGGAAGAAAGGTGCTTTCATATAGTTCCCAAGACTCTACATTGTAAAACATTCTATATGTTTGCTAGTTAACCATGTATTGGGACAGTGCTTGATTGTAATTTAGAACACACATATACACAATGTATTTTCCTTCTCTGTTGTTGATAGGGGTGTATTAACAGGAACATACCATTTAGTTAAGAACACTCAAAATCCTCCGATTGCCAAAATATCATCTGGAACATTTTTAGGAAGATTGGAATCTGAAAATAAAAGGCTGTGCTTTTTCCAGGAAAGATTCATTAACTCCTATTATGAATTTCCAGCAATAGTCTTTTCTTATAAAAACATTTCATGGCTAGACCCTGAGTTTATGGGAAAGTTTCAGCTGATATTTTCCATCAAATGGCAAGAGAATAGTTCTGTAATTAAGGCTTAAAAGGGTCTCATGCTATGAGACTTCATGAAGGAGGAGCTCAAATTTGCTATTTTTGTTCATCACTTGATCTGCTACAAGTGTTTTTCTGAAAACTACAAGTTCTCAATCCTCTGTTCCTCAAAAAGCCATTGTAAGGTTAGCAAATCATCTTGATTTTGGAGCAATATAAAAAGGATAAGGATAGGATAAAAATTGAGTTGAAAAAAAAGTGGTTAATGTGACCCATTTAAAATTAATTCAGGTATGATTAGCAAACCCTGCAGAGTGGTTTGCACCAGAATTATTTTTTGTGTGAAACACTGTCAACAGCAAAAGCTGCCTTCAAGTAATACTCATCTGCAAAATTTGTACAACCAGCCAGAGAAAGGCTAGATAGTATACTTTCCTGGAAATAATTTGTTTCATTGCAGAAAAATGGTTCTAATGAGACAGCATACTAAGTTTTTGTTCCACTGAATAAAACACATGATCCTGCAGCCAACAAACATATCATTTATTGTCAAAGAAATATAGTTATTTCTTTCTTTGAGGCTATTCTGAAAGACTGATTATATTTACCTGTATGGTTGACTTGCCTTGTTCTTATGTGATTAGTCAAAGGATGATCTCTGTTGTTCTTAACATCATGTGCAAATTGTATTTCATGAAAGAAGTTATTTATATACATTGGCTAACCAAAGCAGCACATTCTACCAGTCCAATAATCCAGAAGAATCCAAAGGGTTGCAGCACCATAATGTACAAAGCTCGTTAGGATTCACAGTCATTCAAGGAACTTCCAGATTCCTTACAACATCAAAATACATTCTTTGCATATTCCCGGGCTACCGCCAATACCATCTGTACATCATCGGTCTTCGCCGTGCCTTTCGCTACAAGTCCAGAACCTTCGGCTTTGCCTCCCATTTGAGTACAGACAGCGAGAGCCCAGTCAGCTGCAGAAGCCTTTGATAATGAATTCTGAGGAGGGGAACAATGAACAGAACACAGATGAACTGCCAAGAATGAAGACTGGAGTTTTGGCTCTGTAGCAGGTAATTGAGAAATGTATTCATATGTATATATAGATATAGATATATATCCTGCCTATATTTATAGATAGAGAGTGGGTGGGGAGATTAGAGATAGATATGTTTGCCATTCTCTCCTTTCTAGGGCTGAAAGAGAGTAACTGGCCCAAGAGCTTAGACTCCTATTTTCCAGCTTGGAAATGACAATTTGATAATTTGCAATCTTCATTAGACATTAAGGGAAATAAAGTGTGAATTGATTAAAGGTAGTCCTCAGCTTACATCCATATTTGGGAACGGAATTTCTGTTGCTAAGTGAGGAGGTCACTGAGTCACACTTGATTTTATTACTTTTTTTGCCATGGTTATCAATCGTGGAGTCATTAGGCAAATTTGACTTTCCCCATTGACTATGGAAGCCCCCTAGGAAGGCCAAAAATGATGATCATGTGACCCTGGGATGCTGCAATCTTTGTAAATACATGCTAATTGCAAATGCATGAATTTGATCATGTGACCACAAGGATGCCATGATGGTCATAACTTGCTTCTTTCAGCACTGTTGAACCTTCAAACAGTTGTTAAACAAATGGAGTAAGTCAAGGACTTTGAGTAAATTAAGGCAATTTAATTAATCATTAAAAGAAAACCTGATATAAATCATCCAGCACTCATATTTTTTCACATATTAGTGTGTCAAAGATCAGATTTCACATATTTCTGAAAGCAATACAAATTGATAACTAAAATACTGTAAATTAATAAGGTTGTTTAAAACATCAAAGGACATTATTTGGATAATATATTTTAGATGAGCAAAAGACAAGCTATCTAAGAAATAATTCATTATCTATAGTTGCAGTGACACATACTGAGAGTGGCCACCATTCCTTTATCATCAGTCATTTTTTCTGATCTTTTCTTATGTTAGCCCAATGTTAAATTAGCATCTCTGACTTGTTTGGCCAAATTCCATCACCATGCAAGTGCAAAACAACAATCATCTCCAACGTATGATTTTCTACATGTAACTAAAAATGGAAGTCTGAAATGCAATGAAAAGCTGAAATGTTTAATATAACCTAGTATATGAATGTAGAGCCACTAATTCATTTTTATAAAATTGCTTAAGGCATGATAGTGATGAAATTCTACTGTAAGAACGTTACTTTTTGTTCAAGAGAGAGAAAAATGTCCTATTTTTACTGTGTTTGTGTACCTTCGAGTCAAGTCATTCAGCTGTCTTAGTGCCTAGGGCAAGACTAGAACACACGGTCTAATGGTTTCTAGCCTGATGTGTTAACCTCCATACCAAACAAGCATTCTAGTACTTTACTGGGGCCATTTTAAAAATGACAATCCAAAATTTTCTCTTAATGTAATGATTTTTACTGACCCTAATTATTAGTGAAAACCATGATATTAAGAGAAAATTTAAAAAAAAAAATCTAATGAAAAAACACATTTCAAAATTTGTTCTCATTCAAAGAATGTGAAGATTTTGCTTTTATCCTTTCAAAATAATGGAAACTGAAGAATCAGGGAATCCCGCCTACCTTGGATACCTGACAAGCGCAAAACACCTGGCCTGCTGCTTGTGAGCTAAGCAGCATCACAGAAGCCCCTGGTACTTTGTTACACAGTTGCTTGACTGCTTTCATCAAGATCTAGGATAGAATTAGGAAATAAAAATAAAACTCCAGCTTCAAAATATTACTTGTTTTAATAAAGGAATTTAAGAAGCAGAAGAAATCTTCAATATTTTAAATTGTATCATGTTATAAAGCAGTGCAATGTATTCTGGACTAAGAAGAAGAAATGAACAACAGTTAGGTGGACAGTTGGTGCAAAAGGAAGATTTTCAGTTTATATAACATAAGAATTGTAAAAGTAGGAGGAAACTCTAATCATTAAAGGGTTCAGAACCAACTAGGCTACTCACACTATTTGAACAGTTCAGATGTGAGCCTTCCCCTGCTCTAAGCTGCTTAACACTTGAGAAAGACAATTTAATCTGCTGATTGCCAAAATGATTTCAGCATGGCATGCTGCTTCCTAAGAGAAATTCATAGTTGGTTAAAACTCACAAAGGGTGTCTCAGCAGGAATAGTATCAATGATGACTGGCTCATTGGAATACTTTGTCAGCAAGCCTTGCACCTTCTCTGCTGCCTAGAGAAAGAATGTACAAAATGCCATAATAGTGGTTGGGTAAAAGACATAAAATACATACCAGATGATACCATCAATGAAGTATCACAGTGGCATCTGTATTAATTACTTTAAAAGTAGCAAATATAAAGCAAACATTGCAAGAGCATAAGCCCCTGGACTATGATGGTTGCTACAAAACATCCATGTTTTCTGGTTTTTACATACGTATATGCGTTGTGTATACAGATATATATATATACTTTGTGTTACAACACCCTGTTAAGCCCCAATTAAGGGAGAAAGCATACTGCTTTCTTTTCTGTCTTTCGGCTCATCACCAGAGACCATACCGACAGAAAGCTATTTGTTTCGTTGTCTTTTATTTACATGTGTGTAAGGTTTTGAGCTGATAAATAATTAAATATCCTAGTCTCCCTTATTTAATTATTTATCAAAACCTTACACAGATATCAAAACCTTACACAGATATATATGTGGATATGTTTTTATCAAAACCTTACACAGATATATATATGTGGATCTTTGGTTCTTCGGGTTTTCTCCCGCGTAGAATTGGAAATATTTCCAATTCTACGCGGGAGAAAACCCGAAGAACCAAAGATCCACATACAAATACCCGCGAAAATCTCTGAAAACATATATATATATATATATATATATGTATGTATGTATATAATTAACAGTAGGAAGTTCATATTACACCAGACTAATGTAGTGCAGCAGTGATTTATCTCCTCACTTAATATTTTTCAAGTCAGATAATCATGGAAAGCTTGTAGGTTTTTGCTTTACAAACTAATCATGAAATGAAGTATGAAAAAAAGGAATCTTCATCTCTAAAATTGAGGATGCTTCATTAAAAAACTATTAATCTGTTTTTGAGTTTTGTTTTCACAAAACTATCACAAGCTGAACATCCTGATTATCAGGCTCAGAATTTGTTTTATTAAATTATTCACCTTTCCCCACACAACATATCTCATCAACATTCTTTCCTTCTGTTTCTATATAGCAGCTGAAGCTACCTATTGATTAACTGAAAATCTCAGAAATTCCAGCCAACATGACCAATGGTGGAGAATGCTATGAATTCTGCCATGGAATTTCTCTTGGATCAGTCCCTTTAGTTATTCAAAGTATATGAGAGTTTATGTATCATGGAAGGAAGTGACTTCATTTGGGAACGGTACCACTTACTACATTTATTTATGTATTCATTTATTAAAAATGTATTTCTATACATACATGTAATTAATTACAATATTTGTCATTCTGAAGTCAACATAATAAACTTTTAGCTCAGCATTCATCACAATCGGGTTTAATAGTCATTCAGTTTTTATTGAGCATATTAAGTCCCATAGTTGATTATGGCTCTTTGCTTATTTAAATTTTTGTAGCTTATTCGAAATTCTGTCATGCCTGCCAAAATGAAGAATTGCTAGATCCTTACCAATCTGACTTCCATTTTCCTATGGGCACTGTTGGCTGCTTGCTGTAGTGTTTTGAGAGTAGCCTGCAATTTCCTTTTCTGCCACTGTGGCATCTTGGTAGTATCCACCCTCTGTAAAACAAATAAATTCCATTAAGCCTTTCCATTTTGCAGATTCTTTTTCAGATGGGAGAAGGTAAGATTTTTCCAGCAATGCAACTGAAGGCAGAATATTTTTTTTAAAAAAATTATGTGGTTAAAAGGACAGAATTTGTTTCAGTGAGTGAACCTTAATATTACTCTTAAACAAAGACAATTTGGCACGATGTACAATACATTGATATTAAAAAAAATGCCCTATAAAGCTGTCAGCTTTTCATGCCAGAGTTCTCCCATGTTGCCCATGCATATGTTACTGGCCAGTCATTTTACTGAAATCAAAGGAAGGGAAATAGGATGATGGTCTGTTAAGAGAGAAAAATGAAGCCCTTGAAGCAAGTTAGCAATAACATTTACACTTATATTCCACCTCATAACACTTTATGGCACTCTTTGGGTGATTTACAAGATAAGTGTTATTTGATTAGCCCCAACAATGCGGGTCTTCATTTTACTGATTTTGGAAGGATGGAAAGCTGAGTCAACCATGAGCCCTGTCAGGATTGAATTTCAGGCTGTGGGCAGAATTTGGTTGCAGTGCTGCACTTTCACCACTGTACCACCAGGGCTCCTCCAGGTCAATGACATCTATGCTGAATATACTGACTCATTAGGGGTGGAGGTGGGGGAAGGGCAATTTTCAATAAACGTTTAAATTATCAAAGAATCCCGACATAAAATCAGATATCCTACCCTCATATAATATTTCCATTCATTCAGTGTATCAGGTTGTATAAGCTTATTTGACGACTATGAGCTTAATGTGAGAATAAGGTCATGTGACAGGATTAAAAAAAACCAAAAACCTCCCATAAATTCTTTTGAAGGCAGGCACTACTTACATCAGTCAGATGACCAACTTCCTTGGAGATTCGCCATGCTTCATTAACTGAGGCTCCTCCCAATTTCACTTGGGTAGCAAGTGAATCCACTTCTTTGGCCAAGAACTGGCCAATATTCTGAGCCTATAAAAACAGAGGTATCAATGGTGCCTTATTTGTTCACTCGACCCCTGGAAAAAGGGCTGCTGTTCACGAGAGCATAAAGTTGGATGCTGATGATGACAAAAAAGCCAGAAATCTCATTAACAGTTAAGATGAATTCTAAGGAGAGCGGGGGTGAAATTAGTGAGACGAGGAAAGAAGATTGCTCTTAGGAGGAAGGTATGTTGGTGGGACAGTTATAGTGAAACTTAGCACTTGTGCAGACTAAAAGCCTCAGGAGTTGGATAAAGCTGAATGGGAGAGATGACAACTGAAGAAAAGAGTCTTTATTATTAAAAGCCACTGTCTTGCCTAATTTCTACCTTCTCTTATATAAAAATCTATGACACAGACAAAATGGGCAGTAGATGTTCCTTGTACAGCTTCATTCACTTCATGTGTATTTTGTCCTTCCCCTGCTTAAGTATGAAAGCATGAGCAAAGTGTAGAGGAACTGATCCTAACAATTGTGCTATCTGCACAGAATGGCTATGATGACATCAGTATCGTATTGAGAAATCTTATTCCATCTTGAATTTTAAACAAATCTAATTAGATTTTTCCAACCACCAACTGCAGCTTACCCAGTAGATTACAAGAGAGCAGCAGAGGATAAATCAAATCAGGTCATGAATGTGGACAGTTTAATTAGTTCAACTGCAATATTGCAAGCTAGAATTGGGTTAAATGTGCATTATAAACATGCTGGAGTTTAGCAAACTGTTTTTGACTCCCAGTCCATTTTGTATCCCTACACCACTTGTCAGAAATCGTGTAGGGTGTCCCGCTTGGGCAGGGTGGTTGGACTAGATGACCTATAAGGTCTCTTCCAACTCTGATTATCTATTATCTGTTAAAATACCGGTTTATAATGTGGAACCTTTGCTAACTTGGAAAGAGACGCCCATAAGAATTATCTGCCTACACACAGTATGTCCCTATTTTAGCCTTTACATCTTCTCCTTTGATCTTATGTGGATGAAGTGTTGAGGGAAAGTTTACAACAAGCTATTGAAAGTTAGAGACTTCTCCTGGTAGTTTCCTTGATATTAGCTTTGATTTAATTGGGTGCCGTCAAGTCACACAAATGGACTTTCTCAGGGATGATTTATCCCAAGCCGGCTCTTCCACTCAATTCACCTTGCAATTCCACCTTTCTGCATTTATTTATTTATTTATTTTATTATTTAAATTTATATACCGCCCCCTCTCCCAAAGGGACTCGGGGCGGTGAACAGCCAGAATAAAAATACACATATAAAACATATATACAATGTTACAATATTAAAAATTAAAAGAATTAAATATAATTGGCTCTACAAAAATTAAAACAAGGGAATTAAGAAAGATTAGAAACCAGATTAAAATTTAAAAACCCCTAGGCCAGTCCGGCTTGCTGAAATAATTACGCTTTCAGCGCACGACGGAAGGTCATGAGATCAGGGATGGTCCTCATCCCCGGGGGTAATTCATTCCAGAGAAGGGGTGCCCCCAATGAGAAGGCCCGCATCCTCGGGGTCGCCAGCCGATCCAACCCGGATCCTTCTGGAAGATCCGGGTCTCGCGAGCAGGGCCACATTGGCGACCCAGGTGGGAGTGGGAGGAGGGCTGGGGAGGTTGGAATTGGAGTCCTACAAACACACACACAGATTGAAAGGAGATTGTTTAGGAGAGAAAGCAACGTTTCTATGCTGAAAGGAGGGAATGACGCCGCCCAAGCCGCCTATTCCCCGCACTAATTTGAAGAAAGGGAATGGAATTGTTGAGGATTTGCAGAGAGGTCTCGTAGGTCAAATGCAGAGGCCTCAGGAACAATTCTGACTAAGGGACTGGAGCACATTGCTCACCCGTGGGTTAAATTGAAGGACTCAGGCTAAGCCATTGTTAGAATGAGATATTTTAAATCAAACATATAAAAGCAGCAGAAAGAAAACAATTGCAAAATTGTTACACACCCACAACTTCTATTATCTATATGGAGTCTACACGGAGGTCCCAATGATTAGGCAGCAGGTTTTTCCCTGGCTTTCATCTTTCCTGTTTCCGAACAGAGTGATATCTCAGTCTTTTCAAAATTATAGACTTTGAAAGAACAAAGAATTATATGACAGGGATCAAATTGCTTTAGTGACTCTGAATTGCAAAATTTGAACAGAGGGGGAAAGGGAAGAGCATAACATTTGCTTCCAGTCTAAGACTGGAAGCAATAGGTGAGTAGATACTGTCGAAAGGGCCCCTCCTCAGACAATACGAATGTTTCAGATCAAAGGGAGAAAGGAGGAGGACAGCAGATCCTGGGGCCTGTTTAAACAGCATTATCATCTCTATCTTTGTAAAAATCCAGCAGCTATTTCACTGAGCTCTTACTTGTCTGGCTTGCTCTCCTGTCACTGCAACAATATGGCTGATTCCTTTAACCATCTGCCTCTCTGAGATGATGGTGAAATCTTGTACATCTCCTGCTTGCAGAAGGTGTCTGGAGAGGAGAGAAAGAGCAGCAAACAGACTTTGTTTTTTTGGAAGGAGTCTGAAATCTAAAGCCCATCTCAATACATATAAAGACCCTTAGCCTATTAAAGAAACAGTAAATGGCAGAGACAAGACAACCTCATGCGAGCCATGGCTAAAAGAAGGGTATCTCCCGATTTCTAAAACCAAACTACCCTATCAGATTTGGTCAATAAATAGTCCATCTGTGCTGAACGTCAAGTGCTTGCAATCAATAAATAATCAAGAAGAAAGAAGCAAAACGAAAACTAAAATCTGTACTTTGACAGTATTTTTAAACTACCTGTCTCTTTGGCGGTAAGTTACAATGTATCAATTTATATTGCTAATGAAGGTTCCCCAGGTAAGAGTCTCGAGGGATCTGCCAACTAAGACCCCTGGCAGTTTATAGTGAAGCAGAGAGCATTGTGTGGCAGACTGCAGAAATTATTGAAACCTTGGTCTTCCCACTGAAACTGGGAAGCGGACTGGAATTTTCGTGGAAATCCACTTTGCACTTTGCAATGTCAAGGCACGTACAAAGCATCCTGATTTAAAAGAAACAGGACAAAAATACTCACACTCCACAGCATAGTTCCACCGAGGTATTCATTGCATGCTTAGAATCCTCAGCCAAGACCTTTTCAACTGGGATACCTACGGACACTACACGAACCAGATCGGGATACACCTGAAAGGTTTCAGAGAAGACTACATGACATGGCAGGTATTGGCTGTGCACCTGGTGAGCTGCAACTATTACACGGACATAATTATGTGGAAGATCGCAGAGCCCTTGAGAATGTGCCAAAGACCAATCTGTGAGAAGGTCTGCACGCACTATCTCCACTCATTTGCCCATATTTCTTAAAAGTGGCAGTACAGCAACACAATCCAAGCCTTGCCATCTTTGTTTGTGTCAGCATCACATGCATATATAAAAGGACAGGGTTTAGATCACGTGCTATCACCATTAATGCTCCTGAACAATTGCTGCTGGATGGGAAAGATATTACTAACAAGTGGAAAAGGGTTAAAACTGATATATTTTCAATAACAGTCAGCCAAATGCTTGGCTACCAGTTTCTGAGATTCTCAAATTCCACGAATTTCAAAGGTTCCATTTTTCAGAATGCTCAATGTTTCGTGGCTGGGAACTAAACCAAAAAGGGAGGGAACAAGTATTAGATGGAAATGAGATTAAGAAGCAGGAACCAGGTGGCATAACTATACAGAAAGCATAAATACAAATACTGGCTATTTCAAGTGTTTTAGTTCCAATATTTTTTGAAATTTAAACAATTATATTTTGCAGGCCCATTTGGGAGTTATAGACTAACGGGCATAGAGGGGTCACATATGCTTCTCCCAACTTTGTATAAGAAGACAATGAATGTGTTTAGCTGAAAACAGTTACAGGCAAGGCATAAATGGGAATTCTGCATAACTGCAAGTCTTGATCATGCAGGAAATATAACTTCAGATGAATATGATTATATTCTCTGTACAAACTTAGTTCAATCATTAAAGAGCATGATATAATGCTCTAAAATGTATTCCATGTTTTCCTAGGGTTTTTATTAACATTTTCTTTCAAATGTACAAAAAAATTAATCACAAACATTCACAGACACATCCTTTGATCTATCTACCCTGAGGTTAAAAAAAGCACTATTAAATTAGAGATAAAAACCATCTAACCGTTCTTTTTAGGTCAGAATTTTAATTTCAAAGGACCATGTTGTATATAATCCACAGTAGAATTTAGAAAAACATTCTTGGAAAAATTATATGCATCAAAATGCAAAACAAATGGGGAGAATCATTTTGTAATTTTTGGACTCCCTTTTAAAATGCATAATATTTATAATTGTTAGATATTTTGATTAAAAATACATTCAAGAACATAAATATTTACCCAGAAATGACTCAAAATGTCTCCAGAACAAAATGCTTACACTGGCTGAAGTCACTTTGGATCTGCTTTTAGCTATTTAAGACTTTTTCCTTTAGTCATTGCCATCCCCCAAATTACCGTATCCAGTTTCCGGAGTCCTAGAACATCAGTGGTCTGATTGAGAGGAGCATTTCCCGTATAGACAGTTTCATTCCTTTTGATCATCTCTTGCACCACACTTTCTACCTCTTGCAGGTTCTCTGTTTTTATGGGGACCTGGTGAAGAAAAATATACTTCATCATAAAGATGCAATATTACACAACATGAAGATTAATGTACTGTAGAATCCAAAAGAGTGGATGATTAGTTTCCAAGATTCAGTTTCAGGTGTTAACACTTGCTAGATTTTTAAGCCTCAGAGTGCTCATCCAAAAACTGGAATCAATAGTTCTTGAACCGAACTATGTATAAGGTTTGTTTGACAACGTACACAAATTCTGTGTAAGAGAATGCTAACAAAATTTACATTATTAGGCTCTTAGTGTGAAAACACCAAGTATTCACAATAGCAATTAGGATTAGATGGCAACTGATGAGTTGTTTTGTGCGTGTTACACATTAAGACATTAATCTATAGTTAAATGCTCCAAAACTAAATTGCCTCCATCACTCATCCTCCATTTATACATTGAATTTGGACCTGTGTAATACACAATTCCCTCCAACTGTTATTTTAGGGCCTTTCCTCAATGCTGGATACTATCCATCCTTGAACTGGCAAAAATCTGTATTACAAAACATTCACCCTTCCCATTGCTGATCCTAATCTCACCTTTATTGTCTATATATCAAATTACTCATTAATCAAATTTTCCTCCAAGGTAAAGAATGATCAAATCCAACAGAATTTATATGCCCTGTGGCAGCCCTTAGTTTTGTTAGAGGAATAAGGAGAATACTCGTGGTGAGATGACCAGCAAACAAATATAACAAATAAAAATAAAAAAAATATTGTTTCAATACCAGGACTGCTAACAATGACAGAGGTCCAAAGACTGTCTCATTCACATGTTAGGAGAGCGACTCCCAACCTTTTCAGCTTGGTGGACTGGTGGCGAAAGGGAGAGGGGATGGTTCCATGTGAGTGTGCACATATGTGCATCCAATGCTCATACAAATGGAGGTTTGTGTGTGCGCGCTCTTGCCACTTGCACAGCCCAGATTTGAACGGACTGCAGCCCGGGGGTTGGGGACCGCTGTGTTAGGGGACAGGATAGCAGATGTTGAACTAACTTTTGCAGATCATCTCTAGATGTGTTCCAAGTTTTCTTATCCTCCCTGCTCTAAATGTGGAGTACTTTGGGGATACCAGGCACCTTGGAGTTGACAAAAAATCGCAGATGCTCAGCAGTCACACTGGATCCCTGTTGCTCTGTGCAGTCTCCCAAGACTTGGCGGAGTGCAAAATTTAACAAGTGGGTAGCTGTGTGGTTCCTCATGGAGGCTAGCCTCTGGGCCTGAAAGCAAAGGCAAAGCACTGGATAAGGGGGTGCTAGTATTGCAAAACATTATAATGAAGATGAAAATATCAGCAATAAAAATGAGAGCTTTGAATGCATAATGAAATCTTTCTGAACACATACAAAACTATGCCGAATTTATCTATCAAAGCACCATCAGTCTAGGAATATTCTCAGCAGAGGTTTTTTTCCCCCCAGCTTTGTTATCCAAGATCTGTTTCCTCTGGAGATACCACAGATTAAAAGCAAATTAAGCGTATCTTTATAATTTTCATGTTTATAAGTTCTACAGCCCTTCCTTCTCTAATATTCTTGAATTAATTCATCAGGAACTTCTGGCCCTACAGATGCTGCTGAACAACAAGACCTACCAGCTCCAATTAAAAGGGCAATGAAGGATGCTGAGACCAGTAGTTCAGCAATATCTGAAGATTACAGGTTACCTTTAATAATGTCCAAAGAAACATATTTGTTTGTCAGTTCTTTGAGATAGATCAGACCAAGAAACAGACACGGCAAGGATTCCAGGAATGCTACTCTATTATAGGGCATATTGACAGAATCTTGAATGCCTATTAGTTTTGGTCTGTCTGTTTTTCCTATACCAAACAGAATCAAAGTATGGTTATTTTTAGTTTCTTACGCCCTTCACCTTCTCAGGAATGAATTGCCATTTTTTCTCCCTTAACGGCTCATCCATTCCTTCTTCAATATAATCTCTACGTTCCTTTACATTTGTTACTAGAATACCAACTTCTTAGCTCTCTCTTCTCATCCAAAAGTGATCGTTATTCTTGTATAAATTTCCTTGTATCTGAAAGTCACCATACTTGTTTTCTAAGATATTCACTGTAGGATAGCGATTAAACTTCGTGATACTCCAAATACTGCTTCTAATAATTAAACAACTATTAAATAATTAAATTAAAAGAGAAGTAGAAATCTGGTCTTAAATCATTCTATGTGATGAATGTACTGATGTGGCAGTTTTTTCCTGTGACTGAGTTACTAGCACACACAATTTACACCACCATAAAGTTCCTCTTAATGGCTTAATTAGAATTATGCATCTCATTAAAAACTGAATATCTCTCACACTGGCTCACCAGCCCATTTTGAAGCATGAGCTGCTTATGATAAGTAGAATGCTTGAGTAATAATTCAAAACTACAGCAACTTTGCTTGAAATAAATTTTGTTGAGGCCTCTCAAAGAACTGCCTAAGCAGCCAAAATGATGGAATTTGCCTTACTATAGCAAAGTTAGTCTGCTAAAAAAAACTCCATTTGCATATCTTAGCTTCGCTTATTTCAATGGGTCATGTAGTTGAGAATCATTAGGGAATCTGCAGGGTTTTCTTTTCTCTGTATCTTGAATGTAAGACGCTGTCTTGGCGCTAAGCTGCAACATCTGTATTTGTTAATCTTTGTGAGTTGGTTGAAAGGAAAACAGTGTTAGGGCAAAATCAAGAAAGGTATAGACTAACATAGAATATCCTATATCTTAAGTCCTTTGAAATGTTTGTCATGGCCAGAGTGCAATATGTTTTCCTAACTTCCCACCCAATAAAAACTGTTAGTATAGCATGTTTATAAACACCCTGTTGACCCAGGAATTGCCCAGCACAGATTGTTACCTCATCCACAAAGAGGTGAACTTGGTCCCCAACCTTCAGGGTTTCTGAAACGAAGACTTCATGGATTACATAGCCACCGAATACTTGTACTGATTCAACAGGGAAAAGTACATCCTCAAAAGTAGGAAAAAGATAAAACTGTTAACGCAGACATCGTGTTTTTTTGTGGAGCAGGTTCTTTTATTCTTCTACAGGACATTCAAGTATCTTAGTCATTAATAAATGCCATTTTTCAATCAACTAAGCTCCTGAATTAACTTTGGGAGAAATACAGATTAAGATCAGTAGAGGTAAACCTTCTGCATTTAGTACAAATACTACAGTAGTCAGTTTTTCCCTTCCCTTTTGCTTATATTTGCTACAGTGAAAGACTAAAAGAGAAGCAAGAAGATGTGGATAAGGAATAAACTGATGCCATAGCTTGGACATTGCAACCAAGATTTCAAGAAAGCTCATGCCCAGAGATATCAGGGAATAATTTCATTTGTGACTGGGAAAAAGCTTACCTGCTGTCTGCCACACATCATATAGCCTTGATCAGATGCCTGACCACCCTGCTCAGCATAGAAGCAAGTCCTGTCTAGGAGGACCCCACAGTGTTGTTTTCCTGAAACTTCATCTTGAAGAGTCTGATCTCTATATAATGCTATGACAGTGGCTTGGCATGGCTTGAACACTGCAAAGAGCAAGAAAAAGGTCATAGACTCCATTTCTACAAGGTGGCCTATTCAGTGGAGCCACCTGGACAACAAGACAATCAGCCAATCATGTAGCACTGATCTGACCAATGCTCACCTAAATTATTTCAAAGCCAAGTATTTTGGATAGTCACAGAGCACCTGTACTCGCAGTATCCAAGAACACAAACGTATTAAAATGATATTGCTATATATGGGAGTAGTTCCTTCTCTTTGGGAAAACTCTGGGAGACAATGGAGGACAGGTGGTTCTGGCATATTGTGATCCATGGGGTCCTGAAGAGTCAAACACGACTTAGCAACTGAACAACAGCAGTGCCTTCTCATGAAAGACCTTGCCAGTTTATGTAATGTATTGCCGGAGCCTTAACAAAAATTTGCAGCTTCCACCAAATAGTTGAAGTTGGGTATGTGAAAAATCTAAGAAATACAAAGATTAATGGCTGTGGAGATACCACTCACAGTTCCCCACTTAGGTAATGACAAGGATATATTACTGGCTTCAAATTGTTGTCAGAGGGAGAGGTGACTTGGGCTCTTTTTTTAACTGTGAGACAGATTTCAGATGGAACACAGCCAGGAAGTCTTAGGGATGCAAATCATCCCCTTTTCCATCCTTAATACCTCACAAAACCAGAAAAGAATGCTGAAATTAGCCTGAAGAACAACGACTCCCATGATTTGAGATAGGTTTTAAGGGAGGAAATAGAATGATTTGTTTCCTTAAAGTCTGCTGCTGCCATTCTCCCACTTATATCACATCAACTGAGGAAAAAGCAAATATAAAAAAAATGTCTGCCTTGTTGTTTTGATGAAGTCACCATGACAACTGGTGATCTCCTACTGACCTGTAAAGTTCAGCAAGCGGAGATTCAGCCACCTGACCCCTCAAGGAGAATTGCCCTCTCCTCATTATCCAAGATCACTGTATTTAGCTGAAGCTTGCAAGCATGCAACATATAGATGCAGTAATAAAATAAGAAATGGCTGCCTGAGTGTGTTTTTGTAAAAGTCACAATTATGCTGCTATTGACTTTTCAAACAAGGTAATGAGCCCAATTATCCTACTCTAACAAAAACATTTATCTCCCTACTGGAAAATAAAGTAAGTCTGGTCTTCACCAAGGATGAGTGATCCTTACCATATTTCCCATCTTGTCCACGTTTATAGTCATACTTGGGAGAATCATCAGTAATAGGCACATTACGTTGCTGCAAGTGGGCCAATGAAAGCACATCCAGCTGCTTCCCAGTACTCTGGGGCTGCTGTTGCTGTTGCATCTTAGCATTGTGCTGCAGAAATATGGAGATGGAAGGAAAGACGCAGAGAGAGAAAACACAAGAAAGAGAAGCATCAATTTAATACAACCTGTGCACAGAATTCTGAAGACTGTAGCATTTTCATAAGACTATCCCAATCTAGGATCAAGTCTAAGTTTTTGAGAATCTTTGTTCCCTTTTAAATCAAGTGTTGGGGAGGTGGAATTCAATGATTACTATGAAATTTAACTGCAACTCAGTTTGCGCCTGCACACCTTTTAGGGAAAAAAAAATAAGGCAACTATTAGCAAAAAACACAGATCAAAATTAAGACAGATGTCAACAATATACTTAATCTATTTTTATGCATTATAAAGCTAACAGAGGGGCTTCTTCAGTAAACATCAAACTACTGGAGTGAACTCCTTGTAGTCTTCCAGATATTGCTAAATTCCCAATATTCTTCACTGTTTATCATAGGGGCTGTTGGGAGCTCCTTTTAGCTATGGCTAGAAAGCCATGGGTTGCCTATTCTTGCCTTAGATTTCCCTAAAAGTACCATTTTAAGGCATTGGTCAGAGGATAAAAAAAAGCTCAATTAAAATGATTCATAAAAAGACATATGTGAGCCTTACTTCAGCATGTTCCTGAGCCAGACGATCAAAAGTAGCAATGTCTAGCTGTATTCCTTTTTCTTCAAGCATCAACTTAATGAGATCCAGGGGGAACCCCAAATTTCTATAGAGAGACCAAGCTACTTCGCCTGCAGGCAAGAATATGAGCAACTTCAGCAACTTTCCTATGGTTAAGCATGTCATCCTATAATGCAGCATCTGCCATTTTTGATGCTTCCTAACTAAAATTTGAAATTGTAAAAAAAACCCTCAACCGTAGGATAACCATTGACTGTGATTATAGAGATAAGACATCGGAAAGTTGCACATTAATTCCCATTAACCAGCCAGAATATCAACTGTTTCATGCAAACAAGGTAAAAGGAAGGGACAAGTCAAAACTAGGCAGGTGGGCTTTACAAACAAGGCATCTATTTCATTACACTACATGTACTTTGGCATCTAGCAGTGGTTGGTTGTGGGGAAATGAGACCTTGCCTGGGAAGATTTTGGAATGATTCAATTTCTGGAGAGTTCGATTTATAACTCGGCGTCCTTGCAAGAGAGAAGAGAAAAATGCTGCCTCGTTTTCATTGATGATATTCATAACCTGCAGGGAGATAAAGAGGCAAATTGAAGAGGCACAGAAAATAAATAAACCTGTCGCTTAGAAAGAAATTTATTACAAGCGTTGAATAAAAGATGAAGAGGCAAATTAAAAATTTGAATAGCTAAGCTCTTCAAGGTATCTTGCTCACTAAGATGTAATACAAGCATGATGCATGCTCCTCACTTTTGTAGAATTCTACTCTCCCTGCAATCCCATGATCCAAATGGAGAAAAGGGAAGAATAAGAAATATGTAGGGGAAAAAAAGGCATCTGCTCTAAAAAATAAAATCCAGATTGCACACCCGGTTGCAAAAACCAGGCATTGGTCTAGGTTTTTAGAAGCATTTAGTCCACAAAAGACCATCATCAACCATAATTAACTATGGCAACATAGGAATCTGTCATGGAAACTTTTTTGGAACCGAGGCCACAAAGTAGGATGCAGTTCTTACTTGAAGATACAATGGACATCATTACAATATACGTGCCCATTTTTCTTTGCACTTATGGCTTATCCTTAGTGTTACATTTGGTGAAATATCTTTGACACAGTAGTTTTAGGGATAGACCGAACCCCTGTCCCCAACTTTCGAATTGACATAACACATAATTCCCAATCTATTAGGTGCAGCAACATCCCTTTAACCAGGGATATTATTTGCATTCATTTGCAGGATAATTTTGTAAAGTTTAGATATATTTTTCTACTGCATTTTTAATGAAAAGTCAAATTTTGTGCAATCAAAGTTATATATCAAATTTTAAAATGTTTTTTAAATAAAGGTTTCTTCTCCGGAACAGTTTTAGAAAATTAACTGGAACTTTCTTTCTCCAGATAGTGTACAGTACATGTATTGCTTGGACTATTCACTGGGTTAAAAAAAATACTGGAAAAGGGGAATACACCTTTCAAAACAAAAGTGGCAAAACAGAGACAGCACATTTTGCTTCAGATCTCTGGCTTATAACTTCATTCATGTCAGAAAGACAAGTCTCCCGCTTGCATTTGCTCATGCGTGTTACAGAGCTCAACTGTTGGATTGACCTTTAAAGTGCAAGCTGTATTAGTATAATTACTCAGGAGACAGCAATCCCACCTCCATTCTTCCACTATTCAAAATGAGATCAGGGGAAAAAATTCATCCAAAACTGGAAACTGGTATTTAGTAGAATTAGAATTCTTTTATTGGTCAAATGTGATTGGACACACAAGGAATTTGTCTTGGTGCAAATACTCTCAGTATACATAAAAGAAAAGATATATTCATCAAGAGTCAAGAATCATAAAGTACACTTAATGATAGTCATAGGGTACAATAAGCAATCAAATCATACTAGGAAAGAGTCCATATAAATTATAAGGATACAAGCGACAAAGTTACAGTCATACAGTCACAAGTGGGAGGGGATGGGCGATAAGGAATGATAAGAAGATTAATAGTAATAGTAGTGCAGACTTTGTAAATAGTTGGACAGTGTTGAGGGAATTATTTGTTTAGCAGAGTGATGGCGTTCGGGAAAAAACTGTTCTTGTGTTTAATTATATGCTCATTAAGAGGGAATTGTTAAGGAAATAATTCTACTATTTCAAGCGATGTGTAATAATTAGAGATCAACACAACTTTTGAGTGCAGCAGCGGTAGCTGCTTACCTTCTCTGGATCCTTCTTTAGTTCTGGATAAGCATCTCCCTGCAAAAGAAACATCAATTCATTACAAGTCATTACTAGTGCAACTCCCACTTTTCCCCATCCTTAAATTTACATTATATGGAATTCTTTTACTTCTGTACATTTTCTAGTTAGCAGAAGTGATGGGATATATCTCATTGGAATAGTACAACTGCTGGATTACGTACCATTTCTTCTAATATTGAGACCATGTGTAGGACAATTAGGTAGTTTTAACACCTGCATTAAAAAAAACCTCTGCTCTTTGACTTTGTTATATCTCCCATACTTCGAGCAACTAAGGGATTCCTTATCTGATGTCATAAGGTAAACTATCTGATAAGGCAACCAATACAGCGTTAGAAAAGAAAACTGGCTCTGAGAAGTGTCTTGCCTAAGAAATCAATTCTAACTTACCAGAATTTCTCCTACAACAGGAACCAAACTCGCCAAGAACCCAGGTGGAGCATGGAGAACCTCCGAAGAAAATCGTACAGCCCTGCGCAAGATCTGACGCAAAACAAGTCTGCAGGGAAGAAATGTTTCAAAAAGAAATTAGCATTCTGAGTGAGTAGGGAATTTTACTTTTTCAGAAAAAAGTCTTGAATAGTTGCTAAAATTCCCACCAAGATTCTCTTAGTGTTTCTCTTGTTAGTTTTACAACTATATCCTTGGTATGGTCCATATATTGTATACTTTATGCATGCATTTCATGTCTGCTGCAGTCACTCTTTCCTCCACTAATCTTTTGGAATCATTCAAAATTGTAGTTTCCATTTGTCCCACTCTACTACCTCTCTCTGTGTAACTTTCTCTCTCACAACATCAACATAACATCAATATTCTCTAATCACTCACTCCCTGTGATGACCCAGAGTGTACCACAAACGTAACAGAATCCAAAACATAAATAAATGTCCTTTAATGCCTCCAAATTGGCCCCACTGTTCAATAATACTCAGTTGGAGATAAAACGTACTCAAAAATAGTCTTCAAAAGAAAGCAATACAGTCCGAATTTAATGAGAAGATAGAGGTGAAATAAAAAACCAAACAACTACAATGACAAAATTTCCACAACAGAACAGGAGAGGTATTTACCAAATTCAAGGAGATAACAAGGCACAGTCTGTTGGAAGAATGCCAGCCAAGATAACTTCAGACCAAAATAAAACACACTTTGTTTCCAGCGTTTGCCAGTATGCAGGTCCAAACTCTTATGCAGTTCTCACACCTGCAGCCCATGAAGAGATCAAGGTCTTCTCCTCCCGAGTAGACCACGTCTCTCCCTTATCCTCTCCTCCCTGCGTGCCCTAGGATGGATAGGGGATGGGCCTGGGTCCTCCTCTGACTGCTCAGCCAGCCTCTGCCCTTCCCCAGCCTCCTCCACAACCTCCGGAGGCACACTTCCACTCCCAGTCGGCTGTTCCTCCTCTCCCTCAGAGTCAGTCTCCACCAGGGGCATGACACTCCCAACCTTTCTTCCCCTCATTATTGGACTTTTTCCTTACTCGGCACCAGCCATGCCTGGGAAAATCCCATCCGCTATGCACACAGACAAGGCACGCACGTGATCTGCCACCACTCTGTATGCCATGTTCACTCCCTCCTGGTCAGTCTCGCCAACCAAGCCTTGGTAACCAGGTCCACCACAGCCCTGAAAGATAAAAGAAGACACTGAAAAAAAGGCACACAAGAATACTGCATGTTCTATTATTCCAAGTTGCATCGCTTTTCTTTACTTTTTTCTCCTTAAATGTTTAAACGGAATGTTCTTTAAATGTTTATGGGATTTTTTTTTAAAGAAAGGGCAGATCAAAAATATTTCACCAAACTAAATTGGGCCCATTCCCCCATCTCCACACAACACCCAAAACATATTTGTGAAGTCTAATGCATTTGTAAGTTCATTCAACTGCTTTTGTGTCTTTTAACATTCTACCATCTATCTTCTGAAAAGATCCAGATAAAAGTTTTTCCTGTTTTAATAGTTTACAGAGGTGTTATGCTTGAACTTCTTCTAAATCAACTCTGAAACACTGCACATCATAATGTTGCAGTTTTATACCTTACCAAATTTAGTGGCACTTACTTCTGTGCAGACATGTAAATGACTACTGCAGAAAAATAAAACTGATAGCTAAGAGGGGGATAGGAAAGCTATCCCCAAATATAATAAGACCCATATCACAACTTGTTTTATACTTCATGGAAGCTGCACTTTTCCACTCAGAAAAGATGCATTCTAATGCTATCAGAGCTGGTCTCTCAGTGTGAACAGTCAACAAAATACTTAAGTCATTCAAGTGGCTCTTTTAAGGCTACTGCCAGAAAAGGAGATGCAGCAACTTTTGATCTCGTCAAATAAGCATTCTAGCATATCTGCAATATTCATATTGATGAACCTTGTTGAGCCTCGTTGAGATTTTGTTGAAGTCTAAATCCCATAAATACCATCCAGTAATCAGACATTACAATATCAAAATCAAGTAGACCAGAGATTCCTGTTCTTACTCCAAGACGTTAGTGCTGTACCACTGTGATTCTGTCACATTAGTCTTTCTCTGACTTGAGGCATATGTTGGCAATTGGGACCAGAATGGCCATTGCTAAACAATATCATTGTAAAAGACAATTGCATTGCTTAGTGATGGCAGTCCCAGTTGCTTTGTTTGTCCCAGGATCGTTAGGTGAGGAAGCTTCCTGCTGGCTTCTCACAATCAAAGTCAGTGGGGAAACTGGGTGGGACTGCAGAGGAGGGTTGAAGATGAGATGCTGAGGTGTGGGACTGCATGGAAGGGTTGAGGATGAAACGTGAGGGGGTGCACAAGAGATGTAGTAGGGGTGTGCAAGAAGCACAGCGTGGGTCAGATGCACAAGGACTACAACATGGCTCAGGAAGTGTGTACAGGTGGCATGGCACAGGTCAGGGAGGGAGCACAAGGGTGTGTGAGAGACATAGTGCAGATCAGGAAGAGTGCACGAGGGTGTGCTGCAGTTCTGGGCAGGTGCATGAGGTTGTGCATGAGGCATAGCACAGCTCTGGACAGGAGCACTTGGTGTTTGAGAGGCATGATCTGGGTTGGGAAAAGACTGTGAAGTGGAGTAACAAGGTCCATGAAGATGTTCTTTAGATACATTTCAAAACAATGTAAGTCAATGCAATCATAGTCCTTAACTGGAGACTACTAGGTAGACTGTATATACAAAACTTCAAAGTCTTGGTAAAACTACACCAGGCTCATCATCACCTTATGGATGGCATCCAGGATTGGGGTGAAGAGGTCAGTGTCATAATTGGAGCGTTTGTTCTGAAGAACTGTCATCAATCTTTCTAAGCCCATTCCGGTGTCCACATGATGTTGAGGCAGATGGCGTAAACTCCCATTGGCCTCTCTAGAAATGTATCAGTTAACCAACCAAGGAAAAATGGTAAACATTAATTAGAGGCCAAGAATTGTTTTGCTGAAGGAAAAGGAATGGCAATGCTGCAAATGATTAAACTGAAATTGGAGAAAGGCACCAGGAAAACTGATGAGGATAGACTAGATGACCAAGATTAGTGGGAGATTATTCAAAGGCTCTTGTCCATCATAAATTAGGACAACCTTTTACTATCACTGTACAGAAATAATCTGTTAGGTAAGCAAAGGCAAAACCAGTAGCATGAGTAAATGAGTAAGGACATAATTTCTTATATGTAGTTTTTCCAGTGCTTTATGCTACCCTTTTCTCTCTTAATTTCTTTTTTCTTTTGGTTTCTGACACCCTCTTCTATCTCATCCAAGAAACAGGCTGCAGGAAAGGGACAGATTACTCTTGCTAGAGATCTGGGCTAATCTACCATTGAAGGCTTTTGAAATCAGGACACAAGCTGTGATGGGAGCTTTGGGCTGAAGGTTGCAAGCTCTGACAGCATCAAAATATTAATGCAGAAAGTACACTCACCAGGGGCAATACACAGAGTGGTAGGGTAGAAAAAAGAAAAAGGTGTTTTAAATTATTTTGTAGATGATGGGGAGATAATGGGCAAAATGGGTGCTTGAAGACTGCAAAGACCTTGCCAATCCACAGAAAATTAGTGCAGGCCCCCAGCTGATAAATGACAATATAATTGGGATAACAGGGAGAAGAGGAAATATATGTTTAATATAAATAATTGGACTGATAAAACAATACAGATTAGTGTAAAACTTATGAATATTTATTTATTTAAAAAATTGTATAGCTGCCCAACTTAATAAACTGCATATTCTATGGCAGAGATCTTCAAACTTGACAGCTTTAAGACTTGTGGACTTCAACTCCCAGAATTCCTCCTCCAGTCATGTTAGCTCAGGAATTCTGGGAGTTGAAGTCCAAAAGTCTTAAACTTGCCAAGTTTGAAGAGCCTTGTCCTATGGTATGCAAAATTTTGCAAGGAAGTCAAGTTATAACATTTATATGAAACTCTAGCAGTAACATCATAACACACCTGTTGTACTGTATGAAAACAAGGTTCCAGATCTCCACTACATCAGGACTGCCCTGATTCACGAGTACTGCTGCATTTCTTCCACCACCTATATGATCATAATGGATTTCTGTGCAGGGCCCACAGGGACCAGTGTCACCCATCTCCCAGAAGTTATCTTTCAGGTGAAAAGGAAGAACGTGGCTAGGGGGTACACTAAAAAACAAACGAAGAACAATAATAAGAAAGGAACAAGCAAACAAGCAGAGCAGTTGGTGAATGGAAAGAGTAAACCCATATTTTCCTTCTCTTCTCCCAGTGCCTGGATCTATGAACTTCATGGGCATTTATGAACTCAGGCATTTTAAAATGGGAAATCTGTTTCCAGCCTGTCACTTTGCTGGGGTGGGTGAACTCTAATTGGTAACTTAGACATGGTTCATTCATTCTGCTAAATCACACATCATCTTCACAAATCAGAGGCTGGTTTCCCAACACATGGTAAGTCAAATAAACCATTGTATGGCACAATATGATACATATAACCCATTCCTCCTCCACTTTACAATGATGGTCTGTACTGATGAATGCTACCGAACAAGATAAATAATATTATGGTATTCAGTTCATGCTTGCTGCAGGCAGTGGTTTTGGTCTTCTTGGCATGACTAAGGATCAGCATTATGCAATGCTTAGCAAATTGGGGTAAATATCAGATAAAACCTTGTGAGACGTAAAGCAAGGCTATAAACTATTTCAGGAAATGCATTAACAATACCTCTTTCCTAGCCCATTGTCCAGCTACCATATTATAAATGCTGCTGCCATTATTTCCATACTGCAATAGGTTTACAAATATGCCTCCAAGTTTTTTCATTCTATCATTCCAAAGAATTCGAGAATTAATTACTCAAAAATGAAGGTTCCAGTGAATACTTTAAGAGTCCTTTCATATGGAACCTTAAAGGAAGATTGATAGAGTAGGTTAAAACCTTGAAGTATTGGGTATCTGCTTTCAATCTTCTACATATAGAACTAACAAAATATGAGAACTGAATACAAATCTCAGTACTTTTTTTCAATGATAATATGTGTACTCTGTAATGCTCATTAACGTGTCCCAGCAGTGATCAAATCTTTTAAGGCCAAAGTTTTGAGCCAGTTGTTATATGGTACTCAGTTGCAGTCTGACTACCAATTGGGAGAGGGGGCAGTATATAAATTGAATTAATAAATAAATTGAATTAATAAATATTTATAAATATATATTTAACCTAGAGTAAGAAAACAAAATTGTTGAAATCCTTATTCCTCATGAAGATACTGTAATTTCCCAATATTTGTATAGTGTGCATGCCTCACATAAAAGACTCTTCATAATGATGCAAATTGATATTATCCATTATGATAATGAGTATATATTCCTCCACCCCCCACATCTCCATATGAATGCCATACATGCTTATGTTTGAATTTGGAAACTGATTTTTATTTGTGTTACTTCACTGTCAACTGCATACTCACTGCTGTATACAATTAATAGCATTCATCAGGTCACTCTTTAGCTGCTTCAACTATTAATGATCCACCTGTTAATACTTCTAAAACATTGGCAAAATATCTGTCACAGAAATAGCTTTTAAAAGTCATCTAGTTCCCACTTAAATGTAAATTATTGTTTATTTTATTTATATGACTTATATCGTTTGAATGTATATATCAGTGTTGGTGAACCTTTTCGGCACTGAGTGCCGAAATGGGAGTGTGTGCATGCACGGGGGAGTGCCAGAAACCAGAAGAGCAGCTCCCCAGCTGGTCTTCCCATTTCTGCCGCCATACTCACGTGAAGACCAGCTGGCCGGTGCACATGCGCGCACCAGAACCCAGAAGAGCAAAGGCGATGGCTAGTGTGCCACTTCTGGCACAAATACTATAGGTTCGCCATCATGGGTATATATTGTTGTTTGCTTTTGGACTAGGATAAGAAAACCCTCAAAGTTTCTAAAATTTATTTACTTTCATTTTTTAAAAAAAATTACTTACCCAAGTGTAAGCCATATATCTCTACACTCTTCATCAGCACTTAAACCAAGTGAGGCATCACCTCCAAAATAAGTGACATAAAGCTGATCCTTTGGAATTTCATAGACTTGTGTCAGGAGCTCCCATGCCATCTTACATGCTTCCTCCTAAAATAAAAAAGTATGGAAGCAATGAAAAATAATAGTTAAATGTTTGGGTAAGAAAACAATTGCAGATGCTCCAGAGGGAAGAGTCTATAAAGAGTAATATTATTTGAAGATAAAATATAGACAGATAAACAATTAGTGTCATTAACAGCAGACTAGAATTCTATAAGATCTTTTTGGCTGTGTATTTGTATACAGTTGTTTATATAATGTTTTCCCAGACCAATGTCCTCTGGATGTGGTAGAGTATAACCCTCAGCATGTCTAATCAGCAAACCTATGTTATCTAAAAAAGATGGATGTTACACTCCAATACATTGCAATCCACAGATTGAAGACAACTGGTTTAAAGTATTTAGATCAGAAGTGGGAGCATAGAAGTCTCATCAAGTCAATATGAGTGCAAACAGCAAAACCTATTCACTTTGCAATTAGACAGTTTCCTTGACTTGACTTATGCCTTATGTTTGTCATGTTTGCATAAAGTGCACAAATCAGAACAGCATGATCAACTAAATTCTTTCTCAAAAAATATTATTTCCACATGCAGAAAATCCTTTGCCCTGAGAAGCCATAGCAACTACAACAGTTGTTTTACTGTTCCAATTTATGGTGCAGTTTAGAAACAAATATGTCACAAAGAAAAAAAGATAACCCTGGATCATGTTTAGGTCACATTTAGTTACAAATTAAATTAATTACAAATAGACCATTTTTAAAGCAAGCGTAACAATGCCTTACTTTGAAATAATCACCAAAGGACCAGTTCCCGAGCATTTCAAAGAAAGTATGATGATAAACATCTCGACCCACATCCTCCAAATCATTGTGCTTTCCACCTGCCCGCACACATTTTTGGGTGTTCACAATTCGGCGATAACGTTTAAGTTCACTTCGAGGATCTGCTGTGCCCAGGAAGATTGGTTTGAACTGGAAATTCAAAGACAATTAGAAAGGAAATTTCACAAATGAGATCTTTGGCTCACACTAAGAGAAGGATTCCTATAGTGGGAAGGCACATTCTATTATCGCTCAATAAACCAAACCTAGTACTAACCATGATTAAGGGAATCAGCTAGCAAACATTTCCCAGTCAGTTCAGCAAACCCAGCCAGCCACATTCTAATAGTTCTACTATTCCAGATACTCTTTCTTTTGTGGTATCTGTGACTTCCTCGAATCATGTTGTTACAATTTAAACAATGTTCGCAATGATCGAATAAGAAACAGTCATGCATAACATGTAAGGTCACTCTTTTCCCAATCCCTTTGTTTCAAAATGATAATGTTCTTCCAAACCCACGGAGGCAGAAAAACAAATTGAAAGATGTTGCTCTGTGTTTATTCTCCCACACTACTTTTTTAGAGCAGCAATGGCTCCTTATTTATAAATCTATCAACAGTTCAGATTTGGATATACATTAGGCCATTTGGTAAAGTTCTCAACCATATTTCAGCCTATAGTACAGTGGTGGGATTCAAATATTTTTACTACCGGTTCTGTGGGCGTGGCTTGGTGGGTGTGGCTTGGTGGGCATGGCAGAGGAAGAATACTGAAAAACCTCCATTCCCTCCCCACTCCAGGGGGAAGATGACTGCAAAATCCTCCCTCCCCACCCCAATAACCTGCTTTCCAGCTCCATTCTCCTGTGCAGGGCAACAAAAGAAGACCCAGCTGATCAGCTGGGACTCGAGAGGCAGAGAAGAGATTGGGGTGGGGCCAGTCAGAGGTGGTATTCCAAACAACTCAAAATTTCCACTACCAGTTCTCCGAACTACTCAAAATTTCCACTACCGGTTCTCCAGAACTGGTCAGAACCTGCTGAATACCACCTCTGCTATAGTATATGTTTGAATATACAAGTCAACGTACAACATAACTTAATATATCATGCAAGTATGTATTGTCAATCTCACATATGCACACAGTGTGCTCAGAATATCTGAGAACAGGGCATTATTTTAATTTAATACTGATCTAATTAAATGGTGACTTGAAGCAGCAACTCTCTAGATCCAGTCCATTAACTTAGCTACCCATTATGCTCGTTCCAGTGATGCTCTTGAAAAGCAAATTTATATTAAATAATTTTAGATAATGTGAATCACAACATAATGCATAATAGCATATGAAGCTTATTTTATTTTTATCTAAAAATTTTAAGTCAAGTTCTCAACAGAAAAAGTGCTAGAGAAAAGAACATAGACATTCTTTCTGAAATATCCCAACTGCAGTTCTGAGTTGCATTAGGATGCTTCTTATTCCGACTGCATATTTTCCTTCTGCTCAACATTTTTTCTCCTTTTTACATTTCCATAAAAAATATTCTAGAAGTCTAAAACATTGTAAAATGCCATGCAGCTTTATGACCAAATATACATTTATTTTTTTTAGCAGCGAGAAAGATGTAAAATGACGGCACCGTAGCAGCGGCATTTACACCAGGAAAGAAAAGAAATTCCGAAAAAAAGGGAACGAGATAGCATCAAATTAGAGCCGTCAAGGGCAACGGCGGAACCCTTCTGCGAAGCCTGTTCATTCCGCGCTCTGTTTTGGGAACGTACCTGGTTCATTCCCGCGTTCACGAATAGCAGCCCGGGATCGTTTCGGGGCCTCACAGAAGCCGAGGGAACGACTTGATGTCCGTACCGCTCCTGGAAGAACTGGAGGAACATCTGGCGCACGTGTGCGGAGGACAAGGAGGCGGCCGAGCGAGCTTGGAAAGAGCTGCAATGCCAGTTGCGGGGCATCCGGAGAAAGCGTCTCACGCAGCCCTGGACTCCCGCCGCCATCTTAGCTGTGGGCGGAATTGTGGGAATTGGAGAAGGGGGCGAAGTTTGCGAAATGACACCGTCGCTCTGTGTATGAATGCATGAGAGCTCCAGCTCCGTGTCGAGTGGAGGATGTGGAATTGCTGTCCCAATTTTTGAAATTACAGTGATCTCTTGATGAAGCAGGGTTTCTGCATTGCCGCCCTTGGGGAGTCCACATTCAATCTTTTAGTTACATTGTTGCAATGAATCCACCTCTCCCAAAGTTTCCTTTGCATTGTGTTCATTTGTGTTCATGTTGGTGTGTTTGGATTTTTAGGGCAGCTATGTACGTTGAGGTTACACCAAGGGAAGGGTGATGGCAAGAAAGTTAAGAATCCCCGTTTTAAAGGGATTTTAAGCATATTCAAACAGATCCCTCCAATGCAAGGTTGTGGCTCATTTTGTTACCTGTCAATAGGTAGGAGATAATGGGCTTCTCTGGGGGAGTCCGATTCTCAGGGCATGCACTGTCATAAACATGGTGGGGCTCAGCGCACGCCCTCTTCATTAGATTTTGGCAGTGGAAGGAGGAGAGAGGTGGTCAGCAAAAACAGTGGAAGAGCAGCTGTTTGCCATCCTCAAATACACTTTGTAGGTGCACTATGGTAGTGATCAGCAAACAAACATGCATAAATAAAAGCTTTCTGCAGAGTTGCATCAGTTCCCATCCTCAAAGTTTAGGAAAGTTATATGGAACCCCTCTCCTGTTCTGCTTTTTTTTAAAAAGTCCTTTGCTTTGGCTGAAAAGTTAAAGCACTCTTGATTCTTTGTCTTAGTTAGAACATACTCATTTTAGTCTTGAAATCCGATAGAAACACTGTAGAAATAAATGCAAAGAAACCACTAGGTTGCGCTGCTTCAAAGGTCTGTGTTGATTCTAAAGATAGAGGAACTGATTGAACAAAGACTGTTCTGGAATAATGTAAATACTGAACTGGAAATTCTAGTTTTTGAGTGTGTGCTTCAGCCCATTTTCATTCTGATTTTAAAGCAGTCTCAAGATTTTTTGAAGGTATATTAAAATGTAGTTTCTTCAAATTGAGCAGACTCAAAAGCCAGACAGCGCCCGCGGGACTTGAACTGCTAGGAACTAGAGTTGAACACGAATTAACAAATTGTGAAGGAACCGCTAGGCTAAGCTGGCTCGAGTAACACTTCCTGTTCAGAAGATATATGAGATCACTCAACGAAGTTTATACAGCCGATAGGGTAAAGAAGTAAAGATTCACAAATGATTTAAAAGCTGGACCAGAAAATGTATTTTAGTGTATGTTCCAGCCCTTTTCCATTCTGATTTTTATTCTCTTTGGTTTTAGAATTTTCAAAAATGTGTTATAATCAAAAAGCCAGACAGCGCCCGCGGGACTTGAACCGCTAGAAACTAGTAGTTGAAGAACAATTACTCGGATTGCGATGAAACCGCTAGGCTAAGCTGGCTCAAGTGCTAATTTCTGTTCAGAAAATATAAGAGACGACTCAACAAGATTGTAAACGTAATAAGAGTAAAGAGGTACAGATTCACAAATGATGTAAAAGGAGGACTGGAAATTTTATTTTCAAAGCATGTGTTACAGTCCTTTTCCATTCTGATTTTTAAATTCTTTCTTGTTTTAGGAAGCATTTTCAAAAATGTGTTAGAATCAAAAGGCCGGACAGCACCCGCAGGACTCAAACAACTAGGAACTAGCAGTTAAATGACAATTACTCAGATTGCGAAGAAACAACTAGACTAAGCTGGCTCGATTGTTGATTCCTGTTCAGAAAATGTAAGATATGACTCAACAAGGATTGTAAGCTAATAAGGATGTAGAGATTGATGTAAAAGCTGGATTGAAAATTTTATTTTCAGAGTGTATGTTCCAGCCCTTTTCCATTCTGATATTTATTCTTTTTCTGGTTTTAGGATATATTTTCAAAAATGTATTGCAATAAAAAGCCAGACAGTACCTGCAGGATTTGAACTGCTAAGAATCAGCAATTCATAAAAAATTACCCACATTGCAAAGGAACCTGTAGGTTAAGTTGACTCAGGTGATATTTAAAAGATATAAGAGATGACTTAGCAAAATTTAGATGACTTACAGACTATTTGATAAATATTCTCAGATGATGTAAGATCTTGATTTAAATATTTTTTAAAGTATATTTTTTTCTTGGTTTTAGGTTTCAGGAAATATTTTCAAAAATATTTTTTGATTAAGCCGAGCCTGTGGGACTCAAACTACTAAGAGATACCAGTTGAAAAACAATCTGCAAGCTGTGAAGGAATCACTAGGCTAAGCTGGCACAAGTAGTAATTCCTGTTCAGAAGATATAAGAGACAACTAAACAAATTGTGAAAGCAATGGAATAAAGATTCTCAAATGATGTAAGAGACTGAGTGGAAATTTTATTTTTTAAAAAATGTATATTCCAGTCTTTTTCTATGTTTTTACCCCTCCATGTTCAGTTTCAGGAGATATTTTCAAATTGAGCTGATGAAAAATATATGTTGAACGTTTTTTTCCACATATAAATAACAAGAAAAAAGGCATCAAAACAGTTGGTCCATTAAAGAGAGAAGATGGCAAGGATGTAACAGGCACTAGAGAGAAAGCAGACCTGCTTAACTCATTCTTTGCATCTGTCTCCACGCAACCCCCCTCCCTATAACCCAACCTACCAAACATAACTGTAAAACACAGACTAGAAATAAAAATTAAAATAAGCAAGAGAATGGTAAGAGAATACGTATCTGATCTTGATTAATATAAATCACTGGGACCTGATGGATTACTTCCCAGAGTTCTGAAGGAACTGGCAGATGTTATCTCAGAACCATTATACCATATCTTTAAAAAATCCTGGAGCACCAGGGAATTATCAAAGGATTGGAAAAGAGCTGGTATGGTTTCCATCTTTTTTTAAAAAAAAAAAAAAAACAGACCTAGGAAACTACAGACCAATCAGCCTAACATCAATACCTGGGGAGATACTGGAAAAAACAAACAGATCTGTGAACATCTAGAATAGAAACAAAGTTATAACTAATAGCCAGCACAGGTTTGTTGAAAACAGATCATGTCAAACCAATCTTGTTTCATTCTTTGATAGCCACTACATCACTGTGCATGCCAAAACAACTAGAGAGTTTTTTCCCTTGTGCTATCACTTTGTTGAATATTTCATTTCAAATTCCCAGAGATTGGTGGAGGAGCTGCTGGCTGTTTGTGAGGAGGCAGAGAATGAATACAAAGGAGAAAGGCAGTTTGAATTGCTTCCATTGCATTTCAAATTCCCAGAGGTTGGTGGAGGAGCTGCTGGCTGCTTGTGAGGAGGCAGAGAGTGAGTACAAAGGAGAAAGGCAGTTTGAATTGCTTCCATTGCATTTCAAATTCCCAGAGGTTGGTGGGAGGAACTGCTGGGTGCTTGTGAGGGAGGCTGATAGTGAGTACAAAGGAGAAAGATAGCGGCCCACGTGCCGTATAACTATAAATCAGAAATACCAATAATACATTCAGGGTTAGTGCGCTTGAGATTGTGATTTTGTTTTATTTCAAAATGACGGGATTAGTTCAGAGTAATACTTGTTTTACAGCTGTCTTTCACAGTACTCTTTTCAAATTTGGATACTGTCCTCTTTGTAAAAAAATTACCAGTCTACATGGACAGATTACTTACCTAGAATCTCTAATCTGTGTTCTCCAAGCAGAAATTAGGTGCCCAATCCAGCCATCTATTGAGCTGCCATGCTACCAGTCCCCACTATCACAAAGATCCTACAGGAAAAGGGCAGTATGGACAGCCGTGGGATCTGGCAGGGTGAGAGCTGTGGACCATAAACACAAAGCTTTTGCTGTGTCCCAGCATAACAGATACAGTGCCCTTTTGTTGACCTTAATAGGGACACTAAAGTGACAGATCAAGGTAGTTGTGATAATGATAACTCAAATAAGCTGGGGATCATGGTCTTAGAAGAAGAACTTACTTTGGAAAGGAGAAAGTGTGAATCAGGTATTACGCACCAGTCACACAAGAAGAGCAAGGCATCCAAAAAGAGAAGCCACCTTCTGGCTGAGGACTCAATTTTGAGGGATTTAAATTTAGGAAAGGATACAGAGATTTTGAAAGAGGTCAGGTGTCTGCCAGGTGCTACTGCCAGCAGAGACAAGAGGTGTATTCTTAAAATAGTCAAGAATGCCAGTAAGGACTGTTATGTTGATGCTATTATACATCTTGGTACAAATGATCTGTCCCAGAAGGATGTACTTTCTGTTCAGAAAGACTTCCAGAGCTTGCGATATGATCTTAGTAATATGGGTTGTAGGCTTATCTTTTCAGAATTTCTACCAGTATACAAGGAACAAAAAGGGAAAAGGCCAACGTGTAGTGGAGTTTAATGTGTAAAAGGGAAGGCTTTGGTTTTATTAGTCATGATGTCTGTAGCTGGTCCAATGAAAAACTGTAAAAAAAAATGATTTGCATCCATCAAAGAAAGGGACTGGGTTACTTGGCATTAAATTCACAGATTTCCTGGATAAACATTTAAACTGAACAGCGGGGCAGAGAATTAATGGATATAGAACATTTCTATCCCCAGCAACCTAAAATTAATAAGGATACCAGTGCATGCAAAATAGATATTTGTGCAGGTAAGATTATCAACGTTGCTGTGAACCAAAACCAAGCATTTCATAGTGAGTGCCATACCATGTGCATTAATCAAACAGGTGGCAAGAAAGTAGGGGCAGGCAGGCACAACACAGGTTATGTAGACAGTAAACACAGCATCAGACATAAAGATCTCAAGTGCCTATATACAAATGCACAAAGTCTGGGGAACAAACAGGGTGAACTTGAATTACAAATACATGAAGGTAGATATGATATAGTTGGAATAACAGAAACTTGGTGGGATGAAACCCATGATTAGAACATAGAAGGATACAAACTGTTCAAAAAACCCAGACCCCATAAAAGAGGAGGTGGAGTTGCACTGTATGTAAAGAACCACTTATTGCTACAGAAATGCATGAAACCAAAGATGAAAACCTCCTAGAATGCATATGGGTCAATATAAAAGAAAAAAAAGAATGACATGGCCATAGGTATATATTATAGGCAATCCAATCAAGCAGAAACAATAACTGTTCTTTTTGCCAACCAACTAACAAACATATGCAGGAAACATGCAACAATAGTAATGGGGGAATTCAATTATCCTGATATCAATTGGAAAACTAATTCTGCACCAAGTGAGAAATCAAATAAGTTCCTAACCAACCTAACTGACAACTTTATTGTTCAAAAGGTAGAGGATGGAACCAGAGGGACAACCATACTGGACTTAATTCTTATAAACAAAGAAGAAGTGATAGAGGGAGTTGAAATTGCAGGAACCTTGGGCGAGAGTAACCATGTCATACTGGAATTCAACATAACACAAACACAAACAATAGAACATAATGACAGCAGAGTCTTGGATTTTAAAAGCTGATTTTAATAAACTCAGAGAGAACTTGGGAAAGATTCCATGGATGAAAATCCTAAAGGGGAAAACAACTCAAGAATCTTGGGAAACTCTGAAAAGTACGATCATAGAAGCCCAGACCAGCACAATACCATTGAGAAAGAAAAACAAGAAATCCAAGAAGAAACCAACATGGCTACACAAAGATCTCTCTGGCAAATTGAAAGAAAAAAAAGGACAAGTACAAAAAATGGAAAGAAGGATATACAACTAAGGCAGAATATCAGCAGATAGCCAGAATCTGTAAAGACGAAGTCAGGAAAGCAAAGGCTCAGAACGAACAAAGACTTGCAACGAAAGTCAAAGATAATAAAAAAAAGTTTCTTCCAACATATAAATAACAAGAAAAAAAATCAAGGAAATAGTTGGTCCACTAAAGAGAGAAGACGGCAAGGAAGTAACAGGTAACAGTGAGAAAGCAGAACTGCTTAACTCATTCTTTGCATTGGTCTTCATGCAAAAAGAAACTATAGTTCAACCCACCAAAAACATAACTGTAAAAGACAGACCAGAAATAAAAGTTAAAATAAACAAAAAAATAGTAAGAGAATACCTGTCTGATCTTGATGAACACAAATCACCGGGGCCTGATGGATTACATCCCAGAGTTTTAAAGGAGCTGGCAGAGGTCATCTCAGAACTACTGCACCATATCTTTCAAAAACCAATCTTATTTCATTCTTCAACAAAGTGACTAAATTAGTAGACTAGCTAGAAAAAAGTGGAATAAATATCACCACCACTAGATGGATTTGCAACTGGCTGACAAACTGTACTCAACGAGTAGTCCTTAATGGGTCCAAGTCTACATGGAGGGAACTAAGCAGTGGGGATAGTCAACAAGCATGTGGACATGCAGCTCAATTTATGCAAGCGGTGTGCATGCATGTCCATCACTCACACAAATGGAGTGTGCTTGATATGCTTGCCCATTGTACAAGTGGGGATGAGCATGTGTGCACATGCCCACCATATCTGCAGCTTGGTTGCAAATAATTCATGGCTCATTAATGGGCTGCGACCCTGCGACCCAGAGGTTGGGCCCCGTTGCTGTGAACCACTTAGAGGGCATACATCTAAGTGCTATTGCCTGTTCTGTTGTATTCTCTACTCTATCATTATTGGAAAGATATTATTGTTGAAGTAGAACTGCATTGTTTAATCAATTAAAAATGCTCCAATTATTCAGATATTTTCTTCTCTTTTGTCAATTCTATGTTCAAAATGCAGAATCAAACAATGTATTCATGAAAGCTATAATTACTAAACCAAAATGTGGTTTGGTTGGTTATGGCTTCACATACTATACAAATCCAACCAATATATTTTCATTTATAGCTTATTTTATTCTTTGAAACTTAGCCAATGGTAAAACAAACCAGGATTTAGCATGGATGTAGCATGAACACACCCATTGTCTTTCACACAAATAAATGGTTCTTTTAAAATTACCAGCTGCTAGTTACAGTATGGTAGGTGTGCAAAGAATTTGAGTGTCCTGATCCAAGTTAGGGTTTCCCTGCATGGAAAGGAATTGGTGTATTTAGGAGCAAGAAATCTGCTTAGTTAGCTTCAAATGGGGTACAGAAGTCATACATTTTTAAAGAAAATGTGGATTTTAGTGAAAGTGGTATTTGAGTATGTTCCTGTCATGTGATGTTTATTCTGGTGAATGTGTGGTTCCTCTCAGAATCAGGTTTAATTAATTCTATTTGCATTTATAGACCTTCTTTGGTGTGTGTATTAAGTCTAGGTAACTTATTTGGCGGTTCAAGGAAGTTTGAGTAAATGAATTTCTCCTGTTTGCTATAAAACTCTCCATATAGGCATAGTATTTCAAAATAAGGAAGAGGCATCTATTTCAAAAATATTGTTTTTTATGCAGACATGTTTAAAATGTTCAATTTTGTGACTTTGCTATTTAAAATAAATAAACCCCCAAACGGGAAAAAAATAATTTTTTGAGTGCTTTTGGAATTTAATGAACACAAGGTGCTTAATCGGTTAAAATTAATTTAAACTATTACGTGAACTTCAGCTTATAATGAATTGTCAAATATGTTACTGAAGGAATTTGGGTATCTTTGGAAGGGGGTGGTCTGGAAGCTGGACTAAATATACTTCTTTTCATACCCGCTGAATTCCGAGTCTGTTTTCATACGTGCCTGGAGGACAAAGAGATTTCTTGCAGACATTGCCTTAATCTTACTTGTTAACTTCAGCAGAAAAGTAAACAAAAGACAACAATTCTTAAATCCACTCGAAAGGATAGAAGTAAAAAGTTTGCGGTTGTTTTGCAAAAGCGTTATTGCGCCCAAAGACCAGCAATTGCGACAAAAATGCCCCCTTCCCCGTAAAAACTCAGCACCCAATCAGCCCACTAGGGGTCAATTGGCTTTGTGATATACGGCTGACGAATCAGCTAAACGCAACAACAGCGCCCGCAGCTGTCTCCGGTGATCGATTAGTCTGGCCTGCTACTTTTGCCGCTTTGGGTACCATCTTTGTGGGGGGCGGCTGAAGGCGGCGAGACGTTGATTTCTCTGCCAGACGTTAGGAGGAGCAGGCCCCGTTCGGCTCAAATCGAGCGATTGCTTCTGCCTGTAAGTGGCGCGGGCCATGAAAGATGGCGGAGTGTTTTGGCGGCGACGGCCAGATATCCCGTCCCTCAGGATGGCTGGGGCAAGTTTGGTGCCTGAGGCGAGTTGGCATGAATGAAGAGTGGCTGCTGCTGGAGGATGGGAGCGAGGTGAGAGGGCCAAAGGCCTTTTCTCTCGACCAGGGCTTGAGGGTTGACGGAGGGACGGCGAAAAGAGGTAGAAAAAGCCCCTCCCGCGCCCCCTGGCGGCGGCTTAGGAATTACATTCGTGGGGTGCCTCTGTGCTCCCGGGAACCTACCAGCTTTTTGAAAAAAAATTAAGTGGTCCGCATTGAGGATCAGTGCGTGAAAATCCACCTGGCTGTGTTAAGCGAATTTTACAATCTGGAACAGCTAGCGGGGATCTTGGGGGAGGGGGGAAACCTCTGTGCCAGAGTAACCTATGATAGTGACTACTATTGAGAGGATGCCGCAAATAAGTGTTTTTTGAAACTTGGCAACTTTTAAGATGTGTGGACTTCAAGTTCCAGAATTCTCCAGCCAGCAGGCATGGAAGTTGAACTTCACATCATGGGAGTTGTCAAGTTTCAAAAACACCGCTCCAAAGTTAGCGTCCCAGCAAGCCTTTGGTAAGGCCTTTCATAAATTACAGTAACCAAATGCTCTTTATTGTAAAGGACAGCTTTTTTCTTTTATTTCCGAGAGCTGTCCTTTCAATTCATTTAATTACTTTCTTGGTTTTGATCTTGGATTTTCTCTTGTAAAGCAAAGTTTGAAGCATAAAACATTACTTTTTTAAAATTCCTCCCACCTTTTTTTTTAAAGTTTTGGCAAGAAAATATGTCACGCCACTCATAATGTATCCTTGTGGGCAGGATGATAAAAATGGGGGCTGGATGGTACTGCTGTCCCAATGGATTTACAGATGGTGGGACAGCTGGCATCCAAAGGGTGTTTGCAAATGTTTCTGCCCTGTATCTTTATAAATGATCTAGAAGATGGAGTGGTGGGGTTGTTTATTGTATACATATTATACAAGGATAGGAGGATTTCCTAATACAGGTGGTCCTCAACTTACAACCATTCATTTAGTGATCGAAATAATAACGGCACTGAAAAAAATGACTTATGACCGTTTTTCACACTTAACGACCATTACAGCATCCCCATGGTCACATGATCAGAATTTGGACACTTGGCAGCTGGAATGTATTTATGATGGTTGCAGTGGTAATTTTTTGTACTTTCTGGGAAGCAAAGTCAACGGAGAGGCCAGATTAATAACTGTGGCCAGAAATTTGCAATGGAGCAAAGCTCAATAACTGTCTTGCTTAGCAATGGAAATGTTGAGCTCAATTGTGGTTGTAATTTGAGGACTTACCTGTATCTTCCAGGACAAAAATCACACTTTGAAATGATACTAAAAGATTTCATATTTAGCGTATGGAAAGATAAAATGCATAAGTATAGGAATATGGGATCCTAATCTGATCTTCTTCTAGGGGTATACTCATCATCAGTGGAACCGAGTCCATCCATGTTACTTGTGATCACCATCATCTCTTTCCTTCCACCTTTCCCAGCATTAGAGTCTTTTCCCCAGGAAGTTAGGCTTTCATATTCATGAGAGACTTTAAGTGCACACACAAACACAAACAAAGCTCACTTGAACATAGCCAGCTTTCTAAGCCCTGTTTCTTGATCAGAGATTCATTTTTTTAACTATCAGGATCCATGACTTAAAAAAAAAGACAACCTTACTGAATTTGTATCTGGTCTATGAGGCTAACTGTTTATTGTAAAACTTCTCTCTTTCTCTCTAAATAAACAGATGTTGTTTCATGTATGGACAGCCAGTGTTACTTTTCAAATTATGTTAATAATTACACAATGCAGTACTTTTTGGCTGCTTCAGGTATGTGGAGTACAGAAAATTTGTATGGTAGCTTAAGTTGGATGAGCAACACGTATACCACGTGGGATTCTTCAACACAATTTTTTACAACCAATTTTTTACAAAGAATTCCCATATCAATAAAATTATTATTTTGTATAAAAAGATACTTAAAGTTCTATATATCTCCTTGTACCTAAGCAGAACTGAAAATGACTCCTCAGCTTCCTGCTAGCCACTCGGGATTGGAAATCTCGGCATAGTCATTTTTTGTATATTGGTTATGAAGGAGTGCAAATAACTGCTTCAAATGGGGTGAATTTAATTATTTTATTTTACTCAAAAGAATTTTTTTGCATGTTTTATTAATTAATTTACTTATTTATTAAATGTATTTGCTGCCCATCTTTCAAACAACTCTGGGCGGCTTACAGCTTAATAAACATTAAAAATATTAAAATCATCAAATATAAAATGGCAAAATAGACAAAATAAAACCATTAATGCAAGATGGAAAAGGAGGGAACTGGATATATGGGGGGCGGGGGGGTTGGATTAGTTTTTAATTAGTCAACCACCTCCAATGTAAACTCCCCATTGGGACCACGGCCATCTAGCAGAAGCAAGTTTTAAGGCTCTTATAAAAATTAGGAGGGTGGGAGCCAATCTCACCTCAGGGGGTAAAATATTCCAAAGGGCAGGAGCCAAAGCAGAGAAGTATATATAAAGAATATCTCTTTTGGTATTCCATTTAGCTAAATTAAAGTTTCGTTTTGATGTATGCATATAATTATCTTACTTTTAAAGTTCTTCTAAACTATGATTATAATTAAAATAGAAATGATTTGTAAAAGTGTGATTTTTAATTTTTTTTGTTTTGGAATATATATATTACACTTAACAAATATTGCTCAGCAAAAGGACTGAAAAATTTGATTCTGCTCACTTTGGTGATATAATCACATTACTAGCCATGCCCCCTGTAACCTGTAAAGGGTGCATTTTTAAATGAAGTGAAAATATCCCATATCCTTCAAAAAAAAGTTGTCCTCTTTCTGGCTTACAATAATTAATTAAATTACAATTTTAAAAACATCTTATCTATTTCTTTGTTTAGGTAACTTTAGGTCGAGGAGGTGGTGTCACTTATCAGCTGTCCTCAAAATCCTGTCCACTGATGATCTCTCGGAATCATTGCATTTTCAAGCAAAATGCCAATGGCCAGTGGACTGTGATGGATAACAAGGTAAATTAATCAGAAATGAAAGATGCTGAATGTGGAAACCAGTTTGAAAAAATGACCTGGAAAGCCGTAAGTTTTAATGATAGAAATATATATTCATTTTATAGGCACTTTTTGAAAATTAAGCAGTTTTTGGAACCTAGCCTGCTGAAATTAAAAAAAAAACCCCACAGATTCAGGAACTTTGTGAAAATGTCATCCAGAATGCAAGATTATTATGTATTACAGTATACTTTAAATTTATTGTCTGGATTGGGGATTGGCAAGATGGTAAGAGCATTTTAAATTTCATCAGTTTTAGCTAGTATGGTCAATGATAACAGATGGTGGTAACTGCAGTCTGTTAACCTCTGAAAGGCTATTTGTAGCTCACTTGTTAGCTGAAGAATTGATTAAGATATTTAATGGACAATAACTAAAGGTTGATGTGAATGGAAGGCCCCTTATTACTTAATTTCTTTGCTTGAGTTGGATCATACTTCCAGCTGACACATTTTTAAATTTCATGTTGTTCAGGAGGCCCCTGTTGTTTTATAAGATTTTTGGGAACAATGCAGGGGAATTGGGAAGATCTAATGCACAAGAGTTCATTCCTATCTTATGTATTATCTAGTAAAATTCTTTAAATAAACGTATGTGTCAGCTGTTTTTCCCATCTTAGAGCTTGGGCATATAGCTGAAAATAAGGCGATAAACACAGTTGGGGTTTCACTTAGCAAACTGCGTCTTTTAAAGACAAATTTCTGTTTAATAAAAACCAAAACAATCTCAATTTCTTTGCTAAATGAGGACTACCTATATATGAATCTAGCCTTTAGGAGATTTTTTCTTCAAATTGTTAGGGTAGTACCATATTTTTTTCCATATAAAAGAATATATTTAAAGATTAACGATAAAAACCACCCATGCATTGTTTGATAGAATATTATACTAAACATTATGATGAAGGCAATAAAATAAAAACATACAATGAGATGAACTGTTTTGATTTCACTAATTAATTTTGGTGACTTCCTCTTGAAATGGACGTGGAGTTTTTCTGTATAATATTTTATAAGTCGCCTGGGCACTTTGATATCTAAAACAGGTATTCTATAATCTTTTTAAAGATTTATACTATACCGAATGATTTTTTAAAAAAAGAAATTATTTTGTCATCCATTAACTCAGCCAGCAGCCATAGTATTTTCCAGATAATGGAAGCAATTTGATAGCCAGTCTACTGTAGAGATGGTGACTCTAGGAACAATTAATCAATTATAATGTATTTTGCTGGGCTTCTGCTTTCTATTAAGTACTACTTCAACCCAAGTAATTAATGTTTTGCTGCATTCACTGCCTAGAATATTTGTTGGCTAGTGGGTTTTTAGTCAGCTCCAAATATTATACAACAGGCATTTGTAAACACTGAACTGTTTTTGAAATCATCTTGCAGAAATTTGCTAGAAAAAAATTATCTCAGAGCTATGTTCAGATTTTGTAATGGTTATAAGACAATCTCCTGTATTTTCAAAGCAAAAGGGGTGCTCACATTGCAGCACTGGTCAAAAGGGCCCCACAGAGTTTATACTACCTGAGACTTCTCAGAAAACAACAACTGAATGAAAAACTGCTGGTGACCTTCTACCGCTCTACCATAGAGAGTATTTTAACTTACTGCACCTCTGTATGGTTTGCCAATTGCACAGTGGCAGATAGGAAAGCACTCCAGAGGGTTAACGTCATAGCCCAGAAGAACATTATTTGCCCTCTCCCCTCTTTGGAAGAGTTTTATAGCTCCCACTGCCTTAAGAAAGCTCAAAACATTCTCAAAGTTCCATCTCATCCTGGGAAACCTTTTTTTGAACTATTACCATCTGGCAGACGGTACAGAATAATAAAAACAAGGACAAATAGGTTGAAAAACAGCTTCTATCCCAGGGCAGTAGCTCTTTTGAATTCTGCTGTATAGTGTAGTATTGGTGTGGTGTCGGGGTTTTTTGGTTCAATGTGTGGTGGGTGAAGGATGTGTGTTTGTGTTTATTTTCATGGTCATGATGTGCACTGAAGATGGTGTTTGATTTCGTTGTACGAGGTGCAATGACAATAAAATAAACTAATTAACAATCTCCGTAACTGTGATATTATAGTAGACAGAAGTCACGTCTATATATTTGAAGCACCCTATGTATAGAATCAAACTTGTAAATTAACTGTATTTTGTCTTGCAGTGAAGATGCCTATATGTTAACACTGCATTCCTCTGAAGCCACACTCATTGTGAGTGGGAATGATCCAGTATGATTTCCTTGACCAAGTAGTTAAGATTCCCAAGACGTTAGAAGAAATAGCTGTTAGAAGAGTTTGCATTACATAATCAGAACCTGATGCTAGAATTTTTTTGACATTTCAATCTTGGTAGCAGATTTCTGTTAGGCACTTTTGCTTCTAGTAGAAGTATACAGTATTGACAACTCGCAGCAGACAACTTTGTTGCCAACTCACCACGGCAAACTCATCATCGCCTACTCCCTGTGGCCAACTTACCAAGTTGGCTGTGGCAAGTTGGCTGTGGCGAATTGTCATAAACCTATACAAGAGGCTGGTAAAGAGTATTATACTGCATCTGGTTATTAGCTAATTAGAAGGTATGCTAAATAAATTACTTTATTAAATAAATAAATACATTCCTTAATAGCCATACTAAATCAGCTTATCCACTGGATCACTTTTAGTTTGGATCACTTTTTTCATTGTTTTTCTGTTTTTCTCCATAAATTCTCCATATTTCTTTTTTTTTTTAATGTTTTTTTTTTAATTTTTACAGAGCTTAAATGGTGTCTGGCTGAACTGTGAACGCATTGACCCTTCAAGGGCCTATATTTTACAAGAGGGGGACTTTATCCAATTAGGTGTGCCTTTAAAACACAAAGAAACTGCTGAATATGAATATGCACTGATAAAGGAAGAAAGGAAGATAATTAGCCCATTTTTGGCACAGAAACATGAGCAGGGGACAGAGAAAGTAAAAGACAGAAGTAAACGTAAAATTAGCTTGGAGGAATCAGAGACATCTGGAGCCGAAGGGCCTTCCCATTCTAGATCCAAGAGAGATCGAGCATCCTCTGATAATGACTCTTTGGGAAAATCTCAGGAAGGCAGTATTGATCTGTCTAAACCACCAATGGAAAACACGGAAACCATAGTACTACTGTCATCAAAACCAAGTAAAAAGGAGAAGAAAAAAAACCACTGTAACTCTGTTCAGCCTGATCAAGTATTTCTCATCTCTAAGGAACAAAAAATACCAAGTCTGGAACAGTCTTGGAACAGTTTGGAACAAGTAATAAAAACTCTGGAAGACATGACAAAACTCAAAGCCAAAGTGCAGGAGAAACAGACAGCAGTCTTGACCGTAAAACAAAAACCCAAATTTGCTCCAAAAGAGATTCAAGTATTGGAGCAGGAGCTGCAACAACTGCAAGAACAGTTATGTACGGAGCAGCAGCAGCAGCAACAACAAGTAGAACAGTTAGAGAAAACTTTCTGTAATGAACTACAGGTAGGTATAACCATGATAAGCTTTCATTTATCTTTTAAAATAGTCAAGCTTTAGGTGAACCTAAACTAGAGGGGGGGGCGGGACTGCAATGTACTTGGAAAATGCCAGTATTTGTGGTAAAGTATTCTAATAAATGTAGCATTTGGACTTCTGAAAAAGGTAACTTTTTTGGTAAAGTTAGTGACATCTTCTATAATTTTTAACTTTTTAAACCTATTTTATGCATAATCTGCTGTCTTTTGTAGTGCAGTACTAGCACTTCATTCAAAGAAAGAATACATCCTTTGGCTTCTTAAAAAAATGATCATCCCTAACATGAATGACCAGAGGGAGGGAAAGGTCAACCTTTTTAATATTGACAAATCTTTTCAGATTTTTAGTCACCGTCACACAATTTCAGTGATCCTCTCCTTTCTTCACAGAAATTGAAAATGTGAAAAGTTTCCTCTCTCCATAGATTTTGCAAATTTCAGTCTTGGTCAATATGACAATTCTAAAGAATTCTAGTACGCTTATTTTTAAAAAATAGAATTTGAAGGACTAATGGGTGCCACTATGGGAAATGATGTAGTTCCCTGGCGTGTTTTTCAAGAATAAAACAGAATTTTTATTTTTTATCTTTTACTCTTGTTTAAAATATAGTTTTAAATTACAAAGAACCCTCCTTTAAAATAAAAGAGTAATTTCATTTGATGAAAAATAAATATTAAATAAATATATATTAATGGAATATATTCTGATTACTGAGTTTAGTTCTCCAGAGTAGTTGTACCTCGGGGGAGAAATCTTGTAACACATTTTAAATTGCATGTTTTCAATAAACAACACTTTAAAAACACTTTTGGAAAAGGTAACATATATTAATATAGAAAAATTCAACAGCATCTATTAGGTTCAAGTGTTTTCAGCTGAAGATGGGATTGTTTTTCTTCTGGTATGATAAAAGCCATTGATGTTTCACTGCTTTATCCGTTTCTTTAAAGTTGTTGTTTGGTAGAAGAGAGAGGGTTAGAATTAGGGTTAGCCCTAAAAGAGAACAAAAGAGCATTTTGAACATTCAACAATAGAAGCATTCACGTTAAAAGTACAGTATAGTGTTTAGCAGGATATACATTTGATTAGCAAAAATGAAGATAATTTTTCAGGATTTATTTATATTTTAAAATTTTAGTTTTCACAACCTGTAATTGTCCTCTGTTGCATTTTTTAAGTGTGTGGAGAAAAAACTTTGTACATGATATCCAGCAAACTGACATTAGTTTTTTAAATATTTTTTTCTGCTCGTGATTCATATTGCAATTCATACAGAAAGCAAAGGAAGAACATGGAGAAGAAATACTGAAGGACCAACTTGCTCAGGTTCTACTACAGGTAGTAATGGAGATTTTTTTGTTTTTAATCACTTAAAAGATAAAACCTAGTTATTAGAGTCATAGAAATCTTTTCATTTCCCCATGGAGTTGGTTTTATTTTGCTCTATTTTATGTTCTGTTTATCCCCTCTGTGTTTACTCAGGATTTTACTTTCTTTGTGGCCAGCTCCATCTTTTCCCTGGTCCAATCTAACTGGATTTGGCATTCCTATGCTATTTGTATCCTTCTTAAAAGATTTTTTTGGCCTTATTTTCATAAAAATATTCATATATCTCCACCACATGATTATGGGCCTTAGTTTGTTGGTCAAAAATTGAGAATACAGTTAAAAACCTTTGTTTTGCCACAAATTCAGTTCTGAAGCTATTATGGTCACTTATAGTTTCTCCAGGGAGGGACTGCAGCTTGTTTAATTGATCCGTAGTTGTAGTTGCTTCATCCACCTGATATCCAGACCAATTACCTTGCCCTACTAAGGAAGCTAGTTCCTGATATCTAAAATTCTGTGTTGGCAGTTTTAATACTGTATTTCATAGGCCTGACTGTCAACTTTCCATTGTTTCGACAACCTACTTGATAGTTGTCCAGAATTCATTCTGTTTTGTTTTTTATATTTATTTCTTTTCCATCTCCGTATTGCCGCCTGTTGGTTTCCTATCAAGTTTGTGTTTTTCCTGAACTTTATATAATTCAGAGATAACGGAGATGTGACCACTGATAAGTTGCTAGGACATCAGTTGAGTATCTTGGTGTAGTGTAAGTCATTATAGTGTTGGCTTCTCTAGATGAAAGTAGCCAACTTCTTGTTTTGAGGGAATTGTTCTTGCTTAAAATTTATATTTTATTTATTCATCATTCATCTTTTAACAACTTTTTACATGAAAACTCCTTAAATAAAGAATATATATACATAGAGGGCAAGGAGGGCAGAATGATGAAAGCAAAGGGACCTAGCCCTTTTGTGTGTGTCTTGTGACATTACATACATATACAAAAAGGGTGGCAGTTTGCAACACAACACGGCAATATTATTTTCATCATTTAGTGCATATTTTTAAAGTTAATATCTGTGTGTTATCATAGACTTCTACTTTTTTAGTGTTTTATAGTTTGATAATCGTGTATAGGTGAATATTTGTACATTTTATGGAACACATTCAGAAGAGTTGAATTTTCATGGCAACCAGCTTCAGAGATATTAATTTGAATGCCGATACTGTTTTTCTTTACTTTTAATTTTTAGCATCAGGCCCTGATGGAAGAACTGAATCGTAATAAGAAAGATTTTGAAGAAATAATTAAAGCCAAGGATAGGGAATTGAAAGAAACCAAGGTATGAATAGACTCTATGAACATATGGAAAATTGATAGTGCAGACATTCTACAATCCTCTTTTAAATGCCTATAAAATTTCTTCAGGAAGCTCCTGTCTTTCTTTCCATCGATACAGTGTTAACTGCCCTTGTTTTTTCCTTTCTATGGTTGTGAATTGAAAAGCAGTATTTTAACTAACCATATTGGCAAAATTTATATTTCTGAATACATGATACTTCATCGTAAGAAGCACGTTGTCCCTTTCCTAGTTTCAGCAATGGCATTCCTAGTGTTTTTGTGTTCTGTCTTGGCCATAGGAGGAGAAGGAGAAAGCAAGAGCACAAAAAGAGGAGGCACTGAGCCAGATGAACGATGTATTGGAGAATGAGCTGCAGTGTACAATTTGTTCTGAACATTTTATTGAGGTAAGATAAATATTATTGTTTGTTCAAAAGAGAAAATTTTAGAGCAAAGTGCAAGTTTGTTCTTCATATTTTTAGGAAAACCATGGGGGAAGATTCCCTGTGGAGAAAGCTTAAATAAGTTACAAAAGATTTTATAAAAAGATTTTTTAAAATGTAGACTAGAACTACTGGAGCATATCCGATCAATTTATTTAGCAACAGTCAATGAAGAAGTCAATTGAGGCAAACATGAGAATATCAGAAATAGATAAAACATTTTTTTGAGATGCCTTTCTTTGCTTTGCCCCATTTTTCCAGGTTAGACACATGGATACTTGTGAGTGTGTGTTTTCAGGTGATGACATACAGATTGTTGAATCTCCATGTCCCTATTGCTACCCCCTCTAGTAATCATACTTACCTGTATAATCCTTCTAGATTATTTTCTTTTGGGATTTTAATGAATTGGCTGAGATACCTGTTTCCTCCTCAGTATTAATTATTTTGGATTTTTTAAAAAAATTCTGGTTTATCAAAAGAAAAATGTGTGGGACATAATAGTTGTCTGTCAAGGAAGAATTGTTCCAGAAAACAAGACAAGAAAAAGTGGATTTCAGTTTTAAAAAAATATTTTTTTGTTGAACATCAGAAAGAATCCTCTTGGGTGGTGGTAGACCTTACTGGAAAGGTTGGGACAGAGCCTGAACAGTATTTGACAGAGATACTTAGTAGTTTGTGTACTGGACAAGGGGGTGGCTAAATGATTTCTAAGGCTCTTTCCAATGCTTACATTCTATGATTTAGAACTTAACATATTAATACATATAATATATATTATATAATATAATTTTGGGGTCTGAATGATAGGAGAATAGCGGTCAGTTCAGACTTGACCTCTGTGAGGTGCATCATACAAAAAGCGTATCAGTGAAGAGATCTGTCCAATGACTTCTGCCAAGGACTGGTTTCAAGGGCAGGTCCACATCTAGTGGTATCCAATCTAAGGAAGTAAATTTATGCTAGACATTAGGAGGTAGTTCCTCATAAGTCTTTGGAAGTGGTTCCAAACTAAGTGGTGATTTCTGCTTTACTGGAGGTTTTCAAATGGAAGCTGTTGCCCTTTTGAGGCCTGTCTGTTTCCCCAGGCATGCGGATAGATGATTAGCTGAGCCCAGGTGGGTTGGTTATTGGCCTTGGATGCCATATATTATGTTTCTTTTATTTTTGATTATTGTTTTTATCTTGTTGGTTACATATTGTTTTAATTTGTTAACCAACAAGAGTTATGTTTGTGAGAGGAATTGCTATTTATTTATTCAGTTTATATAGCCATCCTTCTCACTTTTATATGACTCAAGCAGCTTAAAATAAAACAACTAAAACAATAAAATAAAATGCACAATATAAAAGCAAATAAAAACAAAACCACATACCAGAAGGCATCCACATGGCCAGGAGATTGGCTTTAACCCACCTCAAGGGCCTCAGGCCTAGGGAGAAAGCCAAGTTTTTAAGGCCTTACAAAAGATCTAAAAGAATGGGGCTAATACTAATCTCAAGGAGGAGGATGTTCCAAAGGGCAGATGTCACAGGAGAGAAGGCTCTCCTGGGCCCAGCCAGTTAATCGTATGCCCTTCCTGTCGGCTCTGACAGGACAGATAAAAACAACTAGGGAGAAATGGTTCCACAGGTAACCTGATCCTAGGCCATGAGGGGCTTTAAAGGTGACAACCAGCACCTTCAATTGCATCTGGAAGCATACCAGAAGCCAATGCAGCTCGTGGAGTAGTGGTATCCCATGCGCTATATGACTGCCCACGTTGCTGCATTTTGCTCTTAATTGAATACTCTTCAAGGGCAGCTCCATGTAAATTGAATTGCAATAGTCTGATCTGGAGGTTACGGGAGCATGAGTGTCTGTGATTAGGGTCCCCTAGTCCAGGAACAGGAGCAACTAACACACAACCCTAAGCTGTGCAAAGATCTTCCTAGCCATGGCTGCCATCTGTTCTTTGAGCAGGAGCCGTGAGTCTAGGATAACCCCAGATTGCACAGTGAATCTGTCTGGGAAATGCCATCCATCCAAACCCAAAGATGGAAGATCCCTGGAATCAGAAGGTCCAAAAACATAGTTCTACTTGGTCTTTCTTGGATTGAAGTAAAGATCGTTGTGCCCGATCCAGGCCCTCAGTGCTTTTAGAACCCCTTAGAAAGTAAATTAACTAAGCCGGAAGTGATTTAATACTATATGATGCTGTTTTTAAAACACTACCCCATTTTATAACTTTCCTTCCTCTCCCACATTTATTAAGTGAATCACTGTAGTTGTTAAATTAGTCACATGGTTGTTAAGTGAATCTTGTTTCCCCATTGACTTTGCTTGTCAGAAGGTCACAAAGGGGGAATCACATGATCCCAGGACACTGCAACCATCATAAATGAGAGACAGTTGTCAAGTATCTGAATGTAAATCACGTGACCCTGGGGATGCTGCAATGGTCATAAGTCACTTTTTCAATGCCATTGAAACTTTGAATGGTCAGTAAACAAATTATTGTAAGTCGAGGCCCACCTGTACTGTGGAAGAAATGTGACCAAATCTGTTATATTGCACAGTGGAAATATGCAGAATTACCTTGGAAAGTGCCAGGTTTATATTTAAACAGTTCTGTTTTATATAATTAATTCTTCCCTGAGATAAATTGATGAGCAAAAGAAGGGTCTTCTATAAAGTGGCACTTTTCTTGTGTTCTTGTTTTTATACAGGCTGTCACTCTAAATTGTGCACATAGCTTCTGCTCCTATTGCATTGGTGAATGGATGAAACGTAAGGTGGAGTGTCCGATATGTAGAGGGACAATATTATCCAAGACTCGGTCACTGGTTCTGGACAACTGTATTGACAGGATGGTGGAAAACTTGGATGCTGAGACAAAGCACCGGCGCCTCTCCCTTATCCAAGAGAGAAAAGGTGAGAGGTGGGTCCTCCATTCCTAGCAATTGAAAAATTTTTGTCAGTAGCTTATTTTAGGGAGTAATTTAGAAATGTATCGATAGCAAGTGAAATGTACTTCTCTAATTTAATTTTATTCCTGATGAAATCTCTTTACCTGCATTTCTACTAGAGTTTCAGGATTGAATTGTGCTCAGCTTTGAAAGGAGAACAATACAGCAAATTTGCCAGATATTTTACAAGTTTGTACAGTTGCATAGGTTAACCCCCTATTTGATCCATTGTTTAATATTTGTGTGTGTGTGTATGTCTGTGTGTGTATGTATGTTTCTATCTCACTTTCTTCCATTATGGAATTACAATATATAGCAATAGCACTTGGACTTATATGCCACTTCACAGTGTTTTATAGCCCTCTAGGCAGTTTACAGAGTCAGCATGTTGCCCCCAACAATTTGGGTCCCCATTTTACCCACCTCAGAAGGATGGAAGGCTGAGTCAACCTTGAGCCACTCAGAATCGAACTCTTGGAATGAGCAGTGAATTAGCCTGCAATACTGCATTCTAACCACTGCGCCACCACAGCTCTTATATATGGTTTTCCATTACAAGGATTGACCAGATACAGTTCTGCTTTGCTGCAATAAGCTTGGGCTTCGAAATGAACCAGGTCCTCAGGATCAGCTGATTGAAGTATCATGTTGCAAGTAAAGAAATGGTGTCTGTTGAGGAATCTAGTTTGCAGCTAAAATTTAGTGGTCTCTTTATATTGTTCCACTTTTTTTGGATATACAGTGATGAGATAATGGGTACGCACATTTTGTAATAACTGATCTCTTTCCTTAATAGTCTCTTTGGAACAGTTGTGCCATTAAGTAGGATACATACATACATAAGTGTGTGTGTGTGTGTTTGTATTTGTATGTGTGTGTGTTTGTGTATGTATATGTATATGTAGGGCAGTGAGCCCTAACCTAGTGTCTGAAAACTATTCATTTTCTGTGAGATTACTGAAGATAGTCCCTGATATAGGTGCTAGGCAGCTAGGATAAATAGCTTGAAATGTTTAAAATCTTGACAATGGTTGACTTTTAGGAAATAAAGATAGTTCTAATTTTCCTGCCTTATATTAACATCAGGGTTTTCAGACTTTGTCCCTGTGCATTTAAAACAAAACTTCAAAAAATTATTGATCAAACATTATCAGTGTAGGGCAGGAAAAGTAGCACAAATGCTGTAGAACCATGAATACTGATACATTCATTAGGGAAGGGTTTTATCCATGGGCTACCAAACTCCTGAATGGAAAATAACCTTACAACATAGTGTATGTGACTTGCGGGGCTGACATGACGTGCAGTAAATTCACATGGTTCAATAGGGTTGTGTGCTTGTTGGTAGAATTCACTAGGTTAAGAGATTTTCTGTCTTCACTGTGAATTGTATTGTGTGTGGGGGTTTCACGAAGGGAGGCTCAGCCAATCTCATTGTACACATGTTGTACTCTGACAATAGAGGTTTGAACTTTGGGTGTCAAACTCATGTTGTCACAGTGGCGTCACATGACGTATCAGGACTCTTTTCCCCTTTGCTAAACTGGGCGTGGGCATGGCCAGCATGTGATGCATCCAGCTCGCAGGCTGGGAGTTTGACAGCCCTGCATTAGAGTATAAAACGTTATCAGCTGTAGGTAATAAAATATTAAAATTGGAATAAGTCCATAGGTATCTACATAGGTATCTACATGAAACCTGTGCATATCTGAACAAATTTATTCATGAGATTAATAGATTTCTACTCTGTATGTCTATATGTGACTTGAAATCCTAGTAGGACCCACCTCATCCTACAAGTTTATCTACCTATGACCAGTGGTTCTCAATCTGTGGTCTGAGGACCCCTGGGAAGCCATGTAACCATAAGGGGTCTGCGAACACTTGAAGAAATGTTATGATTTAAATCTTGAGTTAAATCTTGGGGGTCTATAGCAATAGTCCGTGGCCACAAATGTTTTTAAAGGAAGTCCTTTGTGAAGAAAAGGTTAAGAACCACTGGCTTTGACTATCTATGGAAGTTCTCCAGTTGGTAACTTCACTAGATATTTTTGTATGTAATCTTGTGACAGAGATTTATTTGAAATAAGTTTATTAAAATTATGTATAATTTTTGTATATTAAGGTATCTATATCAGCCTAAGTCATACAAACATTGTATACACTAATTACTGTATTTTTGTGTTTAATTGCAGGAAAGCAGATTGTTCCACCAAACCCACCATCAGACAGTGAGAGCAGTAGTCTTACCTCTTCTTCAGACAGTGAGAGCAGTAGTCTTACCTCAACATTAGATAGTGAAAGTAGTAGCCTTCCATCTATGCATTCCCTTAGTAGTACTTTCACAAGCAGCTCTGAAAGTGATTATGAGGGTGACTACGATAGTCCCCATGTGATATAAAAATCTACTCTGCATGTATGCAGCTTTTTGGAATCTCAAGATGGTTTCTGTTGGGAAAAAGGGTATTTGGAACAAAGAAGATTTCGAATTTTAAATGGTGGATTAAAGGAGCTTTGCAGGATCCCGTTCTTTTCTTCATTGCATATATGGATATCTTTACCTCCAAAAGTCCAAATTTTCAATTGTATGACCTATTTGTCACACTGGACTCATGGTGTTTAACCCTTGTCTGTTCTTGCTATGAAAACTAGGGTTATGCAAACCTATTTGAAAGATGCTTCACAGCATAAAGGAATGTGTATTGAAAAAGTCCTGTTTGTCCTGAATCAGTCAAGTTGCTAATATTTTTTTTTCCAAATTCATGCTCTTTCTTTTCTACAGTCAAGTGAAAAGAGCAGGAGCAGCTTCCAGAGCAAATGCATGAACCTGGCAAAACACAGCTATTTATTGATTAGAAGAGTAGTGTTTCATACATGCTTCTGTGTGTTATGAAGCAGATTTCTTTCAAAGGTTTTCATAGCTTGAATAAAAATTGTGGATGAGAATGCACGAGCACAAATTTGAATTTTCTCTCAGTAACTTTAACAATGATAGTTGATCAACTGAAGTTTATACTATGATGTATCATTTGTGACAGCAATTTATATATATATATCTAATGGTTCATAAGAAGAATAAGAATAGTAGCCTCAGTTATAACTTTAAAACATGTTAATTTAACATGATAATTGTTAAAGTTTGCAGGAAGTGTACTGTGTTTTTCATAAAAGGATCTAAATTGTTTTCCTCAATTTCTGTTGCCAGAATAAATAGAAATTAATTCAAAACCTTGTGGGAGGGGGAAGTAACTACTCAGGACACCTTAAGATTACAGTGAAGAAAATCACCAGAGTGAAGGAAGTGCATTTCTGAACAAATGGAAGATCACACAATACCAGTGTTCTAGAATTTTATTGTCATAAGTGTACAACACCCGTGTTCCAGGCTTTGCATTCAATCCATCAAGCAATTGACTATGCTTTTTTTGTTTTGGCATTACTTGAAGACATTGTTTTATTTATTAATTTAGGTACAAGATATAAAAAAGAAATAATCTTTTATTTCTTTGTTTATGAATTTTTGTACAGTCAATTCAGTCTACCTATTTTGGTTTTAACAAGAATGGTTAATTTTACACTTTAACGACTTTGCAAATGTAAATGTTAAGTATCATTACAAGCAATTGTAAGCAGCCTTAATAGTTGTCAATGCGTTACTGCAGCAAAACTCTTATGTGACAAGGTCCTATTCAGACTGTTCAGCCCAGAATTTATTGGTGGAGTTACAGCCAAGTGAAAAAAAGTACACTCCCTTTGAAATGTTTTACTTTTTCAACATATTTCAATATTTAATCTTCATTTTAACAATATTGATAAAGTAAGTATACTTATACATTTGTCACCTCAAATACCTAAAATTAGGTTTAGGTTACCAGATCTGGTGCAAATGATTAGAATATTGTTAGAGAAGATTTGGGAGAAACTTGCCTTATTAAAATCTGAGACATTTGGTTTGCTTTATTCTTAGTTGCTGAGGTGTGTGATATCATAGGTCTATATCAAAAGATATTCCTGAAACCTTCAGAAAGAAAAATATAATTGTCTATGACTCTGGAAAGAGATTTAGAAAGCTTGCCAAAAAATTGGATATTAATCATTGCACTTTATAGAACAGGGCTGTCAAACTCCCGGCTTGCGGGCCAGATAAGTCATGCACTGGCTACACCCACTCCTGGTTTAGCAAAGGGGAAAAATGTCCTGATACGTCACGTGATGCTGCCATGATGTGAGTTTGACACCCCTGGTATAGAAGATCATCTACTAATGGAGAAGATTTCAAACAAGTGCCAACTTACCCAGACCAGGCTGTCCCATCAAGTTCAGCCCAAGAGTAGAACACAAGTTGCTGAAAGAAGTTTCTAAGAACCCCAAAATTTCATAATGTAACCTATAAGCTGTTGCTACTGCTGATATCAAAATGCACAAGCTGCACATATTAGATCTATATGGAAGGTGCATCAATAGGAAACCTTTGCTGTTCAGAATGAACATCAAGGCAAGGCTAAAGTTTGTTCATGAACAACTAGGCAAAGACCAGGACTTCTGGAACAATGTCTTCTGAACAGAAGAGGTAAAGATAGATATTTGGCCACAGTACCAGAAAACATGTTTAGTTAAAACCTAACGTATCACCAAAAGTACCTGATACCAACTGTAAAGCATGATGGTGGAAATTTAATTAAAGTTAGGTTGTGATTTGCTGCATCAGGGCCTGGGTAATTCACCATCATTGAATCTACTATGAATTCTTCATTGCATCAGTGGGCCTTTAAGGATAATGTGATGTTTGAAACTTAAGCCTCAACTAGAAGTGAACCTGCAGCATGATAACGTGTCAAGAAATAGCTGAGCGGAAAATAGAGGGTTCTGGGATGGTCAAGACAAAAGTTGGACCTGAGGTTTTGTGGGGCAATTTGAGATGCATGCAAGAAGCCCCTCAAACATTGTGTAGCTGAAAAAATTCTGAATGGAAGAATGGGAAAAAAATTCTTCCCAGATGATATCAGAGCTGCTAGGTGGTTATAAGAAATACATATTTGAGGTTGTTTTTGCAACTGGAGGAAGAACCAGGTATTGGAGCCAAAGGAGTGCTTTTTCCACAGAAGGAAATTGTATTTGTTGTGGAATAATTATAGTCAAATTTTCATAGTTTTTTTGTTCATCTATATTGTTTGAAGATAAAATATCAATATGTCAATATAAGTAATAGTTAAAAGTTTATAAATCATTTTTGAATTTTCAATAGTTCTGCACAAATATTACCTAAAATTTAATATGTTCTCCACACAAGTCCTAATACTAGATGGAAACAACTTAAATGAGTAAAATATTATACATGCTCAAAGGTGCTTTTTCAAGAAGCAATTGGATTTTCTTTGTTTTTCCTTGAAGACGTTTCTTATCCAAGAAACTTTAGTCCAATTATTTTTATGATGGTTTTTAGTGTTAGTTCTTGGACACACAAGGAATTTGTTTTTGGTGCATATGTTCTCAGTGTACATAAAAAGAAAAAAAAATACATTCATCAAGAATCATAAGATACAACAGTGATAGTCATAGGTTACTAAATTAGCAATCAAATCATACTAGGAAACAAGAATATAAATCATAAAGATATAAGTAATAAGGTTATAATAATAAGTAGGAGAAGATAGGTAATAGGAAGGATGAGAAGAATAATAGCAATACAGTCTTAGTAAATAGTTTGACAATGTTGTGGAAATTAGTTGATGGCAGAGTGATGGCATTTGGGAAAAAACAACACTTGTGTCTAGTTCTGGTGTGCAGTGCCCTATAGCATCGTTTTGAGGGTAGAAGTTGAAACAATTTATGTCCAGGATGTGAGGGGTCTGTAGATATTTTCACAGCCCTGTTTGACTCGTGCAGTATACAATGGAAGGCAGGTTGATAATTTTTCTGCAGTTCTAATTATCCGTTGAAATCTCTGGTCTGTCTTGTTTGGTTGCAGAACCAAAGCAGACAGTTATAGAGATGCAGATGAGACTCAATAATTCCTCTATAGGACTGTATCAGTAGCTCCTTGGGCAGTTTGAGCTTTCTGAGTTGGCGCAGAAAGAACATTCTTTGTTGTGCTTTTTTAATGACCTTTTTGATATTAGGTGTCCATTTAAAGTCTTGATATATGATAGACCCTAGAAACTTGAAGGTCTATACAATTTTTTCCAAGGTGATGGATAATGTATTTTTTAAAAACCCCAATGTTACTATTTAATTACTTGAATTATTTATCTATTACAATGGAACACTCACACAGTGATTCCCATCCATACAGTTACATCTAAATCCCCAAGTTTAAAATTAATGCCTCGCTCGGTATCATAAAACGGAGAGAATGAATAGCTGTTGGAAAATAGAGAAAAATGCCCTAACTTGCTTCATCCGTAGAGTACAGAAATTGAAAAGTATACCGACAGTAACTAACAAAATAAAGCTATTAGTTTTCGCTCGCCAACTCAGCTGCCTTCGGGAACTGGAATAAAGCTCGGGCCGTTCATTGCTCAGTTCTAACCGCCGGCCAGTAGGGGTGCCATTCCCAGCCGCGCCTGCCCCAACCTCCGTTTTTTCCCTCGTCCTTGCTTTGCGTCATCAGTTCGCGCCTGCTCAAAGAAAGAACCCGCCCCAGAGAGCAGCTGCCGGGAAACGAAAGTGAATTGTGGCGGAATATATAGAGTTGGAGTGGAGGGGGGGGTGTCAGGCTGCCGTTCCTCCTACCAAGCCCAGGCGCACCTGTGGACAGCTCCGAGCCCTGCTCTTCTCTGCTCTCCTTTTTGTTCCGGTCCGAGGCAGAGCTCCCTTCCCCACCCTTGTGAGTGTAACAGGCAAAGGCCTGGGGAGGGAAAGCGAGCGAGCGAGCTGAGGAAGACGAGAGCTGGCGGCGCACGGTCGGCTCTTCCGGTCGCCCTTCTTGTTTTCTCTCCCAAGGCGCTGGTCGGTTCGTTCCCGCCACACAAGAGGATCCCTCGCCTTTCGCTCGCTCTTCTCTGCGTGCTTCTATGCCCGTTATAAGCATGGCGATGACCTTTTCCCACCGCAGACGCCCCGCATGTCGTTGGCCGTTTGCCCCTCTTCTCTCCCTCCTTTTTAATTTGCCTTCGTCGCCTCCACCCGAGCTTTTGGGGCCTCGTTAAATTAGCCAGGGATCTAAACCTATACTTCAAAAAAATAGGTTATTTTGGACTCATTGGTGTTTTGCTTTTGAGGCTCACCTGCTTTCAAGATTGCCCATTTTGAGTTTGCCTGTAAAACTTTTTTTCAGCCACCTTTTGCTCCGAAGTTTTATCCTGGGGCTTCCCTATTCCATTTTTGCTTTATGTATAAAGTGCTGCTTATTTGTTGATTCTTTTATGTCTGTGATTTCTTCAGTAAAGGCATTCCTTCCCTCTCTTCTTGCAAAATTTTCTTAAATATTTTTTATCCCTCAGGAACTGATATCCCAATTAAAATTATTTCTTTATAATTCTGAGTACCTTATATTTTAAAACATGACTGTCCGTCCAGTTTACACTTTTTAATGTTTCTATTGGGAGGTTAGGTGTGGCATTGAGGTCAAACAGCATCAGAATAAAGTTTTGATATTATATTCCATTATTCTGGAAAATATAGCAATGTATTGTAGCAAATTTTTATATGTTTCAAAGTTAATAAAAGTCAGATCTCTCTTGCTCATTTTTTCTATTATGTACTGAAATAAGGCCTTTTGAATGAGATGAGACTTGAATTTGTTATATAAAACTGAACTACAGAGGAGTTAAATGTTGAGCCATTCTCTGAATTGACTCTAACCCTAACCAGACTACATTCTGTAATTGGCAGGTGTTCATCTGATTCTCACTATAATGGGATTTTTTTTCTTTTAAGAGTCTTATGTAATTTATTTCTGTGTGGATGAATATGATGGAATTCACCTTCTTTAATAAGAAAATACAATACACTTTGTTTCACCTCACTTGCATCTAGGAATGTATATAATGTAGGAGATACTGAACTTTTCTTAGATATTTTTACCAAAAGAATAAAAATGTAAGAATTATTCACTTAGCTATAAGCTGCACAGGCAGCTGTAAATTCCATGCAACAATATTTTTGGATACCTCTATTGGCATTAATGTGTCTTTGTGTTTCTGAAATCAGCCTTTTTAATATTTAGGTTTTTTTTAATGCTTCAACTTTTTTTTAGAAACTATTTTTTTTGGTACAAGTTTTTAATTGACTAATTATTAGTCAATTCCATTGTATGAATGGGGCACATGAAAATATGTATGATTCTAGTCTCAAATGTACTGTTTTTATTTAATTTTTAATTATACAATAAGATCAGAGAAAAATAGAAAAAATGGTGTAGTATATCAGTTTGAAAGCTGGATTAAATATTAAAGTAAACCAGTATCAATTTAAATAATTGACAGCTGTGTCACTGATTCAATTTATAAGTCATAAAAATACTCTGATGTTAGGATACATTTACTAAATTTTGTGTATGATATGAACTCACTTTTTAGATTATAATCTAAAAACAGTTTCCAGACTTACCTGAATTTTACATCAAATTCAGTTAGTTTTGATATCATTTTTCTGGTAATTTATGCTTTCCAATAAAAAGCATACTGGAATGAAGTTTAAAGGGTCTTAACATGTACATGTTGAATTCAGTATATTTTATAAGAAAGTAAGTTTTAATCACTTAATAAAAAAATGATTATGATTAGAAAGAAACTTAAAGTGGTGGCATTTGACTAAATAGGCTTACTATTTTAATGTTTTACCTTGTTAAAATACTCAGAAGTAACATTTGATTGAAATAAGTGAATATTTTTTAAAAGATAACGTGTTAAAAGGAAACAAAAATGTTTTGGAAGATAATTGTGAAGCCTATTCAGACATGTTTTATTTGAAAACAGGCAATAGGTAAAGCTTTATTTTTCCTTTTCTACTCTCTTTCAAATGAATTTAAAATGCACAGAGGCACTCCAAATTTCTATATAAAATATTTACAAAAAGATTGGAAACTAGAGTATTCTATTGTCTTAGAATTATGCGATCTATATGAATTTATTGGTAAAATATACTCTATTTTCTGACAGTAAAAATGAAGAGAAGAACAGACCCTGAATATGGCAGCCCGCAGAAAAGGCAGAAAAAAAGGATAGAAGAGTTGGGTCTGACTCTCAGTTCCACATCAGATGATGAAACCCAACTTAATAGTAACCATGCAACTCAAGGTATTCATTGAAGCAATCATTACATAAATTCCTGAAGCTTTCAGTCATTTTGAGAACATTGTATGATGGAAAAATGCAACTATGATAATTTTAAAACTCCCATGCTCAAACATTTATTTCTAACTTTGTTGCATTGAATTTATAGCAATCTTTCTCTACTGTTCTTAGTTGAATTGTTATTAATGAGAACACTGTAATAAAAACTATGAAGTATCAGGGTTGTGAATCAGAAGGTTGTGGAATGTTTTAGCCTAGCCCAGCATCCAGTCACAGCTAACTGCACAAATAAGAGAAGGACGACTGACAGGTTCAAAAATCAAGACATGCTGAGCTTCCTCTAAGCAGTTTCCTTTATTATTCGTTGCCTATATACAGAAATCTTGCCAAACTAAAATAGATTACTTGCACCATTAAACATACGCTCTGAGAATTCCTAGGGAAGAGCTGTGTTAATTCTTTCCCCCTACACTAAGTATTTAAACTTCACTGCCTTTTGCTCCTCTGGAATCAATTCCCTTCAAACTAAAATAGTGTAAAATAGATGTTTTTAGCTTGTGCAATCTAAGGATACTGACAGATATATGGAAAAATGAGGACAGCTACGTATTCTTTGGATCCTTGTTCAGTCTGAATTTAGTAGTCAGTTAAGTCTTTGCTGTCTGTATATACCTTAATCCAGGGGTGTCAAACTCTATTTCATTGAGGGCCGCATCAGGGTTGTGTTTGACCTTGGGGGGCCGGGATGTGTGTGGCCAAGGTGGGCGGAGCCAGCTGGATATCATTCGTGTTGGGAGGGGGTACCTGTAGTGGCCTGAGCACTGTGCCAGCGAAAATGGACTTCGGAGCTCTGTTTTCAGCTGGCACGGCCTCCTGCAATCCTTCGCCAGTGAAAATGGAGCTCTGTTTCCACTGGCAGAGGCACTGTTGGCTGGTCCTTCACTGTTTCCAAGGTGGTCCTATGGGCCAGATCTAAGCACGCTGTGGGCTGGATCTGGGCCCTGGGCCTTGAGTTTGACACCCTGCCTTAAAAGAATAGATTGTAAAAAATAGATCATAAATATATAAGTGAGGGGTAATACTATCTCACTAGCTTTAAAGGAGATGAAGACATATTCAGTGGCTTTGAAAAACTAGTTTGATATTTGATTTGTAATTTTAAGCCAGACTCAGAATGAATAGTTGCTTATAAATCTCAAGCTGTCTGGAAAGGATTCATCCTTTTATTTATCTTCATTCCAATTTGACTTTCGAGATGGATTTGGGAATGAAAGCTATTTTGGTGGATAATATTGTTATTTTATCACTCTTGGCTCCAAAGAACCCCAATGCACAAGAGAACAGTTAAAAAGAATTGATATACACCTAAAACCCTCATGTCTGATTAATCGTTTATAACCTTCAATTGAGTGAAACGGTGCATCACAGGGCAACAGTTTTGAAATGGCATACCTCAAATGGGCTAACTTATAGAACACATCCAAAATCCAGGATCTAAGACTCTTATGGGATTGAAATTTGGCAAAATATATCAGCTTCACTGCTGCTGCATAGCTGTGCCACTGTGGTCAGTTACAATCATGTGCTTGTCTTATCCAACACTCTCAGCCAACTTTCTACAAGGAAAGTCAGTGGGAAAGCTGGCAGGAAGTCGTAAGTCGTTCCATCTCCCATTGCTTTTCTGCCTTTGGTCACTTTGATTCTGTTTAGATAAGAAAATATACAATAACCTGACAGGTCACGAGTTGTATAGTCAGTCATAAAATGACTAAATCCCAAAGACATTAAAAGTACAGATAGCTAAAGCAAAGTTCATTTTTAAACAGTCAGCTGAAATGGTAGTTCTTTTGTCCTACATCTGTCTGTTTTTAGTTGCTGAAAACAGCCTGGAATTAGGAGCTGTCACCATGACAGCCTTCTTTCTGCCCATCACATGTTAACTGATCTTAATATTTAGACTAGGAACAGGGCTGTTATGTACTGTATGGATTGGATGATTTTGAGGAGAAAACATTTTTAAATTTAAATTATTAAAAACATTTAGACTAATAGACATCAACACCTTAAACTGGGATGCTTGGAAATGGATAAGTTCTCTTGACATATCAATGGTTTCCCATGTTATTTGTTATTATATTCTGTGGTACCTCTCTTAGCTTTTGGAATGCCTAAAGGTTATTCATTAGCAATACCCACTGTTGTTATCTACATGAAACAACTAAGCAGAGTAATGAGAAATATGAATGTTAAGTTAATTTGGGAGAAAAATCTGAGGAATAGGAGGGAATGGGAATGTTTGTAAATAGCTAGAATTCTGATTCAATAAGAATGCTAGTTTATGTCACTCATTTGTTTCTGTTTAACTTGTATTCGTAATGAAAAGGTAAAACCAAATCAGGATAGTCTTCTGAACCAGAACTCTTAATTTGCTCTCATTTTAGTCCTCTTAAAATGTAAGGTCCCTACTAACCATGGTTTGTTAGATTTGTACATAATGCTAAACCATGACTGAAACTGGCTACCCCCTCTAGCAGAAAAACTAAAAGTGAGAGCACTCAGACATGCACCACCATAAAATCCGTACATTATTAATATATTACTTGATATAATTTTGTAATCAACTAATTTTTAGTATTGTTTTATTATAATAGACTACAGTTACACTACAGAAATTAACTGTTATGTGATCCTGTTTCAAAAGGAGACTGTGGCTAAAGAGTCACTTTCTCACATTTTCTCTATTCCGAAAGATCATTCCTGTTTGATTATTCTTAATCTTCATGTGTTTGGAAACAGAGAAAAGATGTATCCTAAGATGTGCATGTTCCAGATTCCATAGTTATGTATTAGGGCACTTAGTGTGAATGCAGTTGATATCAACCTCAGAATGTGACATTTGGAAATTTAAAATTTCAGAGAACTGCTGCTCAATTTTGGGACAGTATTAAAGTAGATAGTCCAATTTGATAAACGATAACCTATGTTCCTAGATTATAACTAATATATGTTGTGATGCTGATTTTTGAAGCTTCTATTTATTCTGTTTGGTTTTCAGATTCTTCCACCACAAGCAGCAGCGAATCTGATAGTGAGAACAGTGGGAGGCGACCTACTCTTGGCACCTTCAGCAATAAATTCAGTGCAGATTCCCTTGTGGAGGGCACATCTTCCCGTTACTCTATGTACAACAGTGTGTCCCAGAAGCTCATGGTGGGTCAGAGTACCTCTTACTGTGTAGGATCTGTCAGCTTGGTCCTGAGAGTACAATTAGAGTGTATCATTCTTCATTTGTTAGGGTGTTCTTGGATCCATTGATTCCTGATTTTCAACACTACTAAGACACATTTTTATATTCTTGGAATGTCACAGTAATGTAATAGCCTCTTAATCTTCCGGCATTTAGTTATATGTTGCTGGTCTTTTCTTACGTCTTCAACCATCACAGAGTCTGCAACCTGTAGCACATCAGAATTAAAATAGTTGAAGCATCTGTTATTCAGAACCTAGTAGTTATCCTTTTCTGATTATCTTCAGGAACTAGCAGATATTGATATGAGGGCATGTCATACCCCTGGTGGAGACTGACTCTGAGGGAGAGGAGGAACAGCCGACAGGGAGTGGAAGTGTGGCTCCAGAGGTTGTGGAGGAGGCTGGGGAAGGGCAGAGGCCGGCTGAGCAGTCAGAAGAGGACCCAGGCTCATTCCCTATCCACCCTAGGGCACCCAGGGGGAGAGAATAAGGGAGAGCCGTGGTCTGCTCAGGAGGAGAGGGCCTTGATCCTCTTCATGGGCTGCAGCTATGACAACTGAATAAGAGTACGGACTTGCGTATGGGCGAATGCTAGAAACAAAGCGTGGAAATATCTCTATGGTTCCTCTCTGAGTTTGGTGTGCTTCCCAGTGTTTGTTATCTGTGGACATCCTCCAGCCCTTATCTTGCCTGGTTTGTGTTTCTTTTTTCCTTCTTGTAACTGTTTGTGTGGGAGTTTTTTGTCTTCCTTTGAGAATATTCAGAGCTTGGAAGCAAAGTGAAGGAATAAAAGGGCCTTCATCTGTTTCCTCTGATTGTGTTTGTTTTGTATCCGACCCTGAGTCATCACAGGGCATTTGTTTTCACTTTCAAGCATTTTGAGACTTGGTGCAATCCCTGTGGAATAAACTTCTAGTTCCACTATACAGGTAGCCCTCGATTTATGACCACATTTGAATCCAAAATTTATGTTCCTAAGTGAGAACTTTGTTAAGTGAGTTTTGCCCTGTTTTATGACTTTTCTGGCCATGTTTATTAAGTGAATCACTGCAATTGCTAAATTAATAACATGGTTATTAAGTGAATCTGTCTTCCCCGTTGACTTTGCTTGTCAGAAGGTCACAAGGGGATCACATGACTCTGGGACACTGCAACTGTCATAAATGTAAGTTGTCAAGCATCCGAATGTAAATCACATGACCCTGGGGATGCTGCAATGGTCACAAGTATTGAAAAAAATGGTCACGAGTCACTTTTTCAGTGCTGTTGTAACTTCAGTCATTAAGTGAACTGTTGTAAGTCGAGGGCTACCTGTACTTGAAGTGTGATCAGGGGATTTCTAATGAATTCAGAATTTTTTTTTTTTCAGTTCAGCACACCAAACTGGCTTCCCTTTCATATTTTTTTACCCTAATTTTAAAATAATTTAAATCAATTTGTTGCTTAATTTGTTGGGTTTTTAAATAATACTTAAATTAATTTTTGAAAATTACATTTTTTAGATATTGTAGATCTTGTTGTGTTTTACACAGACTGTATGTCACCCTTTAAAAAGATGCGGTATAACCAAAATATGTGCATTAAAATAGTTTTAAAAAGCAAAGCATAATTGAGAGCTTAGGAGCAAGATTACTTTGGATAGGATTTTTAGTAACTCTTAGGAGAAAATTAAGTGATAATCTTGAACATCTATGTGTTGCATACATTATCAGTATGTATTTAATTATATTAATATTCTAGGGGGCATGGATTAGACATGAACTGAGTTTAGCTGTATGATTTTAATATTTTAATTAATAGTGTTGTCTTTTACAAACTAAGCGATCACAAAACAATCTGAATGATAGAAGTACAGATGCATTCCTAGTTCAGTGAATCTTTAAAGATAAATGAAATACCTTATTTTAGAACCTTTGGCAATGTATTTCCTATAAATATGCATGCCTGTATATAATACATTTTTATATATGTATGTACGTGGTGCCTGAAAATATGTGTGTTTACATGATCTTTTTGAAATATAGGATATTTCCTTTTAGGCAAGCACTAAAAATCTTCAGTGCAAAACATGTCTGTTTTATGAGAAAGTCAGATGTGATATTTCAAACATTACAAAAAGTAATATTTTCATACTAAATGTAGTATATTTTTAACAAACATTTTAGTGTGTTAGGCATATCTGTGTAATTGGTAGAAAATGAGCCCCGAACTTCCAAAAAGCCCTAGTTACTTTGATTATAATCACTGTGTTTAAAAAGCTAGGGTTTAGTCAGTGATGGGGAACAGCTTTATTTGGATGCTTTATGCAAATTGGGGTTTGTACAGTCATGGTTGCTTAAACAAACTAGAATGAGTCTTTGAAAATGAGCAAAGAAATAATTTTCTTTTATTTTTTTCTCTCCTGGTAGTCAGTTAGTATCAAAGTGTTTTCGTTAACTATACATGACAGTTTTACTTGTCTTTGTGAATATTTTCTCTTTATGGTATAATTTGTCTGGGGATTTTATGAATTGGGCTTTTTTATTATGGGAAAGTATTTATGCCAGTATTTTTGTTTTGTTTTATTTTTACCACTGTAACTTAGGGTGTGATATCCTGCTGATAAAGGGATAGAAGTGCTGCAGTGTTTATGTTGGGATTGCTTTTTATAAAAATAAAGTCTCATTTTTCTTTATGGAAGTGTGGATGTATTTTTTCAGTGTGTATATTGTGTTTTAATTGTTAATGCAATTGTATATTTATTTAAACATTTTTAAATAATCAATTATTAATCAATGTAACAATATATCTAAAAGCAATTGTACAATTGCTTTATACAAATAAACTGTATAGAAACAAACAATTTTGTTAAAAAAATATATTTTAAAAATATTAATTCAAGGAAGTACATCAGATTTCCAGTGTTTTAATGTAGTAAATCTGGCAGCTAACAGCAGGCATGTACATAAGAAATTAGGTTTTACTATTATCTTGAGAAAAATGGGCAAGAAAGCAATAAAGTTACATTAGTATTAGTTGTTAAATACTGTTTTATAATGTTTCCAGTTTCCTCAGAAAATTATCATTGGAGATGACAAACGTAGCATTGATTTCATATGTACTATTTGATTACAACCTTGCCAATATAATGTTTGATTAACATAGTGCAGTTTAAATAGGGATAGAGTTAGAAATTTGGATTTTCTGGAAGATTTTGAATTGGAAAATTTGAATCTGGAAAATGTTCTTATTGAAATGACTATGATTTAAATTAGCACATTCGTTTTCATTTTTCTTAATCTGCAAAAATATTTGAGCTACATTATTTGATGTAAAAATATTAGGATTAGCTTATTTCACTGAGATATGACTGTTACAGTCCGAGAAATGAAAAGTTTTAATATAGGAAGAAAATGTATTTGAATATATTGAAACTAATGTTGGACAATAGGCAAATCAAATAGAATGCAATAAATTCACCTGAAATGGAAAGTCACCCTACTTATATCTTTCTGGACCATAGCATTATTTGTTTTAATTATTTCTTGATTACTTTTTGAAATAGATTTAAAAGGATTTTTCAGTTTGCAAAACACTCATTTGTGAGTGTGTTAATAGGGTGGTAGCTGAGTCTGAGTATTTGTTAGGGTTTTAGAAGATAGTTCTGGATTTTATATAGGATGTGGGTTTTTATGGTCCCTTACACAAAATAGGCATTTTGTTCTTTATGTGTGATTTGACATATGGAAGTCATATTGTCATCTCTCTGGATAAAAATGTTGTGTTCAAGAAGAAACCTGAAGGAAGACAAGTGAACATAGTCAAATGAAGATCCCTCACAGTAAGAAATAATTCTGTGTTCTCTGTAGGTTGCTTATTTGTAATAGTTTTATTTCATCATTTGTTTTTTTTTTCCATGCTTCATTTTCTAGATATAATTTTCCTCTTGGTTATTTTGAATATATTTGAAAGGAGAATCTGGAAATCTTCTGTAAAATACATATTTTTAATCAGGCAGACCAGTGCTCTTTGCTGAAAAGTAGCAGGAGGATATAAACTAATTTTTCTACTATCTTGTAGGCTAAAATGGGCTTTCGAGAAGGTGAAGGTCTTGGCAAATATGGCCAGGGAAGGCAAGAGATTGTGGAGGCTTCACAACAAAAAGGAAGGCGTGGATTGGGACTCACTCTGAAAGGATTTGATGGAGAGATGAACGTTAACTGGCGAGATGAGCCAGAGGTAAATTACATTTCCTTTCAGTCTCCTCCTGATATTCTGTTCTCAGAATGTCCTATTGTGAAGAGGTGTGATAGATATTTTCCTTTGCACTGCTGACTCAGATAAGGTTCATTTTAAAAATCCTCATTGGAGGATTTACTGTCTGAAATCAGACACTAATTTCTATTTTTGCATGAGAAGAATGTTTTGATACCTATAATAATAGTAAGAAATTATTTCTGATTCTCTCCGAGCATTCTAGTAAAAATTGGATTGCGGTTGGTTTTCTGATATATGAGTGTACACTGAGCCAGATTTATTATACTTATAGGCTCTCTTTTGAAATCACCTTTCTCTTGTGCACAGGCTAGTGCTTATGAGCAAGTGGACTGGTGCCCAGAATGTACCACAGAAATTCCAGATGCTGAAGAAATGAAGGATTGGATGACGATTGGAAAGGTATTCAGATTGTACAACAAAGGAAATAATCCCCGCCAAATCTTTACTGTTGATGTCTACTGAAAAACAAAAGTAAAAATATTGTAGATAAAGAGATTGATAATAGATAACAGATAATCAGAGTCGGAAGGGACCTTGTAGGTCATCTAGTCCAACCTCCTGCCTAAGCGGGAGACCCTGCACCATTTCTGACAAATGGCAGTCCAATCTCTTCTTGAAGGTCTTAAGTGATGGCGCTCACACAACTTCTGAGGGCAAGCTGTTCCATTGGTTGATTGTTCTCACTGTCAGAAAGTTTCTCCTTATTTCCAGGTTAAATCTCTCCTTGTTCAATTTCCATCCATTATTCCTTGTCTGGCCTACAGGCGCTTTAGAAAATAGCTTAACCCCTTCCTCTCTGTGGCAGCCCCTCAGATATTGGAACACTGCTATCATGGCTCCCCTGGTCCTTCTCTTCACGAGACTAACCAAGCCCAGTACCTGTAACCGTTCTTCATATGTTTTAGTCTCCAGTCCCCTAATCATCCTGGTTGCTCTTCTCTGTACTTTTTTTAGAGTCTCAACATCATTTTTATAATATGGTGACCAAAACCAGATGCGTACTCTAAGTTTGGTTTTACTAAGGCTTTATAGAGTGGTATTTGAACATCACTTGATCTCGATTGTATCTCTCTGTTAATGCAACTTATTGCATTTGCTTTTTTGAGCTGCTGCTGCACACTGCTGGCTCATATTTAGTTGGTTGTCCACTAAGACTCCCAAGATCCCTCTCAGTTATAAATCAGAAGTAATAAAAAAGTTCTAAGAAAGAGTTAATGTATTATGATGATTGTTGAACAGGGACTACAAAATTGCTAGAACACTTAAAATATACAGATGCTAAAATATTTATTTTTGGGTTCAATGATTTTTTTTAAACTACTGAAAGATCACTTGAGATAAAGAAATGTAATTGATCTGCTGAAAAGCATAGCCCTAGGAATAAGAGAGTGATAGATAAATGGATAATTTGTATTAATTTTGAACAATGACAACAGTAGCATGAGTGTTAATTTCTTTGTTTGCTTAGATAAACAAAAAAAAAAATGCTGAATTGGTTAAGAGTGAAAAAGTGCTAGTTAAAATTTAAAAAAAGGGCCAAGTATTCTAAAAGATACCTCAGGTGGAAAATTATAGTCTTAAACTTCACCTAATGAATTAAAGTTTTATTAAATTTAATTGAAACTATGAAAGCATATTAAAATAATAAATTTAATAACTTTAAATTTAAGTAGAATATCTTGATCTTTTTAACCTTTTAATACAATTACTGACTTACACTTCAGACTTTAGTAGATGATTTTAATGAAATCCTATTTAAATGAATTTCCACTAAAGGTTCCCCCTCACATTTTAATTCTATTCTTTTTGGGTATCGTACATAGTTCCATTTTTATTTTTACATCTAGTTCATGTTTGCCAAGTGAACTTTGTGGCCATTGGACTGAGAATCCATAAGGCCTGGAAAGCAATTATAATTCTTTAAGGTTATTTTATGAAAAGTATCTGTAAAAACAAAATTGTTTTATTTTTTTATATGCCAAAGAAACCTTGTGGATATTTTTGTGTGTGGTGGGATACATATTCATGCATTTTGCTTGGGAGGCCCTTCTCAGCTTGTACTCCCTGTGAAATAAGCAGGTTGATGCACTTGAATGTGTGACTGGCTGGCCTTGTTTGTCAGTTTCAAATTATATAATAGTGCCTCTTCACTCCTCTGATTACTGTATTTGTGAAAGCTTGAATAATTTGACAAGCTATTTAAACCCAACAATAGGAAATTACATTTGCTCCAGTGATGTTCTCATTTTTTAGAATTGCCATTTGTCTGTCTGGCATAGACCACTGCTCTTCAATATTTACATGTTCTAAAAAGTGGCAGTGTAGCTCAGAATGTAAGCAATAGCAGAGAGATGAATAGTTTTTTTCCCCCTTCATTGGATATTGGCATATTGTTAAAAAATGTGCTGACTACTGCTGAGATACTATATTCTTAGGGAGAGTTCATATAAGCTTGCTTTCTTCATGTTGCTCAGACTGATAAAATAAATAAATATGCCAGTGAATGGATCTTACAGTGAATGGATCTGTCATTGTTCATATATTGAAAAATACAGTTAAGGTAGACTCCTTGTTCCCATATCTGTAAGTATCATATTTCCTATTATAAGGAAATAAATGATAATGATGATGAAGAAGATGATGATAATGAAAAGAATGTATTAAAGCTATATGCTGTCCAACTCCCCAAAAGTCTTGGAGATGTAGATATAGACTATTAGTATTGTGTCTGTAAAGAGTTTTTACTATAAGATAGAACAATGGGCTTGAATTTCAGCTGTCTATGCATTGATCTTGGTATAAAATGAATATTTTGTTAGCCTTGTGTATGTTAGATGAATCTCAGTTTCATGTAAAGTCTTAATAAATTGTCCATCTTGCTCTCAGAATTACGTGGAGTAGAATTTTGAGACCATACCAGGGAAGGGGCTTTGCAGGGGGAATAAGGAATGCTTTCTATTCCAGTTCAGCTGCTATAAGTCATTGTGTTGTTGTGAAATACTAATAGGATGTGAAAATTTAAAAATAATACTTTTTAAGAGTCAGCTTCATACATGGACATTTTCAGTTAGCAAAGATAATTTTAGAGTATCATAAGATTCCCTGCTCTCTGCCCCACAAAGCTTTACTTTTTTCTATCCATTTATATGTGATAAGCAAAAGTTTGGGCTCCCCATGATGGTTTTTATAGTAAGATTTTTTATGGAGATTAAGCATCTCTTTCTGATCATGTGCTGCAAAATCGGCAACAGTGTGGCCAATGCCACACCATCACTGATGATGATGAGGTTGTGAGACTACATCAGGGTGAGGCAGGGCTTCCTTTCCTCATGCTGAATGGCTGAACATTTCTTATTTGCAAGTACTCCGAACTCCCCAGGGCCTAAAATGTATACATTGTCTTAATGGGTTTTATATTATTTGTAAATTATTCTTTCACTGTTTTGGTTCAGTCTTAAATTTTATTAACAATATCATATCTTTAAAAAAAGGGTGATGATCTTATTCGGGCTCTGTAATGATTCAGATTCAAATGGGAAACAATGATTCATGCAAGTTGCACCACTTTACAACTGGTTAAAGAAGGAAGTCTTTTCCTGGGCTTAGGCTACTGCCATCAGCAATCCTGGAAAGAGAAACATTTGATATAAGAGGCACCATCAAATACAATGTGCAGGTCCTCCACAGTTCTGAATCACATTTTCATCTTTTGAGTTGGGATTGTTACACAGTCTTGGACTTAAGACAAATGCATTGCATATATTGATTAATTTCTCCCACATTTTGTTTTATAGAGGAAACTGGTGATTGATGATGAAACGGAATTCTGTGGAAAAGAACTCATACACAGCATGCTCCAATGCAAGGTGAGTTTTATCTCCTGGAACCACAACAGGCCTGTCAGTAAAAGGAGCAATACCAGTGCAATGCAAAAGCAGAAAAATCTGAGTGCTGATGGTTTTGAGACATTTAGAATAGAGTAGCTTCCAGTAACATGGAGGCTTAAGTAGCTCCTCTATGTGTTTCCTCTCCCCCTTTTCTACTGTGTGTTAATAATCAGACTGAACTTTGGATGAATTGTTTTTGTCACTGCATTATTTTGGTTTGTCTGGTGAGCTTCCTCAGAGAAAGCCAGAATGGTTATCACGTTACTATAGTAACCAAGATACAAGTGTCTTGTGATGTTTGACTTACTGCGCATGTGTGCAGGGGAGGAGTTTTTTACTTCATTTTACTTTTACTTCTCTTTTACTTTTGCTTGCTTCTTAGAATGTACTGCTTTTCTTTGTTCTTCCTAGCTATGTGTAAATAAAGTATATTGGCAACAGAAAAACACAATTCATTTCCTCTAATTTATGAAGCTGAATTTTTTCACTTTGACAGTTTTAGATGAACAATCTTAAACTTACCTATGTTTCAGCATAGTTTCCACCCTGAAAATGGAGTAATTATGCTAACAAACTGAATATATGAATAGTTTTATCCACTTTGAATGAAGCTAGTTTGACTTCTGTCAGTGAAAAATCTTGAGGATGGCTGCTCTGATAATTGAGGTGGGTGCTCCTAAAGAAGAGTTTGGACCAGTCTAAACGTAGAACAGGGATCTCACTAAGATTCCACACTCACATGTGGAAACCTGAGGGGGCCACTCAAGCACTATTCATAGTAATGTTGCCAACTGCTGCTGACCCAGAATGGGGAGGTTCCAGTGCCAAGCAGATTGACCATCTTTCCCTACACTACTTCTATGATTGCACAATAAATTTTGTCCCTAGAGTAACTATCCCAAGATTGTCTACTTGTACTTTCTGAGCTAGAGATAGTGGATCTCTGAATTCATTGAGAAAAATGTGCAGAACAGGATTATTGGTCATTTTACTTCCCCATCAGAGGTCCTGTCCTATTTTTGAATAATATATTTTCAAAGGAGAGCTGCTTCTTTGTAATGACTATATCTAAATCACATTACTATGTGCCACCAACTTCTCCTCTGCTGATCTTGGATCTCCTACAATAATTATTCTCTGCCACTATCATCACCATACTGGAGCTTCAAGGAGTGCACTGTGTGATCTAGATCAAGAAAGAGGATTGTCATCTTGCAGACCAGTTTTAGCTATTTCAAATACTTGGTCATTCCATTCAGACTCTGTAAATCCAGATGGTCGTCCAGCTTTTCATGAAATCTTCAGATAGCGATTATTTGCTTGAGCAACACCTTAATCTGCTCCAGAGTACCACAGGAATACATGTCAAATTTATCCTGCAGTGTCTCCAAAAGTATTGTGTGTACTCGAAGCTGGAAAGTGCACATTTTATCTCATCAAGATAGAACTCTTGGGCTATTTCATTTTCATCTGAAGGCCTGAGCATAGATCCTATCAAAGTTCAAGTAAACCAAGTAACAAAGTAATAAAGCTGTCACATGATGAAGAACATGTGCAGTGCTTCCTAGATTTGCAAACTTTTTTTACAAGTTTATTTCTGCTTTCTTGCATATCATTACTCCCTTCTCTGGGCTACTGTGAAACAATAAGGTTTTCCAATAAGTTTTTATCTGTACTCCTTCAGCACCCGGACCCCAGTATAAAAACAATATAAAATGCTATCTTTATAGTGCCTGCCCCTAACGTTGTTCTTGCAGGGCACAACACCAACTCAATCATCTCTGCTCTGCTCCTTTTACTTTGGGAGGTTAACTGCATATGAAATCCGTGACACCATATTGGAAGAGCTGCTCATTCTCGAGTGCTTTCAAGGTTTGGAAGTAACATCTGAAGGCACACAGTATATCCAATGCATACCAGAACTTGGAGAACCTGGAGCAACTATGCATAGCCTGGCAACTCAGTTATTGCCAGGCTTGATGGTCTGTCTTATTCTCATGCCTCAATTTTGTGATCTATGTGTCCCAGCCCTACCCAAACGGGAAGATGCCTTGTCCAGGCTCTCAAGTGATGGAGCAGATGCCCTTCACAGCAACAATTTTTCAGCTAGAAGACTTTGCAGCTATTTTGGAGTCACTTCCTGACAGCACATATTTGAAATCTGCAGGGAAGAAACCATTTCACTCTGGCTCAGTTTTAGCACACCAGTGCAACCTGGACCAGTCCAAGATACCTCTATTTAAGTCTGAGGATGGCTTCTTGCATTATCATGGTCACCTTTATTTGCCTTTGGTGGAATTATGAGAGGAAATGCTACACTTGGCACACAAGACAGCTGTGGCAGGACATTTTGGATTTATAAGAACCTAGGTCTAATCATCCAGGATATTTGGTGGTTGTGTACCAAGCTTGAGGTGTATGTGTAACTATGCCATTTTGTAGGCCTTCACTGTCAAGCAGTGTCATCTCTGAAAGTTGATGAGATCCAGCTATGGAAGGAAAACCTGCTGCTTTGAGGTTGCACATGAAAATTGGCAGCATGATACATTGGGCCATTTTTGTTCCTGGCACACCCCTCACTAGCAAGCGTCCCCTTCCATAACACACCCATCCTGTCTTTCATAGCTTCCCCCCCACCCCAGCCCTGGTTTTCCTTGCCTGCTTGTGCACCTTCTTTGTGCTCTGCTCTTTTATTCTGTTACTGTAGCCAATCTCAAAGTATTTTTAGAAATTCTCTGGAATTGATTTTTTTTGGCCTTGTCTACTTAATGAAGCTTACATTCTGATTAAAGAATGATTTAATTGTTCCATTGCTAATTGTTGCTCCCTAATTGGGTTCTGTAAAGAAAAATAAATTTCCAAGTATGGAATAGCAGAATGTTCTATTTAGGTGCCCTTCCCCATTTAGATTAGATTTTCTAATTTCTTTCTGCAGACTGTTTTTGATGTGCTGGATGGAGAGGAGATGCGCCGAGCTCGTACAAGATCCAATCCCTATGAGATGATCCGCGGAGCCTTCTTCCTAAACAGGTCAGAGAGTAGACTACACTTTGGGACATATCTGGTCAGTTAAGGGCAAACTCTTAACAAGTGCCCATCTTACACTTACAGAGCTGCAATGAAGATGGCAAACATAGATTATGTCTTCGACCACATGTTTACAAACCCAAAGGATTCTTGTGGGGTGAGGGTTTTCATTTATTTGTATATCTCTGGTGCCTTCTCTGAATGGGAAAAGTGAGTAGGAAAATCCTTAGAGCTTTATTGAAATGGTAGTTGATTAAGCACCTCAGAAACTAAGCAATTTAACAGATTGATATCAGCAACTATTTACTTGGGAGATTGATTTAGTTGCGGTGATTGAATTTTTATCCTTTCTGTTTGCAGAAACCGCTAATTAAAGAGAGTTCTCCTGAACTGCTGTATTTTGCTGATGTATGTGCTGGCCCTGGTGGTTTCTCAGAATATGTCCTCTGGAGGAAGAAATGGCATACAAAAGGTTTTGGGATGACCTTAAAAGGACCAAACGATTTCAAATTGGAGGATTTCTATGCTGCATCTAGTGAGCTTTTTGAGCCTTACTATGGTAAGCACACAAATCTTTTTCATTTTAAAAAATACAACCCTCAGTGGATGCATGGTTTTCTGCAAGAACATTAATTATCTAAGAATTGGAAAAACCGGCAGTATTGGGATAAGAAAAATGCCTTTCCTTTTACTAAACAACCTTCTAAGAGACTTCCTGCTGAAAGTTAGATAATTATTTTTTTAAAATAGTTTTTTTTAAAAAAATGATTCTTTGTAAGTACAACATTAATGTATGCGATTCAAAATCAAAATCCTTGTTTTCCCACTTAGGTGAAGGGGGTGTTGAGGGAGATGGCGACATCACCCGTCCTGAGAACATATCTGCCTTTCAGCAGTTTGTGCTGGACAACACAGATCAGAAGGGGGTGCATTTTTTAATGGCCGATGGGGTATGTTTTTTTTTCTCTTTTCCTTTTATCCTGTGGGCATTATCTGCAGCTTCTCTTTCATAGCATGCTGTGACATGCAGTCAGATTAGGAAAATAATTATAATGCTACCTTTTCTTTGCAGCTACTTCATGGATCATTCTGTTTTATCCTGGAACTGCATTAATGAACTGTGTGGAAATGAAAAGTGTGTATGTGTGTGTGTATAAGCACATACATGTTCACTGAATGTCACCAAATTATATGTTACAGATGTCCTTGAGAAACTTAACTTCAATGTAACTATATTGCTGATCTTGTTGAGTGTAGATACTAAGCCTTTATTTGCAGTTAATAAACCATATTTTTATGTCTTAAGTGAAGCAAAACACTTCAAAAATATGTTTTGGTCAAGAGAAGGACATTTTGTGAAAGGTCTGAGATATAGTTGACGAATTTTATCTAGCTGCTATAATTATAAAATACCTTTGAATTGAACTTGATTCCTGGGATTATATGGACTTAACTGTGCATAGTCAGTCTATCCCAGAGGGATATGTCTTTATTTAATAACGCATCAAACTCTGGAGTCAAGAGCCTGTGAAACTTAGTGAAAAGTCAATTATTATTTTCCCATTAATGTCCAAGTTCCAAAGGACTCTCTAGAGGTAACAGGAATCTGAATTCCATTCTTTTCCTTTCCATAAATGCCTCAAGTGTACAAGACCTGAGTGCTGCTGCCCTCTGTCAGAATAACCTTGGCCATTGACCTAGTCATTGAAAACCAAAATAAGACTAGCAGTGGTTCCATAAAAATTATTATAAAATAACCCTTGATCTACATATGGGCAGCAACTCCCAGAATGTTCAGCAAGTATTGCCAATAGGTTTATACAGAAAAATGAGGTGAAATTATCCTTTATGCCAGCAAGCCAGCAACTGGGCTGTGCAAACAAGCAAAGCCCCCTCTGTGGGATGCAGGCAGCGTGCAAAACTATACCCTCTCTGGTCTGCAGAAAAACCTTTCTCCATGGAACGAGTCCCTGGTGCCCAAAAGGTTGGGGGGGGGGGGCACTGCTTTAGACAGATGATGCCTATCAGCTTGTAATCAGAGAGGAGATACTTCACTACTGATTTTATTTTCTCTTCTCTTCCTCCTCCCCAAATCTACATATCTCAGTTGTAGTTTGGTGCTATAATAATTGAAGGGAGCAGAAAGGCAACAAGCATATTCTACTGTGGTTGGTGTTGGTAAGAGATAGATGAGAAAGTGGCAGCAATGTTTTGCCCAGCCAAGGTGAAGCTTGGCACTCCAGAGAAGGACAAATTAGTTCTGATGGTGGATTGGTTAGAAGATAGCGCTAAAAAACCTGAAGAGCCATTATTTTTTAATCATATAGATGGTGATATTAAACCATTATGCATTTAACTTTGTGCGTTTCAGGGCTTCTCAGTAGAAGGACAGGAAAACATCCAAGAGATCCTAAGCAAGCAGCTGACGCTTTGTCAATTCCTCACAGGGCTCTCTGTTATACGGACAGGTGCTGTCCCATTTTGCTTTACCTTTATATTTTATTCTCCTCTGTGATTTTGCTGTTAGATATTCTCCTATTTGTTTTGTCTTTCTCTGTTTATGAAGCATTTCCTTTGAAAATAGTTTTGGACTATAAGTGACAAGGTTTTCCAGTTTGGGCTGTTTTTATTTTATTTTTTGTCATTGTGAATTGCTGTTTGTAAAATGTATTTAGATATATGTAGATATTCTTGTAGCAGGATAATAGAGGCCTTTATAGTAATAGTGTTACATGGATGTTTTGTGGTGTGTTCATAACTACTTATGCCCTTGCAAGCTGGACAGTTAGTAGCTTCTGAATGCGTTTCAAAGGTAGCCCCATGTAGAGTGCATTGCAGTAATCTGAATAAGATGTACCTGAACAGGCTTACATGAAACAAAAAAGATCACAATTAGAATAAGATGGATTTGTGCAATCCTGGCCATGACTGTCACCAGATTATCAAGATCTTCACAGTTTAGTTTTTCAAGAAGTCCGTCAGTAAGGTTTTACTGCTATGATAAATTATGTAGCTAATAAGCTTGGGACAGAATGAGAAAACATACGCTTGGTTCTTTGATGAGCACACATTCATTAAGGAGCTACAGCCAAAGCATTCTGTCTTGGTTTTATTTATGTTTCAGAAAGATAAACTCAATTTCTGGATGGAAAGATAGAATATAAAGTAGTATACATTTTTCCCTTTTGATTGTTTTTTTTCTCCAGGAGGGCACTTTATCTGCAAAACCTTTGACTTATTCACACCATTCAGTGTTGGCCTTGTGTATTTGTTGTATTGCTGCTTTGAACGTGTATCAATCTTCAAACCTGTGACAAGCCGTCCTGCCAATTCAGAAAGGTGAGATGTGAGAAATGTGAAGGCTATTAATCGGCTTGAATGAGGAAACAGTGATAAAAGATTTGATGTAGTTGCAATCTTGACACATGTTTTATGACTGATTTTGGTTGTGAATTTTCCATTGTTGGAATCAGAGAAAGAGAAAGAACTATACAAGATAGTTGAGGGAAGGCAAAGGGCACTGGATAAGAATTTGTTCTATTTGCCACCAGACTATGTTTGATCTTTTCTTTTTGCTTTTTTAACACATACACACACACACACGTAATCATTTAGGAAATGTTTGAGTTAGCTACAATAGCTTAACATTCATTAAAGTATGAATGGGACAAAGCTACCATAATCAACTATTAATCAGAGTTCACTGTTAGTTCGTGCAGTTTCTTTTCTGTCACTTGCAAATAGTTTGGAAAAATAGCAATGTCGGGGAAAGCCTTAAATAATTCTGGATCCATTGTCCTTCAAAAACCCTAGACTACAGGAAATACCTTTCTAATAGCATGATTTATGTTTCTTCAGAAGCATATATGCATGAGTTTCCCTTATAATCTAGCAAAAGGTATTAGTCATTTTGCAAAAAACTCAAACCCACACAAAACAAGGAAGAAAGTCTTTTGTGCCTCTACAGGTATGTGATATGCCGTGGCTTAAAAGCTGGAATCGAAGAAGTGAGAGACTATCTTTTCACAGTGAACATCAAAATCAACCAACTACGCAACTCTGACCAAGATGTTAATCTTGTTGTTCCTTTGGAAGTAATCAGAGGCGATCATGATTTCTATGACTACATGATCCGCTCAAATGAAAGGTGAGTTAATACACTGAGAGAGAGAAAAACCTATCTGCAGGAAAAATAAAGGATTTGCCTTTAGATAGTGCCATTCTTTTTGTTAATAATTTTTACGATCTGAAAATTATCAATTACTTCACTGAATATCTTTTTAAATTTAATAGTTTGCATAAGATCCTACCTTATAAGATAACTTTTTTCTTTTTTTATCCATGTGTTTATTGTTAAAGTACTGAAATCCAGAGAGGAGAAAAGCAAATAATAAAATGCAAAGAAAGTGAGGAAAGGAATATGATATGAAGAAGACTCTATGTCTGAATTTTAAAGCATAGTGAAAAAAGAGAAACACTTTTAAATTACATATTCTCTCATCCCCTTCTATTTATAACCCTAAATGCTGGCCATGAATTAAATAGTAGAACTTTACACCAAGCATTAGTAGATGTTAGATTCTGTTGGAGGCCTGAAACCATATTCCAGGTATCCAGATCTGCTTTGTTTTGTCACATTTTGTATATAAGAAAGCCCTCCTGCTTGATTAGTTAAACTTCTATTGTGAATATATACTTCCAGTTGCAGCATTTTCTCCAATTTTAGTTTTCCATTCTGATATCATAGGCAGGATTTTCCAAGACTCATAATTTTTTTCTTAAACCAAAGAAGCTAAATCATTGTGTATGTTTGGCGAAAGTCAAGTGGTGAAATAGAATATTATATCCAATTCTTTACCTACTGAGGCCAGGCTATCCCAAAGATTTGGGAGGCCGATTGTGTCCCCTATTCTGCAGTAAGTTAGTGCAGACTTGAAAACAATTTGAAAGAACTACTTCAAACACCCCTCTGTACTATGAGAATAGACACTTCATTTTTCTATTCTTCTGTGTTAAAGTAGCCAAGACTTCTTTCATGCTTCTGTGATATCCGAAAGAGAGATTCTATTTTAATGAATAACAGTGAGGTGCTACTATTTTGCTGCCTGAAGCATTGGTTTCAGATTTTTGGAGGGGTAGGCATCCCTGTTATGCAAATGAAACAAATAAAATGTTAAAAAGTTACGATATTTATGTAGTTCAGGGTTATCCAAACTTGACAGTTTTAAGACTTGTGGACTTCAACTCTCAGAATTCCTCCTCCAGTCATGTTTGCTCAGGAATTCTGGGAGTTGAAGTCCACAAGTCTTAAACTTGCCAAGTTTGAAGACCCTTGATGTAGTTACTTACCAAGCACATCTAAAAATAACCAAATGTTTTGAGGACTCCTAATGTTTGGTAATTGAAAGTTGAAAAATTTGACACACCTATTTAAAATGTGCAGTAATATTATAGATTAGATGCAGTGAAAAATATAAGCAAAAAGTGTAAATGAAATGCTCTTCAATTTCTAACTACCAATGCGATATAATTTGTTACAATGTGGTACAAATCTACATATTTTAATTGTGTTCTGCCTCTTTATTTTTTAATCCATATTTTGATTCATAAGACTTCCATTTAACAAGTTACTCTGAATGCTCTAGAATAGACCTGTTTTCTCTTGCAGATTCTGTGCTGTTCAGATTAAAGCCCTGGCCAAAATTCGTGCCTTTGTTCAAGACACGTAAGTAGATTTGATATTTTCCAAGTGTTCTACAAAACTATAGTTAAGGATTTTACTGAAAATTAATGTGTGGATTATTTGAGATCCGTAGTTAGTCTCATGAATGTAATCTTCATTTGTAGTGGTAAGATACAAATTTAGCCATCGTATCATTACAGTGGGACTGATTTAGAGTAAATTTAGTAGGATTTTATTGTCTTTCAAGTCACTGGGCCCTACCTAGTGTGTTGTCACTAAATTTGTCCTATTGATTTTCCTTCGGTAGAAGCAGTGTTTTTTATGGCCCAAATCTGTAATATGGTAGGTTGGCTTTTTCTTATTTGAGCTACTATAGATTGATTTTTTTTCAAAAGCAAGAATGCCATATTAGTAGGGAAACAAGCTTATATGTGAGGCAGTCTTGCGTGTCAAAAACTACAGGTAGTCCTCAAATTACGACCATAATGAAGTCTGCCCATCATTGTCATAAGTCATGATGGTTGTAAAATGTGCCTGTGTTGTCAAGTGTCTGTAGTTCAGTCATGTAAATGTGTGTGTGTGTGTGTGTGTGTGTGACTGTTGGAAGTTTGAATCTGGGTCGTAAATAGCACCAAGGTAGGTCTGTTGTAACTTTGAGTGGTTGCTAAGCGACCGTTGTAAGTTGAGGACACCTGTATTGTTTTTTTGTGTGTGTATTATCTACTCCTAAGATCACCCAATTCAAGCAATGTGACTCAATGGCTAGATGAATGGATAGTAATAAGTTATCATTGAGTAGGTGGGATAAAAAGAACCTCAAGCATCTTTCTGGTGGTAGATTTAGACCCTTATATATTATTTTAGGACTTTGAATGAACCACGTCAGGCTGATATCCGAAAAGAATGCCTTCGACTTTGGGGGGTGAGTAAGACAAAGAAGCAAAATATTATACCTACCATATTTTGTGGCTCTCAACTTTCTTGATATAAGAACTAGGATTCTGCTCTCCAAATAAGAACATCATATATTCTCTGCCAGAAAAGATGATTTTGTCTTTAGAAGGTCAAGAGGTATGACTCTTCACAACCAATTGAGTCAGTTTTTAGTAATATTGCAGGTACAAATTGACCTAGTCTGGTATTAATTATGATTTTCTTAAACTAGTTGTATTGTCTTCAACTAATTGACACAATCCTCCTTAATATGTCTGAAACACAGTTGGAAATTACTATTTTACAGATGAAGTCTCATCCTTTTACCAGTTATTCTTCTTTTCACTGCTATCACTGCAGAGAAGACTTTGGATGATGACATTTCATCTCTGAATTGAAAATCCTGCTTCTTCCTCAGATGGCAGCTTGTTTTGCTAGTTTCTGCGAGAGTAAGAGAGACCCAGTTCTGTTTATAAAAAATGCAGAACATGGAGATTGCAATATCTTGTTCCTGGAGCTCTTGGTGGGATCCTCAACTTATTGTTGAGGAAGAAAAACTGCTGACTGGCCCAGTTGACTGGAAGGATGAAGGAGAGAGTTGGAATATATATCCCTTGTTTTTAGGAAAAAGGAAACAAGAATAAAATTGCTATCTAAATTATCCCATTATTATAATCACAACAAAACTTTTGGCATCTTCAGTGATGCAGGTATTATGATAACAGTGTGGTCATTGATCTATAAAAATATAAGTGAGGAATACAGTGTTTTCTTGAGTAATTATCCCAAAGTTTTAAAAAAATCTTGATATTGTTATGATATCTCCAAATAGAGTTTGCTAGCTGAGAATTTGCAAGCATCTCTGAAACAGTTTAGGTTTGGAATCTTTTATATAAGGGTATTTTTTCAAGTATAAATAAATATTCATTGAAATTACAGAGTAGATAATGCAGCAGAATTAAATATAGTTTATTGCTAATAGTTGAAGGGAACTAATAGATTCATTGCAGATTGGTTTCCCTGCATGGTTCTTGGATTTGGGGGATTTTTATTGCAGCATGTTTTACAGGCCTAATAATGTATGGTATGAAAAGTATTTTAGTGATTTGAAAAGGAACTCTAATTTTCATTCATGTTTAAATGAATTGCCTAATTCTTTTGAATAATTTGCAGGCATGGACAAAGGCCACACGGGTAGCTTATTATAACAGAAAATCCCCATTGTTCTTTGTGTGGAATTCATGAGGAAGGAGGATTGAGAAGATAAAAAATATATGTAGAAAAAGAATATTTGATTCAACAATAGTATCTACTAGAATAAAATTGTCTGATATTTTTCTTTATAATAAAATGCCTTGCTTTTTTCCTTACTTAATATAAAAATCAGGATAATATAGGCAATTTATCATTTTAAAGTAACTAAATTTTTAATCTTTCTAGATTCCAGACCAAGCCCGAATTGCTCCATCCTCTTCTGATCCCTTGTCCAAATTCTATGAACTAACTCAAGTAAGATTTTTTTCCCTATTTTCTGAGATATTCATATGACATTCATGCCCTGTATGGTGCCATTCATAGAAAGCAAAGATTAAAAAAATCTGGCCAGACTTAATGCTCTGGTTAACATTCTTGTAAAGCTGCTGGCTTGAAATGCACTGTGAAAAGCTTTCACTTAGATACTATGGTTACACACAATGGCTTGACCCTTTTCTAAAACTATAGGAAAAGGAATATATAAAGAGGGAACAAGCTTCATGGAAGTACTTTATGCTAAGATAGGTAGGCTGATAAGCTTTTATCGTGCTGATAGGCTCTGAAGGTAGCACATTGTGCTATTTCAGTACATAAAGCATAATAATGTCTTTTAATGCCAGTTGTAGATTTAGCCCTTTACTTTCCTCAACTTAGTCTCTTTCAGATACTCTCATTATGCTTGGTCAGCTTGCTCAGTAGATGTGACTGATGAAAGTTACAGATCAGATCTCTGGAGGTCACCATATTGAAATAAATTGTGGAATTCTCTTTCTTTCTGTCTCTCAATTTTGCTTTAGGGTACTAACGTAGAGATCTTTAGTTATAAATCAACTCCTCTCAACTCAAAAACTTTGCACAAAATTCGACCAGTGCTGGATTACAGATGCATGGTATCGGGAAATGATCAGAAGTTCCTTTTATCATTAGGGGTATGTGATAATTAAGCATATTGGTTAATATCAGTAGGTGAAATAGTATATTTTAAATAACATGGAATTTGTTTAGATTAGGTATATTTTTCTTTCTGGTTGTCCAGGTGGTCGCTAGGAGACAACACTGACTCAAAGACACACAAAATAAACAAAGTTACCCAGATGATAGTTTGACTGGTGGTCCTTGTCATTTTGAAGATAAATAAAAACTTTGTTTCATAAATTGATGAAAAGCCTTTTCTTATTTGATCAATGTTTGGTTATAATAATTAATATTTCTTATGTGAAATTAAATCACATTTTTGGGAATAGTTAGAGAGGCTTGTTAAGTAAACTGAATGTTTATTTTCTTTCCTAATAACATCTCTTTCATATCTTTCTTAAAACATCATCCTAGTTTGGATGTACATTTCTTTCACCTGTTATACTACAAAGTGCTTGAGAGTATGTGGTTTCTTCGGTGTATAGCTCCTGCCTCTAATCCGGCTACTTCCTTTTTTGCTTATATGCAGAAGTCTCACATATACACTTGGCTTGGTTGCCAATCGGATCGCTGGACCAAACTGGAACTGAAGATAGAACTGCCACGGGATACACTTCTTTGTGTGGAAATTGTTCCTGAGCTGAAAGGAGAGGTCGGTGACCTTCAGAGATGTTTTTTCCCAAAATGTTTTTGTCCTGTTTCTTTCCCTGAACAAATGTGATGGATGAAAAGATAGGGGAGTGAGAGCAAAGGCATAATCCCTAACCAGTCTTTCTGCTGGTCCCATTTATAACCGCTGTGCAGCTCCCAGTAAATTGTCCCTCAGGATATCTAGCCTTTAATAGAAAAAAAGATTGCTTATGTTTAGCTAGGAGTTTCTCAGTCTCAGCAATTTTAAGATGCATAGACTGCTGGGAACTAAGGGAGCTGAAATCCACTTATCTAAAACTTGCTGAAGTTGAGAAACACTGGCCGAAAACAGGTGGACTAACTGGACACAATAGCAAAAAAGTAATCACAGTGTTTCCACTACTTTGATATAGGAAAAACACAAAGCCTGTAGTATAATCCCTAAAATAAGCATCTCTTAGTTGAAAAACAGTGGGAGTCTCAGAGAAAAGCTCTGTGATGTATCTTATCTCTGGACCAAACACGTGAGGTGGTTGAAGTTTTGACCCAGTAGCTGAACTGATTCAGATCGCATACTTCCAAGGCAGAGTGGTTTTGCATTTGCAGGCATGATAATTCGAGAAAAATGATTTCATTGGCTCTAAAAGTATCTGTAAATCCAAAGCCACACCATAAAATAAAACATCAATAAAAGGAAAAAAAACCCTCCAGAGAAGGTAGTGCGGAGAAATTGATAGAGGCATATTTTGATCAAAAAATGTGCTGTTTAATCTCACTGAAATAAATAGTGAGATTGAATGCAAGTAGATCTCACTTAGCAACTGGCTCCTACAGCAACTGTTAGCAGTTATGACAATGATGGAAAAATAACTTTATGACCAATCCTTGCATTTATGAATTTTTCATGTCTGTAAAGAAAAAAAATAACAACCCCAAAGTAAGATTAAATATTGTTACAGTTTCACTTAATGACTGAATTTCTGATCCCAACTTACTGCAATCTGTTCTGAGTATCTTCCAGCTGAACTAAAGTCTCTCCAACCTTCTGCCTGAAAATCTGCATATTGGTACAAATTTAAAAAAAGACAAAAATTTAGATTCAGCCACCCCCTAGTTGCTTAAAAAAGTGAGATGGGTGACATATAAATTTAATAAATAAACTCTGGCCAGTCACGAAGACTACCACTCTATGCAGATATGCACAATTTTTGCAAGGAGTAGCACTTTGAGATGTTCCTAATTCCCTTTCTTTCTAGGGCAAAGCCCAGCGAAAAATCCATGCCATTCACATCCTGGATGCTTTGGTGCTGAATGGCAGTGATGTTAGAGACCAGCATTTCAATCAGCGGTAAGCTAGAGTTTGGGTAGACCATTGCATAAATATTTTTGTGGGATAATGGGGCTGCTTTTAACTTTTCATCTGCACTGTTCAAGACAGTTCTTCAGATCAATATTAGAAGCAAACCTTTGTGTTTTCTTTTTGTCCACTTTATCAAAGGAGACATGCCTTTAGGAAAGAAGACTAGGTAACTACTAATCACCTTTCTTCAGAAGAGGCCTGAATTATTAAATCCAATCACTTTTTAATGTTTGTTTTGGGAGACACTGCAGAAAATTCTCATATAAGTTTACTGTCATTTCCAATACCGTACCATGTATAAATCTGTCTTTCTGATTGCAGAATTCACCTTGCAGAAAAGTTTGTGAAAGCTGTCTCTAAACCTAGCCGTCCAGATATGAGCCCCATCAGGTGAACAAGTCTTCTTGGATTCTTCTTGGCTTTGAGGTTATGAGGATGAAGTATAATGAACAGAGTTCTGACATTCTCTGTTTCCATTGGACAATGACAAAGGGTACAAGTGGGCTTGGCCTGCTTGAGAAGGCTTTTTCAGTTCACTTTGGGAGGACTTTCATGTTGGGAATAAACTGGAAGAAAGACTGAAGATACAGTCTATATAAATTCCATGGCAAAGTGGAAGGCTAGATGGAGGCCACAGCCTGTTCATTACTAAGAGCAACTTTAGAAGCAGATTATATAAAGTAAAGCTTTTTAAAGAAAGCATATTTGGTGTGGTGGTTAAAACATTAGGCTTGAAGTTGGGTGAATTCCACTTCAGACACAAAGCCAGCTGCATGACCTTGAATAAGTCCCAGAAAGCAGGCAGTGCAAACTATTTCTGAAAAATCTTTGCCAAGGACACTACAGGAATGCATCAAGGCCCTTGCAGTCCCCACTGACCCCAAAACATCTCTCCCAAAAGCAAGCCCGTTTGTTGTGGGAGCGCCATCACTTGAGACTTTCAAGAAAAGATTGGACTCCTATCTATCAGAAATGGTGTAGGATCTCCTGCTTGGGCAGGGGGTTGGACTAGATGACCTACAAGGTCCCTTCTAACTCTGATTATCTGTTATCTGATGTCTGTTTAGCATGTACTATATAACGCTGGAACAGACTTTCAAAAAGCCAGCTTTAATTTTCTCTGCACGAATAATTCTGCATTTTTCTGTCTAGCCACAATTTGTGGCAAGGTTAACTTTGTTTCGTGCTCAGCAGAATGGTTTGACTTTGCTATCTGGAATTACCAAGTGGATTGGTGTTTTTGCTGTCCAGAAATTTTTAGATCTATAGATTCAATTCTATAATGATCTTGAGAATGAAACAATATTTAAAAGCTATGTTCAAGTTAGTCTTTGTGGTACATTATATATTGTTTTTTTAGTCTTTTTCAATCTTTTCTCTTTAATCATGAAGGCTGCAGTTTCTCTCTTTTTTTTTGTGGGGTCATCATACGCTTAAAAGGGCAAGGTATTAAAAATATTCAGCAAAAGTTCCATAGCTTCTTCCCAACTCTGTCTAGAAAGGGGTTATAGGAAATCTAGATACAATTAAGGGTTGAAACTTACAGCCAGCTTATTGATTTTTTTCCATAGAGTGAAGGAAGTTTACAGACTAGAGGATATGGAAAAGATATTTCTTAGGTAAGTCCTCAACATTCTTTTAAACGTAATTTAATTTGCAGATTGAAAACTCAGAATTCTGTTACTGTTTGGAAAAGAAGTATTATTAAGTTCTGATTGATCAGCCTATAAAAAAAAGAAAAGCTATAGAGTGTATATTGGAAGGAAAATAATTTATTCCTTGTTGCCAAATCAATAGGGTTAAAAACCCCCACAGTATTGCCTAAAACAAGAGTGGGATAGATGCTTACCTATTGAAAAAATGTGTTCTTTGTTTTTTTTCAAAATCAGTTTAATCTGGATGTGGTCATACTTAGGGCTAAAAAATCATTCATCAACATTCCTCATCACTTTACCTGTTATAAGCTATGGATTTCTTTTATGGCAGAGATTCATGGAAAAAATTGACTTTAGTTCCCCTCACAGTTTTTATGCTTATTATACTTTATAATATTCGGAGTCCCTCAGTACCCTCATTCAAAGCTTTTGCTGGCATTCTGCCAATGTAACGGTCTCAAGGTTCTACTAATCTCTGGAAATGGATGAGGAAGTTATTTCCTCAAAGTTCACACTTCAAATTATGGATGGATGTTGGGATTTCTATTGGGTCTGCAGTTCTTGAGGCTTCAGACTATACAGCCAGCAGCCATGTTTTACCATGGGGTTTCATGTTGAACTTGGAAGGTGCATCATAATGTTAGGGACTAGACTCCAATTCTACCTTTAAAAAAGAAATGTGTACCAAGCTTCATCCTAAAATTGTGGACCCAACCACCTTACGATTTCTTTATCTTTACAGCATCTGTCTGAGATAAATCACTATTTGTGAGAGAGAGAGCTAAGGTGTTGAATTAATTTGGCTGACGCTCAACTTGTATTGAACGAGAATTTAAACTAGATCTCTTTGTCCAAGTTCTATTTACTTGCTACCAAATCATATTGACTGTCAGAGCTTATGTGATTCTTACAGTTTATACAAAGATACTGATTGTTTTTCATTCTTATTATCTCTTTTTTTCTCTTCACATGTTTGTAAACTTAGGTTAGAAATGAAGGTTATCAAGAGCTCAGGTGGAATCCCACGGCTATCGTACACTGGCCGTGATGACAGGCATTTTGTCCCTTTTGGATTGTACATCGTTCGGACTGTCAGCGGTAAATCAATTTCTACTCATGCAAAGTCTGATATAATAGTCAAGCCTGAGGCCTGGAATTTGAGTGTGAGTGTGTGTGTGTGTGTGTGTAGAGGATGTTGAGAAAATTAAGTAAGGACACTTTTTATTATTTTTGCTTTGTAGAATGAGAAAAAACAAACACGGATTTCCTTCTTGATTTGTTGCCCCCTTATAATGTTTTAATGTCTTTTCTTCCTAGCTGAGGTGATTATGTTTTAATGTCTTTTCCTAGCTGAGGTGGTAGAAAATTTATAGAAAATGTTAAGAGGCCAAGGGATAGCTTCTTGGATTCTTCTGTTTACTTTCTTGAAAAGAACTTTAAAATACTGAAAGAAGTTTGCTGTAATTAGCTTCTTCACATGCTATTTGTGTTCCTTGCCAGCCATCAAAACCACCTCACAACCTTTTAGTTCAAAGCAGGGTTGCTTATGAATTTTAGAAAAATAAAGTACTATACTGTGGTTATTGTGTGGTTGCTGTTCTACGGAAATTACCTATTTTTATGTTTTGAAGTTCTTATGCTGCATTAGCCAAACAACAGTTTATCTATTAAGTTGTTTTCTGAGAATGGTACAAAGGAACAATACAATTAGAAATGTTGATGTGTCTCTTTCTCCTCTTTCATTTTTTGATTCCATCTTCTTGATTTTCTTCAAAGACCCCTGGGCGATGGGATTCAGCAAAACCTTTAACAAAAAGTTTTTCTACAATAAGACAACACAGAAATCCACGTTCGAATTGCCTCCAGAGTCTGTAGCCCCGTTTCAGTGAGTATTGAATTTGCAAATAGTAGCAATTCTTCCAGGAGAGGGAAGCTAGATGCAGTGTCACATTAGAACTTTTTATTTATTTATTTCCCCTTCTATTCTGTAATGTTTGTACTAATTTCTAAAAACAATGAAAGCAAATAAAAACCCATGAGACAATTCTGAACCAATATGCTTTCCAAAGTATTGCATTCCTTTCTGACCAAATTTGTTTCGTCTGATAAGCCCTGATGAGATATTTTAGATTCTGGCACTTGGATCCTGATTCATGTCAGCTTTCATCCTTTTATGACAGGAAAAAGGGTGAAACGGAATTCACATGGGAACTGAGGGAATTTATTTCTCACAAACATTGCACACATTAAATGTAATGTAGATCACTTTATACAACAGAGTGGTTTTTTTTTTTTGGCATCTTTAGAATATAGTCATGCTAACATTTCTTTAGCTTCTTCAAAGAATGATGACTCTTAGGTTCTTATTGAAATTGGTGAAACTTTACAAGGTTGAAATATTAGTATTTAAGAGATACGGGCCATTACCGACATCCAGACCTTCCGGCGTGCAGTAAAGACCCTGTTCTTCCAGCAGGCCGGCCTGGCCCAGTAAACGGTTCTTGGGGTTTTAAATTAATTAGGTTTTAAATTTTTAAATTTTAATATAATCCTTGAATTTTAAATTTTAGTAATATTTTGTACTTGATGGGATTTCGGTCGGATCAATTCTGTTTTATTTTTAACTGTACATATTGTTCATTTTATTAGGCTGTACACCGCTCCGAGTCCCTTTTTGGGAGAGGGGGCGGTATAAAAATTTAATAAATAAATAAATAAATAAATTTAAAGAGTGGGAAACCAGAAGTTGGTTTCCAAGTGTAGGAATAGTCTAAGGAAGACATTTAATACTTCTGACAGTGGTTGGGAATTCTGGATGCTTATAATATATTTTTTTTTTTTAATCGCACTTTTATACCGCTCCCTCTCCCAAAAAGGGACTCGGGGCGGTGAACAGCCCACTAAAACATACAATAAATATATAATAAATACAATTAAAAATAAATTAAATAATCAAATCGGCTGTCTATTAAAATTTAAGTTAAAAATTAAAACTAATAAAACCCTAATTTAATTAATTAAAACCAAAAAACATAGTTACTGGGCCAGGCCGGCCTGTTCAAAAAGCAGGGTTTTTACTGCGCGCCGGAAGGTCAGAATATCCGTCATAGCCCGTATCTCCGGGGGGAGATCATTCCATAGGGAGGGAGCTCCCACAGAGAAAGCCCGAACTCTCGGGGCCACCAGCCGACAACAGTCAGGCGGCGGCACCCCAAGTAGGGCCACCCTGTGGGAGCGTACTGGGCAGCAGGGAGGTTGTTGATGGCAGCAGGCGGTCCCGTAAGTACCCAGGTCCCGAGCCATGGAGCACTTTAAATACCATCAGTACCACCTTGAATCGAATCCGGTGGGCCACAGGAAGCCAGTGCAGCCTGCGGAGAAGTGGTGTTACGTGTGCGCTTCGAGGGGCGCCCACGATCACCCGCGCGGCTGCATTCTGAACTAACTGCAACCTCCGGAGACTCTTCAAGGGGAGCCCCATGTAGAGAGCATTGCAATAATCCAAGCGGGAGATAACGAGGGCGGAGGTGACTGTGCGAAGTGCGAATTTAATATCTTTAAATAGCAAATAAAAATATTGAAATCATATCAGCAAAAGTAGAGACATGCATTATTAATTCATTATTCCAAGCAAAGGGGTTTTTCTGTGCTGGGTCCTGTAGATTAACTTGCTGGTCAAAGAGAGTGAGTTACAAATTTGAAGTCCTCAGACATTAAGAGAGAAGTAAGAAGACAGTTCATTATGGTTCGTTTCTAATTTTTTTAATGAGCTGTAGCAAATCTCTTTGGTTTATAGATCCAGATGCTAGTTTATTGTATATTTTACCACCTAATGCATTTGCTATTTGTGTTTGCATCAACTTTTTTTCAGTTAAACTCTTTATAGCATTTATAAATAAACTCCATTTAAATTTTGTTTATAATTTATGATGTGCTTACATTATATTTTAATTCATATCTCTTTCCTTTTTTTCTGTGCTTTTACAATAATTCTTTTATCAAAAAACCATCTTGGATGTCTGAACTTTTTTTGTAGTTGCAAATGACTTTGCGTCTGATGACACATTAAAGATATTTTGCAGGCAACCTTGTGAAGTACAGCTTGCTTTACAGCTTGCACATAAATACATTTTGCAGATTGCCTCGTTCAGTCTGTATTTTGGAAATGGATATAGGATGTCTCTTTCCCTACTTGATTAAATGAAATTCGTCATTTCATTATTTTTTTTTAGAAAAAATAATAATGAATCAGTACTGGATCAATATTTGAGAGGAGTTCAGTCAGGACACAATTCTATCAGTCAAGGAATTCTAACAACCAATCTAATCCTTTATGATCTTAAATTTGTGGAGTTTCTATAGCCTTCAGTCAGCTTCACAATCTTTCTGTTTTGTATTTCTTGGGGGAAAAAATCTTGTTTTGATTTACTTGCCTGAGATTCTTTTGAGATGACAGTCTTTGATCTTGTGGACTTCCTTTAAATTTGCAGTTGCTTTCTGTAAGAAATTTGCTCAACCATTCATTTTCCTCTGCCAAGCTTTTATGCCATAAAGGAAGGCTGGATCTTCTTTTTCCTGTCAGCTAGAGATGTACAGATTAATTTCTCATAGATGCTTTTCTCATTCATAGCTTTCTGATGAAACTTTCTCTGATTTTCTGTCTAATTTTTCTTCCACTTTCTCATTCTGTAACTTCAGGGTTTTCTCTCATGTGAATCTCTCATGTGAATTTCTGTAAGAATTTAAGAACTTTTTTTCTCAATTTTCTCAAAATAGTTTACGCAATTGTACCAATGCCTGATTTGTAACATTTCTCATCTCTTCCTTACCGTTCTTTGTCATTCTACCCACTTTTGTGTCCATGCCAGGGGCAGGAAACTTTCAGTCGATATTTGCACATTTGAAATTTTGAGAACATGGTGAGGGCGCACTTTTAAAATTGCTATTATTTCAGGTGAGAATGGAGATAGATTGCCATCCTGGTGACGGATGTTCATAAAACTTTCACTTATTTGCCATCTTATTTTGTGCTATCACTTCTGTCACACTTTTTGCCATGTAGAAAGTGCAGATTGGTGTGCTTTCAAGCAGAACAGTGAGCTGCAGCCACCACTTTTTTTTTGCAGATTCAGATGCACTTTTTCCAAGAAACATTATAAAGATGTTGCTTATCTTGGCAACATTACAGTTTCCCATTTTTTTAATTAAAAGAATATTGAAAAAAACCATTTAAAGGGATAACTGGATGGATGGAGAAAATTTCATTCTTACTTTAGTTTCTCTTTTTAATGAAGGTGAAATACAGTTCTCACATCCAAGACTGCCAACATTTGTGATCTCCCCAATTTGTTTCTAGTTTTTCTCTTTCAGTGATGAGTTTTGACAGATATTGTGAATCCTTTGAGCTTCTTTTCTGTGCTCTTTATAATAAATAATGTTGTATACAAACTTCCTTCTTTCCTTTATCATCACATCGAATACTTTTCCTGACACTATTTCACTGGGAGAAGGAAGCTTCTTCAGTCCTGGTATTTTTATATTTATTCTAAATGTGATTTTAGTAATGGATGCATTGCATTACCATGTGAGCTTTAGTGTGTTTATAATTAGACACTGATATATGTTCTTGACACAATGTTTCGAGTCCAATAATCAATCTCTTAAATACTGTAACTAAATAGACTGAATATTAAATGCCAGTAATTGTTGGACCTGGCTGTTACATTTCTTGCTATGAAGAAATATATTTCATGCTTGGTTTTTATCAATTTGTCAGCAGTCTCAAATCAAGAAGAGAATCTGAGGTCTGAAGTACTTATTCAGCAAGACAATTTAAAATAAGGGACAGGTGTGCCTGCATGAGCACACAAGTTTTTGTTTTTTAAGTTTTTAAATATGTATAAAATGTCCTGCATTTACAGTTTTTTTTGTCTAGAAAATTGCTATAATTCCTACTGCATTTCTTTTGCCAAATCTTTCTGTGTGAACCATTTTATATATTCTTGGGAGTTTACTTCATTTCCCTTGCCAAATGTTTTAACATTTTCAATTTCTCTGTTTGAGCTGTCATCCCATCCATCTATGTTGAGTCTTAATATACAAATAAAACAGTTTCTGGTATTTTATCTTCTATGTCTATGTTTGGGTGTCTGCAGTAGCAGTCCTTCTAATTCTGCAGAATATTTGATCTAGGTAATGTTAGGCATTTAATTAGGGCACTGGAGTAAAGACAAAAAATTCTCCATCTTTGATCAGATACTGACTTCTAGTGCTCTGAGTGCAAATCCAGCTTAATTGTTTATTTTTTTCTTTTATTTTTCTTATATGTATCCATTTCATGTATTCATAACCATGTTTATACTTATACTTGTTATCTTATAATCCCTTGACAAAATAAATAAATAAAATAGACATTCCCACTTTGCAGTTGTTCGCAGATTTCCTCTCCCTTCCTTGCTAACTATGGACTTTCATAGGGAAATAGAAAGATAATGCCCCAAAATAAATTAATTAAGTCAATCTAATTGTGTGAAACAATAGGAGGTAAGAGTCAACATCCAGCTCAAGAATCCAAATAAAACTCCATGTTTATTCCATTTCCAGAGTCTTACTGTTTATTGAATACAGTGCATAGTAATGTTGAAGCAAAACTAACTCTGAAGTTCCCAGACACCAGTTCATAGAATTAAATGATAATTTCCCCATCCAAACCCCCAAGTTCTCACGAAATCCATGTAAACAAGTTCATTATATTATGGGAATCATCTACTTCAACTCCATCTGTCATCATGTCCTTGAAAAGATTTAAGGCTCTCACTGTCTTCAGTAAAATTGTAGAGGTTTCACTTCTCCAGCTAACCCATTCTAAAACAACACCACTCCCCCCATTCTAATGGCAAGTTGAAATGAAGAGGCACATAACTGCCAAAGTTTCACTCTTGACATGTCGACCCACCAAAAGAATGGATCTGGAAATGTATAAAAACATATAAACATATATTGATTAGGATTTTAATTACCTAATCTTTTCCCTTACCGGGGTCATTCAGGGTATCTAGAATGGAGATGCTGGAAAGGCTGTGGTATAGGTAATGCAACATACTTCCTAGTCATACTTCTGATTGGTTCATTTCCCTGCCCCTGGTTTTTAGAGTTGGTTGTTGTGTCCATAAAAGCTGAAGAGGTGAGGGTTTCATAAATTCCTTGGAGATAAATTCCTGTTTCCTTTATTTCAGAGACTATTCTCTGCCGTATATTTGCTTGTATTCCGTTGTTTTTTTTTAAAGAATAAAAATAATATAGTCTATAATTCTGTTTTTCCAACCTTCTTTCTTTTTTCCTTTACTATCATTAATCCAATATAGCTGCTTAGGAACAAGTTGATTAAGTTTGTCTTGGTCTTAATAAAATAATTTTAGTTAACTAACCAAATGTCAGAATGAGAAATAATCTAATTTGTGAAGTTATACACAGAATTTCAATGCTTTTGATATTTTCCCAGATTTAAAAATGGCTAGATATGAGTTCTTGGTGCTCTCTGAGCTTGCTTGTTTTCTTGCAGATGTTTCATTACCCTAACTAGGTAACATGAGCAGTCATTAGCATTGGTGATATTACCTAGATTGGGTAATGAAACGCCTGCAAGAAAACAAGCTCAGCACCAAAGACTCCTCATCTCAACCCTGAGCTGCAAATATTCTCCTTTATTAGTATGGCTAGATACCATTAAGCATATATAATTTCTTTCTTTTTGAAAATAATTGTACACCATGCCAAAGGCTTATAAAAAGAGCCTCAGTGTGATATAAATGTTAAATGTTAAATTCTTTTGGATCAGAACATCGGGTTTCAGATGAGCATTTTTATATTTCAGGCCCCCTGGTACATGATACTTAGCATATTATCATTTGCTTATTGCTTATTATTGTGATAGGTGTTGCTGTGCTTATGAAAACAATAATTCTGTGAGTCAACTCTCATAATAGTCATTAAATAATTATGCTGATTTAAACTAATACAGTCCATGATTAATTGGCTCAGGGACATGCATTTACCCTGATAACTTTTGATAAATTAGAAATGTTCATGATTGGGGGTCTTTAGACCTGCAATCAGTGTCGATGGTATTTTGTTAGATTAGGATCAAGGAGACCCATAGTTATGAAGGTTCCAGTGGTGACTGCATGCCATTCATTATCTTTCAGCCAAACCCGTTGCTTATAGTTGTTGTTAGGAAAAATTGAATGACTGTATACCACCCTATCATGCTGGAAAGGATGTCTATAAATCTACCAATGAAATAAATGCCTTTATTTATTTCTTCATCAGTTGGGCCAAGTGTTTACACTGTTTTGTGTCTCTTTTGCATGCAGCGTTTGTTACTTTGGTCGCCTCTTCTGGGAATGGGATGGTATCAAAATGCACGACTCTCAGAAAAAAGAAGATTCAGAGAAACTATCGAAAGAAACTGTTCTATCGTTCATCAGACAACATTTCACCCCGTGATTACTCTCTCATCACATCTTAGGGTTTGGGGAATGACCCAGGTGTGGAATAGTCAGCAGGGAGCTATGCAGAAAAACACTTTTCAAAGTGGTTCGATTGGATGATAAGGACTCAGTCCAAGAGAAATAGAAGAAAGCTTTGGATTGGAAACCGTGCAGTATATAAGTACCTGCTTCCTGGCCACATTAAGACTAAAGCAGTGCACATTCTTCTGAATGGATCATCACTGGATCTTGTAGAGCTTCCCCGCCCTCTCCCGGACATCTGAGCTCTACTAGTAGGCAACAAAAGAAGAGGATGCACTGAACACGTGGGATTTTGTAAAATGGAAGGCCAGACAACTTTGGACAAAACTATTTAAAGGAGAACAGAAAAATGAATATTTTTTCTTGTTCCTTTCTCTGTGAATCCACTGGGAAGCATACTTGGTTTTTGTAATTTGGTTTGTAGATGCAGCCTAGAGATTTTTGAGAGTTCAGGTCTAAGCAGGAAGGAACCAGACTGGTAGAGTTTTTGAATTAGTAATTGAGGTACACTTGCTGTCAACATAACTTGTGACTCTCATCGAAGTTGGATTTTCATGCTTCTATGCAAGTAAATATATTATGCTTTTTCTCACTCTCCACCTTCAAATATTTTCCTCTCTGAATTCTGAATCCAAGTATTTTCCTCTCTGAATTCTATACCCAGTACTTTCCCTTCAGAAAGTAGATTTGCAATGTAGAGAATTGGCTTTAGAGGAACTATATAAATTAGATCCAGTGAAAAAGCTGCATACTTCTAAAGAGAACATCTTTTGGCCTTCAGAAATTTAAAACTGAACATTTGCACACATTGGCAGGAAGATACTGACTTTGTAATTGAGTGAGCGGTGCCTGGGTTGTGTCTTAAAAGAAATGTGACTGTCCTGTAAGTGAAGGCATCAGCCAGGTCTCTGCTCCTAAAGAAAATGATCAAAAATGGATTTGATGTGGGAAAGTTTCTCCATAGATTTTATCTCCATTAAAATTGATTAGCACAGGAGACATTTTAAATTCTACACACCGAAGAGATGGGCAAAATATTTGAATTCAAGATGTTTTGAGATTGAAAGAATTGTTCTCAGTTTACAATGGTTGTTCTTACTAGAACTGTTCAAGTCTCAAAACAAATTTTGTTTCAAGTTTGAAATAGTTTTATGCTTATAATGGGATGTTACAGAACACTTTTAGAATGTTTGAAACCACTGTTTTGAACTCACAATATTTTGAATTCAGAATGTTTGCACACTGCCAGTAAATCTTAATCTTAGCTAAAATAGTTCTAGCTTTCAGAGACACTTCAAGAATAGCATAGGTTAATACTGCACTTTAGCAATAGCAGTTAGGTAGTTTAATTCCCATCATCTCATGCCATCTTATTTCTAGATTCCTCTGTTGAAAAAATATCAGGAAGAACGGAAATTTAAAATTCCTGATTTCTTTCAAAGGCTGAAGTATACAAAAGCACTTAATATTGGAGATTCACTTCTGAGATTTGCTAAATCTCTTTGAGAGTTCCAAAACAAAGATTTAGCTTTTAAGATTCTTTTGGAAGAATGGGCCATGTTTCAAAACAAATTGCCTTCCCATACAATACAATTGTTTGCCTGAGCAGACTAGAGGGTAAAACAGCAAATTGAGTGTTTATTTGCAATAGGAAGTGACAACGATTAAATAATCTCTGACATCTACAGTTCATTGTTGGTTTTAAAATAATTTTGATGATTTTGTCACTTTTTCCCTAATTATCATGATGCAACTAGTAGGTCAAAGAGTCATTTTGTTTTAAATACAACAGATGTTATCGATTTTTCAGGTTATATTTCTAGTTAAGCTTTTTGCAAGTTAGAATATTTCAGAACAAAGATTTCATTGCAAGATTGATTTTAGTTTGTTATTAAAGAGTGATTGGTAGATTAGCTTGTATATGGAGTCTCAGTGGTACACAGATTATCTGCCTTCACTTTATTCACTTTGGCTGTAACTAGAGGCCCTGGTTTGTGGCCTTCTCCTAGGAAAACTATTTAAGGGATTTAAAAATGTTACAAAAGTGTGTGCCTAGAAACCTTAAAACAAAATTTATACCAGTCCTGAAAAATGACTTCATGTTGATTCAGAGCCTAAATATCCAGAATACAAAGAGAAAATTAGAAAGATTTGATCAGTGGATAACTTGTTCTTGTTTGTTCTCTTACTTGGTCTGTGAAGGGTTGAGGTGAGGGGAAGGTGATAAAAATGTCTTGCTGAAAGAAATGTTTACAGCGTGTATTCTCTGAACTCATGTATCAGTTGTGATGATTTCTTGTCCGTTCTTTGTCTGCATTGCCAATACAATCCTTATAATTTAGAAATGTGTTTTCTTTTTGCCTTAAACATTCCAGCTCTTTGTGATACAACCCGGGCTGAGGAAGAACAGGTTTTGGCACCACTTGACTCTGGAGCTCACTGAGTGACTTTAGGTCTGCCACTGTTTTAGCCCAACCTGCTTCATAGGGTGGATCTGGGGATAACATTAGGAAACAGAAAAACTGTTTTAAAAGCTTAAATTTGGGACAAAAAGTATGTGTTTCCCTTATAGAGTCAAAACCCCATCAGAAAATAGGCAGCTTCTGTGTAACATTACTAGAGTATTCCAATCTGTAGTAGTCGAATTTTAGGAAATGCAGTTGATAGAAGACTATATAAAATGGGCCATTTTTTATTTGCAATATATAAATACATCAACATAGTTTTCCTAGCTATAATTGAGTGATTGCTCAATTGTATGTTTTCCTATCTATGTTGAGTTATTGGGAAAAAGAGACAGTTGTTCGTGAATTGTCCCAAGGGGGACTGTTTTCTTACAAAATTAGAACATTTTTATTTTTGTGGACAATCGGAGTATACAGTTGGAATATACAGAGATTTGAAATAAATGCCCACTGCACTATGAGCAAAGCAGCTCTCCTCAAAGCTTTGAATTACCACATCCTTCGGAAGCCTCACGTGGCTCCTTAAAAGTTATCTGAAGGTCTGTTTATGCACAGCCACTTGGGCCTGCATGCAGAGTAATTGAAGAGTAGGCAGCTGCTTTAGCAATTCAAGCATGGGCACTTTGCTAGTATTAACAGACCTTCTGAAATAGTTCTTTTGCTTTGTGCAACTCTTTTGATATTTAAGTAAACTTTTTGGATTTTATCTTCAAAATGCTTGATTACATTGTTAGGGAGGCTGCTTGAAGAGTGATAGTTAACTTTTGATGGGTTGATGACTCTTTAAAGCTGTGGTATCTTTAAGGCTTAAACAGAAGATTGAAAAATAGTCTGCTTTAATATACAGAGAAGGGCTCGGATCATGTCAGGTCTGACGCACTTTTTCCAAGTCATTTCTAAAATGTGCAGTCCTAACATTTAAATTATGTTAAAGAAAAAGGATTTAAACAGAGACACACAGGCAATTTATTTATCTGCAAGGAAGTAAGAACAGAATTTGTTTTCTTACTGAAAACAGCAAAGTTCAAAGGTGTGATTTATATACTTTTTTTGGATAGAGAGATGTAACTGAATCACAGGCACAAAAGGAGGGAGCCGTGGTTATATTGCCAAAGCAGAAAACAAAAGGAGCGAGGTTTGAACACATATTTGAAGCAGAAACTAAAAGGAGTGTATTTCCAAAGCAAAACAAAGCAGCTTCACAGCATTAGAATGCCTTCTTCCTTGAACAACTGAGGTGCTAATAGGTACTGCTAATAGGTACTGAACTTGAGGCATTGTTGCAGTCAGGAAAATGTCAAGCCAATTAACTAGCAAGGTGAAAAACTTAAAAGTCAAAAAAGGAAGGAGAATTACAAAGCATTCCTGATAAAGAATTGATGGGAGTCCTGACTGGGGAGAATAGAAAGGAAAAAAGGGGTTTTTTTTGGAAAAGGGAAGCACATACATTTTTAAATTTCTGCATTTTATTTCAGTTCAAAATGCAAATATTAATAATCACTTGGATTGATGGAATAGGCAAAACTATACAGTAACTTCTTCCCTTAAAATTAATACAGTTTGATCAAAGTACTCAACTGGCTCACAAAACACAATTAATAGTCAGCTGGCTTACAAAACAATCTGAATTAAAAACATTTTTAACATCACTAAAAGGACTTAATGAAAGACAGAAGCTTCTATAAAGATATAGTGCCTGCCATTAAAAAAAAATACAGTGGCCCCAGCTCAGTCTCTGTGAAGGCTATTCTACAATCGGTGCAACTAACCTGCCCTCATAATCCCATTCCCTAGCCATCAGCTGGAAGGTCCAACTCAGCCCGCCCTTCGTCCTTGGTTAAATTTCTATTGAAGTTCTTTGTGAAGACTATCCTAAGATGGTCCAAGTTGCAGAGCATGTTGGTATGGAAAGCTGATCTTACCCTTGGCACAATTTGGGAAGGGAGGTAGAATCATCACGGTCTACAGTAATTAGATTTCAGCACTTAAATGTTACATGGTCCAGCAAGTGTAAATAACAAACACTAAGAGTATGATGGCTGCTGAAAGCGCTACAGTCTTCCGATTCTCATGACGAAGCATTTTGAGCTCTTTCTCTGGGGGGGAAAAAAGTAGCACATTGTAAAGGTATTATAGACTTCTCAAAATAAAATGTAATTTGTTTCAAATATTGAGGTTCTCTGTCTTAAGCCTTTTGCAGTATTACTAAACTGGATAACATTAGGATTTTAGGTGTTAAGTTCCATATAGCAGGACATTAAAAGAGGCATGATTTTTTTTTGGGGGGGGAGAAAGTTACCTCATCAGCTGCAGTTGTAGAACTTGGAGAACAAAGGCCATTTAAACATTTCTTAAGTAACAAGTCTCACTTGTCTTTGGAGTATCATTAATGTTCTATTCGTTTTCCATATTATAATTTCCTATTATAGTTTTCTTTTTCTGTCATGTATTCTGCACATGGGTAAATTTCCAAGGCACTTGACTCATAACAACCTGAATAGGGCTCAGCATGAAATCTAGAGTCTTATTCTAAATATTGTGAGCTTTTAGTTTACTATGTACTGTGTGTCTGACTGGTATCTTACATACTGCTCTCAAAAGATGAACAAGGTTAATCAACTATTTCATGAAAGGAAATCTCAAGATGTTCAAAGTATCTTTATATAATTAAAGCTGGAATACTGACAATACATTTAGCTTGTGGCTTCTGCTTAATGCTTTTAAGATTAAGTAGAGAACAGTTTTTTAAAAAAAAAAACATAAAATGTAGTATTTTAATTTAAGCCATTACATGATTTAAAAAAGACGATAGATTGATGGTAGGATTACTCTGATTTTCACAGAATATGTCTTCACATATTCACAGGGTTGAAATTTCAAATGGTTAAAATGTATTTTTTAGGGCAGCAATTTAGAGGATAGGAGTAGAATAACAAATGATTAAGGTGCCCCCCCCTCAAATTTAAAGCATTTAAACCTTTGATCAAAGCGTTTTAGGGTTACCAATAGAATGGCATGAAACGCTGAAAGACTTAACAATTAAACTTGATTTTTGATCTGACCTCATTCCTACATAAGCATTTTACCTACTTATATGCCACAAAATATCTTGAGTAGGAAAAAAAAAGTTACTTCGAAAGGAATTATTGTAGGGAGGTGGTTGATTGAATTGTGCAAGCTGATCTATATAATCTAAGTTATGAGGGCTTGCCACGGGAAAAAGAAATCCCACTTTATAGTAATGGTGCTAGATTCCATTCTGTATATTCGGAGTTCCTCAGAGGAAGGGTGACATACAAATGTAATAAAAAAGCTACTTTAAAATGAAGTCAAAGGCTATTCTACTTCTGCACTATACCGTTTTCATATATCTGTTTTCTCCTGCTATACAGCAATCAAGCCCATTCAGAGCCCATTTCATTGCTTTTGTAATTTCTGGGAGAGGTCAGAGTTTGGGGATGGCTTATTTGACAACAGAATCATTGTTACTGACTGCAGTGGCAGAGGTCAGTGCGGTTCAATCTGGGACTGCCAGAGGAGTATGATTTTAATGGGAAGTCTTGGGTGTTAATGTAACAGCTCAGGCAGATGTCCCTTTATATTTGCCAGCTCCTTAAGGGAGGTAGCTTTAGTGAGAGGAGCTCAGTGCATTAAAACTTGGGCAAAAGGTCTCTAGCCCTTGGCTGAATGGCAGCTCCAGATTTATTATGGGATGCTTTCTCCTTGTTCTCCAAAGCTTTTGAATGCTGACTCTTTCACAATGTGGGCATGAAAATACTGCAAATTAATTGTTAGGGGGGAAAAAAACCCAATCCCAAACCATACCTAGGTGATATTGCAGTAAGGAGGTTACTAATTTTTGGGGGGTTTTATAAAAAAGCCTTCATACAGTATATATTTACTATTAATTGAGTAGCTTCAGCATGGACCAGGGCTATTTGCCTTCCTAAGTAGTAAGTTCCAAAGATGAGCAAAAAGGGACAAAGTTACCTATACAACAAGCAGTATAAAGAAAGCAAACAACTGCATAGGAAAGATTAAATATTTCTTTTGGAAATTTACAGAAATCCAAGGAAGCTCTTATTAAAACGGGACCGCCTGCTACCACCATCGGCCTCCTGCCGGCCAGTGCACTCCCACAGGGTGGGCCTCCTCGGGGTGCCGCCGGCTGGTCGATGCCGGCTGGCGGCTCTGAGGGTGCGGGCCTTCTCTGCGGGGGCACCCTCCCTCTGGAATGAGCTACCTACAGAGATACGAGCCATCACTGACCTACGGGCCTTCCGGCGTGCGCTGAAGACCCACCTTTTTCAGCAGGCCGGTCTGGCCTAGTGCCATTAGAAGAGTTTTAATTTTTTAAATTTTAAACTTTTATCGGGTTTTTATTGGTTTTTATTCTCAAATTCAGCCACTAATTTAATAATTTTTAATTCTATTTTAAATTTTTATGGACTGTATTGTTTTATTATGGCTGTTCACCACCCTGAGTCCCTATTTGGGAGAGGGGGCGGTATAAAAGTTAAATAATAAATAAATAATAAAATAAATAAATATGGGCATGATAAAAAATAAAGATCACAAAATTGTACTGTAAATGAACTTAGAACCATGAATATGTGGAAGAATAGTAAAAAAGATTTTAAAAAGTACAGTTCAACTACTGTTAGAAAATCTTGAATGTAAAGTTAATTAGGCCCTAGAAAATAATTGCTAACGACCATTACCATGTAGTTGTCTAAAATCATACATAAGATGAGGCAGACAAAATGCCCCATATTTTGTAATTCAGATTTTTAATCACTAATGAATTTTCATGGAGACTACAGACATTTACAAATATGGATGCTACTTTCAGATTAAAAAATGTAATCTTATGTATTGAAAAAGTTTTTCAAATACAGAACGTGAAAAATATCGTGAAATGTTCAATATTCCAGCAGGTGGCAGTGCAACCTAAACAGCCAAGGAGAGACTGTAGGAAAACACAACATACAACAAAGAAAAGCAAGAATTAAGGCAGTATTTACTCTGTCAAAGGTACTAGCCCAGCGCTGCATCTATGGAGGAGCAAAACAACAAAACAATAGGTCTGGAAACTAATTTGCTGCTTCTGACCTTTTTTAATTTTTTTAAACACACTCATTTTTCTTTGCCTAATTTTCAATCCTTGGGTCACTGGGAAAATGCAGCTATTGCTCAATTAGCAATGCATTTTACAATTAAATTTGCTGATTTACCATAATAAACATCTGACCAATACAGTCTGTGTGCTCATGTATGTATACACGCGCACAAGTTAAAAATGGTTTAACCTTTCGAGTATTCTTTCCAGCTGTAGGCAATGTTAACTAGTCTGTGCCCTTCTGAAATGCAAAAAAAGAAAAAAAAATTCCTGGCATGACGACGCCTTGTGTCAGTGCTCTTCCCCACGAATACCTTTGAACTGAATTCTGGACTCCAATGCTGTTCTTTGATAATTTCCTGCTACAGAGAAACACTTTGGAAGAAGGGAGATATTTTGATTCTTCACAGCAACTACTGACTGTGAATTCCTTTCTAGGAGTTCTGAGACTTTTCTGTTTCTTCCCAATTAGGCTGTATTGACTTTATTTTTGTACCGCTTGCTGCTGTCGCAGCCAATTACTCAACTCTGTCTCCAATCACCTCTTGATCCTAAGATATTGTGCTCCTTTCTGGGACAGGAGATTTTAAGATAGTCTTGATACAAACTAAAGTTTTAGTTTAGCCAGGAGCTGGGAACCCACAGCCCTCCTGAATGCAACTGAAGTAGAGCTCTCAGCAATGCCATACAGTGTACCAATGATGACGAATGCACTAAATTACATTTACCCATCTGGGGAGCCGCAACCTGTAAAAGATAGCTCCTCTTCAACCAAAAAGCTTTACCCTAATGACTTCCTTTTTATCCAGAGTCTCCACAAATGAAAACATGAACATAATTTTGGAAGAGCCGTGCTCTTATTTTATCAGGAGACTACTCTAGTTATGCTTTTTAATGTTTTATGCAGAACCTAATATGAGCGCAAGCATCTTCTCACCACAGGGCATCCAGAATTGGGAAGACTCATCACTGCTTCTATTTATAGTTCTTTATGCTGGACAAATCAAAGGTGATAGAAGTGTATCCTGTACAAACCAGATATCACTAAACAACCATTTCCCTTTTTTGGACAGAAGGAGTGCCAAGATATGATAAGACTATTTTGTACTCTCTTTAGTATAAAGAAGACCTAATGCAGGATTTCTTTGCAGTGAACAAAATTTAGCTTCTGAAGATAGTCTATAGCCTGTTTTCTCAAGATAGGTTAATGCCCTTAACTCGTAGAAAGCTTTATTAAAATCAACAATTCTCTTCACTTGTATTTTTAGAGCACATGTACTTATTTCTGATATGGAACTAAAATCACTTCACTACAGAAGAGGTCAAGTACATCTGGTGGCACATATTATTTCAGATATTGAAGTGTCAAATTACATTTGCCCTGCACAACAACTCAGAAATGCATTTTAAGTCTGCCCTGGAGCAGTGTAAAAAAAAAAGGAAGAACCAAATAAATGAGACAGATAAAAAGCATCTGTTTCAAATATCATAACACTTAATACCCAAGTATCCAAATACCGTTTAATTTCAGTAGCTTGGTCATTTCAAATCTATAGTAGGAGGGTTTATATTTGTTCAGGCAGCTGTAAGAAGTATTGGAAAACGCTTGGCCCATTTTGTTCATGTAGCACTTTGTCAGATATATAGGTGGAGATGAGGGGTCTTTGCTATATAGCTGGTGTGCCAGTTCTTTCTGGAGCATGAGGCACAGGCAGGCAATATCTGGAGGCTATTATCACCTCTACAGTTTAATGCTGCCTGGAGCTGCTTTTGAAGGCCACCTGGAAGCTGTAATTAATGTAAAATGCAAGTCCCATGTGCTGCTGGATGACAGCCTTCAGTGCTGCATATAGAAGCATTGAGGTTTTGTGGGCACTACAATGGCTCCAATGTGCTTCGAAGTATTGGTTTTAAACCCTGCGGATCTTTCTGGCTTAGCACCTGCAGGGCCTTCAGATATATTTGTCTTGAGCTGGGAAAATGAGGGCCCCCTCCCCTCCCCATGAGATGTGGGGAGGGCAAGAGCATGGTGTTTAACAGTATTATGTTCCATTCCTATTAAACACTCTATCCACAGAGATACTGATGGCATTCTCTCTGATTATATTTAGAAGCACAGTCAAAACAGTCTATATGGAGATATTGTAATAAGTAATTTTAAGTGATATTACTGAGGATTTTCAGACAAATGGTGCTCATTTGTTGGAATACTGGGACAGATTTTGTATCTTGCTTTTCGTGATTATAAATTGTGTGTGTATTCTTGTAAGCCTTTGAAAGTCCATAGAGACTCACTAGTATACAAATAAGAACAGATGATCTCCAAATTCTGCTACTGGGACACAAGACATAGTGTTTTCTCTTTAAAGAAATCCAAATGAGAAAGAAATCGCTGCACTTCTCAATCTTAGTAGTCCTGAGAAGTCAATTTTTTAAATTAGGAGATACGCATTTTATTTATATTTATTTAAATATTATTTAATTGTTTTGTACATTGCTCTGGATAGAAAGACAATCAAATTTAAAATGTAATCCAGCCATTTTTAAACAACATTGATGCTCTTGACTTTTAACACTTATAATGGCTCATTGTAAATAAAACAGACTTACACTCTGCCTAAATTAAAATGAGCTTGAATTTCTCGGCAAGGGAGACTCATAAGTGGAGCAATGCTGTAGAAAAGGTTCTAGATCACAGTTTCAAACTTGATCGCATCACGTGACATATTGTGACTTTTTTTGCCCTTGCAGAGCCAGGGTAGGCATGGCCTGTGCATGATGCATCCTGCCTGCGGGCCGCCATTTTGACAGGCGGAAACTAAATCAAGAATCTACTCTTAATGTTGGGACACACAGCATGGCCAATGAATATCAGAGGTTACGTAGGTATTTCAGTTACAGCAACTTATAACAGTTTTCTGCTAGAACAGGCAGAAACTACAAACTGTCTTCTCTCACATCTTCACTGACTTGTGCTATATATGCTGACAAACCTCCTTATCTGCCTCTGCACCTACAAATTAAATGGAGGGACCTCTTGAACCCTCCAAATGTGTAAAAAAAAACCATTTTAATGGTCTCTTCTGCACCTTTCTGGATTGTAGTTTTTATTTACTTGCAGTTCTTTTTTGAAAATTTAGCTACACAGAAGTGTAGACAGTCAAGATATATGACCACTGTCATAAAGTGTGAGGTTTCTAATGTATCAAGGAATTTGTAAACTGTTCAAAACACATTTATAATACTACTATTAAAAAACCTCTGTTTCCATCTCAGGCAAGTTTGAATGATTTTTTTTAGTTTCAGAGGAAATTACTTTAATGACTTCCCAAACGTGGTATCCTCCAATAATTCTTGGCTAGGAATTCTGGTGGGTGACATCCATGCTATCTGAAGAACACCATAATATGAAAACTTACTGGATACATGTCTTACCATAAATTTCGGCCTTGGTTTCTAGCATGTTTTTTTCTTTTTCCAGTGATTCTCTGCAAGGAAGTGGGAAAGACAGATACTTATTAAAAAATAAAGGTTTCTGGCCCACAAAGATCTAGTTAGCTTCTATAATGGCAGACGAGATGACAACTTACTTATATTACTTCAGTTTTGGGGAAGATGGTCATATGAACATCATAAGTGTCCCTCTGAACATGCCTGCATTTTGCTATGTTAATTTTCCTGCATACATTTTTTTTAAAAAATAAGTCTTATGATTCCTTCTTTGATTTGGAAGTGACATAATTGACGTGTGAATTGTATGTGATATATGTAACAATTAAACTCTAATTTGTTCATCTCCTTAAAAGAGTTTTTACAAAGCCATGGAAACGGATAATGAATTTTCTTAAAGAAAAATTTTGGTCCTGTTCTCTCATTTTTAAACTCTTGGCTGCTTTTATAACATGTAACATTCAACTTGGAATTTTTGTACATGTTGGTGAGATGCTACACATTATTTTAATTTTGCTTCATTTTTATAAACTTGTAGCTAAGTAAAAAATTCAATTGCAAAAAAAGAAGGAATAAATCTTTATATTGTTAGCAGAAGATTAATCCATAGTTTAAAGTATGAGAACAAAACAAACATCTGAAAATAGTATCTCTAGCAACAGTTCCATTATAACACAGAAAACACATTATAACACAGAAAACACAGCAGCACTGGTGTAGTTGGAAATAAATATACACTAGCTATTTGTTTGCCAGTTCCAAATAAGCTCTCTAGTATAGTTAGGAAAGGCAGTAAGCACAATACAGTTTGTCCCTAGAGAATAAAACAAGAGCCAGAGTGAAAATGGTGCCAAACTAGATTACAGAGTGAATTAAGGGCAGAGTGCAGGATACAGTTATATTGGAAAAGCAAAAACAAGGCTCTTAGAAGTGAAGCTCAAGAAACAAAGCAGACAAATTCAGACAATTCTAGAATTACTAAGTGTCTAATACCGTATATACATATACTGTATATATCAGAGGTGGTATTCAGCAGGTTCTGACCAGTTCTGGAGAACCGGTAGCAGAAATTTTGAGTAGTTCGGAGAAGCGGCAAATCCCACCTCTGACTGGAGATTTTACCGTCTCCTTCCCTGCCACGCCCACCAAGCCACGTCCACAGAACCGGTAGTAAAATAATTTGAATCCCACCACTGGTATATATATATATACATATATATATATATATATACTGTATAAATTTTAAGATGAAAAGTAATTTGAGAATTAGAATGAAATGGAACCCCAATTTTGTAATCCATATGCCTTCTAAAGTGGATGTTATAGGAGGATTAAATTACTTGTGATGGCTGTGACTGTTTTCAGTATCACCAAATGCCCCTGAATAAAATTGCTGAGGAAGACTAATTCTGTAACTTTCCCAAAATCAGGAAAGCGGAGAACAGAATAAAGCCTTTAGTCCAATCCCACAGAATATTTCATCATGGTGCAGCTACCTCTCAATGTTTGCTACTGCCAAAAGCCATCATCTATCCTGAGATTTGAATGATAATGGGCAATTTCATCCTGTCACATCCTTTAATGTTAATACTTTGTGGAGAGGAAACCCACAGTGCCAGCAGCTGTTTCCTTGCCCTGATATAAGAAATGACACCAGAAAGTGACTCTGAGGTGACAAGATGCTACTGGTACAATAAAAAGCCAGGGAATAACTACAAACAGAATAGCTTCTGCTTGAGACTGACAGGATTTTAAATCTCTAAAATTACTAAGGACCAATTAATGTACTTTTATTGCTTTTCTTCTTTAAAAGTAAGAGCCCCACTTTATTCTATGCTAGCACAAACTTCAATGAAGCATTTGTTCAGTTTGGGGTACTTTAGGAGAGATATATTGTAAATAAATTGGCACAGGTTCAGGGGAAGGTAACAGACATGGTAGAAAATTATGCCTAAATAGGAGTAATTGGGCTTGTTTATTTAGGTGAATAGGAGCCTCAATAAGCAATCTCTAGACACCTTATATGGATGAAAGGAAAATTGTTTTCTGCTGATTTAGAAGGCAAAATTATGCCTAGTGGGCTTTAAGGTATAGGAAGGTTAATTTGGAGGGAATGTCAGGGGAATTTTTATACAAATAAAAGATTTTTGAAAAGGAAAAATATATGTCAGGGAAGTTCTAGCTTTGGATTATTTCCCTTTAATTCTATAGTTTATGTAACATAATCAAGTTTTATTGCACTTAGAGGAAATAAAGTGCTGCAAAATTTGAAATTCTGGGCAGCTGAAGGGCAGAAGCCATTTTAAATGGCTTCTAAGTATTAATGGGAAGAAAACATCTCTGCAGCAGAAATGTGGTTTCATAAGGGAATTGTGAGGGAAAGAGTAGCATGGCTGTGTTGAAAGAAATATCCTTCTGGGTTCAGTTCCAAGTGGGGAAAAAGACACTGGAAACATGGAGGCTGCTCGGAAGGTTTAATGGTGTACAGGGCCATATGGCCTGAAGCTCCAGAGAAGAATGATCACATGCTTCAAGGTGAGAAGAGAAGGGGAAAAAAGGACTTGAGGTGCTGAGAGTGAAAGGGTTTTATAACCTCTGTTGGGATTTGAATTGGAGCTTGTATTCTAATTGGTTGTCAGACTCCCAGGGGCAACTCTGTAGGCTGTCCTGAGTTCCAGGCTTGGTCTAGCCTTGCTGGGTGATTATGCCCTTAAAAGGGCTTTTGGTAATTGCTATAGCTTTTACCTGGAGTTCCTTCTTATGTAAAGTATTCTGGCCCAGGCCTTAATGGCCCACCCATTAACAAAGGTGGGGGTGAGATTCTGCTTCTGAGGTGAGTTTCTGCTTCTTGAGTGACTATTCTTTTTAGGAGAAATATTCTGCCTTTTAATATTTCCTAGGCTATTTCAATTTTTCTAGGAGAGGGGTGGATGCTAACTTCCTACAGCTGAAAGTGCTCCTCTGGATTGGAAAGAGCAGTACTAAAGTAGCCCACTCTTGATCTTCCCAAAGCTGAATTGTGCTAATTTCTCCCTCCCTCCTCACACCCCTCAGGAGAAAAAGATGTCAGTATTATTATGTCCTGGCTTTTCCAGAAAGCCAAATGAAGGAGCTTTGCTGGTGAACTAACTGGCAAAAGCCCATTCACAGGCATTCATTAACTGTATCTCAGCCAGCTAGCTGGCCACATCCAGGTCTTCTGACAGGCATAATAGCATACACAGCTCGCTGATTTAATCATATCTCAGCTTTTTCAAGAATAGGCTGACATCCCTAATCAACAAAGTTACTTCCATCTTGCCCCACCCATACTTTCAGCACAGAAAAAGGAAAGTTAACCTACAGACTATATGGGTCAGAGGGACAATAGAAGGAAGGATGGCAATGGGATAAGGAATTGGGAAGCAACAGCTGGGCAACTTCAGCAACACCAAGCGATAACCAGGGCTGACATCCAGCTGCATAGGACCAACAGCCACAATAAAAAGTTTGATCCCAGCTTAGAGCTTTGTCTGGCAGTGCAGCTCGACGCTCTGCTCTCAGTTTAGTCCCAAGCTTGGCAACAACTTTGCTCTTGATCTTGAGCTTGATATACTCAAGGAACAACCAAGATGAAGCTGCACAAAATCTCCAGTGTGTGCAAAAAATTGTAGAGGGAGACAAAGATTGTATCTCATTTTAACCTATGAGAAGGTACAAACGCAGAGTACATCAAAATCTGGTTATCAGCTCATTAGAATTTGGAGTGCAATGTGAACAGTATAAAGCCAAAATAGAACTCATGCATTGGGAATTGACTGTATTGACTGTTTCCTAGTATGATTTGATTGCTTATTTGTACCCTATGACTATATTAAGTGTTGTATCTTATGATTCTTGATGAATGTATCTTTTCTTTTTATGTACACTGAGAACATATGCACCAAGACTAATTCCTTGTGTGTCTAATCACACTTAGCCAATAAAGAATTCATTCATTCATTGGGAATGTGTGGAATATAATACAATGTTGTGTAAAGTTTTTATCCGACCTGTGAAGTCTCCAGTCATAACAAAATCAATCTCCACAGAAACATTTAAATGACCTATCAGAAATTCAAAGTATAAAGCAACATTTCCCAATAAAGAGGATTCAATGAAGTATTTCTGCCTCTTTCTCTATATTCAATATACTCCTTTTAAAAAGAAACGAGAAGCTCATTTTTATCTCTGCTTGATCCAGAATAGCACACAATAATCAAACCAATATATCGCAAGAGCCACAGATACAAGCAGTTAGAAGACACCCAAGACAAGTTCTACTAGGTAGTACCTTCGTGCAGATGTTAGTTCTTCTCTGCGTAGCTTAAAATCCACCTCTTCCAAGGCTTGCCTGCAAAGTATCAACTTGTCTTCTAGGTTCTCTACCTAAAATACATTTGACAGACAGGAATAACAAAGTGTTTATTTCACGGATGTCCATTCTATTAAGCAGCAATACTTGACCAGAGAGTGACCTTCAAATTTTCTGGGCAAAACAGATAAAGCCTCTGGATTGAAACTATCACCCTTACCAATAAGGCAGAGAACATCGAGTGAGCCCATAACTTTCTGTTCTACCATCTCTATGTCAAAGTGAACTTCCCATGTTTATTATTAAGTTGATCCATTCGTATGGGATAACTTTATTAAAATTAAAAATTCTGTGAAACATTCCAGAGACACAACATCTGATTTTCACAGATGGGGAAATGTGACAGAACAAAAAAAAGAAGTGGCTATAGGTAATCCTTGCAACCATTGTAACCTTAATTACTGTTTGAAGTTACGACAGCTCTCAAAAAAGTGATGTACAACCATTCCTCGCACTTATGACCATCACAGCATCCCCACGATCAGGTGATCAAAATTTGTGGGCTTGGCAACCAGCATGTATATGACAGTTGCAGCATCCTGTAGTCATGTGATTGTCATTTGTGACCTTCCCAGGTCTGACAAGCAAAGGCAACGGGGTAGCCAGATTTGTTTAATGACCACAAGACTGACTTAACAGTAGTGATCTGCTTAACCATGGCAAAAAGGTCATAAAATTGGGCATGACTCATTTAACAACCACTTCACTTAGCAACAAGAAATTCTGGTCTCAAATAGTCATAATGGAAGACTTAGCAGTGTTTAAATAAGTTCAACTGGTTTTCTAGTGGAACTCCACTATGACTGCAAAGTCAGATTGGGATCAATCCAGCATCAATGTTATGATTTCAACCCCTGAAATTAAACATTCCAAGAGACACTGAATCCAGGCATAGGTTTTCAGAACTGAAATTAATTTCAAATAGAATTAAACCGGGGTTAACATTAAACTGTCCAGTTCTCCAACTTTAGTTTCATATACCAGCAACCGAATAAATTTCTTCTTCTGACTAAATTATCAGGTAATTCAAGTTTGAGCATTGGACGCCTCTCCAGTAACTGTTTAGTCCAATTCCTCATGAATAATAAGCTATTTGATCAGAAATTTATGGAAATTGTAAATCAATAAATATAGAAATTGGGCATATAAATCAAGCAAGGTCACACATTACTAGTTCTAAGTAATGAACTAGTAATTAGTAATGAGCTAACTAATAAAGGCTAAATTGCTAGGGATAAGAGGATGGGAAAAAGGTTCTAGTGATCCAGCAACCATGTGTAGAGACTGCTGAGTTCCTATTGCCATTAACTATGGAAATAATAAATGATATAATTACTTAGAGAAAGTGGTACAAGATCAGTAATCTTTTCAGGAAAGTTATATACAGAACAACCACAGTGACTTACAACCACAATGGGGAACAGAACTTCCTTTGTTAAGCGAGGTGGTTGTTAAGTGAATTGAACCTAATTTTATCACCTTTTTTGTCATGGTTATTAAGTGAATTGCACAGTTAAATAAATCTGGCTTTTCCATTGACTTTGCTTGTCAGAAGCTGGATTGCAAATGATCATATTACTGCAACTATGGTACATTCATGCTGGTTACCAAGTGCCTGAATTTTGATCAGATAATCATAGAGAAGTTGTGGCAGTCATAAATACGAGGACTGGTTGTAAATCATTCCTTTGGCACAGTTGTTAATTTGAGCAGTTGCTACATGGTGGCAAGTCAAGGGCTACCTACAGGTGCTACAAATCCTCTCAAATTGGAAATCAAATCTCAGGGCCAAAAAGAATATTTGCATTCCAAGGACTATTTTACATAATGCATATCTCCAGTTATGAAAACAGAGAAAACTATCCTTTCAGATAAGTCTTAATCTGGGTAAGAATATTAAAACATAAAATAATGCATAGCTGATATGGATGCACATCTGGATCTCCACCAGTTCTTCACTTCTGCTCTCCAGATGTTTGGGGATTAAAATACTCAGAACAATTTGTGCATTCAGCTTCTCAGTCCACAATTTTTGCAGCAAAATAAATACTTCTGCTTCTTGAAGCTGATAATATGTGCATATTTTCCTACAAGGAAATAATTAATAAGAAAACTCCCATGATATTGTTGTTAAATGTTACAACGCATATGTATGGAATATAACATATTCATTAAATAACATGCAGGCGGGCCAACCTGTGATTGTTGATATACTTTTTCTGTTCAACTGCTTGGACTTTTTTCCCCACTGAAATAAGATATCACCTGTACTACCTTTACTGCTTTTTTACATCTTCAGGCAGCCATGTCTTCAAAATAAAAAGCTGACATTGGAAGAGGCCCTGGGACTTGCCCCAGGTGGAGCAGGCAAATTAACTTGGGCAATTCTAAGTCTCAAGTGGATACTTTTAACTGCTGTGATCATCTTGTATTCAGCTGGAGTTGTGGCAGGAAGCAACTGCTGGCTGCTTAAGATAGTCATCTAATTAGTCTGCTAATTTATTTTTCAGTAAAGTAGAAAGACAAGAGAGGGAGAGGAACAACTGAAGCAGGCTGCATAGGCAATCAAGAGTTTGAAGAGGAAAAGAACGTCTCAGAACAGAAGTCACGCCAAAGGGAAAAAGGGCTCTAGGGATTCTCACTGGTTTGGAGCCCAAGGTAAACCACTGTTTTTGTAATTCTGGGTACAAAATATATGGTCTTTGCTAGCAAGAAGACTATCGACTTTCAAACTACTGTCCATCTAGCCATGCACAGTGCACACATTCAGACAAATGTTTTGTTCTTTCTCTTTTTTTATTTAGTTCTGTGCTCTGCGCTATAGTCTGAAAACAGGATGATGTGTTCTCTCTCCAGAAACTAGTCCCTTCCTCTGCAGGAGGATTAGAAAGAGCCCTTGGCATGATGAGAAGATAATAAAAATGACTGACAAATTCATGCCAGCTTCCTTCTCAATTCCCCCTTTCATTGGGTACGGTGCTTCACCTATGCGCCCAGAAGTCAAGGGAGAGAGTGATTGTTCACCTGGTCAGCCTCTCCCATTAGCCTGATGAGATACATGGAATTGGGAGAACTGCCAGACATTTCCTACCACAACACATATCCCTTCCACAAGTAATATCTGGAAATCAATTCTACTGATCCCTGGTTAATCACTTTATGGGTTAATCCTGGGCTAATTAGCAATTCTCACTCTGCTGTGGGAAAGAAAGCAAGGTTAGCCTCGGGCAAGGGACAGGAGAGAAAAACAGGTGGGGGACTAATTTATGCCAAGAAAAGCAGGCTGCTATGGAAAAAAAAAATAACTGTCTTTCCTTGTACATCTAACAACTGATGACAAAATATATCAATTGATATGCTATTATGTAAAGTACTGGTATTTAGCAACAATAATGATAGGAGCAGGAATCTTCAAGGTGCCACTAGCCTTTGCTTTTGCTGCAAAAGGCAAATAGACTACAAAGAATAATTATTCAGGATAATACCAAAGGTTCAGCTAGTCCAGCTTTCTTCTTGCTCAAATGATCAAGTACTTATGGAAAGCACACAAACATAAGGGAAAGAACTATTCCTGCTGTTCTTGCTGCTTAGCAACCAGCACTGAGTGTCATCATATCTAATAGATCTTTAAAGACCCTTTCTGCACAAATTTGACCATGCTGCCACAAATTTTCCTGTTCTGAGAGCAGATGTGGTTCTCAGATGCATGCGATTTCTGTGGCTATTATGAGAATTCATATGGATTTAATTTAATATGTACTTAATTCCCATCATCTGTAAGAGCTACTTAGGAGGAGGTGTGAGATCCAAAGAAAAGATGAAGAATTTTTTTTCATAAATTGGCACCCTCCAGTGGACTACAAGACTAATGACCCCCAGGCACACAGTCCTTCTCTCTGAGTTCAAGATCCTAGCAATGCTACTTACTGTCTTCTTCAGTTGCAAGCTTTTCTGAAGTTCCCAAGCTCAGTCATGAGACACGGACATATTCTGATTAGCAAATCCCTTCTCATTTACCCCCTTTTTTCCCCCTCCAGAATCTTGTGAAGGGAATGGAGGATCCTATTTACTGCTTACTCCTCCTTATCCAATTAGCTTTTTCCCCTTCGGAATAAATGCAGCAATGCCATGAACTTTTTTTGAAATAAGTATTGAGACATGTAATCAGGTACAATGACCACTTCTGAAATTTGGATTTCCTTGAGTGCCTCAAAAGATAAGCTGGACCCGCAAAGGAGAAATAATTTATAGCCCCAAGAGATGTAGTGTTCACTTAATGCTGATATTAATTTATACTATCTCTGGTAAAAAGACCAAGAATCAGACATCACAATTGAGGAATGACATTTGAACGTGTCCTCAAATTATTCTGAGATTCCAAAATAAACAACTTTTCTAATGAATTAATAAAAAGCACTGTTCCTTGCACAAAGGCCATGAAAAGATTTTAAGAAAAGCTTTTTCAAAACTTTGTCAATTAAGTGAGATATTTGATAAAGGAATTTTATCATTGGTATTTAACGTGGCTTATATTGGAACTATACCAAAAGTAGACAAGGATCATACTCAGTGGGCTAATTAGCACCCTATGTTATGATGATAATGATACAAAGATTTTAATATTAGTGTCACCAAATAATTTATAATTTATTTATTAAACACATTTATATGGCCACTCAACCCATGGTGATTCCAAGCAGTTTACACCATTAAAATTCTGCAATATAAAAAAAAAAAATTAACCCTTTTCTTAATCTAATCAGAACTATAGAATGTAATGCCTAATAAAAAAGATTCATCATTTTTTTTCTCATGCTAAATTGACTTTATGGGGCAAACTTTAAAAATTGGGAAATTTTTTGATATGGAAAAATTGACTGGAAGCAAGGATATTGACTTTGGATCAATTGATAGAGGATGAAGTTGAATTTTTTACTCTATGCTAAGGGACAAATATCTACCAGGTATAACCCAATGACAAATTTACAGTTACATTTGTTAGCAACATTGTTTGGAGCAGTAGCATTTCCAGCTTCTTTTTTGTTTTATTAATATATTATATAAAAATTCCATTTAAATCGAACAGTGTGTTGTCTGGGTACAATTATTTTTAGGCAATCATAATCAAATTGTTTACAATAACATGCATCACAATAATATTAATACTGTAGTAACAATATTTTATCCATTTTAACAAATTTCTATTTTAACACTTATCCTTCTTTACTCTATGCTAAGGGACAAATATCCACCAGCTGTAATCCAATGACAAATTTACAGATATATTTAATAACATTGTTTGAAGCAGCAACATTTTCAGCTTCTGGGACACATGAACAACTTATTAAATAATTAAAACTAGAAGGGCAGAGCTGACTTCACGGCAAAACAGTATGCTTTCACAAGGTTTCATGCTAAGCCGCTGAATTCTGCCTGCTAGGAGGTGTATTTGGACTCAATTGGACCGAAGCCACCTTGGAGAGGTAGTGGAAATAGAGGGGAAATTTCATTGATCACAAGAAGTCAGCAAACTCCTTGTTCGATCTGGAAAAATCCCTCAAACTGGCAGGGGAAAAAGATGGCCATTAAACTGGCCAGACTGAGGATGTGTCAGCTCCAATGAAAGAGCAAGAAAGAAGGTAAGTGGATAACAGTGTGGTTGATCTGGGTGAGATGTTGAGGAATTTGCCCCAGAAATTAACTTTTACTTTAAAATGAGTCTCTAAAACGGAGTAGGTGGCCTTTAATCACTCCTCAAGAATGGCAGCGACTAAGCTTATGAGCCACTGACAGATTTGAAGGAAATGAGAAGAGAGCGCTTTTAAGAAATATATTTTAAAATGATTGAGATCCTGGGCTGATTGTGAACATTTTACCTGATTTCTAGAGCGCATTTAAGATTATTATTATTTTTTTTTTGAGTATTGAAAACTTTGAAAAGTGAATCTTAGACATTCTGAAAATGGATGACATTCTTGAAATGAAACTATGACAGTGGAGAAACAGAGTTAGGGTGCCATCTACGGGTGGAATCTGAGGCCGGGATGAAAACAACCTTGAATTGCCTTGGGAAAAGTGAATTGTTTGGGTTTGCCTGGAACTGAATTGATAAGCCAGACCTGTTGCTGACTTATACAATTAACACTAGCAAATTGTTTATATTTGACACTTGGAAGGTACAGAAAACTTGTGACTGAAACTCTGAATCTGTGTGGATTATAAATAAGCTGGGCAGTGTGAAACTTGGATTTATTTTGAAGCTAAGTGGATGGTCTTTTGGACAGCTGGAGAGAATGATTTATAACTATTGGGGTTATATATAGAACTGCCAGTCCCAATCATGATCAGTAAATGAGGACTTACTTTTCAGGCAAAACCATTTGTGATTAGAATGCTAAGGATACCCAAATTATGAGTGGAGAGCCAGAAATGATGATACTCTCTGTTGGTTCCAACTGTGTGGAATAGCCTTTCAAGGGAAGTCAGACTAGCATGAACTCTGATAGCTTACCATAAAGCTGCCAAAGCAGAGCCGTTGCAATGCTGGGTTGGCACTATCAAGTAACTGTATAATTACTATTGGGATTTTATTCTTACTTCTGTTATGCTGTGCTGTTTTAACCGTTTGTTTTGATATCTTTATGAATGTTTATTTTCATTTGGTTATAGGGTTATGTTAGTACATTAAATAAACAAATGATCACGATATATGGACAAAGCTGATATCAAGAATTTACTTTCATATAAAATCAAGACAAAGGATAGAGGGCCACGGTGGCTCACGTGGTAAGATGCTGGGCCTGCGCACCACTGAGGTTGGCAGTTTGGCAGTTCGATTCCCGTGAGCGAATAAACCATGTAAGGACAAGAAAGGTGCCTCTTCCAAATGATGCCTATCGACATTCAGACATCCTGCAGGTAAAGATAACACAACCCCAAAAAAATCCTTTTACAGAGGCAAGCAGCCACCTCGGTGATCCCTGGCTAACACGTGCCATACGCTAAATAAATAAATAAATTAAAGGATCTGTCCAAAGCCAGTAGAAAAAAAAACCCATTTCTATTCTCTAACACAGGAGAGCCAGTTTGGTGTAATGGTTAAAACATCAGGCTAGAAACTGAGAGACAGTGAATTCTAGTTGCACTTTAGATACAAAGCTAACTGAGTGATCTTGGACCAGTCATTCTGTTACAACCCTAGGAAACAGGCAATAGCAAATCATGTGCAAAATCTTACCCAGAAAACTTCAGGGACTTGTCCAGGCAGTTACCAGGAGTCAAGGCTGACTTGAACGTACCAAAAACAAAACAAAACAAAACTCCCCTCCAACATATACCTTTGTGACTTATACACCTATACACCAGCTAAAATGTATTATTAAACCAGCTCCTTCAAAAAGGAAGATTTTTTTTTTTTTTACTGAAAATGTAACTTTGTGTTTCTTGTGAAATTCATAGTTGTGAAATTTAAGCATATAGAAAAGAAGCTATCTGTCCAGGATAGTCAAGATTTAGTTCTCTATACTGTCATTTATGTATAAGATAAGCATTAATGTATTTCATTCAGATGTATTACATTTTGCTAGGACTATAGGGAACTGAACTAACTTAAAATAGCAAATCCTGTCATAACAATCATATACATTTAACACTCTAAAGGAAAATACCTTGGAAAAGAATTGGGGATTTATAATTTCCTTGTTGAAGATCAGCAATTTTAGATTGGACCAATGACAGGCCAGAAATTCCATAGGACACAATGCATGTTAGTTTGACTATGTATATCAGTGGTGGTAATCACACAATAATTACATGACTTACAAATTAATGTTTACCCTCTTCTAAACTATTGGAGAGTTGAAACAAGCAATAATATACTACAATTTACAAGATTTTGATCCAGTTTCACAAGGGAGAAAATTTGCCTTTGTAGAACACTACAACTTACATGCTCTGTTGAAACACATAGGTGATCCTCCTGTTCACAGCCTTTTGCTAGTCAAGGAGGTGATTGGAAGGGGCAGTCAAACCTCTAGTAAATAGTTCATACTATAGAGTTGACTATCTAGTCCAGTCCTCCTGCTGGCAGAAGGTAATTTAACTTCAAACAAACATGTATGTTTGGAGTTAAATTTAATACCCTCAGGTTTTAATGGTTGATTAATTCCATTGGGGAGTTTGAGATGCTTATTTAACCCTCTCTTATCCATGTCACGTGAACAGCATCATAATACTTCAATATCTGCCTCAACTTATGACTGCAGTGAAGTATTAATTCATATAGATAGTATCTTAAAGTGTAGCCAAAAACCAGTATAAACATTTGAAACAAACATATATTCTTATGTTTATAGGGAAATTGTGGCAAAAGTTGAAAATGTCAACTATTGTTTAACTGTTCAATAGTACAAAAGAAGATATAACTACCCCAAGAAGGCAACAATTTAAAATTAAGCAAAAGAGTACCAAAACAAACAAAAACCCAGAAGTAAAAGCAGGGAAGAAAATGGATTCCTGTTACAAATTCAGATTTTTAATTTTATGTATATTTTAAGCCTTTTTTTGGACTTCCCTTTATGTGTTCTAATTGAAATCATCTGCTGAGAAATGTGTGCTATACTTCTGTAATCAGCAGAGCCCTAGGTAGGTCTAGTAACAATAGGAGAAAACTGCTAAACGTTACTCACCATAAGATCTGAAATTAATCATATATTTTGAGTCAAAATGCTATATTGCCAACATGTAACAGCCTCCAAATGCCACTTCGTGCTTGACTGTATATGTTAATGTTTAAGCGTTAGCCCACTTCCAATTGTATTACTTATATTTCTGTTTCATTGTCTTTTCATCAAAATACATTTCACTGTATTTAGTATACCTTTCTCCAAAGTATTGTTAATAAACAAATAAGGATCATAGCTTTCTCAAAAAAATCTTAAAATTTTGTCTAAATAACACCATAATTTGAATTAATGATGCTAAACTGTTCACCCCTCACATTGACTGCACTACAAATTCCCATCATTGGGGCTAATATAGTTTATGGTGGTTTGGGTTTTATAAAAGCTGATGTCTACTACAACTGGACAACATTACTCAAAAAAGTAATGTATTTTTTTAGGTCAGTGCAAACATACACTGGTATTAAAGAGTGAGTAGGAGTCCCTTGAAAGTAGAAGAATCCCTCTGATGTAGACATCAAATGATACCTTGATGAATACATTAGTTGAAGAATAATTTATGGGTGAATAAATTATTACTGCATCCCCACAATTCATGAAAAAGATACGGCTCTTTTAATGAGTTGTAGAAAGGTGTTTCATTTGTTTCTGCATATTCCAAAATTCTCTTCTGAAATTAATCAGGGTTACAACATAGTCCAATTAGATTGATTCCAGAAATGATGTGGCTACAATTCCTAGAATTCCTTTACATTGGAAGAATTTCCCAAGGTATCATCTGCCGTCGTCCCTAACCCATGAATGTGGTATCTGGGAATGATGAAAGGTGCAGTTCAAACATACTGAGAATATTATTGAAATAGATTGGTTGTTGGTTAGGCTGTTATTTAAAAATGATTATATATATATGTATGTATGTATGTATGTATGTATGTTTTCGGAGGTTTTTGCGGGTATTTGTATGTGGATCTTTGGTTTTTCGGGTTTTCTCCCGCGTAGAATTGGAAATATCTAGGCGACGTTTCAATGAAGTCTCATTCATCATGTTCAGGCTTGTGTCTTCGGCCTTGTGCTTCTCAGAATAATGTGAACCCATACATGAAGGGAACTGACGCCCACCATGAAGATGTGGCACGACCACGAACGTGAAGCCAAACAACAGGATCACAGCTCACCAGCTCAAATCCCCCAGCAACTGAAACTAACCTGAGTACAACCAAACCCCCACCAGAATAGAACACACCCTCAGCCAATCAGAACACAGCCAACTCCCCACCCAATCAGAACACAGCCAAGCCCCCACCCAATCAAGTCACACCCCCACTAATAGTTAAAAGGAAGAAGCAGCTGCAAGCTCACATTATTCTGAGAAGCACAAGGCCGAAGACACAAGCCTGAAGATGATGAATGAGACTTCATCGAAACGTTCCAATTCTACGCGGGAGAAAACCCAAAGAACCAAAGATATATATATATATAAATTATCAGCTTAAAAACCTTACACACACACACACACACATATATATATATACACACACACATACATACATACATATATATATATCTCACAGCAATCCCAAAATCATCATTCCCCTTAATAGCAAGCTTGATAGCTTCATTGAATTAGAATGTTGGTTTGAAATGTATGTATGTATGTATGTATGTGTGTGTGTGTGTGTACACACATACATACATACATACATACATACATTTCAAACCAACATTCTAATTCAGTGAAGTTATCAATCAAATGTATGTATGTATGTATGTGTGTGTGTGTGTACACACATACATACATACATACATACATACATTTCAAACCAACATTCTAATTCAGTGAAGTTATCAAGCTTGCTATTAAGGGGAATGATGATTTTGGGATTGCTGTGAGACATAATTTTCTGGATGCATGAACTAAGAACGACTCTGATAGTTCATTGGGAATTAATTAGACATGTTCAGATTCTTAAAAGCTTTTTGTTTATACAGTTTTCACTCAATATTTATGATGTGTTTAATAAATTGTTTATATAGGCATCCTTTTTACTACTATATGCAAACTGCTAAAGAGAGTAGAATTCATACTATTGTATCGGCAGAATACTGGGGATGGAAACATTTAATAATAATAAAAAGTTTGTTCAATGATTTAAACAAGATTTCTATGCAACAAAGGAAAACATTTGCCGGTATTATTGAGAACCAAAGCTACTACAAAACAGGCTTTGTCATTTTCATTAGTGAAACTTGAAACCTTACATTCTCATTTCAGGATTTCCCATTTGTGAACATTTGGTAGCTCTGCTCAGATCAGCAAGTTCTTTTGATTAAATCAACATATCACTGCCTCTCATCAAGTTTTTAAAAGCTCAAAATACATGCAGCAGCCAGGTGAAGATTTTACAACACAGGGTAGAAATGCCAGTGAGTTGACTCTTGAAATTGTAAATGTCAGTAGTGGGAATGGTTGCTGGAAATGTGGAAAAAGCAGAATCTTCTGGTTTAAAAATCATTTTTATATCCTAACTTCTAAGTCAAGACTGGAGGAAGAAATGTGATCAAAACAAACATAGCAAGGAAAAAAGAATAACAGTGTGCACAGAGAGCCCCACATGTTTCGTCATAAGGGACTTGGTTTTGATATTGAGTCTACCTCCACACAACAAATAATGCATAGGAATCCACATTTTATTTCCATCCTTGTCTCAGACATGCATTGACATTTAACATTTGAATATACAAAGGAAATATGGAAATAAAAGTAAATGGTCTAACTACCTGAGGAAGAATGCCCTGGAAGCTTTTGTCACTTATCCTCTTATCTGCTCCCATATAAAGTTCTATAATCCAATAATCTTCCCAGATCAAACAAAAAATAAAATTGCATACTCATAAAGAAGAGAGCAATATATACAGGGGTTCTAACCTAAACTTTATTTTTCAAAACTGGATAAAATATAAATTTATACAAAAATGGAACTAATGAAATAATTTTACAAGCCATGGTAATTCCCATAGGCTAACATATTTAATTCTTATTTTATTACCCCAAAATGGTGAAATGGACTATACTGTCCCTTATGGAATAGAAATAAACAACTTGGGGATCAGATAGAAAGGACTTAGTTATTTTTTTTTATGATTTTCAGAAAGGCTTAGCATGGGAGAAATAAAAAAATAAACTGATACCTCTCCCCTGCTACAATCTGAAACCAAATAGTTCATTCTGATATCCATGCTATTGCAAATATCAATTACGTTCCTCTTCAGGTTCATCATCTCTAGCTTACAGGAATTCACGTGCAGCTTTTCCAAAGTGGGTTGTTCAGTATGTCCAATAAGTAATGCTGCATCATTATCAGAACTAAACTGGACTTCTTGATTCTTACCCAAAATTGTTGCTAATTCCTACACTGTACAATTATTACCAAAGAACTGTTTTATTCTTCTACTTTAACACCCTCAATTAAAGTAATACAGTAACGCAGAAAACAAACTTCAGAAGGTCACAAACTAGTAAGGATGTTATATCTTTTTTAATGTTGTATTTAAACAAAAATAAGCCCCATTAAGTTTACATCGAAGCCACTGCACTGAATGATAATCTTCAATTTATAATGACCACAATATGTAGAAATTAAATGGTCTTCTAAATGTTGTTCAACTACAAGCATGACAAATAGTTACCCTGGTTGGGATAAAGTGAGCCAAAATTCAGTCACTGGAAGCCACAGTTAGGCAACCTAAATCCATAAAACTGATTAATTGCCTATTCCTGTTGGGATAGATAAATGGAAATCCATCTTTTGTCTTCCAAGTATCTGTACTGACTTGTTTTATTCTTCATTCATATTATGGCTTCACACTGTTTTAATTGTATTGCAATTTTTTTATAAACTGTTTTGAATGTGTTATTTAAAAAGGAATTATCCATTTCAAAACAAAGGTAATGACTCCATCAGTATTTCAAATGGCAGATGAAATTGGAAGTTATTAGACACTACCCTATGTTAATTCTATTTTATTACATGCGGCTATGCTAGAATAAATTAAAACGGGACTGTGTGTTTTAGGAAATCCAGGAACAGTCTCAGCATGTTGTGTGAACCAATGGCTTACTTTCCTTGGCATGGGTTGCAGTGTGAATGTGTTAAGTGTGTTTTCCTGGCTGAGCCCAGAAGGAGAAGTGTTATATTAGTCTTTTTGTTTTAATCCACCCTTCCCCAAAGGGTGGGTTTGTGAAAATGCTGTTATTCTTCAATCTGCTCATCTATACCAAGAGTCTTCAAACTTGGCAAGTTTAAGACTTGTGGACTTCAACTCCCAGAATCCCTGAGCTAACATGACTGGAAGAGGGATTCTGGGAATTGAAGTCCACAAGTCTTAAAGCTGTCAAGTTTGAAGAACAGAACAAGAACAGAATAACAGAGTTGGAAGGGACTTTGGAGGTCTTCTAGTCCAACCCCCCTGCCTAGGCAGGAAACCCTATGCCATTTCAGACAAATGGTTGTCCAATCTCTTTTTGAAAAGGAAAAGTTTTCTTTCCTTTTTTTTTTCTTTAAAAAAAAAGAGAGCCCTGGAACTACTGCTGGAAATGTGACATATTAAGCTCGGTTATTCAAAGGGTCAAATTCACCGGCAAGAGTTTTGTACTCCAGGCTTTTCTTTCTTTATAAAAAGTGGGGAGGATAAAATCTGGAGAGAGATAAAAAAATCACATAAATATTTCTTTTCATTCAGTTATTCAAATACTTGATTTGAGTCATGATGTTTGATTTCAGCTCCCAAGGAAAAGTTGGTCACGTGGCAGGGGGGAGTCGTGGCAGGCTTCCTCAACTTACACGCCTATACAGCCAATACCCCGCAGCTACTTCTCACAGGGTCTCTCTTCCCCCGACCTTTGTTGTCCCTTCAGGCCTTTGGGTACACAATTCGCCTCCCTTCATTGACCCCATAATAAGGCCGCAGCCAGGTCCTCCATCTTTGCTCCGTGCCTCCCCGGGGTCGTCTTCTATCTAGTTGCCAAGGCAGCGGACCGCCCTCCTCACCTGCTGAGCTATGCTCAAACCCTCTGTTTTCTCAACCATTTTCCTCCCTCCGCGCGGTCCGAGTTGGCTCATGTGGACGACGGGGCTCCTCTCTTCGCCGGATCTTTTCAGACGCCAGGTGCTGACGTAGGGTCCCGTCGGGTGAGGGAAGCCTAGGCTTTGACAACCGCCGCAGCCATCTTTGTCACGGGCGGCGCTGCCCTCTCTTCTGCCCGGGCCCCTCTGTGTGTTCAAGGGGGGCGTGGCTGTCCCCACAGAAGCATCAAGAATCAAGAACGGCCATTGCAACGCTGCGGGCTGTATTAGGCAATCGTTGATGTTCTGTAGCCTTTTTTTTTTTTTTTTGCATTTAAGTCGCTTGAAAATAAAATCATTACAAAATCCGTCGGGTGTGTGCATGCATTTTTGTTATCGGTTTTGTTATTTAGCTGGCGTCTCCTCCCGATAGTCCCGTTCGTGGCTCTTAAAATTGGAACGCTTTTAAAAGTCTCGTGGGATGCTCTTTTGCCAAGCTATAATTATGAAGTGCTATGAAGTGTTGTGGTCGGCTGTCCTAAAATTGTGGAATACGGGGTAATCATTAGGATACATATAAGTTTTATATAGCCTGCAAAAGAATTTTTCAAATGTGATTAGATCGTCAGGAATATATTCCTTCTGTTGCTCCCAAATAATGTATTATTAAAACAAGGAATGTTGTAAAAAATGGGGCAATATAACCAGAAGATGCAATAAAATGAAATAACGTCTGAAGCAAATGTACTAGAGATAAATGACATTGTTTAAGAATTGTTACCCCCTAATAAGACCAAAAAATGATAACAGAACTACATTCCATTATCCATTTAAAGGCAAAAATCTGGACAGCATCTGAAAAACACACTTCCTAGCCAGACAAACTGCCCAAATACCCTTAGGGTTTAGGATCATCCATGTGAGGTTTAGTTCTTGGTTACCTATAATGTGGTGAATTGCTGTCTTGGTCTGTCTGGAAATTACAGGTAGTCCTTGATTTACACCAGTTCATTTACTGACAGCTCATATACTGACATTACAACAGCATTGAAAAAAGTAAATTACAACCATTGCAACATCCCCATGGTTACATTATGAAAACTCAGGTGGTTGGCAACTGACTCATATTTCTAACAGTTGCGGTGCCTTGAGATTATGTAATCACCTTTTGGAACCTTCTGACAAGCAAAGTCAATGAAGAAATCAGATTCACTTTCCAACGGTGTTACTAACTTAACAATGGTGATTCACTTAACAACTGTGGCAAGAAAGGTTGTAAAATGGGGTAAAATCACTTAACAAATATCTCATTTAGCAACAAAAATGTTGAACTCATTTGTGGTCGTAAATCAAGGATTATAGTTACAATTCTTTCATGGGCATTCCATTTTTTTAAAAAAAATCTCCTTATCTGTTATCTTCTACATCTCTAAGCTTTTGGTGTAAGCATCTTTTCTAGTCTTCCATCTATTGGCATCATATGCCTCAAATATGTGAGTGTGTTGTTCTGAAGGAAACAATGTCAGGATTCCGGCAGTTACCCCCATTTGTTAATCCATTTAATGAGTTGACAAACGACTTGTAGATTTAATCTAAGACTGATTGATTGGCTGTTGTTTTAGATCAGGGGTGTCTAACTCAATTTCATTGAGGACAGCATCAGGGTTGTGTTTGACCTGGGGGGGCCAAAGTGGGCGTGGTGAGGGTGGGCATGGCTAACTCAACATTACTCGTGTTGGGGGCGCCTGTGTGGGCTCCTGAGATCCATTTTCGGTTGCAACGGCCTCCTGCAACCCTTGCCAGTGAAAATAGCTCAGGAGGGCCATGCGAGCTTTGTTTTCGATTGCAGTGACTTCCTACTGTTGAAAGAAATATCCTTCTGGGTTCAGTTCCAAGTGGGGGAAAAAGACACTGGAAACATGGAGGCTGCTTGGAAGGTTTAATGGTTACAGGGCCACATGGCCTGGAGCTCCAGAGAAGAATGATCACATGCTTCAAGATGAGAAGAGAAGGGAAAAAGGGGAAAGGGGAAAAAGAAAAAAGGAAGAAAGTGTTGAGGTGCTGAGAGTACCTGGGTTTTATACTCTCTGTTGAGATTTGAATTGGAGCTTGTATTCTAATTGGTTGTCAGACTTCCAGGGGCGGGGGTCTTAACTCTATAGGCTTGGTCTGGCCTTTCTGGGTGATTATGCCCTTAAAAGGGCTTTTGGCAATTGCTATAGCTTTTACCTGGAGTTCCTTCTTATGTAAAGTATTCTGGCCCAGGCCTTAATGGCCCACCCATTGACAAAGGTGGGGGTGAGTTTCTGCTTCTTGAGTGAGTTTCTGCTTCTTGAGTTTCTACTCTTTTTAGAAGAAATATTCTGCCTTTTAATATTTCCTGGGCTATTTCAATTTTTCTAGGAGAGGGGTGGATGCTAACTTCCCACACTACAACCCTCTGCCAGCGAAAATGGAGCTCAGGAGGATTGCATAAACTCTGTTTTTGGCTGAGACGGCCTCCTTCAACCCTCTGCCAGCAAAAATGGAGCACGGGAGGGCCTTCCCGAGCTCTGTTTTCACTGGCAGAGGCACTGTAGGCCATTCCGCTGATTCTAGGGTGGCCCCACACACCAGATCTAAGCATCCTCTGGGCTGGATCCGGCCCCTGGGCCTTGAGTTTGACACTTCTTAGATGGTAATTTAATAACGATAGTATCTCCTAAATGTTGAAGGCATATCTCAAGTTCCTTTTGCTCTTTCTTAATGGCTAGGTTTGACTAGGGTTACCTCTGGCAACGTTTTTGTCCTCATGTCCACCACCTGATAGACACAGCCTTAAAATCAAATACTGTATTGTTCAGGTTTTTGTGTAATCTTCATGGTGTCTCTTTCTGAACAGTTTATTTCCATGGCAGAGGGCTTTACTAATACAATGAGTGTTAACCACAAGTTAATAAGCTCCAATCTATGACTTTGATTAGTACTTCTGACTGGTTTTGCTGCTGCCTGAAATTGACAAGACTGTAATCGATTACAGACTGAAAATTCTAACACATTCCTGCAACTGAAAAAACAATAACAGTATTTCTGATGATGGAAAAAGCAATTCCATATTTTTCACTGTAATTTTTTTTTGGATACTAAACGAATTGTCAGTGTCTCCTCCCCACCCCAATTTGTTTTCTTTCTAATTGTGCTACAGGTAACCTGTGCATCTTTGGCTGTTTGGTCACCCAGATTATCACTGGGAAAATCATTTTGTAATTCTGATGCCTGTTGTTACGGAAATAGATATGGGATTGCGGAGAGCTACTATTACAAATCAAGAGAGAAGATAATTTAAGACCCCACTGGAAGGCCCTTTCTTTCAAAGGTTCCCCAGTAAAATATTCTTATATGTTGTCACCAGTCAGGCTGAATCTTAGCCTTTGTAAAGGTCTGATATCCTGTCAACCTAGGAAACTAGAAAGGGAAGTTCTCTGGATTTTGCTAGCAAAATCTAGCAACCTAGGAATCCAGGACTTAACAAACCTTCCATTAATCTTGAAACATTAGGAGACTTGTATGTATCGAAGGTTTAATTTTTGCATTAAGCCACTGAAAAGAAATCTCTAGGCATTAAGAAAATAAAAAATCAAGAAAAAACAATAGTCCCATACAGAGCTTTCAAAATAAAATCAACACAATCAAGTTAAACCAGTTACATTACCTCCTTGAAAATGCGCTTGGATTCTAGCTCAAATGCATTGGAAATCTATTATTTTGCAGAAAAGTGGATTTGCAGGTCATCATTGTTTGTCTTTTTCTTCATTCCCCCCTCCTCCTTGAATGTTTATCTACAGTTTATAATTTGGGAGAATTAAGTGAAAACTAGGCATTTTGGAGAGCCACAATGGCTTTGCTTCATCAAGTTCAATATTTCAACTTTTATCTGGGGACAACCATGGCTTACGGAAGATGACAACTTGAATATAAGAGAAGTACATGGTAAAGAGCATGGATTAGCAAATTCATGAAAGAAACAAAGTTTGTTATGTGAAATTAAGAGAAAAGGGAAGCCTTTAATAGAACTGAATGAAAGTTGTCTGGTGTTGTGATGTAATTGATGAATATATACTGGAAAGTTAATATGTAGATTTAATTAAGATAAAAAGGACTAAATATATATGTCACAAGGTATGAATTGATATTGGATATGGAAATTGGATTCATAGGTTGATGATACTTGCACATTTCAGTCCAGTGTCTAGTGATAATGAAATAAATAGGAATGAATTATGCACAAATAATTAGTAGTGGATTTTTCCGTGTTGAAGTTTTTCATGTAGGGCATAGTTTATTTACTTTCTATGCTGAGCAGGGGGTTGGATTAGGTGATTTACAAAGCTGAGTTTATTCTCTTCCTTTTTCTGAATCCATTTTTGCAAATTTAGTTCTTGTAAACATTTTTCAGAGGAAACTTCAGAAGTTCTGGCATATCCTTTAGTCTTGGCAGGCATAGTCATATGTTGAAAGGCCTTGCTACAGTCAATGAAGCATAGATAGAAATCTTCCCTGTATTCTCTTGCTTTCTTCATTATCCATCTTGTTTTAACAGTCCGATCTCTTGTAGGTTTGGCTTTTCTAAACTCTGCTTGCTGAAATTTTGCTCTTCATATAGGCTTTGTAAAATATTATTCATCCATTTAGAAAATATAAATGGCCACTAATCTCATATACACGACTATAGGCAGCTAACAATTAAAACAAAAGAGGAACAAGCAGTGATAAAAAAAGACACAAGAGAGGGTAAAATAGTTGAGAATAACCAAACAGTGCACAATCAATACAACCAGACAATGAACTCAGCCACATTATCAGAGACTCAGGCTTGATGGGAAGTCAAAATTTTAATGCCTTGCAAAAGGCCAGCAGGATCATATAGATTGGAAGAAACCAGGCTTAGTAGCAGTAACTGTGAGAGAGATCTTGGAGTCTTAGTAGGCAACCGATTAAATATGAGCCAACAGTGCGAGGTGGCAGCCAAAAAAGCCAATGCAATCCTAAATTGCATTAACAGAGGGATTCAATCAAGATCAAATGAAGTACTAACACCACTCTATAAAGCCTTAGTAAGACCAGACCTAGAGTACTGCATCCAATTTTGGTCACCACACTATAAAAAAAAAATGTTGAGAAGAGCAACAAAAATGATTAGGGGCCGGGAGGCTAAAACATGTGAAGAAAGATTACAGGAATTCATGGCTAGTCTAGTGAAGAGAAGTACCAGGGGAGACATGATAGCAGTCTTCCAATATTTGAGGGGCTGCCACAGAGAGGAAGGGGTCAATTTTCTAAAGCGCCTGTAAGCTGACTCCGTCGCTGGCTATTGGGGGTGAGATCTTAGCCCCACAGAGAGGGCTTGCAATCTAGGCGTCCTCCTGGATGCACGGCTGTCATTGGAAGATCATATTACGGCCGTCTCCAGGGGGGCTTTTCATCAGGTTTTCTTGATGTGCCAGTTGTGGCCCTTTCTCGATCGGGATGCCTTATGCACGGTCACTCATGCCCTGGTCACCTCCCGCCTGGATTACTGTAATGCCCTCTACATGGGGCTCCCTATGGGGAGCACCCAGAGGCTTCAACTGGTGCAAAATGCGGCTGCGCGGATGGTTATGGGGGCATCTAGAAGCTCTCATGTGATGCCTCTCCTGTGCGAGCTGCATTGGTTGCCAGTGGCCTTCCGGCTGCGCTTTAAGGTTCTGGTTTTGACCTTTAAAGCGCTCCATGGCATCGGACCAGGTTATTTGCAAGACCGCATTCTGCCAGTAGTCTCCCACCATTCGGTGCGCTCCCACAGGGAGGGCCTCCTCTGGGTCCCGACAGCCTCCATGTGCCGCCTGGTGACCCCGAGGAATAGGGCCTTCTCTGTGAGGCACCTGTTCTCTGGAATGGGCTCCCCCCCAGAATTGAGAACGACCACCGACCTGAGGGTGTTCAGGCGTGATTTGAAGACTTGGCTCTTTGAGCAGGCTGGCCTGGGCTGATTTTAAATTGGGTTTTAATTATGGTTTTAGTATTGGGGGTTTTAGATCTGGGAGCAGCCCATATTTCATTCTGTTTTAACTTTTTTATATGTATTGTTTTAGTTGGCTGTGCACCACCCTACGTCCTTCGGGAGAAGGTGATATATAAATTGAATAAATAAATAAATAAGCCAGACAAGGAATAATGGATGGAAACCGAACAAGGAGAGATTTAACCTGGAAATAAGGAGAAACTTTCTGACAGTGAGAACAATCAATGGAACAGCTTGCCCTCGGAAGTTGTGGGAGCACCATCATTTGAGACTTTCAAGAAGAAATTGGACTGCCATTTGTCAGAAATGGTGTAGGGTCTCCTGCTTGGGCAGGGGGTTGGACTAGATGACCTACAAGGTCCCTTCCAACTCTGATTATCTGTTATCTCGTTTTCTTTTTCTGGTTTCTGTTGTTTGTAACTTTGATTGATATATCTTTCCTTGTGCTTACTTATTTTTACAACTCAATATATATTCTTAAATTTGCCCAAGAGTTTTCATATTCCCTTTTGCTCAAATTCTGATGAAGATTTTTTCTGCAAGTTACTTGGATATTTTCCCCTTAAAATCTGGAAAATATTTTTTCCCAATTTGCTTTTCATGATGAGATTCATTTCTTTCCAGGGCTATTTAGATTTTCTTGTTAAGCTAAGCATATTGAGTCTGATATTCTGTATTCTCATATTCCATAAGTCATATATAGTGCGCACACCTATTTTCTTGAATTTTCTGATTTGTATCTTTGACAATTGCTAATCCTATTAACAACTGCGCTGTAAATGTTCTGGCTGATTAGATTGTATGATTCCCTCCTCTGTTTATTTCAAAATTGGTTTATTCCAAAATTGTCCATCTAGTGATGTCCAGATATAGAATCTGCATTTATGTTGCTTGAAACAGGTGTTGGCAATAAAGAATTCTCTTCATAAAACTCCTGTTAATTATCTCCTGCCTCATTGTATTTATTCAGTTTAAATCTTAATGTGACTCAGACTCTTCAATGTTTCCAGTTTCTGCATTTCAATCATTTGTAATGCTGTGTCCTTTCTTGATGTTGCATCTAACATTTAGTGCGGTTTCTTATAGAATTATTGCAATGTGTTTGTAGAAAATACACACACTTGGCATTTATCAGGCTGTAAGAAGCACATCTTTAGCAATGTTCTTTTTTAAATATCTATTTTGTGTGTGGTCATTCTTTGTTCATATATATTCATTCCTTTGCATATCAGATAACGCTTGATTTAAAGTAGTTAAATTCCAGTCTACCTAAGTTTTCTTATTCCATATACATCCAATACAGCAGACTTGATTTTCATTTTGACTATTTCAGATCTTCTTTGGTTTGTACTTCTGATTATATGTGCCCTTTTACAATACCATCGATAATCAGGCTTTCTTGCAGCTATGTCACCATTTCCAGAATCATGCATGGAAGACAATTCTTCCCTAATGCCTTTTCATCTGGTAATCTTGGCATCTAGTAGATACCTCCCTCTAGTTTCCTTGGTTTTCTATGTTTTATTTTCATGTACACCATATTCTGTTACTTCTTTTGATCAAAACAACTTAATTCAGAAAGAAAATCTCTAAGGCTTGCTTTCAAAACAGTCAAATCAAATAATCAGGTGCATCAATTGTGTAGGACTTGGGGGGCTTTGATGAAATAAGATGATGGAAAGCATGCTTTGTTGATTGTTTTGGATCCATACTAAGGAAAATGCTCTGAATAACCATTTTCCAGACAGCCCGTGATTGCGTTCATTATTCATTTAGGGCTAGATGACATTTGTGTATAAGACATATAAATATATGAAGAAACCACTACAACTAGTCTCGAGTAATAACTAGAATTCTGTGAACACATCTGTAATTTGCCCATTCTACTAATCGCTTGTAAAAGATTTGTCTTAATAATAGACAGAAATGTAATCTAATGATGTTAAATTTTAATTGTTGGGTCTTGGAATTAAAGGCCATTTCTTTAATTTTAAAACTATTTATTCTGTCTTATTGCTGTAATATTCATAATAGTTTTTCAGTCTCAAAATGGTTGTTGCTGTATCTTCATTCCTATAAAGCAGCCAAGCTAAATTTTTATACAAATGTAGAAGAAAAACTTACATTTCTCTAAAGTTCGCAACCCCTAGCAACAATTAATAATGCAGGTTCCTGTCTCTCCCCTTATTAAAATGGTTTGTAAACATTAGACTTTGGGTTTGTTTTTTTCTGAGGTTTTTGTTTATATTATCATTGAATTCTATTCTTGAAATGATCTAATCAGGGAGGTCCTACCAATATGGCCCAAGACAGCTCATAATGAGACCCCATAAATCATATATTTTTAACATGTTTATGTGACTTTATGTTATAAAACTATATTATGTTTTATAATATAGTTTACTCTCTTATGTGCCCCAAGACCATTCCTTTTAAGTCAGTGTAGGCCAGGTAAGCCAAAAGGTTGGGCATCTATGAGCTAGAGTTGGAAAACAACTGCATTTTGTTTTTCCAGAAATTGGAGATGTTGAAAAGTCTGCCAGTATTTTTGCTCCACATAAACCTTACGGCATTTTGAAGAAGGTCTATAGAGCATCTCAAACAATAACAAATATGAATTTGTTTTTTTGGTTGACATGAGGTACAGCTACTAAGAAATAAATCAGCCCAGCTTTCCAACACAACCAATGTTGGGAGATAGCAAAGGTGAGTAACTACTTTCAAACTAACGTAGTTTCTTATGTGAAAATGTCCAGAGTGCTCTCCATTCCTTTTAGAGAAAAGGAAAAAAAAAACAGCTCACGTCAGCTGGATTTACATATTTTGCAGGTGGTACCAAGTGGTATTTTCTTTCATTACCGCAACAGGAAAGGGAGACACTTTGTACATTCGTAACATTGAGGGTCATGCTAAGGATTTGTAAAAAGACTCTTTATGACACCTTCGGTGTTATTTATTTATTTATTTATTTATTTATTTTATTTTATTTATTTTGTCAAGCGATTATAAGATAACAGGTATAAGTATAAACATAATTATGAATACATGAAATGGATACATATAAGAAAAATATAAAGAAACAATAGGACAGGGATGGTAGGCACGATGGTGCACTTATGCACGCCCCCTACAGACCTCTTAGAAAAAGGGTGAGGTCAATAGTAGACAGTCTAAGGTTAAAGTTTTTGGGGTTTGGGGAAGAAACCACAGAGTCAGGTAGAGTATTCCAGACATTGACCATTTTGTTGTTGAAGTCGTATTTCCTGCAATCAAGTTTGGTGCGTTTTATCTTGTTTGTATTTATTGTGTGCTCTTGTATTGTTATGGTTGAAGCTGAAGTATTCATTGACAGGTAGGACATTGAAATATATAATTTTATGTACTATACTTAGATCGGACCGAAGGCGGCATAGTTCTAGGTTTTCTAGGTCTAGAATTTCAAGTCCGGTGGCATAAGGTATTCTGCAACGAGTAGAGGAGTGGAGAACTCTTCTTGTGAAATATTTCTGGACTTTCTCAACTATATTAATATCAGATACATAATCAGGGGTGGGATTCAAATTTTTAATAACCAGTTCTGTAGGCGTGGCTTAGATGGTGGGTGTTGCTTGGTGTCATGTGACTGGGTGGACATGGTTTGGTGGTCATGTTATTGGCTGGGTGTGGCCAACTCAATATCACTCACATCGAGGCACCATCTCCTCGCCTGGCCTCTCATGACTGTGGGGATGCTGCAACAGTCGTGTGAAAAAAGTCATGTCACTTTTTTCAGTGCCATTGTAACTTTGAATGGTCACTCCACACAAGCAAAGTACCGGCAAAGGAGGGAAAAAAAACTCCAGAGAAGTTCCTGAGACAGGAAGTCTAGTCCTGCCAAGAATGTTATAAGAGTTAACGGAGAGGCAGTTTCTCTAAGCAACACCAGAATGTTTCCTTCCTGCCTTCCTTACAGCATTAGGCCAGTAATTTCTTCTAACAACCAGTTATCCGAACTGCTTAGAATGTTAACGACCAGTTCTAGCAAATAGTTGTGAACTGTTAGAATCCCACCCCTCTATTCCCAGGAAACTAGGCAGGTTCTACATCCACATTCCTTCTTGGGATTCAGCTATTGCTTGTCTGGCCATTGACTAGTTTGCATCTCTACCTCCTGTCTTCAAAGGTAATTTCCAGTTTTCATTACAATACTCCAGGAATTTAAGACTTTGTGTTATGATAGTAGGACATGGAAGTAAAATAGCAGCATGCAAGATATAAATTATTCTTTAGAGAATTCAAGTATTAACTGGATCGGTATGGATGAAATGTTATGACCATTGATGGGTCAGCTATACAGTACAGTCATTTCAGTTCTATTACATTTTATTAACATTGCAAGCAAGGTGAATGGATAAACAATAAGAGAATGATGTGAGATTGGGCTTGAAAATAAACTCCAAACATTGTCAATGTGCAAGCCAGTCCTTACAAGAAACAGGTTTGCATTAAAATTCTTTTCTTAAAAAATGAAAAATCTCTTCATGTTTGTGTTTTCGGCTCCTTGCCTTTAATATGCACTACATGCATCTCTCCCCTGCGACCAGTGCAACACAGGATTTTAATCGAATATTTATTAAAAGAAAAGCAAATTCACAACATCTTTCTGCAGATTTCTTATATTTCTAGCAGCCTAGAAACTCTCAAAATTATGGGTCTTATAATTAAACTAGACAGGTAAGTACCTCTGGGTATACTGGGAAATCTATCCAAAACAACACAAGCTGCCACTAAAATACAATCATCTTGTATTCTTGGGCAGAACTTAATCATCTGTTATAACAGACGGGCCAAAGTAGCCTGAAATGAAAATAAAGCAATGGTATTGCTTAAGAAAAAAAAGGGAAGGATGTTTTGGCAAAGTGAAAGCGAATCAAATTATTGGTTTCATATAACCAGAAAAGCTATTGAAACATAATTCTGATTAACATCTCATTAATATGTAAATACACACATTACTGAGCACCACTATTATGCATTTATTGGTGTTTTTAAAAATGCACCTTGGGGATTTTTTTTTTCTTTATCCAGCAAATACCTTCTACAAATACCTCTTTCTCTCCGTTCCATAGAATTTTTCATTATAACAAATCTTACGTGCTTTGCCTTGCATTGGAATCCGTTTTTCTTTATTTCCTAGATCTCATTAACAGATAGTCTTTGACATATGATTGTAATGGAGCCTGCTCCTTATGGTCGTGTGTCCTGAAGATTGTCCTGTGTTTGACCCAATTTTATGGATTTTTTGCAATGGTTGTTAAGCAACTGAGGCAGTCATTAACTGAACCAATGTTTGGCTGTGAGAGCAGTTTTGCCAAAAACTGGAAGTAAATGCCAGGGATTATTGTTTTTGGCAAAACTGGCATAAAACATGGCCACCCCGATGAAGCTATTGAAGTGATGACCCGGTGGCTGGAAGCCGTGCGGAGTTGGATGGGGGTCAACAGGCTTCGGCTCAAGCCGACTAAAACCGAGTGGCTGTGGTTCCCTGCACCCAGATACAGTCAGCCCATTCCATCGCTGACCGTGGTGGGTGAAATTTTGGCTCTCACGGAGAGGGCGCGTAATCTGGGAGTCCGCCTGGTTGTGCAGCTGTCATTAGATGATTATATATCAGCCATCACCAGGGGGGCTTTTTATCAGGTCTGTCGGATTTACCAGTTGCGGCCCTTTCTGGATCGGGGCGCATTGTGCACAGTCACTTCTGCTCTCGTTACCTCCCACCTAGATTATTGCAATGCTCTCTACATGGGGCTCCCCTTGAAGAGCATCCAGAGGCTTCAACTGGTGCAGAGTGCAACCGCGCGGGTGATCTTGGGCGCTTCTCAGAGCGCCCATATTACACCTCTCCTGCACGAGCTGCACTGGCTTCCGGTGGCCTTCCGGGTGTGATTCAAGGTGTTGGTGACCATCTTTAAAGTGCTCCATGGCTTGGGACCCTGATACTTGCGGGACCACCTACTGCCACCATTGGCCTCCCGCCGGCCAGTGCGCTCCCACAGGGTGGGCCTCCTCAGGGTGCTGCCAGCTGGACGATGTCGGTTGGCGGCCCCAAGGATGCAGGCCTTCTCTGTGGGAGCACTCTCCCTTTGGAATGAACTACCGGCGGAGATGCGGGCCATTGCTGACCTGCGAGCCTTCCGACGTGCACTCAAAACCCATCTTTTCCAACAGGCCGGTCTGGCCTAACGTTATGAGCAGGGTTTTAAAATTTTTAATTCAATTTTTATGGGGTTTTATTGGCTTCAGCCATTTATTTAATCAATTTTAAACTCTTTTTTAACTTTTGTAATTTGTATGTTTTACTGTGGCTGTTCACCACCCCGAGTCCCTTTTTGTGAGAGTGGGGCAGCATATAAACCAAAATAATAAAAAAATAAAAAAATAAATAATAAACATAACTATATGATGCTGCAAACAGCTGTAAATGTTGCTGTGTACTCTAAGTTTGGTCTAAGGAGGAGACCTGGCCATTGACACTTTGGATCCAGGTCCTAAGTCACATTTTTAGGGTCTGCCATAACTTTGCATGGCAGCCAATTGTAAGTCAAGGACTACTTATACATCTGCCTTCCTCAATCTGGTTTCCACTAAGTGCCTGCCAGTACAACTGTTATCTCAGAAAGCATAACAGTTGACCTTGAGGGTCCTTATCAACTTGCTTCTTTTTCTTTTGCTCCATATCAGTCTAGACCAGGGGTCTCCAACCTTGGCAACTTTAAGCCTTGGCGGACTTCAACTCCCAGAATTCCCCAGCCAGCAAGGTGGCTGGGGAATTCTGGGAGTTGAAGTCCGCCAAGGCTTAAAGTTGCCAAGGTTGAAGACCCCTGGTCTAGACCTCATTTCTAATAGACTTCCTCCCCTCTTCATAGCATTCTTTTCATTTCCTAGAACTAGACATAGGTTCAAACATGAAAATCCAAACAACGTTTAACTGAGATGTTAATTGCAAAGGTTAGCTGAGATGGTTAATGAATCCTTGCTTAGTAAAAAAAGCATTTTTAATGCAGATAACATCAGCTGGAGAGGGTGAATATTGCTAGAAAGAAATTTCATTCTTTCCTTCCTTGTATTCCTAAGAAAAATCACTCTGAAACCGCATTGAGCAAAAATAGCCCACTAGCTGTGATGATGGATGTTCCAGCTAATACTGGTTCTGAAAGATTTTTAAGATCCAAGCCAAGCTGTTGAAAAAAGTATTAAACAATTCATCCTTCTTGTTTCTATGTTTCTAGGAATCCCCCCTCCTTCACAGTGTTATTCACATTCTTAAAAGTGCATATCTAAATTAAAAGATGTATTTAAGGTAGTGTCTTGTTTGCTCTTTTACTATTTGTTTTGTTTCACTCTTTCTTTTATGTCTGCTCCTCTCAGTGAACATAACAATAATATATAAGGCCTATTAGTTCACTCACTAAAAGGTTTCTCATATATATTAGATTTACATCAGAGTAGATAACTTTGTGCAAATCATAAAACTGTTTTGTCTTACCAATTTGCCAAACGACTTCTTGGATTCAGGTTCATGAAACACTGACTTTTTGAAACACACTGTTTAAATGAATAATGCTGTGCCATGTTTCTGGCTTTATGTGTACTGTACCATGCATTGAAATGTTCCTTCCATAAATCTCTTCTCCTATTCATAAAAAATCAGGAACCAGGATCGTGACTTGGACCATTATATTAATCTTAGAATAGGAGATGAATGAGTGAACAAGTCTGCGGGTGAAAACAACCTGCATGTGATGACCCAGGGTGGGATACAAAATAAACACAGTCACAAAAACAGGTGAAGCCCCTTTTATTCCTTCTCTTTGCTTCAAAGCTCCAAATATCCTTGACTGGAGATAAAAAAAACTCTCCCATAAGCAGTTATGAAAAGGAACCTATAAATTATAAAGAGTAAAAACAACACAAACCACATTGAAGCAATTAAGGGAACCAGGCGAGATAAGGGTTTGAAGATGTCCACAGATATCGGAACACACACTGGGAAGGATGCCAAACTCAGAGAGGAATGACAGACTAGAGATATTTCCATGCTTTGTTTCCAGCACTGGCCCATACGCATGTCCGTCCTTTTAACTAGTTTTCACAGCTGCAGCCCATGAAGAGAATCAAGGCCCTTTCCTCCCCCGCAGACCATGCCATTCATGTCTCTCCCTTATCCTCTCCTCCCTGTGTGCCCTAGGATGGAGAGGGGATGGGCCTGGGTCCTCCTCTGACTGCTCAGCCAGCTCTGCCCTTCCCCAGCCTCCTCCACAACCTCTGGAGCCACACTTCCACTCCCTGTCAGCTATTCCTCCTCTCCCTCGGAGTCAATCTCCAACCGGGTCATGACACTGCAGTTATGATTCTTTTCATGCTTGATTAAGAATCCCGTTGAAAAGTAGGATTTTAAGGGGTTCAGGTTGGATTGGATATAGAGCAGGTGCAGAGGTCTCCCCCCCTTTTTTGGGTGCTGACTGTTTAATAAATTATGAGAACTAGGAGCATTATTTCAGTCCAGTTATTTTTAGGAAATTCACTAGATTCTACATTAAACCCAAGCTGGGATTGCAACCATTATTTTAAAATATATGCACAAGAAGGAGTTTTGCTTCAGATCTACTCTTGTTTAGGTCATAGTTTTTAATAGGGCAAACCATCCATCAGTTCCGTAGCAACAAATTGCTGCCTTAGAAAAGTCAATATTGATTCGGTGGTGATGGAGTTTCTCTACTGTCACTAGTAAAAGCATACGTGTTAGTGTTGTCCTCTTCTTGACAGGCTGAGGCTGAAAAAAGTGGAAGTATCTGGTATTCCTTCAAGGTGCTACATCTAATAAATTATTATTAATTGGTCCACGCTCAAAGATTGATGGACCTGCAAGGATTGGACCTGCAAGGGTTGATGGACCTGCAAGAGGCAACTTGGGGTTGTTCCTGATAGTCTGCTGCATGGTCTGGCGAAGGCCTTTAGTCATTGCTTGGAACAATGGCTGTGACCTTGGATCAGATTGCACTCAAGTGATCTCTCCCTTCCTTCCTCATGGATCCTGGCACTTTCTGTGATTTACAAAATTGCTGAGGGAGCTGAAACTGGGAAGAGATGTCTAGAGTGCTGCTGGAAGTCAGTGAGGGGTTAACTTGATTGAACACAGGTGAGAGCTGCTATTAAGGCCTGCTTTGTGGCAGTTAGGGTACTGAAGCAACAACATTTTCTATAGCTTATTGCATGAATGGATTGCCACCTATTGTTCCAAGTGACCTGAGCCTTTTTGAGCAGGGGGTGGAACTGGGAGATTTCCTTACAAGGCCATATGGAAGAATTTTCAGAGCACCTGTTGGACAAAATTGTTCAAATTTGTTCCCAATGCCAGCCTTGGAGCAAATCCTATGAAGATATACAGAACACAGTCTTATCCAGTTATATGGGAACAATTTGAAGCTATTTGGCCTGAGGAAATGGAGAGGATCCTTATGACTGTGAGCATAATCCCGTGCTCTTTAGACTCATGCCCTTCCTGGTTAGCCAATGCTATCCTAGGGGTGATATGGAGGTAAGTTAGTATGGCAGTGAATCTATTCTTGAGAGAGGGTGTGTGTTGTTCCTTTACCTCTTAAGAAGGCATTGGTCTGACCCCTGCTCCTAGAGAAGCCATTGTTTGATCCCACCATACTAGACAACTTTCAACCAGTATTCAACCTCCCTCTTTTTAGGGAAAGTTGAAAGAAGATGGTCATACAGCAGTTTCAATGGATTCTGGAGGAAGTGAATTATTTGGACCCTTTCAGTCAGGATTCAGGCTTAAATACAGGACAGAAGCAATATTGCTCATGTTTTTGGATGATCTCTGGTGGGAATAATACAGCCATTCCGATTCTTGACTTTTTGGCAGCTTTCAATAACATTAACCATGGTGGATTGGCTTTGTGGATTAGGAGTGGTTGGCAATGTATTTGCTGGTTCACTTACTTCTTATGGGGCTAATACTAGTCAATGTTGATCAGATCCCACCCTTGGCCCTTACTGATATCACAAGGTTTAATGCTCTTTCCACCCCTCTTTAACATCTATATAAAACAGCTGGAGGAGCTCATCTGTCACATGAGATGAGGAATCATCAATATGCTGATTCTACTCATCACTCCTGGTGAACTAAGTGATGCTGATGATATTCTGTTCCAATACCTGGAGGCTATGAGGGTCTGGATGGGGAACAACTGGTTTCAGCTGAAAGCTAGCAAAATTGTGTGGCTTTCAGTTTTAGGGCTGTTGGGAAATATTTAGGCAGGCAGGGAGGAAGGAATCAAGCAGGGATTCAGCTTTGAATTGTACAGATGCAAGAGATCCAGGACTAACCCTTCGTAAGTTCCATGGAACCTTATTTACCTGTTCCCAAGGGAAGGCAAGCAGATTGAAGAATTCTTGTATTATAGACAGAATACAACAAAGTTTTACCATGGATTTTACATGGATCTGATCATTGTCAGATGACAAGAACCTTCTGATTCTGGTATGGGGGTTGAATTGCTCCAAAGAGACCCAATATGCAATCTGTGGAATCTTCTAGACTCATGATTCTTGCTCAAGGACAGTCATGGCCAGGAAGGCCTTTGTGCAACTTTGCATTTTGTATCAGTTGCACCCATTCCTGGATTGTGACACTTTATTCCAGAGGTCTCCAAACTTGGCAACTTGGGGACCCCTGCTCTATTCACAGTTACTCATGCTCTGCCATCTCTCAAATGAACTACTGTAATGCGTGCTACACGAGGCTGTCCTTGAATAGTATCTGGAAGCTTCTGCCAGTGCAAAATGCAGCAGCATGGACACTTTATAGGTGTTTCTAGAAGAAAGGATACTTTTGTTCTCAGAGCTTCATTGGTTACCAGTTTGCTTCTGGGTACAATTTAAGATGCTAGTTTTTAATTTTAATGCCCTATATGGCATGCGGCCAGGTTATCTGAGTGACAGCCCCTCCCCATTTACTTCTACCCATCCCTTCCGGTCCAGCAGGACAGGCATGTTATGGGTCCTGTCTTCTAAGAAGTACCCTTTTTTAAAAAAATAACTTTGAGTTATAAACAAGAAATATAAGTTAAGGAATTCCATCTAATATGTCCAAGAGATTAACTTTTCCTTCTGTACAGCCACACTGGTTCCCCCCAACCAAACATCATCCCCTTTGATGGAGATGAAGTTAGCCCCCACTTATGGCCTTTTGTAAAGCAACAGCAATAGCAATACTATTTAAACTTACATAATGCTTCATAGTGCTTTTTGGCACTCTCTAAGCAGTTTACAGAGTCAGCGTATTGCCCCCAACAATCTTGAGTCCTCATTTTACTGACCTCGGAGTCAGAAGGATGGAAGGCTGAGTCTACCTTGAGCTGGTCAGGATCAAACTCCAGGTTGTGGGTAGAGTTTTTTTGCAATACTGCATTCTAATCACTATACCACCAGGACTTCTAACATTTTTTTTTTCATTAAGACTGAGGGTAACACAGAGCCTGTGTATTAGTTGCACCATATATCCCGTTTTAATTAGCTCTTTTGCAGTCTTTTTTTTTAATTTGTGCTAACCGTTTAATAATTTTAACTGGTTTTATATTCTGTTTTAATACTTGATTTTATTGTATGCCTTCCAAAGTCACCTTGAATGAGATCAGTGATCTCTCTCTCTCTCTCTCTCTCTCTCACGCACAATTATAATTTTCATCATACTTATTCAACTATCACTTAGGGCACCATGTTGGGAAAGATCTACTGATCTAGCCCAATATTTCCACTAATGGCTGTCTCCTGGAGAATAACATGGTTCCTGTGATACAAATATATGTTTTAATGTCCAATTCCCTGCTCAACCCAACGATGAACTGATAAATAAGGTGGAGGTTTGGTTTTTTTCTTGCTTTTGTACTATAGAACAACAATAACTTTTTGCCTTGCTTCTTGAATAATAGCTTGCAATCCCCCCCCCCCCCCCCCCCCGCCCATGCAATAGCTTCAAACCCTGTATTTAAAAATGTGAACTACAATCCCTTAGGTATTGACCATAGACTCTTTCAGTGGCTGGAATTTTACCCAAGTTAATTGGAGCTAGTTAAATAAACAAGGAAAGATGTGAACAAGAGAATGCCAAGGAACACATACACACACACACACACACAGAGAGAGAGACACACAGACAGACATACAGACACACAGACACAGACACACATAGACACACACACACAGCCTTGGCACCAATTTGAGGAGAATATTCTGCCTGATCGTTGACTTTGTAGAAACAGAGTTCATTTTAAGAAAGGAAGAAAAACAATCTGATCATTAATCTTATTAAGAGTAGAAATAAGCTATTCTAGGACTTCTTAAGCTTACTATTTTTCTTCATATTTTTTTAAAAATTGTGAAGTCACTTATGCATAAATCTGGCAATATTATTGCAAAATTGTTGTATTCTATTATTATCTGTGTTGCTTGAGGTCTGGTTTGTGGCAATTTTACCACATATAGACAAAATTACAACCCTGCAAAGCATGTTAGTGTAGCAATTAGTAAGAATGCCCTATGAGGCCGTTTCTTATGGGTAAGCACTGCTTTTTAGCATTTATTTCTCCTACATTTCTTGGTTTCACTGCTGCTAATGTCTTGTTTCTTCAGTCAGTTGATGTTTGGCTTTTTATTCAAAGAAATATGGAACATCACCCAGATGGAGGTGCCCAGTGTGCCATCTTCTGATGGGTCAACTCACCAATCAATTGTCACAGTATAATTTTGGGGCATATTCATGTTTTGTGGAAGAATGTTCTGTGTTTCCATTTGTTTACAGAACAGTGCCTCAATGGTGCAAAGGGCCTTGGAGCAATGCGATCCTGTGATTGCTGGAGGTAGGAAATGAAATATTATGCCCAATCATGCTGAATGGTTTCTATAAAACTCTCCTTGCAATGCCTCACATTTTCTTCAGAGAACTGAGGCAGGTATCTGTCTCTTTGTCTACCTTATATCCATCCATCCACTCATCTATCCACCCACCCACCCACCCACCCATCCACCCATCCATCCATCCATCCATCCATCCATCCACCCATCTCTTTGGAGAAATGGTTTGATCCTAATGCATTTGCTCATCAGATCTCTCCTAAAACAAAGAATATTTTGATAGGAATATGTGAAGCAGTTGCTGCTCCTCTAATAATGAAATCAGTGAATTAATCCCAATAGAATTTTAGCAGAAAAATAGTGATAGAGAAATGAATGGGAAAATATGCTCAGTATGCATATTGAGTTTTAACAGGAGTAGTAAAACAGGTGTGTGTCTGAGTGTGTGCATTGAGAAGAAGCATTAAGTGGTTTGATCCAACTCCTTCCAACAATGTTGTACATGAGGATTCTTCTCTAGTTTCTAGATGCATATCTGCTGAATGTATTATATGCTGGAAAAGCAAGTGTGTATTTCAATGCAGACTAGCTGGCTAATAGTAGAATATTTCCTGCACTAAAGGAAGGTAATATCCAATATGATACTGTATTGGAACAAGGAAGAAGGAAGCCAGGGTCAGATTTTATTTTTTTAATATTGAAGCTTACTTGGTGACTCTAATCCAGAGGTCTCCAAACTTGGCAACTTTAAGACTTGTGGATTTCAACTCCCAGAATTCCGGAGAATTCTGGGAGTTGAAGTCCACAAGTCTTAAAGTTGCCAAGTTGGGAATCCCTGCTCTAATCCAATCACTGAGTCTCAAAATAAGCTACCTCATGGAGCTATGTGAATAATCTGGCCAAAAGATATTGGGTGCTATGATCCTGAAACCTCAGAAGTTGTGTGAGAGGCCATATAAATACACATATAATCAGCTTAATATATTAGCCATTTTGTATTAACCACCTGCAATCATCTATAGCCAGTTAGCTCTATTCATAGATAATTTGACAGAACAAGTCCAATAATGGTTTTTGTTTTGTTGTTTTTGGCAGGGATATAAAATATACTTGCATTTACAATATGTTTCACCCATGGCCACACAGAAAACATTAAATGGATGCTGTGACTATGGAAATGGCAGAAAATGACACCAGGTTAGACGGTACAAAACTGGACAACACTGTCTCCCAAGTCCACTTATCTGAGTGAGATAAACATACAGAAATCCTTGACCTCAGTTCCTGATTTGCCTTGATATCACCTTCCATGCTTTCACTTTGACAGCTGTGTGCAGGTTTTAGGAACAGCTTGAGATGAGAGAATTAATTAGAATTAAATTAATTCACACACCCACCGTGAGGCTGCCTGGTTCCACAAAATGAGCAATTCTCTTAAGAGGTATTTCTGTAGACAGGGCTGATGTTCATCACACTTGTCAACACCTCTCATTTTGATGGAAGTTTTGCTTCTTTCATCCTTGGTGTTTGTGATGGGGACTGGAACTCAAATCACTTGAAAAGGTATGTGATAGTGATGCTTTCTGTGCATTGGGGGGCAAGATGAGATGTAATCATTTCAGGAAAGAAAAAGGAAAAGAAAGGCTTATAATTATTATGCCTTCGGCTCCGTGTGTAACTCAAACTTATTTATGGATGGTGAATATTAATTTCAGCTGCTGGGAAGAAACATCTGGATCCTTCACAACAACTATGTCAGCACCTTCAGAAAGACTTTCAATCTCCAAATGGTCATAATGAGAAACAGAAACTGAGAGGAAGCTGCTGTTAAAATGATGTATGAATGTTCTGTTCAATATGGCTTTTCTGCGAGAATTACAAATGTGAGTAATGTAAATAATATTCTTTGGCTAGAAACAGAGTAAGGATCCCTTGGGGTACTTGAGTCACTTCAGCATTAAAAATGCAGGAGAAAATTACATTCAACTTCACTTGTGCCATGTGCAGAGGGTCTAAAGTTTCAGGCCTCTCTAAGCTTAATAAATTTGCAATAACTGTTATAGTTGGTTCAAAAAAAGAGATTGGATATGGGTATGAAGAGGCTCAGAGCAAGGTTCAGAGTATCAGAAGATATACCCAGAGCTACTCTAACAGTGATCATATCTTTCTTTTGGGGCTATTAACAGACAGACAGAGAAGTCTGTTCAAAGCTCTGCAATATCAAAGGCTAAAATTCAATTTTCCACTTCCATACAGAGGTGACAAGGGCGGTCCTATCTGATACAGGCCTATTAATCTTATTCCAAAGATACCAACTCTTGTATATCCTATGTATTGTTGATTTCTTTTCTTAATATTAATGCTTTATATTTTCAGCTCATATGAATGGCAACTAAACAGGTAAAACTTTATAATCTGTACTATTTTAGGCAGTGGGATACATATATCGCTATTAAAAAGTGAGAATCTGAATAAAAAGCTGTAGCTTAACCATCATATATTAGTTTTGTATGTAGTTTTTGGCAACCACAACATTACAAACTCCATGATCCTGCACCTGCAATTTGAAGTGATATAGTCCAGACAGGGTTTCACTTCATTTGGTCATCAACTATATAGTCTATGTGAAACAAACCTTTAAGTATTTTGTGACAGTCATAGAGGAAAACAGGAGAATAAAGAAAGGGGAGGTCTCAGCACACAGAAGCCTCTATCAACGCAAACCTCTCTGCGATTCATGATGGCTCTTATATTTTCTAAATAGGGCCGAGTAATTATATCCTTCCAGGCCTTTGCTGAGCTCTGTGGGAATGCCTGGTTCACTGTTTCCAGCTGCCTCTGATGAAGAAGTTAGTGGGGAGCCTGAAATTGTATATTTCCCCTGATATCATTTTTCTAGCTCTAGACGCCTACAACCCAGAATGATCAACAGCGACAAACATGCTTGAAAATGGGAAACTGACATTGCATCTTAATGTCCTGCAGCCCAGAAAGCCGAAATCCACCTTGTTCATGGACACAAACAGAGTTTTAAATGAATGGAGAAAATCCTGCCACTAGCACTTTCTCAGAGATCTAACGAATCCTCCCCTACTTTTCCCTTGATCCTGCAGCTACTACAAAATAGAATATGCAAATCATTAGCCAAACCCAGGTTCAGCCACTATCTAGCTAACCTGATTCTTGATTAGTTCTTTTATCACCTCATTGTGCTTACCAGAATAAGCTTTTTTTTGAGTAGAAATAGATCAATACGTTGATAGATGATGGATCTAATGCACATTGCCTACTGCCTGGATGTTCCTTATCTCATCCTCTCCATGTAGTTATGCTAACCAAAATCTATTCTAGCACCCATTTGCTGGGAGACAGCATAGTCTCCTGAATTTTTTATAGCTTCACTTAGGTTGGAGACAATCCAAAGGTCAAGCAATGTGCTATATCTCCAGTCACCTTGCTAGTCAGCACAGATTGCAGGACAATGGGACTGTCTGAATCCTGATTGCCTGCACGGCACTAAATTACTGCTCTTATGCCGCAATTTGCAATACAATATTACTCTTTGATACAGTACCTGTCTTTGTCTGTCTGCATAGCGACAAGGGCTGTATGCATTATTTACCAACCTAGGCACAGTTCTGCAGTTGTTGCAGTTTCCTGCTGCACAAATAGAACTGGAAAGTGGGTTTGAAATAGAAGAAAATAGGATACGGCAAATTGGCATCACATCTCCAATGAAAAATAGTGCTGGGTTGAGTTTGAGGTTGGCTGTATCAAGCTGGACGTTTCAGCCACTGAAACACGGAATGTCATACTGAATCCCCAGCAGATGTTCCCCCCCCTTCAATTATTTCCTTCTGGAGCAGGATTGTTGAAGTTCAATGACAAGCAATTATTTCTAATTCCTGCAGTTATTTGGACATGCCGTACCTTTGCAATGCTTCATGTTTATATAATTCAAAATCTGGAAAACTTGTGGCTACAGTATATTGTACGTATTCTAATTTAAGAAGAAGCTATAAAGCTGTATGAAACCACAGAGGGGAGTAAAAGGATGGGGCTTGGATTGCAACACTCTGTCACTGTGCTGATTTTGACAACACATACGCCCCACTCCCCCACAGCCTCCCCCATGAAATATTATCCAGAGAATATAAGATATGGTTTGGCTCCACTGAAGTCAAAGCTACTTAGGCACACTTAAGCACTTTAAATCATGTTGATTTCAATGGAACGTAATTGATTTAATATTTTTATGATTTATGCCTGGTATATTAGAGATGACAATTGCAAACTGTATACACCATCTGTTTTGCCTCCTTCCTTAGTAAATTGGGATATGTGAGATTAAGCTTTTTCTGTGGGATAGGGATAACACTTTAGGGCTAATATCTTCAAAGTTTTGGAAGAGTATCTTCAAACATTTTACCCTATATGGGCTGGTTCCAGTATGCTGTATGGATCACCCATTGCCATGCTAACATCCTAGTTTTCTTAGATCACTGTGGGACATTTAATTCTGTCATGTTTTCTAGCTGTGTGACACCAGAGCCTCCTCCAGATCAAAGTGATAGATTGTGCTTTGATTTGTCTAAGGTCTTTGAAAACCCAATTGATCATTTCATGTGGCATTTATTTGTTTCAGTCTTTTCAATGGACTCTACTATCTTAGGCAATGTTGACACTGCAATACCAGGGATAGCCAATCTCAGGGGTGGGATTCTACTAGTTTGCACCTATTCGCTAGAACCAGTTGTTAACATTCTAAAGCAGTTTGGAGAACCAGTTGTTAGAAGAAATTACTGGCCTAATCCTGTAAGGAAGGCAGGAAGGAAACATTCTGGTGTTGCTTACAGAAACTGCCTCTCCATTAACCCTTATTACATTCCTGGCAGGACTGGATTTCCTTTCTTAGGAATGTTTCTGGAGTTTTTTTCCCTTCCTTTGCTGGTACTTTGTTTGTGTGGAGTGACCATTTAAAGTTACAATGGCACTGAAAAAAGTGACATGACCATTTTTCACACTTACGACTGTTGCAGCATCCCCACGGTCATGAGAGGCCAGGCGAGGAGATGTATGCCTCGATGTGAGTGATATTGAGTTGGCCACACCCAGCCAATAACATGACCACTAAGCCATATCCACCAACAGCCAGGCCCAAAGAACCAGTTGTTAAAAATTTTGAATCCCACCCCTGGCCAATCTTAGTGCTTTCGAGGGCCACCCTCAATTGTGTATAGTTGGTTGGGAGCAGGGGTGGGATTCACATTTTTTAACAACTGGTTTTGTGGGCTTGGCTTAGTTGGTGGGCGTTGCTTGGTGGTCATGTGACTAGATGAACGCGGCTTGGTGGTCATGTTATTGGCTGGGTGTGGCCAACTCAATATCACTCACATCAAGGGACACATCTCCTCGCCTGGCCTCTCATGACTGTAGGGATGCTGCAACAGTCGTTAAGTGTGAAAAGGGGTCATAAGTCACTTTTGTCAGTGCCATTGTAACTTTGAATGGTCACTCCACACAAACAAAGTACCAGCAAAGGAGGGAAAAAAACTTCCAGAGACGTTCCTGAGACAGGAAGTCTAGTCCTGCCAAGAATGTAATAAGGGTTAAGGGAAAGTCAGTTTCTGCAAGCAACACCAGAATGTTTCCTTCCTGCCTTCCTTACAGGACTAGGCCAGTAATTTCTTCTAACAACTGATTCTCCGAACTGCTTAGAATGTTTACAACCAGTTCTAGCAAATAGGTGCGAACTGGTAGAATCCCACCTCTGGTTGGGAGCTAAGTGCCATGGTTCAGTGCCAGGAGTGGGATGAAGATTAAGGAAGGGCCAGAAAAATATTTATTTTATGCATTTTTGAAAGTTATATAGTTAAAAGTTTTCCGCCTATAGCAGGAAATAGTTGAACATGCTGTTCTGACACTCTTCATTTTTATCTCTTTATTACATTGCACTTTTTCTCTACTTGAAGCTGGTTGCCAAGAAAAGAACAGATCACTCTTGCTGAAGGTTTCAGTTATTAACACGCAAGTGATTGAAGAGATTAAGGCAAGGGTTGCAGCAAGATCTTTATTCTAAGTAATTAAATTAATTAACACCAACATTTTGCAAGTTTCACCTTGGATTTTTCTGCAAAGTGAACTTTTGGCTGTTTTGTCATTAAACTGGAGAATATCATATAATTTCAAATATAATGCTACCATAAAGGAAACATAACTTCTGATTTGTATACGGTTAGAAAAGATATATATACAGACCTTTTGGGTGTGACATAATTCACTGTTTCTTAGAAGATAAAGGCAATTTGGATAAACTTCTCTCATTTGGATAAACTTCTCTCATTTGGATAAACTTCTCTCATTTAAAATGGAGAAGTGATGAAAAGACAAACTCTACCTATGTCCAGTAGGAGTCAATGCATTGCATACTGGGGCAATGAAAATATCATAGTATCTGAACAACATCTAGATATGACATAATAGTATTTTATTTCTAGACAAATGACACATTAATCTCTACCCATACCAATACAAAACAGCACCAGTTCGATTGGAGCAACACAAAAATCATTGGCTATACTACCACCCACCACGTTCATGAGTTCATCGTAGCCCAGCATTCCACAAACAATTTCATCAACAGACCTACAACTAGCCTATGAACCCCTCAGAATTCAAATCAACCGCACAGCCAACCAGAATCAGCACTGACCCTCAAACAACCCACACAACCCACACAACAACAGTTCACCTCCCAATGACCCTGACCAGTTGTAATCTCCTTATCACAAGACCCAAAACAAGACCCTCAATTGAGACACTCACACCTGAAGTCCATATACACAGAAGAACACTGACATTCCTTAAACTCCTCTGAAGATGTTATCTAAACATTCAGAAACCAACCCACAAGCTCGGAGAATGAACCTTCACCCTCATAAACGTGGAACATGAATTAACTATTCCTTCTTATCCCCATTGATTCAGAGACCATCATGCTTTGAATACTTAGTCCAAAATGAAAGCGAAACAATATAGAGAAAATGGATTGATGCACACCCACTCTGTGATTGCAGATGGAATCTTATATCTTTCATTGCACAGCTCTCAAAATGGATATTTTTGTTGTATGTAAGCTGCTCTCAGCTGGCTGGTCATTTTTTAGGGTCCATTGTTTCAGCTGTCTCTTATATTATCAGCCAATGTATTTGCATTCCAGAAAAAAAAGTCCATATTGTCTCCATGCAGATTTTTGAGTTTTTAACTGGTTCCCTTCTCTATTCATTAAGCTGATCATTTATGAATGACAGTTCCTAGAACATAAAGAATCCACCCAAATATAAAATAAAATATGAAGAAAGTAAAAAAAAAAAGCCCACAGAAAGAAGTATCTAGAGTTCAGGCAGCTTTGTCAATTGTGCTTAGAATGCAATTCACAGATCAGATAATATTTCCTCAATAGGTACTTGTCAGGGGATAGGAGCAAGGAATTGAGGCATAGTTAATATTACTGTAGAGAGCCTTAAAATTTGAATTGTTTGGCACTTCGGTCAACTATATGATGGTTTTCTGACCCCAGACTGTGTTGGTGGAATGCACTTGCTTTGTCTCCAGCCGATTTCCTTGGCTCAAGCTGGCTCCATTATTATTTTGCCTTAGAAAGCAGATTGCAGGCTGCAATCATCCCCAAAAGCAGCCCTTTAAAAGAAACAGCTTTCTGATCGAAATACTCCATTTTAATTGTTGGGAGCAACGCGGGCACCTTGCAGGTAAAGTTGCCTGTGCAAAGAAGTTGCAGGTGAAGTTGCCTCCGCCCCTGCTTTCTTCTGCCATCCGCACTGCTTTTGTGCCACGGTGTGCCTTTTTGGGTGACCTCTCCTCTTCCTTCTGATCTCTTGATCCATGAGAGATAAATGGCAAGCATAAGTCTCCTTCTGGAGCCACAGTCTGCTCACGAAGACAAAAAGGCTTTTCTTCCTCTGTCCTGATGCATTTGTGGCCTTTTGCACTTTTGCCTGCAACACAGGACACGGCTAATTTTCACCATAAGATTGATTTCCTAGTACCCGCAGTTTTCTATTTACATTTGCATATTTTAGAGGTTTCCCCTGCTTTTTATTGCCTGTAATCGAGATGGTTTATGTATTATTTTTATAGATGAAATACTTTCTCTTTCAAAATGGGAGCTGCTTTATAGCAGGATTCAGCATTAGAGAGATTGGTTTCCCCACTCCAAGCAAAAACAACTGAAAAATAAGAACCGTTTCCTTTCTTCTTGTATTGCAGCTGCAACATACAGTACAGTATTCTTGTTTAAGCACAGTGGTTGGAAAAACAACCCCTAGGTGCTGAAACTTGGTTGCCAGGCTCTATGGAGCAACCCAGGACAGATGTCAACACTATATTGTTTATTTTATTTCAATATATTGCCTATTTTACTGTTGCCCCGCAGGCAGTTATTTGTTCCAAAAGGACACCAAAGCACACACTCTGCTAGAGAGGAATTCCTGGAAGATGGGCTCCAGCACGTGTCTGAAAGCTTGGAACAATAAACCTCTGGTCCCAGTGACCGACCCAGAGTGGATCCTGCAACATAATCCTGGGACACGTATATTCACCTTCATTTGTGAGCTCAAAAAGACTATAAAATGAAACAATTTTAAAATACAAGGCAAAGCTTTAAAGCAGATGTCAATATCTTTCAGCTGGACCCTGTGGAAAAAGGTGAAAGTGAATCTTTGGGGAGCTATTTTTCCAAGTGGATCCTGAATTTTGGCAAATGCTCTCCCATTTAAAGCAATTATTGGAATCCCAAAATCAGAGACATTTTGGAGAAAAAGAAAGTTTCAGATCAGTTCAAATCTCTTTCCATTTCTTCAGTGGAATAAGCCATTTGAAAGCTTAGCGTTTCCAGAAACCATGCTGGGAGGCTGCCTTGCTGCCAGAGCTGCTTTGTGCTGATGAAGTCATCCCCTTCCTATTCCCTCTCCATGGGTCTACAGAGGAGATTAAAGTGCTCTGCCGGTTGTCTAAAATCAAGCTACGCATTCAGTCTATAAAACTAGTAACATAATGAAAAGCAGCATCTTGTTATAAATTATATAAAGAGCAGCAATCTTTGGCTATAAGGATCATTTTATGTCTTTGGCAATTCTTCTACTTTTGCCACTTTCGAACTTTAACTTATATGCAACCTTTAGAAATGTTTTGTATATGGCAGGGCCAAAGCAAAATATCATTTTACCAAGTAGCCAAAAGAATGACAATAAATATATTCATAGCTAAGATATATTTTTTATTAATGAGAAAAATGTACTGTGATTTTTATCTGGACCATTAATTTGTCTCCAAATAAATCTAGGAGTTGAGTCCAGCATCTTTACATGTGTCATAGTAATTCATGGGTTATTTGTCCTCAGTGACTTGTAATATTGTCTAACATCATCTGCCAGCATTGAAATTTTGATAGAAATCTTGTCTTCATTATTGTTATATAATGATGGCTAGATAAGTCTAGGAGATGTTGGAGGCTCTTCCCCATTTATCTAAAAGTCACTCTAGATGGATATTTTTTTGTGTCAGATTGTTTCCTTTAAGCATTTACTCATTGCTGAGTTGAAATGTTAATCACCATCCACAAATAAATATATATTGACATGAAATTTGCTGTCCTTAATGCTGATCCCTACCTTGCCTCAAATGCCTATTTCACTTGACTTCTTCTAAACTAAAGAACCCAACAGAATTTCGACACCTGAAGTTCTCTTGGGCAATGTTAGAATAAGGAAGAAAATACTGTTTTAATATCTGTGCAGCTAAAATTGATTTTTGGATGGTCACATTCATGGCCTTGGGATGAGAGGAATGATGGTACAGAAGAAGAAAAAATACTGGCATGGCAGGCTTGCGCCATAGTTAAATATAAATGAGGAAAGACTCTCAGTCTTTGGGACTGTTATTGGTTGCATGCATGGATTCTGGAGGAATAGATTAGAATTCAGTACAAAACAGTATTTGCATTTTTTCCATTTACTCAAACTTCTGATAAAGCAGCTCAAGAGAATAGCAAGGCACTTTAGATGTCTCAGTCTCAAGCATATCTAACTATACTTCATACTACTCTGAAGACTTTTCCCTCCTTACTAATCTCAGATGATAAGACAAGAAAGCTGTTGGTTAAGAGCATGTTTAAAATACTCAAAATTTCAGTATAAACCAACTCTAAACTTATATAGTATATGATATTCATTCTTGATTCCATCTCTTTTTATCTCTATAAAAAGAAACACTTTTTAAGTATTCGATTCCCACTGCATTCAACTTTCTTTTATGTTTCTCCTGGCATATACACCTCTCACCTTCAATTCTTTACTTGCACAGAGTGTTCCATAATTCAAGACAGTTCATTTTATCATACGCACTCCCTAAATCTACAAATCTACAATAAAGTTCTCACTTTGATATATTTCTTCACAACCTGCAGAAAGAACAAACATATGGCTTCTGCCATTATAAAGCCTGATTCTACCTCCTACATTGTTCTTACTGACACTTCTCTTTTTCAACCAGAATTCTGACAATCATTTCCCTAAGCATAAAACAACAAATACCTTTATAACTTTTATATTCACTCTTGCTATCTTTTCTTTGTTTTGGAGAATGCTAACAGCATTCTTCTAATCATTTGGTACAGATGCACCCATCGAACACACATTAAGTAAGTCACACAACCACTTCAAAAGCAAATCACACCCATATTTTAATTTCAAGTTCTGTCATTTATGACTTCAACTTTACTATTTTTCAATATTTTCATAGCATGTATAACTTCCTTTTCGTTATTTTTATTGGATGCTTGCTTTTCTAACATTCTTTTTTATTCCACTCTGACATATTACTATTATTCCTATATAAATCTCTAAAATATTGCCTCCCAGCATTCCCTCATTTCAGATTCATTCCAAATAATTTCATCACTTTCATTTTTTGCTTCTGTTCACTGTGCTGGAGGCACCATGTTTAGCTTTCTTCATTCTTTTTCAAAACAAATTTTATCCCTGTCAAAATCCTCATGCATTTTCTTTGCCTTTTTTAATCTTTTAAATTCCTTGTTTGAGCTACATTTTTTGCAACTATCTTTTTCTTTCTATACCCATTATGCAATAACTTTATCTCATTTTTTTGCAGAAACAATTCTTTTATATGCATTTTCAGCCACAATCTTTTTTATTATATTATTCTTCCAAGATCCTTTTTCATACTTCACATTAGTGAAACACCCCACACTTCTGTAGCATTCGGTAACATAATTATTTTCATGCTGTTTGAAACAGTTTCCACATCTTCTTTTCTTACATTCACTTTCTATTCATTCTGTTGGGAAATTACTCTATCTTCTAATACTTTGTCATACAGAATTCATGCTTCTTGCAGTCATTTCATTTCTTTCTATGTCACGTCTCAGTTTTCCCTAGTCGACTTTCGTTATTTCCATTTGCAAATTATGTGTACCACATTCAGAATACCTCATCACCTATATATCCTTCATTAATTATTTTAACTGTAATAAATAACCAATCATTTGTTTATATTTATATTAATTTTTGTAATACTGATTTCTGAACAGAACTTTTTCCAAACAGATCAAATATTGACCATTCTAAGTCATTCTTGAGTTTCAAAATGGTGTAAACACTTTTTCCGCACCCTCTTGTCTCATTTCCATGCAATCATTCTGTCATCATCATCATCAACAACAAAATTCCCCAGATCACATTTATTTGGAATGTTGCATAATTATTTTTCCCAAAACTCATTTTCCATTATCACCAATCATTATAACATCTTTCACTAACCTATGGATACCTCTAAGATGAAACAATTTCCATTTCCAGCTATTACACTGTTTCTTTTTTCATAGTTTTATATATACACACAATTTACCTAGTTTTTTCTTTCTTTTCTCATTTCATTTGTTAATTCATGCTGCATGCCATTTACCTTTTAAGTCACATTTTCTTTTATGCTATGGTTGTCATCAAATGCTCCTATAGATATTGACCTCTGGTTTGGTCAATCAAGGTTTTCATATAATATTTTTAATAAGGTAGAGAATGTGGATTATGTTTATATCCATGTCTGCAGCGTACCTTGCTTAATGTTAAAAATATTGACCCATTTTGACATACAGTATTCTAAACTATATATTTAGGATAAAACTAGTTTTTGAATAGACACGATGGCTCAGTGGATAAGACGCTGATCAGCAATTTGGCAGTTTGAATCCCTAGCACTGCATAATGGAGTGAGTTCCCATTACTTCTGCCAACCTAGCAGTTCGAAAGCATGTAAAAATGCAAGTAGAAAAATAGGGACCATTTTGGTGGGAAGGTAACAGCATTCTGTGCAATTTTGGCGTTTAGTCATACTAACCACGGAGACAGTGCTTCAGACAGCACTGGCTCTTCGGCTTTGTAACAGAGATGAGCACTCCCCTTAGAGCCGGAAATGACTAGCAAGTATGTGCAAGTATCTGAACAACAACAAAGCTAATGGAGGTGACAGTATTCCAGAGGAGCTATTCAAAATCTTAAAAAATGATGCAGTAAAAGTGCAACACTCAATTTGCCAGCAAATTTGGAAAACTCAATAGTGGCCACAGGATTAGAAAAGGTTAGTTTACATTCCAATTCCAAAGAAGGGCAATGCCAAAGAATGTTCAAACTAGCACACCATTGCACTCATTTCATATGCTAATAAAGTTATGCTCAAAATCCTACAAGCTAGGCTCCAGCAGCATGTGGACTGAGAAGCGTCAGAAGTACAGGCAGTATTTCAAAGAGGCAGAAGAACTAGAGATCAAATTGTCAACATACCCTGGATCATGGAGAAAGCTAGTGAGTTCCAGAAAAATATCTACTTCTGCTTCATTGACTATGCTAAAGCTTTTGATTGTGTGGATCACAACAAATTGTGGCAAGTTCTTAAAGAGATGGGAGTACCAGACCATCTTATTTGTCTCTTGAGAAACCTATATGTGATTCAAGAAGCAACAGTGAGAACTGGACACGGAACCACTGATTGGTTCAAAATCTAGAAAGGAGTTCAGCAAGGCTGTATACTGTCACTTTGCCTATTTAACTTATATGCAGAGCACATCATGAGAAAGATGGGGCTAAATGAATCATAAATTGTAATTAAGATTGCCAGGAGAAATATCAACAACCTCAGATATGCAGATGATACCACTCTAATGGCAGAAAGTGAAGAGGAACTAAAGAGCCTCTTGATGAGGGTGAAGGAGGAGTGTGCAAAAGTTGGCTTGAAACTCAACATTAAGAAAGATTGTAGCATCCAGCCTTCTCAATTCCTGGTAAATAGATGGGGAAGAAACGAGGTAGTGACAGATTTTGTGTTCTTGGGCTCCAAGATCACCGCAGATGGGGACTACAGCCAAGAAATTAAAAGACGCTTGCTCCTGGGGAGGAAAGCTATGACAAATCTAGACAGCATACTAAAAAGCAGAGACACCACCTTGCCAGCAAAAGTGTATATAGTCAAGGCTATAGTTTTCCCAGTTTCAATGTATGGCTGTGAAAGTTGGACCATATGGAAGGCTGAGTGCCAAAAAATTGAGACCTTTGAAGTATAGTGCTGGAGAAGACTCCTGTGAGTCCCTTGGATTGCAGGGTGATCAAACAGGTCAGCCCTAGAGGAGATCAACCCTGATTACTCTTTAGAAGGCCAGATACTGAAGATGAAACTCAAATTATTTGGCCACCTAATGAGAAGGAAGGACTCACTGGAGAAAAGTCTAATGCTTGGAACAATTGAGGGCAAAAAAAGAATGGTACGACAGAGAATGAAGTGGCTGGCTGGGGTCACTGAAGCAGTTGGTGTGAGCTTAAATGGACTCTGGAAGAATGGTAGAAGACAGGAAGGCCTGGAGGAATGTTGTCCATGGGGTCGCAATGGGTCGGACATGACTTCGCGACTAACAACAACAATCTTGTAGGTTAACATACGGTTTCCTGTACTGTACTTCAGTGCTATTGATCATACAATCAGAAGGCAAAGATTGAATTTATTATTATACTCTAGTTTGGCTATCTTTTCATTTTTCACTTTTTTAAAAAAATATTTTTATTTGAGTCTAAGCTATTTAGGGACTTGAAGATTAACTTCTATACTTCAAAGTAAACCAATTGTTCAATGCAAATTTGTTTCAGGACTGGTGCTACATAGTTTCCATTAGGCTGTCCCACTTAATTGAGTAATTATGTTCTAAACACATTACAGCTTCTGGACAAAATACAAGGGTAAACATTGAGCATATTGTAGCAATCCAATCAAAGACGTTTTGAGGACATAGATCTCTAAGACTAACTGTCATGATCCAGGTAGGCTCAAAATTAGTGCAGCAGCCAAAATTGTACACTGCCCGCTGGTGCCCCCCATTGTCTTTAAAACAATCTGTGTTTCTAGTGACATATTGGAATCAAAGGAAGCTCCCAAGTTATTCATCTGCTCTTTTAACTTGTTTCCCAGGCCAGACCTATCCATAGTTTCCTCATACTAGCTGGATTTAACTTTAGTTTGTTAGCTCTCATCAAATCCATTACAGTCTTAAGGCAACAGTATCCCTTGATTCAGATAGAAAGCAGAGACAGAACAGAATCTCATCCATATGCTGATAAACCTTTTAGCCCATGGTTCCAATTAGGGCTAGAACCAGAGGTGGTATTCAGCAGGTCCTGACCAGTTCTGGAGAACTGGTAGCGAACATTTTGAGTAGTTTGGAGAACCAGTAAATACCACCTCTGACTGGAGATTTTACAATACCCTTCCCCTGTCACACTTACTAAGAACCGGTAGTAAAAAAAATCGAATCCCACCACTGGCTAGAACTAATTAATATAGTTAAAGGGGACAATAGCTAAAAAATTGCTACTATTATTCTTGGAATGGAGCAAAGCAAACAGGAGGAAAGAGATTGGAAGAAAAAACAGATTGTTTATGGCAGAGAGTTTTGCAATGTAAATTAAGAATCAGGGACTGTGAATGCTAATTAGAAAAACAGCTTTCAAATGAAGAAATGAAAACTAAGAAGAGAAAGTAATGAAAGGAAGGAAAGGATATAAAAGTAGAGAGCTGGTTAGGAGAGGAGAGGCATGGGACGGAAGTTTAACCAGAAAGACAAAATTGTTGACAAAATAAAGGAGAAGCCTTGGGCTGCAAGAAGGTAAGAGTTCTGGTGGGCAGTACTCAAATAATAGAGAATGAGAATGACTGGCAGGACTGTCATGAGGAACCACCCAGTGGCTTGGCTGGGGATTAGTGCCAAAGGCGCGGGTGGGGAGTGGGGGTGGGGGGGGATACTGTTGTAGCATCTCTTTCCTGGTCTGGCCTCAAAGGGCTGATTGTAGCAGAGGTGGTATTCAGCAGGTTCTGACCAATTCTGGAAAACCGGCAGTGGAAATTTTGAATAGTTTGGAGAATCAGCAAATACCAACTCTGACTGGCCCCGCTCCCATCTATTCTCTGCCTCCCGAGTCTCAGATGATCGGCTGGGTCTTCTTTTGTTGCCCTGCACAGGAGAACAGAACTGGAAATCAGGTTAGCGGGGTAGGGAGGGAATGGGATTTTGCAGTAACCTTCTCCCAGGAGTGGTGAGGGAATGGAGATTTTGCAGTATCCTTCCCCTGACACACCCACCAAGCCACATCATGCCCACCAAGCCACGCCCATAGAACCGGTAGTAAAAATTTTGAATCCCACCACTGGATCTTAGTATTTTAATACTAATACTAACCATTTAAACTTTTAAATGGTTATTTTGGACAATGCATGTTCTCTTGGCAAGATCCAGTTTCAGGAAACCTCAGAGGAGTTGCTGGATCTACATGTATGTGCACAATGAGGATAGAGTTGCAATTTCCAGCATATGCCTTCTCTGTAGCAGTGCTTACCCTATGAAATGATCTCCTCTTTGAGATTCAACAGGGTCTGGGCTGGACTGGACCTTGTTCATCCTTGAAGATCTAGATGTGCTTTTTGTGATGAACTCATTCTTCAAGATGTAATGTTGGGTGTAGTGCCCCAATTGTGTGTTATGTTGTGTTTTTCTTGTTTTCATTTTATTCTAGTTATTGCTGTACAGTTCATTGCTGGGAGTTGAATTTTTGAATGTTGGGTAGTCAAATCAATAATTAGCAAGTCTCTCCAAAGGACTGAAGGGGATCTGCTCATTAAGTTTCATAGTGCTGCTTAAACAAATATTTTTGAAAGCACATCGAAGGAGCTGTGGGAATGGCCTTGGGAGACTGGGCAAAGAGATGCCATCAAAGGAACAGTCAAATAAGAGACAGTAACAGATGGAGCTGAATAGTGGGCAGGGCAAGAAGCTCAGAAGAGACCTTCCTTAGTTTTGAGTGATGAAGAAGACAGGGGGAGTATTGTACTTTCAGATTTGCAAGATTCTGTCAACATGGCTTAACAATAATGTAGAATTAGCTTATCTGATGATATTTTCTATCTGGTTTGCTCTGCAAGGCGGAGACAGTATTACGGGTGTTTTGTTCAATTATTTTAAGCCTTCCAAGTCATTTTTTATGGTTCACCGCAATATTTTGTAAGTATTGAGTTTGCTATCCAGCAAGCCAACTCAGTGGTTGTTGTGTAGACTGGTGGGTTATTGCAACCCAATTGGCTGGACTGCAAAGTCAGTACACCAAGGCTTCTCATTCTAAGCAGTACCACTCTTTAGGAATCTCTCCTACCCTCATAGGCCATGCCTTCTGTGGCAGTTCTGGGCACCCTGTAGGCATAGCAGTTGAAAGACAAGGCTTTGCCAAGAAAAATGAACTAGGAAGCTAGGTTGCAAGAGGGAGAGGGAGAGAGGGAGAGAGAGAGAAAGAGAGGTTCTGACCAGTTCTGGAGAATCAGTAGTGGAAATTTTGAGTAGTTTGGAGAACTGGCAAATACCACCTCTGTCTGGCCCTGCCCCATCTATTCTCTGCCTCCCGAGTCCCAGCTGATTGTCTGGGTCTTCTTTTGTTGCTCTGCACAGGAGAACAGAGCTGGAAAGCAGGTTAGTGGGGTGGGGAGGGAATGGGGATTTTGCAGTAACTTTCCCCCAGGAGTGAGGAGGGAATGGTGATTTTATAGTATCCTTCCCCTGCCACACCCACCAAGCCACACCCACAAAACCAGTCTAAATTTTTTTGAATCCCACCACTGATTAGAAATCTCTCTCTGCTCAGCAAGGACAGAGAAGAAAAAGGATTTAAGCAGCTCTTTGTGGAATAGGTTTTGAGATTATCAGCCTGAATATGATCTTGAAAAAATATTAAATTTATAATGCATTACATTTATTACAACCCACTAATAAAACCAAATATTGGTGTTCTGGTTAATGGATATCACTGTTAGCTAAATGGCCAAAGCAAAATGAAATTTTATAGTTTGGTTTCATAAGCACCTCTGCTTCCTACTAACTACTTTTCAAATTTAGTGCCTACCATGATACCCTTAATTTTCTCCATGTGACTTACTGGAGACTTTTATATTAATCTATGAAAAGGCTTCAGCATTGCTGCACTCATTCAGGCTAATTAACCAGTCCTTATGCAGCACTTGTGATGATTTGAATTTGAGACCTCTGATCTAGATAATTGGCCTCTTTTGAGCCAACATACAGCTGGATTATCTCCAGCCCAATGCTTGTCTGGGAAAGAAATACAGTTGCATACAAATCTTTAGGTACTTCCAGAAAAGGGGCATATTTCAATGAATCCCTAAGTGAACTAAAGTTCACACAACATCTACAAGGTGCAAAGTCAAACTTGGAATACTTCTGAAAATTTGAATTAATATTTATGCAAACCAGTCTGTAGATCCAAAATAAGCAAATAGTGAATATGATAGGTGCATGCACTATCTAAGAGCTCACCATGACTGTATTTATGATGGTGAGTGCAATTCCCTTATATAAAGAAGCATTGACTATTCTCTGCTGGCTATTAATAGCCATGTTAAGATAGCATAGCCACCTAGCTATAAGTAAGAAGTATATCTGCTTCCAAGGGAGGAAACCCAAGACAGTCTTCAGTTCCTGTCACAAAACTAGCCAGACTGATGTACAAGCAACTGAACCTAACCCTGTTTTAATTATTTGTCCTTAGGAAAGGCTCCATCCTTAATGTTAAATATATTAAATAGTAGAACTGGCTTTTAAATGATAGAAAACTTTCATGATTTCTGTTGTAGCCCTTAAGTAGAAGCCAGAATAATGAACAGCAGACACAAATATGCTGTTAAGAACATTCTACAGATTGACAACTGGCAACAGAATGAGCTTGGAATAGCGGCCCACTGAAAACTTGCAAGATTCTTTATATCTGGAGACATTTTGATTTTGTGAGTTATTTTCTCACCTTGTCTTATATAAGATGAGAAGCCTTGGCATGAAATGAAATCCTTCTTCCATGGCTGATTTCCCAGGTGCAATTTTGCTTTTACACATATCAATTAACTGTGGGACAGAAAGGGAGACATTGGCCTTCAAAATATCTTTCTTACAAACACCCTTAGCATTTAATGAATCTGAGTGGAGGGAGCTCTTGTCAGGGCAAGCATATTAACTTCCTAGCCTGAGGTCTAGAATTTTCTGGTAGGCTCCAAAAGGCCCCTTAACATATTCTACTCTGGAATTTTTTTTTTCAGTTTTCAATATTGTGTCAATGAAACTCTCTGTGCAATAAAATATTGAAATGAACCAAATTAATATTTTTCAAGTAATTTGGTGGATTGTATTGGTTTTATGAAAGACTTGAAGTATTGTTGTGGTTAGCCGGCAGCAGGCACAGATAGCTGAGGAGAGTGAGGATTCTGATGAAGGGCCAGGATTATCAGTGAGTGGACTGCTACCTTCAGAGATTGTGGGGGACTGGCAGCAGTGATGAGGAGGTTCCCGAGGAGCCTGTGCCAAGTGCACATACATGAAGAATTGCTCAGAGGAAAGAACAATTACAGCAGCACAGGCAACTCGGGAGTAAGGCTGCAAGGTAATGGCCCCTCCCTCAAGAGGATAAAAGACAGGTTTGGAAAAGCATTCTTTGCAGAAGCAAAGACGCTCTTAAGCTCAACTGGTGGACATCTTAGTTCATGTTTGGAGAAATCTTATAAATTAGTTCTTATCTCTGCGTTTTTGGCAGCCTCGACAAACAACTTGACAAGGCTCTTTCTTGTCTGAGCTAATTAGTGGAAAGCAGCCTTCAGAACAGAATTCATTATTAAACTTTAAAAGGTGGGGGTTGCTGCCTTTGTCTGTGTTTGCTCTTTGGGAACCTGGTTGGGTCAGAATAAATATGTATTATCTGTACTGCATTTTTCAAATAAACTTCTGGCATGTGGCATGTCATGTGTATTCATTCTTAAACTTTTTTTGATTATACATGACAGTGATGATTCAACTCCCACTTCAAGTCTGGGAAAAGATACAAACACATCTAGGTAGTTATAGGCTAGACTCTTTCAGCTTAAAATACGCTACACACCAGTGGTAGGATTCAAATTTTTTTACTACTGGTTCTGTGGCATGCTTGGTGGGTGTGGCGTGACTTGGTGGGCATGGCAGGGGAAGGATACTGTAAAATCTCCATTCCCTCTCCACTCCTGGGGGAAGGTTACTGCAAAATCCCATTCCCTCCTCATCCCACCCCACCCCACTAACTTGCTTTCTAGCTCCATTCTCCTGTGCAGGGCAACAAAAGAAGATCAGCTGGGACTCAGGAGGCAGAGAATAGATGGGGGCGGGGCCAGTCAGAGGTGGTATTTGCTGGTTCTCCGAAGTACTCAACATTTCCACTACTGGTTCTCCAGAACTGGCCAGAACCTGGTGAATGCTACCTCTGCTATGCACAGACATTCACAAAAACACACTCCATTCCTGAATGTTGAATGTTAATGTTGAATGCTGCATGTTGTATTTCTTCTCATTTACTGTAAATATGCTTTCTTTTTCATTTCAGTGTTCTATTAAGGAGCCCAATAGCTAACATCGAGATGTATTAAGAGTCCAAGTTGTATCTCCTCAACCAACATTATTGATGTATATGATCATGAAAGTCCCAAAGTGGCTTTTTCAAGAGGCAACTGGACTTTCTATTTTTTCTTTCAATATGTTTCACTTCTCATCCAAGAAGCTTCTTCAAGGAAAGTCCAGAAAGTCCAGTTGCCTCTTGGAAAAGCACTTTTGGGACAACCATGATCTGGATTACTGAGAATCTCCATAGACATGATCATGCAAGATGTTGAGGATTTTTCAGGTTGGGGAAGACCTCTACAATGAACTGGATACCCAAATACACATTCATATCTGCAGAATAACATGCAAGTGGTATTAAAATTGCCAAATGTGCAGGACTGGAACATCAGTTAATATTAGGCAGCATGAACAATGGTTTGAGGGCATGGGACTTCAGGGCATCAGATTTGGAAATGGTAATATGCATCATGCTTTAACAAGTTTTCTCTAAACAGGGTTAAATTAAACCAGTCCACAGCAAAGAACATTCTCTATGTTAATCCCCTGCAGTGGGAAAACAGTGAAACTCCATTAGTGACTCTGTTGTACCCATTTCTCTCTAGGGAATCACTCTCTTCTGTTGCATTTGAATTAGATCCAGGCTTTCTCATTCTCTTTTTCCCCATAGGGAATTGTCTTTCTTTGAAAACAGTAATTATTTTTATAAAGTACAAACATACTTTACAATAGCAGACAAATAACTTTTTTTTTTAAAAAGCACACCTGCTTTATGTTTGTAAGGTACAAAATTCATGAATACATTGGCTGACGCTAAAGGTAAAAAAAGTCCTTTTCAAAGTCCTACATTTTTTATTTGCACAATGCTATATAAATGAATTGATTTCTCTGTCAAAAATATGAACTAACTCCATTTGGCAGAAAGGGAAAGTGAGGTGGAAGTGGAGGGCTATATTTGGGGGGGCGGAGCTGACTCATCAAGTAGCAGGCAAAGTTGCCTCCCCATTCAAGAGGTTACTGTGAGGGATAAATCCAGGAATATCAAAGCATTGTTATAAAAGCAAAAAAGTCAAAAGTAGAGTATGCAGAGAAATAAAGTAACAAAAAATAATTGCCGTGCATTCCACAGTAGCCTTTGATATTAAAGCAAGCATCTTTACCTTTCCTTCTCTCTCCCTCTCCCTTTTCAGAATTAGGTTTCTTTTTGAGGCAACTTATTTTTTTGCTTGCATATGCCAACATTTTATACAGATTTTTAGTTCTCTGTTCTTTTCCCTGTTTCTTCCTTTTCATCATTTTATCTCTTCAGAAGAAAGAAGTAAACTCTCCTTTTCTTTCATTGGGTTGAAAGTAGTAGTGCAGATTTCAAATATTAAATAATTAATTCATTTGTCACATCTTTGCTGAATGTTAAACTCCACAGCCTGGAATTTGATCCTGATGGGCTAAAGGTTGACTCAGCCTTCCATCCTTCCAAGGTCAGTAAAATGAGGAGCCAGATTGTCAGAACCAATATGCTGACTTTGTAAACTGCTTAGAAATGGCTGAAAAGAAGTCTGGGGCAATATAATAAATATAAGCGCTATCACTTAAAGGTATATGAAAAAGGCTCTATTTATTCATACTGTTTGAGAAATAACATTTGGTATTTTCTAAATTATGCTAACATCTCAAGAGTTAAAAATTTAGATTAAAACAAAGGAAATGGGAAGGGTATTTCAGACAGAGCTTCAACATAACCCTTTAAAATATTCCACAGCTATGAAAAGCCTGACTCTTTAGGGAAGGTGTGGATCTTTGGCATATCAGCTATTTGTCTCTGAAATTAACAACAAATAACTTTTCTGCATACTGATTGTCATCTTGTACATGTGGATGAATACTGTGGCTGAGTATTCTTGGAGCTGAGAACTGTTTGGATCAAATGGCACTTCTGTCAAGGATTTATTAGCTGGATTCAGAGGAAATACACCTGCAATTTGGGTATAATATTGGGCTACTCTGATCCTGCTCAGTGGCACAATGGCCTAGAAATTAAGACACTTGCCTCCTACTTAGAAGGTTGAGAGTTCAATCCTAGGCAGTGACAGATGCTTTTCTATCAGGTACAAAGAGAGAATATTTTCTGCAAACTCCATATAGGCATCAGGAAAAGCATCTGGCCAGTAAAAGCTCAGCTCCATTAAGTCTCCATCCCGATAAAAGGGATTAAAGTAAGGTTCCCCTTGCACATACACGCTAATCGTTTCTGGCTGTAGGGGGCGGTGCTCATCTCCGTTACAAAGCCAAAGAGCCAGTGCTGTCTGAAGATGTCTCAGTGGTCATGTGGCCGGCATGACTAAACACTGAAGGCGTACTGAACGCTGTTACTTTCCCATCAAAGTAGTCCCTATTTTTCTACTTGCATTTTTATATGCTTTCAAACTGCTAGGTTGGCAGAAGCTGGGACAAGTAAAGGGAGCTCATTCCGTCACATGGCGCTAGGGATTTGAACTGCTGAACTGCCAACCTTTCTGATTGACAAGCTCAGCATCTTAGCTACTGAGCCACCGCATCACCATTAAGTCTCCCCAACTCCACCTCAATAAAACAGGGTCATAGAAAGAAAACAAATGGCTATTCTGAGCTGGCTGTAAGGAAGGTTCTGAGGAAATCTGTTGAGCAAAGCAGGTCAAATCCCCCCCCCCCCCTTCAGACAATATGACTTTATTGCATATCTGCTCAGGGCATCTGGGCTGCATGTTCAAGTAGGTTTCAATTAATGGAGTTAATGAATCCCATGAAATGCTTGCATTATTCAAAATTACCCAATCAAAGTGATATTTCTATGGAAGATAGGGTAAATGATTTCAACTTGGTGGAACTAGGCAATGAGAAAATTTAAACATTATATATATATATATAATATATATATATATATATATAGTCAGTATGGTCTCTGGTGATGAGCCGAAAGACAGAAAAGAAAGCAGTATGCTTTCTCCCTTAATTGGGGCTTAACAGGGTGTTGTAACACAAAGTATATAACACAAAGTGTGTATATATATATATATATATATATATATATATATATATATATATATATACACTTTGCTGATAAGGAGAGAGCCAGTGGTGTAGTGGCAATTACAACTGCCTCACATGTAATACTTCCCTGGTTCGAATCCCAGTAAGGGTATGGCTAGCTGAAGAGAGCTAACTAGCTTGAAATAGATCTATACTAGTCTCCCTTATTTATTATTTAAAAATTATCAGATCAAAAACCTTACACACACACACACACACACACACACACACACACACACACACACACACACACACACACACACACACACACACACACACATATATATATATATATATATATATATATATATATTTGTGTTACAACACTCTGGTAAGCCCCAATCAAGGGAGGAAGCATACTGCTGTCCTTTTCTGTCTTTCAGCTCATCACCAGAGACCATCTCCCTTGTTTAATTATTTATCAGCTCAAAAACCTAATATATATATATATATATATAAATAAACTTGGAGCCAAACCAAAACCATGAATGTTACATCACAGCCACCTGCTCAGGATATCACATCACGGAACTCAGGAGGTTACACCACAAAACCTCAGGATGTTACAACACAGCCAATGACCCAGGAGAAATCAGAATAGAAATCAGAAGGTCATCACACAGCCCATTACCCAGGTCATTACAACACAGGAGGCTGATAGACACACAGCCAATACCTCACAGGTACTTATGAAAAAAACAACCAATCTGCAAACATCAACTCCATCAACCAATCAGGAAATAACAACACAGCCAACCAGCCCTCTTACCACAGAGCCAGCACACCATACCTCCCCACCAGTATTTATAGAGAGACGGCAGCTCTGATCACACTTTGCTCGCACAAGCATGAAGCTGAAAGCACCAGCCTGAAGATGGCGAGTGGGATCTTGTCGAAACGTCGTCAAGATACTCTCAATTTTGCATGGGAAAAGACCTGAACACGCTAAAACCTGCATACCTGTACCTGTGAAAGGTACATATACGAAAACACACACACACACAAACACACAAACACGATGTATTAAGTAAAAGATAAAAAGAATAGACTTATAATTTAAATATATGGTAAACAAAGTCACAGAGTAGTTACAGAAAGTAAAAAATAAAAAAATAATCTAACAATCATTCCTAAAGGTAAGGTTACACTGATAAAAACATCATTATTGTTTCTCGAAATATTTTAGCACTGGTAGACTGAACTGTTCTTTATTTAAAATTTCATACATATGCTAGTAGGTGCAAAGTGCTTTATCCACATCTCTGAGAATTTGCATGCTTCCATTGAGGTTAGGGTCAGCATCCGTAATTTTTTGTTTCATACAGCTTGCAAGATATCTTTAAATTCCCTGGGAGCGAACTCTTTCACTTGCATATTGATGTCTTCCTCTGACAGAATCTTCCTTTTCTCCATTTTGCACACACGAAGAGTGGCAGTGCCTAAAACCCCAACCGGAAATGTGCAAACGTAAATTCATTTATACTATAAATTCACTTGCCAAAAACAACACCAACCATAAGAACCTCCATTCTCACCCTGACCTAACCATACAGTAACGTGCCCGCTCCTGTATACTCCGCACAGAACTCAAAAAACGTCTAGACAATGGAGAGAAGGACCTGTACATTGACTATCATGCTGACTGAATCAAAAATAAGTCACACAACTTGCAACTCAGCTTTAACCTTCAACCACAACCCTACTTCAACCAATCCACCATCACCCAAGACTAGGCACGCATGCCACTAACTATCTCAATTCTAACTACAGCTGGCCTTAAATGCAAGCTACTCAATGCAAAGAAGCCTTGTGAATAAAATACCTGAATTTCTCCTCTTACTAAATATCACTAAATTTGACATTATATTTGTCTGTGAAACATGGCTCAACGCATCTCTCCCTGACTCCATTATCACAGTAAGAGACTATCATGTTTACTGATCAGATCGTGAAATTTATAGAGGAGGTAGTGTTGCTATCTTCCATAAAAAGTCCTTATATCTAAAAAAACATCCAAGTTACCCAGGAGCTTGCTCTTCCTGAAACCATCATCTGCGAACAATCTTTAAATATCACAATTCGATTCTTACTATATTACAGAGCACCTGATTATGACAGCGAACATGTAAACAAGCTAAACCCACTATTAACATAGGCAACATCCTGCCGACACACTTTTATCTTTCTTGGTGACTTCAATCTATCTCATATTAACTGGACGCTAAACGAATGTACAACTGAACCCATACATGCAACCTTCTACAATGCTGTTGCAAATCTGGGACTGGAACAACTAGTAACCAACAATACTAGACTTAACAACTGTCTCGATCTCATCTTCTGTAATAGTTTGAATTTAATTTACGGAATACAAACTAAAGAACCCTTTTCTAACAGTGACCACAATATGATTGACTTTTGTCTCAACATACGCCCACACAAAAATCATCACAATGACATAATCCCCAATTATAACTTCAAAAAAGGCAACTATGATCTTATAGACAACGATCTCTCATCCCTTGATTGGCAATCTCTATTCACTGGATGCAATACTGTTGAAGACCATTACAACATATTTTTACTTGAAGTCAAAAGAGTCATCAAACTATATGTACCAATAACAATTCCCCCCCCCCAAAAAAAAACAGATTACCCATAACAATAAGGAAACTTCAATCCAAAAAGAGATCACTCTGGCAGAAAAACAAATCTGGTAACGTTGCCAACTTCAAAAGCCTATAAATTTATGCCATCAGATAAAAACTGAATGCACCAATTATCACATTAAACAAGAGGGAAACCTTCTACACACCAATTCCACCCACACTTTTTACAATTTTGTAAACAACAAACTAAAAGACTCAAGGTCCATCCCACCCCTGATAGGACCTAATGGTAAAGACTGCAACGACGACACCATTAAAACCAACCTCTTTAACACATTCTTTGGCTCAGTATTTGTAAACAGCAATGGATCATGTTCAATATTTCCTAGCCGAACCACAGAAAACTACAATGATCTAATACATATCGATTTTACAGAAGACAATGTTGAAAAAGCACTATGCAATCTAAAACCATCTCTATCTATTGGACTAGACGGAATATGTGACTACTTCTTAAAAAAGCTATCCACTGCCATAGCAGGACCTCTAAGCATAATCTTTGATAAATCTTTCAGGACCAGCTCCTTGCCTAACCTATGATCACAAGCCACGGTCATCCCCATCTTCAAAAAGGGAGACCCCAGCCTAGTTGAAAATTACAGACCAATTTCCTTATGCTGCGTCACCTGTAAAGTCATGGAATCAATTATTAACCAATCCATTATCCTCTACTTAGAGACAAACAACTTACTCTCTAATAAACAATTTGGTTTCAGAAAAAAAACTATCCTGTAATCTGCAACTTTTACACTGCGAAAACATATGGACTACACAACTCGATCAAGGCAAAGCAATAGACGCAATCTACATAGATTTTTGTAAAGCCTTTGATTCAGTGGTACATGACAAACTACTCCTAAAATTAAAATATTATGGTATCTCTGGACACCTGCATAACTGGATAGAAGCATCCTGTCAAACAGACAATAAATGGTAAATATTGAGAGTGTCCTATCAAATTCTGTACCTGTCAATAGTGATGTCCCCCAAGGCAGTGTTCTAGGACCAACTCTCTTCATACTCTACATAAATGACCTCTGAGCAACGGCATTCTCTTTGCTGATGATGTAAAGCTGTTCAATACCACAGACAATACTGCTACCCTTCAAAAAGATCTTGACTATGTATCAGAATGGTCAAACAAATGGCAACTTCAAATCTCAACAAATAAATGCTCTGTCTTATATATTGGCAACAAAAATCAGAAAATAAAATACAAGCTGAATAGTCAAGACCTTGTTGATGATCCAAGCTCTGTAAAGGACTTTGGAATACTCATCTGTAATGATCTAAGTGCTAGAGCCCACTGTAACTACATAACCAAAAAGGCATTAAGAGTTGTTAACCTAATCTTACATAGGTTTTTCTCTGGTAATATCACACTACTAACTAGAGCATACAAAACATTTGCTAGACCAATACTTGAATACAGCTCATCAGTCTGGAACCCACATTACGTATCTGATATTAGCACAGTTGAGAAAGTCCAGAAATATTTCACAAGAAGAGTTCTCCACTCCTCTACTCGTTATAGAATATCTTATGCCACCAGACTTGAAATTCTAGACCTAGAAAACCTTGAATTACGCCATCTTTGGTCTGAGCTAAGTATGGTATATAAAATCATACATTGCAATGACTTACCTGTCAATGAATACTTCAGCTTCAACCATAACAACACAAGAGCACACAATAGATACAAACTCAAGGTTAACCTTACCAAACTTGATTGCAGGAAATACGACTTCAGCAACAGAGTGGGCAATGTCTGGAATACTCTACCTGACTCTGTGGTTTCTTCCCCAAACCCCAAAAACTTTAACCTTAGGCTGTCTACTATTGACCTCACCCCTTTCCTAAGAGGTCTGTAGGGGGCATGCATAAGTGCACCATCGTGCCTACCATCCCTGTCCTATTGTTTCTTTTATTTTTCTTATATATACCCATTTCATGTATTCATAACTATGTATACATAGTTAACTATGTATACATACTATAGCTATTATTTTGTAAGCGATTGACAAATCAAATAACTAAAAATAAAAATAAATAAATAAAATGTGCTAAGCTCAATTGTACCTGCAGTAGCCTTGCATGAACTGAACTTTGGGTCGTATCAGAATGCAAAATGTCATTAATTCACAACTTACATTAAACTGAATATCACATCATTGAACGTTGCAGTAAGTGAGATCCGGCTGCATTGGCCATGTGATTGCAGGCTTGCTTGCCTGGACTAAGTAAACCCCAGAATATGGAAGTATGAAGTGATCGTGGGGGAGGGAAGGGAAGGGCCTTAGTGAATAGTAAACTGTCTTTAAATGAATTTAAACATGCACACGTACACACATCTACCATTCTGTACTATGCATTTAAATTATAAATCTATTATTTTTATCTTTCATCTTATTTTTTTTTAAACAAAGTTTTATTTTTTTTAGATAAACATACACAAACACAACATAAAAACATCAAGCCATCTTCCATTTATGTACATACAGTGTGTTTTGTACATCCACTTCATAGTCCTCACTTACAATTACTTGTATATATTCTCATATTATCAATCAAATATTCCTAAATACATTATTATTGCTGTTAATCAACCATTTGACTGTACTATTATTCATTCATGTTATGCGAGATATTCCATCTTTTTCAATTGATTTATCTTATAACAATTCATATTTTCATCCTAAATCCATCCCATAATTATAATATGATAATACATCTTTATATATTCTGTATAGTTCTATTTTCCTTATATTGTAAAGTTCTACATATTTCATTACCATATTTTATTGTCTAACCATTGATAAAATATATCCCAAATCTTTTAAAATTGTTTATCTTCTTGTTCTCTAATTTCAAATGTCAATTTACTCAGTTCAGCACATTCCATTATTTTCTTAATAACTTCCTCCTGCATTGGTATTTTCTCATTTTTCCAATTTTTAGCACATACAATCCTAGCCGCTGTTACTACATTTACAATCAAATATTTCAATTCCTTACTGTATATTTCAGGTAAGATTCCCAATAAGAAAATCTCTGGTTTGAAGTCTATGTGTTTTTTTGTCATTTTTTTCCAACCGTGTGTGGATTTTAGTCCAATATCTTTTAGCGTCTGCGCATGTCCACCACATATATGAGCCAGGTATCTGATGACATTTCCAACATTTTTCAGATTTGTTCTTGAACATTCTTGCTATTCTTGTTGGGGGTAAGTGTCACCTGTAAAACATCTTATACAAGTTTTTTTATATGCTGTTGACATTGTCATTTTATAATTTTGAGACCACATTTTTTGCCATTTCTCTAAGTCAAATATCCAAATATATATTTTCCCATATCCAAATTTTTTTCCCCCAAGCAATCATTGTTTCTTTAACTTGTTCTTCTTCTAGCTTAATTTCTAATAAATATCCATAAAGTTTTTTAATCACCTTTTCATCAGTACCTGTCAAAATCTTATCTAAGTCAGTCAATCATAAAAACTTTCTGTTTTGGAATCTTTGTCATGTCTAGAGCGTATTTGCGCATATGAAAACCAATTCATCTTTATACTTTGTTCTTCTAGTTTTTGCATAGATTTAAGTTTACCTTTTTCATTCAATATTTCACCAAATCTAACTGTTTGTTCCTTTTTATATATTATAGGATAAGAAAATGCTTCAATAGTCGATAGCCAGACTGGAATTTTCAGATAACGTTGCCTTTTAGTCTTCTCCCAGTTTAACAACAAAGCCTCGCGTATATAATTTAACAGATAATCAAAGTTGGAGGGGACTTTTTAGGTCATCTAGTCCAACCCCCCGCCCAAGCAGGAGACCCTACACCATTTCTGACAAATGACAGTCTAATCTCTTCTTGAAAGTCTCAAATGATGGTGCTCCCACAACTTCCAAGGGCAAGCTGTTCCATTGGTTGATTGTTCTCACTGTCAGAAAGTTTCTCCTTATTTCCAGGTTAAATCTCTCTTTGTTCAGTTTCCACCCATTATTCCTTGTCTGGCCTACAGGTGCTTTAGAAAATAGTTTGACCCTTTCCTCCCTGTGGCAGCCCCTCAAATATTGGAAGACCGCTATCATGTCTCCCCTGGTCCTTCTCTTCACTAGACTAGCCAAGCCCAGTTTCTGCAACCGTTCATTGTATGTTTTAGCCTCCAGTCCCCTAATCATCCTGGTTGCTCTACTCTGTACTTTTTCTAGAGTCTCAACATCTTTTTTATAATGTGGTGAACAAAACTGGATGCAGTACTCTAGGTGTGGTCTTACTAAGGCTTTATAGAGTGGTATTAGTACTTCCTTTGATCTCGATTGTATCCCTCTGTTAATACAATTTAGGATTGCATTAGCTTTTTTGGCTGCTGCTGCACACTGCTGGTTGACCACTAAGACTTCAAGATCCCTCTCACAGTCACTGCTATTGAGCCTGGTTTCACCCAGTCTATTTGTGTACCTCTGGTATTGATGTCTTCTAAAATACCCCTGTGTTTTAGTTCCCTTGTATCATAAGAAGGCATGCCACCTCAACAACAAATCTAGTATTTCTTAGTGTTATCCATTCCTTAACCCAAATCAGATTTGTAGCTTGATAGTATAACTTCCAATTAGGCAGGCCAAATCCTCCTCTTATTCTAGCTTCTTGCAACAGTTTTAATTTTATTCTTGCTTTCTTTCCCTGCCATATATACTTCAGCACTATTTTATTTAAATCTTAAAAGTAGTCTTTCCCTAGCCTAATTGGAATTGTTTGAAACAGATATAGGATTCTAGGTAATATATTCATCTTGATTGTTGATATTTTCCCTATTAATGATAATTGTAAATTTTCCCATTTCACCAAATCTGTTGCTATCTGTTGCTTGAATTTAATATAGTTATTCTCTTTAAGTGTGCTACATCTTGGTGTCAGATATATCCCCAAGTACTTAACCTTATTTGTGACCTGAATTTTCAAAACATCCGCCAATTCTTCATTTTGTCTTAATAACATATTCTTTGTCAACATCTTTGTTTTATCTTTATTTATTTTCATACCAGCTACTTTTCCATATGCCTCTCTTTTCTATCAGTTTAAATGCTGTTTCTAATGGATCTTCTAAAATGAAAACCAGTTCATCTGCAAATGTTTGCAATTTAAATTCTTCCTTTTTAATGTTCATCCCTTTTATATCTTTTTCTTCTCTAATATTTCTATTTAACACTTCCAAAGTTAACACAAACAACAGAGGTGATAGTGGGCAGCCTTGTCTTGTCCCTTTTCTTATATAATAGAATCCATCAATTCTCCCTCTATCATTACCTTTGCTGTTTGTTTATGATATTTAGCTTCTATGGCATGAATAAATTATAAATAAAAAAGACCCGAACATGCCAAGACCTGCATACCTATACCCATGAAAATCTACGAATACGAAAACACACACACATGATGTATTAAGTAAAAGATAAAAAGAATATACTTATAATTTAAATATATGGTAAACAAAGTCACAGAGTAGTTACAGAAAGTAAAAAATAAAAAATAATCTATCAATCATTCCTAAAGGTAAGGTTACACTGATAAAAACATCATTATAGTTTCTCGAAATATTTTAGCACTGGTAGACTGAGTTGTTCTTTATTTAAAATTTCATACATATGCTAGTATGTGCAAAGTGCTTTATCCACATCTCCGAGAATTTGCATGCTTCCATTGAGGTTAGGGTCAGCATCCATAATTTTTTGCTTCATGACTCCTACAGCTTGCAAGATATCTTTAAATTCCCTGGGAGCGAACTCTTTCACTTGCATATTGATGTCTTCCTCTGACAGAATCTTCCTTTTCTCCATTTTGCACACACGAAGAGTGGCAGTGCCTAAAACCCCAAACAGAACTGTGCATGTGCTAAGCTTAATTGTTACCTGCAGTAGCCTTGCATGAACTGAACTTCGGGTCGTATCAGAATGCAAGGTGTCATTAATTCACAATTTACATTAAACTGAATATCACATCATTGAACATTGCAGTAAGTGAGATCTGGCTGCATTGGCCATGTGATTGCAGGCTTGCTTGCCTGGGCAACGTAAACCCATATGGAAGTATGAGTGAGCATGGGGGAGGGAAGGGAAGGGCCTTAGCGAATAGTAAATTATCTTTAAATGAATTTAAACATGCACACATACACACATCTGCCATTTCATACTCTCTCTACTATGTATTTAAATTATAAATCTATTATTTTTATCTTTCATCTCATCTTTATCTCTTCCCATTTAGATAAGCAAGGAGGCATCTTACCTTTTATCTCCTGCCCTTGCATTATCACTAATATGGGCACTATCAAATATTGACTGTAACTTTATGCAACCTGATATCCTTGGAACGTTCCTGGACCATACTTGGAATATTGCATCCAGTTCTGGTGGTCACAATATAAAAAAGATGCTGAGACTCTAATGAGTAGGCAGAGAAGAGCCACAAAGATGATGACGAGACTGGAAGCTAAAACATATGAACTAAAACAGTTGCAGGAACTGGGTGTGTCTAGTTTAATGAAAAGAAGGACTAGGGGTGACATGATAGGAGTGTTCCAATGTTTAAGGGACTGGCACAAAATAGAGGGGGGTGTCAACCTATTCTCTAAAGCACCTGAAGGTAGAACAAGAAGGATAATCAAGGAAAGAGCCAATCTAGAACTAAGCAGAAATTTTCTGACAATTAGAACTATCACTGATATCATTTTCCCCAAGAAGTTGTGGGTGCTCCAACACTGGAGAATTTTAAGAGGAGATTGGACAACTATTTGTCTGAAATGTTATAGGGCTTCTTGTTTGAGCAGGGGTTGAACTAGAAGACCTCCATGCTCCCCTTTAATTCTGTTATTTTGAATGTTGTACTAGAGATCTCATCTACAACCAACTTGGACTATCTTGCCTAGAGTGATGGGAACTGTATCAGGCATAACAGTACAATTCCAAAAGAAAGGTGCGTTCTGCTCCCAGATTGCCAAGACCATGTTTATGTGGTTAGGTTGTCCCAAAAGTGCTTTTTCAAGAGGCAATTGGACTTTCTGGTTCTTCTCCTAAGACGTTTTGCTTCTCATCCAAGAAGCTTCTTCAGCACTGAAGCTGAAGAATAGCTGAAGAAGCTTCTTGGATGAGAAGTGAAACATCTTCAAAGAAAAACCAGAAAGTCCAGTTGCCTCTTGAAAAAAGCACCTTTGGGACAACCATGACCTGGATGATTGAGAATATCCATAGATACTTGAAAAATTTTGTTTCCGGTGTCTTTGCATTATTATAAAGCATTATTAGATTTTATTATATATATGTGTGTGTGTGTATGTGTGTGTGTGTGTGTGTGTGTGTGTATGTGTACATTACTAGAATTTATAATACATATACAACATCAGAACATTTGAAATTTTGTAGAATCATTAAGTATTCTGCCCAGACATGCTTACAGATTATCTTTTCACATTCAAAGGAGGAAAGAAAAAGGAGAAGCAAGAGTGAAGAACAACAGAGAATGCAGTGTAAAAGTAAAGTAGGCTTAATCTGGGCTTTAATCCTTGTTTTGCTTGCACAAGCCTGCATAGGGTAAACTGCACTTTTAAAAAAGGGAAGCAAACCTTCAGTTGCATATCATGGCTACTAGTTCATCTTTTTTGACCATAGTTTGCAGATATCTCTGCTGTAATAGGCAGTTGTGTTACTTCAAAGTTTGAGAATTGCGAACTATTCTTTTTCTTGATTATTAGTTTTGGTTAGTTTTTATCTTTCTGTTTAAAAATTGATAAAGTTATTAACATTTAATGATCAAAAGTAAGTGGTAGTTTTATTTCTAAAAGTATATGGCAGTTATATTTTTTGCTTATCCCTACCCTAAATAAAACCATTGTTTTTATTCATGAGGTTAGGGAAGCGGAAAAACTCCTTTTATTATTTTGAAAAGATTGTGGAATTGCAGAGTATGAGAATCTCTGTAGTAAGAAATGAATGTAAGTTATTGTCAATATGGAATTTATTTCATTTGTTAGAATTATATATTGCCTTAAGGAGCTGAAGACAGCTTAAATGGAGATTCATCCCTCATTTTATTACTCTGACAATACGCTTGTTAAGTAGACTGTGATGAAAAAAAGTGATGAGACATAAGTCTTTGATTGAATCCCTATAGTTGACAGTTGATACATTCAAAAGTGTTCCTCATCCTACTTCAATACCCAGTGTTTCTGAACCTCAGTAACTTTTAAGATGTGTAGACTTCAATTCCCCCAAAATCCCCAGTCAGAGTGCTGGGAGTTGAAGTCTACACACCTTAATTGTGGTAAGATTGAGAAATAGTGTCTTAAAGACTCTAGGGGGAGAAAACAGCCTGAAAGATAATTTTGAAAAGGACACCATCTCTAAGCATTATTTGCGCTAGAAGAATCTGATTGTGAGAATAGAAGCTTGTAGAATAGTTAATGTTATTTGTAAACGATGCTGAGGATAGTTCAAACACTGTATTTGACACATTTAAAGTTTTGCACTTTCCTTTTTCCCAAGTGGTTAGTTGTTTCAGGAGTAGTCACTCAGGTCAATTCCTTTGCAATGAAAGAATAACAGATCTATAGCGTCTTGCTATAAAACTGTTCGTTGAAAAAACATACCCAGTTTGAGTAGGTAAGAAGCACTTTGAAAACTAGATCAAGTGTTCCCAAGTTCGAAAAGCAGCTTCTGCCAGTCGGAGATCTGTTTGCAGCCTTCTTTGCTTAATGCCAAGCTAAAACCCAGTTGCCCATCAGGTAGATAAATCCTCACCATTGTTCCAACGGATAAAATTGGCTATCAGCAAATGAAGGCTCTTATGGCTAGGGAACTGATTAAAGGGTAGGAAGCTGGGTATACAAACAACTTCTTCCAATTGAGTGATATTAATATGAGAGAGTCCTTATGAGGGTCAAGTTTCATCCTATACAACAGGGGTGTCAAACTCACATCGTCATGGTGGCGTCATGTGATGTATTGGGACTTTTTCCCCCTTTGCTAAACTGGGCATGGGCATGGTCTATACGTGACACATCAGGTCCATGTACCGGACGTTTGACAGCATTATATACAGATAGAGAACCAATTGCCATAGCAAAAAGCATGTTAGCTCTGTCTAACAGCTGAATATAACAGTTCTTTGTCCTGAGGACTACAGCAAACAGAGCAAAACAATTTTCATTTGGCCAATTCTGCTTTCATCCTTGGATCAAAAAGCAGAGCTAAACATTTAATCAGTTAATTTGCGGTGTTATACTTAGTTTGCAAGCATCCTAACAGAAGAACACAGCAAACCATCTTGTGGTATCTCAGAGGCTAATGCATTAATTATGTTAAAAGCTTTCATGGACTGCACAAAATGTTATGCCAATTTACATGTATGAGTTTATGGGTTTGGATATGTGATCTCACTGGTCACAATTACTTATGAATACTAAATGTTATTTAGCACAATGCTTCTTACAGCTGAGGAAGTGGTTTCTATGTCATGGAATCTATACACTACTCAAACCTTCCTGTGTGTGTCTTTGTAACTATCAATTAATTCAAATAATGCATCATAGCATGAACATTTTTGAACCAAGGTGCCTCAAATCTGTTAATTTGAAGAATGCATTCAAAATTCCTATGCAATTGCAATTTCAAGGATCTTCACGCCAGCTGTACTCACAAAATTGTGGCTGCCCAACTTTGCCACAGTTAGCTCCAGTCACATGATCATGATACCTGACTACAGAAAACTGTGGGTTGTGTGGCACAATGGAAAATGGAAAGGACATATCCCTCTCTTTTTTCCAACATCCAATTGCTGCCCCTTGCCCAATTGAGTGGCAGCAAGCCCTGAGAAGTGAGTAGCAATAGGTTGCTTTCAGTGGTGGGATTCAATTTTTTTTTCTATCGGTTCTGTGGGTGTGGCTTGGTGTGTTGTGGTTTGGTGGGCATGGCAGGGGAAGGTTACTGTAAAATCCCCATTTCTTCCCCACTCCTATGGGAAGGTTACTGTAAAATCCCCATTCCCTCCCCACTCCACTAACCAGTTTTCCAGCTCTGTTCTCCTGTGTAGAGCAGCAAAAGAAGACCTAGCCAATCAGCTGGGACTTGGGAGGCAGAGAATAGATGGGGGCAGAACCAGTCAGAGGTGGTATTTGCAGGTTCTCCGAACTACTCAAAATTTCCGCTACCGGTTCTCCAGAACTGGTCAGAACCTGCTGAATACCACCTCTGGTTGTTTTGGAACTGAGGTTTAAATCTGAAATCACTAAGGTTAAAGTTTTTGGGGTTTGGGGAAGAAACCACAGAGTCAGGTAGAGTATTCCAGACATTGCCCACTCTGTTGCTGAAGTCGTATTTCTTGCAATCAGGTTTGGTGCAATTAACCATGAGTTTGTATCTATTGTTTGCTCTTGTATCGTTATGATTGAAGCTGAAGTATTCATTGACAGATAGGACATTGCAATGTATGATTTTATATACTGTACTATACTTAGATTGAACTGAAGGAGGCGTAGTTCTAGGTTTTCTAGGTCTAGAATTTCAAGTCTGTGGCATAAGGTATTCTGCAATGAGTAGAGGAGTGGAGAACTCTTCTTGTGAAATATTTCTGGACTTTCTCAACTGTGTTAATATCAGATACGTAATGTGGGTTCCAGACTGATGAGCAGTATTCGAGTATTGGTCTAGCAAATGTTTTGTATGCTCTAGTTATTAGTGTAATATTACCAGAGAAAAAGCTATGTAAGATTAGGTTAAAGCTCTTAACATAGCTTTTTTGGCTATGTAGTTACAGTGGGCTCTAGCACTTAGATCATTAGAGATGAGTACCCCAAGATCCTTGAAAGAGTTTGGATCATCAACAAGATCTTGACTATTCAGCCTGTATTTTATTTTCTGATTTTTTTTCAATATGTAAGACAGAGCATTTATTTGTCGAGATTTGAAGTTGCCATTTGTTTGATCATTCTGATACATAGTCAAGGTCTTTTTGAAGGGTAGCAGTATTGTCTATGGTATTGAACAGCTTTACATCATCAGCGAAGAGAAGGCAGTTACTCTTAATATGATCACAGAGGTCATTTATGTAGAGTATGAAAAGAGTTGGTCCTAGAACACTGCCTTGGGGGACACCACTGTTGACAGGTACAGAATTTGATAGGACGCTCCCAATTTTGACCATTTGTTGTCTGTTTGACAGGAATGCTTCTATCCAGTTATGCAGGTGTCCAGAGATACCGTAAGATTTAAGTTTTAGGAGTAGTTTGTCATGTACCACTGAATCAAAGGCTTTACAGAAGTCTATGTAGATTGCGTCTATTGCTTTGCCCTGATCAAGTTGTGTAGTCCATATGTTTTTGCAGTGTAAGAGTTGCAGATTACAGGATAGTTTTTTTTCTGAAACCAAATTGTTTATTAGAGAGTAAGTTATTTGTCTCTACGTTGAGGAAGATGGATTGGTTAATAATTGAATCCATGACTTTACAGGTGACACAGCATAAAGAGATTGGTCTGTAATTTTCAACTAGGCTGGGGTCTCCCTTTTTGAAGATGGGGATAACCGTGGCTTGTGACCATAGTTTTGGCAAGGAGCTGGTCCTGAAAGATTTTTCAAAGATTATGCTTAGAGGTTCTGCTATGGCAGTGGATAGTTTTTTTAAGAAGTAGTCACATATTCCATCCGGTCCGTTAGATAAAGATGGTTTTAGATTGCATAGTGCTTTTTCAACATTGTCTTCTGTAAAATCGATATGTATTAGATCACTGTAGTTGTCTGTGGTTCGACTAGGAAATACTGAGCATGATCCATTGCTGTTTACAAATACTGAGCCAAAGAATGTGTTAAAGAGGTTGGCTTTAATGGTGTCGTTGTTGCAGTCTTTACCATTAGGTCCTTTCAGGGGTGGGATGGACCTTGAGTCTTTTAGTTTGTTGTTTACAAAATTGTAGAAAGCACGGGTGGAATTGATGTATAGAAGGTTTTCCTCTTGTTTAATGTGATAATTGGTGCATTCAGTCTTTATCTGGTGGCATAAATTTTTGTATCAGCTTTTGATATGATAGGATTTTGATATGGTAGGTTTTTGATATGATAGGCTTTTGCTAGGATGGGTTGTCTTGTACTGCACAATAGGTTTCATGCAACAAAAGCCAACTCATTTGTTGCAGTAGGGTAGCATTGCTATTCCTCTAAAGTTCAATATGATTATAGTTGTTCCTGTAATTGTGAACAGAAGCAATTTTCCTCTTTTTTTAAAGAAACAAAAATGCCAAGAAGCTTGCATTCGTTTTAAACTTTCTCATAGATTTCCAGTATGGAAGGCTTAGAGGAGAAGAAGAAACCAGGGATCATTATCTCCTTCCCCAATTTCCCCTCCATTAAGGAATTATAATTACAGTAAAAAGGCTCCGTGAGAGATGAGGAGGCTTGTACCCACCACGGATGAGCTGTACTGTAATTAACAATAGCAACGCCTGATGAGAAGTTCCAATGAAAGGGCTTCATGGAGTGCAAAATGCTATCAAAACGTATCATTTTGCTTATGGCTTTAAAATTATATGGTGCCAATGAATTTAAGTCTGCATCTTGTAACCTTGACCTAAACGGACAAAATAATGATGCCCGTGCTAATGAGGAATGAATGTGAATTATGTTGGGCAGAGCTTTTTAAAGTCAATGATCTACTAAATTGATTTACAAGAATGAAGTTAATAGAGACAGGTATGGTTCCTTGAGTTGTTACACTAACTGTATAGCTTATAGGTGTGTTATCTTGCTATCTCAACCTCCCCATCTCCAATATAGAAAACAGTCTAACCACCTACTTTTTAAATAATATTTTTATTAAATTTCAAACTCAAACACTGAAATGTTAACTAACGTAAAAGGAAAAGAAAAAACAAAACAAATTATGACCCAAAGTTATACAACAGACAAATTTATAATGAAAATGACCTTCAATTTGCTTTTATTACAGAGACAATGACAATACAACCCCCCTTCTCTAAATCTAAACAAATAATACCAATCTATAAAGTATCTTGATATACTAATAAACGTATTGAAAAACTAATCTTCATAAAATATTCTTCTGTTCAGTTTATCTAAGATGGTAAATTATCATATGTAAATAACCTTATATTTAAAAGCCACAACGCAGGTAGTCTTCAACTTAAAACAGTGCATTTAGGATTGTTCAAAGTTACAATGACACTGAAAACAGTGACTTATGACTGTTTTTCAACTTAACAACCATTACAGCATCTCCATGGACACATGATCAAAATTCAGATGCTTGGCAACTGCAGGGGTGGATTTCTACCGGTTCTGTCCACCTCTGTAGAACCAGTAGCTCTGAAGAGCAGCAGACATAGAACCGGTTCTATGTCTGCTGATGTTTTTGGCCACCCGCCCACCGGGCTCTTACCTGATCTTTATTTCCTGATTTTTCAACTTCAGCTGCCGAACGAGGCACAGCTGCAGTTAAAAAAGCAGGAAAAGAGGGCTGTTTCAAAGGCTGCTTCTCTGCACTGCAGCGTGCTGATGACGATTTACAGGCGCCAGATCTCACAGTGTGCAGGAAACCACATCATAAATCACCGAACTTCGTAAATCCAGAACTGGTAGTTAACCCTGTCGTATCCCACCCCGGGGCAACTGACTCATATTTATAAAGCTTGTCATGACCTGAGGTGACCCTCTAACAAGCAAAATCAATGGGGAAGCCGGTTTTATTTAACAATTTTTTTTTACTAAAAAAAAATGAAATAGGGCCAAGATGAAATACTTTGCCTGGGCCTATGACCAAATAGCCACAGGTAAGGTTGTTGCAACATCAGCAGTGGTATTATGATGAAGAAAACAATGGCAAGCTACTTCTTTATATACACCAAGAATATTTATGAAAACAAGCACAATAAGAAAGAATGTCATGTTGCTGAGAAACGAGACATACATTTGAAGGTAGCCTTTTGACAAAAAAATTATCAGGTAGGTTTTAGAAGTATGCCTAACCCCAAAACAGCTTGGAGCAACAGCATGGCACTCAGTGTGGGGATATGGAATATCTACAGCATGAACCAGGGAATGCTGGACATTGCTAATGTGAAAATATTGCAAATTAAGATTGAAATTCTTGAAATAAGGAACTAAAATGGACAAAAATGAACATTTCCAATCAGATGAATTCAAAATACTCTATTCTGGAAATGAAACTCATAGGATAAAATGATAATGATTGTTTCAAAATATATTACTGCATGTATAATGGGCTATACTCTCCATAAGAATTCAATCATGTGTAAATTTCATGATTACTCAGGGAATGTACCAATGATGGATGCAGAAAAAGAGCATGATGAATTTTACAGGAGATTACAACAAGTGATGGACCAAACACCAAAGACGTTCTAATAATCATTGGCAACTTGAATGCAGAAGTTGGAGAAGAACCTTGGAAAATATACAGCAAGAACCTATAGCCAATGGTTGATAACCTTCTGGGCAGGAAACAATCTTTTTCTTGCTAACACATTTTTTCAGTAACCCAAATGATGACTCTTGTTTGGCAGTGTTTTTCAGGTCAGCAGAGAACTTTTCCATTTGTTGCTACATAAGATGTAATCTATTTGATTATAGTGTTGACCTAAGAATGATCATTCTAAAAGAAGAGCTGGAGACTGAAAAGGTTGGACTTTCTTTGAACATCAAGAAAACAAAGATTATGTCTACTGGAAAACAAAAAGAATTTAAGATAAACATTGAGATGACAGAGGTGGTTGACAGATTCAGTTTTCTATGCTTCAGAATGGATAAAAATAGTAGGAGTGCAATAGAGAGTCAGAGAAGACTATTGATGGGGAAAAAGGCATTTCTGATCTACATAAACTCAAAGGATGGTGACATTTCTGTTAGGACAAAAATTAGAGTAGTCCACTTACTGATTTCTCTCTTAGGGGGGGCGCACTCTAACCCCCTAGTTATTTCCTGTTCCCTGGGCTGTCTGAATCATTGGGCCCTGGGTCTTTGGTTGATGTTATGTAATGCCAGGTCCATAGTAAATAAAGCCCCCCTCATTTACGATCTGATTTGGGAGGGGGGAGCAGACCTGGCTGGTATTACCAAATCCTGGTGGGGCCAAGAGGGGGTGTTCCCATGGTGGAGATGTGCCCACCCAGGTTTCGGGTTTTCCATCGGCCGAGGGCTCAGGGGAGGGGTGGGGGGGGTTTGCGGTGGTTATTAAGGAAGATCTGTGTCCTAGGGAATCCACTGTTCCTCAGATGACCGGATGTGAATCTCTCTTTGTGAAGTGTGGTTCCGGGGTTCAGATGGGCCTATTGATCGCCTACCTGGCTCCCTGCTATGTGACATCGGCACTGCCTGAGCTCCTTGAGGTTATAGCCGGCTTGGCAGTTGAGACCCCCAGGCTTATGGTCATGGGGGATTTCAACCTACCCTCTGTCGGTGGGATGTCGGGGATTGCTCAGGAGTTCATGGCTTCCATGATAGCCTTGGGCCTGACCCAATTAATTCGGGGCCCCACACACACTGGGGGTCACATCTTGGATCTATATTTTGTCTCTGGTTGTGGCAGGATGATCTAGGTATAGCGGATGTTTTTATAGAGCCCCTGTCATGGTTGGATCATTTGCTCCTCAGGCTGGACATCCGTTCCGCACCCCCTCATCGTGGGGAGGTGGGACCGATAAAATGGTTCCGCCCCAGGCACCTGATGGACCCAGATAGGTTCCTGATGGAGCTTGGGCCGTTTCCCGAGACTCGCACACACAACTCGGTTGGGGACTTGGTGGCCACCTGGGATAGGGTGGTGGCCAAGGCCCTTGACCGGGTCATGCCCTTGCGGCCTCTGACTCGGTGCCGATCCCAATTAGCTCTTTGGTTCTCCAAGCAGCTGAGGGAGATGAAGTGCTGGAAAAGACGCCTAGAAAGTGATTGGAGGACCAGCCACTCTTGATCTGACCGAACACTAATGTGATAGGCCACATTAGGGCCTATCTAGTGGCGATAAGGGTGGCAAAGCGATCTTACTTTTCTCCCTTATTGCGTCTGCAGAAAATCGCCCGGCCGCCCTTTTTAGGGTGACCCACTCCCTTTTGGATGTGGGAGTGCAGGAGGATCCCTTGCAGGGACAGGCCGAGGATTTTTCCAGATATCTGCAGGACAAAATCACTCAGATCCAGGATGGGATGGACTCTGACTGGGCTACTCTGGACGGGAGGGCGGGGGTAGATTTTTGGGAGGTCATTTGGGGTGAGTTCGATCCTGTGACCCTAGAGGAAGTGGACAGGATGCTGGGTGGGCTTAATGCCACCACAGGTTTATTGGATCCGTGTCCCTCCTGGTTGGTTTTGGCCACCCGGGAGGTGACACGAGGTTGGTTCCAAGGCATTATTAACGCTTCCTTGAGTGAGGGTTTTTTACCCGCTGCCTTGAAAGAGGCGGTGGTGAGGCCCCTCTTCAAGAAACCATCCCTGGACCCAACATTATTATTGAATTATCGTCCGGTCTCCAACCTTTGCTTTGTGGCAAAAGTTGTTGAGAGTGTGGTGGCACGACAACTCCCTCGGCACCTGGATGAAGCTGTCTATCTAGATCCGCTCCAATCAGGTTTCAGGCCCAGGCACAGCATGGAGATGGTGTTGGTAGCATTGGTAGATGATCTCTGGAGGGCCCGGGACAGAGGTTGTTCCTCTGTCTTGGTCCTGTTAGATCTCTCAGCGGCTTTTGATACTGTTGACCACAGTATCTTATTGCGGGGGTTGGAGGGGTTGGGAGTGGGAGGCATGGTGTTACAGTGGTTCTCCTCCTTCCTCTCTGACTGCTCGCAATTTGTGTTGGTGGGGGGGCAGAGGTCGGCCCCGAGGCCCTTGTTTTGTGGGGTACCATGCTCTCGTCCCTGCTGTTCAACATTTATGTGAAGCCATGGTTTTGGGGTAGAGTTCCATCAGTATGCTGATGACACTCAGTTATACATTTCTACCCCAGGCCAGCCCAACGAAGCCATTGAAATGATGACCCGGTGCCTGGAGGCCATGCAGAGCTGGATGGGTCTTAACAGTCTTTGACTTAACCCGACCAAAACTGAGTGGCTGTGGTTTCCTGTGCCCAGATACAGCCAGCTTACTCCATCGCTGGCCGTGGGGGGAGAAATTCTGGCCCCCACGGAGAGGGCACGCAATCTGGGTGTCCTCCTGGATGTACGGCTGTTGTTAGAAGATCATATAGTGGCCGTTGCCAGGGAGGCTTTTTGTCAGGTCCGTCGGATCTACCAGTTGTGGCCCTTTCTGGATCGGGACGCACTTCACACAGTCACTTCTGCCCTCATCATCTCCCGTCTAGACTATTGCAATGCTCTCTACATGGGGCTCCCCTTGAAGAGCATCTGGAGGCTTCAGCTGGTGCAGAGTGCGGCCGCGCGGGTGATTCTGGGGGCTTCTCAGAGCTCCCATGTTACACCGCTCCTGAGCAAGCTGCATTGGTTTCTGGTGGCCTTCTGGGTGCGATTCAAGGTGTTGGTGGTCACCTTTAAAGCGCTCCATGGCTTGGGACCCAGGTACTTACGGGACCGCCTGCTGCCACCATCGGCCTCCCGCCGGCCAGTGCGCTCCCACAGGGTGGGCCTCCTCGGGGTGCCGTCAGCTGGGCGATGCTAGCTGGTGGTTCCGAGGGTGCGGGCCTTCTCTGCGGAAGCACCCTCCCTCTGGAATGAATTACCCCCAGAGATGCGAGCCATCACTGACCTGCGAACCTTCCAGAGCACATTGAAGACCCACCTTTTTCAACAGGCCAGTCTGGCCTGGTATCATTGGAGGGTTTTTAATTTTTCTAACTTTTACCTTTTAACCCTTTTTATTATTCTATCATAATTTTAGCCTCAGCCACCAATTTAAATCTTTTTAAATCTATTTTTAATTTTCCTATTTGATTGTATTGTTTTTATTTAGGCTGTACACCGCCCCGAGTCCCAATTTGGGATAGGGGGCAATATAAAAGTTTAATTAATAATAATAATAATAATAATAATAATAATAATAATAATAATAATAATAATGAATATGTGAGATGGATTTTGGGCAAAAGTGAGAGGAAAAAGAGTGACTAATTTGAATTATGATGATGGAAGAAATGGCTTCACAATCCAAAGAGCCAACTGTTCAAAACTGGAGGAAATCAAACTTGTGCTCACTGGAAGGAAGGATTATCAAATAAAAACAATCTTATTTGAACACATCATGCAGGCTAATACATGTATAGAAATTATGATAATGTTGGGTAAGGTGAATGGAGGAAGACAAGGCTGATAGTAAATGAGATAATGAGATGGAATAATACACCTGCAAGGACAGCGTTACATAGTAAGTGATAGGATGGTTTTGAAAGATATTATTTATAGAGTACCAGAAGATGCCTATGACTTGTTAAAACACAACAGAATACAACATATGTATATAGGTTGGCCGCGGAGGCTCTGGACCGAGTTGTGCCTTTGCGACCTCTGACTCGGCATAGATCCCACCTGGCTCCGTGGTTTACGGGGGAGCTGAGGGGGATGAAATGCCGGAAAAGACGTCTGGAGGGTATCTGGAGGGCCAGTCGTGCTGAGTCTGATCGGACACAGGTGAGGTCCTATATTAGGACCTACCTAGTGGCGATAAGGGCGGCGAGGCGTTCACACTTCTCCGCCCTTATTGCGTCTGCAGAAAATCGGCCTGCTGCCCTGTTTAGAGTGACCCGCTCCCTGCTTGAGCCGAGAGCGCAGGAGGACCTCTTGCAGGGTAAAGCAGAAGAGTTTTCCCGATTTCTGCATGATAAAATCGCCCAGATTCGGGATGGGCTGGACTCCAGTTGGGTGGTCCCGGGGGAGGTGTCCGGGGCAGGTCTTGAGACGGTTATCTGGGAAGAGTTCGATCCTGTGACCGCCGAGGGTGTGGACAGACTTCTGGGGAGGCTGAATGCCACCACATGTTTATTGGACCCGTGCCCTTCCTGGTTGGTTTCTACCTCCAGAGAGGTGACACGAGGCTGGCTCCAGGGGATTGTCAACGCTTCGTTGACGGAGGGGGCGCTTCCGACCGCCCTGAAAATGGCGGTGGTGCAGCCCCTCCTCAAGAAGCCTTCCCTGGACCCGGCTCTTTTGAATAACTATCGTCCTGTCTCCAACCTTCCCTTTGTGGCGAAGGTTGTTGAGAGTGTGGTGGCGCGTCAGCTCCCTCAGTATCTGGAGGAAGCATCCTATTTAGATCCGTTCCAATCGGGCTTCAGGCCCGGGCACAGTACTGAAATAGCATTGGTCGCGTTGGTAGATGATCTCTGGAGGGCCCGTGACAGAGGTTATTCCTCTGTCCTGGTCCTCTTAGATCTGTCGGCGGCTTTTGATACTATCGACCATAGTATCCTATTGCGGCGGTTGGAGGGGTTGGGAATTGGGGGCACCGTCTTGCGGTGGTTCTCGTCCTTCCTCTCGGACCGCTCGCAATTGGTGTTGACGGGGAGGGAGAGGTCCACCCCTAGGCCCCTCATGTGTGGGGTGCCTCAGGGGTCGGTCCTCTCCCCTCTTCTGTTCAACATCTATGTGAAGCCGTTGGGAGAGATCATCCGTGGTTTTGGGGTGAAATGCCATCTGTATGCTGATGACACTCAGCTTTACATCTCCACCCCAAGCCACCCCAACGATGCTGTGGAGGTTATGGCCCGTTGCCTGGAGGCTGTGCGGAACTGGATGGGCGAGAACAGGCTTCGACTCAACCCTTCCAAGACCGAGTGGCTGTGGTTTCCGGCGGCCCGATATAGTCAGCTGACTCCATCGCTGGCTATTGGGGATGAGATCTTGACCCCCACAGAAGGGGCACGCAATCTTGGTGTCCTCCTGGATGTACGGCTGTCTTTGGAAGAGCATATTACGGCCGTCTCCAGGGGGGCTTTTTATCAGGTTCGCCTGATACGCCAGATGCGGCCCTTTCTTGATCGGGACGCCTTACGCACAGTCACTCATGCCCTGGTCACCTCCCGTCTGGACTACTGTAATGCCCTCTACATGGGGCTCCCTGCGGGGAGCACTCGGAGGCTTCAACTGGTACAGAATGCAGCCGCGCGGGTGGTTATGGGGGCGTCGAGATACTCCCACGTGACGCCCCTCCTGCGCGAGCTGCATTGGTTGCCAGTGGCCTTCCGGGTTCGCTTTAAAGTACTGGTTTTGGTCTTTAAAGCGCTCCATGGCATCGGACCAGGATACTTACAAGATCGCATTCTGCCAGTAGTCTCCCACCGACCGGTGCACTCCCACAGAGAGGGTCTCCTCCGGGTCCCGACGCCTTCTATGTGTCGTCTGGTGACCCCGAGGAATAGGGCCTTCTCTGTGGGGGCACCCGCCCTTTGGAATGGGATGCCCCCTGGATTACGAACGACCAGTGACCTGAGGGCCTTCAGACGTGACCTGAAGACCTGGCTCTTCGAGCAGGCCGGCCTGAGCTGACTCAAATGGGATTTTAAATGGGGTTTTTAGATTAGTTGGGATGGGTGTACAAAGTTTTAATTTATTTTAATTGGGGTTTTTAGATTTTTATAGGGACAGCCTAGGGTTTAATTCTTTTTTAACTATTTATATTTGTCTACATGTATTTTAGTTGGCTGTTCACCGCCCTGAGTCCTTCGGGAGAAGGGCGGTATATAAAACCTAAATAAATAAATAAATAAAAAAATATGTCTACATTATGTGCAAATGATCCGAAGTTCAGTTCTGGAATGATTTGTTTATACATTGATCCTTGTTTATACATTAACCTGAATTCTCTATATATTTGTGTACAGGAATATATGGACATTCATTTTCACATGTTTGATGGATAAATGGTCTGATATACATTTTATTTCTATTCTAGTTGACAATATTGAGATTTAATATTGCAGGAGCATTTATCATGATGCCATTCTTTTATGACCAATCTCTGAATGCTTTTGTTTTTGATTTGCAACTGACCACTCTATTGGGTTAATCAGATAATTACAGCATGGACATCAGTATATACACTTTGTTTTGGATGTGCCATTTGGAAACTGATTGTTTCCTTCTAATTTGGGTTTAGCAGTTCAACCTTTGAGAATGTTTCATCTTTATTGCCTGTAATGAACAAATCTGAATATGGCATTTGTTTTCTTCCAAAAGATTCATTGTGACATAGTCATGTAAAAAATTAGGACTGAAATAATTGAGCTCATTTTAAGGGAGCTTGAAGGAGCTCATAAGCAGTGGAATCAGTGGTGTGATTCAAATTTTTTTACTACCGGTTCTGTAGGCATGGCTTATTAGTGGGTGTGGCAGGGGAAGGATACTGTAAAATCTCCAGTCAGAGGTGGTATTTGCTGATTCTCTGAACTACTCAAAATTTCCACTACTGCTTGCCCAGAACTGGCCAGAACCTGCTGAATAGCACCTCTGAGTGGAATGTGGAAGATTGGAATATGGAAAGTGCCAGTAGGAAGCAGGGACTTGTCTTCCACATTTTTAAATGCCATGTGTGTATAGATTTCTTCTATCCCACTGGGTTGTTTCTAAAATCACCTGTATGAGCCATAATATAATAAATGTGTAGACATTTCTAGTTACAGAGCCAGTTTGATCTAGAGGTTAAAGTAACAAGCTGGAAACCGGAGACCTGTGAGTTCTTGTCCTGCCTTAGGAATGAAAACCAGCTAGGTGATTTTTGGATGATCACTCTCTCCCAGACCGTGACATCAGGCTAAGATGACAAGCTGGTTAGTTAGTTCCTGTCTTAATTAACAGATCAATGTTTGGTTGATCTAAAAAAAAATGTGGACCATGCATAGTGGGTAAATGCTAGGGTAAAAAAAATAGCAATAGCACTATAGCAATAGCACTTAAACATATACTGCTTCATAGTGCTTTATAGCCATCTCTAAGCAGTTTACAGAGACATACATATTGCCCCCAACAATCTGGGTCCTCATTTTACTGACCTCGGAAGGATGGAAGGTTGAGTGAAGCCTGAGCTGTTGTGATTTGAACTGCTGACAGTTGACAGAATTAGTCTTCACTACTGCGCCACCATGGCTCTTTGCAGTCTTTTTTTTGTCCCTTTTCTTTATTTTCTCACAATGATGGCAAAATCATACATCTGTTTCTTACCTTTTATATTTGTATACTTTCCCAAACATCTGTTGGCCACTGTCTAGGTTTTTCATAGGTTCATCTCCTGACCTTCCCTCAAACTGCTCAGGGTTCATGATTTATCTTTTCCCACCTTTTATTTGCACAAGTTATCTGTCATCTACTAAACTTTCTGACTGAGTTGTTCTTCTTAATCCAGTGCTCTTGTCCAGTGCTCTAATCTTGACTTTCCAGCTTTATATCCTCAAGTTACATGGTTACCTGCTGGCTGGGATTTTGAGGACTAGAAGTCTTCACAATTTTGTAAGGTACTAGGCTGATAATGGCAGAGTTATATCATGCTAGTGATACCTTAGAAGAATAAAAGTTTGGGATGAAAATATTACCTATTTGCCCCTCTGGCAAGGCTGACTCCAGATGCCCCCCTTTGCCCTCTATTATTTATTTATTTATTTATTTTTCATATTTCTATACCGCTCCCTCTCCCAAAAAGGGACTTGGGGCGGTGTACAGCCTAATAAACACATAAAATACATAAAATAGATACAAGTTAAATAGAATTTAAAACCAAATTAAATACATATGTGGCTGCATCCTCTAATGGATTTCTCACATTGCAGCCCAAGCAAATTGAATGCTCTTTGTCTTATGGTAGGTAGCAATGGTACCATTTTTGCAAATAGCTATCAGCTATCTATTATATCGATGTGCAATTATTTTCTGACCTGAAATACTCACCGTGGATATGTTTGTGTTCTTCCTTGAGGTGGCACTATTCTCATGCATGATACCAATGGTGTTAGAAAATTTGAACTTGGGACTAGAGGGCAGTTAAAAAGGCGCATTAAAGCATAATGGGCCTTCTCCGATTGTTGGTAGTTTCCCCCCCTGGAACTGCTCTAAAACAAAATCAATAGACCCTTTCCCCATTTAGGATTATACTCATTAAAATAATGAAGGTTATTAATGAAAATTTGTAACTCTACAAATATCCAGCAAGAGAGAATAAATATGAACCTAACTGTCCATGGTAAATAGTCTGTGCAGGTTCCTATTCTGATTGACCCTCTAAGTAAGAAGTTAAAAGACACACCTGGATTTCTCCTCCCCTCCTACTCTTGCCAAGTATTCTTCAGCAGTTTTGCTGATTTATCCATGTAAGAATGACTTTTAAGGGCAATTTGTTCTCATTTGGTGCATGACAATAGATAATCTGTATCTGCAGGCTGTTTAATTCTGCAGGTCTTAATGCATGGTTCTTTATCATCAGTTAGAAAGCTCTATAAGTGAGATGATACATCTCTGTTCATTAAAATGGCGACTCCCCTTGCCTGTGATGAGTATGAATGTAAAACATTTCAGCAACCCATTTACTTTCCATTTCCTCATGCTCACTATCTGTCAAATGAAGCTTTAACCTTTTAGCACTGAATCTTCCTGTGTGTGCTTTTTAATAACTTTCTTGATTCTCGCAACCTCCCAACCGACAAATGCAACACCACCATTGAATGACCAGCTCCATTCAAGAGTCCTTGCCCTAATAAAAATGTTAACTATATCCAGTGATGTTGCATGCAAAAGATTATTCGGGAAGGGACTGAGTGAAAAACAACGTTGCAGGCTTAGATGGAACTGCTGCCTTGGGAATGTCCAGTCTAATAGATAGGGTCATTCTACCCTGAAAATGGATTAATAGAGTTGAGGGGAGGAATAAAAGCAGTTAAAAATTATCGAGGAACTAGACCATCTTCTCCACAAGAAAGTTAATGACTTAATACTTTTTTTTATTTATGCAGCCTATAACTAATGAAGGTGCACGATTACTTTTTATAAAATGATTCAGTGATGTGGAGAAAGTGAACAGATTGTTTTTCTTTTCCTTTTCCCCTTTAAAAGGTCACCCATTGAAGAGCTGCTACTGCTAAGCCATTGTGCAATCGATTCGGTTTTGGCTTAGTGGGATGTGTGATCTAAGCTATTATAGGCAGTCCTCAACTTTACAATCACAATTGAACCCAACAATTTTGGTTGTTCAGTGAGACATTTGTTAAGTGAGTTTTGCCCCATTTTACAACCTTTCTTGCCACAGTTGTTTAAGTGGATCGCTGTAATTGTTAATAACATGGTTGTTAAATGAGCCTGTGTTCCCCTTTAAATTTGCTTGTCAGAAAGTTGTACAAAGTGATCACATGATCTTGAGCCACTGCAGCCATCATAAATAGGAGTTACTTGCCAAGTCTGAATTTTGACAATGCAACCATGCGAATGATGCAACCGTCATACGTGTGAAAAATGATCATAAGTCACTTTTTTTGAGTTCTATTGTAATTTCAAATGGTCATTAAATAAACTATTGTAAATCAAGGACTACCTGTATAGCATTTTAAATTTACCTTATTAGGGCTGAAAAAAATCCAGAAAGGTATGGCAGCAATAGATTTAACAGAATAACAGAATAGCAGAGTTGGAAGGGACCTGAGAGGTCTTCTTGTTCTGACCCAAACCTGTTTCCAAGAGAGCAAACACAGGACAAAGGCAGCATAACCTTTTTATGTTTCAGCTAAGAATTCTGTTTCTTCACAGGTAAAAGGCTGCTTCCAATTAACAAGAAAGAATCTTGCCAAATTTTTGCAAGTTTGCCAAAACACAACAGATAAGAAATAGTTTACAATACAAGAGTCTTCAAATACCAACTGTAATGTCCATGAGGCTGAGTTCAAAACATCTTTGCCTTCTGCAAAGAAGGTTAGTTTTACAGCTGGTTTTTATCTTCTTGAAGGAGGGGCCATTATCTTGCAGCCTTACTCCCGAGTCGCTCATGCTGTTGTAATTGCTCTTTCCTACAAACAATCCTGCGTGCACGTGCACTTGGCACAGGCTCCTTGGGATTCTCCTCGTCACTGCTGCCAGCCCCCACAATCTCTGAAGGCAGCAGTCCACTCCCTAATGGTCCTGGCCCATCATCTGAGTCCTAACTCTCCTCAGCCGTCGGCACCTGCTGCTGGCTAACCACAGCACTTCTAGTCCAACCCCTTGCACAGGCAGCAGACCCTGTACCATTCTGCACAAATGAATTTTCAGATTCTTCTGCTGCTGTTTATTGGGTATCTGGGTTTTGGTATCATGGCTATGGGAATCTAAGCATGAAAACCTTGGTTTATGATTTAGCAGATGTAATGGTTAAGACACCAGTCTAGAAACTGGGAGATTTGGAAATTCTAATCTCATTTTTGGCACAAAGCCAGCTTGGTGGCCTTGAGCCAGTCCCTTTCTCTTAGTTCTGGAATGAACTAATAGCAAATCACTTCCTAAATGTTGCTAAAAAAGCTTCAGAGAGTTGTCCAGTCAGTTGCCAGGAATCAACACTGGCACAGGCACCAAAAAAAGAAAATGTACCAGGCAACCAATTTAACACTTAACTGTAGCTTTGTTGTTTATAACTTAGTACAGTGTGTGAATCTAGTCTTTAAAATTAAGCATTGTAGCCACGCTTTATAACTCATTATGATAGGTGAATACAGTCAATTATGGGTTAAACTATGGTTAACAAAATAATGGCTTAATGAAGTATGAACCCTACTGATAGCTTGCTCATTAAAACCATGATTAAAACAAATGTGATTACAGCAGGTACAGAATATTTTATTACTCTTTGTTGCCGTCTTGTGGTCTTCAAAACATTCACTGTCTAGATCCAGCAGGCTGGATAGCCTGTAATGGGATGACTTACAGTGGCCAGATCAGTGTGGAGGGGTGGGCATGGATGGCCCTCCCAGGTCAGCACAAATGGGTCGGTGCAAAAGGGTCAGCATAGCTGGGTGGGCACAGATGGGTTGGCATGGAAAAAAATTGCCCTGGTTGACTGGACATGGAGATAACTCGCTGCCCCACCAGCCCCCCCCTTCCTCAACTACTGGCAGCCAAACGCAAATCCAAGTGCCATTTTGTCTCATTCCAGCACCACAGCCTCAAAGAGAGAGAAATCCACAAAAGCTCTTGGAGCCCATATGAGAGCCCAGCAGTGGTTGATCCACTGGCTTCCTCCTCCTCCTCCTCCTCCTCCTCCTCCTCCTCCTCCTCCTCCTCCTCCTCCTCCTCCTCCAACCTGGCCACCTTACCTTACCTGCAGGCCTGCTTCCTGAGGGGATGTGTTGAGTGGGGCTACCTCTGGCCATCTGGAGGTTCCATGTTGGCCAGTGGTGGGATTAAACCAGTCCGAGGTGGTATTTGCCTTTCTCCAAACTACTCAAAATTTCTGCTACTGATTCTCCAGAATTGGTCAGAGCCTGCTGAATACCACCTCTGATGTTGGCTCAAGCCCCATAAACTCTCATAGATTTCTCTTCCTTTGAGTTGTGGCACTGGGATGGGACAAAATGGCACCTGGCTCTGTGCTTGGCTGCCTGTAATTTGGGGAGAGGAGGAACTGGTGGGTTGCTGAGTTGTCCTCACATCCAACTGTCTGGGGCAACTTGTTCTGCATTGATCTATTCATGCCCACCCAGCCCCGCCCACTCATCCGTACTGACCTGCCAAAGATTAAATAAAAATACATTTGTAAAGATATTTTTCAAAGAAAAGGTTAAAGAGGGATTTTTTACTTTCAACAGTTTACTGTGACCTCTTTTTCTTCTCTCCCACTAGTTTATTCAGTGATATATTAAAAAGATTCATAACGATCAAAGAGCCTTGAATGACCAGCAATAATGCTGCTTAGGTGACCAAGGCAGAACAGATATCCTGGCAAACTAGTAACTTTTCTTCTACATGTGTGCAATCTAGCTTCCCTCTCTACTTTTTGACCTTAATTCTGGATTCTGAGCTGCAGGGGAAAGATGCACCAAACAACACAGTTTTCTAAAAGATGCTTGTTACAAATCAGAAGGGATAATTCAAAATTTCCCTGTAATTGACCTGAGAAGGACAATTACAACAGGCTGTTATTGCTCAGGCTGAACTTCCTCAGGTCTCATTAATTAAGGAGTTCATAGCCCTTCTACCCAAAACTTTTCTCTTGATTTCAGCTTTAGGAAAATAGAAAGGAAATTACTTTGGATCTTCCAAGCAAAGCTAGCAATACAAACGATAGGTTCTGAAACACAAGAAGTAACTTTGTAGCCATGCAGTTTTGAACACGGAGAAGGTTTTTAATGAGAAAGTAGCTAAATTGGTTAAACTTATTACTTCTTTGAATAAATGCTTGGGGGATTTTTTTTTCATCCCAGAGAGCATGATTAAAAAGAGAAATATGGACTTCCTGTTTGGATGTTCATAGGCAGGCCCTGTCTGATCTTTCTCCTTTCTTCTTTCTGCGTTAATGAGCACTTATCCTCAATTTTATAACATGTGAAGGATAAGTGGAAGCCAGCCTCTTTGGGAAGACTGACTGTTGCTTTGTCCAATTGAGGATAATGCTCCATCGACAAAATCCTAAGTTTTCTACTTGGCAAACTAGGAACCTAGGAACGAAATCCACATTCCTAATGGCCCTGCTAGAATTATAAAGGGTTGGTCTATTTTTCACCAGCTGAATCTTTATATAGAAGGATGACATCATGGGAAAAGCTGCCCTGGAAAACAAAAACAGAATTCTACTTCTTTAGGCTTCTCAATGTTGAGTCAATTTATCAGCTATCTGATGATTCAGGATTCATCACAATGTCTGATTTGAAAACTTTGGTTTGTTTGGATGTTCCCTTAGACCAGGGCTGTCAAACTCCCGGTGTGTGGGTTGGACGTGTCTCAACGCTGGCCACACCCATGCCCAGTTTAGCAAAGGGGAAAAACAATCCTAATACATTACATGATGCCGCCATGAAGACATGAGTTTGGCACCCCTGCCTTAGATATTGTCAGCCTTTTGAAATAAGATCACGAAACACATGATGTTAGGATTTCAGGAATGCTACATTTTTTATTGTAGGGCTTGATAGAAACTTGAAACCTTTCCAGAGTTTCTCTCTGCCTCCTCTTGTATCAAACAGAATCAAGGCAGGGGTAATTTCTTATGCCTTCTTCTTTCTCTGGATTGAGTTGCTTCTTACTTTGCCTTACCTGTTGCTGCATGCCTTCTATGAGGTTATCTCTGCATTGCTTGGATAAGTATTACCCATCGTCAGTTTCACAAACCTTTCATTCTTACAACTTTCTTTGTTAATAACAGCTTATTTCTTTGTCATAAATTAAAGTAAATCCAATATTAGACCTTTCAACCCTTGTGCTATACTTGAAACATTTTGAAATTTCAGCTTTCTGAATTGATTTTTTTAAAAGAGCTCATATTAGTAAATGAATCACTTTTGCCTATGCTCCCAGTAATCATTGTGTTGAGAAAAGTGGAAGGGTTCTGATGAGATATGTGTGGTGCAGGGAATGCTTGTAGAAATCTAGCTGCCTCCTATCCTGAATTGTGCAGTGGTGTGCACAGAAATGGGGGTGTCTTTGCAATACAATATTGCTATACTGTAGTAGTGCAGTAACAAAAATCAGAAACACAATAACACTATGCAACACTAGAGTCCTACTGGGACTCATTAAGGATCAGGTCACGTAATCCGCTTTGTTCAATCTTTCTTCTTCCCTTGCATTATAACCTTATTTCTGTTTTTGTATATGAAAAAGCAAAATGGCTTCCCATATACAGTTCACAAAATAAAACAAACATCACATTTTGCAGCCCAGAGCCCATGAAAATTTTGTTCCAAACAAGGAGACTAAACACATTTGCATAATCATATTCAGCATAGCCTACAATAAATGACCACCATGGGAATGTTGGAGGCACTTTTACTGAAAGAGGTGTATTTCTTCCGTTCAGAAGAGAGCTAATTTTATGGTTGGAATACCTATATATCTATTTCTATCTACCTATGAAAAGATAGGAATGGAATTATCTGCAGACACCAACTAATTTGCTTGCATCCATGATTCCATGGACCAACATCCCCCAGAGCAAATTGACAGTTCCTTATGTTTGTAATCCTTTAGAGAGGAAGGGCAAAAGTACAGCTGAGTGAATATAAATATATTACCTTAAGTTTTTAAAACATTCTTGGAAGATGGGGGCATCCCATTTGGGGGGCATCCCATATATAGAAAAGAAGTAGGATTATTAGGCAGGTGGTATTCAGGTAGTTGACCTGTCATGGAACATGTGGTATGTAATGAAAGTGGCTTCACACCTTGGATAAAGTAGAGCTGTGACATTTCCATTATGTCTATGGTCACCTCAGTGTCTGTTGTCATCCTCATATTGAATTATTTCAAGACTCCAATATTCTTTGCAAGAACAATACCAAATGGGATAGGAGTAACAGATGCAATACATTTTAGGATCTAAGAGCAGAAAGGATTAGAAGCAATCTTCTACTATTAGAAAAGAGATTGAAAGTTGTAAAAGGGTTCATATTTTGCAGATTAAGGTCACAGAGGGATCAGTGTATCTGACTTCACAACTGTCTATAGAATTTTATGACAAGTCAGTTTGATAGTGTTTTGCTAACCCTATCTAAATCTGGAACCCAGGCACTTTTCTTGCTATTTGATAGCATTAAGGACCCTTTTTCTTTCATTTTATTTTAGTACTCCCCTCACCCCAAATCTACATCACAACACCTCTTCCTGTTGTTTTTCTAAGCTATAAATTGGGAAAAGTTCAGCCCTGGAAGAGTTGCAATCCAATTGTCTCTGCTTTTATAAGCTGCAGCAACTCTCATTTCTAGGAAATTAAAAATGTCACTATAATTGATCATGTCTATATTGAAGATGATGCCAACTTGCTGCTGGGTATTTGGGATAAACGCATCACCAAATGTTAAAAAGTTATATATTTTTACAATATGAAAGATGATATTTAATTATGTTTCTCAGAAAAACATATTGATTCAGGTTGTTCAAAGCACCCATATGCAGGGGTGTCTCTAGAATAATTCATTTGGGGGGGCACAGAGAAATTTAAATTGGAGATGCAAAGATGGTTTCACATCAGATACTTATACAATATTTTTTTCTTATTGTTTTAGATGTAGCTCTTTGTGGAGGGATTTTTGCCTCTTATAATGGAGATTTAGATCTGGTCATGATCAATGGAAAGTGGCTCCTTTTGCTCATCATATGTTCTAGAACTCTTGTAGATATTGTGCCCAACATCTCAAAACATTTATTCTAGCATTTGTATTTAGAAGTCTAGAGGTTGGTATATCCCACTTTTTATGGACTAAAAACTGATGTACAACATGTAGCAAAGTGAAATGATATCATCCTGAGAAACTTGAATAGCCTGCATCACTTCAGGATGTAAATAGAAGAGACCAAAGCTGAATCATAAAATAGTTTTTATATGTTAAAAAATGATTAAGCTGGAAATTATTAGAATCAAGAAGATAGTCTTTGAAATACCAGTTGTTTGAGGAAGGAAGTAGATGCAATTATCTTCATATTCTTGAGGGATCATCTAGACATCCAGATGATCAGTCTGAGAATAGAAGTTGGAATTTAGATAGGCCTTTGGTTTGGCTTAAGTTTTCACACATTCACAACTCTCTTCCACCTGTACTACTTTTTCTATTTCCCAGGGACTGTTTGCTTATGGGATAAAAGAAAAACCATGTTCGATTTGGGGGAGGGAAGAACCCCACCTCTAAATTCTCAGATAGCTAATGCTTTTATTCAGATTACTAAAAGGAGTCAAAAGATTAGGCAAGCTTTCAAATTCTCTATCAAAATTTTGTCATCAGGCGAAATGTTACAAAAATCCAGGAACTTAGAAGAAATAAAATAAATCAATAATGTTCTTCAAACATCAAGTGAGAGACCAATCTTAAGATAGCGCCTCTAGATTGAATGCATTTCTCAGCATTAGGTGAAAATGGTGTCGGATTTCACATGCCTATATGCCATCTCCTTGCTTGTTTTGTTCCTGCTTCCTGGATTGTAAATTCAGAAAGAGATTGTGGGTGGCATTAGTTTTTATTTTAAATCAATTTTCAGGCAGCTAACCTTTTTAATTGGAACGTTAGTATTCATCTATTAAAATTGTTTGACAGTAATACGTTATAATTCACTGTGCTCTTTTGATCAGATATGTAGAACAGCAAAGTGTCTGGAAAACAGTATGTGGGAAAAGGCATCTGTTTTTCCTGTTTCATTAGGAAGCCTATCAGAAATGCTACCTATGCAGCTTATTTTTCAATGTTATCATACAGAAATAAGAAAATGCAATTTTCCAGGGCAAATTTTTTTATAACCCTAAATAATTCTAAAAAACAGTTTTCTTTTTACTCTAGGCCATTTGTAACAGAACACAATCTGAAAAAAAGAAAAGAAAAGAAAGGAGAGAGAGAGCAAGCTCCAACTGTATCTTTTACAATATTTTTTTTAATCTCAGTCTAATTTTAGCTTTTTCAGCTGTTCTGAAATATTGAGTTAATAAAATTGAATTAATAAAATCTAAATTTAAAAAACAAACTAAAATGATAGTTATAAATTTGATCCATTCATCAACTAGAATTATTATATGCTTTCATAATAGAGTAAACCAGTGCTGTTGTGGAATTGCTCTTTTGCAATTAGCTAAAAATAAGGAGCCTTATACTGTATATAAGCAGCAGTTCTGTGACTTGTTTTAATTTCTATTTTAAGATTATGGAGTAAGATAGGAGATGTTCCCAGGGAATTTTGAAATATTTTAGAAATGCAATCATTGGAAACATATTGCCTTTCCAAATAAATAAGGAAATAAAGTGCCAAATATATAGATATGTAGCAGCACCATACCAACCAATGCAATTTAGAACAAACCCAATTTTCTTACGTTTTGTTCTTATCATCCATAGATCCAAAAGTGTATTCGGGTTGTTGTTGTCCATATGTTTCTGACTCTGGAGCTTACAGAGACTACCTTTAGCCAAACATTGTCCAACAATGAGACAGCCAATATCTGTATGCAGACAATTATAACCAACCAGACCAGTCCTCATTCATACTGTTCAACCTTACCAATTGTTGAATCTGTCTCTCTAAGTGCTCCATAAGTTAATTATTAATAGAATAATTATTAATTACTCTACTGAGTTAGTCTTCTTCCTTCACAAAAACGCAGAGCAAATACATTTCTGGTTCATTTTCTTAATACAGAGGTATTAATTCAATTCAAATCAAATATTTATTATGGTTAAAGGCCAGCATAAAACACACAGATATTTGCAACAACATAGATTTGTTATTTGGTCTACAAAATATTCAACCCAGGAAATATATCTCAATCAAGAATGTCAACAGCAAAAACCACAAACAGCAAAGGATTATGAAGGATAGATTTTAAGTAGGCCAGAGAAATCCCAGGAAATTTTATATTAAGGTGAGACTTTTCAAGAATAATCAAGGAAAAGATTTGACAGAGGCAAATTTAAGTTAATTAAAGATGGAAAGACTACAGTAATTTCCTTTACAAATGGGATTATAGTATGGAAACATTTCTAAAAAGAATATATTCCTGGACTGACTTCACTAGAAAAGCACCAGGTACAGAAGAAATATACCTTGAATTATTTAATGCTGCAGAAGAAGCTGTTAAAATGCTAACAGCTCTGGGTAAACAAATGTGAAATAAGATGGGGCCAGAGACTGGAAAAGATTGGTGTATATATATTAGTGGTGGGATTCAAATTTTTTTACTACCAGTTCTATGGGCATGGCTTGATGGGTATGGCAGGGGAAGGATACTGTAAAATCTCCAGTCAGAAATGGTGTTTGCCGGTTCTCCAAACTACTCAAAATTTCCGCTACCAGTTCTCCAGAACTGATCAGAACCTGCTAAATACTACCTCTGATATATACTGTATACCGTATATTTCTTTATGAAGAGGGATACAAGAGAATATGCATTCTAATAACCACTGCATTATTTCCTAATACAAAGTGAGTTGATTTAAATACCCTGTGAAGAAAAATAAAGCCATGACTAATGGCAGATGTACCAAATGAACATAGTTCAGAAAAGACAGAGGGACAGGAAATATGATATAAACATATCATGGATAATAGGAAGACCAAGAGAAAACAAGAACACTTTTTACTGTTTGTTCATTAATTGCAGAATGTCTTGTTTGAAATATGCCAGAACCTGCAATGTATTATGACTAATGAGAGTGCAAAACACTTGATTATTCTTCTGAGAATGTTTCACGAGAAAGAAACAATAATGTGATAAGGATGCACACTATTTCTGCATAGCAAATACATCTGGAAAACATGGAACCTAAAATAAAAAAATTGGAGGCTGAAACCTAAGCCATTTGTGATATGAGGGGTCCTTGGTGCTCTCTGACTTTGGTTGTTTTTCTTGCAAGATGTTTCATTACCTAAACTAGGTAACATCATCAATGCTAGCACCAAGGACTCCTCATTTCAACTCTGAGCTACAAATATTCTCCTTTATTTGAACCTGTGATGTCCCTTTGTAGCTAAAATAAGAAGACTTAAAAGAGTTTACTAGGAAAGTAAAAAGGAAAGTGATAATAAACTGGTTACTCTAGAATATTAAAAAGATAAAGGTAATGTCTACCAGGATTTTAAATGAATTAAAACTTATCAGGGGAGATGTGAAGGTGGCAAATTATTTTGCTTTCTTGGGCATAAAGGATAGATGAACTTGCTCAGTGTGCCAAAGAAGTAGATTAATACTAGGAAGGCAGGCAATGGCAAATCAGACAAGTCCATATAAGAATATTTCCATGACGAGATTAGAACAGTTAAAAGTTAAAACAATAGTTTTCTCAAGGTAATATTTGATCATGAAAACTGGACATTGAGAAAGGGTGAGAGAACAAGGATAACTCCTTCAGGCAAATACAGTATCATCCATCTCTATATGAAACGGTATGGGGGAAGTTTTCAGGGGTGACAAGGAAGCAGAATTTTTACGACTTTGCAGTTTCAGTTTTCATCCTGTGTCATGTGAAGGGACAGGTCATGAAGAACTGCAATAGAATAGCCAAATCATGAAAGAGGCTTCATAATTCTTTTATTGCAAAAGAGAAACTGATACCTTTTCTGTGCTTCATTCCTTCTGGCCTTTCTTGAATGCAGCTTTCCAATGTTATCACTTTCACAAATCTCCACAGCCACAGTTAACTTAAAGAATCACTGGGAATGGATCCATATGGAAGAACAGATCTAGCCTCCACAACCCTTGATTCACTATGGACTCAAATATAGGGAAGTAACAACAAACTTCTATTTTTGTTTCACATTTTCTAGTCAGACATAAAATAGAATTTCTAGCAAATAAAAAAAAAATAGATGCTCACTGAAAATCTATGATTTCTTGGATGCCTGAATTTTAGACCTGCCAGAAGTGCAGGTCCTATCATTAGGCTCATCTCAGAAGACAATAGAAAGTTGGAAGAGAAGGACATACAATCAATCTGTGCTCTATGAGTTTTCCTACTACTTGGTATCATACTTTTTTTCTAGATTCTTTCAATGTAGAAAGGAAGTTTAACTGCCAAGACACTAGAAGTGTGAGACACTACTTACCTTTTGTTCTAGGCATCAAAAACTCTTGGGCAAGGACAACCTTGCTTGCTAGATTTGGATCCAGACTGTAAAATGTTTGTTGAATGCTTCTGTTTGGTAGCTGCCGCAGGTGTTGCCATCCAGGTTTTAAAAACAATTTTTGGGATGACAATCCTTTGGATTTGCAGGTGATACTGAACTACAAGTCCCAATACTCTCAGCTATGCTCACTTGAGTATTGCTTGATTCAGTCACTTCTGAAGGGCCATATTTTCTGATTCACTTAATTTCATGACATATATTGTTGCTTAAATATGGGAACAGAATCAGCAGTCATTGTTGCCTCTGTTGAAGGAGATTTGCATGTGAGGGAGTAGCTATAAACAGTAACATTTCAAGTAGTACTGAGTCTGCACCACAAGACATTAAAGGGATTCAGTGGTGTCATTCATAATCCATATTCAATCCACAGGTTTAACTTAATGTGTTGAAGGGTGAGAATGTGTGATAGCAAGGGATAGATTCAAACACAGAATGGGAGGCTTTGAGATGCCTTCCTATGCATACTTATTAGAACAATAGGTGTTATATTGCTTTGCATAGCTCTCTTTTCATGAATATCTTTACATTTGTTTGATGTGGATGCAGTGTCTTGGTAGAAGCACCCTTTGCTGCCTTCTGAGGCCTCATATGTTTTGAGCATCATTTCAATTTGCAGGTCATCTCTCCCTTTTCTTCTCAATCTGTACATTTGTAAATAAACAGTTTTCAAAGGCAACATAAGATGCGGCTGTTCTCCCCCCTGAAGGATCCTTTAAAAGCTGCCCTACTTGGAAACTGGGGTAGGAGGACATGTCAGGTTCAATAAGTGATAACATCTCTCTAATCCCGTTGGACCAATATAGCAATTACATCCTTTATACCTCTGATTGAGAGAGGCACAGCAATGCATGTAGGATGCAAGGAAAAAAAACCCATGTCCTTATATACAGGTTTGCTTCTATTACTATAGCACTCCACCGGTCTTAAACTGAAGTCCGAGAGGCAAATCTTTCCCATTTCTCAGGATTGTTCTAAGAAAACTAGTATTCAAATGTTATTTATCTGAAAATGTTATTTATCTAAACGGTATATAAGTAGGTTTATGCATAACCATGATTGGAAGCATTGTCTGTTAGATCCTGATATTTCTTGCCATTTTAGAGAAATATAGAGAACATGTTATACATGAGGCTGCCCTTGAAGACTGCATCTGGTCTGAAATATGGTGGCATGGATTTGATGCCCAGGTAATACCAGTTCTCCATGAACTACACTGATTGACTTCTAAGTATAATTCAAATTGCTGGTTACTACCTATAAACCTTTCATGGCACAAGGCAGTGTATCTGAGGGCTTGCCTATCTCGAATAGTCTCTGCTCATCCTGTTTCATCAGAATTGACATGCTCTGGGTCACATCAATCATAGAACATTATCTGAGTCCCAGAAGTGGCTTTTCCCTGTTACTATTTTTGTCCTCTGGAACAGCATTCTTCCAAATATCTTTATGCCCCACTCAATGGCTTTTTCTTCCAGGCCTTGGATTAAGCCGGGTTGATGAACCTCTTTTAGAATATTATGTCAGTTAAAAAATTTTTTCAGGCTGCACATTGTTCTTTCTTTACTATTTTACTTTTAACTCATACAAAAGTTGTATGCTGTCTACAGGTTTATTGAGTAGGCAATTATCTGAATCTTTTTTTTTTATCACTTATTGACAAATAGTAAGCTACCATGGCTTTTTGGTATCAACTTAAATCTCTTCTGGGCAATAAGAATATTAGTGCTTTAGCAATACAGCTTTATGCTAATTTTGAGAATTTAATACTCCATTATTTAGAGCAATCAAGAGGAACAATTTCAAATAATGTATAGGCCATTACTGCGATTAAAAACAGGAGTTCTACCACACTGATTAAAGGAAGCTTGGGATACAGAGAACTTTTGTAGCTCAGGATTGAATGGTGGGGTACCTGGTGCTCTCTGAAGTTCGTTGTTTTCTCACAGACATTTTATTATCCTACTAGGTAACATTATCATGGTAGAATTGAGTGGGTTTTGGTCTCTGTTTATGTACAAGTCCTATACATACAGGGCAATATTGCCCTGTCAATGTTGAAGAGAGTGTTCTTGGTGGTTCCTAATTCCCCACTTGTTGATTTAATGCAGATTCTAATAAACCTGATAGAGTCATTATGGAAAACCATTAAAGGCAGTAACTCCCCATGCTTACCCTGATTCAACAAACTGCCTACAAAAGGCAACACCTCTGTTAGATTTCAGTTATGTGGGATTGCAATTCTGATCTGCCAGAAAGGGCTAGTCAGGAAAGAAGGGAGTTGTAGCCTTCCTTGAACAGGGGCCTCTAGATTGGAGAAGGCTATCCAACAGCCTTCCTTCTGGAGTCCAGAAGGCTGAAACAAATATTTTCAAATTCCCCATATCACAAGAAAGACTGACAACAAAAACACATAGATCTGTAGAAAGGGGAAGGCACTGAATGGCATCATCTTTTTCTAATTATAGTCCTTAAGCTTGTGATCTGCTGGTTGCCATAAGAAGATGAAGATCTAAAAGACAGAAGTTTTTTGAAAAGATGCTGGTATTATCCATGCTCAGAGTTGTTTTACTCTCTGATGAACAGTAGATGCTGCTGCATGCCTGCTCACATGTTGTCACAGTGATCAAGGTCTACACCCTTAGCAACAAGAGCTCAAAGTTAAGGATGAAGATTCTGGACTCTGGGAGATTTTTTTTTCCTTTTTAAAATCTCATTTACTCTTTTCTTGTTGAGTTTGTGCCTCCTTGTTACGCTTAATGGATTGCACAGAGAGAAAAAGCTTCCTATGAGTGGACTTTGCTATTCTTTTGTTTTTTGTTGTTATGAATCGTATTTCATGAGTTTTAACTCCTACTGAGTAGTAGTAAATTTTTCAGGGAGGAAGAGTCAAAGATTATGAACCTAGACTATATTAAATCCATTTGGCCTCAAGCAATATAAGGGCAATTTGCATTACCAGCAGTGATATTATTTTTGTACATTGGTGCCAGATTGGGAAATTTCACTTCATATTTAATACTTCAAATAATAAAAACAGTATAATTAGACCCATGATTATTCAGTTACAGCAATAAGCCTTTTGATGCCCTGTGCACAGATTGCAAGTATTATAATGGAAACAGAATGCAAAAATCTAAATTTGAAAAAGGTTGGAAAGCAGTGAGCAAAGAATAGCATATACTTTACTATTCTTGTTGTACAGTATAGAAATCCATATCTGTAGGAATGTGCCATGTTGTTGTGAATTCAAGAGTCCAGCAGTGATCTCAGCAGAGTCACAGCCCCAGGATGCCAATTCATGAGTGTACATGACTATATAATTGGAAATTCCTGACCCTGTGACACCAGAGACTTCCAGCCTGTGAAACCTGAACTTGCACTACCAATGGCAACCCAGTACTCCAGCTTCAAGTCAGGCAAGCTATAGAGACCAGTAATGTATAGATAAGATGTGGCGGGTGAGAAGTTCAAAGTTCTGGGTGTCAAAGTATCACAAGGCACATTGATTCTTTCAGAGAAAGTTGGTCATCCAGAGTTATATATAGTACTGCAGCTACTGCCTTGCCTTGTTAATCTCCCAGAACAGTAACTGATTAATACTGAAATGCTTATGAAATTGCCTTATATCAAGCTAATCCACTGCACTGTCAGGCTCAAGATTGTTATAATAGATTGATTTGCAATGACTTTTTTTTAGCCTAATGGCACGTGTTAGCCAGGGATCACTGAGGTGGCTGCCTGCCTCTGTGAAAGGATTTTTTCGGGCAGTGTTATCTTTACCTGCAGGATGCCTGAATGCCAGCAGGCATTTTGGGGAAGCTCCTTTCTTGTCCCTACATGGTTTATTTGCTCATGGGAATCAAGCCGCGACCTCAGTGACCTCAGGGGTACGCAGGCCCAGTGTCTTACCACATGAGCCATTGCAGCCCCAATGACTTTCTATCATTTATGAGCTATCTTTCCAGTCTTATTTGGATTTTTCAGGTATTGGACTTGGATCTTTTGCAGGCAAAATTTATGCTTTTACTGCAGAACACCAGCCTTCCCATAATCATGAGTAACACCCACATTTCTCTGATACAGCAACAGCTTGCTATGACATGGTATAATTAAATGAAAATTCTGAAATTATTTTGGGCTAAGTGAAAGAAGTCCTTTTTAAATGCATGGTAGAAACACACACAACCAACCTTCTAAATATGCAACTTGTTGACCCAGTCCATCATTTTTGTTATTTTTATACACTTCTCTTGTATAATGTGCTCTCAAGTCTTGACCATAATTGGTCTTTAGCTAACATTTTTTTTCCAGGGGATCTGGGTAATTTATGCCTAAATGAAGAAAAACAAAACTGAGTTTCCCAGGTGTAATTTAGTGACAAACAATTTAGCAGGCAACATTTGCTTAGTTTAATAGGGTTTGAAAAGAGAAGTTGTATTCATGTACTCCGGGGATATTTAGAAGGATTTGTGCAACATTAGGCTTTTGTTTTAGTCAGTTGCCTATGAAAAGCTCAAACACTGCTATGAGTGTGATTACTATCACTAAGTCACATTCTCCAACCATGTAGCCAAATGAGATCTTTATTGTACCCATTACATTATTTCTTCCCCTTAAATTCATTCAGGCTTCTGGCCATAACTTCAACCTGTGATAGTGACTTTTGTAATTTCAGCTGTTATTGAAGGATTGATTTTTCAGACTTACTACTCCTTCAATTACTGCTGCCTCTTTGTGGTTTATAATAAAAAGATGACAGAGTTAAAACCAATAATATTAAAATAAAATATCAAATGATTGACCAGTAGAATCCTGTTCAGTAACTATATATTGAATTGTATGAAGAATTGCCCCCGAATCTCCTACCCCGAATCTCCTACCATAAAGCTTCATTGTCTGGTATTAGTACTATTGGAATAGTTATCACTATGAGATAGCAGTTGTATTGCTGGGTTCCAATAATATGAGGTTTTGAATATGAAAAGCAACTTCCTATCCAATTTCTGCACACCATGCATAATCAAATCCTTTCTTACTCATTATTTGTCTAAGCTAAAAAGCCCAAAACTTTCCCTATAGGGGAGTTTGCTCTTTTTTGCACCTTTTCCAGTGCTATAATATCTTTCTGCTTGAAATATTGAAATCACAGCTTGTATCTTTGATTGCAATGGCTGAAAATTGTCAGATGGTCACAAAGGTGTCCCTTGAATACTTCACTAGTATGCTTAAAACAATGATCACAGAAAGAAGAAATTGTGCTAAATAACTATAATTAAACTGCGTTCACCATTGAATGTACTTTGAAGAAAATATACAAAGTTATCTGAACATTATAAAGAAAGAGATTTGGGGCATATTTCTGTTCTCAGGAATATCAGTATCTTTAAAACACGTGATTGCAATTCAAATGTAAATGCAATTGGATCAATCATCTGATATATACTTTATATAGTGCTCAGATTCTTTAATTTAGAGTCTATGTTTGTGTGGAAAGACCTGCTATGGTGATTTGTATAAATAATTCATATCATCCATACAGGATTAATTTGAATAATTGTCTACCATTTGTTTTTAGAAAAGCGATATAGAATATGTCACAATTACTGTAAAAATGCTGAACTGTTGTTTAAATGTTTAAAATTAAAGATTTTCTGTCAGAAATGTTCAACTCATTCAGACTTAAGAGTTAAAACTGTAACTGTTATAACTAAAAACATGTACTTTAGAAAAAGTAAAATGGTTTAATAAGAATTCTATGAGAATGCTGAACTTTGCCATCAATGCATACTCCTGTTTATTTCCTACATCTAGATCAGGAGTGTCAAACTCACATCGTCATGGCAGCATCACGTGATATATCAGGACTTTCTCTCTCTTCTCTAAACCGAGTATAGGTGTGGCCTGTGCGTGATGCGTCTAGCCCGGGGCTGGGAGTTTGACAGCCCCGATTTAGATTATACAAAATTTGAATGATATTTGCTTTCAGTGATAAGCCATAAATATAGGAAATTGGTGTTAAAAATTGCTAGTGCTCTCTATGATGCTGCTGTTACCTGTGTGACTTTCTATCTTATTCACACATTCTCTGTTATGTGAATTGTCACACATCCAGTTGCTGCTGAAGCTTAGACGTGACTCTTTCTGATCAGGCTACACATGCTTTTCAGGGGAATCACCCAAACAGAAACTAAAGCTATCAAAAAGGCACATCAAACAGTGCAGGATGAATGCACAGCAGATGTCTTGTCTGTCCCTCAGATTTTTTTTTTTAAAAGCAGCATCAAATCAGTATCTCAGAAAGCTGGAGTTAAGAAAAGGGAGATGTTGCAGAAAAATAGATAGTATAGCCAGATCAATAAATACTGACAGCAGGATGAGAAAGACCAGAAGGGAAAGTGAGAACTAGATAGATGGATAGGTGAATAAAATGAGATGCTGCAGAAGCTTTATTTATCTGTTGTTGTCTCTAAGAGAACACATACAGCAATCTCCTTAGGAAGGCAAACACTCCTTCTATTTCTTTCTTCACCTGTTTTTGTGGAAATAGGTGTTTGTGTTATGGTCTCATTTAAAATGCCTATTGGGCAGAAAATAATAATACCCTGTCAAGAGTATCAACAGTGGAAATGTAAGCCTCTTTCTCTTCCCTCGAGTTCAGCCCAAAGGTTTATCTGCTTGGGGGTATAGATTTCATCCTTCTCCTGTCCAAGTCACAGAAGGCCTAGTAGAGTCTTACTCCACTACTGGCAATTGTGGAACATCCTATATCACACCTGAGGATATAAGTTACCTCAAGGGCCTGTGCAAATATTTGCTGCTTCCAAATCAATTCAGACTGATATAGAGCATCACATTGATCTGACAAATCAAACTGACAAATCAATTCAATTAATTAAATCAAATCAAACGTGTCCATATAGATTTGAGCTAATTCAAAAGCTTTCCACAATTGCAGACAAGTTTGAATGTTTGAATTAGTTTGAGCCAGATGGTATCCAATGCAAGGATTTGGTCATCCAAATCAAATCATTTTCTGGATTGGTTTGAATATTCATAGTGCACCTCTGTCCTTTATACATTAACAGAGGGATAGAATCAAGATCTCGTGAAGCGTTAATACCATACAGCTTTATAATGCCTTGGTAAGACCAGACTTGGAATACTGCATCCAGTTTTGGTTACCACAATGTAGAAAAGATATTGAGACTCTAGAGTAGGGGTGTTAAACTCGTGGCATCACATCATCACGTGACGTATCGTGACTTTCCCCCCTTCACTAAACTGTGATGGGCATGGCCAGCGTATGACACATATGGCCAGTGGTCATGAGTTTGACACTCCTGCTCTAGACAGAGTGCACAGAAGAACAATAAAGATGATTAGGGGACAGGAGGCTATAACCTATGAAGAATGGCTGCAGGAATTGGTAATGGGTATATCTAGTTTAATGAAAAAAAGGACTAGGGATAACATGATAGCAGTGTTCTATCAAAGGGGCTACCATAAAGAAGAGTGTGTGTCATTCTATTCTCTAAAGCACCTGAAAGCAATGGTGACAATCAAGGAGATAACCAACTTAGAACTAAGGAAAAAAAATCCTGAGAGTTAGAACAATAATCAGTAGAATGACTTGCCTCCAGAATTTGTGGGTATTCCAACACTGGAAGTTTTTAATAAAAAATTGGACAACCATTTGTCTGAAATGATATAGAGTTTCCTGTTTGAGCAGGGGTTTGGACTAGAAGACCTTCCAGGGCCCTTCCAACTCTTCTTATTCTCTTATTCTGTTATTAATTCAACACAACTACCAATGCCCCAGCACCTGGTAAGGTGGTCATCTCCCTCTTTCTGAACCCAGAGTATCCAGTCATCTATTTTCTACTGTTGTTGAAATGATTCACCTTGCCGTATTCTGGTGCAAACAGAAGAAGGAATGAATTGATTCTAATAATGTTTTGTAGATTTTCCCTCCATATATCTTGAACACTGCTTCATCATGAAGATAAGAATGTTGGTAAAGCAATTTGTTTTTGTTGCAATTGTCTCATTGTTGCAACCCACAGGAAAAAACCCAACTATTTCACATATGGACCACAAATTAAATTATGGGAAGAGCAGAAAGAAAAAATAATATGCACAAGCATATTTCTTTGAATACAATATTTCTATGATATCCAATGACTAAAGTTATCTAGAGAATACAGCACAGTGTTCCTCAGCTTCAGTAGGTGGCTGAAGAATTCTGGAAATTGAAGTCCACACATCTAAACATTACTGAGGTTGAGAAACATTGGTGTAGTATGCATAAGATGGTTTTCCAGAGAGCTGGTGGTTTATTCAGTGTTTCATCCTTTCAAACAGCCTGAAACCCACTGTGCATCTAGTACAGTGATGGCAAACTTTTTTCTTGTGGTGTGCTTCCCCCGGATTCCAGAGGCCCTCCAGAGGCTGAAAACAGGTACTTCCAGTATTTCCAGAAGGCCCATTTTTTGGCCTCCTGAGGCTGCAGAGGCTTCCCTTGAGCCTCAGGGAGGCCGAAAACGGCCGAAAACTGGCCAAAAATCAGCTGGAAGGTATGTGCATGCCCAGTGCAGGTAAGTTTGGCTGGGGCTCGTGTGCCTACACAAATGGCTCTGCATGCCACCTGTGGATCTAGTGCTAATAATGGAGTACCCTCAAAGGTGCTTTTTTTCAAGAGACAACTGGACTTTCTGATTTTTCTTTAAATATGTTTTGCTTCTTCAGCTTTTTGTTAAGTGAGTTTTGTCCCATTTTACAACCTTTCTTGCCACAGTTCTTCAGTGAATCATTGCAGTTGCTAAGTTTGTAACCCAGTTGTTAAGTGAATCTGGCTTCCCCATTGACTTTGCTTGTCAGAAGTTTCTAAAAGGTGATTGCATGACCCTGGGACCCTGCAACCATGATAAATATGAGTCAGTTGCCAAATTTCTGAATTTTGATCAATGACCAAGGGAATGCTGCAATGGTCATAAGTGTGAAAAAAGGTCATAAGTCACTTTTTAAAGTTCCATTGTAACTTTGAATGGTCACTAAAGGAACTATTATACCTTGAGAACTACCTGTACTTGAGAACTACCTGTACTTGAGCTAACAGTTTTCTTCTGTCTCACAGAAGGTTGCCTCCGGGGCTAATAAAGGATTAAGGGCCACCTTCCAAACCATGTTCCTCTTCTGTAAGGGAAGTACAGCGACATCCTCATTAATTGAATGTCTGTTCCTATGATTTGGAAACGATCTCCCCCCTGTTTTCATTTAGTCAGAATTATGGTTCAAAATTTTGACTTTCATCCGTTTTATTACCAAATTTAAATCATAACAAAGATCTTGGTGAGGTGAGAGACAAAATAAGGTTAGCATAATACTAAAATTGACAAACTAAAGCAAAAGAAAGAATAGTGCTGAGCTACATGCTTTACTGTCCTCCCTCCCCCACTGATTAAGTATTTGAGAAGCTCTTACATTTTTCTTCTGGACAAACTTAATTGTTGGGTTAAATAAAATTCCTGTCTAGACCTTCTACTTCCTAAGTTTTAGGGCTGTAAGTTAGAAGTTTAATACACAATTTGAAAGTGCACATTTATTTATAGACATAACTTAATGAAAGAAAAGCTAATTAAAAAAAAAACAGTTTAATCTGAGTAGCTATGGTGGCTTAACCCGAATAGCTATATTCCTGGGCTCTACAGTCAGCCAAGACTTGCTTGCTAAAACTTGGATTCAAACCATTTAGCACCTCTCATTTATTGATTTATTTTATTTGTAATCTGTCTCTTCTTAAAGAGCTCAGTATAAATAAAAACACCATGTAGGAGTTCCAAGTTTTTTTTCTTTCTCTCTCTCTTTTTCAGTGAAAATCAGCCTTAGAAAACTGGAATTAAATATAACAAGTAATGGTGAGAAGCTGCTGCTTACTTCTTTCTTCTCTGCTGCATAAATGTCAAATCAGAGTAGGCTGAGGTAGGCAATTATACTATTTCCATTTCCATTTTTGAGAGAGCGGGGTTACTATGTGGGTGCCCACAGGGAACATAGAAAAATCAAAATGGTAGCCACATGATTGAAGCTGGCATCTTGACTTTTTTTTGACACCCCTTCCCTGCCTTCAAGAATATCTTTGACCCTGCCTATTTTCTATCTCACATTAAAACATTCTACCTCAGAGAGATCTTGTAATCATATGTCAGAAAGGGGCATTTGACAAAACTGGCATGAGCTGCACTGTTATGGCAAGGGAACACAGTTGTCATTGGGGACAATGTTGGGCCTTCCAGAAGGGGAGCAATATCTCACTCATCCCTGTCTGCCACCAAAGGTAAGGTCTATGTTTGGGTGTATCCTTTGAGAAGACAAAGCAGAGAAGCATTGGTTTCTGGGCTGTGTTGCCTAACTGAGTGGGAAAATTCCACTCAGTTTAAGCTGAGGAGAAACAGTTGAGGTTTAATAGCTGTCAGTAACTATTACAATGTGATGAATAAGGGATAAAAGCAATTCCTGGGTGTTATTTTTTTTCCTTAGAAAAACAAAAGGTTAGGTGCTGTTGAGAATTCATAACTTGTATCTAGGCCTATTAAATTTTTTATAGCAGTGGTCACAGTGTCCCAGATCAGTCAGCATCAATACTCCTGAAGGATTAGCATAGGTTTTAAAGTTGAGCGTGAAGAATACATATCTTTGATATAAATAAAAACACAGGCATTTCATTTTTCATAACAGGGAAGAGGGATGGCAGCCTTTAAAGAAATGCAAGGCTTTATGCCCAGATGAAAATGTGTTTGCATTACAAGTGATTCTTGGCTTCTCAATTCTATCTCTGCCTGCTCCTGTTCTTTGAGAGAAAACATACAGGCATCAGACTTCAATGCTCTGTTTGGCTTTGTCTGCTCACACTCACTGACACACCCATAGCTAGTCTCACAATCTGGAAATGATGGTGTCCAAAGAACTGATAGGATCATCAGGTTGTATATGCAGATAACAGCCAAGCAGAGGCTGAATACCCAGAACATCACAGGATGTTCCCTGTTGAACGACCAGTTTGTTATAAGCCCATTCACCTCAGAACTGTGGTGTCTTGTGTTCAAGGACAGACAACATGTCTTTTTGACAGAGTGGAGGTACCATCTGAACTACTGCAGATGGGAGAAGAGACACTTGCATCTTATTTACAGACAGTGGCTTCTGACATTGCTGATGGCTCTGGCTGATAGGAGATCTGTTTTGCTCATCTCCCCTCAGAGCTGTCCTTTCAGCGGCTGCTCTCCATACAAAGGGAGTCTGCCTCTGCTCGCCCTCTCAAACTGCCTGGCCTTTCAGCAGCACAATCAGCTCTTTCACTCATTTCAACTCTTTTCTGTCATACAATGCTAAGAAGAGCTGATAGGATAGGCATTCTAAGAGTGGCCTGCCTTTGTGGCTTCTTTGGTTTCAAAAGCCATAGAAGGGGAGTGGGAAGAGGTGAGGCAACAGGAGGCTCTAAAAAGGAGTCTGGTTTCTTTGAAAACACAAAGCAAGACTGAACCCTTTGCTTAAAGGCCTTCAAAGGAACTGAGATTTCTTTTTTCCTTCTTGGGGTATGTGGAAACAAGAGAGGAAGTTTCTCTTTTTTCTAAGCATAACAAAAGAAAATGTATCAGGTGATGATAATATCGCAAGCAGCTTCCAGCAGCTTCTGGGACATTAGTTTCCCAGTATAATATATTTATAGGTTAAATCAGATTTCCCATCAACTACATTTAACAATCAAAGTGCTGCCTGGAACACTGTGGCTTTGCAACTCTAACCCATCACAATGACTGTATAGCTGTCTCCTGCCTAGGCAAGTGAGAAGCATTCTTTCCTACTTAAATTGCAGGGCTCATGGGCATCCTAAAATGAGAGACTGTTCTGAGAGACAATGTATATACCCTGGATATTCCCAGTAATAAACATTATTTTCTAGAAATGCCTGAAAATGCCTATCCTAGATTTAGACCAGAAGCAAAAAATCCTATTGTTATTGTTGACAGCCCTTGTTCTTCAGGCGCAATATACTGGGGGTTTGCATTATATGCTAGTAGACAGCGAAATTAATGCAAGGGTAGCATTGTGGGCAGGATGATATGGTAGTAGTATTACCAGAGCCCTTCTTCCTCTTGCTGGCAATTCCCCCTTAATTTTAGTACACTTTCTCTCTTACAGTATGTTGTATCTATTTGACATCCACTTTTCTTTCTTTTCTTAAGCTGTAGTTTGTTGGGGGAAGAGACAGATTACTACCACTAAATCTGAAGAGTTCACTTGCCAGGACTAAGGACTGCATGAAGTTGAGGTGTGCGTATGTCACAGAGCCAAGCCAAAGCTATTAGGTAGCTTTCTAACTCTTTGCTGTCATTTAGTGGACATCTGGGTTTTTGCAGCGCAGATCAGAAGTGGTATTCAACCGGTTCACACCGGTTCTGGAGAACCGATAGCGGTGATTTAGTGTGGGTCGCTGAACCGGTAGTAACTTCTGGCTGGCCATGCCCCCGAACCAGTCACCCGGTCACTGGTCACTTAGTTTTCCTGCCCACCCGATACTTGCTCGCTCACACTGCTCACCCACCCACCACTTGCCCCGCCCAGTCACTCCTCCCTTCCTATGCAGCAAGCTGGGTCCTTGTGGCTTGCCTTTCTAACCTAACAGAGGAGCTGCGGGAGATGAAGTGCCGGAAAAGACGTCTAGAGGGCATTTGGAGGGCGAGTCGTTCTGAGTCTGACCGAACACAGGTGAGATCTCATATTAAGACTTACCTTGTGGCGATAGGGGCGGCGAAATCTTCGTATGTCTCCGCCCTTATTGCGTCAGCAGAAAATCGCCCTGCCGCCCTGTTTAGAGTGACCCGCTCTCTTCTTGAACCGAGAGCGCGGGATGACCTCTTGCAGGGTAGGGCAGAGGAGTTTTCCCGATTTCTGCATGATAAAATCGCTCAGATTCGGGAGGGGCTCGACTCCAATTGGGTGGTCCCGGGGGAGGTGTCCGGGGCAGGTCTTGTGAGTGTTATCTGGGGGAGTTCGATCCTGTGACCGCCGAGGGTGTGGACAGGTTGCTGGGGGGTCTGAATGCCACCACCTGTTTATTGGACCCGTGCCCTTCCTGGCTGGTTTCGGCCGCCAGGGAGACGACACGAGGCTGGCTCCAGGGGATTGTCAACGCTTCTTTGAGGGAGGGGGTGCTCCCGGCCGCCCTGAAGGCGGCAGTGGTGCGCCCCCTCCTCAAGAAGCCTTCCCTGGACCCGGCTATTTTAAACAACTATCGTCCGGTCTCCAACCTTCCCTTCGTGGCGAAGGTTGTTGAGAGTGTGGTGGCACGTCAGCTCTCCCGGTACCTGGAGGAAGCTATTTACCTCGATCCGTCCCAATCGGGCTTCAGGCCTGGACATAGCACTGAGACGGCATTGGTCGCGTTGGTCGATGATCTCTGGAGGGCTCGTGACAGAGGGTTCTCCTCTGTCCTGGTCCTATTAGACCTCTCGGCGGCTTTCGATACTATCGACCATAGTATCTTGTTGCGACGGTTGGAGGGGTTAGGGATGGGTGGAACCGTCCTTCGATGGTTCTCCTCCTTCCTCTCCGACCGTTCGCAATTTGTGTTGGCGGGGGGGGAGAGATCCACCTCTAGGCCCCTGCTTTGTGGGGTGCCTCAGGGGTCGGTCCTCTCTCCCCTCTTGTTCAACATTTATATGAAGCCGCTGGGCGAGATCATCCGTGGTCTTGGAGTAAGGTGTCATCTATATGCAGATGACACCCAGTTATACATCTCTACTCCAGACCACCCCAACGATGCTGTGGGGGCTATGTCCAGGTGCTTGGAGGCCGTGCGGGATTGGATGGGCGGGAACAGGCTTCGGCTCAACCCATCCAAGACCGAGTGGCTGTGGTTTCCGGCGCCCCGATATAGCCAGCTGACACCTTTGCTGGCTATCGGGGGGGAAGTTTTGCCCCCTGCAGAGAGGGCTCGCAACCTGGGTGTCCTCCTGGATGTACGGCTGTCGCTTGAACATCACATCGCGGCTGTCTCCAGGGGGGCGTTTCATCAGATCCGTCGGATCTACCGGTTGCGGCCCTTCCTGGATCGGGACGCCTTGCGCACGGTCACTCAGGCCCTTGTCACCTCTCGCCTGGACTATTGTAATGCCCTCTACATGGGGCTCCCCGCGGGGAGCATCCGGAGACTCCAGCTGGTGCAAAATGCAGCCGCGCGGATGATTATGGGGGCGTCGCATAGCGCCCATGTGACGCCACTTCTGCGCGAGCTGCATTGGTTGCCGGTGGCTCTCCGGGTTCGCTTTAAGGTTCTAGTTTTGACCTTTAGGGCGACCCATGGCATAGGACCAGGTTATCTTCAGGACCGCATTCTGCCGGTGATCTCCAACAGGCCAGTGCGTTCCCACAGAGAGGGTCTGCTCCGGGTGCCGTCGGCTGCTATGTGTCGTCTGGCGGCGCCAAGAGGTAGGGCCTTCTCTGTGGGTGCCCCGCCCTCTGGAATACTCTGCCACCGGAGCTTCGTACTGACACGGACCTGAGGGCCTTCAGGCGCGCGTTGAAGACCTGGCTCTTTGAGCTGGCCGGCCTGGGCTGAGATAATGGTTTTAATTTTGGTCTCCATGGTATTTAAATTTTAAATTGGGGTTTTAAGGTGGTGGGGTGGGACCTGTTTAGTTTTTATTTATCAGCCAAATTGGTTTAATACTTTTTTAATTTTTGTATATTTGTGGGTTTTTAGATAGGCTGTACACCGCCCTGAGTCCCCTGGGAGAAGGGCGGTATATAAATTTGATTAATAAATAAATAAATAAATAAATAACCTGACTTTCCTACATGGTGCCTGCATCCCAACTGAGCAGCCCTGATCTGCCTGCTCATAGGTAAGCCTGCGAGTTGTGCTAGGCCCTCACCCACTGTCTGGGACTTTTCTGGCCTCCCCACACCGCCTGGGGCCTTTCTGGGCCTCCCCTCACTGCTCAGGGCCTTTCTAGGTCTCCTCCACCTTGCACCCATCCTGAGCCTCCTCCCATATGACCGCTGACTTGATAGGAGGAGAGGCTGCTGGTTGGAGCGATGGGAACAGCAGTGCTGAGCTTCCGTGGTGGTGAGTGCTAGGGCATAGCTAGAACTGGAAGAAAAGGCTGCGCGACTCTGGCAGAAAGAACCAGAGGTTCTTGCGCAAGAGCAGCTGCCGCCCCCCTCACACTTGCTCATCCAAGTTGCCTGATGTTGCCCCGGTTCTTTGCGCCACAGCTGCACAGCCTTTTATTCCAATTCTAGCTCCAACCAACAGTCTCTACTCACATCAAGAAGCCGGTGGCCAGGCGGGAGGAGGCCAAGGTGGGCCGTTGTTTCCAGTACAGTCCAGCCGGCAGATAGGTGAGCAGGCAGCACTCAGGGTGATGTGGCAATGGTGGCCCACAGCTGTTTGCTTTCTCTGCTGTGCTGGGGCTGAGAGGGGTGGTGGAGATGCCCCGAAAGGCAGGCAAGGAACCCCTGGGGTTTCCCATAGCCGTGCTGTCCCTCCACTGCTGCCCCTGTGCTTTGAAAGGGAGGGTGGATGAATGTTCTGGGGCTGTGGCCATTGTGTCCTGCAAAGGCCATGAACTCCTGGGGCTTCCCATAGCTGTGCCACCACCGCCCCCTACCCCCGACACTGCCCATGTGCTCCGAAAGGGAGGGTGGATGAATATTCTGGGGCTGCTGCTTTATTCATTGTCTTGCCACTTGCTGCTCTGGAATTCATCCAATAAGTTCTTCCCAGACCAGGTATGTGTGTGTGTGTCACGAGAGAGAGTTTGGTGTGTGTGTGTGTTAGAGACAAGGAAGGAAAGGAAGGAAGGATGGAAGGAAGGGTAAGAAAGAAAGAGGAAGAAAGAGCAAGAATGAGGAAGGAATAGAAAGAAATAAAGAGGAAAAAAGAAAGAGAAAAAAAGAAAAATAGGAAGAAAGAAAGAGCAAGAAAGAAAGGAAGGGAGAGAGAGAGAGAAAGAGAAAGAAAAAATAGAAAGAAAGAGAAATAGGAAGGAAGGGGGGGGGAGAGAAAACTCTGTGCTATTATTATTATCATTTAATTGTTCCATTATTTACCATATACTAATATTTTACACTGTCCCTATACCTAGAATGATTTTACTGCCTTTCTTTTGCCCAGGTATTTTTCAGGGTTTACATGTCAATAGTCCAGAGCATAAATACATGTGTATTTAACAGAGTTGAAAGGGACTATGGAGGTCTTCTAGTCCAACCCCCTGCTCAGGCATAAAAAACTGAGGATGCCAAACTCTGAGTAGAGGTTCTGGGAAAGGTGTCAGAATAATAGAATAACACTTAGAAGGGACTTTGGGGGCAACCCTATACTATGTCAGAGAAATGGCTGTCCAGTCTTTTCTTAAAAACCTTCAGCATTGGAGCACCCAGAATTTCTGGAGACAAGCAGTTCCACTGGTTAATTGTTCTCACTGTCAGGAAGTTTCTCCTTAGTCTTAGTTTGCTTCTCTCTTTGTTCAGTTTCCATCCATTGCTTCTTGTTTGCCTTCTGGTGCTTTGGAAAATACATTGCCCCGCCCTCTTTCTGGCAGCCCCTTAAAAGCCTGTTGCCTATCATACTCTTGAGCAAAGCATGTGAGCCATTTCCTCCTTTCAGTGGTACATGAAAGTACATCTATAGTATGTAGATAATAAAGTCAAAAAAAGGTGAACATTTTTACTGAACTATAGATACATTGAGGCTGGGTGTGACAAGGAATGGCTGGGAGGGGAGGGGCCAGATGAGGCACCCCTTGATGTGAGTGACATTGAGTTGACCATGCCCTCCCAGTCACATGACCACCCAGTCACATGACCACCAAACACGCCCATCCAGTGACATGACCACCAAGCCATCCCACTCAGTTACATGACCACCAAGCCACACCCACCAAATAAGCCACGCCCACAGGACTGGTAGTAAAAAAACTTGAATCCCATCACTGGTGCAGATACTTTTAGTCACCGTTTCCTTAGCTTAGGATGTTACTTTGACTTCTACTGTATTTGAGAATCTTGATTTTTGACTCAGATGCACTTTCATTTGCTTGAAAGGTAAAAGGAACACATCTAAGTTAAACGCATTGTCATTGGCATTCAGATCACATTTCTATATCTATATTTGAAAGGGATTGTAAAAAATCTTCAAGCACCTTGCAAATTATAAAGCCGAGGTTGGAGTTAAATCTCTTTTGTTATGCTCTGTTAGTTTCTCTTAATTGACTTGGAAATAAACCTTTGCTTGCTTTTCTTAATTATGAACTCATGAAGGAATTTTCAGAAGAAGCTGGATTTGATTTAATATTTTAAGTTCTTTCCAAATATTCTTCTTAGTTAATATGTACAGAAGCTGCAGTCTTGCAAAATGTTTTCTACTTGAATTGGGCCTGCTATCTCTCTCCTTTGTGTAGGTAGACAGAGAAGAAGCAAAGCCAAAATAACCTCAATGGAGCTAGAGAGCAGAACTATAACAGAAGGGTGACATACAGCAGGAAAGGCCAGTATTTATTGTTTTGAATTGGTCTGTAGCCCAGGTGAGAGCTACTGCATAATATTTGAAGCTTTATAAAATTTAGAGAGCTTTCTGGTTGGAAGATCTGAAAGCAAGACCAACAACAAAATAACTAAATGCCCTCGTTGGGGTTGCTTTACTGGCTTTATATATAATAATTTCAAAATAGTACATTTCTACATACTTGGAGATATATATCTCTTTCAGTGTCCAGGTTTTTTTTTAAATGAGGCTGGGTATATGAAATATTTTCTGGAACAGGTAAACACTGTTTGTGGTGCTACATTGTCATGCCCCTGTCAGAGTCTGAATTCGAGGAGGAAGACGAACAGCTGACAGGGAATGGGAGTGTGGCTCCGTTGGTTGAGGAAGGCAAAGTCCGGCTGGGCAGAGCAGGGAAGATATAGAACAAGGGAGAGGGAGAGGGAGTTCAGAGGAAGACCCAGGCCCACCCCCTCTTCATCCTAGGGCACTCAGGGAGGAATGGAGAAGAGAGCAGTATGGGTTGCGTGGCCTATGGGAGAGGAAAGGGTCCTGATTCCCTTCATTAGCCACACCTGGGAATGACAGTTTAAAGGAACTGAATGCTGACTGTGGCAGCTTCTGAGAGCACATGTGACTTTATCTTGTGTTGACTTTGCTTATCTGTGTTCCTGGCGTCTTCCCAACTGTATGAATTTGGGATTCTTGGTCCTCTCCTGCCAAACTAATTACCTCATTTTGGTTTGATTTGATTTAAAGTTACAGTTTTTGTTGATCATGTTTTGGACTTGATTCTCTGCAGTCAAAGGCTGTTCCTGGGAGAGTTTTTATCCAGCTAGAAGGTAACCTGGACATTGGGGGCAAAGTTGGAAGTAATAAAGAGACTCTTAATTGATTATCTGACTGTGTTGCTTTTGTGCCATGCCCTAGGTCATCACATATATACTTGTTGGGCTTGTGTTATCAGAACCACTATACAGACACTTAGCAGTTGACAGCTTAGGACAAATTTTCCTATTCTTGATAATGATGAATTGCCTATATGGAGGTGCTAGACCAGATTCAGTTGCTTTTTAAAACCAAGTGAAATTCCATTCTGTGTAGCAGTGGTTGAAATGTATGTAGTTTGTGTCAGGGTTGGGTTTTTTTTTAAACCAGGACCCAGTATATTGGAGCCTGGAAGAAAAGACCTGCACTTCAAATTTAAAGAATTCTGACCTTTGGAACGTCTCTTGAGTACAAGATTTTAATATAATAGTTACTCTATTTGGTACTATATATGCTTACATCTAAATAAAACAGTAGGGAGCATTTTTGGTGCAATGCTTAAGGCATCAGGTTAAAGGCTGGGAGGCCAATAATTTGAACTACACCTGCTTTGGAACAGCAAGTCTTTCTCAGTTCTAAGGAGGCTATAATGACAAACCATTTCTGAAAAACCTTGCCAAAAACATGCTCCATGGACTAGTCCAGACAGTTGCTAGAAATAAAAAACTGACACAAAAATATACACACTGAGACACACATAAAACAATAGCATCACAACACAAAATCAGCCAATCTCATCATTTACTACAGTATGATTATTCAAAAAACACACTCTAATCCCAGTACAACCGTAATTAAAAATGATATTGATTTGTGCCACTAAAAGGAAAGGTTCTTCTGTCTTCATCAAGGACCTGAAAAAAGTGTTTTAAGGGCCTTTTTAAACCTCAGGAGATCGAACTTGTAAAGTAGTTCAAAGGAGAGTCAATTTTAAAGAATAGGAGGTAGCTGGGAGAAAGCTCTAAATCATTTGGACAGGAAGGAAAAGTAAGTGACCCTGATTGCACAGCAGAGTTCAGCACACAGAAACCTGAATTGCAATCAGGTTATTCAAATAATGGGGTATTCTTGTATGCATGGTCTGGAAGGTCACCAGCAGCAATTTGAACTGGTAATGTTTCCAAATTAAATTTAAACTGAATTTATTCAATTTAGGCACCATCTGATTACACAAAAGAAACCCACAGTTTATGAAAACAAAACCAACAAAACCAGATGTTAAAAAAAAATCAAAGAGCAAGATAGCAAGTCCAACAATAATAGAACTCACAAGCTGGTCCACCCATCCTAGCCCAAGACCTGAGAGAATAGCCATGTCTTCAAGATCCTCCACAATGCTATCAGGTTGAAAGCCACCCAGATTTCTGCGGGAAATCCCAGCCAATGTTAAGTATTGGCAGACAGAACAAATAGTATCTAATTCTTAGTTGTGTAACAGTAGCAGCGTGAAATTAGATGTCTCCACTGATTCATTGCAAGATGTATAGAGATTTATATATATACATAGCTCTACCTTTTGCCCACATCTATCCAATTGACAACTGATTGCTCCTTATCTGCAGTACCACCTCCTTGTTGATAGCAAGCTGAATGCCTGCCAAGTCCAGTGACAGGCAAAGCTCAGGAAGAACTTTTAGAAGAAAAGAATCTTTTCAAACAGGGTCTTAAGATGGAAGCTGCAGACATAGTCCACAGGGTTGGTGCAGGTCAACACCAAGAATCTTGTAAACAAGTTCTGAATCTAAGCAAAAAGGCAACAAATAGTGAAGTGAAATCCAAATTATTGTGCTAAGCAAAATAAAACATGACAGGACTGAGCTTTGAAAATTGTTCTCGGGATTTGTTCCTAGGCCTAGGGAATGAGGCCGATAAATCAGCTGATCTGTCTTTAAATTGCTGACTGAATATAAAGACAGTCAGGCAAACTCTACAAGGGCTTCCATACAAAGTTTCTTTATTGGATCACAAGGCATCCTCAAGGTATGTCCAAATCTTTGCATAGTCGACTTCATAGTGTGAAATACAGTTATCTTCATCCCATAACGATGGAGCAAAGCAGCGCGATGCTGCTGGGGTCCAAGCAAGAATAATGGAAACTCTCCCAACCCAACCAAGTGTCAATTCAGTGATCAGTCAGGATTATAGATGTGGTCACATGACATGAACTACATTTCCCATGATGCATTAACTACATTTCCCATGAGGCATTCTCTTAAGGGGACAGCTCCCAATTCCTGATTAACTATCCCAATTCCCAATTAACTATATATTATCTGGACAGCACATCAGCCATACTGAGCCTCCATCCAGTATATAAATGTGGTGGCTTAATTCTCAGCATTGGCTCTTCTGTTGGCTTGTTTTGTGGAAAGTCTCTCCATTCCAAAATACCACAGAAATGTTGATTATATGGAGAAACTTAGAAAACTGCATTTTATAAAAGTGATTAGGGCAAAGATTTACAAAAATGTTTGTAATCTTTCACATGACTTCTTTTTTTGACAAATGGTTAAAGCAATGCAGAAATAGACTATGGTTAATTAGGATGGGAAAGTGAGGACCTGAATAAAATTGACTTGGACAGCGTTGTTTTTTCCTATTCTCTACAGCGCAAGGAACCAATCTACATAATGCTGCAGTTGTTTGCTAAAGTAAAATGAACTCTACTTCTACTTCTAGATGCCAAGATCAAGAAAGCCAAAGAAGTATCATAAAATAAAATTCTTTTCTATACCTTGCTATGTGCTACAAATTTTCTTTGACCCTGTAATTGCCCTAAATGTATAACTATCATTGAAATGGCCATCATGAATGAGGTTCCCCATACTTCTCTGTAAAATCTAGTACATCTTAAATTCTGAGTTTGATGTTCAGCATTTCAACATAAATCTCACCACTGTCAGTGACCGATGCTTTTTATGTGTGTGTGTGGGGGGGGATGGGGGGGGGGAGAGAGAGAGAGAGAGAGAGATTGTCTAGAAATTTTTCCCTATAGTCTTCCTGTTTGCCAGAATATGGAGCCTTGAATTCAAAGTTTTAAGCTCTTTAAAATATGATCTTGCTATTGACACCCTCCATTTCTGCCTCTTGACAAGACAGTTTATGATACTTGAAAGCAATTGAATTAGGTTTTCTTGTGGGTTATTTTCCTGAATCAGGTATGGCTTTGTGCCCTTTTTATGACATGAATCCAATTTGTGATACTTAAGTGGAAATGCAGAATGGTAAGCTGTAGTTACGAATATGATTTGCAAAGAATTCTCAGGATGACATGCTATTTTGTAGGTCTCTATGCTGGCCCTGGGGATGTACAGAGCAGTGAGTTATTTATTCACTCTTTTCAGTCTTGAGCATAATGATTCTTTCTATACTCATAGAAAGAATTAGGAATCTATCTCCTAAGCAACATTTCTCAACATTTCCTCAGAATGGAACCACTAATACTAATAAGTGAACTTCTACAACTATGATTATACAACAGCTGAATCACCTGTGACCATTGGGCACATTGGGTGACCTAGAAACATCTGAAGGACCATGGCTTTTCTGCTCTTGTATACACATGCTGTACAGTTGAGCACCTAGGAAAAACAGATACATACTCTTGGAATGCAAGAGACAGATGCTCTGGAGTCTGGAGGACTGGAGATGTAATTGCAGAATGGATCCCTGGCACAAAAAGTAGGAACATGCAAGAGGATTTCAAGGCCAAGGGGATATTGCAATAAAGGAAGACACTAGCAGAGACTGAAAGTAGGAAGTAAAATAACTGTGCCACCTGAGGCTTCCCAGACACTGTAAACTGCAGAATTGGAGGTATAAGCTCTATTCAAGGTAATTGGACAGATCAAAACATATTATATCTGGGAGTGCTAAAAAGTAAAATAAGTCAACGTAGTTTTATTGGGAAAAGGATTTGGAACACAGAGAAACACGTAGAAAAATATATTCACAATAGAAATCAGTTATGAAGGCATGGTATATTACAAAATAAGAACTAGCAGTTGTTGCTTAGAATTATTGAGAGTTTTCAAATATTTTCATTCCATCTTTGGATAATGTTACTGAATATTTATCCACATATCTATTTGGGTTTAAAAAAAACCCCAATTTTCTTATTTTATTTGTTTCCCATAGTATTAGGGTTTTCTTTCTGCTTTTCATCAGAGTTTAATATTATGAGACTGGGAGAAAAAAATATGCTTTTTTCTCATGATATGTAATATTATGCAATTCTATCAAATCCCCACTTACTATTTTCTTAAGTTAAGATGCCCCAAATATAACCTTTCCAGATATCAAAGTTGCTTCACTCCCTTTCACTTAATCCAATACAGTTTTAATTTACTTTTGTTGCTCTAAAATAATCCCTTATGAGGTTTAGTGACCTGAACTATATACCACTGATTTATGTAAAGAAATTGTGATGTTGGCAAATTGATTTTTCACTCTTTTTATAATTATCCTAACATGGAATTTGATCATTTCATACAGGTTGTATACTGATCTATCTACCACAGTTTCAGCTCCTGTGGTTGATCCAGTAACAATATATTATTCTATGTAAAATATTATTCTATGTATGTTTTTCATTATGGCGGACTAGAAAAATGTTAAATATATAAAATAAAGAAATAAATATGCAAGTCTGTCTGTACACTCAAAGTGAAATGTATTTGTCATCTTAATCCCATTTATGTAATTTGAAAAGATTCTGTTAGAGCACTGTATCATATATTTCTTTCTTAACCATTCTAACCACTTCAGTGCTATCACAAACATGGCCAATTAACTGTGTTTCTTTAATTTATGAATTAAATGATCCTAATACAGGTTTTTAGAACCTTGTTGTTTGCATTCAGCCATGCAGAAAACTTCCTTCCTACCTTCTCAATTTCTATAACTTTCCATCTCAATCCAATTGATTATGGGCGGCAAGTATTGGTGTGGGTATGGTTTTCTCCTTTGCAGCACCTTGATTAGGGTAATAAAGGAACTGATTAGATGATTAGATAATTAATTTGGTATCCTAATCAAAGAACTATCAAAAAGAAAATCATACTTCCATCAAAACTGGGAGGGCAAGCTACTGTATATAAATAGAGTACAAACCCCATGCTCACTAGTACTGATGATGTTACCTAGCTGGGTAATGTCTATAAGCAACAACCAAGCTCAGAGAGCACTAAGGACTCCACAATTAAGACAAATGTACAGATTTCTTTTAGCTTTTCGGTTTCCTTATATTCCATTGATATTTCTCAAAGTCCTTTATTCTTCCAAGATGGTTTCTTGCTTATAAATATAAATATTCTAAAATAGAATACAGTAAAATACTGTAGGATTTAATGTTATTATCTATAGGCTCCTTGGAACTCTTTTTAGCATCCCTTATTATCTTTTTGCTTCATTATTTTGTGCAGGCTCCTGAACCTTTTTATGTTCTTCAGTTAGGCATTTTTTTTGTTGCTGCTCATTAAGTATACTGTGATTTTTGTAACTTGGCTGTCTATTCCTGCTGATTAGAGTAGTCTAATCTGACGAACAAAAGTGAATGAAAGAGCTCTGTAGCCTTCATCAGGTGGCTTTTCCAATCTTTGTTGGAGAACACATTCCCATCCTGGTTGAACATTTTGGGAGATGTAGCCTAATGCTCATGAAAGTCCTTAAATTGGGGGCAATGTGTCTAAATGTTCAATCCATTCATGAACAAACATTTTGGTTATCCTGCTCATTCTATAAGTGTCAAAAATATATTACTTTCTTGGTAAAGTGTTCTAATACTTCAATTTTATGCAAATTTTAAATCTTATTATTTTTTGGGGAAATAAGCTCCAGAGTACTGAAACCATTCTGCTGAAGTTAAGACATCCTTAGTTTACGCTCACGTCAGAAGAGAAACGTCTTACAGGATTTAATAAACTGCAAATGAAATTGCATAAAATATTTTTCCCAGGTGGTTTAGTTTTCAGTGATTAAGAAAATACAATTTCTTGTAATTAAATCTTAACAAGAAACATTATTAAAAATACTCTATCCCATCTTTAACAATAATTGTCCATTCCCTCAGAACAGTAAACAGGATTACATTTTGCAACATAGTCTGTAATCCTTGTATCATTTTGATCAAATTTACTTTAATAATTTTATCTTGAAATACAAGATAAATCTAGAAATCTGAAACAAGAAACCACTCTCCTAAGCCTAAGGGCAACTTATTTCTCAGAAACAAATAGAATTTATTTGGTTCCAAAAAAACTATTACCTGATTGTTTTTGCAGAACCACCGACAAATAACCAGATTTTATTTATTCCTTGCAATGGATATTGAGATTTCAATGCAATTCCTGGGGCATTAAAATCTCCTTGGTCTTTTTTGGCCTGTGGACAAAAAGAGTGGGGAGGCAGACATGAGAACAAAAATAATTAATCAGCATGTATACCTATCTCTGTACCAGTGAGAAAATACTTTGTCCATTGTTGCTGTTTTCAATTTCCTTGTATTGTTGCTTTTTGTATTGTTGTTGCTATACCTTCAGTCAGATTTTTTGAGACCAATGGAAGGATGTTCTACTATTAGAATTATCTTTATCAATTATTCTTCAGAATTCAGTCATTCTGTACCAAGAAAGAAGGAATACATACTGATAGGGGAAAAACTAAAGTCAGAGGCATAACAAAGTGAGGTATATTTTTATCTGATAAGAAAAATACTTCTATTTGTTTATTTCAAGAGAAAATTTACATGCTCTTTGACTCTGGAAATCTCTGTGTCTTTTTACAGAGTCAAAATTCCAAGTTAAAACACCTCACTGTTGGCATTCTTTGGTATTTTTTAAAAATATTAATTTTATCAGTTATTTTGTATTAATTTACCAGATCCTGAAATTAGCCATATAGGGCCAGCCCTTAATAATTACTGATTGACTTTAAATGAGTAACAACTTTTCCTTATAAAATATTATGAGGTAAAGTATTTATATCATATTGGAACATGCTCAATTGTTTCTAGAATAACAGATAAAGTAACTCAGAAAAATACTTTATATACATTATAACATTTTCTGTTTTAACAAAGCGTAGCAGGCAAAGGCTCCCCCGTCCAATCTCTGTTTTCTCAACCTAGGTATTGGAGAAAACTGCTTGATTCTCCTTCTCAGTTTATTAAATCTCACAATGGGATCTTTTTTCATGTCAGTCCCACAACCACAATAGAGTAAGATAGGGTGGCCTGACAGAGAAAGTGCTTGGTCTAAACTCATTCAGTCAGCTTCTGTAGCTGATGACACTCCCTTACCAATAAAAAAAAAAGAAGATAAATAAATAGATAAATAAACAGGTTCTCTAAATATTTGATAAAAATTAGTCTTCTTCAAATAATAAAGAATTCTTTCCCACTCACTCTTATTTCATCAGGGTAAATTAATTTCACAATACTTGTATAAGTTATGTGTGTGTAGCTTTCCTTGGTAATCTGTGGAAATTTTACCCTGAGACCATCAACATCTCACTACATAGATATATTTGGAAGATAACTTCAACACACTAGAACTGTAGTGAAAAGTCCATTGAGAGAGTTTTCTACAGCAATAGTTTTAGAAATCAATCTGTTCAGAATATGTACACTGAACATTTTTGGATAGTTTAAGCATCATGGCTTTTTAAAAGTGAAGTTAGGTAAATGAAAACAAGCCTAGAAATTGTAGTTAACATGAATGTTACAAATTCTTTTTTGAAAATCTCACTCTCCTGAATTGTAGTTGCCACAAATACACTGCTCAAAAAAATAAAGGGAACACAAAAGAAGACATCCTAGATCTGAATGAATGAAATATTCTTATTAAATACTTTGTTCATTACATAGTTGAATATGCTGACAACAAAATCACACAAAAATTATCAATGGAAATCAAATTTAGCAACCCATGGAGGTCTGGATTTGGAGTTACACTCAAAATTAAAGTGGAAAACAACACTACAGGCTGATCTAACTTTGATGTAATGTTCTTAAAATAAGTCAAAATGAGGCTCAGTAGTGTGTGTGGCCTCCACGTGTCTGTATGGCCTCCCTACAATGCCTGGGCATGCTCCTGATGAGGTGACAGATGATCTCCTGAGTGATCTCCTCCTACACCTGGACTAAAGCATCCCCCAACTCCTGGACAGTTTGTGGTGCAACGTGGTATTGGTGGATGGAGCGAGACATGATGTCCCAGATATGCTTAATTGGATTCAGGTCTGGGGAATGGGCGTGCCAGTCCATAGCATCAATGCCTTTGTCTTGAGGAACTGCTGACACACTCCAGCCACATGAGGTCTAGCATTGTCTTGCATTAGGAGGAACCCAGGGCCAACCGCACCAGCATGTAGAATAGAATACTTTATTGGCCAAGTGTGATTGGACACACAAGGAATTTGGCTTGGTGTAAATACTCTCAGTAAATAGAGTATTTACACCAATATGGTCTCACAAGGGGTCTGAGGATCTCATCTTGGTACCTAATGGCAGTCAGGTTACCTCTGGCGAGCACATGGGGGGCTGTGCGGCCCCCTAAAGAAATGACACCCCACACCATTACTGACCCACTGCCAAACCGGTCATGCTGGAGGATGTTGCAGGCAGAAGAACGTTCTCCACAGCGTCTCCAGACCCTGTCATGACTGTCACATGTGCTCAGTGTGAACCTACTTTCATCTGTGAAGAGCACAGGGCACCAGTGGCAAATTTGCCAATTTTGGTGTTCTCTGGCAAATGCCAAACATCTTGCATGGTGTTGGGCTGTAAGCACAACCCCCACTGTGGATGTCGGATCCTCATACCACCCTCATGGAGTCAGTTTCTGACTGTTTGAGCAGCCACATGCACATTTGTGGCCCGCTGGAGGTCATTTTGCAGGGCTCTGGCAGTGCTCCACCTGTCCCTCCTTGCACAAAGGCGGAGGTAGCAGTCCTGATACTGGGTTGTTGCCCTCCTACGGTCTCCTCCACATCTCCTGATGTACTGGCCTGTCTCCTGGTAGCGCCTCCATGCTCTGGACACTACGCTGACAGACACAGCAAACCTTCTTGCCACAGCTCACATTGATGTGCCATCCTGGATGAGCTGCACTACCTGAGCCACTTGTATGGGTTGTAGACTCCGTCTCATGCTACCACTAGAGTGAAAGCACCGCGCCAGCATTCAAAGTGACCAAACAATCATCCAGAAAGCATAGGAACTGAGAAGTGGTCTGTGGTCACCACCTGCAGAACCACTCCTTTATTGGGGATGTCTTGCTAATTGCCTATGCTTTCCACCTGTTGTCTATTCCATTTGCACAACAGCATGTGCAATTGATTGTCAATAAGTGTTACTACCTAAGTGGACAGTTTGATTTCACAGAAGTGTGATTGACTTGAAATTACATTGTGTTGTTTAAGTGTTCCCTTTATTTTTTTGAGCAGTGTATATTTATTTTATTATTCTTATATTTCTTGGGGTTTACCAAATATCTTATAAATGCCCTTACTTTTTTCAGTATATCTGAAGAAAAACAAAGTATAATTACGTAAATCCATATATGGACTTTTCATTCCTTGGAAAAAAATGTATAATAGAACTTTAAAATTCTACAAATAGTAGAAAATTTTGTATTGTTTGTAATTGTTCATTTTTATGTTTCACTACAGTTTGTTTGGAAAGCATTCAACAAATGGTTACAGGCTGTCCAAGTTGTGAGAAGTTCCATGAAAGTAAAAGACCATAACAAAGATCTGCACTGTCTTTCTAGAGTTTATTTTTAAAAATATAAGCAGAGTATAAACTGGGTAGAGTTTCACAGCCCTGTGAAATCTTGCAACTCACATTCCAGCTTCAACTTCTACCTCTTACCAGTTTGTCTGCTTCTCTCTGCTAGTTTCCAACTATTGCCTCTATGTTGTTTTTCTGATCCATTACTCTATTGCTGGAGGATTGACAGTGTCTCTAATTTTAGATGGCCAACTGCGCAAATGTTTATCATAGTTCCCACTGAAGAAAGTCACCTACTATACTATGTTATTAGACAAATAATGTTTTGCTTCCATATTAGATTCAAGACCCAATGCCAGAAATATGTTTGACATCTGCTTCTTTCCCATCCATAGCTATTTCTTATCCATAGCGTATCTTGGTTTGTAGGGAATACCCATTTTCCCTTTTGAATTCTATTTGCTTCTTTGCAAGCCAGGAGAAAAAGCTGATTCTTTCATCCTGGACACCTAACATGGATGACTCTTTAATTGAACTCATTGGGGCTACCTTTCCCATAAATATATTTTGGATCGAGGAATAAGTAACTATTTATTGACCTATCTGTTGATGGTGAAATCATGTCAGCCTTCAAACTGAAGGAATAAAATAAGAACTAAGTTCCTTTTCACCTACAACTCTAGCATATCCAGTACTGTAGAGGATTGACTGAACCAGGACTCTGTCAGCTGGTTGACAACCTGAAATCAGGCTGACAGCAGCTAGGTTGCCTGTCCACCTGGGGGCTAATTTTTAAAGCTGGTAATGGGATCGCATCACTGTCATGTCAGATTATGCTATTTATTCTCTGGCAGGTCTAAAAAAATGGAGGGAGTGAAATTATCTCTGGGGATAATAAGGATACTTGTTTCTCTCTCTCTCTCTTGCTTATTCATGCACATTATTTATCAATATAGTCAGTCTAGCCATACTAGGCCATGATTAAAAATATTAAATGTTACCAATGGCAGAGTCTATGCTGGGTTATGTGAGGCTGCATGACAACAATCTTCAAGAAGCACCTGTTTCCACAGGCCTCTGAGAGGCATGCCAGGGGTAAAAAAAGTCTCAATTGGAATTGATCATTGTAATTTTAGGTGCGGAGTTGTGCAGCTGGTATGGAAATGATAAAATAAGCAAGATGATTGGACCTCAGCTAATTTCAGATTAAACTCTACTATCCCTTTGGCAAAAAAGCCCTCTTTGTTTGAGCTCAGCTGAAGAGAAAAAGATCTAAAGTTTTAGGGGATCCACTGTAGAGTAACTTCCAGCAATACAAGTCAAACCTAATCAAAGAGCACCAACCATGGTATTAGCAACTGTGCCATTTGGTCTATTGAGAGATTCTACCCACACACTCCTGCAAAAGTGAAGGCTGAATTTAGAAAAGCTATGTGCACATGTGGGAATTTAAGCTCTTGGTGCCATTCCAGATTGAAGTCATGCCTGCAATTTACTGCTGAAAATTCATTCATGCAATTGATAATTGTGTTGATAGTAGAATATTTTCAATTGGATAATGTCAGTTTCAGGACATGGAATATATAGCTTGGCAGCATCTTTTTCTGGCCTTCATAACTCACAAAATTAAAGGATTGCAAGTGACTTGGATATTTTCTTGTGCAGTCTCCCTGCCCATGGCTAGAGTCCTCGGGCTACTCTGGACAAATGGCTGTCCAACTTTTATTTCAAAACCTCCAATGAAGAACCGGGGGTCTCCAACCTTGGTAACTTTAAGACTTGTGGACGTCAACTCCCAGAGTTCCTCAGCCAGCTTTGTTGAACTCTGGGAGTTGACGTCCACAAGTCTTAAAGTTGCCAAGGTTGGAGACCCCTGCTCTAAAACACAAGTGTTTCTACTGCTTTATAGTTCTCACAGTCAGGAAATTACTCTTTGTTTCAGTTTGGATCTCTGTAAAGCTTCTACTTATTGGTTCTTGTCATATCTTTGGGCACTATAAAGAATAATCCATACCTCTTCCCTGTGATAGCTGTTCAAGTTTTGGAATGCTACTATCATGTTTCCCCTTAGCCTTCTCTTCTTTAGGCTAAATATACCCAGTTCTTTTAAGCAACTTAATAGGATTTAAATTCCAATCCCATCACCATCTTTTTTGCTAGAACCTAGAACTATGCCACCTTCGGTCCGATCTAAGTATAGTATATAAAATCATACATTGCAATGTCCTACCTGTCAATGAATACTTCAGCTTCAACCATAACAATACAAGAGCAAACAATAGATACAAACTCAAGGTAAATTGCACCAAACTTGATTGCAGGAAATACGACTTCAGCAACAGAGTGATCAATATCTGGAATACTCTACCTGACTCTGTGGTTTCTTCCCCAAACCCCAAAAACTTTAACCTTAGATTTTCTACTATTGACCTCACCCCTTTCCTAAGAGGTCTGTAGGGGGTGTGCATAAGCACACCAACGTGCCTACTATCCCTGTCCTATTGTTTCTTTTATTTTTCTTATATGTATCCATGTATTCATAACTATGTATATATTTATACCTATTATCTTGTAAGCAACTGACAAACCAAATAAATAAATAAATAAAAACAGCCAAATGGAGACACAATATCCAGATGTGGTCAGACCCCTAACAGCATAGGATTGGAACTACCAGTTCCTGTGACCTCAACATTATATTTCTGTTGATGCAATTTAGAGTTGCATTTAATTTAGGTACTCATCTACTTCATTGTTGTGACTCTGAGTAGCTTACAACTGAAGCAAACCAAGTGCTATCTATTTTATATCTATAAAACTGATTTTTCCTAAGTGCAAAACATCACTGAACTGTATTTATGAGCTCAGTGTTTAACATGTCAATAAAGATAACTTTGGATCTTAAGATCTCTTCTGATCATACCATTTCCTACCCTACTCTCCACTTTTGAATGATCTACAAATTTGCTGAAATTTCCTTTCTATCCCCTTGTTCAAGTGAAATTGTGGAAGACCTCTGAGCTCAGAAGAGAGGTCCCCCACTGCATCTCTCTCTATACATGTAGATATCAACCATTACAAACCATGCATTGGGTATAGTTGTTCAACTAACTGCAAAACCATCTGGTAATAGCAATATAGATCTCAGATTGTTCCATTTTGTCAGAAAGGAGGCGATGGTTAATTTTATCAAAAGCCTTACTGATGATTAAATTCTGCTTTCATAGCATTCCTTTATTAAGCAGATAAATAAAAGAGCTAATAATGTAAACTTAATAATCAGCAGACCATTGATTTATTAATTTTGTTATGCTTCCTTTAGTTATATTCAGTTCAGCAGCATATCTATCAGCATATATTCCTACTTCCTATTTTCCTCATAACAACTGTCTGAGGTAGGTTTGGCTGACAGAGAATGACTGGCCCAGTTCCTTTGATCTACTAATATAGTTACAAAAAAGGAAAGGAAAGAAAAGAAATGATTCTTTTGTTACGACCTACTTTTTGCAAACCCTGGCTTCTACTTATCAACTTCTGCCTTTCTAAGTGCTGGCAAACCCACCACTTGAGAATCTTTTCTATAGTTTTCTTGAGTATTGATGTTAAGTACTAAGGCATAGTCCATAGTTTCTGGGTTGACATTTCCCCTTTTTAAAAAAAGAAGATTAGAACAAATTTAGCTCTTCTTCAGTCTTCAGGCACCACCCTCTTCACACTAGGTGTTCTCAAAGATTATAAGTAGTGGTTTTGAGGTTACAGAATCAGCATCCTGGGATGTAATCCATTTGGCCTCAGCAACTTGAATTCATCAAAGCAGTTAAATGTTCTGTCAAATTTTCTTACCCATTTTGACCTGCATTTCTGTTCTGAACCCCTTGATATAGCTTCTGACAGATTGAACCACTTTTTCCTTTTGTAAAAGAACAGATGCAAAATAAGACTTAAGCAGATCAGTCTTCTTTTTGTTGTCCATTACCATCTTGCCAATTTCTCCAGCCAGTAAAACCCACCATTTCCTCATCCAGGCAGTTGCCAGGAGTCAAGATTGACTTTAAAAAATGTCTAGAAAATGTTAAGTAGTCATAAATATTTGTATCATTTCTGATGGGAAAGACAGGAGAGGCTTTTATATGTTTTGGGATATAGGTTGCATTTAATTGGGGGTGTGGAATTGGGAGGGGGGAGGGGAGGGGAGGCACACACAAAAGCCATTGCAGTTGGCTAAGGCTATCAGATCCTGGTTACAAAAATCTGGACAATTGCTTGATCGCTGCAAAAAAAAATATTCCGAATCTCTTTGCTATCACAATGATTACCTGGAAATTTGCAGCCCAGATAAGCCAGTATTATTACTTAAAGATTCCATGGAATTTTACTTTTCTTGTAAAGTTTTTTTTTTTAAAGTTAAGCTTTATCCTAGACTTATAAAATAGTGAGAAGCTGCCTTGATTTTTGACAATTGCAGTAATATTTTATAACTTCAAGAAATGTAGAAATGGGGTTAAGGGAATGCCGTTTTACATGTCCTTGCCAAAATGTAAAAGCTATAACTTTTAGATTCATGCAACTTTGGGGGCAAAACAGCCTGACAACCTTTAAACATAACTTTATGCATATAATTTCCCCCCCCAAAATTCATCATAGATGAATACTTCAGGATTATTTTATGTCATAGTTTTGAGATATATCAGGGGTGATTTTAGCCAATAGACTTTGTGATTAGTTGATGTCTGTTGATACCCAGTTTTACATGTGAATTTCCAGTAGAATCTGCCACTCATCCACTGGTTCTTCTTTTCAGTTTTTCATTGCGTTTTGACTTTCCTTAACATTTCTCTGGTCCTAGCTGCTCTATTTGTTTTATTTTGTATTTACATTTCCTTCCCTTATTCTCTTCACTACTTCTTACTGGCTGTACAGTTTCTTCATTTTCTCAAGAGGTCAGGACAAATATTGCATGGGTCTGACAGATAGGTGAACCCTGATTATTTATAACATGTCAGCAGTGATAATTGCTGGAATATTTTGGCATTCTCCATACACTTGCAGAAAAGATCAGATTTTTAATTCACCATTGGAAATGTGGCAGAGAGCCCATTTGTTTACCTAATTCCTTTTTCTGCCTGCTTGCCTGGAACAGATGTTCTACCTTTATCCAATGGATCTTTGAAATATGTAGTGGCTTCAATTGTTATTCTTCCCTAGCAAAAGCTATTAGCTTTTTCTGGAATCAGTCCACATTATTTCAGGAAGGTGAGAAACCCATTTTCCTAACTAGTTTCTTATCTGCTGGATTTTAAACTGCCTAATGTCAATGAAGGCTTTGAACAAAGTGCTCTCTGTGTCTGACACCACAGACACCTGGTACTTGTTCTAGAGAAAAATAATAATAATGAAATAAAACCCTCATTTTATACAGATAATCACAAATTCTTCATGCTCAGTTTGAGAAAGTATAAGCTGAAAAAAATATTAACAATCCAAGAATAGGTGTCTGACAGTGGGAGACTATTGGGAGAATTAGTCTTTACAACAAATTGAACCATCGGTACAATACAGATACAGTATGTGACTTTATAGAAAAGTTGACAAATCCCATTCATCTTTCATGAAAAATGGTGGTTAGATTTCAGGGTTTTGAAGACCACACAAGATAGAGGGAATTAGACATAGAGTTTCTTTCTTAAGAAATAATTGTCTTCATTGGTGTATTGGGAAGATTTCTTTTTAAAAAAGTCATTAAAATAGAGGAGTATGGATATTTATTTATTTATTGATTGGTTAGAGTTTTCCATTCCTTCCCAGTTTTTTTTCAGGAGCCCATTACGCTTACATAATACTCCTTTGCCTAATATTCCGCTCAAAAACTCTGTGAAGGAAGTTGGGCTAAGAAAGCGACTGGCCCAAAATCTCCCAGTGAGCTTCCACAGCTGAGGGAAGATTAAATCTGGGTTTTCCTGGACCTAGTCTCATACCTTAACTACTAGGTTACAATGACACTCAGTAAAGAACTTTCTTTAAGTTCTTTTAGAAAGTTGAGATCTAATTTTTGATGCTTAACTGAAAATGACAAAATGCATCTGAAGACTGAAAAGGGAAACAGGACATAAAACTGATCGTAAGCAAAAACTCACACTACTAATTAAAGACACCATGTTAAACAAAAGATGGAATATGTTAACTATATAGCATCAAAAGCAGGTAGGAAGCAACCAAAATCCAGCCTTTTAATTCTCCTACAGCCTGGCCGACAGATCCAGCAACAAATAAGCTGCCCATAGCCACAGAGTTAGTTGGGTGGTCTTATATATTTCAACAAACAAACAAACAAATAAATAGTAGACCAAAGGATGGGTCTTTATACAAAGTTAAGCAACATTGGGCAAATCGTTGCAAACATTTGGAATTTTGAGGACAGTCATATTTTGTCAGTGCTATAATCAAATGTCTGCTGTTTTGGGGTTATTTCACACCCCAAATGTTTGCTAGGTTGATTGGTTGGTAACACCAACTCTTTATGTGAGTAGTGTAATAAACCTTTAAAGGTTCTGACTCTCACATCTCCCTAGATTCTGCATGATGATGATGTCATAGCCAAACTGTGTCATTGGAGTGGCTACAATATCATATCAAGACTGCAAAAATGTAAGTTACTGCTAAATAACAACAAAGGATTTCTGCACCTCTCCACTGCTAACTATCACAGACATGGTATGCTCATTTAAAACAAATGTGAATAGTGGTAATTTCTAAAAATAGTTCAGTTGAAGTCTAATCACTGCTTGGAATGAGTAAGTGGCAGTGATTTTAGATTAGATCTTGCTTATTCACTCTCTATGCATGTGGATCCCAGAGTTTTCATAATTGTTGGAGGAACTTTGGGAGATGAAGTGGCAGAAGAGAGAGGCCTAGGGCACTGCTGAAAGAAGATGAAGGATGAATCTGACTGTGATGTATCCTGTGGATGATGGCTCTCCATATCTTCCTCAGAAGCCTCGAGAACATTCCTGGCATGTCAGATATTGCTGACCCTGACCTGCTGGCATAACATGCCTCAGCTGGGGATAGCTCACAGGCCAATGAGGAGGAGGGGGAGGAACTGCTACTGTTGGTGGATGCTAGAGTGCACAGGAGAAAGAGGTGGAGATCTGCTAGATTGATGAGGAAAAGGCCCTGCCTCTTAATGGGCTGCACTGGGAGGCTATTTAGCAAGGCAGGCAGAAGGAGGTATTGCTGGAAGCAATGTGTGTGGGTTGTGGCCAGATAGTTGTTTGTGTTTCTGGGGCTCTGCAGCTTGTGGATGTAATTCAGTTGTGGAGAGTGTTTATGTTTGTGTTTGGAGTAATTGGTTACCTCTAGGGTAGACTAATTGGCCATTGCCTGGAAGGTTAGTCTGGAGCTTGTTCGTGGCTGGAAATGAAAATGACCTCCTGCATTCCAGGATTGGACAATTCCTGTGACTTTTCCTTGCAAGCCCTGAAACCAGACTACTGGACGTGTTGACAAACCTCAGTGGAAGCCCCGGATCTCAGAGGGGATTTGTGCTGTTTATTTTTGGAACCCACCCAGGCAAAACCTTTATTTCTAAGACTGTTTGTGGTTTGGCTGTAAGTTTGTTTTGTTTTTGGTTATCTAATTGATCGGAAGCCAATTCATATGCTAAGCTTGCAGCTGGGGGTTAACTGAAAACCTGAAATAGAACTGTTGGGGGAACAGACTGAAAAAAAAAACTCTCTACACCGACCCTGACGTGTGGGTGAGTGAGGGCAGCACACTGACCAAGCAAAGTTGAGAATTTTTATTAAGAATTATCTGTGGCATTAAGGGCAGTGTACTGTACTTATTTATCTGTTCTTATTGTTCTGCAGTTAATCTATTGATCCTGTTCCAGTAATCTAGATTCTCCTGGATAAAAAAAGGTCATGGGAATGCTTATAAGACCATTGTGAGGATTATTTTAAGAATATGTTGGATAGTCAGGTTTAGATCTAGTCAGAATTAGTCTTTAGCTGTGCCAAGTCCTGTCTAGTTACTGAGTTCTAACTGGTTCTTACTGAGGAATGGGACTCAGGTCTATAACTTGTGTGTTAAATCCATATTCTTCCTTGGTTGGGTCCAAGTAGTAGTGAATGACTCTTTGTAGGAGGGAATGGTTCTATTTCTCTTACAAGAGCCAGCAGTCTATCCCATCGTCAAGAGACTCTTGTTTGATACAGCAGTACAGACAAACTCCCAGGCAGAGTTGGTGTGCAATCTGGGGGGGGGTCTTCTTGGACTTATGCACTTACTAAATAGCAGATGGTGGCTGTGGCCAAAAGGACATTTGCACAAATATAGTACATCTTTTATATCAGTTGTTCTTATTTTAGATTAGAGGCTCTATTCTTATTTCCCAAACAATTCCTAAATGGATATTGCAATGTGCTCTATATGAGGTTGCTCTTGAGCAGGGGTGTCACATTGTCATGGTGTTGTCATGTGATGTATCGGGACTTTTCCCTCCTTCACTAAACAAGGCATGGGCATGGCCAGCATGTGACACATCTGGTCTGCAGGCTGGAAGTTTGACAGCCCTGCTCTGGAGGAACATTTTAAGCTTCATCTGGTCCAGAATGTAGTGGCATATGCAATATTAAACACATCATGATATAACCATGTTGCACCACTGTTATGTGAGCCACCACTGGATTTTGGGTCCAATTTAAGATGTTGTTTGTCACCTTTAAAGCCCTATTTGAGATGAGGCCAAATTACTGACCCATTGTACGATGGCTTTTCCATGAAGGTTTCAACTCAACCTGCTCCAGTGGACAGGCTTCGGATCTGTTACCTGGTGGTTCCTAGGAAACATGCTTTCTTTATCATGGCACCTGCTTAAGCAATAGTCTCATCTTAGAGATTTGGATGGCCCCAACTCTGTTGGCCTTCTACAAGGTCATAAGGAAGTATTTTTTTCTCCCAGGAACTGGGGCCAGGATGTTAATGTAACCTTGGCATTTGCCATATTGGTAAAGACGTTTTTATATGGGCTTTAGCTTATTTTTCTTAATATTGTGTATTTTTAAAATTCTTTTTTTCACTGTGCCAAATTTCATTGAAATGAATGGGTAGCTTCACTAAACTTTCAAGGAACAACAGACTAGTGGATTTAGTAACAGTTGTATATCCTCAGTTGGTTGCATAAACTGAAGCAGGATTGAATTGTTAGACATCTTAGATTATAGTATGTGCAACTCTGTGTACAGCAGAAGGGCTGACTTCCTAGTCACCTCTCACTTTGCAGGGTGGATAGAAAATTAGCACATTTTCCCTAAACTAACTAAAAAAAACCAGCAGTTTAGAAGAACTCATATTTGCAAACATCTAATCTTGAAATAATCTAACAAGCTGTTGTGAGATAACTGTCTAGGCTTTTCCCTCTTACATTTTGAAAGGATAAACAATATCAAGACATCTGACTCCTACACGGTTTCTTTCTTTTTCTCCCTAACAAGCGCCACATCATTATATTTTTCCAGGAGTTGGCTGCTTAAATGCAAAAAATAATTTCTAACTTTTGTGTCCTTTTGAGAAGACATTCTCTGCATCTTCAGATGTGCATTTCTTGTAATTAATTGGATTTTTTTTTTACTCTTTCAACATAATTTATAAATCCATCTTTGCAATGGAGAGAGAGAGAGAGAGAATGAATTATTAGCCTTGGATTTCAATCTGGTCCTAACTATCTCCACAAAGACTGACTATCCTCCTTTTTATGAACTTTGCAAGCTTGTTCTGCACACATTCAGGGAAAAGTTGGCCACTCCCATTTACACAAAATGGAAACATCCTGGTATAGGATGAAAAAAGTCCTCTGCTTATACAAACAGGACATGGGCAGTATAATTATTAACCAGGTGATTTTTACAGACAATGCTATTCTTTTAAGTGGATAGCACATTTGAAAGTAAAATTTGCTCTTATTTTTGCCCTTTTGCATACTTCTTCCTTCAATTCTAATTCTAATTCTTTTGTTCTTTTGTTCCTTTTCTGTATATTCACAGAATAGTGATACATGATTAAAGGCTTTATGAATCATCACATTAAAATTTCATAATTGTCACCTAATTTACTGTAACTGGTTGCTCACATCCATAGTTTGAAAAAATCTTTTCCACACTCTACCCCACTCAGAGACCTTTGGCATGAGCCAATCAATGTTAAGTAAGGGAATCCAAGAGAAGTCAGAATCTCTACTTCTTGAGAAAGCTTCTTGACAAATCAGTGAGTAAGTTCATCATCCCATGATCCTGGCAGCATCAGGCTACAATGTCACCTTTCATCCCAGTAAAGATGGATGATCTGAAAAAAAAGCAGGAAGGCATAAACGCAGAATAATGAATCAACATCTACTGTATGTGGATAATGAATGAGAATGTGAAAGATATTTACACATGATCTCCTTTGGAGACAAATGTTTTTGTACTTGGCTCTTGTCTAATAAATTTCATAAATGTATGGAGATGGAGTACTGTCGGTTTCTTGAATTTGACTATATTCAACTCTACAGTACTCTGTGTATGCATGTACATGTCTCAGTGTTTTTATCTGGAGCCCAGCTTCAAATCTAGTCTGTCAAATTTAGCATGTAACTCTGAATTTTCTAAAACCCAATCCCTCATATACAATCATAAAGGAGGCAACCCAGACTTCATGAGTTTAAACTTTTCACCAGTAAGGGAAAAGGGATGGGTAGTTTTTCAAATTCCTGTGGCCTGGAAAGGATGCTATATATCTGCAACCTATTTTTAAGTTATTATTTTTTCCTCATCTGAATTGTGTTATATTTTAATAAACCAAGGAATATGAAGGTGCCTAATGAGAAGAATGCTAATGGGGGTGTATTTGCCATGAGGATGAGCATGAATGAAGGAATGTCCTTGCCTTGTCATATGAGACATGCATCTATACTGTATATTCTAAACTGCCCATTTTATTTTCAAGGTACAAGCAAACCCTTTTCAACAGCCTCTGAGACTAAGGGAAGTATCTGATTTGGATCTAGTGTATTTTTAATCTCATCACCTTGCAACAAGTACTTCATGTGATATTCAGCAGTTGCCTTCTGATTGTATCACTAGTATTGAGAAATTATGTTTTCTCTGTACAGGTCAATATGTATATAGAAGGAAAATCATACATAAAGTACGTTCCTATTTATATATTAAGATATATATATTTGTATATTCTGGCTCATTTTCATAGGCTACTTCGATTGAAATACGTTTCTTTTTCAAGGTCTTGTTTGATATCGTGTGTTCTAGATAAGAATCATTATTTTCCTAGTTTCTTATTTTGCATAAGCCACAAAACCTGAGCATACTTTTCATAATAAAACCACATTTTACATACTGCCATGTAGCAAGCCTTTATCCTCTGAAACCCAAGTATAGTTGTATGACAATGTTATATAATTTAGCCAGCTATCCCATGACAAAAGCATTGCCTCTTTAATAATAATGCTCAAAATATCTTTCATCATCTTAGGGCTACCGGATTTTATCAGATTTGGGACACAAAACACCAGATCCACATTAGATGGCTTGTTAGGAGTGCTAATTGTGGTAAGGGGGTAAAGGAGTTCAATTATCAGTGGGAAAAATTCTGGAAAGATGCACTCTTTTTTGGCTTTCCCTTTACTTCATGCAACGATCTAAAGAATGAGTAATGAATTTGTTGGCACTGATAAAGAAAAAAATGGAATAAATATGAAACTCTGAATTTTCAGTTGTTCAGCCTGAGTAAATGAATATTCAGAATTAATGTTTGAGTTTGAAAAGCATTATTTGATCAATCTCTTGAGAAGTGTTTTCACTCCTTCCTTTGCTTTGTGGTTTTTATGTCAGAGCTAATGCTTTATCTGGAGTGACAAATGGCAGCATCTCTGGGACATTCATTGGTTATGCAGTGTTTCACATTGAAACAGTTAGGTGAATGAGCTGTGAAACACATTTCATTTAACTTAGTTTCCAGCTGTGAGCTCCAAGACACCTGGAAAAAGAGAGGGGAACAAGAGCAAGGAGAAGTGTGTGTGAATGAAGGAAAATTAGGAAGAATATAGGATTATTATGCTTTTTATGACTTCTGAAAACCACTCAAGTCTGTGTACTTGAAAATTCCATATGGAATAGGTAGTGCAATGATGCATCCAGGACCAAGGCCATGAACAGAGGTTGAGGGATCAGGGCTGTTTCTAGAGAAAACGCTAAATCTCAAATGCTACCTTAAAATTAAGGTACAGAAGAATCTTGAGCCTGATTTAAAAAAACTCTTCCAGCCTAAACCCCTCAGGTTGTCAGCAATTTTATTTGTATGGGCTTTATACTTCAAAGAGTTTTAGAAAAGCATGCAGAACATTACACGGAACCAGATGCAGAGTACCACAATTGTCCAGAATTAAACAGATTTGCACATGTCTTTCCTGCCCTATCCACTTACTTTCTTCTTTTATCTACCTATCCTTGCTTGTTCATTTTTATAAGAGAGTCACAGAACTGGCATCCTCATAGCACTGTAGCAATAACACTTAGACTTATATACCACTTCACAGTGCTTTACAGCCATCTCTAAGCAATTTACAGAGCCAGCATATTAGGTCCACAATCTGGGTCCTCATTTTACTGAACTTGGAAGAATGGAAGGCTTAGTCAACCTTAAACCTGGTGAGATTAGATTTGTCAAATTGCAGGCAGCTGGCAGTTAGCGGAAGTAGCCTACAGTACTACACTCTAACCACTACACCACCTCAGTTCTTTTAAAGAAAGAAGAACAGAATTCAGAAAAGTAGAAAGAAGGCCAAAGAAATAATGAAAAATTCAGGCACTTGGCATCATGATCCCCTTTTATGTTGCTCTTTAAGAAATAAAGGAGGTTTGTGAACACATTTTGAACATATTTGAGTGGGTAAAATTAGAGTAAAGAGATGAAGTGAGAATGGAGTGAGAATGGATTAACAGACAAGGCATTGGGGTAGATCAGAGGTGTCAAACTGGATTTTTTTGAGAGCCAGATCAGCATTGTAGTTCTCCTCAATGGGGCAGCCGGGGGAGGGGGGGAGATGGGACTGACGCCTCCTGCAGTATCCTGCCAGACAAAATGGGGCATTGGGACTGCATCCGTCCCGTTTTGGCTTCCAGAGGCCAAAATCCATGGACCGATCCTTTGCTATTTCCAGGCTGGTCCTGCAAACCAGGTTTAAGCACCCCATGGGCCGAATCTGGCCACGGGCCTTTAGTTTGACACTCCTGGGACAGATGGATTGAGGGTAGGAAGCACCAGTGCTGTAGAAGGTGGGATAGAAGAATGAGAAACAGAACACATAAAGACTCAAAGAGAACATCTTGCCTAGCTTCTTCAGCCCTAGAAATATCAAGGGTAAGATAGGCCATTTTGATAATTGCATTAGAAAGCTTTCTTCCTTCTTTTTAGTTGAGTAGTTTCTCCTACAAAAAGAGTAGACAATGTAGTGCTATGAGCACCAATATGTCCTCTAATATCTTTGGTGCTTACCAAGCTCCCTATCCATTTGATTTTTAAAAGAGTGGCTTCCTTAAAAACAAAACTAAACCAGAAGTTACACTCAGGATCTGTCATCTTTACTAACAGGAGTGTTTCTGTAATGCAGGGCTGCCTTTGGTATGGTTTGCATGAAAAAACAGAAACCATTTTGTAGGCATGTATGTATATGAGAGAGGGAGGTAAGGAGGGGATGATGGTAAGCAAGAAGTAACATTCAACTTGAGGAAGTGTTAGTCTGAAAGAACATGTTGGTTTCATACAATTTGATGGGCCCAACCACATTTTTTCATTTTTAATAATCTTATTAAATTTTACAAAGAATACAAATAAAAAACCAACATGTAAGTAACAATCAAAAAAAGAGAAAAAGAAGAAAATACCACTGTTCTTAGAAATATGCTAGTAACCAGAATATTGTTTTCATCTAATGCTTTCTGCAGCATCAACAAAGTGATTGATGTCCTGAAAAATCATATCATACACAGTATTTTCTTTCCTCAGAGATGGAAAATACTACTGAACTGATTCAACAAGGTTTGAAAACCTCAATAATTAATCAACCCTGGACTCTTAATTATATTTTGGGGATCTGTATTTTGGCACTTTGTGATTTCACAAAGCTTCTATTGGCTGATTGCTAGAAAAAAATTGACAAGAATGTTCAATTAGACCTGCATGCAAGTATGTGTAAAATTTTTCCCTCCTAAAAATTCTGTGTTCTTTTTAGCTCTGAATGTTTAGTTATTCTGTACTCTGTTTCATCACATGTCAAACAAGTTTCCAATCCTGGGCAGATAATAAAAGGAAAATGATATGTTAATCCTCAAAAAAAAAAAAAGGTCAATAAATCCACACATACTGTAATTTGGCAATTTGTGTGTAAATGTGAATTGTCCATAATTAAGCAAATATATATATACGGATGGATGGAGAGAGAGAGAGAGAGAGAGACAGAGAGATAATATAGTCTATGTGACATTTTGTTCCTAAACTTTGAAATTTTGATCTGATGAGGAGAGGTAGTTCCCATATTAATGTTAAAGTAAAAAGTAGTTTGATAATGAAAGTAGTGATGAAGCAAGATGAATCAGGGGATCAGTTTTCAGTATGAGACTGGTCTGGATAAGGGATCCAAGGAGGTTGAAGCTCTAGACTAGAAAGATGAGAGATGGTTTTGATATCTCTTTGAAGTTGCTGCCACTGACCTCTATTTCCAAGCTCTCCTTCCTGGATGAAAACTTACAATGCAGGATAGATAACACATTTCTAATTGCCATTCTTTATCCCCCAGCCTCTCCCACTCCAGAAAGTTAACAAGGATGGCATTGGTCTGTGGCAGCTGCTCTAATCATAGCATTTTTATGTTTGATAAATGCTTTCCCCTTTGCATCTCACCTATCTTTTTCTGGCAAAGTTACAAGGTTAAAATTTTTTTACAAGCCTGCATAGATGAACACTGTGGAATACCTAAAAATAACCATCCCACCCTCCAAATGAGAGATAAAAAAAATGAGATTAAGTGTGAAGCAACACCAAACCATGTAAATCATATAAAGGAGGAATGGATGTGCCTTATCTGGGCTAAAGCCACAAACAATTACTTATTCAGATAACAGTTTATCTCTTTTCACCAATAATCAGTTTTGAAAGACATAACTTACAGCCATAGGAGTTGTATGAAAATGCTTAGTGCATAGTGCAGCTGTTCCAGATGTTTCCATCTGGCACCATGTCAGTTGTTTGTAAAACAAAAATAAAAATAAAAAGAGGAATGTAAGAATTATTGAGTCATAATAGTAACAATATTGTGATTTTTATGTTAACATGGTGTTGCATTTAAGGTATACATAAGAATTGTTGTCAATTGAGACTTCCAATGATGATGTGAAGATGAACAGAGGTGTAGAAGCTTGTCTCCAGTTTTTCTTAATCCTTTTTGCTGTTTCGCGTGACCCTTCGGGGTGCACGGTTCCCGTAGAGAACCGTGCCGGTGTCGGGAGACTTAGGCTGTGGTGAGAGGGGAGGGCAATCCCTCATTGCAACCAAGAGAAACCCTGCAGAGGCTAACCAGCAAGAGATCGCTGGCTTATAATGGCAATCCTATAGTCCAAACTGTCACCCGCGAAAGGAAAAGAGTGAGTGACAGCCTGTGGCAGCTAACAAAGAAGTTTGTGCAGAGAATTTGTGAGAGTGTTCAATTGCTGAATGATGAAGATATTCGTTGAGAAGCAACAAGCTGATCGGAGCCTAGAAAGAAGCGGCAAAGAAGAGAGAACAGAAAAGTGTTTGAAAGTGAAAGGGCTCGAGAGGAGGAAGTGAAGATTAACAGTAGCAACTTAGAGGAGAAGGAGGCTCGGATTGGAGAGGTTTGCTATATTGTTGCCAGTTGGAGAAAAAAGTTTGACATACGGAGGTTTGGGGTGTTTTTGGATTATTTTTGCTTGGAAGGATTGGACTGCGGGAGTACTTTAGTGGAGAATTCTGGAAAAACTATCTGCTTGAAACCCAAGATGGAAGGAGGAGTGCATGCTGCTGAGCGTGTTGAGATATTAGGAAGCCATAGACCTTACTCAGCAATTTTTTTTTTTTTGCTTGAATGCGAGGAAGTGAAATCATCTAGCTTCAAAGATGGAGAGCTGAGATAGGACAATTAATTTAAGACCCTCCCCTTTCTTTAACTTTGGATATTTTGATCAACTATTCTACATTTTATTATCCTTTACCTATGTATTCATTGAAGAAGGAAAGACATTTGATGAGTGTAATTGTGAAGTATTTTGCTGGACCTAGCTGATTTATCAGTAACTTGTCAAGTAACATTGATATTGATAACAATAATCATTTAATATTTATAATAATTATTACATTTACAGTTATAATTGATTAACTACATATTAATATTTGAATATATCTTGCTTATTACTTTAAATAATTAATTGACTTTTTCAGGTTAATCTATTTCTAAATTTTTCTATGTGCATTGATGAATATTTTATAATACTATAATATATTATTGCCTCATAATACATACAGATATATATCTTTATACATATTTGGAATGGTATAGAATATACAATAGATAAGATTTGTATATAAATTAGAGAGATAGGAGAAGGTATCTATTATTAATATCACTTGGATTTTATAATATTGAGAAATAAGTGTAGATTTTACATGTTCATATATTTAATTTAGAATTTTAATTTGAGATTATATTGGACAGTATTTATACTTCCAAGTTTGTTGAATATATTAAAGAATTTAGGAAATTAAGAGATAGATAGACAGTTAATTAGTTTACAGGTCAATTTAGCTTATTGGCCAACTTTACGATATATTATTTAACAGTGAATGCTAATTTGGGACAACATAATTAATATAACACAAAAACAGAAACAGATGCTAGGAGAAATGACTTCCATAACTACTACAATGCTCAAAGCTGGAAAGAAGATGACATTAACAACTCCGATGGCAATACCCTCACCAATGTCACAGAAGACAATTGAGAAATCATTAACATCAGAGAAACAACCTTCTATTACAAATGCCAATATCCATTCGACATTGCTTACTCTACAAGATTCTATGTCAAAGCTACAAGAAATAATACTCAAAACCCATACAGAGACGAGAACAGATATAAATGAACTAAAAGAAGAGATGGGGAAATTAAAAGCAGAAATGAAAGTAGATATTTCTAATTAGTTGAAAAATTGGAACATCACAGCAAGCATTGGAGAAAAATGAATTGACAATAAAAGAAGTAGAGAAAAGGACAGAACAAACTGAAAAGAAATTGGAAAGAGTGAATGAATATTTAAAGATTGTGAGGAAGGAAATGGAAGATTCCCTGGTATATTTAGAAATGGACAAGGCTGCAGCATATCTAAGATTCCAAAATATAGTGGAATCAAAAGAAGAAGACTTAGATCAGATGATGGCAGAAATTTGGGTGGGGTACTGAAAAGAGACAAAGATGAGATTTTGAAAGAGTTGGATGAAGTCTACAGAGTAACTACTAATTACGCAAGATGACACAACTGCCCAAGTAAAGTGCATGTACGTTTTGCAAGAAGAAAGGTCCGGGACATTATATATAAAATTTTGAGAGACAAAACAATCAAGTATAAAGATAAAGAAATTTCAGTTCTTAAACAAATACCAAGAAGGGCTAGAGAAGCAAGACGAGATTATAAATCCCTGGCGGCCCAATTAAATCGAAAACATATTATGTTTACATGGCTTGTCCTGGAAGGGATATTAATTATTTGGGGGGGGGGGGGAGAGGAAAATTAAAGTAGACTCTTTCAAAAAAAGGCCAAGATTTCTATGAAAGATTGGTAGGCTCTGAAGAGCAGACCAGCAAAGATAAATCAGAACAGGAATCCCAAGAAGACCAAGAGCATCAAAAGAAGGGACAGAAGACCTCAGAAAACTTGAAAAACAACCAGCAACAACAAGAAGAAAAAGAAGAAAGTAAGGCAACATTACCAACTACTAGTAGAACTTGAAGTAACTACAAGGCAAAGAGCGAGAATTAAGAAGAATAGGACAAATTAAAAATAAAGAAGAAAAACAAGAAGTAAGAAAAATCATCCAGTAACAACAAGAGAAGATTTTAAATTAACAAATGTACTGTAAAGAGAAACAAGAGCAATTAGGAGATAAAGAAATAGATATAACTAGAACTATGGAAAAAGACGTGAAACTCTTATCCAGTAATATAAATGGCTTAAAGTCAAAAAGACAAAGACAAAGGATTGTGGCAAAGTTGATAAAACAAAATGCAGACATTATTTGTTTACAGGAAACACACATTTTAAAAACACAGGAAAAATATTTAGACTGCCCCAAATTAGGGACAGCGTTTATGGCTTCTGTAGATAACAAAAAAAAAAAAAAAGAATGGAATAGCAGTTTAGATGAAAGAAGAGATAAAAGCAACATTAATATTTGCAGACCCCAAAGGAAGAGTTCTGGCAATAGAAATACAGATAATTTTTTTTTAATTCTATTGGTAGTAATTTATGTCCCTAATGCCAATCAAAAAGAATTCTATAAAGCTTTATATGCCAAAATCATTGAACTGGAAAGGAAAAATATTTGTATTATAGGGGATTTTAATGCTGTAGCAGATTATCAAAAAGATTATAATGGGGGGAATAAGAAGAGAAGGGAAAAAAAGAAGAGAGAATTACCTAAAATTTGTGTGGAAATGATTAAAGAATTAAATTTAATAGACGTATGGAGAAAATTAAACCCAGATAAGAGACAATTCACTTTCTACTCAAATCCTCACCAGTCATGGTCACGCATTGATATGGCATGAATGAGTGGAGATCTAGTAGATGAAGTAACAGAAGTAGAAATTATACCGAACTCTTGGGCAGACCATAATCCTCTTAGAATCAATTGGAAAGGTAAGAAAAAAATCAAGGAAAAGGTGGACTTTAGATTTTCAACTATTAAAGGATGAGGAATTTATAAAGAAACTTAAGGAAGAATTAACTTTTTATTTTAAAGAAAATAATAACCTAGATACAACTATCCAAAATTTATAGGATGCTATGAAAGCCATTATACGGGGAATTATAATATCTTACACTGCACAAAAAAAATAAAGAAAAATATGCTCAACATAACAATTTATACCTAACAATCAAGAAACTAGAATCCAAACTACAGGACGCCCCACAAAATGTTAAAATACAAGAACAATTGATTCTCTATAAACCTAAACTTAGTGAAACAAGAAGAATTGATTAGAAATTTAAAAGCAACTAAGCAAATATATTTTGAACAAGCAAAGAAGCCTGATAGATGGCTCGCTTATAAGCTCAAAAAAGAGAAAGAGAAAAGAACCATCTACCCAACTACAAGATGAAAGTGGAAATTATCAACATACAATAGAGAAGAAAAAATAAATTGCACATAAATATTTTGAGAAACTGTATAAGAAAGAGAGAGTAGATGAAGATCAGATAAGGGAATATCTAAGAGAAAAAGAACTCGAGAAATTAATGAAGAGATGAAATAATTTTTGATGAATGTCATATCTATGACAGAATTAAAACAAGCAATTAGAACCCAGAAAAGTAATAAAACCCCAGGCCCTGATGGTTTCCCAGCAGAATTTTATAGAGCAATAGAAGAACAAGTGGGACCAATAATGGTGGATTTATATAATGAGATATTATTATCTTCTAAAATGCCAGACACATGGAGAGAATCATTAATTTCGCTAATCCTGAAAGGGGACTCAGATGCCAGAATGATACAAAACTATAGACCAATTTCCTTGCTGAATGTAGATTATAAAATATTTACTACTATAATTGCTACTAGATTAAAGAAAATTCTGAATGATTACATACATCCAGACCAAAATGGATTTCTCCCAAATAGACAAATTAGGAACAATTTAAGAATAATAATGGATAGCTTGGAATATTATGAAGCCCACCCGGGGAAACAGGTAGCTCTTGTTTTTTTTGGATGCTCAAAAAGGCTTTCAACAACCTTAATTGGCAATTTATGATTCAGCAAATTTACAGTATGAATTTTGGCACCAAATTTGAGAATATTATAACAGCAATTTATTCAGTACAAAAAGCAAATATCATAATAAATGGAGAGAATACCCAAACTATAAATATATAAAAAGGAGTTCGACAAGGCTGTCCGTTGTCCTCTCTGCTTTTCATATTATCATTAGAAATGCTATTAGAAAGAGTGAGGCAAAATCCTGAAATAAAAGGATTAAAAACTAGAAATGAAGAATATAAACTGCAAGCTTTTGCAGACGATATGACTTTTATTATGGAAGACCCAACAGAAAAGGACAAATATTAATTAAGGAACTAGAAAGATATGGAGCGGTGATAGGATTGAAAATTAATAGACAGGAAACAAAACTTTTAGTAAAAAACTTAATAGATCTACAAATAACAGAATTAGAAAGGGTGCTCAGACTCCAAACAACAGGAAAAATTAAATATTTGGGAATATGGCTGACAGCACATTGTAAGGTGATAAAGGAGAATAATTATAATAAGCTATATATAACAAACAAAAAAAAACCTTGGAATTATGGACGAAAATGCAATTGTCACTACTAGGAAGAATAGCAGCCATAAAAATGTCTATATTACCAAAATTTCTTTATCTATTCCAAACTATTCCAGTTAAATTAGAAAAGACCTTTTTCAATAATCTTAATAAAATGACAGCAAAATTTATCTGGCAGTGTAAAAAACCCAGAATAAAAATGCAACTACTACAAGATATGAAGAGCAAAGGAGGCTTTGGATTGCCAAACTGGAATTATATTATAGTGCAGCAACATTAGTTTGGCTAAAAGATTGGATTAATTTAAAGAATAAAAGAATATTAGCTATAGAAGATCATGATCTTCAGAGGGGATGGCATGCCTTTCTTTGGGACACAGGACCCACTAAACAAAAATATTTCCACAGACATCTAATTAGAGATTCGTTGATATACAATTGGATCAATTTGGCTATCTACAATGAAAGCGATGATCCACCCAAATAATTTAGACCTGAACAAAATGTTAAAATATAAAGAATTATTGGATATAAATGGAAATTTAAAAACAGTACAGGAGCTCCAAGAACAAGGGCTACAAGTAGACTGGTGGGCTTATCTCCAAATACAAAGTCAATATAAAAAGGACGTAAAGGAATATGGAATAATTCGACAAAATTTTAACAATTAGACAAAATTTTATTAGGCCCAGATTAAAAAAATATTATCAAAATTTACAAGTATCTCCTAGAAGTAAAATTAGAAGAAGTAGTAGTGAAAGGATGAATGATTGCATGGGGTTAAAATATTGGTCATAACATAAAGTTATCAGACTGGGAGACTGTATGGAATAGAAACCAGAAATTAACAAAATCAGCAACATACAAAGAAAATTCATATAAAATGTTCTATAGGTGGCACTTACCCACTTCGAGATTAACACAAATGTATTTTAAAATGAGTTCTATATGTTGGAAATGTATATACCCCATTCCTAAGAGGTCTGTAAGGGGCACAATTGTGCCTACAGTCCCTGTCCTATTGTCCCAATTTATTTGTACCTATTCCCTGTATTCTTACTCATGTTTATACTTATACCTATTATCTTGTAAGCGATTGACAAATCAAATCAAATCAAATAAATAAAGACGGGGAGATGCTTTCTATTCACTTTCTAATATCTATCCGCAGACAGAAGGTCTATGGATAAGTTGTAACTGTGTTCAATTAAACAAGTGTTTTGCATAAAAACAAAGTGACAAACAAATGGGCCCTTGTTTCTGCCATTTGTTAGGAGTCAAAAGCATAAAGGCCTCATTCAACTGAAAACAATTTTAAGGCAATTTTTTCATGTCAGTGTGAAAAACTGGGGCTACAACTGAGGCTATTCCATATACACATTTCCCGAATATGTCTATCCATCCATTCCAAAGAAACGTTCATTCAAATTACAGTGGCAAGAACAATCCATGCGATAACTTTGGAAAAACAGCCCCTTAGATGAAAAATATTGCAGGTCAGCACAGGGAAATCTTGCTGCCTACAGAATCACAATCTTTGTGAATAGTGTTTGTAGTGTCAGCAGTAAACAGACAATAAAGGGATTTTTTTTGCCTTCTAATAAACGAATAACCTAAAAAAAAGCTTCTCAATTGCATCAGCGGACACGAGAGTTGCAGATTGTAGTCTCATTTCTTAACTTCATGCTGGTGGCTCTCAGCTTCTGTTCCTTACTGCTACACTGGGAATAGTAGTGATCTATCTCATTGAGTTGTGCTAAAGAGATAAAGCAATGCATATGCTCTGTAAATTAAAAAAGCATGCTTCATTGCAGAAGGGTAAATGTATTTTTGGCTTTCCTGTCAAGAAAAGGAAGATGCTAGACTTGCCTTAAGCAAGGAGATGCAGTGATCCGGTAGTACAGTTATCACTTGATACATGACACTGCCAGCAGAGAATGTGAATGAGAACTGAGTTATCAGCTGTCCTATGCTGAATGCCTTTTGCAGAGAGTGAGGTGTGCTTTATGTTTGCAGCAAGAGAGCCGATCGGGATAAATAGAGTAAGGTAAACATAGAGCTCCAATAAAGGCTATAGCAGTTACCATAGCTACCCAATATCAAGGCAAATAAGCACGTTTAACTGAGCAGTGCCTTTTCTGTGGTGCACTTGCTGTGGAACTGGGATGTTGTGAAAAATATGGTATCTACACCGGGTGGCAGAGAGCTCCTGGATTAAAGGGTATTTGCTTGGCATGGGAAGCATCTGGCAATGCTCATCTTGGTTAACAAGGTGAAATGGAGACGTGCTCTGCCATGCTTTTGCCTTTATTCAGAGACCAGTTGGAGACAAATGCAACTCTGGGAAGCTGTCTGTGCAACGTGTCATGAAATTGGCAGCCCCTGTTAGAGCACAAGGTTGCTAGGTCAGAGATTGAAAGTTGGATCCCCCTTAAAGTAGATTTCTGCCCTTTTTATAAGTTTCCCCCATCTAAAGAACTCAGTGCATGAATGAGATAGCATTGTAAGGAGAAAGTATTCAGTTTTATTAAGCACAGAGTACATTTTGGGATAAGCCGGAGTGGGAACTAATTGGATAGATATCCTTTGAACCACCATGTTTGACAATGAAAAAGAGACAAGCAGAGCAGCTTTTAAGACAAACGAAAAAGAATGTAAGGGGCTCCTGCATCATGTTAGATCTTGCACAGTAAATAATGACAGATATGTCTTTTAATTGCCAAATGGAATGGAAGGGGGATGGGCTTTGATTATACAGTAAATAGTGTGTTCTATCCAACTTCCTCCTAATTTCTTGGGCAAACAATAGTGTGTCTATAGAATTCTCAACTACTGCAGGCAATAACAGTAGCCCATGTGGATTGGTGAAAGCAGCTGGAAAGCTGCTTTAAGGTTTCTTCAGAGTTGATGTCAGGTAATCTAGAACAGGAAATGAACACAACAGGAATACTAGAAATATTTAAAAAATCTAGAATCTGTGTCAACTGCTCTGCTTTAAAAACTAGAAAAATTAGAAATATGCCTTGGGATGTATTTGAAATGACAATTTGGGACTGAATTCTTCATGGTCCATCATTGTTTTTCCCTTAAGCTGGCCCCAAGACAAAAAACAAAACAAAAACTATTATATATTAACATACTTACCCACATTGGTGGATCCCGCAGCGGGAACTTTAAAGAGCCATCATTGGCCGGCAAGCCGCGAGCAGCCGGCTATAAGAAAGGCTGCCACGGTTTGCCTGGCGCTCAGACCTGGAATGAAATAAAAGAAAGAAGAATCAACTGGAATGCAATTGTCTCTTTTCCTGCCACAGAGCACTGGCGACGAGGGTGGGATCCGAGACAAAGGAATCCAGTTGAGCATGTGGCCATGAAGACCAAGCGAGGCAGAATGTCCGGGTACAACTCGCCACCCGCGCAATTCAATCCAGCAACAGAAGAATGGCAATCATACATCGACCCTCCAAATCAAGACTCTACCAAATCTACTCGTAACCACCAGAGACATTGTGAAGGAAACCACAAGAGACAGAACTTTGGCACAAATCGCAGCATAGATAAACAAGGGCTGGCCAGAGTCGGTGCGAGACGAGACCGCTAAACCGTTTAAAAACAGACAGACTGAATTGTCTATATTAAAAGGATATATACTATGGGGGGGACTGGGTAGTCATACCCAACAGATTAAGGGAACAAATATTGGAATTATTACACGAGGGACGCCCGGGAATAGTTAAGATGAAAGCTTTGGCTAGAAGTTATGTATCGTGGCCAGGGATGGATAAGAATATAGGGGATTGGGTAATAACATCCAAATGTTGCCAAGAATCCAGACCTACACCCCCACATGCACCGGTTACAGAATGGGAAACACCCAGGGGACCATGGTCAAGGATACATATTGATTTTGCAGGACTGACAAAGGGGTATACATTCTTAATAATTGTAGATGCTTACTTGAATTGGCTAGAAGTAAGCATCATGCATACCACCACAACAGATGCAGTAATTAAGAAACTCAGAACACTATTCGCAACACACGGGTTACCGGATGTAGTAGTATCCAATAACGGGCCACAATTCACGGCTACAGCATTCAAGGAATTTTTAGCTATTCATGGCACAAGGCACGCACTGACAGCGCCAGCACATCCGGCAGCGAATGGACGTGTAGAAAGAATGGTCCGTTATACAAAGGACACATTAAAAAAATTGGGCCCAGGAGAAATACAAGAAAAAATAGACAAATTGTTAACTATACAACACATAACACCCAACACAACAATGAACAAAAGCCCAGCAGAACTATTAATGGGTAGAAAACTAAGATCACATCTAGACAGGCTACACCTCACATATTGCACAGAGAAACCAACAGCAAATACCATACATATAAACCAGGAAACTTAGTCTATGCAAAAAACCTCCCAGGGGAACCGTTGTTCAATAATTACACAAATAATGGGACCCCGGTCATACAGACTGGTTACCGAAGACGACAGAGACTGGAGGAGTCACATAGAACAACTCAGTTCACAAACAATTCAGAGAAATACAGACAAGACAATAGGAGAAGGGGGAGACCCTTCTAACACAAACTGCAAGGAAGGAGGAGACCCTTCAAACACATACCAACAAAACACAAACGAAAACAGGCAAGAAGGGGGAGACCCTTCAAACACACACCACGGGTGGGGAGGAGAACCCCGTCAAATAGCAAAACATAACCTAACAACTACACAAACACCACTAACACTACCCCCGGTCGATGTTCACAACTACGCACCTGTAGCTGGAGGAAGTAACAACCCAAGTGACGTGGAACAGGCGCCAGAGAGACAGCAGGCAAGAAGCCTGAGAGGGAGCAGCCTAGCTGACTCAACCGGCCAAGCAAGGCCTGGCAGGAGCGCCATGGCCGGCTCTACCTTCCAGGAGGTTCCATGAGAAGAGATGGGAGGAACAACAATCCCGTCTGCACCAGCCACCGGTGAACTCGCGACTAACCTGCACAGGTCTAATCGGACCCATAAAAGCACCATCTACTTACGGGACTATGTAACCTAGGTCGGGCTCTGATTGGTCAGACTAGACCAAGTGGGGAGGGGTGTTATATATTAACATACTTACCTACATTGGTGGATCCCGCGGCGGGAACTTTAAAGAGCCATCATTGGCCGGCGAACCACGAGCAGCTGGCTATAAGAAAGGCTGCTGCGGTTTGCCCATCACTCAGACCTGGAACGAAATAAAAGAAAGAAGAATCAACTGGAATGCGATTGTCTCTTTTCCCGCCACAGAACAAAAACCATTGGCTGTCTTTTCAAACTAGCTTCCATTGTTACTGACCTTGGATAGAAATTACAGGTACGCCAAAATAACAGTTTCATCTACATGTCATCAGATTCTTTTTCTGATCTCCCCAAGTTTAGTCAGAGATAATTATAATTAGATTAACACAGTTGAAAGGGACCTTGTAAGTCATCTAGTCTAAACCTCTGTGATCATATTAAGAGCAACTGCATTCTCTTCGCTGATGATGTAAAGCTGTTCAATACCACAGACAATACTGCTACCCTTCAAAAAGATCTTGACTATGTATCAGAATGGTCAAACAAATGGCAACTTCAAATCTCAACAAATAAATGCTCTGTCTTACATATTGGCAAAAAAAAATCAGAAAATAAAATACAAGCTGAATAGTCAAGACCTTGTTGATGATCCAATCAAAAGGACCTTGGAATACTCATCTCTAATAATCTAAGTGCTAGAGCCCACTGTAACTACATAGCCAAAAAGGCATTAAGAGTTGTTAACCTAATCCTGTGTAGCTTTTTCTCTGGTAATATCACACTACTATAACTAGAGCATACAAAACATTTGCTAGACCAATACTCGAATACAGCTCATCAGTCTGGAACCCACATTACGTATCTGATATTAGCACAGTTGAGAAAGTCCAGAAATATTTCACAAGAAGAGTTCTCCACTCCTCTACTCGTTATAGAATATCTTATGCCACCAGACTTGAAATTCTAGACTTAGAAAACCTTGAATTACGCCATCTTCGGTCTGAGTTAAGTATGGTATATAAAATCATACATTGCAATGACTTACCTGTCAATGAATACTTCAGCTTCAACCATAACAACACAAGAGCACACAATAGATACAAACTCAAGGTTAACCGCACCAAATTTGATTGCAGGAAATCCGACTTCAGCAACAGAGTGATCAATGTCTTGAATACTCTACCTGACTCTGTGGTTTCTTCCCCAAACCCCAAAAACTTTAACCTTAGACTGTCTACTATTGACCTCACCCCTTTCCTAAGAGGTCTTTAGGGGGCATGTATAAGCACACCAATGTGCCTACTGTCCCTGTCCTATTATTTCTTTTATTTTTCTTATATGTACCCATTTCATGTATTCATAAATATGTATATATTTATATCTATTACATTGTAAGCGATTGACAAATCAAATAAATAAAAATAAAATAAAAAAACCCTTGCCCAAGCAGGAGACCCTACACCATTTCTGACAAATGGCAGTCCAATCTCTTCTTGAAAGTCTCAAGTGATGGTGCTCCCACAACTTCTGAGGGCAAGCTATTCCATTGGTTGATTGTTCTCACTGTCAGAAAGTTTCTCCTTATTTCCAGGTTAAATCTCTCCTTGTTCAGTTTCAATCCATTATTCCTTGTCTAACCTACAGACACTTTAGAAAATAGCTTCCTCTCTGTGGTAGCCCCTCAAATATTGGAACACTACTATCACATCTCCCCTGGTCCTTTTCTTCTCTAGACTAGCCATGCCCAGTTCCTGCAATCATTCATCGTAAGATTTAGCCCCCAGTCCCTTAATCATGTGTAATGTTCCTAATGGAAAGGATGCAGTGTCAATGTAATAACGTGATAGTTAAAAAGCTTAATAATTCATCAACCCTCAAAATCTTAGTCAACACATTAGAAAAAGTGCATTGAAGAATATGGTAGCAAAACGATATGAGCACTGTAGTAGTACCTTTATTGCTGCAGTTGTTAAGAGAGAATGCATGCATCTAGTTTAAAGCCTTAGACACTATGCAGAATTGGGAGAATTTGCTGAGATAAAGTATCAGTCAGTGTACAGATGTAAAACAGTACATGGAATCTATTCTCCAGAAGCACCAAGTTATTTTTTCAGAGCAAAGCATAACCATTTTGTCTATTTAATTTTCTTTGCATCGTCACTACTATTGACCTCACCCCTTTCCTAAGAGATCTGTAGGGGGCGTGCATAAGCGCACCAATGTGCCTACCGTCCCTGTCCTATTGTTTCTTTTATATTTTATTTTTCTTATATGTATCCATGTATTCATAACTATGTTTTACTTATACCTATTATCTTGTAAGCAATTGACAAATAAAATAAATAAATAAACACACAGCTTTTTATAGATTTTTCCTTCTGGGAAAAATGCATACGGGCAACCATTATTATGGTAATGTTTACCATACTACAAATGTCATGATGGAAGCCTTTTAGATCTTTCCACTTTGACCATTTGCTTGAAGTGATTTAAGATTGGTTCTTTTCCAATATTATGTGGCAAGTGAATTCATTTTCTGTCCTTCTGTATACTAAAAAAAATCATTTAAAACTATCACATTTAAGGACAACTGTTAGCAAAACCAGAGTAAGATGACTACAGCTTTTAAGGTATTGCTTGACCTGTCTGAAGTTTTGAATATTATTGACTGTCATAACTTCATAGACCTCCTGTTAGGATTGGAAGTGG